>JAPDFR010000003.1:1440021-2880043 GCA_030435815.1 Sarocladium strictum | reverse complement strand
CCAAACTAACCACCCACCCTCCCGTGGCCAGCCGTACTATAGACCGGGGTGTCATGAGTTAAGCAGCTTCGCGATCGAGAGAAAAACAAGGCCCGGCAACCAGCGCTAGCCAAGACTTATCCTATTTCGAACAGACATTGCAACGTCTTTGCATATCGTCATCGAGTGCGGTCGGAAGGGTTGTGCCGGAAGAGCCTCCCATTCGGTGTATAGTGGTTAAGTCAATCGCTCGAAGAGGACATGCCGCTCTCTGGGCATGATGGTGCCAACAGAGCGTTTCCCAGTGGGCATTGAGCGTGCCAAGGGTGCCGAGCAGTGCCGGTTTAGGACCCCTGGTATCCATCGCGTGCCTTAGATCTTACGGTGTCCAACAAGGTGATTTGTTTTGCACTTTTAGAATCGATAGATGTCATATTCTCAACCTAATCTGTGCTAATATTTCTGAAGAGCACCTCCAAATGGACGAATGAGTGCATCAGCTCCAGTGGTCGGTCCAAGAGCGCCAGCTACTGCACTTTTTCGCGCTCTCAATCTTGGACGCAGTTCACGTACACAATAGCGGTGGTGATAGTGCGCCTGTTACTCTTCAGCTTGAACGGGATTGGCCAGCGGCGCCCTTCAACAAGACCGGGGGCGCCATCAAACCAGACCTCAAAGCTGGCGTTTCCGTTGCTGTCCACTGTGACCTTGGTCGGTCCGCGAAGGGGAATGTCAAAGGGATTCTCATCGGGATCCTTCAGCTCCGTGATCCTGACTACAGAGAGGGTGCTTCTGGTTGTAGATCTCTGCTCAGTCGAGAGTAAAATTGAGAATCTTTGGTTCATCTTTACCTCTCTCGGAGCGCTTTCCACAAGCAAAGACATTCTCGTCTGAATATCTTGGGTGTCTCTGTTTCGATATATCTGTCTCCTACCGAGGATCTACTTCGTATCAGTCTGCTTGGGAGCCTCTTCTTGATAACCTGGTGTTTTGTGGGACAGTAATCGAGCGGTGTAGACAGAACAGAGCATGGGACAAGACTCGGAGCGAGCGAGCGAGCGAGAGAGAGAGTCCCAAGCTGGGCTTATGAATGGCAGGACCACTGGACCGCTGCTGCAGTTTGCGTGAATGGGTAAGTAAGATGAAGCAAGGATACCTGATGGAATGCATGAAGAAGGTGGCACTGCGTCGGGGAGACGTTATCGTGAAGCACGAAAGGTGTGGTTCGGGATGATGTGTGATGCATGAACCCGGAGCCTGGAGCACCGTCCCGATCCTTTCAAGGTCCGTTGTCGGAGGCTCAGGACGGTTCCTAACGTGCGACTCAGGTGCTTCTTGTGTTATCATCGTATATGCCGCCGTAATGAGAAGGAATATCGGGAGGTTTGGGTAAGATGTTCAAACTAGAAAGGTTCAGATGATATCATGATACACACCTATCCCTCTCAAGCTCCGACATTGGAATCACCCCTGAGACTCTTTTAATATTTCCAAGTATCTTCCATGTTTTACTATGTGTTTCAGAGGTCCAAGTTCATAGTCAATACGGAAGTGGGGGAAGCAGAGCTGTTGTATGCAAATGGAGTTTTCCGTTGGCAACTTTGTCTGAAGTTCGCGCATGTCTGTCCATGTTAAGGCCTCGCCCCGGCATGATACATAGAGGTGATGCTATTTCCAAGGCATTACTTCATCTTTTGATCAACAGAATATCTCGAGATAGTCTCCCCAGAGGGCAGATTCCCTCTCTTCAATCCCTTAATTCGAGTCAACTCAAAGCCTCGTCACTGTATCGAATCACACAGCAGCTCCATATGGCATTATTTGAGATCTCGTGGAGCTATTACCACCATGAATATGAACATGACAGGAAGCCTCAATTCGCACTATAGATCATAGATCATTCCGAATATGCTCATAACAACGCATCGTGGACGCCTGTCCCTCGTCTATCAGAGCAAACGCAACGGTGATCCCTTCTCTAATGATACAAATGCTCTCAATCTCCGAATCTCCGGTCACCTTTCTTCTCTCGTTCACGCTTGGCACCACTTTGACGTCCGATTTCCTTAAACCAGCGAATCGTCGTAGTCCTTCCAAGCGGCAGGCTTGACATGGACGGTGGCATTGGTGGCAGGTTTGCCTCCATTCATACAGAGATACGGCACGTTTTTGAGATCCATCTGTCAGTTTGTGTCATTGAAAGAAATATGAATTAAGCGAGGGAGTATAGCCGAAGAGAAAAGTCCCCAGCGAGAAACTTTCGCCCCCCTCCTTTCTCCAGTCACAGCATTGATTCAGGTGCAACCCTAGCTTTTCATAACGAGACGGCTACCAAGTCACACAGAATTGAATCAAGTCCACATGAAAGCTGAGTAAGTGGGCTGTCCTTTGGGTATAAGATCCGACGCCAGTCACCGCACCATGCATACAACTTTGATCTCCTCCTTGACACAACGCCACGTTGAAGATACAGCTGTAGAGGCCTACAATGTGTCATCACGAGATCCTGCACATCCACTGCGAGACTTGCAACAAAGACCTCTATCCGGAAGACTCTTTCACCAAGGATGTCTTCTGCGAGCCTGCGATGAGGGCGAAACGTAGGTATGTTGGAACGTGTCCGTTCTTCTCCGGCACGCAACATATACATGAGAAGGCTCCAGAGGATGATTGCTTCGCGTGCGTGAAGGACAGAGATGGAAAGAAGGACTAGATTGTGGCATATCTTCAGCCCGATATTGATCCAATAAATGCTCATTGCAATGTGTTTTCTTTTTCAACAGCCGTGCCCATCTGCAAGTACGGCTATCTGCATGGTGGTGAGCAGCGCGTTGTCACTTGGGGTTTTTGGAGACAAGTTTGTCTGTCAAATACGTTACTCTCGGCGGGTGTGGTCATCTTCATCAATGTTTTGTTCGGCAGACCAACCCTTGGTAGGGCTCTCAAGGTACGTGCCACATCGACACCGGCTCCGATACAGGATGCCGGATTCCGTGTGGCAGGCATGCATCAAGACATTTGCTTCTGCTGCTGCTCGACATGTCAAGGAGAGAACTCGTTGCACGACATGGTCTTGACGGGCATCTCTCTAAGGAAAAGTGCATGCTGTCACACAACAGCCCTCTGCGCACGAAATTGCGGTAGCTCAGGTAAAGCGCCCCGTCCAATCGAGCATGTGGCAGGCAGCTTCGTCGCACAATGGGAGCCTGAAATTCTCTCCTGTCTTCGGGTTATCGTTGACGGCACTCCTCTCGGGGCTCAAGCAATCAGGACAGCATATACTTATCGAGGAGATCCATGCGGCCTTCGCGATCTGTGCCTCGCGTCATTGTCCTGTGGCTGTCTTCACCTGTGGGGGTCGAGAGCGGGGCGTCCTGGGGTTGGCGAGGCAGTCCTTGATTGGTCGTAAGCCTCGCTTGCAGCTTGTTGGGAAGTTGCCTGCTGGAGAGGGTGAAGCCCCGCTGAAGAGGCGCGTGTAGTGACTTGGAGACCATCGCGGACCAACACTATGAACGCCCATCGAGAAACAAGTCTTGGGAGACTGAAGAGTGCTTTTGCTCCTTACAAGATTTCCATTCCCATATGCTTGGAAGCCATGGATGTGCAAACCCTGAAATAGCCTGGTCGTGCCCAAAAATGTCCTTATAGTGATCCCTGTCCTGTAATTCGTACCATACAGGTACAGGTACTACTCCGTACTAGTAGTCCTCCAGGGCCAGCCCAGCCTGAGAGCTATCACAAGCCCCCCGAGCCATGCCCACACCAACCAACCACATCCTCAACCTACCATCAACGAATCTCTCCAACTGCTAAGCCTCACCTCCACACGACACCCCACGACCTCGAACTTGCCTCGACAGACTCCAAGCGACCTCTGCATCAACATATCGCTATTTGACTTGACTCCTCCGACTTCCAGCCCTCAGCTCCTCGCTTCAGACCAGCTGCCGGTCGCTGCCCCACGTCATTCATTCGTTCGCGTCCATCACAATTCGCATGTCAGCCCTTCTGGCCTCGAGGTAGCAACCGGATGCACCTCCAGTGCTTCCGCCATAGGGCCTAGTCCCAGCTGGTGGGCTCAAGTGCTTCGCCAGCTCGGGGTCCCTGAAGTCGTCCTCGTGCGACACCATGGCCACTCCAAACCACCCCACATATCCGTCACAGACACCTGCTGGCCGACCCAGCCTTGATCGCGATGGCTCTGGCCTCCAGCCCCCCATCAATGGCGCCTCACGCAACTTGTCTGCCTCTGCCGCTGCCTATGCCCACAGGGGAGCCGGCGGCGGGAGCTTCAACCCCAGCATAGGCCCGGGCAGCTTCAGCTCCGAGCTGCGTAGCCACACGATGCTCAGCAGTGCCGGCCGGCTGAACACGGGGTCCGTGTATCCCACGAGTGTCATGAGCAAGGTCGACGAAGATGACAATGATCAGGGCACGGCACAGGCCCTCGCCAGCCTGAAGGATCGCCTCAACCGTGAGATGAAGATCAAAGAGGGTAGCGAGAACATGCTCGAGGCTTTGAACACCAAGAAGGCCAAGCAGACGAAAGACCAGCGACAACGAGTCGAAGCTGAGCTCAATGCCAGCAATATACGTATCAAAGATCTGCGGCAGAAGATATCGGAGACGCAAAGAACACGTGCCGTGCCGCCACCATCGACCCCCACGAGGAACCGAACGCAGGAAGCTGTAACGTCCAATGGCATCCGGTCCCCGCCCAGTGCATCGCGATCAGTAGTAGGATCTGATATCGACGAGTCCACCGAAAGTCCGACCTTTGCCCTCGCAGAACTTCTGCAAGCTTTGGAGGTGGAGGGAATGGCACCAGAATACTACGTCAGCAGAGGCAATCAGCTGGTCGAGCTTTTCAAACGGCATCCGACTCTGAAATACGACCTGGTCTGGTCCGTGTTCGGATTGCGAGTTCAGATGATGCTCTTGAGCGAAAGTCGCGAGGTTGTTGCGGCCGGCTACCGCATGACGCGATACGCTATTTCTGACATTAATTCCTTGAGGAAGATCCGGAGCCTCAACACCGATTTCCTCGTGATAAGGTCAGGAGCCCTTTTGATGTCACCTAGCCCAATGCTGACAAGTCAGATCTCTCAATAACTACCGCAAAGCAGACGTCGAGCGCGAACAAGCGCTCAAGTTCGTGCGTGCCTTTCTAGATGTCAAGGACGGCATCAAGGAGGTGTCGCGAGCTGTGGTTCGCACGATCGTGGCGGTGGCCGAACACGGAGAAACTCGTGCAGCCAACGCACCTATATCAGACCAGGACATTGATCGGCTTCGCCCGATTTGTATTGAAACCTTGGCCGAAATCCTGCTACGGGATCCTCGCCTCCTCCTTGCCTCGGGCGGGCTCGGGCCACTGACTGAAGCTCTCTGTGATGGAATGTACAAGTCTCCAGAAAGTCTGACGTCAGCTTTCCTCTTCCTCTTGGATTCCCCTCAACGACGAAAGTACATCAAGCCAGGCCATGCTATCGAAGGGCTCTTCACAGCGTTTACGGACCACCTGTACAGCAATGATGCAGTGCTCAAACAGAATGCGAAAGCCATTGCCACGGCAGTGAAATCTTGGTCTGGGTTGATGAGTCTCTGTATGTATGACTACTGGCCGATTCGATCACTCTTTGCAAGCATGGTTCTCCCAAACCCAACTGTCCGCGAGACTGTCCTGGATTTGCTCTTCAGTCTGCTGCGGATCAAACCCCCAGCGTGGGCAGCAACATATTTGGCGGGTCGCCGACTTACGACCTACGGACGAGTTGCGAATCTCAAGTCAGCCACCAAAGACAAGGGCGCTGCCTTGTACTTAGAGGAAGATAGCGGCGAACAGAACTTCGTCGAACATTACACAGCTCTGCTGCTGGCAATCTTTATCAAAGCCGGCCTTGTCAATGGCTTGCTCAAAATGGCGCAAACAGAGGAAGATCCTACCCTCAGAAGGAAAACAACGCTCCTTATTGGCGAGATTCTAAAGCTGTCGAGTCGTCTATTGCCCCCCTCTTGGAGTGCAGAGCTCCAACTATTGCCAGAACTCTTTTCCGCGGCAACTCACTTCGAGGACAAAAACCACTTCATATCAACAGGCATCGTCTATCAAATCAGCAGCGTGAGCCGGACGCTGTACAGGAGTGCGCCGTCAGGCTCGCTAACGGGAGCCTTGCCGACGAGCAACAGTACCCACGACCTGGCTCTGGATGAGCACCCCAAGACCAATGCAGCGATGGTTTTCGATGATGCAACATTCCGTCAACTTCTCATCGACACCAACGTCCTTAACAGTTCCAACTATTCGAAGTGGAACTGGGAGGTGATCATGCGTGTCTTCGACGGCCCGCTGCAGGTTGGTAAGAGGCTGGAAGAAGCAATCAAAGCGTCCAAGTTCATGAAGAGAATCATGAGCTTCTATCGACCCTTCAAACATAAGTTCGCTGAGATCAAGAATACTCGAAACACGCAGAAGTACGTCAAGGCCGGTTGTGCTTTGATGCATTCCCTGCTGCAGTCTCCCGAGGGGACCAAATTCTTGGCCGACAGCAAGCTTCTCAGGCAAATTGCCGAGTGCCTGGCTCAATGTGATCCAGTAAGTCAAGCTCATATGGGGGCGGTAGTAACATGGCTAATTTGATCAAGACGAGTGGAATTACTGCGGCGAATCCCATGTTTTCTCCTGATGGTCTCAGCGAGACGTTATGTGGCGGCTACATTGCCATGCTCGGCGTCTTGACCTCGGATCCGAAAGGCTTGCTCATGATTGAGAGATGGCGTATGTTCAACATGATGTACCACATTGTCGACCTCAAGCAGCGACCTGATCTGATCAAACTGCTACTATCCAATTTCGACTACAGCAACCAAGGTCATCCCCGCGTTCTTCTCTCTAAAGCGTTGACAGCTGGCACCAAGGATATTCGGATCCATGCAACTAATGCCATCCGCAAATACGCCATCCGGCCCGTCCCCTCGTTGCATAGCCAAGGTGGTGTGAGTGATTCGAAGTGGGCAATCCAGATGCTTGTCACGCAATTGTACGATCCCGAGGTCGAAGTGTGCGCGACAGCAGTGAAGATCCTGGAGAAGGCTTCCAACCGCAAGACGTATCTCGAGTACATTGTGGAATGTCGTCCGGCCTTGGATCATCTGGGTGAGATCGGCGCGCCGCTTCTCCTGCGTTTCTTGTCTACTTCCATTGGATACCATTACCTGGACGGCCTTGACTACATCAGCAATGAAATGGACGACTGGTTCTTGGGGAGAAATGACACATATGTCAGTGTCATTGAAGCCAGCCTGGCGAAATCTTTCCTGGCGGACCCGGATGACCAGAGTAATCGAATCAGCATATTCGACGATGGTGAAGCGGATGCAGACTTCCAGGACAGTCACGTTCCGCCTCACTTCTATCGCGAGCTCACAAGGACCCAGGAAGGCTGCAAGCTCCTCAATGACAAGGGCCATTTTGAAGAATTCGTGGCCACAATCCGCGAACACGGCATGCAGACGGAAGACCCAGAGGTATTGACGAAGGTTAAGGGCTGCCTGTGGGCTGTGGGCAATGTCGGATCGATGGAACTCGGTGCACCATTTCTCGAAGCAAGCGATGTGGTTGAGCAAATCGTGAAGATCGCCGAATCGCACGAGGTGATGAGCCTGAGGGGGACGGCATTCTTTGTCCTCGGTCTAATTTCCAGATCGACGCATGGCCTGGAGATCTTGTCAGAGCATGGGTGGGACGCGAACACTACGCCGATGGGTAACTCGCTCGGCTTCTGTATACCGACTGACCTCTCCAAGCTGTTCAACATGAAACCATGGAAGCAAGATAACATCGCATCCATCACGCTGCCGAATTCACAACGCACAATACAAGAGGCCCCAACACCTCGACCGCCACGGCCACCACTGGAAGCAGCTGACCTGCCGCCTCTTCTCAGCGACGAACAGGTTAACGAACGCATTCTTGAGCTGATCGTAGATCTTGGCAACATGGTTCTGTACAAGAAAGCGCTCACAGAGCTTCAGAAGCTCAGGGCACGCAAGCCGAGCGCATTCCGCAGCAAAGAATTCTTCATGGAAGTGATGGGCCTCATGGAGTGGAGTCATTACCGGCTGGGTGTGCGTCGCATGGTGATTGATCTTTTTGAGAAGCATGTGATGCGCCAGATTGTGTTTGATGAGGAGTCAAGTGGTAGCAGCGAGGAGGACGAAACGAACCCAGTGGACAACGATGATGATGATGATGATGAAGACGATGAGGGGGAGGAAGAGGAGGAGGAGGAGGAGGAGGAGAGTCGAGATGGGAGCTCGGGGGATGACCGAACTGAGAGGCAGAGAAGTATCAGTGAACCGGTGGACGTGCCGTCGAGTCTGATGCCGGCACCACTGAATCTTGGACGTTGATAAAGCAATGTGCAGTTGCTGAGGAGGGGCCATGTTGGGTATCTGGGCCGTGCTGTAGTGATACCCATTGCCAATGACAACAACGATTCGTTGTGCAGTTCAATGAGCACAAGCTGGACGAGGTTGTATGATGGACGTGTGGCATTTTGTGTTGGTGTTCCGAGGACAAGGATTGAGCGTCTGGGTGTTCAAAGTCCCCCTCCAGGTTGTATATATTCTTTTTACTTTTGGCGTTGAGCTGGAAGGCTATCCGGGAAATAAAACTCATCAAGTATTTAGTCTATAAGATGCTGGCCATTTCTGAATTCCGGTACACGACTCTAGATTCTCGATGGTGGTGGTGGACGACGACACGGCAGAGGTTCGGGCTGGGCACCACTCAGCACTGTTCTGTTGTTCAGGATGCCCCAGGCACCTGAACTTGGCTTATCGTACACGCAGGCTGACTACTAACTTAGTCTGTCTACATCTTGGGTGTCGACAACCCAACTGGATGCACTCCATCCGCCTAAGAGCCAGTTGCGTGCAGTCACATCTGAAGTTGTGCTCTGTAAATCGTTCGGTCTCTTGTTCGAGTCCCCGCCCCCACCTGCCGTTGCCAACCGCCTTCCGACCACCGGAATCCACTCATCCAGGTCTTCGGGCGTCATCTGCGTGCTCAGCTCGTCCCATTCCAATTCCATCTGGCTTCCTTTTATTTTTTTGGTTGTTGGTTTTCTCACTGTCATTACCTTCTTGCTCAGTATCTTCGAGATGACGCCTCCTCGCGTCCTCGTCATCGCCGGCTCTGATAGCTCGGGTGGAGCGTGAGTCTTGTGCATCCTGCCTGCTTGCTTGCTTTAAAAGGGCACGCACTCAAATCGTCAACGTTGGTGCTGATACCTCTCGCAGCGGCCTTGAAGCCGATCAGAAGGTCATCGCTGCTCATGGGTGCTATGCCCTGACGGCGACTACGGCTTTGACGGCGCAGAACACATTGGGCGTCAGGAATGTGCACGTCGTGCCGGCCGAGTTCGTTGGCGAGCAGATCGATGCTTGCGTAGAGGATGTTGGTGTCGATGTTGTCAAGACAGGTACGTACGTGGCTGTGGTGTTCTATTATGAAGCTTCGTCTCCATCGCTCTTTGGTGTACATCGACTGTTCGTGCTTGCAAGACGTTGACCGCAATTCAGGCATGCTTGCTTCGGCTGAGACCATTAATGTGATCGCTAAGCGCATCACCAAGCACAATCTCTCGACGCTTGTCCTCGACCCTGTACGAGCTACTTCCTCCATAGCTGTCAGTCTTGTTGCGGTCTAATTCCTTGTCTAGGTCATGATCTCAACATCCGGCTCTGAGCTCCTCCCTTCCTCTGCAGTCTCGCAGCTCTCTACTCATCTCCTCCCCTTGACAACCTTGCTTACGCCGAACATCCCCGAAGCGAACCTCATCCTCCGCCAAAACTCCCTTGACGCGGTCAATGTCCAAACTCCTGCTGATCTCGAGACGATGGCCCGCCGGATCAGGACTCTTGGACCCAAATGGGTGCTCGTCAAGGGTGGCCACGTCCCTTTCAAGGACGATCTCACTGTCGCAGGCGAGCATGATAGTGAAAAGAAGGTGGTTGTTGATGTTCTGGCTGGCGAGGACGGAGAGGAGGCGGTTTGGATCAAGAGCGCGTGGCAGAATAGCACGAGCACCCACGGCACCGGTTGCTCCCTTGCTTGTAAGTCGTTTCCCCAGGTCCAACTGCCATCTTCGGCTGACCACATGTTCACCTAGCTTCCATCGCTTCTGGTTTGGCCAAGGGACTCGATGTTCCGTCAGCAGTCCGCTCAGCTTGTCGATACGTCGAGGTCGGAATTCAGACTGCCCCAAAACTGGGTGGTGGAAATGGCCCACTGAACCACTTCCATTCCACTTACAGTTTGCCATTCTCGCCGTAAGTCTTGTGCTGTCCCCAGATGATATCAATCTCCTTGCTGGACAGTCAACTAAGTCGTTATGACGCTCTTAGAGGCTACTTTGTCGAATACCTGCTCAATCGACCCGATGTCAAGCCTGTCTGGGAGAAATTCGTCTACCATCCCTTCGTCATGGCTATGGGCAATGGAACTCTGCCGATCGAGTCATTCAAGGGGTACATTGTACAAGACTATCTTTACCTGGTATGAATACCCTCACGTGCCCTCACACAGGCTACCCTGGCAGTGACTAACGGAAGTTCTAGATTCACTTCGCGAGAGCTACTGCGCTGGGAGCTTACAAAGCCAATAACATGGGTGATATTGGAAGGGTAAGTCGATCGTGTCAGGGCGACTCGAAGAAGAACAAGGGGAACTGACGCACCTCTGCTGCATTGACGCATAGGCGAGCCAGATCGTCGCGCATATCATGACTGAAACAAAGCTTCACATCAACTACTGCGAATCGTTCGGTATCACTCCAGCAGAGATTGAAGTAACCGAAGAGCAACAAGGTAAGTTCCTTTCCGGCCCCCCTTTTGCGCTAACTACGTTTCCTTCATGTTTTCCTACGAATACTCACAGCCCTTCCCAGCATGCACCGCCTACACACGCTACGTCCTCGACATCGGCCAGAGTCAAGACTGGCTCGCTCTTCAGATGTCCATGGCTCCTTGTCTCCTCGGCTACGGCGCTGTTGCCAAGATGCTACACTCCCACGAGCGCACTGACAAAACCGATGCCAACACCTACTGGCCCTGGATCACGAACTACGTTGCGGATGACTACGTCGAGGCGGTCCGTCTTGGTTCAGGTAAGAGTCCACCTTTTAGCCCCTTGCGAAGCGCCGCTCTATTCTCGGATGCCCTCCCTGGAGGGTCCCTGCTGCGCACTGTGGTGGCGCAGGAGGAAGCTTAGGGGGCTCTTGGCTATAGATGCTAAATGACCTTGATGTTTCGTGTTGATTCAATGGAACTAACCCCAAAATGTGCAGAGCTTCTCGAGAAACACGTCGTCCTTCAGTCCCCAAGCCGGATTGAGGAGCTTGTCAAGATCTTTATCCACGGCACTAAAGTAAGCATCCTCTTTGTCACCTAGCCTCAATCCCCCCCGACACTGGTGCTGGCATCTGCTAACGATGGGTGTGCGAAAGATGGAAATTGGGTTCTGGGAAATGTTTCCTGCAGCATAGATAGAGCCTGTACAGCTACGAGAAAGAAGGCTCAAGGAGGCACAGGATGGCACATACTATAAACAGGGTTTCTTGATGTTTCTTTTAGCGGATCCTCGATATATACGTACAGAAATAGAGACGAACAAAAGGAAGCAATCATTAAGGGCAACAAAGGAACGGGGGAAACACCATTTGCCATGTCCAGCTCACACTCCTAAAAGATGTAGCCAAAGTTCACCACCATATTGCAGCTCATTGTCCGGAACTCCTGTTTACGCATGACCGGGAACTCGGATCACTGGCCTCCAAGCTGCTGCGGGCGCCTAGGCTCTTCGCCATCCGGAAGCATCATAGCATAGTCCTCCTCGGAGGGCATTTGCGGGACTGGGGGAGCGTCCTCCGCTTGGGCCCTTGCCTGCGAGCGCTTGATACGGCCTGTTTGCTGCCTGACCCAGGAGTTGACGTTGCGGAAACGCGGAGGCTGGTCCTCGGAGGCTTCCGTGTACACAGTATCGCGCCGCGAGGCAATCGATTCGGCGAATTTGGCGGATGGCGGTGGCTGGGGCTGGCGCTCCATGGTCGATTCCCCATTGGGGACCAGCAGATCTCCGTCTCCGAATCCAGAGGACAGTGACGAAATCTCACTGGCACGGTTCATAGGGTAAGGAGGGTCACGGTTACGGACTGTGTTGCTCCTCTGCGGGTTCGTGGAAGAGATTGAGCCCACGGGATGGTGACCCAGGCCGCCACTGGCAGGCAGGTTGTGCGAAACCGCCGGGGGGTGGTCACCTCCCTGGACCCTGACTGCGACTCCCATGACTTGGTTTGGTGCGAAGAATTGAGAGTCCAATCTGGGCGCAGAGGTCGACTTGACGCTGACTGATTTCTCCAGGAACACCGATTTGCGACCGTTGTTGTTGTTATTGTCCTTATAATAAGGCTCATCGATGTTGAACCAGCTACGGTTGGCGAACCTTTCCTTCAGGAAAGGAATATGGGCAAGGAAGCGGATTCCGCGTGATGGCCGAGATAAGGCGTCGTCAGAGCTCTTTTCAGAGCGGAAACTTGGGTTCTTCTTCTGGTACCAGCGCCAGAAGAACCAGCCAACAGCAAGCACGCCCATCAGACCGCCTAAACACGTGGTCAGGAAAGTTGTGAATATCGAGCAGCTGGAAGGGCTTACCTATAGCACCGAATGCAATGAGGCCGTGGATAGCATTTTTATCCAGCCCATGAGGATGTTCATGCACACGAATGATTTGAGGTGCTGGGCTGGTATCAGCCTCAACGTCAGCCGAAGTCTGTGCCGTGCGCGAGGCCGTACTGGAGGTCGTGCTCGATTCATAATATGATGTAGTATATGTCCACATCTGAGTTGGTTGCTCCTCCATCGTGGTTAGAAGAGAGTAGCTTGTGTAGGTCGTCTCCGGCTCGACCACGGTCAGTATAGGAGTGAGAGAGGTGATGTATCTGCTTGTGTACTCCGGCACCCTGACCTCCTCGCCTGTCCCGCCAGGAACCAAAGTTGTGAAACCCTGACTAATAGTCCTTGTCGAAGTGACCGATGATGATGATGATGTGGACTAGCACCAGTGTGAGCCCTCACTCCGTTAATAAGTACAATACGCATCACTTACCTGGCTCACAGTAGAAGAAGGCTGTTCCTCTGGTCGACCAACAGGCCGCGAAGGGCGTTCAATACCCGGTTGTGCGGGTTCTTCCTCGAACCTCTCAGGCTCTTCCTCACCCCCAGAACTGTTGCTGCTGATACCGTCTGACTCGGATGCTGAGGGAGATTCGTCGATTGCGTTCGAAGGGGTCGAAGGGGGACGAAATCCGCCCTCAAACGGAGCATTTGGGTTCGGCGGCCGGGGTTCCTGTCGACGAACCCGCCTCTTCAATCTCAAGCTGGTCCTCACATCCTCATCGCCATCGCTTTCGTCACCCACCGTCCAAGGCCAAACTCCAGACGCAGTTTCCAGTTCTCTTTTTCTGTTAAACCGAACAGCTCGACGAGGCTTGTGCTCAGTGACCGGGGCCATCTTGTCACTGAAAGTGAACTTCCTTGGTGAAAAAGACCAGATGATCGTGTAGGTGAGCGGTCTTGGCTGTCCCGGTAGGCCTCGCCGAATACCCAGGCACAGAATGGTTGGATCCAGGCTTCAAATCAAATCAAACCAATACGATAGATAATAAGTCAAAAGAAAAGGAAAGGGACCAGCCCAGCGGAAGACGAAAGGAAACGACAGAAAAGCCAACACAGCTCCAGGCCTTCTTTTTTTTGGCTACAGATCTGTGAGACGTGAATTGTGAAAGGAAGAAAGGAAGCAACGAAGAGAGGAGATCTAGGAGAGCATGATTGCCGGGTCTGAGGCCACCCAACGTTGAAACAGCGGGAGCCCTGCAAGCCTGCCTAGGGGCAGAAAGCCTTGCGACACGAGCGATCTGGCGCACTGGTTGTCCATGCGTGCAGCTTTCGGGGTGACAAGTTCTTGTCATCCGACTTGCGTAGAGCAGGGATGCCGTATTCATCGTCGAGATCCTTACCCAGTTCAGTCATGACTAGACATGGAGCGGATGTGGAGAGTCTGGGGGGGTCCTGGCTACATCTGGGCAAGCCGTGGCCAAGAACGAGAGCCGTGTAGGCGAGCCGAGGCGGGCCTGAGAAGGCCTTGGTCCACGTCGACTGGCCGCGTTTGCAGATTGATAACGTACACTAACACGAAGCCTGCGTCATGGCTGGGAGAAGATGTTAAGGGGGCGATTCGAGAGCCAGGGGACGATGCGACAGAGGGGACGCACCTCCGACGTCTCAACCAGGGTCGAGGGTTTCAGGAGCCATGGGTCCCGACGACGGTGCAAAGCCAGAGGCTTGCGATTGGTGGACGGTGGTCCAGGTCGACGTTTAGACTTAAAAGATTGACGCTGTCGATAGCATCAATGCGCGTCCTGCATTGCCACAGTGGTACATAGAGGCAGGTCATGGAGAGGGCGATGTTGTCCTTTGATGATGATGATGATGGTGGTGGTGGTTGGTGGTACTGTAGAAGGCAAGTTCCGGCTTGGCTGAGATTGACATCACAGCATCTTCAGGGAGGGGAAACCGGGGAAAGCACGTGCACCACTGCATCGCCACTGATGACAATTTTGACAATACGGTCTGTTCCTATTATGTTTTTCTGTACTGTTGCTTCACCTGAAGTGTGGCCTGGTGGTCCAAGATGTGCTTTCATCGTCTTGACTGGAGTAACTTTTAAGGTTGTGGATGCTGAGGCCGGTGGCGTCGTTCGCTGGCACACCTTCGGAAAACTTACCAATTTGGCACCAAGTGAACGACGGGCACTGTGTCCACGGGGGTACGGAGTACCAGCGGATCTGTCGTGCAGTACATACAGTGTACCGTGCTCGATCTCCGGACCATGTCGGCAAAGCCACAATATAAAATAGTTTGTGGCTATGAAGATCCCGAAGAAGCTCCTCCGGCTGTGGCACCCTTCCGTCGTCGCCCTTGGCATCGTACCCCAGGATCGCCTTCGCATCCTTCTTCTCAGGCGACCCCGCTGTATCAGGACGGTCGCCATGACGTCCCAAGACTGCCTCGACCTGCGAGGGCCAGGCGTTCTCACTGCAGGTCTCACGCTTGTTCATTGAGACTTTGTCTACTCGCTTTTGAGGATCCTCCTAGAGTAAAATTCGAACCCTCAGTCGTGTTGGCCGGGCGTTCCTTTCCAGGTAGAGTGCTATGTTCAGAGTGAGTATGCATATAAGTTTCGGCCAGGTACTGCAACTAAGTGTCCCTGGACACCATCGCATCATGTACGCAAACCCACAGTAGGGAACCCAATGACACTCCTGATCTTGGCCAAGGAGATTCCGGCTCTCATTCCTCAAGCACAGGAGCTTGGAGGACTTGCGACCCTCACGATGAACCGCTTGTCTATGCCTAGCAGCACCGTCATGATCGCACAAATGATCAAGTGGGAGTAGTGCAGTGCAGTGGCTCTTCCTTCCCCTTGTATTCCACGACTTTCTTTTGCGTCTCTGTTCATCCCTGTTCAGGGCTCTCAAGAACACCAATTCCTCCCTGCTTTTCTTACCTAGTAAGATAGGATTCACGGGCGCACACCTTACCAAGATACATCATCGGAGAGTGAGGATAGCTTTCCGAGGATTCATGTCTTGTTCAGACAGAACATGGCATTTGCAACCCCCGATGTGAACCCCAGCGTAGAGATTTGGTAGATGTCGATTTCATTCTGCCATTATGCCTTCAGCCATAAGGCAGAAGCGTTTTAATGACGCAGACATTCTTGACCAATTCTCATAGCAGCAAAGAATGATCTGTAATTGGGGCTCAATGTGCATGTTCCGATAGTTGCAGGACTGGTGTTCGATCCAAGATTAGTCGAACAGCTGAATGTGCAAGGATGCTTTCTTGCTTTCATCCTCGAACATGCATGCGTCAGACTCGGACTTCGCGTCGCAAACGGTCCTATTGGCTTCGCTCAGCAGTCTTGTTGTCACTTCGCAACCTCAAGTTCAATCCTCCTGGGGCTGGATCAGGCGTCAATCTTGTTCTCACTTCGTCAAGCGGAACAGGCGCAGTGCTCTTCTTACACCTCTTTTTGCCCGGCAGCCTGGAGACGTAACGGGCCGTAGCTGTCCGCAACGGTGCATTCGCATTTCGTACCGTCATTTTTAGCGTGTGATTATGGTCGGAGTCGTGGTGAAATAAGAGGTATTACTCGTGGTCTTCGTCCTGGAACCAAGCAAGCATGCTTAGGAAGCTTCCCGCTGCCTCACATCTTCAGGCCTTTGCCGAGGCTGAACACAGCAGGGAAATCATGTACCCCTGCACGGCATTTTGCTGTCGTCATGCCGCTGGACCGAAGGGAAGAGTCGAGATATTCCGTCAGACGCTACAAACCTCTTTGAAGGCGTGTTTTCCATTCCCCACTGGCCGTGTGAGAACGAGAATTGGGTGTCGCATACTGCTCCCCCGAACTCCTAGCATCAAAAGAACCGCATCGCATGAGGGGTTCTTTTGATGCAAGGTGATGTTGAAGGGTCATTGTAAGTACACCGTCAGTCCAGACATGTGACTTTGAGCCCAATCCCTCCAAGGGTTCGCAGGGAGAGTTTGGACATGGACAGGTCAAGAGGTCAAGCATTGGCTTATTACCATTCAAGCCGGAGGCAACGATTTGTCAAAGCCAAGGAGGGAGTATGTGGGTGAGGAGTTTGCAAACATTGCATGAACTTCTCCTGAAGAGAATGACAAAGGCCGGTCTCCGAAACCACATGGCACGCAACAACTGGCCTCGTCTCGAGGCATAACTTGGCGCGCATCTAATTAGCTCATCCGCTTCTTGATAGAATTTCTGGGCCTGGTCCAGCCAGCCTCGCAGATCGGCCCACCCGGTTGAATGGAACTTGCCGGACGATGGGAAGCCCCATCGCATAATTGCTAGTCTCCCTTCAGTATCTCACACCTCTCTGGTATGGCCCGGAATGAAGGCCCCTGCGGTGACAAGATCGCGAATCTGCTCGACGATAACGAACCGAGGACGTGGCTGCGTCCCCTGGACGCCCCCGGCAGCCTTCCGTCAGTCCGGTACCCGCAAAATGAACAGCCGGCAGTCGATGAGGTTCGACGAGGTTTGATGAGGTTTGCTGAAGTTGCTCAATCATCCTTTGAACCATGCGGTTATAGGCGGGTAAAATGGATCAGACACAAAAAGAAAAACCTTGCTCTTGTCATGAAAGGCCTCACCTAGGTGGATGCCGGACCCCTACCTCCCAGCTACAGTCGTGCCTATCACATGCGAGACATTCATCAGAAGCGGATCCCGCGATAGCTCAGAAGAGACTCCGAGAAAAGTCCACGGACGTCAAGGTGGTTATCACAGGAGGCTGGCTTGCCTTTCACCCTGGGCTGCTGCTGGGTTACGCTGTGCCACCTCGTGCGCCAATTCTCGTTGCTTGCTCCAGGAGAACTGCACTGGTCTGCACTGGTCTCCAGAAAAAAATCAGCCACTAGGTGCTCCGTACAGGGGCCCCCGTGAGCTATTGCCAGGTTCAGTGAAAGAAGAAGAAGAAGAAAAAAATTGCGCGCCGGGCATTTCGTAGTGGATGTGACTGTGCTGTGGCTGCCGGAGACGCTGAGCTAAGGTACAACACCAGTACCGCACATGGCAGGCGTCATCCCGCGTCGCTTCAGCTCTCCGGGCCACCAAAAAAAGCTGTCGCTGCATTGGAGGGTGCTGACCGGCCCGGTGCGAGCGAACCCCCAAGCTAGATCTCGTCACTTTTGTGACTCTTCCCTTATCTCTCCCACGACCACCCCTATCATCGTCTCTTTCTCTTGAGATAACTCTCTCATCAAAAGACTTGCCATTGGCAAGTTGACGCTTGCTTCTGCCCGACTTTCTCTGCAGAAGGGATCGCTCGTTCCCTTGAGCTCTCGTCTCGCCATGGCTCCCTCCGCGCGACCGCTCATCGCTATGGCTACCGCAAGGCCCATTGCTTTCGCTGGCGCAAACATCGCGTCCAAGTCCTTCTGTACTGCCTCGAGGGTCTCTGCCCTCCGGGCAGCTGCCAGACCCAGCGTCGCTCCCAGGATCAATGCCTCGGCACGCCTGGCTTTCCGCAGAGCCTATGCCGACCAAGCGCCCAAGCCCAAGCCCAAGCCAGGCGCCATTCGCAGAACCTTGAGATGGGTTTGGCGATTGTCCTATCTGTCGGTTGGTGGTCTTGTCGGGTACACTGCCTGGATGATCTACGAGGACCGTCATCCTCAGCCTCAGTATGAGGCCGACCCGACCAAAAAGACGCTTGTTATCCTTGGTGAGCTTTGAGCCTTATCCGCGCGGTCGTCTGCCCGCCTCAACTAACACATGGTCATGCAGGCACTGGCTGGGGCTCAGTCGCTCTCCTCAAGAAGCTTGATACCGAAAACTACAATGTCGTCGTCATCTCGCCACGCAACTACTTCCTGTTCACGCCACTTCTGCCCTCCTGCACCACCGGTACCATCGAGCACCGCTCCATCATGGAGCCTGTCCGAGCCATCCTCCGTCACAAGAAGGCTGCTGTCAAGTTCTACGAAGCTGAAGCTACCAGCATCGACCCGGAGCGCAAGGTCATCAAGGTGTTCGACAACTCTGAGATCAAGGGCGCCACTTCCGAAACCGAGGTTCCCTACGATATGCTTGTGATTGGTGTGGGCGCCGAGAATGCTACCTTTGGTATCCCTGGTGTCAGAGAGCACAGTTGTTTCCTCAAGGAGATCGGTGATGCTCAGCGCATTCGCAAGAAGATCATGGACTGTGTTGAGACCGCTGCCTTCAAGGATCAAACCAAGGAGGAGGTTGACCGTCTCATGCACATGGTTGTCGTTGGCGGTGGCCCTACCGGTGTCGAGTTCGCTGGTGAGCTGCAGGATTTCTTCGAGGAGGACATCAAGAAGCTCGTCCCGGACATCAGCCCTCAGTTCAAGGTTACCCTGATTGAAGCCCTGCCCAACGTCTTGCCCTCTTTCTCTAAGCAGCTCATCGACTACACCGAGGATACTCTACGTGAGGAGAAGATCGACATCATGACCAAGACCATGGTCAAGAGGGTTACCGATAGCACTGTTGAAGCTGAGATTTCCCGCCCCGATGGTACCAAGGAGCTTGTCAAAATTCCCTACGGTCTTCTGGTCTGGGCTACGGGTAACGCAGTCCGCCCTATTGTCAAAGACCTCATGTCCAAGATTCCCGCTCAGAAGGACTCTCGACGTGGTCTCGCCGTCAACGAGTACCTTGTTGTGCAAGGTACCCGCGATATCTGGGCCATTGGTGACTGTGCTGTCGCCGGCTATGCCCCCACTGCTCAGGTCGCCTCTCAGGAGGGCAACTTCCTTGCACGTCTTTTCAACAACATGGCCAAGACCGAGAGCACTGAAGCTCGCATCCACGAGCTCAGCAGTGGCTTGAATCTTCAGCAGGGCAACGCTGCCGACGCGGCTTCCGAGATTGAGGCTTTGGAGAAGCAGCTTCGCCGGATCAAGGATGTCAAGCCTTTCCGCTACTCCCACCAGGGCAGTCTGGCCTACATTGGTAGCGAGAAGGCTGTTGCTGATGTGAGCTGGTGGAATGGCAACCTTGCCACGGGCGGTAGTATGACCTACCTGTTCTGGCGGAGTGCCTATCTGTCTATGTGCTTCAGCAGTAAGTTTACTCACAAACCCCATAAAGAGTTCCGACGGAATACTGACTCGTCGCCAGCACGCAATCGGGTTCTGGTCCTGAATGATTGGGTCAAGTCCAAGGTCTTCGGCCGTGATGTCTCTCGGGAGTAAGCCCTTGAGCATGTTGTAGCCTGCTCCAAGGCTGTATGTAGAATACGGTGTTGTTTCCGAAGTGCTCACTGAGAAACAACTGATATATGGAAAGAGACTGGCTTGGAGAAATAATAGACGACTGAAAGTAGTCCGGTATGGGGCTTGGAAGCCTCTCTTTTGTTTTACTGTTACATTTTCCTTGATCACTCTACTATATGTCCTAAGCGATCAAGGCTTGGTTGAATTCAATTATGATACCTTGTTCCATGATCCACAGTTTACCTGCTTATATTCCTGCAGATAAGGGAGGAATGTATTCTTTGTAGAAGATTGGGCACAAAACGGACCTTTAGATTGTCATGAAAGCGGCATGGCGACGTATTGAGATGTGTCACGTGCTCTTCGTAACCCGTCACGTGCTGCTGACTCATCACAGGCCACGGTACGTACCTGCTGCCTAGTGACTCGCGCTTGCAGGGATAGCAGTGGCCTAGCGGCAAAACATTTGCCTGCTAAAGGGAAGAAGCCCAGCAGGGAAGAAAAAAAATTCAGGCGCGATCGATTGTCCCTTATCTAGGGCCCTCCCGTACAAAACTCCTCCCTCTCATTCACTGTTCCCCATCATCCAAAGGACCCTTGATTTCCTCCATCCTTTGTACCCTCAACGCTCCCTTTTTTTATCATCGTCTTGTGTCGACGACAATTTCTGTTCTCGTGCTTCTTCCTAGTTTTCTCCGCTCGTGCCTCTTTTGCGCGCGCAACTCGACCGAACCTTGCTTCCCCCGAACGATTCATCTTCCAACACTCTGAACATGTCTGGATACGGTGGCGGCGGCTACAGCGGCGGCGGCGGCGGCGGCGGCGGTCGCGGTGGTTATGGCCGTGATCGCGGCGATCGTGGTGACCGTAACGGCTATGGCGGTGGTGGCTATGGCGGAGGGTATGTGTTCACATCGTGGTGGCGAGTGTGATTGTCGATGCCTTCAAGCAAGCAGACATCTCGCGCCGTTCAATTTCCATCAGGATCTCATCACTAACTCTTTTCAAAGACGCAGCAATGGCGGTGGCTATGGTGGTGGTGGTGGTGGTGGTGGCTACGGTGGTGGTGGCTACGGCGGCGGTGGTGGTGGTGACCGCATGAGCGCCCTTGGTGCCGGTCTCCAGAAACAGGAATGGGGTAAGTTGCTCTCATCGGATGTTTTGTTGTTGTTACATTTCTAACTATCTGTGAAGATCTATCCACCATGCCCAAGTTTGAGAAGTCTTTCTACAAGGAGGACCCTGAGGTTGCGAACCGCTCTGCCGCCGAGGTCGATGAGTTCCGCCGTAAGCACCAGATGACCGTTCATGGAAACGACGTGCCCAAGCCAGTCGAGACTTTCGACGAGGCGGGCTTCCCTCGCTACGTTATGGACGAGGTCAAGGCACAGGGCTTCCCTGCCCCAACTGCTATTCAGTCTCAAGGCTGGCCCATGGCTTTGTCCGGACGCGATGTTGTTGGTATTGCCGAGACCGGTTCTGGAAAGACGCTCACCTACTGTCTGCCCGCCATCGTTCACATCAACGCCCAGCCCCTTCTTGCTCCCGGAGATGGTCCCATTGTCCTTGTCCTTGCTCCTACTCGTGAGCTTGCGGTTCAAATTCAACAGGAGATCACCAAGTTCGGCCGCTCATCTCGCATTCGCAACACTTGTGTCTACGGTGGTGTCCCGAAAGGCCCCCAAATCCGTGACTTGTCACGTGGTGTCGAGGTCTGCATTGCCACTCCTGGCCGTCTGATCGATATGCTCGAAGCTGGCAAGACCAACCTTCGTCGTGTCACTTATCTTGTGCTCGATGAGGCTGACCGCATGCTGGACATGGGTTTCGAGCCCCAAATCCGTAAGATTATTGGCCAGATTCGCCCCGATCGTCAGACTCTGATGTGGTCTGCTACTTGGCCCAAGGAGGTCCGTGCCATGGCGTCCGACTTCCTGAACGACTTCATCCAGGTCAACATTGGTTCCCTTGATCTCTCCGCCAACCACCGCATTACCCAAATTGTGGAGGTTGTCAGCGAGATGGAGAAGCGTGACCGCATGATCAAGCACATGGAGAAGGTTATGGAGGACAAGGAGAACAAGATTCTCATCTTTGTTGGCACCAAGCGTGTTGCCGACGAAATCACCCGGTTCCTTCGTCAGGATGGATGGCCGGCTCTTTGTAGGTTCCGTTGCACGTATCTCTTGCAGGCAATGTGCTAACTTGACAACAGCCATTCACGGTGACAAGCAGCAGAACGAGCGTGACTGGGTCCTGGACCAGTTCAAGACGGGCAAGAGCCCTATCATGGTTGCCACTGACGTTGCCTCTCGTGGTATTGGTATGTATCAAACTCGTCCCTCCCCTTGGCCCCCTCCCCAAGCAACTTCCAGCAAAGCATTACGCTGTACTTTACTCTTTTGTGTCTAGGGGCCTTCTTCACTGCGCGAATCTGCCTGGTCAACTTGTGTGTGTTCACACGGTTCTCAATCCATGGAGTCTTGGTCCGTTGTGTAGCGCGCAAACGCGAACCCTGCTATACTCGTATGACCGCTCTTGTACCGTATGTCTTTTGTGTCGTGGTACGAGTGTGATGTTGGCAATACTTGATCAAATCAAGCTGTCTCTCAAGGCTCCCATATTCCGAGGACCGGTGCCAGCATTTCCCTAGGATGGCATTTCCGCGCTTGAATCGCCCCAAACTCCTAACATGGAGTAAAGTACATGGAGCACAGGATGATCAGTATATATAAGCTGTCACGCTTCTTTGTCCGAGCTGGACGTTGCTATATCATTTCCTTTCTGTCTGCTAACCAGTTGCGCAAAGACGTTCGCAACATCACTCACGTGTTGAACTACGACTATCCCAACAACTCGGAGGATTACATCCACCGTATCGGTCGTACTGGTCGTGCTGGTGCGAAGGGTACCGCCATTACCTTTTTCACCACTGACAGTAAGTATCTCATGTCATTCCCGTACAGGGCTTCACTAACGCTCCTTAGACCAAAAGCAAGCTCGTGACCTCGTCAATGTGTTGCAGGAGGCTAAGCAGCAAATTGATCCTCGTCTGGCCGAGATGGTTCGCTACGGCGGTGGCGGTGGTGGTCGTGGTTGGGGAGGTTACCGCGGACGCGGTGGTGGCAGAGGTGGTGGTAAGTCATTCGCGACCGATTCTCTCAGGTGTGACATTGGCTAACCTATGAGCAGCTAACGCCAACAGCGCCCCGATGGGTAACCGCAGGTGGTAAGACACTTGCAGCAGCAAGCTGATGTCCTCGCTTGCGACTAGAATGTTCCGAGGCTTCTTGTTTGATTTCATGGCGTTCAATAGAGGTTACGGCGGACCATGTTTTAGACTAGGCACGCCAGCCCACAGACCTAGGTTGGCTCTGGTCGTGCACGTTTTCTTTCCATCTTTAACATCTTTCGCGGCTCATGGGGCTTTCATTTCCTTTGTATCCCAGCATATCCCTTCGTCGCACGTTCGCGATACGTACATTGGCTCTCACACTTTCGTCCTTCGTCAAGAGGCGACGAGCCTGATAGACCAGGATCACGTGAAGTTGGCATGGCTAAGTATGAAAAATAAAGAAATAGGGAAGATAGCCTGTGGGCGCGAGAATATATGTTTATGTCTTGAGGCTGGCCCATTCTATGTGACTGTGTATTATTGAGTCTCAGACCCGCAATCGTCATGTTGCAAGGTCTTCGTATGTTGGTACTTGGTCTCCGGTTCTCCTGTTCGGACGTGTTGTTCATGGTCAATCTCACGATAGGACAATTTGTTCAAGATCGACGCCTTGTTCTCAGCACCTTCTAACCCCGTAAAGGATCCAAGTCTGGCACCTGACGCCCTTTGTGTCGGGAGGGAGCAAATCAATCACGATCTGCTATTTAGAGGTCGTGTTGTTTTCGATCCCGTGTCAGCTGAGGCAACGACCGATGAGGCTTTTGACGATACAGCGTTCAGCACAAAGCCTTCCGAGACGAATGATATGGCTATATTCCCGCCACACTGTATGTCACACTATTGAACTTGGTTTTGCAGTGTACTAGTGGCTATATTGCATCTTCGTGGTCTATGTATCTATGTCCAGGATACAAGCCTATACAGTTGTATTTCCTATGTTGTCTAGGTAGTGATGTTGTGAAGTCTACATAAAAGTACACGTATAAGAGCCCCCAACAGCGATAACGTCCTCACGCCCACAACACACGTCTCTCGCGTGAAAGCATTGCGAGCAAAACCCAAAGCAGATACACGCGGACACCTACACAGCATTTCATATCATGTTATCCATACTCGTACAACAGCTCGCGACGCTGTAGCGACGAGTCGCAGTGCCCGCGCTGCGAATGAGCTATAGGGTAGTCATACTGAATGAAACGCGCGTCACTGGGCTGTTTGCACACAGCTGGAGCGGTCGGCAAAGTTGCCCGTTGTGGGCTAATCCAACCGGGTGCCCATCTCTCTGGGTTCCTTTGCCGCGGCGCGGGTTTTCTTTTCCACTCGTCACCACCCTCTTCCTTCAGCTCCCTCATCCTCCCAACGCGACGCGAGTAAGGAGGGGCAGCGGGGATGGGCTCCAACGTCACGAGGAGTGGGGAATGGGCCGTGGTGGGCTTTTGGTTCAGCCCAGACCCAGCATGGTGTTCCTTTTTTTTTTTCTCTTTCTTTTGTGTGTGTGTGTGCTGACGGCTGATTTGACATTGCACACCTGGGATGTTTTCGCTCGACCGACCCTCACTCGCCGAAAGGGGACCATGTCGATCTGAGACCGGCAAGAGGAAATGGCAAAGAAAGAGGTCATTTCACACCGGGAGTAGGGGGTGGGGGTGTAATCTCGCGCGCACGCGTTGTATGTACTCAGTACACGAGAACCCTCTTTTGATTATTATCTATCAATCACACCCCCAAGATTTCATCGCCAGCCAGCGCTCTCCGAACAGAAATTGTGGCTGGCGGTGAGAAGGGCAGGAGTAATTTTGGCAGCAATCCAGAGCGTCGATGACCCAGGGAGGGTGAACTGAAGGTCTCAGATCTCAAGACTGTTCTGTCGTGACTTTGTTCCAGCCACCCTCTTTTCCCACCTTCTGCCCCTCGTTTACTCGTCGTCTGGCGGTGTGACGGGAGTTTCGATCATTACCCATGTGGTAACTCTCCTCCCATGCAATGTCAATGTATGCAAGATGCTAGCCTCCTTATGCTGGACCTAATGCTGGAACTATAGTCAGGAACTCTCTACCTTTATGTCGGTTCGTCGTCGAATATTTCAGACTAGATTGAAACCGGCTCCTTGGTAGCGACACATGGTGGGCAACCACTCCAGAGGAAGCACCAAGAGCACCGCAGGTGATGGGCAACCACTACTATGTGGTCCTTCACAGGACAACGAACACTCTATTTGTAACAGCACCTAGTCGCTTCCAAACGCGTCGGGATCCTTGCCTCCTCTCTCCACTTAGAGCGTACATCGAAGGTGTTTCGGTGCCGATCGTGGGCTCTCCCACGCAACAACTAACTGGAGACTAGCACGAACCCTTTTCCCCCAAGAACATCCTGGAAAAGGAACTATTGCCCAGCACCAGAATCACGATCAGCGGTCGGGATTCTGGACTTGGAACACAACAGCAAGAGGCCTGTGAATAGACTCTCGGTGGCCCCGTCTCCGGAAAAAGGGGGGCGTGCGTGTGCGTGGGCCTGCATGTGCGCCGGAGTCCTCGACTCCCGGGCCATATCAGCACTGTGAAGCGTCTTTCAGGCTCGACAGGGGGTGTTTTCAGTGAGCAAGTGTATGGAGTATCATACTGACTATGTATGTACTCCGTCGCTCAAGAGAGATGCGATTGATATCGGAGTGGGGTCCGCCTTTGAAAATGCTTGGTCACTGAACTCACCAGCGCGTTCCTTTTCAAGAGCACTTCATCTGGATTCGTCTATGACCAGCACAGCACACTGCGAAGGAGGAAGGGGAGACAAGGGGGCGTGTATCCATTTGGGCATGTTGGGTTGCTGACGGATGGTATACCCGAATGCTGAGGTCCAGAACTTGCTCGCCGTCATCCAGTGTTGTTCAGGTGACCGAGGTAAGCCGAGCTGTCTCCTGTGATAACGTATGCGTATATGGGCATGCTCTCCAAGACTCGAACACCAAGATGAAGCTTGCGACCCGGTTTGTTGTGGGCGACTTTGGACACCCGTTCCTTGCTAAGATGCGGGTAGACCGGTACTGAGAATAGCGCATGAGTTGGTGTTTGCCCTAAAGCTCTCATTCAACGTTCGTCACTACTTTCCAAGGGCAAGGACGCGGGGAAGACTGGCGACTAGCTGTTTAGCTAGCCTCAGCATGGGTTGACTGCCTGTCATCCAGCTAGTTGTATGTTCTCCTGACACCAGTGCGCACCCGATTCCTGTTGGTTCGAGCATCCGCATGGCAGGGAGCAAACTGGCAGATGAGAGATGCTCCAAGCGTTCCCAAGCAGGAATCCATGGACGTGACAACCACAGCATGTGGATAACTGCGGCTTCGTCGAGCGAGCAATGCAAATTGCCTCATCGGCCAGTCTCTCATCACACCCCCTCACAGTCGTGTCTCTCGATGTCCATGTTTTCAGTTGTTACGTTATCGGTCTTGTCGCAGATGTAGTTGTACAACAATATAGTCTTTCACGCCAGTGGAGCCTCTATCATGGCCTCTCCTCTCCCCTCCTCCCTTCGATGTGACCATCTCCACGAGGAGTGGATGCCCTTCCAGTCCACAGGAAGATGAGACGGGGAGTCGTACAGTAGCATTTTTGAGCCCTGGCGTCGATCACTTACTAGCAAGTAGACTACTTGTTGTGCGCCTTTGGCAACGGTCATGCACGCCAACAGGTGTACATGACAGTCACATGCCAGCTCTTTTTCGGTACGAACCCGTCTTCATCTACATATCAACAGAAGACGTCCATTGTATATGCAAATGATCAGGAGAGCTATTCGCGTTCCTTTTGCCCGTTCGTCGACGGTAAAATAACTGTCCGTGCGCGCTGAGGTGTGTATGGAGGTGGCGGAGCAAAGGTAGATACAGAGTCTGTGCTTGTCTGTCCGACGCCCTTGTCGGGATCTACCACGATGTTTCCCATTTGCCAATTTGCGGCGAGGAGTCCTGCCGGAAGTATTATCTGTTGGGAACATGGCAGTGGTGATGATCATCACGAAGCAGCTCCGTTGCGCCGATACCACACTGGAATTGGGGAGTTGCTTTGCTCTCTACTGTGACGAATCACAGGATATAGCTTGATCTGCACCGCGTAGTGTAGAGCATCCAGTCTCATTTGACACTCTTTTTTATGAGCTTAGGATAGTATCGTATGCTGATCAACTTTGGCTTATCGAATTTCATGCAACTTTGCCCCTAGCAGGATTTCTTGGGAAACATACCATCAGACGTAATTACCTGTAACTTCATTTGGGGATCTTCGAGAATCATGCATCCGTTCTCCAAAGAGAGATTCAAAGTGGTCCGATCCACAGGAGCTTGTTTGAAAAGCTGCCCCAGTAAACAGGCGGCTGGGTCTTCTGCATCTCAGGTGCGTACCGGAGTTGATTTCCAACAGAGTCCCCCTGCCCGAAAGGCCTCAAGCGGTGAACTCTAATTATGTTGGTATGGTTAGTCCGTATCGAGTACAGAGTACTTGGCACCAAAGCTTCACCAACGCATCGTATACCGTCGGATGCAATGACTCTTTGACCGCCTGGGTTTAGTCGATACGGGAGGAGTCCAGAAGCGGACTGCACTCATTTGCCGAGATCTTCATGTGGCAAAGCCGCCAATAATCTGGCAAAGTCAAAGTTGGTGCAGGACATCGAGTCGAGACCTATGCCAAGTCATGAGATGGTAGTCTATCGGCAAAGCTCCGTTGTAGCGTTCATCATGATCAGCGAACCTAAGCCTTATGGAGGATGCCGCAGACTGGTCTTGAACCACCATATTTCGGCCAAACTATCCTCGGCCAAAGGGGGGCGTCAAGTTCGAAGCTGCGGATGGTGGGCATCCCAAGCAAACCGCGGATTGGCTCGTGCGCCACCATCAGACGGGTGATGTGCGCCAGGATCTTATGCGCCGAAAGCTGTCCGCCCATCAGACACCAAAACCGGAAGACCGTTGTTGGGCTGCCACCAGTGGCAGCCACAAGCCCATCCCGCGGTGCGTTTGCTTCTGCGGGTTGTTGGCTGGAGCGACGTGGCAAGCCCCAAGTGTTTTGACAGATTTGTTCCGGGTCTGGCAAGCTGCCACAGAGGACTCTTCGACCGCCTCGTCGACATATATCCTGAGACACGGTACGCGCTATCGCAGCTGAAATGCGCCTAGGAAACAGGACCGTAGATGTAGCTCCACTACCATACCAATTTTGGACAGTCGCCTGGCCTCTGCACAAACGCTAGCGTTGAAGTGTCTGTAGATACGAGGCATATGCTCCTGTCCCAGATCATCGTCATAAAGAACAGACACTGGCGACTCTGTCGGTACACCCTTCCTATTCAGCAATGGGTGGAATTGTGTTCTGATGAGATGCCCACTTTCGATCGATGCCTCATCATTGGTCTAGAACCCTGAACGCAGATCTCAGGGTTGACTGTGCTCAGCCACAAAGGTAAACGAAATTTCGTGCTTGGCCGCTGTACCAGGGACTGCTGCAACGCCTGATGAGCATTCCCGTCGTGTCGTGGAATACATATATATTGGAGACACCGTGTTGGCGTTGTCGGTTTCAGAACTACTGCTGATGATGTGCCTTTGATGATAGCCTTGTCTTAGTGCTCTGCAAGTCGGTGGATGTTCCACGTGCTTGGGCCACGTAGCGTTGCGAAATCAAGAATTTGACGTGCACAAAATAACCACGCGTGTGACGCCGGGAAATGCTCCGACAAAGTCCATGCGGTGCAACCTTGCAGGCTCGTTGCCAATCAAGACCTCTCATCCAACAAGGGGACCATGACTCGCCCACAGATTTTGCCACCTGAATCGGCGAGATACTTTTGTCCAATGGAAACTAGGCAGCGGCAGAACTTCGCTGCCAGGTCGACAAATTACTTGACTAGGAACACTGCAGGCTTCGGGACAGACCCATGGACCCAGCGCTGCACAGGTGGTGAGAGTCATGTGGCATGGTGTGTCTCTACACATGCATAAAAGTCGCATTTCTCAGAGCAGCTCAGTCGCAGAGTCTTTTTTGACGGAGCTGCAGCCCCAGCGAACGTTCTCCAGACATGCCAGGCTTTCTTAAAGGCACGCGATAGCGCCATGGGCACAGCTGGAATGCGAACTAACGAACCCCGATGTCTGGGATTGCTGCCGAGGGCCTCTAGCGACATTGGGGGAACCTTGTCTCTAGACCTCGAATCGGTAGATCAGTGGCGCTTGTCCCATGGCTGCCGTGATGGCCAGAAGCTGGCACGGCACAAGTGCATGAGCGGCATTGAACGGGGTTTGCAGCGCCAAGGACGTAGCACTGTAATACGGACCCAAGCGTCCAAGGTGGAAGGCAAGAAGAGATGAGCGCTGCTGCGAAAGCTAGTTGTAGGTTCGTGCACCTGAAAGGTTCCAGAGGCTTGAGCTGAGACGTCGCGTCGTATGCCCTATTGGGTTGCGTTGGGTTGAACTAACAATGCAGCTGCAGATGCAGTGTGCCAGATTTCGACAGAGAGAGATGCGGTGGGGGCTGATCACCATGCCGTGCTGTTGGACTGATTGAGCAGCAACAGCAGTGGCAGCGAAGATGCTGGAGCGGCGGGAGCAATCAAGGGCACTCACTACCCCGACCGTGGCAGTGACAGCGCGCAGTGGAGGTGACAGGGCGGTCAGGTGGTAGGCACTAGCCGCCACCTGCAGACCGCTGCTTGAGCATGTCACCAGGCAGGCCAAATCCCACACCTCTGCTGCTTCATCCCCACTGAACATCCACTGCTGCTTGCAGAATTGCATATGTAATCGACCTCCGTGAAGGTGCTTCCTCTATTTGCTAGAAGAGGGCAAGTGCGCACTTCATCCTTTGCTCCTAGAGCGCCTTGTGCGGGCGGAACCTATGTGTGTATACCTACTGTACTGCAAGAAGGTGAGGACAGCCCTTCCCTTCGCACGAAGGTCTGTGTCCAGCTGTCCCATGTCGACATGGGGAACCTCGTGTAGCTGAACTCTAAATCCGGTGATCACTCACCATAATTCGCGACGCCGTACTCCGTAAACAGCCATGCCATCATTTGACCCTTGGCAAGACATTCCAAGCGGTAATGTACTCTCTGCAATCCAAAGATTTGACAAGAGAGGCATCTGCTTGCATACGTGTTTTGATCTGGCCTGTGGCCGATGATGCAATACTCTCGTTTGCATATCGACAAGGGTTATGATGTACATGTCGCAAATCCATCCATCCTTTCTCCCACGATGTGACGAAACGGTTTGGCGAAGTGCCTAGACGACCTGCCTGCCTGGGACACTGAGCCTCTACTCTGCCTATCGCATGCTGCTTCTCACCTTGTTCTCATGGAGGGCAACTGTCACCATCATGCCCTTCCCACAAGCGCGCACCTGGGCTGGGCTGGTCCCTGGACCTTGACTACATTGGTCTAGGCCGTATATTGGGTGTTCTGCTCCATAGCCAGTTGATCCGTTGCATAGTGATGCATCATCAACTTACTAGCCGCGTTTGCCATTAGAAGCGTCGAACTCACCTGCCTACTGGGAGTACCAAACTGCCGGGTCGCGCGAAGCCATCCTAGGGGCCCTCGAAAGCCGATATCCTCGTTGCCAGCACACCAAAAGACAGAGGGGGTTAGCCATGCTGGCTTGAGCCGATGATTCGTTGCAACGCTCTACAGTACCACAGCTATGAAGTGACATGATTGGTCCTGCATGGATGCTCAGGAACTTGTTGGCTGAGGCATGGGGTGGAGGGGGCGAGTGCGGTTCGCAAGATGGAGGGAGGCTGGGTACCGAATGCAGGGAGTCAGCACGCAACCATACGTCCAGCTCCACAGTCCATTGCACCGTGGGTGATTCCGGACGTCAGGATATGCAGAGGTGGTGCTCACCGCTATTGCTCTCTATCGAGCTGAGTCTGGGATATTGGAGCAGGAACGGGACAGTATGGCCAGGCGCGAGGTAAAAATGCATCATCCATGGACAACATCAAGCCAACGGCACACCCATGTAGCCTCAGAGAATCAACGCTCTCGTGTCAGTAACCGAACACACGATCCACGATGGGAATCCATTGTCGCATGGCTGTCGGCCCCCAAGCCGGACTGCTCTAGGCACCAAAAGGCTAGGGGCGATCCAGTGACGCTGTGCTGGGACAATCACATTTTGTGTGGGAGGGAGTAGGGTGGTCTGGGCGTGGTCGGAAGATGACGGTGATATGTATGTATAGGGAGGAGAATGGAAGAAATGAGGACCAGAAGGTGGAGGCGAGCAGGTCCAAGTCGTACTGTGTGCCTCATTCGCACCCCCTCTCAAGCCAGGTTGGACAGCAAAAGCCCGTCTGGACCAGGAGTGCTGCACAACTGCACACGGAGCGAAAAACAACAGGCTGCTCCGCTCTATGTAGTCCTGGTTATTGGAGGAATACCGCCTTTGGCAACTGCCAACGCCAGAGACGCACCTCGCGTATCTTGAGCCTGCACTAGGCACTTTATGGGCAGGGGTATGGATCGCTCCTCCCCAGCGGTCCCTGACACAGTCTCTGGACCACTCGAAAATTTCCCATATCGCCTAGCTGTGCGCACCATAGCTTACTCGCATCAATTTGGAGCACCGAAGCGACGGATTCTACGATAACGCGTCTTCGATCGAAAAATGAACAGAAAATCCCTTATTCGACCAGGCGAATGGGTGAGGAGGATCCTAGCAGCCACTGCTATTTGTTCTGACGCAGATTAGAGCCCAGTGTACTTCGAACAAGGATCGATAGTCCTCCCGCGGGTAGAACAGCATTCCAATCGCAAGTTGCGGTGCAATGCGCCTTCCCCCCCCCTTCCATGACCTCGGCCTCTGTTCGGGATCATGGCGCACTGCCTGATACGTGACTTGCTGCAGCCTGGGAAGGCCCCGTTGGCTCGGCTTCAACATTGGAATACTTATCCTCGTCAAATATTTGGAGAGGACAGGCTGCTGCCGTGGCTTCTACAACGGACGCGTGTTCAACTGCATTGGGACCATATCACATTCTTTCTTCGACAAACAAACCCCCATCTTTGAGCCAAGCGAGGTATGCAAGCATCGATACTGGTGGATGGGCGGCAAGAGACTTGATTGCTGACCCGACAGACGGCACAGCTCAACCTCCATGTACTCCCCGCGCCAGTCAAGGGCAAATTAGGAGTGGGCGTCCGTCCCACCGCCTCGTTGCTCACTTCATTCTGTGACGATCACTCTGCCCACAAATCAGCAAGGGCCAGCTCATGCCCTGTTGCCCACCCTCTGACGAACAGGGCCCCGTCCCTTCATTGCACGAGAAAGGCGAATGTTCGGAGTAGCATGAATGCATATGTAGAGTTGCGGTGGCAGATTAGTCTAGGGTCTGGGTATGATGGGTAGGCAAGTACGGAGGTTGTACATCAACTGCCAACAGGCGTTTTTCCCACAATGCCGTAGCGGCCCTTGCACGACGCATCGACAGCCCTCAAGAATCTCTTTCAGTTCTTGCACGCACAGGTCACTAACCCACACACAGTCCTGAAAGCTTATTCCAGCAACCGAGGCTAGCATCCCCGATGAACAGGTCGCAGCTGGGTACTAAGCCTCGTGAGGTGCAATGCACCGTTCATGATATTGTTCCTTGGGCAACTGTTCTTTGAGCGTGCCAGGTATGGGCTGCGCCTTTGCTGCTCTATATGAGCTCTCAGTTGTATCTGGTACGGGTTTGGTGAAAAGGTAGACGTGCTGTGTGCATAGCATTCTTCAGCTTTGCGAACAGCAAGTTGTATGTACAGCAACTGCGTCCCCCCCTGCAAAATAATCCTCAATCTCCATGGGCAGCACACATGGATACGCACACGGCAAGTCGTTTCCGTCCTGGGACACCTTCAATCACTCAGATAGCTTCCCAGTCGGGCACCCCCCGTACGCCAGCTCGCGGGGCTCTTGACGCAGGTCTCTCGCATGACATTGCTTTTGACCTGCACCCTCTTGGAGAGGGTAGGGGTGAGGAGGATGAGGGGAGAAGCCAAGCCACTGAACTCTGATTGGGCTTAGGTTCAAAAAAAGCCCGCAGATCAATACAGTTTCCTGGGATGGCCCCAAGCGCACGGACACGAGCAGCGCGCGTTTATGGTCGACTGAGGAGGCAGCGCAAGTCTTTCTTGCTCTGTTGCCAGCTGCAAGCATGTAATCGCCTGTCGCTCAGCATTGATAGGGAAATCGCTAGCTGGTGATACGGATCCGGTTCACGTGCAGATGCATAGGTACACTTGTAGAATAACTATGATACAGTAAGCTGAAAGCCAAGGTTGTGGACCCTTGGGAATCCGCAGAAGCATTGACTAGTTAGTTCCCAGAAGATCGGATGGTGATTTACAAGAAAGATTTAAGATTATCAGCCCCATAGCGAAGGCATCGACACTGAAGCAAGCACAGCAAGGAGCGATTGAACCGATGCTTTCCTTGTGGCACGTCATTGACTGTTTTTGCTGGGGACTGGGTACTGGTGACACTCACACACCACACATGTCTGATGCATGCCGCAAAGTACCGAGAGTCGGCACAAAATGCTGTGGATTCAGAAAGCATCAAATCTGCTTCCTGCTGACCTTGAGACTGGGTTTTTTTTTGCACGTACCCCTCCCCCTGATGGGAGTCGGCGATCTGACTGAGGACGAGAAGGCGACTGAATGCGGATGTGGCATTACAAGGGCGGAGAGGGGCGGTTCCAGCCTCTCTGTTCTGATGCGATGTGTCGGAAATCTGCCCAAGGGAGTGGACCAGGATGCTGGATGTTTCGAGGCCAGGGTGTGACGCAGCAAGGCATCGCAGGTCAGAAGCCATGCCTTGCGTTGTATTGCATTGACCACAAACCAGCTCGCAGCATGACATGGGAAATGCGGATGCAATTGAGAATAGGTCCAGGGCTCAATACCGATTTCAAAGCGCATAAAACCTTGAACATAAACCATATGCGCAGGGAAACGTCTGGTGCTCTATCTATATACACAATGCAACGAGTCAAATGATTCATTCGTCAAATCAGTAGCTAAGCGAGTGCTGCATGGAACACCAATATTTCTTTCGCCCTTTTCCAATTTTTTTTTTTTCAAACTGCGTGATTGCGCTGATCGAAGAGGCACATGAGATGAAAGAGAGACCCGGAGAGCATATCACGCTTCCCTTCCCTGTGCTGGTGCCGCCGCTACCGCAACCGCAACCGCTGTCACTGCCACTGCCACTGCCACTGCAGTCCCGATCGGGCCCGTCGTGAAATTCTCCCGGTGCCGTCGCGACTGCCCGACTACCTACGGCAGCAACAGTAGGAGCAGCAGCAGAAGGTTTCCTTGCCACGGCCTAGATGGCTGCCTTGCTGTTGCCCTCAGCCTCCACGTAGATCACTTGTTTGCTTCTTTCAATCTAGTCTTGCGTTGCGTCGCGTCGCTGCTTTGAGCATGAATTTGATTCTCACCGCATCCGTCTGTATAGCCAGCATTGATTCCGTATTCATCTGACCCGGCTTCTTACAGACAGTCCTTCGTCTAGCCACACGCCCTTCTAACACCACGGCAGTCTCTCGTATGGGCACTGGCGAACATCGTACGCACCGCAAACATCCGCTCTACTGGGTTTGTTTACAACTCAAGTCATGGCGATCTCATCTTTCAGCCCCCAGTGCGACACAAACTCTCCCCGCTGCCTACGAATAAACCATCAGCGCGAGTGTCCGATCTTCGCTCTAAGATCAAGTCCTGTTAAATCAAGAAACATACCGTGAAAAAAACACTGGGATATCCAACCAACACCCCTGTTTCCACGCCTCACGGTTCTCTTTCACTGAAAGCACAGGCCATCCACAGCCCCAAAGGATCCCTGGGCCTACATTCAAGTGCCTGCGCGCGAGTCAAGACCAGTCAAGCGGCAGATCCGGCACCGGTCAACGTGGGGAACGCCAGTGGCCAGGCCAAAGAGATCGACCTCGCAGAAACAGCGCGCTTTAGTACCACAGCACCACCACCATGGCGTAGAATTGGGTCGCGCTACAACGGGAGCAATCTAAGCGCACCCCCTCAAGTATCGAGGAGCATCTCTTGTCTTCCTCCTCCTGGAGCCTGTGACTCTAGGCACAACCTCACTCCAAGCCCCACCGACGTCGCTGTTGTTGAGAAGCCGAAGCAAGAGGGGGAGGAACCGAAATTCATCGCGAGATACCGGTCCGTCACATCACTCCCCAAGACGTGAGTTTTCTGTCCCAACAGTCAATTCTCTAATCCATTCGCTTCTCTCCTCATCCATAAGGCTCGGACCATTGTATTTACAATTTTGTACATGGCAAAGTGAAGCACTTCCTTAGGCAGTTGATCTGATTCCCAGTCTCTTTACGTTTCCGGTCCTCACAAGAGCGCACACTGAAGACCCACCCGAAGCCTGCGCTGAACGATCCACTGCGTATGTTGTCCTTGGCGAGTTGGTCCCGGACAAAAAACGTGAGCATCAGAGGTTGCGCCCACCACGCAGGGAGACGCTCCTCTGCCAACACACAATACCACGCTCACACCCATTCACCCACCCCCTGGCCCCGGAAACAACTGTGTCTTGTGTGCATTACCAGTGTATAAGAAAAATCTAATTTTATTAATTTTTAAAAATTCCGTATAATTTAAATTTAAAATTTTTACTTATAGCTTAGTTTTACATTCTACTTTTTACTTATAAATTAAATTTAAATTATAAAAATTATTACTTTAAACTTTATTAATCTTTATTAATTTTAATCTCACTTTTTCTATAATTTATTAAATTTAATTTTTAATATTTATATAACTTAAGTTTAGGTTTTAAATATTCTTTAATATAAATTTATAGTTTTAAGAAAAAGATAAATAATTTTATAAATTTTCTATAGAAAATCAAAATTAGTAAAACATCAAACCTAAAATCAGTGATTCTTTCAGACACTGCCCTCTTATAACGCAGCCCTTCGCCGCACCTCGCCGCGCTCCCGGTTTTTCCAACCTCCGCCTGTGGCTCAATACCTCAAATTGCGACCATCAAGCTTTCTTGCTGTCCGCACCTCTACCTCCGTACTGTTGATACAGAGGCTGAATTCATCGATCACAAGCTACTGCACCGAAACTTGCCTCAAGGACGCCCCAATCCAACCTCCATTAGCTCGGGCTCGAGTCCGACGCTAGGCGACCTTCGTCCCAGCCTACCCACCGCACCACCATCCCAAGAGCGAAGCCGCACTTCATCTGCACTATAATAGTGTCTCGCGCGCCCAAATCTGCACCAAGCTACTTTAGCTCCTTCGACCTCTTCGTGCGATCCGAGCCCGTGCAAACTATCCTTGCACCGTCTTCTCCTCAGATCCGCGGCGCGAGACCACCCGGCCACCACCCGGCCCTGTCCCTGGTGTCATCACCCGCATCGCGCTTAACCATAATTCGCCCTCGCCTTCGATCACTGAGGTCCATCGTAGGCCCACGGTCAACAAATACCATCGCGCGCGCCGCCGTCTCTTCCTAAAATCGGGAGCGATTTCCTCTACCGTGGACGAGGCACCGAGCATATCTTTGGGTTGCCGCCAGATCACGCGCCATCTGCACTTAGTCCGGGGTCTTCAGACTACTGCTGCCAGGACACGACTTGCCCAAAGTTTTAGCACGACTGCTGCCGTCTTTGCGCGTCTCTGGTTTCCACGCCGGCCTTTATTTGCCATACTTTTGGACCTGCCTCGCGCACGCGCCCGTCATTGTCCTCGTTCCTTCAACCTTGCTCCTTGTTCACTCGTGCGACGCGCCGATCGGATTCGAGCTTCCTTACTTCATTCAATCATCAGCCTTATGGAACGCAGTGCTCCCGAGTACACGCAGTCAGGTTTGCCTTCGCCCTATCCTAGCAACTTCGGCGACAACAATTCTGAAGGCTCGACCGCAGATCAGCCATCTGCTGCGGCTGCTGCTCAGTACCCGGTGAAGCAAGAGTACAATCCGACGTCTGCGAATTCAACAGCGACGCCTACCTCCGAGTACGGTGTCTACCCTCCATCCGCGCGGTCAGGATCGTTCCCAGAACATATTCGAGGTTCATATCCAGGCCCAGGTGCCAGCGGCGGAAGTATGGCGCAACAACAGAATAGTCCGTCTATGCCCCAGCAGGATGGCCGAAACCATCAACCTCACGGGGTTAGATCTGACAACGATGTACCTATAGATCCGTCCATCGCCGCTGCTAGTCCGACGTACCCATATCCCCAGCATTCACCCTACGGCCCCAATCCCGACATGGCTCATGGGTATTCCCACCCCAGTGGTGGCATGTACCCTCAGACGCGACCAGACTGGGCGGGCTATGGTGGTCACGGTGCTTCACCCTTGACGCCAGGTCACATGTACAATTCTCCCGCGAGCGCGCCACAGCAGCGCCCGAATCAGGTACGTACCATGGTTTCCCTGGGTGGAAGGACAATGCAGGCGACTGGCGAGATCTACGACAGAGATCTATGGACCTTCTGTCGCTCGTCTGCCAACGGCCAGGCCAGCCTTTGCATGTCTGCGAATCACAGCGGGATTCGCATCAATGCCCATACGCACCAAAAAAAGGGGGAGCCAAAGCTGATATCATGGTGTAGGTTTACTCATTTGTTCCCATCCCCGGAGCTCAACAACATAAGCGGCCGCGCCGACGATACGAAGAAATTGAGCGCATGTACAAGTGCGGCTGGAATGGCTGTGAGAAGGCGTATGGTACGCTAAACCACCTCAATGCCCACGTCACGATGCAGAGTCACGGTCAGAAGCGTACTCCAGAAGGTGAGTTCATGAAACATCCATTCCCCCGTTGAGCAACACAAGTCCACCAAGCGGTTGAGCTGGTGTAGTTTGGTGGCTCGGCGCGACCAGTCCGGTCCGCCCTATGCTAGCGTTGAGATACAGCTAGTCCAAATGAGCGAACTAGTACCTGGCGCCATCAATCTGTAGAAGTATCAGGACGCTGACATACATGGTGCAATAGAATTCAAAGAAATTCGAAAGGAGTGGAAGCAGCGCAAGAAGGAGGAGGAGGCCCAGCGTAAACAGGATGAGGAGCGTCAGCGACAGGCTGCTGCTCAGGCAGCCGCGCAGAACGGTGGTGATCCCCAAGGTCCTGATGGTACGCCGACATCGTACGGCCCATCACGGGGAGCTGTACAGCTGCCGCCGATCGGATACCAACCCGCGCAGTACCCTGCACCACCTGGCTCTGCCGGCGTTCCTCAGCAGCCGCTCGCTGACTACGGCACCTCTCACATGTACTCCAACTACCCGCCTCACTCTCCCTACGGCCAGCCGCCGAGTCAGGGCATGTACAGTCAATGTAAGTAACATTACGGTATCGTGGATGCTCAATAGTCTGACGTCTCACAGCGAACGGTCAGCAGCCGCCAAGCCATTAAAGGCGCTGAACAGACTACGTAGGACGAAAGGGAAAGGCCAGAGGGAGGTGTGCATTGCTGCAGACGACGTGCACGTACGCTGTGCGAGCCGAAGTTCCCGGGGGAGGACTGGGAGTGTCTACCTAATATGCAGTGGAACAATGAAGACGTGGAACAATGAAGACGTCAGGACCTGTATCATACCGATGACCTGCATGTTTCCAGGAGACGTGCGGAAGCCCATCTCGAGGATGGCAAACTGTGGTAGAAGTCTGTCTGTAACTTCCGAGTTGGTTAAGTTTGTAGAGATTTTTTTTTTTTGCGCTCTTGAAAGGGCGGTTAAGCCAATGACAGACAACATGAAATATGACTTGGAAAAAGAGTAACACCGACCCGACCACCTGTAGCCAAGGACCTTTTTGTTTAAGTCGGCAATGGGGGATGCAGCCGAAGAGTATTACTATTTGCGCAGTAGTTTACCTAATGCAGTAAAGTATAGATCTTGAATACGCTAATACTATCTAAGGACTACTCCTTCATATGCCTTGAAGACTTCTAGGCTGCTATTGTAGTTACTATTATAGTTATTATTACAGTCGCTGTTTTTAATTGCTATTGCAGTCGCTACCTGTAATAAAGGTGTATATAGTAGGTAGCTGTATATACTCCAGCGAAGAGTACTTTCTAGCAGTAATAAAATCAGCCAATCAGGGAATTATAGTTAATTAATTCTAGGTACCGCGCAAATAAGTACCGCGCAAATAGTAATACTCCAGCTGAACGGAAAACCTCCGATGCAGTGGCACATCACAGGACGCGGTGTGAGATGGTTGGTTATTCTGCTGGGGCAGACTCGGCGTGTGAACCAGGGAGGGGTGTGAGCAAAACATCAGGCTGCAGGCACAAGTGCTTGTGGTTCAATTTAAGTTGCATCATGGTCCTGGGTACGCGCAATTGCGTTAGGGGGAGGGGGAGGTGAGGGTTTTACGTACTCGATTCATCTTGTGTGAACGGACGGCGAGGGCATCTAGAACTGCATTGTTTTTGATGATGTGCGTCTGATCATCGACATACCTACAACAACTACAGTACCTAGCCTCCGTGAGTCGGCGACATCCGCGACCCAAGATGCACCGGTCAAATTCAAAAAAAGGCAAGATGCTCTCATCCGAAGAACCGAGTAGGTTTTGCCGGTTTCGGCATGGTAGGAAGGTTCGAGATTCTTGGGAATTCCTTGCCCTGAAAGCATGATGCTGAAGCGAGTGTGTTTTTGGCTTTCGATGAATTATTCCAACCTCCGATTCCCGACGGAGGAAATTTATGCATATTTCATTGTATAACGGTCTGGCCTGGTATAGACCAGGTCTGCAAGCGCGCGGGAATAACAAGCCTTGGCTTCCAGACTCGATCCATATATCTTGCCCTTAATTCCTTCGCTCTGAGCCGAGGAGGGCGGTGGTGTTTGACCCAGTCGTTTGGTATCGGCTGTAGTCCTTTCTGGTAATGGTGCAGGATCTTGATCTGTGCCCGTGGGGGGCAACCCTGGCCCTGGCGAAGCAGAAAGGAGCCCGGGGAATTTTCCCCGTGCTTTACTGGAATAGGATTGGGAGGAAAGGGTGTGTCATTGTCTTCCTATGCAAGCTACTGGTGACACACACTATACACGTGGGCGACTGAGGCGCATTAGCTCAAGCTGTCTTCTTATTTGGGAGCCTGGTTGGTTAAACACTACGGCCAAGACTGGTTGGCGTGTGGAGTGCAAGTGCCTTTTGCGCACGCGTGGTAAAAAGGTGACTGACTTCATTGCTTCTCTATGGACTGATGGAAGACGTCCAGGAACGTACGGTCCGAAGTATGACGGGGATACGGTACAGAAGTGGGCGTCCAGTTCCATGAGACAAAGTCGAATTACAGGCACCGACACGGCAAGTTGCTGGAAGGGAGCAGTTACGTTTCGTTCATTCCGGCAGCCCGGCCTGTGCAATGTACCTAGCAAACGGCATGCATTACCTGCGTATGTTCCGTAACCCGGATGAGATGTCGAATTGGAGGATCGATATATCGTCTAAATAGGACGTAAGACGAGAGCTAGCCAAAAACAAAAAAAGAAGAAAATAAAAAACGAATTTTGAAGTCTCCGGTACAGGGAATCGAACCCTGGGCTGCTCGGTGAGAGCGAGCGATGTTAGCCACTACACCATACCGGATGATCTCTTATTGAAAGGTTGCTCGCTATTTATCTACATGAAGTAATGACTCACTCATACCGTCTCCGTAGACTCATCGTGCTTCAACACAACGTTTGATGCCTTACATCGACGAGAAGTACCATAAGATCAGAAACATGTGGTATGCACTAGGAATAAAGCCAAAAGCTCCGAAGCCAAACCGGAGAATAGTTAGCGCCGCGGCCCAGCCAACTTTACCTGCTTGGTAACATCCTTCGGGGCCGCCATAAGTTGGCGCAATACGTTCGATAACTGCCAGCAGCAATCTACGTTGATACAGCAATTGCAGCTCGCCAAAAGAAATGTCGACCCGAAACGCAATTGACCACAGGAATCGAGTAAGGATGATTCGGCATTTCGGACGTCGAGGCTCTGACCTGCCTGCGCTGCGATGATGTGAAGACACCACTGGGGGAAAGCATGGGAGGGGCCATCAATTCTTTCCTCTCCATCTCAGGAACCTCACTCCTGTTCAACCCCGACACCGCCAAGTTACCAACGGGCTTATTCCACATCAGAACATATTCTCACAGGGCAGCATTACATACAGAAGCGTGCGGATTAAAGGAGTAGCCGCCCTGCATGGAGTCGCACGATTCTTTCAGGTCGCATGCGTCAGTACCAGTCACCGGCTCACACCCTGTCGGTACCCTGCAAATCCATGATGATGAAGAAGAATCTCCGCCACCTCTGGAAGATATTTCAACTAGGAATGGACAAGATGGAGATTCAGTAGTTGCCAGCACATCATCTGTGACAGGCTCTGCCAACGACAGTGATGATGTCCTTGTTGTGCTGGACATGCCTCAGCACTACATCATCGGCTACGACGCAGTGTCACTCACCGCGAAGAGCTTCAAGGGTATCAGTGATATTCCTCCTGGACCGCACTTCTTCTGGTGGACATCTCCCGGCGGCGTTGGCGCGAGGTCGGGTCTTTGGATCGTTAGCTCGCCCAGTGTTCGAAGGGTTCACGTTATGCAATGGAGCAGGTAAGGCACTCAAGGATCCTGGCCGCAAGCTCGAACATCGCTGATTGGACTTTCAGTTACGAAGAGACCCTCGTTGAGACCAGTCGCACCGAAGCACGCATTCAAGCAGAAGGTATCTCTGGGTCTCGTGCCACACTACTCGATTCTCAGGCTGTCATCCGGAACAACGACAAGATCTGGAGTCAGCTGTCCAGCTACATCACCTCAGAGGTCCTGGCGAAGATAACCAGTCGTCAGGTCGACAAATGGCTCGTGGACACTGTCGACCGTGTCAAGGGGGAGGATGTACTAGCTGCCGAGGCTGAACTGGACCGAAGGGTATCGCAATCGCTGTCGCAATTTCGCGAACTCGACTTTGCGTTTTCGCAGCATGCCAAAACATACACAACAACGAATGACGGGAGGGATAGAACCCTCGAGGCGACTGATGCCACCCCGTATATCAACACCTTGATAGCTGGCGAATCCCCATCGACGACCGAAGGCCAGATGATTGGCGAGATGCAGTTCGCTTTCATAGTCGGTGTGAACCTCGGCAACGATGCCTGCATCCAACAATGGTGGCACATGGTTTTGAACATCATTTTAAAAGCATATCTTCTGCCGTCTGTTCGGCCAGAACTTACAGCAGGCTTGCTGAAGAGCCTTGCTGCGCAACTCAAATACTGCGGATCTTGGGTTGAAAACTCGCCCCTGAACGACGACTCAACTCGCGCGAGAGAGCTCCGCCTATCTCTGACAATCTACAAGCGGAGGCTCAACGAATTGCTTGCCAGTCTTGGACCACAAGCAACACCTGCACAGCAGCTCGTGCACAGTGCCCTTGCCGACGTTGAAGATGCGGTTTCTACGACACTTGACTGGGATATCAGCGGCGACTATCTAAGGAAAGGTCGAGTGGCATTAGAAGACGGTGAGGAGGTGGAGCTGGAGATGGACGACCTCGAAGCTGAGGACGAACGCGGCGAGTTCGCACCTGAAGTGGTCGAGCTGGACGAATCGGGGAAACAGCGCGGTTTGGTTTCGTGGAGCGACTAGGTGCATGAAGCTTTGGAAACGCTGCAGGCAGTGCGCAAGGCGAGAAGAGTCGAGAGAAAGACAAGTAGGGAGAGCTGGCTACGCAGGTACACTCCAAAGTTGTGGAAATGTTTCGCAGCGAAGGCACAAGATGAACCACAGCCTGTTTGGGTGAGGCGATCAGTGGAGAGGGAAGCTCTACTGTCACCTTGATAGCGAGCTCCGGAAAAGACACGGAGAGCAATATCAAAAGAGGGGACTAGGTTTTAGAGGGTAAGCATCGAGTCCAAAGTAAATCAGTACTCGAGGAATAGGAATATCATGACCGGTTCTTCACTTCATCTGAGCAAGCTGAAAAATCTTTTTGGAATATTTCATTTGCCTGCCGGATCCCTTTACAATCCGCCCAAAAAGCAAGGCCTAATGCAATCGCCAATGGAGGGGATTGGAAATCCCGCCCCTCCATCCCCATGCCTGGGGAACATAGTGACTCCGAGTCCCTTGTGTTGACCACGCACTCCCCCATGCCATGACATGCATCATCAAGCATCTAAACACCGTCTCCAGCGCAGCCGCACCGCCACGCGGAGATGATACTCCCCCGCCGATGTTTTCTATCTTTGTTGGATAGGTAAATAACAAAGACATATCTCCCCGTTTTCCATTCTCGGCCGCCACAACATCCAAAGTCCTTCCTTTAACGGTAAGACTTCTGGAAGCGGGCCCTGGCACCCGGGCCACCGAACTTCTTGGGCTCGCTCCGGCGGTTGTCGGCGACGAGGAGGGTGCGGTCGAACTGGACGAGAGCCTGCTTGAGGAGGTTCTTGGAGTGCTCATCAACGAACTTCTGGTAGTAGGCGATGAGGGACTTGGCGATAGCCTGACGGATGGCGTAGACCTGAGAAGTCTGACCACCACCGGTGACGCGGACGCGGATGTCGACGTTGGCGAACTTGTCGAGGCCGACAACGAGGATGGGCTCGTAGACCTGCAGGAGCCGCTATGTTAGCATTTTACTTCACCCAAATCACGAACCCCAACATAGCCGCGAAAGCTGCGTCGAGTGTGGCTGGGGATTGCCTCGTGTGATGCGGCAAACCAGGATCGGAACACGGAATCGATTCGTACCTTGAAACGGAGGATCTCAGGCTGGACGAGGGAGAGAGGGCGACCGTTAACCTTGATCAGACCGCGGCCGGCCTACAAGTCGAAATGTCAGCATTCGTCTTCAGAAGTAAATCGTGACCCATGTCCGCTATGATTCCCCGTATTCGACATCTCGTCCATCAATTCCTCCTCTTTCTCTCGGACTCCCTTCGTGATTTCTCCCATCGTCTTCGACCAGACGTTTTCCATCTCGCTCGAACGCACCTTGCAGTGGGCAACGGCAGTGGCCGTCTTCTTCTTGCCGAAGCATTGCACGCTCTGGGTAGTCGACGACATATTTGCTGTTTCTTTCTTCCTGTTGGCGAGGGAAAGATGGACAGTGTGTGGGCGGTAGTCGGGGGGGGGTCGTCGTCGTAGTGGTGATGGGCTCAGGTGCAAAGCAAAGTCCGTAATTTTGGCCAAAGGCTCAAGGGCACAAAAACCCTCGAATGACTAACGCTGAGTGGTGTGGGGCCCCCATAGTAAGTCCTGCAAATTTTGGCGCACTGAAGGGATGTGGCGGGTGAGGTCAACTTGAGGTGCACGTGATCTTAGGGTCTCTCTGGTGGAACGGAAAATCCAGCACGAAATTCCCCAAAGGTTAGTGAGTGAAGGAACTCTCGCAACAAACGGCAGATTCTCACAAGGCCATCACTAACCCTCCAGGCAGTCAAGGTACGTCGGTCGTCGTGAAGTCCATTTGAGACTTCATTTTCATTCTTCAATCTCATTACAATTGACTGACTGTCATTCTCGCAGATGGTTTCCGCCAAGAAGCACGTTCCCATCGTCAAGAAGCGTACGTTGAACCACCAGTCCCCAAGAGCCCACGATCAGCCCCGACGCACGAGACTCGACATGAGACGAGACGGAGAACTTGAGAAGTCGTGGCAGATGAGACGCAGAACCGAAGGAAGTGAGAGTTGACATGGTGTATTGTAGGCACGAAGCGCTTCGAGCGTCACCAGAGTGACCGCTTCAAGTGTGTCGACCCCAGCTGGCGCAAGCCTAAGGGTATCGACAGCCGCGTTCGCAGACGCTTCAGGGGTACCATTGCCATGCCCTCGGTATGTTTCCCCCGACGATCCTATCCAACCGACCTCGAACAAAGCAACTGGCCGAGGCGGGGCAAGATGAAAACTTCAAGAGTGACAGGAACTGATCCGCGTATCTCAACAGATTGGCTATGGCTCCAACAAGAAGACCCGTCACATGATGCCCTCCGGCCACAAGGCTTTCCTCGTCAGCAACGTCAAGGACCTTGAGCTCCTCCTCATGCACAACCGCACCTACGCCGCCGAGTATGATTGACCTCCCTCGACTGCACTGCGTGGTTATGGCCGAAGCACAAGGACTAACAGAACACAGGATCGCCCACAACGTCTCCTCGCGGAAGCGCATCGACATCATTGCTCGTGCTAAGCAGATCGGTGTCAAGGTCACCAACGCCAAGGCCAAGGTTACCACCGAGGTCTAAGTGTACTGTGTCCGGGACCGAGAGGTCTGTGGGGACGGGGACGAACCGACTCATCCCCCCAACGATTCCGATTGCAGTCTCTCACCATCCGATACACGAAGCCAGTAACCGGTACATTGGACCACTGGAGCGCATAGGAAGGGCGGAGAAGGAGCGGTTAGGCGGAAAAGAACATATTTCCTGGCGGAAGTTGAGGTGTTTCCCGGCCGGTTTTTACTCATTGGGAAGGGGAGCATGGATTTTGCTACCTCTGGTTGCAGATCGCAAAGGGCGAAAAGGGACCTGCGGCTGGCTTTGCATGGATTTGCGGATCAGATGTTCTCTGGCAATGTATGTTTGGTTGCTAGAGGCAGAATATGACGCACCTGAAATGATCATCACAGACTGCAATAGTGACAAAATGTGTTCTGCCAAAATTTATAGACAACGCCGGTCTGATGTACTCGAAACCAGTTCCAGTATTGACGGTTGTTACATGGCTCGCAGCAGAACACACCGGCCAGACATGCATTTATTTCCCTTCCTTGATTCATGATGCATTGTATTGTTTTAGCCGTATTGGGCCTCATCGGACCACGAGAGGCAGCATTACATTCACGCTTTGTTGTATTGGCAAGGGGAAAAGCGGTTTCAAAAGAAAAATGCTTCGCATAACAGTACAAGACAAAAATATAGCAACCACCTCAAAAAGCAGGATGCATCGAAGGATACTGTAAATAAGCTAGTTGACCTACTATCTATAATACTGCAGTTCGACCTCATTCAGCGGCACCTTGGAATATCTGGCCTGCATACTGTCAGTAGATATGGGAGGATCAACAACTGGTGCTTTGGCATTTTCACAGCCAGTACGGAGTAGTAAGTAACCTGGTGCTAAAGGACTGGGGAGACCAAGGATTTCAGCACTACAAATGTTTCGGTTGTCTGAAAGTCATTTCAGGTCCATCATCTAGGGAGTTGAATGCTTGTGCAGGGACGAGAATGAGCTTGCAAGTCCCCCCGTTAAAGCAACGAGAATGTTACGTGACGATGATGCCGGTGGCGAGGGTGAAATGAGGTCGGGTGGCCCGCGTTCCACTGCCACACCCCTGTGCGGTGGCACGACTCCGCATGACTAAGGAGCCGCCAACCAAGAATCTTGGGATCATCACCGACACCTACATTTCTTTTCCCCAAACACCCGCATCCGCTACATCCTTCCTTCGAGCGACCTATCGACCATGCTCCCCGAGCAGCGTTCGCCAAGATCATGAGCCAGGACTATTTTTCTGGCAAGGGCAAGGCTCACGCCGATGAAGCTGCCGAACCCGAACCCCCGAGAAGCGAATCGCCTCCCGCTCCATCAAGACCGAACTATATGACCGTCGGCTCAGGCACCACCTCTGAGCACGCCGCACGCCTTCAGCAGATGCTCGATGTTGACTCCGGGTATGGTGGTAGTGTTACCAACGGCGAGGATCACCGTGTCATGATGGCCGCGTCTGGCTGGGATGCGAATGCGCATCATGACCGACCTGCGCAGTCTGGAATCGTCCATCAGATGTGGTATAATGCGCAACGCGCCGCCCTTGGCAGGTCCATCAACAAAGTACTTGATCTTCTGTCCAGTCTCCAGGACATGAATGCCTCTTGGCCAGCTCATTATCCCTCTCTGCAACGCCCCGACTCCGCTACCTCTGAACGCCCTCCGTCACGCCCTGGAATTCCCCATGCATACTCTACCCTTGGGGACGTCTACTCAGCAACCTCCCCTTCAGAAGCTCCTCCAGCGCTACGACGGTCGATGACCTCCGTTGAGGACGGCGGAGCCGAATCAAGTCGGGCTGCTGAGAAACGAACGATACCCGAACCTCGCCTCGTGACGCCGCAGATAGCACAGGAGTTCTCGATTCTGAAGCTGGACCTGAAGCTTGGTGCACTTCATCAAACAGAGCTGGTTCATTCACTTGAGAAGAGCTCCATTGCTTCACTGCTTGATGGAAAAATCCGCTCCAGCATCAAGCATCTCCTGTCACTACGGGAACGAATCGAAGACACCTCCAGCAAGGTGTTAATCACGGGAGATTTGAATGCTGGAAAGTCGACCTTTTGCAATGCTCTGCTGCGTCGCAAGATCCTTCCGGAGGATCAACAGCCTTGCACGGCCATCTTCTGTGAAGTCCTTGATGCTCGTGAGAACAGTGGACTGGAAGAGGTGCACGCAGTGCACAAGACTGCGAGATACAACCGCAATGACGAATCAACATACGATGTCTTCTCTCTCAGCGAGTTGGAGAAGATTGTTCACGACAACGAGACATATACCCAGTGTAAGGTCTACGTCAAAGATACACGTACAATCGACGAGTCTCTCCTGAACAACGGCGTGGTGGACATCGCACTTATTGATGCCCCAGGCCTGAACTCTGATACCACGAAAACAACGGCCATCTTCGCCCGACAGGAGGAGATTGACGTTGTTGTTTTCGTCGTCTCAGCCGCAAACCACTTCACACAATCAGCTAAAGAGTTCATTTGGGCTGCGGCGGCCGAGAAGGCATACTTGTTTATCGTTGTGAATGGTTACGACTTCATCAGAGACAAGGAGAGATGCCAAAAGACCATTCTCGATCAGGTTGGGGTCCTCAGCCCCCGTACCCATAAAGAGTCTTCAGAGCTGGTTCACTTTGTTTCCAGTAACGCCATTCCCACTGGCCCATCACCACCCGGCGGACCAGGCGGCGGCAGCGGCAGCGCTAGTGGTGGTGGTGATGATGATGGCCCTGGGGATGGTGATGACAAGGGCAAAGGCAAAGATGTAGACAAAGTACGTGATTTCGAGGCTCTGGAGCAATCATTGCGACGGTTCGTGTTGGAGAAGAGGGCACGTTCGAAACTGGCCCCAGCGCGGACGTACCTCTTGAACATTCTCAATGATGTCAACACCCTTGCATCTGTGAATCAAGAGGTTGCCCGATCTGAGATGGCGCGCGTTACCCGTGAGCTGAAAGAGCTCGAACCTCAGCTCGAGACAAGCAAGAAGGCATCTTCAGAGGTCCGGGATCAAGTGGACAGGAATATCGAGGAGACGTGCCGCGAGATCTACGACCACACACGTGCGGAGCTCAACTCTGCCATCGCCCATGCCGGCAGCACCAACTATAACGTTCCTTATCCAGGAATACTTGGGGCCTTTCAGTATGCCGATGATCTCAAGGAAGCGATGCTGTCGCACATCACCGAGTCTTTGAACATGTGCGAGGAACATGCACGGGTCAAGACTGTTAGCGGCGTCAACACCATCAAGCAGCTCGGCATCTTGCACGTTGGGGATGAGTTCCAAAACCTTACTTTCAAGCCTGAAGTCATGTTTCGAAGAAGAAAGGATGCCATTGCACGACAAGTTGTAGTTGAGACAGAACTTCTTGATTTCGTTGATTGGTCAACACTGTTGCAGAGGCAAGAGAAGATGGCCGGCACAGGCATGGCACTGACAGTTGCTGGTGCTGTGGTACCTCGAATGTTGGGCGTGAGTACCTGGCTAGATCAGGCACTCGCAGCGACGCGGATCATGGGCAACAGCAACCTGCGGCAGCTCATTCTTCCTGGCATCCTCATAGCTGGTACGTATTATCTCAAGCCTTGCCTGGAACGCACTAAACTAACATTGTCATTTCGTAGCATTTGCTGTCTCTGCATATGTTGTCCAACAAATCCCGAATTCCTTGCCCCCACGCCTCGCCTCCAAGATTTCCGCCCAGCTCGCTGAGCTCGACTACGTGCATGTCAACTCTGCACGCATCTCAGGCATCGTTCGCCGCGTGCTACACCTACCTGCCGACAATCTCCGCGTCAGCCTCGATCAGACGGTAAAGGATCTGGGCAACCGACGTGAGGAGACCATGCGTGTGCGGTCCGAGAGTGAGCGAGCCGAAAAGTTCTTCGGGGATCTCGTGAGGGAGAGCGACGGGCAGAGAAACGTCGTCGCTGGAATGGACCTTGACGCACCTCCACCAGGGGCTACATCTTGACGATACGTGCCGTTCGAGATACCAAATGGACTGGGTGAGGTTGGAAAGTCGAGCATTTTCAAGGGCGTTTCTTCAGGCGTTCTCCAAGTATCGATCAAAGTCGAAGAGGGAGTGATTCGTGAAGGGGACTGTAAAACGACTTCATTGTGTTAGATACCTTTTCTGTGTGGTTGACTTGGCTCCCTTTTGTTTCTTGGGGTTGATTTTTTCCTCCGAAACCAAACCATTCCCTACTTTTACCATCCCACTCATTCATCCTCTCCCCTCACTTGGAGACCTTCGGAAATGAGAAAGACAACGTACACAGCATAGGCATAGCTTGCGACTTGAGATACATTAGTTGACTTTGCGTGCGAGCACAACGATTTCATCTACAGCAATACAGGTGATACCATTACGCTTTGTGGGATACAGTCTGGTCGGTGTCTTCCTGTACAGGACTTCTTAGCCCCCGAACTCAGGGAAGACCTTCTGTATGATAGTAGAAATTCGTTGCGCTGATGTGTGACGATGCCTTTGAAAAAGCTCTTTCGACGAGAACGTGATGGGTGCATCCAACACTGAGAAGACACTGACTGACGTCAAAGAATCGAATTCTAAGGTGACATACATAATACATGCAAACCTCCCGAGATCCTGGAGATGAGATCCGTCCCTTTCAATATCAAGGGTCAACATTCTTACACCCACCCCCCTTCATGCCCAACGGCCGTGCATTTTCCATGCTCGCGTTCCGTCCTTTCCACATTGTAGAGCCCTGCGAAGAATGAACCTGAGTATATACGCTGCAGGATTCGACGCCATGAGATATTATTATACAAGAGAAGTTATCCGAGAGGGCCGTATCACTCCCTGGATCCTCTTCTCGCAGCCAAGCCTACATCATCGCTGGTGAAGCTCCCTCACAGCGCAGGCTTCGTCTCGCCATTACCAAGAGCAGCGCCCATCTTCTCAGCCGTGCTACCCTCGGTGCCAGCGGTCAACAGCTCGCTACCCTGCTGGCGCATGTTGTACTCTTGCTCCATGGCGGCGATCTGCTGGTCGTCGGAGAAAGATAGAGCGAAGGGAATGCCAAAGAAGAGAGCAGAGGTGGTGATAACCCAGGCGCCCTTGCCGCTGAAGGAGATGGCGCTCCAGGCGTAGGACGAAAGAGTGCTGACGTTGTTGGCAATCCAGCCGCGGGTAGTAGGAGGGACGATGTCGCGGAGGGCGTAGAGGCGCTCGGCGAGGGACTCTTCGGTGGGATCGAACTCAGACTCATTTGAGATCTCGGAATCTAGATGAAGACCATGTTAGGAGAAATAATTGCTCGATGGCGGCGCACAACCAATGAGGAGAGAATGCTGGGGTTCGAGATTAGGGTACTGACCAGTGTCGCTGTAGTCCTCATCGTCGTCCATGGGACCGGGCTGGTTGCCCTGGAAGTGCTCATCCTCGACCTCAGTGAGAGTGACCATGATGGCGATTTAAGTCGGGGGGGGTTTGACGTGAGAAGGGCTGATACAGGGAGATGGACGAAGCTCTGTCGTTATCGGTGCTTGCCGCGAAAGGGTGCAGTTGTCGCGGAGAGGTAGCAGGAGACCTATTAGCACAGTCCTCAGTCAAGAGTCTGCGCAGCCGTTTGAGATGGCGGAAGATGAGTGGATGAGAGAAAGGGTGGTGGCGGATCGGTAGATGATGACGGAGTTCGGGGAAGAGGAGTAGGAGAGTTGATGTCGTCGGCGAAAAAGTTGCGATCGAGGCTCATGTCGAGAGACCCACCTTTTCTCAGGAGCAGCTCCTTCGCGGACCAATGAGGCGGCCGCAACTGCAGTTACCTGGGACGGGACTACAGCTACATGTCACTCTGCTGCGGATTTGGGTGGGCGAAGTACCCGATACCATCTTACAACCCATCAATTGGCAATACAAGAACACCGCTTGCCCTTTTCCTCATGCTTATCAATAGAGATAGATCTTTTCCACAAGGTTTCTAGCTAACAGAAAAAGAGTGCATTTACTGCGACTTCAGATTCGACAGTCCTCTTAAGCTTGCTGCTGGCTTGTATTAGACCGAATTCTATCACGACTTGACTTCACCATGGCAAACCTTCCACATTCTACATATAAACATGCTCGATATCAGAATAAAATCACTTGCCTTGTATCCTTTGCACCTCTTCCCACTTCTATCACCGCAACATTTTCCAAATTTCTGCCCGCTGGTTGGTTGCCTCTGATTGTGCAGCTCGCCTCATCCAAGGCGCGCCAGACTCTTCAACGTCTTCTTCGTTCTGCCTTTACAGAATTCTCAGGTCGACTGCTGAGAGTCTTTCGCCGACTCTACAAAGTCTTCCGGAAAAGGAGTGTCCTGTCATCGAGCAAAGATGGGTGCCTTCAAAAGCAAGGAGCAGAATGGCATGTTCGTAGAACCACCACAGCTACCACCAGGTTGTTGGGCGTTTCAACAAGGCCTGTTGCTGCTCGTGGATTGTAACTGCCACAAGACTGCTCCGCGGCGTTGCAACCCAGGACCTCCCCCTATTCCAGATTCGATGGCTGAATGGATGGGCATGCCTTCTCCACCACGTCGGCAGCTGGGGCCAGAAGAGTTCATATGGCAAGAATACTTCAATCATGTACCGAACCCATATCCCCTCCTGGACGAAGGCACACTGGAAAAACGGATTCTCTGGCCAGAGCTGTACCGAATCCATACGAATGAGCCTCACAACTTGAGCGAAATCGAGCTAGCCGCTCTCGCGCCTGATCTGGGGTCCGAGGTTCTATCCGGCCAAGCAGAATCCACGAATCCCACGTCCTACTCACATTGGGGTCCAGTCCCCTTCAACGGATTGGCTTATCCAGTTGAGGCTCTGATGCCGGACGAGATGTCCCACCAGAGCTTCGTCCGGACCACACAATACAATCGTGAGCTCGAGGAGTTCCTCTTCACCGGCGACGATGTCGACCATGCTGTTTGGCACTCCAATAAGCTCCTGGCTTTCAAGCCCGAGCTCACGATCTACCGTATGTGGACCGATAATTACACCTACGTGGCAGACTGGGATCCTCGTGTCGTACTCAACATCCTCGCCGGGAGCATTCTGGACCAGATCAACAGGCCGCACCACGAGGACAGACTGGGGATGGTCTTCAAGCTCATGCCTGCCCGACACACGTACGCTCTGCAGTATTGCGCCATGAATACTGCGGAGCGTGCCGCGGATGAGATTGAACAAGCGTTGGCCAGCATTCGCAGGGAGAAGGACCTCGGACGAATGGCCTTTCGCATAGCACCTTGGCTGGCATACCTGTTCGAGATGTATCAGCTTTGGAAGGACATCACTGGTCTGGACATTGCACGGGGACAAGCCAAGGTGAACATCACGGCACGCTCAGAAAATACCAACGACACAGACTCGTCCAGGACCGAGGCAAGTAAGGATGCCTACAAATGGGAACAATGGTCCGACAAGCATAAGAAAATCGGAAAAGGAAACAAATATCCCTCCTTCTGGCTCCCTTGGTACAGATCTCCGTACCGCGCCAAGGTCGTCGCTGAGCAGTACGGGCCTGAATCGGAGCCTCAGCCGTGGGAGGTTCTCTTGACTGCAGATCCACAACCGAACGACGTACCGTGGGACACCATCTGCGGAGACGTTCTCGCCGCGTCAAAACGCTGGCGAAGCATCAACAGGAGGAAGGAGGAGTTCATGCCCAGATTTGACGCGGTCCTCAAAGCGTGGGACATCATGGGTCCCAAGCTGAGGAAGCTAGGCCACGGCGAGAGGCTGGACAGAATATCGAAAATCGTGTCATGGAGACGTCAGGGCAAGCCTCAGGAGTTTTTGAGGCACGAACAACCGTGGATGTGTAAATTCGTGGAGCCCTTTGACCTCTGCATCACGGTAGGGCACGCGATGCACATGTTGACGCTTGCCATTCGACAGCAGATCGAGCCCGTCTATTGGGAGATCTAGGACAGGGTTTTCACATGCGATGGTGACCAGAATAGCTGACGGTTCAAGTCTTTTCGGCGCGAGACCACTGGTTTCTTTTTCCTGCTTCTCTTCTTTAGACTTTCCTGCTTGACTTGCGGAGTGGTAGTTAGACTCAGTAGGTGTCATCTCAATAATAGAGACTGCATACGTACTTGCTTCATCGATGAATCCCAGGTCCATGCTCGCTGTTCGCGCTGGTGTTACTCGATTTAGTAGACGCGAAGACCGAAGCACGAGTTACAGACCCAAAGGGCTGTATGTTGGAACCGAGAACCAATTTTTAGGAACCGTAGATGGAGAAAGCTTGGCCCAGTGTATTGTGGATGGTAGATAATCGGAGACGGGATGCACTACCTATTGACACGGCAACACAGCAAGCACGATTAGGGGCTCGGGTGGGAAGCCGCCCCTAGATACCGCTCAGGAATGCCATGTTTCCCGAGTGATTGGCATAGTCATGTACGAAAGTCTCTACAAGTCGAGAGACTTCAAGAGACCGTCCGGAACCTGCGCGCTCAGATTACGGGACGACTTCAGGGGTCCAGTGACGGCAATGGTCACCTGCTCACCGAAAACTAAGCGATCGTGACCTCGTGGCCCTACTAGCGCTCGGGGGAGGCGGTTCACCGCTGTTGCTTTGTATAGCACCAGATCCACAATCCTAAACCCGTGTCCACCTTGTTATGTTGACCAGACACTGGGCCAGGGAGGTCACGATGGCTTCATGCTGATTCGGAAGAATCAGCCACAGCCTCAATTAGACCACCTAGGCCTGCCTCGAGTACGAAGACCTAGTAAAGCCCAAGTCGCGTTCAGCTGGAGCATGAGCCCTCTGGCAACACGAGGAATGAATGTATACCTGTAGAAGTACGAGACAACAACAACAAAAATAGATTCTAGAGCTTGCGATGACGAACGATTGTAATCTGTCACCAAAGGAAACTCAGGGAACTGCGTCTCAAGTCGACTTGGATCTTGGATGATGTGCTCGGTTCCGACTGCCGGCATAACAGCTCTGGGAAGGCCTGCGGAGGATCAGGAAGGATCGGAAATTGTGGCTCTGTACTCCATACGCCAGCTCAATGCGTACCTGAATTGGGTGAAAACTCGGATAGACCTCGTGATGGAGGAAAGCCTGGACGCCCGCATCGATTGGGGCCCTGATGGCGGGGACGAAGCAATTTAGTCATAGCGTCCGGGCTTCATGGAACAAGGCTAGAAGGAAAAAAAATTGAAATGGAGGGTGGCAATTGGCGATGTACCATCGATCCTGGGGAAGGGCGAAGGCACATTCGGGTTCGGCCGTGGAGCTTGGCAAGGAGAAGTATGCACGATCAAGTAAAAAGAGGGTAATAGAAACCAAACACTGAGAAAACTAGGCGTAACAGAAACCAGGATGATGCGTTGAGTCAAGGGAGCACAGAGCACAGAGCATCTGTACCTTTCCAACGTGTCTCTCCCTCCACAATGGCAAGCAAGTACCGCCCTCCGGGCTGGCCGGCCGGTCACTCGGCCAGTGGGCCAGCGGGGACCGAGTAGCTGTCCGGAGGCCTTGGAACTGGCTGGCCTGCTGTATGACATTGTTGACGCGCGTGTTGCATGTGTTATCTGGCTGACGATTGCCTCAGGTGACCCATCCCAGGAACTCGTGGCCCGATTATTGGTTCTTCGTGCGTAAGGGAAATGCATTGGGCCTCCCTCATTTGGGGCTGTCTCGGTTGGGTTCTAGGTATACAAAACGACTTGTATCTTGCTCGAGCCACGCCCCCAATGAACGTGCCCCGGAATGGGAGGAATCATTCGTGAGCCATGAAGAGCGGTAAGCATGCAAGGTTAAACCCGGCTCCTTGCTTGCGAGACGCACCGGAGGGGTGATAAGGGCTTCGAGATGAGGAGTCGAAACTGCGATGCCGTCACATGTATTCGATGTTTCATCAATCCTCTAAGAAGACTAGATTGTGCGCGTGTCACTGTAGCGGTCAGCAGAAAGCGTGGTATCGGATATCTACTCCGAGACGATTCGCCTTTCAGGGGCGGGGCTTGAAGACCTGAGGAGAGGCGGCTAGGTACGGGGTGGGCAGTCTGGCGGCCGCAGAAAGATTAACCTCTCCCACAATGGTCCAAAGGCGCCAGAGTCACCAATGTCGGAAGCAGATTTCAGAAGGTACAGATGAGAGTCATCCAGAGGTCTCTGACAAACGGCAGGATGAGGAGGGGTGTCGCCCAATTTGGCCACCACTCAGCCCAGAATCGGCAGGGCCATATTAGCAGACACGCCTGCTTCATGAAGAAAGATTTCTGGAAGTAATAGAACGGTCAGTGTTGCGAGCTTCCAAAAGTAGCATCGAGGCTATTTCTTGATAGGGAGTGGAGGGAGGCTTGTGCAAATCCGGGGGAGGGTGGTGAACCTCGAATAGCCGCTAAAATACATCAGGGAGGGAGGTGGAGATGATGTGAAGCCATGGAGGTGTGCAACAGGGCAAAGTCTGGCAAGCGATGACGATGGTATCGATGATAGCAGTGTTGAGTAGCAGCAATCTCACTAGTAGAGGACACGTGTGCGAGTGAGGCAGAAGGGATGGAGTCAACGCTGGTGACTGTTGTTGGCCGCCCTGCCTACGAGTGAAAGACTGTCCTTGATCTGCGCCTGCCGCTGAGGCTGTCGTGGGCAATTGTTCCAGTGACAGCCAGCTGCCAGGTACCGGCTGCAAATGGACGATGTACCAATCATCAAATCGATCGGCGTGTGGCAGGATCCATCCTGGGCCTACTTTGGGCTTAGCGCGGGGTAACATTGAGTAATGCACTCACGACTTAGAGAGCCAGATTCATGGTCATCATGACGAGATCCTCTACCATGATCACGAAACATCAGAAACCAGGAGGATTCGGGCAGGGCTCTGGCAATGGCCTCAGTGACGAGACTGGCTTCGACCATCACGGCGCATTGCAGGAGCCATGCCCCGCCCCCGGCGTGCACAATTGTGCAATGCGCGGCGTCCGGACCACACACCGTCCCAGAATGGTCGAACCGCGTCGAAGCCAACAACAGCCAGGGCCCCATCCAAAAGCATTCTATTACCCCCAGTAAACTGCCCTATTACCCCCAGGGAATTGCTTTAGCAGCATGTCTGAGAACCTTGTCCGGGGCAGAGTGGGCTCTTTGTCTGGTCACGTTGCTGTCGGATTCGCAGGGGGGAAAACTCTGCTGGGTACGTACCGGTACCTGGACTGGCACGCGTGTCAGGCTGGGCCCAGACAGTCACAATTGGTACGGGCCTGCGCCTCGCACGTATGAAGCTCCGACAATTGAGCTTCAATCAACACGAATCTCCTGCCCAGTTTACGAGAGTACTTAACTAGACGGCAGCCCGCCACATTTCACACAGTGTTCCTCTTCGTCACGATCGACTGCATCTACTCCTTATAGCTTCACCTCCGCCACCCAAGGCTGTTGCTATTCTTGTTCACCCTTGTCGCTCTTATCAGTGCACCTGGCCTTATCTATTTACACCATCGTGGCTTATATGGCTGTGATCATCATCGCTCTGCGTCATCAACGTCGGTAACGACCGATAGCGCTTTCATCCAATTCGGCCTCCTTTGCGATCAGCTTTGTTTCAGCACTGGCTGGTATTCTTTTTCATATTTCTCCCTAGCAGATTCTCAGGTACGAGCTGTACGGCCCCCCTTGGTCTGTCTGGACCCTGAAAATGCGCCCGCTCGCTGGGGCTGTGTTTGGTGCTTGCGCCAGCGACAATCGTACCGGCAGCTTGGTGTTCAGATTGCGAGGGCGAGTGGCTGACAAGTGTGCAAGATAGAAACGAGGATTTTAATACGCTGTGACCTTGTACCACTAAGAAGGTACGACAATCTTCCAGAAGGCCTTTGACGTCAGAAGTCGGCCCTGGGTCCCCCTTTGCGACCTGACATGCTCTCTGCCATATCCAATGCCTTTCAATTGCTTTTGCTCTGCGACCAGCTGGCCGTCGCACAAACCAATTCCATCACTATCTGTATTCCCCCGAAACCCGCGCGAACGCCTTCCTTGTCAGAATCGACCCTTCCCTCGTGTTTCCTCCCTTTCGATTTCATCATCGAAGCCCCGCCAAGTGCCCCACCACCACAAGCTTTCTGCATCTTTCTGCATGATGGGAATTCCCAACTTACAAGCAGCTACAGTCTTCAAAAACTTCACAACATCCGGCCGCACCCTACAACACGATTGAACCGTCAATAACCGCTCGAGACACGCCGTATCGATCGTTCAGATCCCCGAATCGCTATCTGATAAGCTGCGCTATTGAAAGACAATTCTCGTTTTGAGTCCTACAATTGGTACGTTCACAGGAGTCGTGTTTTTGCTCTGCCGATCTCTCTTTCGGATTGGATTGTCAAACCCCCTTGGTATGAGGGCACTCTGCCGCCTGCAGTGGTGAGGCGTTTGTTCCTCATCCTTGGGCACTCTGCTCCCATCATGCCCAGCTCCAGAGACAAGTGTCTTTGATAACCGCTGGGCCCGTCGCAGACAAGCTCCCAACCGGATCATCAGCAGCCGCTATTGTTGCCCGAGTGGCTCTGCCGTTTTCCGCATTGCGCCCGTTCATGGGTATCACAGCACCAGGATTGGCTCTGTTGGTGACGGGAAGCAATCTGTCTGATGGTCCCAGCTGCGACTACCTCGTTGAGGTACTCTAAACGCACACCCTGTCAACGTGGCCGTTGTCGTGATACAGGCGGCATCTATTCTTTCTATTACGTCAAAGGCTCCTCATGACCAATGCCTCTACCTACATATCTTTCCCCTGGAGCAATGTGATGCTACCATATCAGAGTAGGGTGCCTCTACTTGGCGTCGTTACCTATCGCGCCCTCTGTTCTCTTTGGCACATGAGCATTTGACAAGATGCTGGCTCACAGAACGAACATGGCTGACTTTCTTACCATTGACAGTTTTCCCCAATACGTCGATCCTCTTGAGGATACATTGACCATGGCTACCGAATCAGCCAAACCCAAACCCCTCGCTCAGATTCAGTCTGAGGAGAGCAGCCGCGGGCCATCACCACAGCCGACGCATTTCAGCGTACCTCTTCCTCCTTACCAGAACAGCAATGGCCACCGCATCCTGCGCTCGGCCACTGTTGGCTACATTGCTCCCGAGTTCCAAGGAAAGGAGGAGCAGATGGAGGCCGGTAAGTCTACCATGCAAACCCAATTTCATCTGATTCGCGCTGACGCAATGCTCTCTAGTCAAGGGCATCATTCAGCAAGCTGGATGGATCCCGGAGAGCCTAATCGATCAACAGGTTCGCTGGTTCTACGAGCAACTTGGTATCGACGATGTCTACTTCCGAATCGAGACACCCGCTGTCATTGCGACGCAGGTCACCTCCCTATACGCTGCCAAGGTTGCCGCCTATGCTCGCGAGGACAAGCAGGAAGAGATCCGCTTGGACATGGAGGCTAGTGACCACGCCATCTACATTGATACCAGTGTTCCTGGCCGATCCAATGTCTCTGGGCCTAGGTACGAGCAGCGCCTTGAGGCCAAGTACCTTGACCACCAGGGGAAGACCAAGTACCGTGTCGAGACTTTCCGCTCGCCTGCTGTCATTGGCAACAGCCCCTCATCGCAAGCCTCCCTTCGGTGCTACTTCGTCTACCAGTGTCTGTTCAAGCAGAAGCCCGAGGAGACAGACCCAAAGGAAACCCGCCTTGAGGTCATTGCCGACCATGGCTTCCTGCAGAAGGCTACTGCCAACACCAAGCAGATGTATCAAGAGATCATCGAGCTCGCCGTTCACCGGGCTGGACCCGTTATTGAAGTCTTCGACATCGAAGATTCTCCTGAGAAGCGTCTCGTCGTTGCTTTCCGTGCCCGCACCGCCCGTGGCCTCTTCTCCTCTCTCAGCGATCTCTATCACTACTATGGAGTTACCAGCTCCCGGAAGTACGTTGAGCAGTTCGCCAACGGCATCACCGTCATGAGTGTGTACCTGCGACCAGCCCAAAACCTTGCCCGTGACGAATACTTCCCTTCCATGGATGAGGCAATCAACCAAATCACCAAAGAAATCTCTCTTCTCTACTGCATTCCGCAGAACAAGTTCCACAATCTTTTCGCTACTGGCGAGCTTAGCCTTCAAGAAGCTGTGTACGCACATGCCGCTTGGGTATTTGTGCAACATTTCTTGAACCGACTCGGGCCAGAGTACGCATCTCTGATGGAACTCCTTGACTCGAAGCAGAATGCTCAGGCGACGCTCCTCTCACGCCTGAAACGACGTCTTAGAACGGAGACATTCACACCGGATTATATCCAGGAGATCATTCAAAGCTACCCTGGCCTTGTCCGCCTGCTCTACGCATCATTTGCCGCCGTTCACCTAAATGTTGGCCCTGGCTCAGACCGGCCCTCCATCGCACCAACTCCTGCTGTTGAGGTTCTCTCGGATGCCAAGATTAAGGACAAGATCTCCCTGACCGTCTCTAACGAGCACGAGGAAATGGTCTTGACCGCGTTCAGGGTTTTCAACAACGCTATCCTCAAGACTAACTACTTCACCCCTACCAAGGTAGCCTTGAGCTTCCGCCTCAATCCCTCCTTCTTGCCCGAGACGGAGTACCCCAAGCCTCTCTATGGCATGTTCCTGGTGATTGGCGCCGAGTTCCGTGGTTTCCACCTGCGTTTCCGAGACATTTCTCGCGGTGGTATTCGTATCGTCAAGTCCCGCAGCAAAGAGGCTTACGGTATCAACGCTCGTAGTTTGTTTGATGAGAATTACGGCCTTGCCAACACGCAGCAACGCAAGAACAAGGACATTCCTGAAGGAGGATCTAAGGGCGTTATCCTGCTCGACCCCAAGCAACAGGATAAGGCAACAGAGGCCTTCGAGAAGTATATTGACAGCATCCTTGATCTTCTCTTGCCTGCAGAAACCCCGGGCATCAAGAACCCTATCGTGGATCTGTACGGCAAGCAGGAGATCCTTTTCATGGGTCCTGATGAGAACACCGCTGATCTCGTGAACTGGGCAACTCAGCACGCTCGCTCACGCAATGCCCCCTGGTGGAAGTCTTTCTTTACCGGCAAATCTCCCGAGTTGGGCGGTATTCCTCACGATACTTACGGCATGACCACCCGTTCAGTGCGCGAATATGTCAACGGTATTTACCGCAAACTGAACCTGGATCCCAGTACTGTCCGCAAGATGCAGACTGGTGGCCCCGATGGTGACCTTGGCAGCAACGAAATCCTTCTCGGAAACGAGAAGTGGACTGCTATTGTGGATGGTTCCGGTGTGCTGGCAGACCCGAACGGTCTGGACCGTGAGGAACTCGTGCGTTTGGCCAAGAAGCGCGCCATGATTGTTGAGTATGATCTCAGCAAGCTTTCCAAAGATGGTTACCGAGTTCTTGTTGAGGATAGCAACGTCACTCTCCCCAACGGGGAAGTTGTTACGAACGGCACAACCTTCCGTAACACTTACCACCTTCGTGACACCGGTATGGTCGATGCTTTCGTTCCTTGCGGTGGTCGTCCCGAATCTATTGACCTCATCTCGGTTAATCGTTTGATCAAGGATGGCAAGTCCTTGATTCCCTTCATCGTGGAGGGTGCGAACTTGTTCATTACACAAGACGCGAAGTTGCGCCTTGAGGCTGCTGGATGTATTCTATATAAGGATGCGTCAGCCAACAAGGGTGGTGTGACATCTTCGTCACTTGAGGTGCTTGCATCTCTCTCTTTCGATGACGAAGGCTTCATCGAACACATGTGCCACAACCCCAAGACTGGGCAGGCGCCTGAATTCTACAAGCAGTACGTCGAGGAAGTGCAGCACAAGATTCAGGAAAATGCACGCCTCGAGTTTGAGGCGATCTGGCGCGAGCATGAACAGACGGGGGTTGCCCGATCTATTCTATCAGACAAGCTCTCATGGGCGATCACGGATCTCGACGAGGAGCTGCAAAAGTCTGAGCTTTGGACCAATGAGCAGATACGTCATGCTGTTCTCAAAGATGCTCTACCAAAGCTCTTGCTGGACAAGATTGGGCTGGACACCATCATCAAGCGAGTGCCAGACAACTACCTGCGCGCAATCTTCGGCAGCTACCTGGCTAGTCGGTTTGTGTATGAGTTTGGCAGCGAGCCCAGTCAGTTCGCCTTCTTCGATTTCATGTCCAAGCGCATGGCAGCCGTCACTGGTAAGAAGGACGGTACTGAGCAGGTACGAAGACTGTCGATTGCAGGCGGCAACTAATACGTGAAGCGGAGGATGATATTAATAGTGGGCATAAGCCAAAAGAGAGTGCAGTCTTGGGGCAGCGCGTCAACGGGATACGCAGAGAAGCCATGGTTTCAAATAACCGGTTTTCAAAAGTCAGAAATGGATTTGCATGTTTTCAGAGGGTTCAGCAGAATACAATCATCTTTTTTTCCCCTCATCGTCAGAGCATTCCATCGGTTTATTTGAGAGATTAGTCCATGAAGCATGCGTACAGGGTAATGTCAAGGGAAGGGGCGACTTGATGGCTATAGGTTGCAGCCACTTGTTGTAAATGAACTGAGGGTTGATATTTGACGGATGCGCCTGATTGACTGCCTTGCCTCAGACGTCTTAGCCTACAACATAGAACGAGATCATGAGACGTAGTTGTAGGTACATACATAGGTATGCAAGGCCGCAATGGAGGCGCGTTGATAAGGGGCTGGCGAAAAGTGGCCCAGGCTTTGGGGGAGTGTTTCAAGCCCCTGCTTGGCTTTGGCTCTGGCGAAAGAGGACTCAATAAGAAGTGTTGAGGGCATACTAGCTACGTGACAGACGCGCGCGTGAACATCGTAGCGCAGCTGCATTATCGTGCTGAAAGGCTCAATTTGATGAATGGACCTGTCGGCTTGCGTTGTGGCTTAACTACCCCCAGAGGAGTGGCAGAACTTACACAAGTGTGGGTGGCCAGAGCGGCTGTCTGAGCATCACGTGAACCAGGAAGGGGAGCACCCGCTCAACTGTTAGATCGCGGTCGAAGTCACGGAGTATAAAGGCTATTGATGTGGTGCTCAGAAGAAGAGTGATGGCACTGACCCCCATCGCGATCGCGTTCGGGCATGCCGTAATTTCAATAAACCCCGATTTGTATGGAGTACCATTAAATGTTTCCTGGAAGAGTCCTCCTCATGGTGAGACTTTTATTAGTGCCGGTGCGTGGTGCTTAGGCGCAAGACGGAAGGGAGGGAGTTAGTTGTAGTTACAATTCTGGGCGGGGGGGAGGGCAGCGGGCCACCAGGCTCCCATGTTCTTGTTTAAGTGCTATAATGCGGTGGGGTTAACACAGCGAAACTGACTGATAGTGGCTACGGGTTAGGCAGTGGTGCCCGTGAGAGCAGAGGCTGGTTTCTCGTCCCCGACCCAGCCACAGAGCAGCATGGGCCGAAAAAGGAGGGGGAAATCTGATGGCGGTCGACAATCAAATCCAGGGGAAGGAGGACAGCCCCAAAAAAAAGTGTCCGGCGCCAGTAACGTCCAACCTCACGCTTTAGCTGCCTCACATCATCGCCTCCCTCTGTGACTTGGATCCACTGCCACCAGCCATTACATGACGATCACGTTCCCATTGCGGTCCTGACTCTTGCTCATGTGCTTTCTGTTTCTACTTGGATTTTGAACTCTACCTAGGCGATTTGCCGGTATCGACGTCACTTCCTTCTCTATTGCGCGTCGGCATTCTGAAGACACGAACCCCCGTCGTTCGCCATCGAACCAGGCCCCAGCTCCAACGACTGTGCCGACGTACCAAAACCCCCCGGTCCATCACAAGAAATTGCACTTCATCTGTCGCGATCTGGCGCCTAGAGGTGGATTGGAGTTGCCTACATCTACTTGAGCTTATTCGGTCGTCCTGTTGTACCCGCGACTTGCATATCTGGTACTCGACAACAGAAAGAGGAGGAGATCTCTCGCCACATCTCGCCCAGAGCGACGAGTTGACTTGCCTCGCTTTGCACCCGCCCGGGTAACGGGGTAGAGTGACAGGCTCACTTTCTCTCCTTGCCCAACAGCCACCGAGGGCGCTCGTCACAGTTCCTGAGGGCAGCGGACAGGTCGCCCGCCTCACGTGGCACGTTCCATAGCCATGGCGAGACCTTCACTCATCCGGGCCGGTATGTCTTCCGCCCCCCCCCCCAATTCCTCATTCTCGTAGTCTACCTCCTAGCCCTGTCCTCCGGTCATCCTCGCTATGGTGGCCCTTGCACCAGCTCACATCCCAGCACAGCACCACCCCTGCTTGACTGGCTTCAACTACCTTTTTTCTTCAACCTCTCCGTCATCGCGCCCAGGCTGCTTTCTGTGACCTTGTTGCCTCTTCCAGTCTTGACCTAAGCGTTCTATGAAGCTCACCTCAATCTCCATATCTAGATACGATCGACCTCCAAGATCACGACGCTCCTTCTGCGAAGCAGCATCCCAAACAGAACTCAACCGCTACAACAGCACCTCATCAGGCTGAGACCCTCCGCGAGATCGCCCACGAGACCGCCGAAGAAGAAGCACGAAGCCCTCGCGTGTCCTGGTCCAACGGAGACCCTCTCGACGGTGGAGGTGGTATTGACCCTGGCGCGCAATCCGGCGACACGAACATGGCCGCGGCTGTTAGTGGGAAACTGCAGCAGCAGCAGCAGCAGCAGCAGCATGAGGACTCTTTGGCTGTTGCGCAGAATGGCGGACTATCATCCTCTGACGAGGGGGATATGGACGGCGATGGCGACGATCTGGATGATGACATGATGGATCGCATCTCCAGCTCGCCCTCGATTGAAGACGGTGCGTTGTATAACCCAATTCCCCCAAGCGAATGTATACCGCCTCTTCTTTGGCCGCAACGGATATCTTCATTGCCACTACACTTGCGAAGTCGCGTCTCATCCTTTCATGCGCAGCATCCTGTTAGGGCTGAAGGATGTCCTCTGTTCTCCCAACACAAAGATGCACACTCACTACATAGCTCCTGCAATCATCATCGTCATCATCACGCGCTGCCGGAACCAAACCCCGATCGAACGACGCGCTGCGCTACGATCCCGACACCCTTGAACGTCAAAAACGGCGAGCATGGGCGAACTCATTGCGAAACAGACAGTCCAATGGGATCTGCTTAGGAAGCGGCCCCGAAGAGTGCTTCTGTCCCCGCGTCTCAGTCAATTGACGTAGAAGACGCGGCCGTTGGACAGTGTGCGCTCGGTAGTGACTTAGAGACGATCTACGAACACGACAACGACGAGAGCGGCGCGACGCTTATGATTCCTTATACCGGCTTCGATGACGATGACGATGATGATGATGGCCGTGACCTTTTCTTACTCACAGACTCACGTTTTCTTGACCCCGATTACCCGACAGAATGCTTACTCAGACCAGAGGATATCGATTTCGAGTTTGTGTACGCATTGCACACATTTGTCGCGACTGTCGAAGGCCAAGCAAACGCGACCAAAGGTGACACTATGGTTCTGCTTGATGACAGCAACAGCTACTGGTGGCTGGTCAGGGTTGTCAAAGACAGCAGCATTGGTAAGTCTGCTCTTGAATGCGAGCTTTACCATGTCACTGATGGTGGATTTTCAGGTTACTTGCCCGCCGAACACATTGAAACGCCAACGGAGAGACTGGCGCGCTTGAATAAGCACAGAAACGTTGACGTGAGTCTAATTCACCAAAGGTTGACAGACAACACTGATCAGAAACAGCTCTCCGCAACGATGCTGGGAGATCAAGCACCCAAGCCGAAAACTTCGTTCAAGTCGATTAGGAAGCGGAAGAAGACCGTCACTTTCACGGATCCTACGTATGTCGATTATTCAGACTTCGACTATTCCAGCGACGAGGAAGACATCCAGGAGCTCTTCGGGCAGCAGGCTGCTGGTGCTTCGGAACAAAAGCAGGAACAGCAACAAAGTAGCACGGTTTCCGGCTCTGCTACCGAAGAGGCTGCTGAAGAGAGCGCAAAGGTTGAGCCGCTCAAAACCCGGACGCAAAACACGACCAAGGCTGCGGAGACGGCAAACGCAGGCCCCGCTGCCGAGGAAGAGGAGGAATCAGAAACTCGGGACAGTGAGGAAATCATGGATGCCAGCTCTGGTGGTGGTTTGCGGCAAACGCGAAACGGCACCATCCGGAATACAGATTCATTCTTCAAGGATGACACCGTGGAGACAAAGAAAATGACCTTGACGCCTAACCTACTCCGTGATGATAATCAACCAAGGGCATCAACAGAATCTGCTACGAAGGATATCAAAACTCGACCAAGCTTGGATAAGATGGACAAGGAGCTTGTATCTGACAAGGAAAAGAAGAAGCTCAAGGAAAAAGAGAAGCGAGAAAAAGACAAGAAGCCTAGCGCCATTCGAAGTTTTTTCTCCAGGAAGGATAAGAAAAAGGCATCCGAGGACGATGACGAATCGTTGGGCAAGCCGTCGATGGATCTCGGATCCGACCCGCGAGACAGCGAGGACCTAGCTGGCGATGAGCAATCTTCGCCCGAGAAGTCGTCCGCTCCGCAAAGGCAGACGAGTAAGCTTCAGAAGCCACAACGGAGGGGAGACCCGTCACCAACACGCATGGCCTCAGGGGGTTCACAGAATACTGGTAACGCCGAGCTTTCCTCATACTTGTCCGAAAACCGGGTCAACGACGTGGCGAACGTGCCTCCAGCTTCGATGCGCGTCGTGGACCCTGATACGAAGGAAACGCAGGAAGTGTCATCGACCCAGGCGTACCCCACCCAGGAGCGCTCTGCATCCGCTGCTGGTGTTTCTGACGATAGGTCGCGAATTGCAAAGGCCTTACAGCCACGCAGTGCTAGTGCCGCGCTTGAGACTCGACCAGAGAAGACCAACAAGGCGAGGACTCGCATGCAGCTGGATGGATCAGATCTTGAGGAGGAGCAGGAGCCTTCAGTTGCCAATCAACTGGAAAGGACAGTTTCGGCGCCGCAGGTCGACGCGGACAACCGTATGCGAAACACGCGAGATGATCGTTCAGAACCAGCTGCCTCTAGGCCTCAGCTGCCGGGCGCATTTCCTGATAGTTATCAGACCGCAACAGAGGCTGGCGAAACCACTGTTACCTACTTGGGAGATCGAGACTCAGATTCCCCTCTGCCCGTTTCGCCGATCTCGAATCCCCCAGCGTTGATGGGCGATACCTCATCTCAAGATGGTGTATCCCCTGAACATTCGCCCTCACCGGAGCTGGATCCCAACGCTGCAAAGAGCGCAGTTGATCAGGAAGATGAGAAACAGCAGCAAGCGCAACAGACCTGGGACGACTCAAAACTCCGGGCATTCTTCGATGAAAGTGACCATATCAGGGATCTATTGGTTGTTGTCTACGACAAGACAGATGTCGTTCCTGCAGGGAGCGACCATCCAGTGGTGGGGCCCCTCTTCAGAGAGCAGAACGCCAAGTTGGCTGAAATAACAACGGTATGTGCTTCCTTCGCCTTTCCCTATCCCTCGGCTCGATCGACATGAGACTGATTTACTCGTGTAGCAACTTGACAATATGCTAGGAGACTGGCTTGCTCGGAAACAGAGGCTACGCGGCAGCGTCTGAGCGCCGCGACTTGCCCTTCTAAGAGCCTTTGCATATTGTGATTACTCTCTTTACTTCTCTTCTCGGGTGGTTCGCTTGTAGACCACGACCACGCCGGCGTTCCGACACGACATGACATGACGCAACACCAACACGCTCTTTCAATTTTCACAATTTCCATTTCTCAAACGATGAAGATACTGTTCGACACAGTATCGAAAAGAAAAACCTTTTGGTATACCCTCCGTTGAATAATTGGCTTCTGTTGAGAGGACACGGAAAATTCTACCAGATACTCATTTTGCCCCTCTTTCATTGCTGGGGACGGGGGGGCTACACTGTTTCATGATGACTATGAGATACAGGATTTTGCGACTTCAGTCGAATTCAGACTCAACATTCGTTTTCTTCTACTTCTGGCAACTTTTCACTGGTGTGCGGTGCCAGTGTTTAAAGTTGGTCTGGCTGGGCACATACGTGCGCTGCACCCTTGCCCTTGGGTTTAACACAGGCGGTTTGCCTGGAAGACAGTCGCGAAAGAGGCGACAGCATTGGATGAGTACCCGAGAAAGGGTAGTATGGAGAGGGCAGGCGGAGGAGTCATTCCAAGTGCTCTTATTGTATTTTATCATGATAGACGGAATAACTTTGGATGACTCAAAGAGGTATCATTCGCCTACAACTCTCTGGCACATTCATACACAGGACCTGCGAGCTAGACGCTCTTCCAGCCCTGCAGTCACCCCGCTGGAACGCTTCAAATCGATGGGATGACTCTCCCAAGCCTGCAATGTCACAGTCTTCACTCCGGTTGTTTGTTGTATATCATATCCGAGCCATGTGTGATGCACAGCACTTAGTCTGAACGGCATCAAATCCCGGCTGGCATGAGGCTTCCTGAGGATTGCAGCACCTCGACCGATGGTGGATTGTAGATGTCTGACGTATGCAGAGCAGAGCACAAGGTGAAGTGATTGTAAGCATGTGATCCTCGTAGACAACGGACGATCGACTTGACAGCAGCAAAGGAAAAAATTGGCACAAGTGATGGCATCGAGCCGATCAAGAGGGTCTGATCACAGCTGATCCCTGCCTCGGCTCGAATGAGAAAATATTTCGTGGACCGAATCGTGGAGTGGTAGTTTCACAGTCCTAACAGTCCTAACAGAGTAAACAGACGAAAAATCAAGGTACCGGTACGTCACAGCATCATTGATGCTGTTTATCATTCGCGAACATACAGATGTTGCTCAGCAAGTGATCACTTTCTGATCAGACAAGAGTGGAACGAGTTGTAAGAGGCAGAATACAGAACTGTCCAGAAATCACTTTTATTCTCAGGGCGGTATTATTTGAACTACCAGGGACCTGTGACACCCTCGCAGCCAATGCCCAGAGAAGGAATGCACGGAGTCTGTGGGTTCTCGATGGTAGGCAAGCAGTCGCACGCACTGCTGACCCTCGAGACCGCGTCACCTTGACAAGCGCTGGTCGCGTAAGCCGGCAGAGCCTGCACCTCAGTGACCAAGTTTGCCGTGTACTCGGCGCAGAACTCCTGGCTCTCCTCCAGCCTGCCGTCGATGTGGCTTGCGCGCATGGCACGAAGACAGTTATCGGCGTTGCACTTCGGCGGCGGAGGGCACTTGAGCGACGTGGGCTTCACGACGAAGGCGCCGCGCTCGATGGTGTTGATGAAGTGGTAGCCAGAGGGGAACCAGCCGTAGGAGGACCAGCTGCCAACGAAGGCAACGACACCGCCGCCGGGTAGGTTGTCGTCCTCCGGGTAGCAGTCGAACCAGGCGGCCTGGCAGATGGACTTGCCCTCGACATCATTGGGACCGACGCCGGAGACGTCGAGGAGGGAGTAGCCGTTCCCGTAGTTGGACTGGAACATGATGCCGTCCTTGATGTAGAGGTTGTGGTCGATGGAGCGGGTGGGGTATTTGCTAAAGAGAGAGCTTCGGTCAGTCTACTGCTGACGAGTCATCATATGGGGAAGAGGGGGTAAACTGACAAGGTTCCAGTCTGCTTGGGATTCTCAAGGTCACGAATATCCCAAACGTAGACGACGGGGAAGCTATCGAAAGAGGGACCAGCCTGGAAGCGCTCATCACGCTCGTCGTTCATGAAGAGGAACTGCTGGTTCATCGGGTCGTCAACCCAGCCCTGGTGAGTGTAGTTCACTATTGAGAGAGAGAATGTCAGCAAGTCGCGGCAGGATGAAATCAGAAGACCAGGTTTCGCAACGCACCGCCAAAGTAGGAAGTCCTGGAGATGATGTTGGTGACGTTTGCCTTGTCAGTCACATCGTAAATGGTAAGTGAGTCCTCGTTGTAACCGTAGCAGATATCCCGTCCGTCGTAGCGCTTGTCGGGTCCACGGTAGACAATGCATTGGGCCTGAACAGATCAAGACAGTCAGTCAGTCAGTAAGTCATAGGCATCGGACAAGGATTATAGCAAGGGAGGGGACTGACATCGTGGACATAGCCGTCACCGGCAGCACAGCCAAGGCGGACGGGGTCAGAAGGATCCGAAACGTCAAAGAAGATGAGACCGCTCAGACACTCATCAGTACGAGGCTGAGCGCCGACTGCGACGATGTAGTCCTTCTCCTCGTTCACAACGACGTTGTGACTCCTCCCAGCGGGTAGGTCATTGGTGTAACCAGTGAGATCATCAAGAGCATCATAGATGACGACACCAGACGCGTCGACATCAATGTCAAGCAGCTTAGTCATGTCGAAGATCTGGATCCCGTGACCAGCAGCCTCAGACCCGATGATCATGTAGTTCTTGTACGAGCGGATCTCACGCCAGTCGGACGGAGATGAAACCTGCGGGAGGCGGGCGAGAACGACCAGCTTTCCCTCGCTGGAGATCTCGGCGAACGTTGTACCGTCCTCTTGACCGATTGCAATGAACTCACGACCGTCGTCAGACACCCAGCCCCATGAGCTGGACCCAGCACCGCTTGAGCCCATGGCACCGTGGCTGATGAAGTGGTAGAGATCCATCTGTCGCCCATCTATATGAGAACCAGTCCAGGACGCCGAGGTTGATCTTGGGGCTAACTCACGTTTGAGCAACGGAAAGTGTTGTTGCGGTCGCCGGGGATAGCCTCGACCCAGCCGTTGATGCACTCAGCGTAGCCCAGCTCAGGGTAGAGCTCGCTGTCACGCACGCCACTTTCCCTCTCCATCTTCCATTGAGACTGGAGTTCCCGTCAGTGAAGTACCTCAGTACATGGCGTCAGTTTCACAAACCATCTTGGCTTGCATAATCTCATTGTGGATGATGCCAGAGTCGTAAAGCTCAGCTGCCTTGGCTTCATCGACCGCCTTCTCCTTCGCAAGACCAACGGTGGCCAGCAGACCGAGCGTCAAGCTCAGAACCGACTGAGATGGTGCCATGGCTGTGAATTTGAGATCGTCTCCAAGCCTTCGAGATAGCCTACCACGACATCGAAGACAACGGCGAGGATCTGCGGCCACTGCTCCTTATATAGGCTGCATGAGGCTACAAACTTACCCCAGTCTTCGGTTCGCTTGGTATCCATCATAGCGAAGGTGTGAGCCTTTGTCGCTACCTTGATGCATGTGTATCCACCGAATATCGAAGAGACCAGCCCTGGCTTCGAAAATTCCTGTGCAGTGAAGCGGAGAAGCTTCTATAAGAGGCAGGTTGCAAAGACCGTATAAGCGTGGAATCGTTTCGCCAATGCAGAGTCCTTGTTCAACTGCTTCATCTGGACTGGACGCCCAGAGCAAGGCTCAGGCGACCTGCACGCCTGGAGACTTGGCATAAGATTAAGCTTGAGATCCGGCCCGCATTGCCCAATAAGCTTATCTCTAAAGCCTGCCAGCCTCTCTGCCGGTTAAAAAACGCCACTTCGTCGCGATCCATAGTCGAGTCGTCTAACGATGGCCGGGCGTGTAGAGGTGAAGGACCACAACCTCTGGAGCCTGTATTGCTCCTACGACCACCTCTCGGATACCAAGAACATTCATACCAGACTCGAAACATGCTATTCTGTGTCCTGTATCCGAACTGGGAATCGGCTCAGAACATTGTCAATCTGCCTTGGCAAGCTGCATTGACTGGGGACAGCAAGAAGGCAAGCTGCCATTGTATGACGGCATATCTATCTGGTGGGTCAGATGCTGGCAGTGCCTCTGCCTAAGCGACAATTCCCAGATCGTACCTAAAACCACTCCGTACACTCTATAGTAACCCCATTCAGAGTGGCAGTGAAGACTGCATTACCCCTTGTCTGCACGCGAAGCTAATGGTCTCCAAGTGGCACACTACTTCATTCGACGACTCAGCTCCGCGCCTTCGACCTATAGGTGGACGCGTTTAGCCGCTCTCGAACTCAGCCTCGAGTGGCCTTCGCTCCTCAAGTTTCAGGCCATGTCCCTTTTGACACTTCACGCAAGCTACTCGAAGCCCCGTTGGAGGCAGCGATGGAACAGAGGTGGATTGCTTTTTCCAGTTGCTGGCGGCCCACTATACAAGCTCTTTGGCAGCGATGCACGATGCTTGGTTCGAAGCGACCGCGGACCGTACATTGAGAAAGCGTGTTCGTGTCGTCAAGTATTTAGAAGCAGTGACTTCCGGCAGATTTCCGCTCTCTCAACCATCTTCAAGTCTTCTCCGATGAATCATCTCGTTTGAACGGGCGGGCCTTCTTCAAGATGCGACTTCTGGATGCCCGAACACTCCAATTCAAGGAGGTCCAGGGCCTACAGAGCATGCCCAAGTATGCCATCCTCTCCCATACCTGGGCCGACAAAGAGGTCGTCTATGCCGACCTCGTCTCCTCACCACAGCTTGCTCACCAACGTCCTGAGTTCACCAAGGTCAAGTTCGCAGCACACCAGGCGGTCAACGACGGGCTGGACTATGTATGGATCGACACTTGCAATATTGACAAATCCTCAAGCGCTGAACTCTCCGAAACCATCAATTCCATGTACATGCTCTACAAGAGGGCGGAAGTCTGCTACGCGTACTTGGTCGATGTTCTAGAGCCGCCGCCAGCAGGATGGGACGACAACGGACACAACGACGACACCTGGACCAAAGAATTAGCCAACTCCAGGTGGTTCAACAGAGGATGGACACTCCAGGAGCTTCTCGCACCTCGAAATGTGGTCTTTTACAGCAGCGATTGGAGACGGATCGGGACGAAGCGCGAGCTGTGCCAAACAATAGCTAGAAACACCGGCATTTCCTCAACGATTCTACTCGGATCAGACCATGGAAGGACTCTGGTTGCCGAACGAATGAGTTGGGCTGCGAAGAGGAAAACAACTCGTGTGGAGGATCAGGCGTATTGTCTGCTCGGTCTCTTTGACATCAACATGCCGCTTTTGTACGGTGAAGGCGAGCGGGCATTTCTCCGTCTACAGCACGAGATCATCAAGAAGACCAACGATAGAAGCATATTCCTCTGGAAAGCGACAGAAGCATCGCATACGTCTTTCCGCAACCTTTTCGCACGGTCTCCAGCAGAGTTTGCTTCATTCGATAGCTACAATCTCCTGGCAAGGTATGGGCGCTTTGAACTCACACAGAGTGGCCTTGAGATCGGTATGCCGTTGATCGAAGTACCTGGCGCTATAGGCCCTGAGTTCTTTGGCGTCGTTGTTGATGAAGATCAAGGGTTCCAATGTGTTTGTCTGCGACAGATCGATGAGGACGAGTATCTCCGGGTCGACGCGCACGAGACGTTCCCAATCCTCAATCCCGATTACAATCCGTTCGCAATGAAGAAGGCGCGGTTGAGACCGCAGTGGATTACGATCCCAAACACATTTGAGCACTATCGGAGCGATTCCCATAATGATTATCGACTTGGGGGGTTCTATGTCGATTACTATCCAATCGAGCTTGAGATCTCCAATGTCGAGCCAAGTCATGCTTGGCATGCCGAGACAAGTACTCTCGAGATGGACCTTTCGCAGAGCGCAAGTATGGAAGCATTTGAAGAGGGTGGAACTGGGTTGAAGATCACTTTCAGAGAGTCTGCGCATCCCGACACGACGTTCGACGTCGATCTCATAGACCAAATGCGCAACCGCGGGTGGAAAATGTACGAATCGTCAACCAAGAAGTACGGATATCTGCTCGGTATGACGCAACGGTTCGTAGGGGACAAGCTGATGAACGTCATTCGTGTTGACTACCAGATCCACGAAGAAGGTAAGTGATAGGCGGACGCAGTGTTCTTGTGCAATGGCTCCGTTGCTGACATGCCCCTTCGCAGGCGGCTGGAAGATTTCCAGCGAGAAGAACCCGTTGCCTGGTCGGTACACATCTTACAGAAACCCATCAAAGGAGGAGTGGGCAAAGATGATCGAAACGTGGGACCAGGAGCGCGGAGAGGAGAAAGGCAAGGGGGTCGAATCGGCCAGAGCGATAGAGAATGGGTCACCGAGACCAGACCACAGAGAAGTAGTGGACGTGACGGACGAGGTTAGAGATACAGCTCACGAGGCTGAGTCTTCTGATGGAAAACAGCCTCCTACTTGATGTGCTCTCAAGTCTTCATTATGCACATCTGTGCGATTGCTGAGTGGGGTGGCCTTGCAGGTTCGTCAGAGAACGACCACATTGGCAAGCGTAAGTTGAGAACGCTGGCAATGATACAACCTCATAACAATCATGCTGACTCACAAGGGATAGATTTGCCAATCAGATGCTATCGCTTGAGAGATATAGTGCAATGGTACAGTGTCTTTCCCCAGATTACAACATGCCAAATGGAGGGCCTTGGCAACGGAACTCAACTACCGTTTGCCTCACAGGATGAAAGGGGGTGAAGACCCCATAATGCTATGTTGCCAGAAGGAGTTTGTCCAAGTCGCCTTGGCATGCTCTTGAAGATCTTTGCCAAAACAGACTCGCCATCAATGAACATGCCTAACATATCGCATCTATCGCCTGTCAGCGCCACCGAGGGCCTGACAGGTGTACGCACTCCATTGTCTCTCTGACTACTATCGATAACTGCGGATCACTGTTTGTATAGTGTTCGGTATCTCGGGCTACTAATGTCGTAGTCTCGACGCAGCTGCGGCTCTGCGCGGCTAGCGCTGATCCCATGGCGATCTTCGTCAACTCTAACCTGACTACGAGCCACGCTCCTGTGTCGAGAGCTTGTATCGTGCAATTCAAGTCTTGTGCCTTGGATCTAGTCAACTGACATTTGAGAAGGTTGCGGTTCTTGTTGACTCGTGAGCTGTGCTGCATTCAGTTTTGGACGTGTGCGGGGGATGATGGGCTTGGGCACTTGGCGATGTCTTGGTCTTGCCCAAAGTCGAAGTCCATGGGTTCCCGGCAGAGTACTGGCTACAAGGTTGGAATCCTCATAGAGAGCTCTCAGAAACAGTATGCTTCTCTTTATGTTCTCATCGGCAGAATGATCTGGACGAGTGAGGATAGCTCAAGGTCTTTGAACCAGCTCGTTCAGGACACGAGATGCGCATCACGAACACAACATGATCGCCATCGCGGCGACCTGGCAAGCATTGGCACCAAACCGGAACTTCAAGCGCCGTGCCCAGACAGCATTTACGGTAAACTAAAAGCAGGGCGGTACGTAAGTTCATACAGCTGAACGACACTGAACCAACGGACCGTACCCTCTCTCCGCGTGCTGGGCAACTTCGCCTTCCTGGATCCCTTGAATCCTCACGTTGCGTGCCTGGTACAACCTAAACGCTAAGGATTCGCGGACAAATGGCAGGTCAACAGCTCATGTGCAACGGGCATGTGCAAGAATGTTCATCTCTGCCCGTCTGCTAAGTCTGTGTCGGGCCGTGGGCCGTCATGCCCTTCATACAAACCCTTGATCTGCCCGGATTCTCCACGACCGGAGCATCTCAAAGCACTACCAGAAGAGGTAGCCAAGTAATCACAACCTTCAAGCTCGGTCGAGGTCGAACGGCTTTTCAGGAGGCAGATGGTCCGGACTACGCATGGCGATAATAAGACCGACACGCAGTGGTATTGAGAAACCTATAAGTATTGGGAACCGCAGACGAACAAATGTGTGAATTGGACATCGAAATCTTCACCTTGTTCATACCACTCCAGGAGTCACATCACAACCATTCCACCATGCAGCTGCAACAACCCATCCTCCTGGCTCTCCTGGCCACTCTCCGTGTCTATGCACAGAAAGCCTGTACCGTCAGTCCTGAGGTAGCTCCGTCTCTGACCTGGTCCAGATGCAGTGAAGGGGGCAGCTGCACCTCAGTCAACGGTGGCATTGTCATCGACGCCAACTGGCGCTGGACGCACACCGTCAACGGCTACGACAACTGCTACACCGGGAACCAGTGGAACTCTGCCCTGTGCCCGGACGGCGCGACGTGCGCTCAGAACTGCTGCGTCGACGGTGCAGACTATGCCAACACGTACGGCATCACCACCACCTCCGACTCCGTCAGCATTCGCCTTGTCACCCCCAATGACTCGGGTGCCAACGTGGGTGCTCGCGTCTACCTGACCGAGGCCGGTAACAATGCGTATGAGATGTTTAGCCTCCTGGGCAATGAGTTCACAGTCGATGTCGACTCGTCCCAGGTAGCCTGCGGCCTCAACGGCGCTCTGTACTTCATCTCCATGGACCAGGACGGTGGCATGGCCAGGTTCCCTACCAACGAGGCTGGAGCCAAGTACGGGACTGGGTACTGCGATGCTCAGTGTGCCCGTGATCTCAAGTGGATCGACGGTACTGTAAGTCACGACTTGCCCTGCTACAAGTTGATGGCTCGCATCATGTCTAACGAGCACTAGGGCAACGTTGCAGGCTGGGAGGGCGTTGGCAGCGAGGCCCCGAATGTCGGCATCGGCGATATGGGTGCGTGCTGTGCAGAGATGGACATCTGGGGTGAGTTCGAATGCCTCTGATCGAATGTCTTGATCTTCGGGAACATGATGCTGAGTCTTGCACTTACCCAGAGGCCAACAAGGCCGCCACGGCTTACACTCCCCACCCCTGCGTTGACAATGCCTATCACTCATGCTCGGGAGATGGCTGCGGTGGCACCTTTTCCGACGATCGCTACGGCGGAACCTGCGACGCCGACGGCTGCGACTTCAACCCGTACCGCCAGGGCAACCAGGGGTTCTACGGCGAGGGCCCCGGCTTCACCATCGACAGCAGCCAGCCCATCACCGTGGTGACCCAGTTCCACACCGGCAGCGACGGTCTCCTGTCCGAGATCCGCCGCATCTACGTCCAGAACGGCCGGGTCATCGCCAACTCCGAGTCCGTCGTGCCCGGCAACCCTGGCTCGTCGCTCACCTCGGAGTTCTGCACCACCCAGAAGACCGCCTTCGACGAGGAGCACAACCAGTTCGACGACGTGGGCGGCATGCCTCACATGGGCCAGGCGCTCGAGCAGGGCATGGTCCTCGCCTTCTCCCTGTGGACTGATGCGTACGCCAACATGCTCTGGCTCGACGCTACCTACCCCATCGGCGCCACTGGCTGGGGTGCTGAGCGTGGACCTTGCCCTGCTGACAACCGCTCGCCGACGGATCTCGAGGCCAATGTGCCCGATGCCACTGTTACCTTCTCCAACATTCGGTTCGGACCTATTGGCTCTACCTTCAACAGCTCTTAGAGCGTAGGAGAGAAGAAGACAGGAAGCCTGTTGGGCTTTCAGCCATTGACAACCAGTCTATGCAACATACGAAGCGTCGTGGAGGTGTTTGGTAATGCGGAAGCCGGTAGCAGTCTAACTTAGATTACTGATCTTGACTGGATTTCATGCAGAGAAATTGACTCGTGACAGCAAGATGAATTACATGTGACGAAGAGATCAAGGTTACTGCGAGATAAGTGCCAGTTTATAGCTAGGATCGCCTCTGCTTCCCGCATAGTCACTGTATTTATCAGCCCGAATCACTGATCACAACAATGGTCGCTATGTCGGCTTCACCTGAAGCTCTCTTTCAGCCTCTACACCAACAAAAGCTCATCCTATGACTTCCTCACTAAACACATCAGCTGGTTGGTATCTCAAAGCGTGCGAACCAGCGGCTGGCCAACAAAACACCCGGATAGACCAAGCTATGTACTTCAAGACCGGAAAAGCTTCTGAAGTCGACTTTCGGGATCAGTTAACAGCGCAGCTGGCTCCCCAAACTCAATAACCCGACCCTGGTCCAGAACAGCAACTTTGTCAAAGTTTTGCAGACCCGACAGTCTGTGCGTGATCATAATGACCGTGTGGTGTCCGAACTCTTCGTCAATCACTCGATGTAGCCGAGCCTCTGTCTCCTGATCCAGGCTGTGGCACAGAAGATTAGCCTTTGGTGCATATGAGGGCAGAGCACTAAAGACTGATTGTTACCTACCTGCTGGTAGGCTCGTCAAGAAGCAGGACACTTCCAGGTCTGAGCATGGCGCGTGCGAGACAAAACAGCTGCCGTTGCCCATGAGAAAGAAAACCCTCCCCCATGTGGGTGCCAAGTATGGTCTGAGTATCAAGGCCTGTGTTTCCCAAGGGCTCGCTTGTAGATAATGGATGGCTCGCTTTGACTTGGAGCACGTCCCATAGCCCAACTTTGTGCAAGGCAGCCACAATGGCTTCGTCAGTGGAATGCTTCCAAGGGTCGATGTTGGTGCGTATCGACGAAGGGAAAAGAAAGGGATCCTGTGTTAGGCAGACCATTCGTTCTCGCACAAGAGATACTCGCATCGTAGACAGATCAATGCCATCCAGGATGACGCGGCCTGAGTTGAGATGAAGCATTCGTAGAAGTGCGAGCAACAATGAGCTCTTGCCACTTTTGAGATGGATTAGTTCACTCCAATGCAATTGAAAGGCGGAGAGGTCAGTCTAGCTTGCCTTCCGGTTCTCCCCACGATACCAAGTCGCTGCCCTGCGGCAAGTGAAAGAGTGACACCGTTCAAGACTGGTGCAGATTCTGGCCTATTTTATACAAGGGCTGGTGATAAGTAAACTGACCTCAAACGTATAGGGGGGAGAGCTGTGGCCGTCAACCTTACCGATAGCTAGCAAACACATTCTCAAACCTCAGCTCACCCCTACTGGGCCATGTGGGCTCTGGTACATAACCGATCTCATCATCCAGATCTTCCCTTGGAGTACTCTGAGAAAACGCCTTGATTCGAGCAATTGCCCCAATCGAAGTTTCCAACATGGTCCAATGCTGAACCAGATTGGTGAGAGCGCTGGAGAGAGACATGAGATATACGAGCGCCAAGCCTAGGGATCCAGCGTCCACTCGCGATCGTAGAGCGACAGCCAAACTGACAAGGAGGATAGCAATCGCGGCGACGATAAGATCGAGGACGAGTATCAGCCAGCGTTGAATACAGAGCAGAAGATAGTAAGGCCTTTGGGAGGTGTCAAGCCGCTGCTTCCCCTTCTTGATGTAGGCGTTGGTCCAACCATAGGCTCGAATCGTGGCCAGACCGCATAGCGACTCAATGAAGTGGGAGAACAAAGGTGCGTTGCCCTCAATCCTTGCATAAGTCAGTAGAGTACACTCGGGTCATATGATCCGCCATGGCTTAGAAAGTGACTTACTCAAGCAATCTCAACTGTCGGGAAGTGCGAAGATAGAACCTTTGAACAAAGTACAGCATAAGGAATAGTGGTGGCAACACAGCGGCAATATAGGCAAGTGCGTTGATGGCTATCGCTGCTACGACAAGGCAGATCCCGGCTTCTTTGCAAATGTTTAGCCAAAGTTCGCGATGGACTTCATGGCCCAAGATACTTACGAAAAGCTACACTGACGAGGGATCCTGGGAGGATCATATCTGCAAGCCGTAGGTCTTGGCTGAAGCTGTTCGCGCATGTAAGCTGACATGGATGAAGAAGCGAGAAGTGCATCAAGGATTTACCGGTTTATCAATACTCCAGTCTCAGTCTCGGCGAGTACGGACAGTGGTGCACTGCATTTGTTATTGTTTCTGGCAAGAGACAGCATATCATGTGGCTTACCTCATTGCAGCTGAGATTAACGAAGCATGAAGATTGCTCCCAGATCGTGGAACAATGAACATGAACATGAAACTAGGACACGCATTAGTCAACGTCTTGGAGTACTCTCCTTGTCAGAGCACCTACGCGATGGCGGCTGCCATGCCCAACGCCTCCATGATCGTGATGAAGGACAACATCCCAAGCCAATAACCCAACCTGGGAGGCTCATTTGCCTCGCTGCTCTCTGCCCACCACTTGATCCAGATTGCTAAAGCATGTCTCAGCTTCTTGTATACGGATACAGCTCAGGAGTGAAATACATCCTAGACCATGGAAGGTCGCAAAAATAGCGACGAAAATCACCCAAACTGACATAGCTCGACGACCTAGCGCACGAGAGTAGTAGCTGTACGTTGCCATATCGCCAGCCTTACGGGCTTCGTCTGAAGAAACTTCAGGGTCCGGCGTCTTCGTCTTTTCTGGGTCGGTGTTCCGCATTATATTCAAGTCATCGATGGAGTCGTTGGGCTTTCTCAGCTTCACCTGTAAGGTGTGAACGTAACTGTTTGGCACATTGAGCTCCTGAAAGGTGCCCTGTTCAGTGAGCCGACCATCGTTACTTATTACAAGAATCAAGTCCGCCTGGGGAACGAAACTCGCTGGGAATAGTCAGAACGGGTGAAAGACGGCATAGGAGACACATACCTGCGTGAGTGGTCAGGATCACGGTTGTATTTGTTTCTCGGAACAGCCCATGCTTCCCAACGACTTTCTCGAATACATGTTCTCCAGTAGTGTTGTCGAGGCCACTGAAAACATCATCGAGCATCGCACAGGACTTTCGGGCATATACGGCGCGGGCTAGAGACTACAGATCACGTTAGTGACACATCCCTGAGGAGCAAGGGCACTGCGCGTACGATACGCTGCTGTTGGCCTCCGCTCAGCTTCAGCCCTTTACTTCCAACCGCAGTCTGGTCTCCTTCTGGCATTTGCTGTAGATCGGTGTCCAAAGCACAGACTTGAATGACTCGATTATACCAGGCACGATCAAAGTCTGTATTGCCAACCACATTGTCGCAGATTGTCCCGTTGAATATCCATGGCGTTTGATCGCAATATGCCACGCTAGTGAAAGATACGTCAACGAGGCCTGACTGCTTGGATGTCTCGCCTAACAGTCCCTTCATCAGAGTTGACTTGCCACAACCGATCGGCCCGATAATCATAGTCAATTTGCTTCTGGCTGGGATGTGCAGGCTGATCTCTTGAATGACGTTGGAAGCTGAGTTTGACCACCCAAATGATGCATTCGTCAGATGGATCCCCGAGCCATGAACAACACGCTCTAGCGGCATAGCATCTCTGCTCAGATTGGGGACGTCTACTTCTCTAGGAGGAAGTACCCTTGAGTGTTGATCGGCACGAGATTCTGCAAGGAGGAATGACTGGATTCTGGCAAAGCATCCCAATGCGCTCCACCCAAGGGGTATCGCTCTAAGCAAGCTAGCCAAAGGGACACCGAGAAGTGTCAAGATAGCTAAAGAGGTTACCGCCTGAGACACTGACATTCCGTCTAAGCCCTGAAGCCGTGCCGAGATGGCATAGGCCAGGAACAGGAACAAACTGGAGAATGTTTGTGGCAATGCCGCTGATCTATGGTCAGTCGGGTCCAACCCTTAATTGTTCAAGGTGTTCTCAGACTGGATTTCATACCTAAGGAGATGTTCAGGCTTTGAACCTTGCGAAACTTTCGAGATACAGTCATTTCATTGTCGCGTAATGCCTGGATATCCGCTCGCATGACATTCGACAGGCCCAGCATCTTCACATTCTTGACTGATCCAAGAATAGACGATGTGTGATTTATACGGCGCTGAGTTGCTTCTAGCCATTTCTTTTGTCGCGAGTTGATATGGCCCGCAAGGAGAGTCGAAAGCCACGCCGAGACTGTTGAGCGACGTGAGAATGAGTTGGTTCGATCCGCATGGAAGTGTCTTACCAACTGTTACAACCACAGGCGCAATGCAGACGACCCCGAGTTGGGAGTAGAGAAGGTAGACAGCTATTGCCAATTGAACAAGGTTGGGAAGGACATCGATGAGCAGGTAATGAGTGGTCTCTGCAATTCTCTGCGTATCCGTACTCATCAAGGCTATACCGGCAGATTCACTTGAGTGCGTAAAGGGGATCGTCGTGATCTTGGCGTAGATGAGTGAGATGAGCTGGCCTCGCAACATCGTCATCGATCGGAAGGCCAGGTGAGCCGACCATCCGTTCATTGCCTTAGCAGGGTAGATCAGCAAAGGTCAGTCGCAAAAGAAGGCATGAGAAGACTGACTGCAAGACCCAAATAAACTGATCCGAAGCCAAGAATAAGCCCATAGCCAATATCAACAGGGTTTGCATCCTCAGCCTGTATATACTTCACCGAGCTTTGTATGAGATAGGTTTGGCTCAAGTTCAGACCGACAAGCAGGAATTTTGGGATAAGGGTGAGGAGGATCTCCCAGCGAAGGCACCAAAGACACGCATAAGCCAGGGCATGTCTTCTTGATTGGTTGCCTGCACACATAATAGGTCAGCTTATGTCCAGGATAAGGAGAGAAAAAAGTACACTGATGCCATGCAGTCTGCACTCTCTCCGCTAGTCTCTCCGAGTCCAGCTTTTCGTGTATCCGTGGCAGAACCCCCAAGGCTAGGATATTGCGATAGCCATCTTGAAGTAAGGAGTTCAGCCACCAGAACGACGCTCGGGCCAGAAGACCACTCGTAATCTCTTTAGAATAGGTCCGACCGGTTTCCATCAGCAGCGACATCTTCTCGATGCTTTCCACCAACAAGAGTAGAAGTCTGGTGGCTAATAAAGTAGTCATCACGGCGGCGAGGCCGTCACGGTCTCGCAATAACCAAGCTGTGCGAACTCGAGGAATTTCGCAGAGAATCGTCAGAAGCAGGTATCCTTGCACAAGGAACGACGGCCTCGGGGACTTGACATGCTCCAGAAAGGATAGAACCAGTATGGCCAACGCGGATATCAGGACAAGAACGGCGGCGGCAAGGGATGCCCGTGTGTGCGTAGAAGGATTGTTTGCGAGGACGACGATTGCCGAGACTTGGAGGGATGCATTGAGACCTGCTGTGACCTACCCATCGACATGGTTTGTCAGAGTCAACATCAATAGGGGATTGCAGAGGGCATTCTTACTATTTTGATCAAAAATACATTGTTGGGGCGAAGCCAGATCCTTCTTCGAACTAACGCCCACATACGGAACGGCGAAAGCGCAAGGAAGATGGCCGTTGGAAGAATCACGAGAATGACTTCTTCAAAGAGCACTGTCACAGTTCTGTCAGAGCCTGGTATAGATACAGACTTTCTCTCTAGGGTCATGGGAATGTCATATACCAGTGAAGTCGAAGCCGCCTCGACAGTCAGCAGAATGAACTGCCGGGCCAAAAGCATGATCGCTGCATCGAGGGGGGTTGGGAAATTCCATCTCACGAACAACACCGCAAGTTGTGGAGGAACAGAAAAAGAAACGCCGGAAGCAGGGTTCTGGGCAGTTTTGACCAGCCGCGGTGCTGCGCAGATCTGATACCGCGAGTTGGAAGGAGCTTCGACGGTCGATTACCTCATCAACGGACGCTTGTGTGAAGAACGGCCCGAAGAGTCAATCAGCAGGACGTGCAGCTTGAAGTAGAGGCTAACTCCGTTACAGTACTCCCCTCGCAAGGATCAGCACCGAGTAGCTCTTTATAATGATTGACGGGCTGCTTTGTCCAAGCCCGAAGCTTGGCACCTGCGTGTGGACTGGGTACTGTACCAGGGGAAGTACATATGTCACTTCCAAGGCGAAGGCTGAAGACATTATGCCGCGCAAGACGTATGATATAGTCATTAATCACATGCTTTTAGCCAAGTCGGACAGATTAAAACCTGATGCATTGTAAAATTAAACCTCGATGTTGCTGCGCTGTCTGGGCAGATGTATTTACTTTTATATGGTATGACGCATGATACTCAGATGGAAGTGATTTGCGAATTTCGTTGAGAGGATGCATGGAATTGGAGGTATCTAGTAAGGAATGACTGCGCAGTGGCCTTCGTCGTTCGGTATTTGGATTAGTTGGCATATCCAGTTCGTCTGCCTGCCACTCGGGGATACGACTGATGGCATCGTAACTTTCTTCCCAATAACTGTCAAGTTGCGGTGGAGGAATACCCCATGAAATGAGTGAGGTTTTCAAAAGCATCAGGGTATACTACTCTGTGGTACCTGAGTGCCTCTTGGCCGGAGCTACGAACATCAGCATATTGCGACAGAATAAGAAAACAAGCGGAGAGGGTACATACAATACACATGCGAGGAGCTTGCTGGACATGTCCGAGCCTTGTTTAATCAGGCTGGAGTCTATGTTATGAAAAAGACACCGTGATAAATACAGAGTCATTGCAGATTTAGTGGCGATATATTAGTACATCAAGTACTACTTTTTGGATGATAGTATAGGAAGGTATTATGCAAACAACGCATGACAGAAAATATTTACAGCGGCAGAGCATCAATGAGGTCTACTTGGTGTAAATAAGAGACCCAGCTATTTATACTTCTAGGAAGTCTTACGTTTTGCCTTCCTTAAATTTGCCGAATTGTTTATATCCTCCGATGCACTATCCCCATCAACTTCACATAGGCGCAAATATTATATTCCTTTTTTGCCCATCTCAACTGTGACTCTTCTGTTGCACAATCTACTAAATAACAGACACTGAATCGGATATGTGCTGTTGAAATGACAACTTCAAACGCATAACAAAGTGAAGCCCCGTTCCTTTCTAGTGGGCTGCGACTTCAACATCGCGTATAACTGCTGGTCTCTACTCTCTGCCTTGTTTCCCCCTGTGAGCAAGGTTGGGTAACTTGGTAGAGAAATTCGTTTTTGAGCTCACAATCATCAATATGACCGTTATAGCAAAATCACCGCTTCATCGAATGCTTGGAATTAGACGAAGCTACAGTATCACATAGATCCGGGAGATCTTTTTGGAATGTTGAACATTCGCTGTCGTGCCGCACTGAGGATAACTCTCTTCATGTTAGGGTACAAGTAAAAGACAATGCGACGCTGTGTTGGTCGATCCGCCATTATCAGGCCATGTGGGAACGCGGAGACGAGGCCTTGATCTTGGCTGCATAATATGTCCTGAGGCAGCCTCAATTATCAGGACGGAAATGTTGGGTGGCTATTACTTGGAAGGTTGACATCAATCCAAACCCTCCAGCTTCGTATGCATGCCTGTCCTTCGCGTCCCGAGAAGGCCTTGGCGGATGAAGTGCAGACCTTTCTGTGACGCGTAATATGCTCCATCTGACGAATTCTGAGCAAGCAAGCAACATCCAACATCATCGCGCCCTTCACCATCATGACATTGATCCCATCGTCGCCTCAAGATGGACGGTAATGAGGAGCGGCAACCTCTGCTCTCGCCTTCTGTACAGAGCAGCGCAGAAGCCGGCTGCGTACCACCGACTGATGCTAACAAGGTCGAGGCGTTGCAGTGGTCATACAGGCAGGTGGTGTTTTGCGTTGCGCTCATGCTCATCTTCTCCTTCGGTAGTGCCATCCAAGTCACGCCCATGTCGCAGCTATTGGAAGGTATCCTCTGTCAGCAACTTTCGAAGAACGGCACGAGCAGTAGTACTGTCACGGTGGCAGGAGACTTTTGCAAAGAACCCAAAGTCCAGTCAGAGCTCTCCAAGGTCCAGGCATGGATGAACACCCTCGAAATCGTTCCGGGGATCTTGGTGGCGGCACCATATGGTGCCCTCGCTGACCGTCGTGGCTACAGGGTTGTGCTCACCGCAGCCTCCTTAGGGGTCTTGGTTCAAAACGCTTGCCAGATGGTCATCTGTAAGACTGGAAGCATATTTGTGCCTCTTTATGCTGATCTCTTTCCAGACTCGTATCCATCCATATTTCCAATTCGCCTTCTCTGGGCGACCCCAATCATCACCTTGGTCGGGGGAGGTACGGCTGTCTTGATACCCATGCTGTTTGCCATTGTGACGGCGGCCGTGTCTGAAGCGCAGAGGCAAGTTCTCCAATGTCAACAACTGGTGCGAACTCTACGTTCCCTTACCCATCAAGCTAACCACACTGATCACAAAGATCAACTGCATTCTTCTATCTCGGAGCGGCCACCCAGGTTGGCTCACTCTTGTCGAGCCCAGCAGCCTACCTGTGCATGAAAGTCAATGTTTGGCTTCCAGTGTTCATCGGCTTTGGTTGCCTTGGGATTGCCACTGGCATCTGCTTGGTCATTCCTGTTGCAGAACACAATGTCAAACCGGAGAATACCAGTAGCACAAGAGACTCACAAGGAGATGATGCGCACGAAGAGGGCAGAACCCTTCATCGATGGCTGTCTCATGCCACCCAACAGACTGATGCGATGTTCCGTTGGGTGGGTGACCACAAGTCCGTCACGTTGTTCCTGATCACCCTTCTCCTCACCACCCTGGGGAAGTACGCTTCAGCATTGGAGATGCAGTACATCTCACAGAGGTATAAATGGTCCTGGTCTGAAGTAAGTACACTCTTGTCTGTCTGATCACATGGCGAACCTGTTTGAGGCTGACATGCTTTCCAGGCCGGTCTCGTACTGACCTCGCGCTCTGTCACAAGCCTGCTCCTGTTCACCACTGTCCTGCCAGCTGCTGGCAACCTACTGCTTTTCAAAGGCTTCACATCCATCTCCAAAGATCTTTGTCTCGCGCGAATAAGCCTTCTTCTGATGGCAGCGGGTGCCGTAGGCGTAGGCTTGGCTCCCACGCGCCCAACTGTGATCGTGGGCATCATCTGCCTTGCATCCGGCTCCGGCTACTTGTATCTCGCACGAAGCATCATGGGCTCCATGGTGGCACCTATCCATACTGGACTTCTGTACACCATCATAGCCATCTTCGAGGCTCTGGGAACCCTAACAGCAGGCCCGCTACTAGCACAGGTGCTGAATGTTGGACTTGCATGGGGAGGTCGCTGGATTGGACTGCCATTCTTGGCAACTGGATTGATGTACAGTGCATCGTGGCTCATTATCTGGCCAGTCGGAGTGCCTGTAGATGCAGAACGCCAAGATGACGACTGAGTTGCGAATGAGGACAGATGCCTTCCTGTCACGTGCAGGTGTAACTGTTACACTCCCCACCTGCCCCTGCGGCTTGAGAGGGATCATCACTCCGACACATCACCTTCGGTTCGCTTGCTCTGCATCTTGAACCTCGTGCAATTGATCACTCCATTCCCATATCACTCCTTTGACCGCGGTGCGCAACAGATACTACGCAAATCACAGCTCCTGTGTTGGCGCAACTTGGAGACCTGCAACAAGGGTTCCAGTATGGCCGCCCCTCTTGTCACTGGAAACCGACGAGCAGAACTGCGGTTTTCATGAAGCGCCCGTCACGAGCCAATAGCAACGAAGACATGTCTTGGAAGTCTGACATGCATCTCGGGAAGCCCCGAATGCTTACCTTGGCTTTCTCAGGCACCCATCGGTCACGTTCATTATAAAGAGCGTACAACGGCCAGTCAGTCCTGTCAGTTGTGACACCAGTCATCGTCGGCGTGTTTGTATGTTCGTCAATATGCGACATGTTGGTTCCGATCTTGACCCTCACGCGGTCGCAGACTTTCACCAGGCCCTGAAGAAGTCAAAAACGATAATCGCCCTTCTCGGTGCTGGACTATCTGCTTCCTCAGGCCTGCCCACCTTTCGCAGCACCGGAGGACTATGGCAGAACCAAGACGTGATGCAAGTTGCGTCGCCAATTGGGTTTCGCCATGACCCAGGCATGGTCTGGCAGTTCTACAGTTACCGCCGCCGCGAAGCCCTGAGAGTTGATCCCAACCCAGCGCACTATGCATTGGCAGAGCTAGCGCGTCGAGTGCCTGGGTTCGTCACGTTATCGCAGAACGTCGACAACCTGAGCCCCCGAGCCGGCCATCCTCCTGGCCAACTGAAGCTCTTACACGGCAGCCTGTTCGACTTGCGGTGCTCTGACGTTGATGGATGCGGATATTTCGAGGCTGGCAATCTCGATGACCCTCTCACTCCAGCGCTGGATCCCTCTCAGAATGAAGCCGAGAAGATGGGGCATATTGATCCGAATGCTAAGCCAAGGGCAAGCCCGCTGTTGTTGGCTGGTATTGCCAGAAAGCATGCGCAGATCCTCAAGGACAAGTATGATGACAAGAGACCATCCACAGTGGATCTCGCTGCCTTGAAACCAACTAATTCATCGGCATCACCGATTGGAGCTTCAGACGTCCGCCTATCCTCGGGGCTGAGCAAGGGAGACCTTCCGCAATGCCCCAAATGCAAGCTCAGCATTCTGCGACCAGCTGTGGTCTGGTTCGGAGAAACTTTGCCGCAAGAGATCATCGAGGAGGCGGATGCTCTGTTCGAGGAACCCATCGACCTGTGTCTTGTCATTGGTACCTCCAGCACGGTCTGGCCGGCAGCAGGATATCAGCTCATGGCACGCGACAAGGGAGCTAGGATTGCAGTGATCAACACCGATGCTGAAGATGCCAAGAACATACGCAAGGACAAGGACTGGGTGTTTGTTGGAGATGCGGCCGAACTGCTTCCCACGCTACTCGAGCCCATCATTGGTCCTCCGACTGGGGAGAAAGCCACCGACATTTCTGGCTATAGTAGGTAATCACACAGTACTCAGTGAAGCAGAGGCTCTAAGTTGATCATTTCATGTACGAACTTCTTTTGTCCTGGACCTGACGCAGAAGTGAGCATCCCTCACGCGACTGTCTAATCGCAGTGTGACGGGAGTATGGTATGGCAAGGCTATGCGACTGGCGGGAGAACCTCAATCTCAGGTGTCTCAAAGATAGACCAGTTGTCAGCAGCATTTGGATTTCCAAAGGGCTTCAGTGCTGCGATCCGCATATGATACCTCCCTGGGGCGATCTGGGTTCCGTTGCTCAGCTTTCCAAGCCACCACAGATCGAGGCCACGTTTCCCAGCTAAGCTCCTCGGCACGCTCGTGACAGGAAGGTTTGTGACCTCGTCAGGATCGTGTCTCTCCGGATCAAAGACCGTGCTCGACCAGGCCTTGGCCCACGATGCGATAGACCCAACGTAGCCCTGCTCCCCGACCTTGGGAGGATACCGCCACTGTCTCTCGCGCCAGGAAGATTCGAAAATGTCCCACCGAAGCTCTCGTGTGGCATACAGGCTGCGACAGACCATCCTGGGAAAGTCTTGCTTGTCAAGGTCCAGGCTGAAGGTGAAGTTGGACTTGTCCTCGATGTCGATCCCGTCCACACCAGACTTGATGGTTGGATAGGGATCCAGCGAGGCGATCATGGGGGCCACGTCTCTCTTCAGGTCAGCAGCCAGTCCCATGTACGGCACGCTGAGCACCTCGCCGTTGCTTCCTGTAATGATGACCTTGCCGCTGTATACAGGCAAGGTCTTTGGATCATAGGACCCCTCGGGCAGATGGAAGTCGAACTGTGCAGTCCTGGTTTGTCCCGGCTGGACAGTAAAAGCAGCTCTGGGGAACGAAATACGAGGAGATATTTCGAGAGGAATAGTCATCATCTCATCCGCCCATGCCATCCTGGGTGTTCCCCAGACGTCGGGGTCCGTGATGATCGTAGCAAGTGCGCCAAAGTCTTGCTGAGAAAAGCTGTACGTGATGGGCGACTTTCCTCGATTGGTGATGTCCACCTTTTGGTAACGACTGAAATGCGCCGTGTCGTTCAAGGCAAACTTGGCGAAGGAGAGGCTGGTCTCGTAGCCGAGGACCTTGCTGGCGTTCACAAGACCGGTGCCGACTTGTGGCACGGGAGCCAAGGTATCATACGTATTGCCCTCAAGCAGACCATCGTCCCAGGCAAATGCTTCTCCAGAAGTAATAATCCGCATGGCCAAGTCCTTCGCCCAGCCTTTTTGGTTGTTGTCACGTCCACCAAACTCTCCGACGTGAAGAGCTGCTACGCCGGCAACATAAGGGCACGACATGGAAGTCCCACTAAAGATCGCATAGCCGTCTCCGAGATAGGTAGACAAGATGATGCCACCGGGCGCTGAGATATCTGACTTGATGTTCAGGTCGTTAGTCGGCCCGATGCTCGTGAAGGGGCTAGCTAGGCCAGCCAATTCCGAGTTTTTGACTGCCACAGTGTGCAAGTCGGGCCGGTAATCGAAGTCTACAGTGACGTTACCGCCACTGGAAAGGGTCTGGATTATGGCCTTGCCGTCATTGGCAGTAATCATGGCGGAATTGCTCCTTGCCAGGCGGGAAGTGGGCTTCGTCAAGGGCATCTCGTTGCTGTAGAAGAGGACATGCGTCGCGTTATACTGCTCCAGGTTGACCTGCTTGTCATCGAATAGACAGCCTCCACGACGGACCAGGACGACCACATCAGACAGATCAGGAGTATCTTCCGGGAGTGGCTCGCACGCTTCATTGTCCAAACCGTCGAGGGAAAACGCCCAGATGGGCCAGCCTTTGACCTGGGTCGGATACCAGTTGCTCACTGCATCGTAGGGGATCCAAGCATCCTCTGGTTCCTCTTCTGGAAGTGTCGATGTGTACTTGAACGACGGCACGGCGCGGACGTCTGGCTGCACCGAAGCAACAGCCAGGACATTATGGCCTGAAGCACCACCATTGGCGGCAAAAGCGCCAGGACCTCCATCGTTGCCAGCTGAGACGACAACTAAAACGCCTTCTTCGACCATCCGGCTGGCGATAAGGGCCCAAGGTCCATCGGGCCATCCGCTGACACTGCCAATGGAGATGGTGATGATGTCGACACCGTCTTCGTATGCCCGAAGCATGGCCTCGATGATTGTCTCTTCGTCTGTGCCGTCTATCTCTGTGAAGACCTTGTATGCGTAAAGTGACGCCTGGGGAGCGACACCGGTGAAGAACTCACTTTCCCCTGCCACGATTCCTGCGACGTGAGTACCGTGGCCTGCCTGATCATTTGGGTCCTCGTCGGGCTCTTTGGCATGTCCGTCCGTAGGCCAAGAGCCGTCTCCGACGAAGTCGTACCCATCGACAACCTTGAAGCCTGGGCCGAATCCTCCACCGAGCTGTTCGATGTTTAGATTGTGGTGACGAGGCAGGTGATTTGGCGGTGACTTACAGCTACATGCCTGTAGTTGATGCCAGTGTCAATGACGGCGACCTTTGCACCTTTGCCTTTGATCCCTGCTTTATGCAGCTTGTCGACCCCCGTCATATGGTGATTGGAGTATCCATCGACCTGAAGTTCCTTGCCAAACTCTTGGATCTCCGGGTTCCCCAGGGTGATCTTGCGAGATTGCCAGGCAGTGGCAACAGCAGGCCTTTCTTGAATCGAGTCAAGATTGTCTCCCAGGGCTTTGATCGCACAGCCACGGAAGACGTCGCTGTCGAACACCTGCAGGACCTCTATGTCCGAGTCTTTGGCGAGAGAGTCAGCTGCAGAGGCGACATTAACGTCCTGCAATGGTGTCGTGTTAGCAACAGCCACCCATCAACGTGGCATACAAGTCATGTAAGCTTCATCACTTACCCCGGTAAACTCAACAATGAAGCGCTGATTGACCACATCGTTTTCGCTCGGCTCAGTATCATCTACCTCATCTCTACGGAATCGGCGACCGTTCGAGGGGACTCTTCGCGTCGAGTCCGGTCCAGTCTGCGCGATGACCCCGGTGAACAGGAGCCCCAGAGTGAGCCAAGCTGGGCGCATTTCTGATGATCCGTAAAACCCTCGACAGGCGTCTTTCTATCCAGAAGAAGGGATTACGATGTAGGGAGACCGTTTCCCCCGCATGATGGATCTGCTGGTCTTTTATAGAATCAGGGGTCATGAACAACTGTTCTTTTCTCATTCGAGCACAAGCTTCACCCCGACTCAGTAGTAATAACAGGTGCGTTAGTACGGGCGGGTAATGCCAAGATTCGACGAAGAGACCAGGGACTGCAATGCAACCCCAGCAGACACGGACTTGAGGCGAAAAGAAGTTAAACTGAAATGAATACGAGCTTGACAGGGACGCAAATGGCAGGTGCGCTTTGACGGGAGAATCCTTTATCTTCGCAAATGACTCCATTCTCACAAGTAGCCGCCGCGAATGGGATCAATATCAAAGGCGAACAAGTACCTTTCCGAAATGGGCGATGCTTGAAAAAGGTTCTTCAGGTCTCGACTGATGCTCCACCTAATAGGCTTGCAGCACTATTAATGTTAAAGTCAAGTCATTCACAAAGACACGGGTGACTGCAGCTATGCACAAGGTGGAATACGTCTTGTCGCAAGACCTCGCAACCATGCCGAGGCAACTCAACTCTACCACTGTACACAATACTCGTGATCTAGGTATCCTGCTCATTTAGCTCAACAATCACACGCATCGAATGCCGACTTCACATTTTGGTTTCGCATGGTCCCCAATGAGCTGTGTCCTGGCTTCCTGGTCAACCCCCTGCATCGCAGAGAAGGCCGTCATGTTGCAGTCGTCACCATATGTTTCTCATCGCCGACCCAGAGTCAGTTAGCTCCATAGAGAGTTCCGAACTCTGTGCCTCAAATGGACTTTCGTGTGGCGCTCGGGCCGCTGGAGGCACAGAAGATGGAATGAAGTGTGGAAACTTCATTCGAAGGCCCTATCGTGGCCTTCCTCATTATGAAGGGTATAAGCCTGCATTCTTCATGGCAGCCCAAGTCTAAAGCTTCGTGGCTGCAGTTGAATAGTCAGAAGCTTTGCTGTCTTATGTTTGTCTGTAAAATCCTTTCCCGGGATAGAGAGCCCGATGATTATGACACGACGATCAATACCCGACGACTCGATTCAGTTTGCAGGGAGATTTTGGCACTGCAGGTGAGGCTCATAAGATCTATCTTCTATTCTGGGTCTTCGCATTCTATTTAGACAGTCCTGACACAACAACTTGACTGTATTCCGACCAGCTTGAGCACACAGAATCAAGCCTTCTTGTCCACCTGAACCGTCTCAGCCGTCGTAGAGGAGGTCTCAGAGTGTCCCTCGTGAGGAGCCTCCCCTTCCACCTCATCAATATATGCCTTCGTCACGCCGAAATGGCGAAGGACAAGCCAAGCCGGTAGGATGGCCACGCCCCAGAGGCCAAAGTTCAGGTAGACACCTCCGTAGTGGGCGAAGATCTTGACGGCTTCGAGGCCGTAGCTCAAAGCCTGCCAAGCCGACTCGGTACCTCGGAGCAGTGCCGCCAGGCGCACGACATCTTGCTCGTCCTTTGCCAAGTTCTGGATAATGAAGTAGCTTTTTCGAGAATGTGTCAGCTGACCAAGGCAGGAATACGAAGGTGGCAGACAATAAACTTACAGGAAGAGATAGTTGCTTTGGAAACCAACGGTCAGGAAAATGTAGACAGCAAAGGCGCTGCCGAAACCATCGTCGCTCCAATCGTAAGTGGGCTTGGTGTGCCTGAACCTCGTCACCAGGACTGTGATCCATGTCCACCAAGCACCTTGAAGAACGACAATGATCCAGAAGGCGGCGCGGGATCGGAGCTTCAGGGGGATCTTGGTGCGGTCCAGCCAATACTGCATCAAGGTTAGATCATTGGCAACGTGTACAGTCAAAAGGAATCTCTCAAGAACGTACTCCGAGCCCATTGCCAATAGTCACGGCGATTATACCGGATAACAGGGATCCCAGAGCCCTGGCTCGGACAGAAAACCACACTAAAGAAACAGTGTCAGCATTTCTGAGAAGTGTTTCGGATTCACACACACAAGGGAGAGGGCGTACAAGAGAGGTACGTGAAGAAGACGGCTTCCGCAAACACCGCCTGTCCAATGAAGGGAACCACGAGGAGGAACTCCTTTGTGAAGAACCGCTTCGTGGTCTCCTTGATCTCAGGCCAAGGCTTGCCCAGGATGGTGAGATCGACCTTCTTGCCATCGAGACGCTCGACCTTCTCGGGTGGCGTGAGGAACAGCGCAGCAACAGGCCCGCAGCACTGGAGAGCGATGAAGACGAGGTATACCGTGTACGAGACCTTCCCGGCTTTGTTGCGATCGACATTGAGTCCGAGATTGATCGCCCCGCCGAGGATCTGGCCGCCCAGACGGAAGGTCAGCCAGTACCCAAGCGCCTTGCCTCTGTTCCAGGGCTCGGGGTACGCAATGGCGATGGCGGCCTCAGCCATCCAGAAGACTCCAGCAGAGATGCCACACAGTGCCGCGCCCACCAGGACGAGCCACTCGGTTCCGAAGCGGTTGTTGGTGTACAGACCGGCCGCGAAGGGTGCATATCCCAAGGTGCCAAAGATGAGAGCCTTCTTGATGCCGATGTAGTGAACCATGGCACTCGAGAAGTAGCAAGACACGACCATCAGGCAGAAGGTCAAGGCGTTGGCTGTGTTGATGAGGTATGGCTTCGCAGCACCACCGGCGCCGAGAGAGTTCATGGCACCCCAGATACCGGGGGCAGCAAAGTTGGCCAGTCCCAGGACCGTCATGTTGTAGAAGGTCGACCGGTACCATTCTGTTCACCAAGGGGGGTCAGTCACCTATAACGAGAGGTTTGTCTGGATCGTCCAGTTCAAACTGACTTGGCCGCTGCGAGCGGGGAAGAGCAGCAGCAGCATCTGCTGCGGTGGCTATGTCTGCCATTGTGTCGAAGCCGGGGTCAACACGTTGTAAGTTGGTGTAAGTCGGTGTGAGTTGTGCCTCGCTGGCTTTGAACGAGCCTCTGCCAAGAAAAACAAGGCGTCGGGACAAACAGGTCCCTTTATAGTACTTCTCCGACGACCCGGATCCGGAGAGTCCAGGACGATGAATGATCTCTGTGAACCAAGTCGTATGTGCCTGATCGAGGCTCCCAACCACATGGCTGCCACGTCCGTTACCCGCCCCTTGGCCCTCCTCACGCAACTTTAAGCACTCGCACGCCATCCGCACGACTGGGGCGCTGGCACTGACCCTTGTCCCAAATCCACTCCTCTTTTGAAATTGGTTCGGCTCTTCTCATCGTGTAGTCCGCACGCTAGGTCCCATGAGTTGTTTGAATGTATAGTCTTCGCGAACCGGTTACCACTGCCGTGGTGCTGGGTGGTGTGCTCAGTAAGTCGATCTGGACCCTTTCAGCTACTCCTACCTAGGGGAAGACTATCGATGGCATCATATGCAACAGAAAAACGTGTGAAATCATGACCAAGATTCTTCACAGAAGCAGTCGTGCCGTCGCATTGGATTGGACCGAAGGTGTTTGTTTTGAAACTACGGCAGATCCCACCAGCCCTCGTACGCTTTTCTCAGGTCGATCTCTGCCGGCACTCTGAGATAAGAAGTGATGTCGGCTTCTGGATCGAGTTCGCTTGCCGTAAGGCCGTTACCAAAGAACCACAGGAACCTGTTGGTTCCGTTGTCTAGATATTCATAATCATAATCCTCCCACCTGGGATCTCTCCTCACCCTCGTGACATGCGCAGCACTACCCGGCCACAGTCCATGGATTCGAGATCCGGGACGGCCTCCGTTATACCAGGAGCTGCAGTTGTCTGACAGCACAGTCCTGGCAAAGAAGGCATCTGCATACTCTATGAAATCGTCCGTGGCGTCCTTCTTGGGCGTTATGGACTTGATGCCCTCCTGGGAAACCTTCCGGAGAAGTTTCGCGAGGTACGTTACCTGAACTTCGGTTCCTTGAGGCACTGTACCAGAGCCACCGATGGCATGAGGACCTCCGATGAAGAGCAGGTTGGGGAACCCAGGGGTGGACAGCCCGAGATAGGTGTACGGAGAGCCGAACTCTCCATCAGCGGCCCAGAGATCCTGGATATTCTTGCCATTTGCCCGGATCGCAAATGGAGGAACCATATCCACGTTGTGGCCTGTTGCACAGAAGATGGCATCCACTTCACGGTGTGTTCCGTCCACTGTCTCAATGCCGGTTTCAGTGAATCTCTTGATTGGAGTGCGGACATAGTCCACGTTGCTCTCGGTGATGGCCTCAAGATAGCCGGGACCTGGAGTCAAGCGTCGGCAGTTGGGAGGGAAATCAGGGATCAGCTCCTCGGCCAACTTGGGATGCCGTGCGAGCCTCTCCTTCATGATCTTGGTCGATGTGGCTGCCAGGTTCTCGTTGAGCTCCGAACCACGCAGGAACGATGGGAACGTGCGCCAGTACTTGTCTTCCATGGCCTTGCGATAGGTCAAGTAAGCCTGCGGATCCTTTTTGAAGGTCTCCTTGAGATCATCAGGAATCGGTTGAGGGCCAGCTTGCCGCACATCACCAGCCCATGAGCCAGCAATCCACGTCTTGTTGCGTGCGTAGTTGTCCAGCCTGTCGACGACCTTCTGCAGGCTGGTCACGAGCTGGATGCCACTGGCGCCGTTGCCTATGACTGCCACTCGCTTGCCCTTGGGATCGAAGGAAGGGTCCCAGTTGGAAGCATGGCGAAGGACACCCTTGTATTCGTCAATGCCAGGATAGTCTGGAAGCTTCCAGTGGTTGAAGCGGCCGATGGCGGTGATGATGAAGTCCACGTCCTGTGTGACAAGCTCGTCTGTGGTCAGGTGACGAGACGTCACTCGCCAGGTGCCACTGCCAGGCTGCCACTCCGTATCCTCGACGCGGTGGTTGAACCTGGCTTTATCATACAACCCGTGCTTCTTGGCCACAGACTGCCAGTAGTCGCGAATCTCAGCCCCCTGTGAGAAGACATCGCTCCATTGTGTGTTGGGCTCGACTGTTGACTGGTAGACATGGGATGGCAGGTCGCAACGGACGCCAGGATAGATGTTCTCCAGCCACGTCCCTCCCTGCAAACAGAGATGCATTCATTAGCCCGAACCGAGCAAAGCAAAGTCGAAACGATGTTCACATACAAAGTCTTTGTTTTTCTCGTAAATGGTGAGCTCCAGTCCAGGAACCTTGGGCGGCAATAACACTCCAGTCAGGATCCCGGACAAGCCTCCTCCAATGACGGCAACCTTCAACGGCCGCGGCTCATCGATGTAGCGATCGACAATTTCAAGAACGTTTCCCTCATAAACGCTCCCGTTTGGCTTGGACAGGTTCTTGGAGTGTGTGGGTCGTGGTAACGCCTCTTTCTCAGGAACAACGACGTTAGGAGCCAGAGCTGGCTCGTCGTTCACAATCCCAGGAGCCATGGTATCTACAGGCGAATGCGGGTGCAGGGATTACGGCTGACCTCTCCTCAACTCGCCGCAGACGCCTTTTTATGCCAGTCGGCAACAGAGCCTGGGCCTTCCCCCCCGTGCAGTCCTCCTGATTACCTCGATCCTGGACAACTTGAGATCCATCCTGGGACCACCCCGTTGCGCCGATCTCGCCATCGCAGTCGTGTTTTGCGCCAAGTCTTGGTATGGGAACCTGCACGTCGAGCACGTAAGAGCCTAGTCTCGTCACGACATCACATAGACCCCAGAACCACTGCCGCCCATGGTCAATGAACCGGCGCCCATTTTGTGGAGAATTCACCGAGCTAAACGGCATCTGTCTGGTCCAGGTCAAGCTTCCGGCTAGCTTTCCACGTCTTTTTCTTATTAACCAGCCTGGCTGAGTCCAAACCGCCGGTCGGTTCGCCAGGGGCCGCCCTATCCGAGATATTCACGTGGCTGTTGGATGCTGCGCGTCCGGAGTCATCGCCAGAACACACACTTATCGGAGGCACAGAGACAGTCCAATAGGAACCCGGGTCTTTATCTTCAGTTATACACCTTTTTTTGTTTCAATCATGTTGCTCCCCATCTCTACGTTCTCACCACTAGCTTGCCACCACTTATCTCGCCTCGCCGCATTCGATCAAGACCGCTGTTGATACTCTCCAGACCCTCTTGAACATCGATGATATCAGGCGGCGAAATAGCGCCTTGCTCTAACAACCTTTCCAGCCAGCTGCACAGAGCGTAGCCTACCTCTGGTAGTTCGTGGAACACCTTGATCGGCACATTGTGCAGAAGACTTCCATCGGGAATGCCACTCTTGGGAAGTCCTGTCAGTCCGATCAGGTGAGCGCGAAGCTTGGCTGACATGGGTGGTGTAGCTGGAGGCGAGGGCGGCGAGGTCTTGAAATCTTCCGTGCTGAGGGCCTTTAGCAAGTACGTGGCCGTCTCCTTTCCTCTTGTGTCGATGCCGAATCGTAGTTTCCCCTTGGTGTTGGCCTTGATGATCTCAACTGCGCGCTCCGGGTCATGGCTGTCCACCAGAAGATCCGGGCGGATGGTGGCATGCGACGAGAGGCGTAGTCCATGCTTAAGTCCATCGACGACGAGGATGACTCGAAGCCCGATCAGACGTGCGAGTTGGACAATCAGGTTCGCAGAGGTGGAAGATCCTGTCCAGCGATCAGTCAAAAGGTCACACATGTAGGCACGCATTCTGCTCTCTCACCTCCCCAGACCGCGATCCAGTCACCGGGCTGCACTTTCTCGTGCCCCTCGATCGCTGCAAGGCACTCATCTCGAATGTCTGCTGGGAACGCATCTGCACTTGTCTTGCGGAACAGTTCAAACAGGTTCGGCCCGTCGAGAGACGTCGAGAAGTCGGCTCCCATGCAAACGCCCAGTGCCAGGGAAGCCGCTACGAACGCCACACCAATCGTTGCTCCCTCTTCGAAAGACAGGTTCGGAGGCAGTCGAACAAGATTGAACGCTGGCGCAACTGCATACTCTTGGAACGCCGCCTTTCGCAGGTCGCGATAGTCTGTCGCTATGGCGATGACCTGGGGAGAAGACCATGTTAGTCTGACAAAGCCAAAGTGATAAATGGTATGTTTCGTTTCTGGCAGTGAAAGACTTACTCGGTCGCCTATACGCCATCGACTCTCAGAATCGGCCACCTGAACCACTGTTCCGGCAAGCTCACGGCCTGAGATATATGGTAGTTCTGGGATGCCGAAACCAAAGTCCCTGTCCGGCCCAATTTAGCACATGGTTCAGACTTGGAAGCATGAACTATATAAACTTACGGAGCTTTCCAGTCGATGGGATTGAGCCCGATCGCCGCGGTCTGGACAAGAACTTCATCCTTGGCGCGCAGTTCTGGGATGTGATGGTCTGTAATCAGATCGTAGGGCTGTTTGCAGTCGCGCAACAGCAACGCTCTTTGAGACCCAGGGACCGCGCCGGTAGCGACAGGGGCTTCAGGCTGGACCTTGGTCTGGGCTTCGCCGGAGAGAAGTGACAGTTCATTCTCCAGGTCCCGCCAGTTCGCCTGTGGTGCCATCATGGTGAAGGCTGGAATCGATGTGAGATGCTTTGACAAGAACAGCAGACGTTCCAAACAGTTGAGGAGGATGTCTGAAGAGAGTTGAAAGACATCAAAGGTCGCATTCATAGACTTCGCTTCCCCTAAATCGGAACCTCTTAGACAGAAAGGAGGGGGTTCCGTTCGTCCCAGCTATGTCAATCTGCATCACCCCCCCTGGTGACGTGCTCATACTAGCCCAGGACTTAATCTCGAGCAAAGAGTAATAGTGACCTTTACCCCTCTATGATTCCAAGATGATGAGTGGATCTATCTCGAGTATTTTGCGGGAGTTTTGGATGATCGTTGTCGCTTAGACGATGCGCGACGCCGCATGTCATTTTTGACGCAATCACGCAATGCCTCAGCTCTGGGTGAATGGAATCGTACCCCATAGTTCCAGCAACTCAATCGCATCTTTCGGTAAGCGATGTCGGAGTCTTGTCCTGGAGAATCCAACCACGTTTTTCTGTTATTATTTTCCATTCCCGAGAATAACGCGATAAACCGAATCCCCTTGGGAACGTTCTGCCTTGGTATCCTGAAGCCGACCACCCGTACAGAAACTGATCGCCCGGACGCCCAGCTTCACACCATGGCCGAGACACGTCAGAATGGCCAGCCGAAAAGGCGGTTCATGCTCAATGCGTTTGTGATGATGTGTAAGTCGATGGAGTCTCGCGGTCATTCTTGGTGTTGGACCGTTGCGGACTGTCGGCCTTTTGTGATTAACACCGTTATGCAGGCAGTGGTCACCAGGCACCTGGCCTGTGGCAGCATCCTGACGACCGATCGTCGGAGTTCCAGAAGCTTGAGCACTGGGTTGAACTTGCGAAGCTTCTTGAGAAGTACAAGTTTCACGGCGTCTTCATAGCTGATGTACTGGGTAATAAAGGCCGATGCGCCCTCGTTTCAGAGCACAGAGAGGTGAGAGCTGACATGCAGGCACAGGTGGCTACGATGTCTACAAGAAGTCTCTTGCGCCAGCCATCGCCACGGGCGCTCAATGGCCCGTCACGGAACCTCTTTCCGTAGTGCCTGCGATGGCAGCTGTGACGAAGACTCTTGGCTTTGGCGTCACTGTCTCGACAACTTATGAGCAGCCGTATCACCTCGCACGGCGTCTGTCTACCGTGGATCATCTGACAAATGGACGGTAAGCAATGAACGGCTCCCTGAGCTCTGAACACAAGACTGAGTCTACCTTTCTGTTCATAGATTGGGTTGGAACGTGAGTACTTGCAGCATAACAGCCCCCAATGCCCGCCCCACGCACTGACGAAGCGAAAGATTGTCACCAGTTACCTGGACTCTGCTGCGCGAAACCTGGGTCGTAATGAGCAGTTAGGAGTAAGTCATGCCGAACTCCATGGAGACGTGACCAGTAAAGTAATAGTTCGCACAGCATGACGAGCGCTACGCCCAAGCCGAGGAGTATATGAAGGTAGTTTACAAGCTCCTTCAGTCGTCTTGGCGCGATGATGCCGTGAAGCTCGATCGGAAGACGGGTATTTACACCGATCCCGATCTCGTCCGCCAGATTGACCACCAAGGCAAGTACTTCAATGTAGCAGGGCCTCACATCGTCGACCCGAGCCCTCAGCGCACGCCGCTCCTTCTCCAAGCCGGCGCCTCCAAGGCCGGGAAGGTGTTCGCCGCTCAGCATGCCGAGGGGATCTTCACTTCGGCGCACGCCCCCGAGGTTTGTGCCAAGAACCTGAGAGAGATACGGCAGATCGCCACAGAGCAGTTCGGCAGAGACGGGAGCTTGATCAAGGCGCTGGCGCTCGTCACGCCGATCCTGGGTCGGACGGAAGAGGAGGCCAAGGCCAAGTATGATGACTACAAGCAGTATGCCTCACTGGAGGGTGCATCAACCCTCTTTGGAGGATGGACCGGCGTGGATCTCGACCAGTACGGCGAAGATGAAGAGCTGAGGCATGTCGAGAGCAATGCCGTCCGGTCAGTACTGCCCTGTTGTCTTATGATATCCTGCCAAGCTGTTGGTCAGAAACTGATGTCTTTGTAGGTCGACCGTGGAGGGTTACGCACGCTTCTCGCCAGCCAACTCCAAATGGACCAAACAGACTGTGGCCGAGCATGTGAGCCTCGGTGGCAACGGCCCTGTCCTGGTTGGAACCCCGGCCCAGGTTGCCGATGGTCTGGAAGCCTGGTTCGACGAGGCCGGCGTAGATGGATTCAACTTCGTAAGTAATCACGCACAGACGAAGGCCTTGGATCCTGGATTTGCAGCTCACCAACGTTCGCTAGGCCTACGCCATCTTCCCTCAGTCTTTCATCGACATCGGCGAGCTTCTGATCCCCGAGCTGCAGAAGCGAGGACTCGTTAGCGACGACTACGCGGTGCCTGGAGGAACCTACAGGGAGAACTTCTACGAGACCAAGGGCCAAGCCCACCCAAGGGACGACCATGTGGCTTCGCAGTACCACTGGCGAAGTGGCGTGCCTTCTGGCGAGCACAAGATCCCAGAGTGATATGTACTGTAGGATTGAAGAACCAATGATATCACCATAGCAAGGATTTATGCATGCCTGTCCATGACACTCGGTAGTCGACATGCCTTAGTGACGCTCACAGTGGTAGCGGTACCTGAGGGCGTCCTGTTCTGACGGCCCCACTTGATGCCCCCTGTCTCTTACCACTCTGCCATTCTCAACTTCACGCAACCTCATCATCAACTCAACCTCCATCAACCTCGTATCCTCACACACTGTATTTGTCAAGTACTGGAGGATGGCACGTCAACGTAAAGAGCGCTCGTCGCCGGCAATCAAGCTCAGCCAGCCCGACCGTTCCGCACCAACCGAGAAAACCCTACTAGACCTGGCCCAGGAACGAAACCTCTTCGAGCAGGCCAGACAGCGCGAGCTGGAGCGTAAAGGTGCCAAAGCGACCAAGGAAGCTGACCAGTCGAGTGACGAGGACGAGGACGATGATGATGTTGCTGAGCCTGCGGTCTTGAGCCCTGGTGCTGAGAGGTTCTTGGAGTCTTTTCTATGGGTTTCGACAATGACGATGCTGCACTTCACCCTCGATGTTCTCGTGCAGCATCAGTACGGTGTGGAAGTCAGGTGGGATTCTATCATCAAGCGGAGCGCCGTTGCATGGCCAGGTCAGGGGCTTCCTGCTTTCTCTATCCGAGTCATCTGTCGCTAACATGAGCTGCAGTTTTCTTCCTGCTCTTTCACCCTCTTCATCCTCATGCTGCCTCTCCTCCCCTTGTGCCAGCCATCCTTCCGGCACGCTACCAACATCCCGCCCGTCAACTCATCTTCTTCATATTGAGCAGCGTGAGTGGCTGTGCAGTCATTCAAATCACCAATTCCAAGGGTTACCTCGCTGTCATGAAGCAAGCCCCTCCTTTGGCTTGCCTGTGGATTTGGGCTGTCGTGGAGCTCGATCTGCCTTGGGCCGCGCTGAGTCTTGCCATTGCAGCAGGCTTTCTTTGGGGAAATGGTTACAGCATCAAGTGAACAGTTCTGTCGAATGCTGCTGAAGACCTCCATCAACATCATCTCCGGCAAAAAATTTCCGTTGCGAACGGGGATTCGCCTCCAGTACTTTTCCGACATGCGCATGGCTTATTTGGTAGCAAGCCAAGGGCTACACATGAGCAAACGCATCCGCCATCATGTCCCAAGAAGTACGCCCGCAACAACACGAGCTATGGGCACGCAGCTATCGAGAGTCTGGCTTTGCAATCTCGACAACCGCGTCCATGTCGCAGGACGACGACTTTTCACCCTGCATTTTGACTTGCATCTTGATCATTAGCTGCTACTTATTGTGGTATAAATGGAATGTCCGTGTATTATTCCCGCTTCTGCGCCATCTTTTTCATATCTTGCGATCGCACCTCTCTTATTGCTGTTTTGATGCTGTGGCATTCGTCATCACTGATCCGGTTTGAGTTTCTGGGTCTGTCTCTTTCTTTATTCGCAGCAGCCTTTCCTTAAGAGTCCTCTTCTGTTTCTTCTCCTGTTTATCAAAGAGAGGCTTGTGCTCCTCATGAGGGTCGTGATCGTCCTCATAGTCCACATGCACGAAAGCCCTCTCGACATCACCGAGGCCTTCGACTTTGCGCTGAAGCGTTTGAGCAACGTCATGCGATATACGAAGAGGCGTATCCTCATTCATGACGATGTCAATCTCGACATAGTAGCGCTGCCCGGCATGGTAGGCACGGCATGTCTCGACCTTGACAATCCGCGTGTCATGTGACATGGCCAGGTATACCAGCTTGGAGATGTAGTCGCGGGGTGCAGATTTGCCAACGAGTAGCCAAACTTGCTCGAAGGCATTGGTCACCCAGGAGCCAAGGATAAGGAGCGCAATCATGATGGCACCCAAGGGGTCAAGATACCAGACAAACTTGTTTCCAACGACGGCCATGATCAGACCGAATGTGTTCACGGCGATGTCGTTACGATGGTCGATGAAGAACACATGCACGGACGGGTACTGGCGGTAGAAGAAACAGTACACCATCAGCGACCCCTTGGTGAAAATAGCGACAGCGATAAGCACCAGTGGCACAATGTGCAAAGGGTCGGAACCCTGGTCACCTGCAGCAAGGCGTCGTCCTGACTCGATCTGGACGCTCTGTCAGTTGTGGATCGGGCGAAGAGTCATATCCAAACCTACCAATAACTGGACGGCAACAGTAGTCATCAAACAGCAGAACAGAATGACACCAATCGTCTCGATACGAGTTCGGCCCTGTACAAATGAATTAGCCAAAGTGAAATATTCTCCGACGGACCAAAGACAGTTCACATACCACTGGGTACTTATACACGCTCGGTCTGGAGGCCATACGCGATGTGGTAAGCATCACCAGCGAGGAAACAAAGTCCATGAAAGCATCAGTGGCGGTCGCAAACAGTGCCAAGGACCCTGTTGAGATGGCAGCGTAGAGCTGGATCAAGAACAGAGCCAGATTGAGCACAAACGATGCCCAGATGGCGAACTGGACTTTCGCCGCGTTCTTCTCCATCTCCTCGATTTTGAGGCGCTCCTCATCGTCAGCCCCAAGGAACTGATCGATGAGTTGGTTCTGACGAGTATAGAACTTGGCCAGCTTGCGCTTGTTAGCAGCGTTGGGGTGGTCAAGGGCAATTTGCCTCTTGGAGGTGTCATCGCGGCGGTGGCGCCCGAACTGCATAGGGTCTGGCCGGGACGGCATCTCGGCAGACGCGGACTGCACGTCGGCATCGGGATTCGGCGCAGGAGTTGGGACAGGATGAGATGCTGCAGTGGCTGGTTGAGCTGCACCAGGTGCACCAGCTCCTGCACCTGGTGGAGCTGGCGTGATAGAGTCATCGTTGTTCGCTGGCGCTATTCGGCAGAGTCAGTACGTGCCATCTCCACGATTCGAAGAGCATGTCACAAGATCTGAGGATTGGCTGGGGAAAGGAGATGTTTTATCTGGGGATTGAACGAGCGTTGGATGATCTGCTTAATGGCATGGCCTGGCGTGCTGATATGGGGGCGTGAAGCAATGCATATTGATCCAGACAAGATGTCTAAGCCTATCCAAACAATGGCGATCGTGGGCTTTACCAAGTTGAAGCCTGGTACATTATTACACCAAGACTGTGGCCAAGACCGTTTGACGCACGTCCGACCAGCAACCCTTGGGCAAGGTGCGCTTGGAACTCATAGAGCACGGAAGGGCAGGAAACGCAAGTGAACATTGACTTACACGCAACAGGAATTTCTGCTGGAGAAGCTACGGCATCACCGCCAGCCCTCGCCTCGGTCTCAGCAGACGCCATAGCGAGTATTATCACGCTGCACTGCTTGACTCAGCACAGAGCTTGCGCAGAGCGGTCAAGAGTCACCAGGGGTGTATGAACGCGTGGCTGAGGAGTGTCGTGAAGCTTGGAAGGCAGTGATCTGCAAATATAGCAGCAACGAAAAAAGTCTCTTGTCAGGTCTGAGAAAAAGCCAAGGCCCGAGACAAAGCAGAGTGGTGAATGATAGCAAAGACGCAGGTTAGAGGAGATTGGATGAAGTTTATTCAGAGGAGAAGAGGTATGAAAGTGAGGGAGAGGAGGGGGGGCGTGTTTGGACGTCGAGGCAAAGACGGAAAGGATGAGCATGAATCGATGTATATAATGGACCAAACTCTTGTGTCTCAGTCTTCTAACCGGGTTCTCAAGGAACCATTGTCTAGTCCAATGACATGGAAACCGGCAACCGAAAGCAGGGGGCGACGGAGTTGGTGGGCGAGGACGAGCATCGCGTGTTTCCAGCTTATCAGCCTCCAACAGTCCCAAACCGCCTCAATCAATTTGAGGTCTCGAAAAGGAATCACTGGCGAAGGCTATGGGTAAGCTCTGCATAATGCAAACTTTGACGCAGTACCAGAGCCTGCTTTTTCTTTACGTTACTTTACTTTGCTAACCCGAACCTCCAACAGATATGTTGCACGCGTAACTTGCACGTTCGCTTGAGGAAGCCTCATCTTGCAGCTCCAGGCTTTTCGAAAAGCAACCGAAGCGGTAAGTAGGGCGAGACTATGAAACACATTGCCAAAGTCATGCTTAACTCTAGCGATCAACCTAATCAAGCTGCCTGTCTCTTCTTTGAGGAAAACGCCGGATATTTTCCTGGCCTTGACCCTCGCTGCTTTGGTAACTATTGCCATGGATTCAATACTAATACTTCACCGCATGAACAGGGGTGGTTTGGGATTTCTGTCCTGTCTCTTCCAGTCTCTTTGTGTCTCTCTCATCGCTCCTACGACGCTAAAACGGCAAACCTTTTCTATATTTAGGGTTCTCCTCTCACGTCTGATCGCCGGGGGGGTTACATACTACGAATGGGCGTTATCACCAAGATTCATGGTCCTCTTGCCACCCCTCATCCTCTTCTTCTGCACTACCACAGTACAGTACAGTACAGTTTGTAGTCTATTCTTTCACCATCACGCATCGCCCCCTGCGACCATGGACAAGGGTCAGAAAACCCCGGGCGCCACATTTCCCGCTCTTTTCCCTTGGAGCAGGACCCAGTTTCAACTTGGGGTCTTTATTTGACTGCCGGACTCAGTCTGGGCCGGGGTAATAAGCGTCTGAGGGGGCTCCTTGCACTGACCACGTCCATCTCCGTTATGGGTAGAAATAAGCTTGGACTTCTGAGACGCTACTCATCCATCATCCACCCCCCTGGCTCGCTCCAACTTCCCTTTTCCTCCTCCTCCTCCTCCTCCTCCTCCTCCTCTGGTCGTCGGAAATCGGCCCAAGAGAGAGACGAGGAGGGGGGGAGGGGTCCTTGACGATCGCGCGGCATCGTGTCTCCAGACCGTTTTAGGTTCGCCCTCTTCCGGCACTCCTCCATCCCCCAGACGAATGACTCAATGCCGTTTGCCTCCCAAGACGAGCGACGGCGACGATTCTAGGCCTCCTTCTCCAGGAAGCTTGGTACCGTACATATACGCTGGGCAGACGTTCCCGAGCAGTGTTTCGAAGCAAGCACCGATGCCGTAAAGCCCCGACTCTGATTACAGCACTGCCAGTTGTGCGTCGTCGTGACCAGGATCTCTTAGCGCGGGAAGCCTTAACGTCTATGTTATAAGCTTAACAAAATTCTCCGACAGTTACAGAAGGACGCTCTCTGACGGAAGACGTAAAAATAGCTTCAAATACCCTCCATCTCCGACACGCTGTCCCCCCCTACCCTTCTCCTCTCTCCTCACTGTCACTGCCGTCCTTCCGGGCCTTTGCCTTAGCTGACGCCGTGCCGGAAGCCACCCGTTGCGTGCCCGTCAACCTAATCTGTCTTTATTTCACGAGGTGGTGTGGATTTCGAGATCGTAGTGCATCCCTGAGGGTTTAGAGTATGTACGTACGTTGCCGACGTCAAATGAGGTTAATTCGACCCCAGAGCTCAGCCCTCCTACGTAGCCTCTACAGTACAGTAGCAGCAACTGGGCCTTTGTGATGCGACTCAAGGCACGGCTGATCCTCGTTCCGTGGTCGATAGCATATTGATGATGCCCGTGCTCCTTTGTCCTGGGGGGCGGGACGCACACACTTGTTCCACCACACCCTCCAGACTTGTCTCAACCACGTTATGTACTACTCTTTTGCTTGCTGGGGGGAGGGGGCTTAAGGCACGCCACGTATATCGAATGCTGAGCTAAGTGTCGTCCAACAAAAGGCTTTCCTCTGGGCCTCTTTTGTCATTGATGCACATCTGGAAATGGTTGGGTCTCAAGCTACATGAGGCAACTTTAATCCTGGAGCGAGGATCGATCAACCGTCCCGTAGTTGGCGACATTCCCACCCCTTTTCCATGGCACTGTGAGGAGACGTGGTAACTATAGCTAGAACCATCATCACCATGGGCTTTCTGTGAGGAACAACCGAGCGTGACTTTGAGTGTGCAGTAACCTGACGCTGAGCTGGAGTCCAGTGCAACAGCACGGACCTTGGGATCAGCATCGACGACTCCTAACCCCCAATCCACTCCGGATGCCTTGACTCTCTTCCCTGTCTCTACCTACTCTCTTTCCCCAGGTGAGTGCCCAGAAAGACCAGAAATAAACAATTCTCACACATGCAAAAGCCTTACTCGGCACGTTACATAAGACGGCCCCAGTCCGCACCCCGGCAGTCGTTGTCCGTCTTCACACATAGTCAGGAGATGCTGCACCCCCAGCCATCGACCGTACATGATATCTCGTTACGCACGGCCGTGTCTTTCCCGACCCAGACAAAGTGCTGATCTGAGAGTCGAACACCCCAAAACATCCTACATCCCTGACAGACGTACTGAAGATCACTCGGCGCGTCTCCATATCGCCTCGAACGAGGGCGTGAGAAGGCTTCTCGCGGGCACTGGCTTCTCCGAAGATAGAAACAAACCGCCAGTCCGAGACAGCTCTTCATTCTTCAGCAAGGATCTGGACGCATTGATACCGCCCGTCTGTCGAAACATAAGACCTGTCCGTATAGCATCCGGAACGAGAACTCGCCCTCTTCTCGGTGTTCCCTGTCTCCTTTCCCCCCCCCCTTGGGCGTCTCTTCATTGGCAACGACCGTGCTCTTCCTTTCCTTCATCATCCTCGCATCTCCCGCTCTTATCTGATCATTTCTTGTTTCCCTCTCTTCCTTCTCTTCCCTCTCCTTCTCTTGGCACTTCTTCTTCGCGAAGAGGATCTCACTACCTTGGGTCATACCAGAAACGTTCTTTTTCGGTATCCTGTTCTCTTCGGCGATGGGATAGGTCCACCAATTCGCTCTAATTTTTCTTCTTTTCTGCTGGTCATGACGTGAAGCTGCTGGACGGTTTCGGTATCCCAACATTTTCCTATCGTCTTCCTTTGTCGTCAGCACTTCACTTCTTGTGTTGGGATATACAGTCAAGTTTCTTCTTTGCAGTATCTTTTTTCCTTCTTGTGTTTCATTTGGTTATTGGGACTCTTGACGAGCTCAATCGCTTCATCCTTCTCCTGTATCAAGCTGGCTTGAACACCACAGGCCATTCTCAAACCTCGCATTATCCCCTGTCAGCCCACTGAATTCTGTCCATCATGGCGGACGAACCAAAGCCGCAGTGCGGCGGCGGCCAGGTGGCTGGCGACTACGATGTGCCTCTTCATGTGGCCGGTCTTTGTAGGTTTCTCATACTCATCATCGAGAGAAGCATAGCGGAAAGCTGACCTCAGTCCAGTCATCGTTATGTTCGCATCAATCTTGGGCGCTGGCTTCCCAGTCGTCGTGAAGAAGGTTCCTGCAGTGAAGGTGCCGCAAAAGGTCTTCTTCGCTTGTAAACACTTCGGCACAGGAGTGCTAGTAGCGACAGCCTTTGTGCATGTACGTCGCCCTCCTCGGAATCCTCGAAACTCCCCATGACGCATCTAACATACCTCTTCTAGCTTCTTCCCGAAGCTTTCGGCAGTCTCACCGACCCTTGCCTGCCAGATGTCCTCATCAAAGACTATCCAGCTATGCCGGGTGTCATCATGATGGGCGCCATGTTCATGCTCTTCACCGTCGAGCTTTGGCTTCACGGCAAGACTGGTGGCCACTCCCACGGCAACCCCAACGGCGACATCACCGCCGCGCCACGCCGGTCAATGATCATGGGTGTGAACGGCATGCCAGCCATGACTCCTCCGCGGCCCCCTCGCCCTGACGCCAGCCTAGACTATGGCGAGAATGAGCGAGCTACGATCCTCGACTACGAGAAGGCGATGGCTTACCAAGCCGACATGGAAAAGGAACGATATCCCTACGTCACGAACCCCTTCGACGATCCCAACAACGCAGTACTACCACAGTCGGAGATGCCTGCTTGGTTTGTCGTCTTTTACGAGCAGTATGTCCGCCAGCGTCTCGAGTTGATGAACATGATCAACAGGAACAACGCCAAGAACGAGAAGGAGCATCGCCGTATGATGGAGAGCGCCCGGGAACAGGCACGCGCTGTCGACGCCGCGAGGGCAGCTGGTATCGAAAACGGAAAGCTCCAGGTGCCGACCATCAATGTCTCGGGTCCCGCAGCCGCGGACTTCAACTTCGATCTCGAGGAGCAGCCAGTCGATCCCGAAGTCTTGCGCAAGATGTCGCTCAACATCAGCCTTCTCGAGGGAGGTATCCTGTTTCACTCTGTCTTCGTCGGTATTACCGTCTCACTCACCGTCGAGGGTTACCTGGTTCTGGTTATCGCCATTATCTTCCATCAGATGTTCGAGGGTCTCGGTCTTGGATCCCGCATTGCTGAAGTGCCATATCCGAAAGGCAGCTGGCGTCCATGGATTCTAGTGCTGGCTTTTGGAACAACCGCCCCCCTAGGCATGGGTCTTGGTATCGGGCTCAATGGCACCTACGATCCTGATAGTGCATTTGGTCTTATCCTCGTTGGTTGTTTCAATGCCTTGTAAGTGCCCACTCGTCCCGAGCTGTGAAGTATGATCTGTAGCTAATGAGGATGTAGCTCGTTCGGTCTCCTTATCTGGGCAGCGCTGGTCGATTTGCTTGCCGAGGACTTCCTCTCCGATGAAGCTGACCGTGTCATGACATCAAAGAGCAAAAAGATAGCCTTCTGCTGGGTCCTTCTTGGAGGTGAGTCGCCCAAAGGCCATTGACTAGCACACCATGACTGACAATTGGTACAGCTGCTGGCATGGCTATCATTGGCGCCTTTGCGTAAGGGACAGATCACATGGGGCCAGTCTTGTCCAAGGTGTTTCTTGGAAGGTTGGCTTGATGCAATCCATCCTGTCCTTAGGTGCTATCGCTTTCAGGTCGGGGTTCGTTGACGAGCAGCGACCGACCCTAGTGGGCCAGTTCGGCAGCAGTATTTCCTTTCGCACCACAGTCCCTACCGTAACGATTCCATGATCAGAGTCCACGGGAAGATGCCTGGACGGTAATCAGTGTCACTAAATAGGTAGAAGTTGAAAACAGAAAAACACAGATGTACAATGAATGTCGGGAGGGTGGGTTGGGACGCTTCAAAGCCAGAAAACATAATTCGCAACCAACTTCAACGACACTCTTTCGCGATGTCCTTTTGCCGCCTACTCTGCTCCTCTCGTACTCGTGACTTCTGACGACCCTTTCAGGCTTCATTTCCAAAGGCAAGCTCGGCATGCCCATGAAGAACTGCGAAATTAAGGCGCTGTCACTTGATCAGGAGTGGACCCAGAATCGCATCGCTTGGGCCCGTCACAATTCATTTCCAGCGGAGGATGGAGACCGATTGGGCTGTCAGTGACCAGGGCCGAGATATGAGAGAACTGACCAGGGTCTTTTCGGCCCAGAGGTGATGACATAGCGGCGGAGGGGAAGCAAGACGGCTGATTGTGGATGGGTGGTTTTAGAGCTGGAGGGGAAAAGAGGCACCAAGTTGAGGCGAGACAGGCAGGGGTCCCGCCAAATCGCCAGGTGGCTTCTCAAAGCTGCAGCGTCCCGCACCGTGACGCCTCCCTCCTGCAGCTACTGTAACGACTAAAAGTTTACAACCAAACGTCTGCACACGTCTGTCGCGTGTCCTTATCCGCGCAAATTGACCCTCACTCTCTTCTTGCGCGGGGTTCACTTGATGAATTGAAATCCTGTCGACCTTCATACAGCTCCTGCATGACAGCGGTAGCAACCACGAGACACCCCGCCTCGTCAACGACTCGAGGAGGGGGGTTCCTGACCCCAACGACCCCTTTCACGAACCTCGGTCATACATGACAAACGCAACACGCTATGGACTTACTCCTCGTACTGTCAGCAGCGGCGCTGCTCGTTGTTCCGGCCTTGTACGCATACATTGCCGCTGTCATCCCCGCCCGACTGCCGACTCTCAAGAACAAGCGCATATGCCTTCTTATTGCCCACCCAGACGATGAGGCAATGTTCTTCGCGCCGACGGTGCTGGCTCTGACGAGACCAGAGACTGGGAACCATGTCAAAATTCTTTGCCTAAGCACCGGTATGTGCATAGATGTAACCCTCGCAGTTGGAGTGCATTGGTCTGGCTGACAGGTAAAAACAGGGGATGCAGACGGCTTGGGCGAGACAAGAAGGAAAGAGTTGATCAAGAGTGGCATGCAGTTAGGCCTGCGCGATGAGGACGACGTCTTCGTCGTGGATAACCCGTAAGCCCCAAACCTCAAAGGTACTACCATCAAGCTTTGTTACTGAATCATTGCTCCTTTGCCCAGTGAGGACTTCCCCGACTCCATGACGACTACTTGGGACACGCAGAAGATCGCGAACCTCCTCTGCAGCGCCTTCGCGCCGACCCTGAACAGCCCCCGTCCCAAATCCTCCTCTGCGAACATCAACATTGATGTTCTCATCACTTTCGATGCACAAGGCATCTCCTCTCACCCGAACCACATCTCGCTATTCCACGGCGCACGTGCCTTCATCGCCAATCTCCTCGCTACAACTGAATCATCCCCGGTCGATCTGTATACACTCGGTAGCGTCAGCGTATTTCGCAAGTACACGTCCGTTGCCGATATCTTTGCTACAGTAGGAAGCTGGTGGATGAAGGGGAGCGACTCCAACAGCGAGGAAAGCCAGAAGCACCCGGAGACGCTCTTGTTCGCAAGCAAGCTGTCGGGGGATGCTAGTTTTGGAGCAGCCTGGAAAGCTATGACAGAGGCGCACAAGAGCCAAATGGTTTGGTTCCGCTACGGGTGGATCACATTCAGCAGATACATGGTTATTAACGATCTGCGACTGGAGAAAGTCAAAGGCAAGTAGTTGTAAATGGCTTGCCCGCATGCATTAGATCCTGGCGTTCAATGTAAATCAGAGATTGTAACATGTCGTTCTCCTTGTGAAAGACCTGGTCGATCTGGCTTCGCTGTGACTTCATCTCTCCACATTCTACCCCTGAATCTCTCTACTATGGACACTATCTACAGTTCCGGACGGGTATGGGGTACCTCATGACCAATAATTAATGGAGAATACTCTCAGAAAGTCATGTCACATTGCCAAATCTGTTCCTTGGTTCATATTCAGCATTTTCGACGCGGCGGCCTTATAAGGATAGGGCGTGTGGTCTAGTGGTATGGCGTCTGCTTCGCATTGCTATCAATGTGCGCTTGCTGAAGGTCCGGAGTTCAATTCTCCGCTCGTCCAACGGATTCGCTTTTTTGCCATAGTTTTTGCTTCCACGTTGCGAGGCAACTGTTCAGATGCAGGTAAGTTAAGCCAGGTACTTGCACGGCTGGTTTGCGAAAAGACAGAGTCTATGCGTCTGCCACTACCTGTAACTCATCACCGGAATACAGACTCGGGTCCCCCTTTTTATTAGCACACAGGAAACCAAGCATTGAAGACACCGATAAATTCATTCATCGCAGCCTCATGTCTACATGTTCTACCCGTCGCTGAAGACCACGGTGCAGTAGGACGAACTGCTTCCCAGAAATCTTGCCACTAAAGGACTCATCCCATACGACGCGCACGATACATCCATCAGGTTAGTTTGGTCATAGTGCAGAATCCAGGTACGTCCGGGACAATACATTGTCTTTCCAATTAGACCAAAGGTGGCTTGCACACGCAGGCTGACGTCGAAGGCTTGACTAAAGTGAGTCTGGGCAACTCACGATTGCTTCTTACTTAGCCCGGTCTGCAGGGCAAGGTCTGAAGCGACCGTCCAATATGGATCACCACAGCACTTCTAGAACATTTCCTTGCCATGTGGCTAAGCAACCTAAAAATCCAGTCGGATGGGGGAAACTTTTCCTCGCGTCCAGTTAATTACTCAAAAGCGGCTTAGTTTCGGCGCCATCGTCAAGTGGCATCGGTATTTTTTTAAGAGTGGGAGGGAAGAAGAGAGAGAGAGAGGCTTGCGAAAATACCCACCGGCAGGACCATTCTATCGAGTAATACAATCAGGCGCCTGACCAGCAATTCTCCACCAGCAGGACCATTCGATCGAGTAATGCTTTCGGAGGTCTCCGAGTTCCTACGAGGGAGTCATTTGTAAAGGGAGAGAAAAGAAAAAAGATTGAATTTGCAAACAATACGGGTCTCTGTGCTTCCGTGATGAGATCAATAAATGATGTGCGATGCCCGTTTCCCACCATGGCGAGGCAGAAGTGATCCCACCTACCTACCTACAACTACTAAGGTACCTAGTTCTGACCCCATCGTTGCACCCAACAGAGAGACAAACGAAGTCACCTCCCTCAAAATCTGAAAATCTTGCACCAAAAAAAACCCAAGATATCAACAAAACAAAAAACAAAACAAAACAAAACAAGATGTTCGGCTCCGAGTGCACATACCACACCTACTTCTCCCCCTCCGACAAGCAGAGCGGGCTCGGCATCAAGTCCACTACAAAAGACGCCAATGCCTGTGCCGCATCAACTCCAGCCTCAGAAGAGAGGCTCTCCAAGGATGATGAGTCGAGGGGGGCCAGCGTCGCGCCGTCGAATCTTGACAAGGGACTCGTCCTAGCCGGCAATGGGTGGCAGTGGTGAATTTGAGGGGGTGTGTTCGGATGTGTGAAGAAGAATCTTTTTGGTTCGGGGCTTGTGTTTTTGGGAAATGGAGGAGATTGCGAAAATGATACCAATGGGCAACACGGATAAAGGCAAGCGACTCTTGGGGAATACCACCAAATTAAAGAAAGCATACAGTCATGATTACATTAATAGCTCATCTCATCTCATCTCCTCACAAACTGTGGTATATCGTCAATGGGTGGTCAACCCATCCACACTCGGCTTAGAAATGCACGCTCCTCTTCTTCTTCACCTTCTTCTTCCCACTGTCCTCCCCTCTTCCGAAGAAGCCACTCATCGTCGCTGCTGCTGAGCTTCCCAGCTGATATGGCCCCGGTTTCTTCTTGCCACCGTAACTTTCACTTGTTGGTGGAGGTGCAAAGTGCGGTCTCCTCCCGTCACCTCCTCCTCCTCCTCCTCCTCCTCCTCCTCCCCATGACGGACCTGCGCTCGTTGGTCGTACAGGCCCGGAAAACCATCCTCCGTTGGCACCGCTCGCCGCTATGGGCGGTGGTGAGAGACCGCCTCCACCATTGGGTCGAGGCGGTAGACTCGGTGTCGAACCCCTTCTCTCCTGGCCTTGTACTCCATACTCTCTTCTCAGCCGTTCTGTTTCGGCATCAACTTCTGCCTGTCTACGCTGCCGCTCCCGAGCCTCTTCCTCTTCGAGCATGCGCTTGATGCGCTGCTGTTCTTCTCTATCTCGCCGTTCCCGTGCTTCGCGCTCCTCTCGGGCAAAAGCTTCCTGCAAGCGACGAGCTTCTGCATCCACTGGTTGTGAGGAGGGTGAGGAAGCGGGAAGTTTATGTGAAGCATGAGCGCCGGGGACCACAGCTGCAGGTGTGCCGGCGTTGGACACGTGAAGGGGTGAACTACCTCGACGACGACCGGCCGCTATCTGTTGTGGTGTGGGCGCGGGTGCCCCAGCAGTATTGAAAGGGTCGGAGCGCGGCACGAGGTACAGATCACGGATGATCTCAGCCGTCAGTAGTAGAATGACCTCCAGGCCTTTGCGGTCCTCCACATCCACTCGCGCCATGTTTGGCTCATAGATTGTGACATTGCTCTCGTGCCTCGCCTGTCTGAACAATGCCACCGTGATGTCTGGCTCTTTGTTCTTCTTCCCACCCACACTCTTCCCGCTCATGTAGCATGTCATGTCCTTGCTCAACCGGCTGTCCCTCTTCCAGCGAAACATAACCTTGGGGATCAATTCAGGCACCAACTCCTGCCCGACCTCGGCATCGACCTTGCTTGCGGTGGGGGTCCGGAAGCTCCGTTCAGGAACCTCGAATTCCCAGGCATCACTGCGACCCCACCGACTTCTCTCCGGTTTCACAACAACCGCTTGATCCGGGTTATACAAGTCGATTGTAAAGCCATCGGGCGTGATCGCAGTGGCGGGAGGCTGGTTGTTAGGGCCTTGAGCGCGCAGCTCAGCCGCGGAAAGGGTTGGCTGAGACCATTCTGGGTGCAGGAGGATCTCGGCGTACAGGACGTGGGAGTACTGGATGTCGAAGAGACCAAAGGCGTACTGGTTTGGCGAGTCGGACGGCGGCGGTCGCTTGATGAGGTACTCGGCAGAAGGCTCAGACCCTTGGTATGTAAAGTAGAGGATGGTATGAAGGGGGTTTTCGGTGGACTGTTGGAAATGGTAAGTTGGGAGGTTCTCGTCGAGCATGACGGGCGGGTTGGAGGGGTCGACAAGGGCCCGTCAGGCAAACGCTGGGAGTCGAAATATCCTACAGATCACGCTGCTAGAGTGTGATTCCAAGAGAGAGGAAGATTCAGAAAGCCAGACCATGGAGAGCTGACAGGATGGAGAGGCGGACGAACTCGACGAGGCGGAGTCAGTGGAGGGAGGGTCGTCGTCGTGGCAAGGCTGTGACAAGCTCGGGGCAAATCGCGGGTGTGCCTTGGCGTGTGCAACGGCTTCCAGCTCCTTTCAGCTTTGGAAACAGGCAGCCCAAATGGGAGAGGGAGTGGTTCTCAAGTCCACACTACATTAATCATTTGATATACATATATTTTATTCTATGTATATATAAGAAACGCCCGCTCCGTAGCAAAAGCAATGCAAACGAATAGTTCAAGCGAGATACCGCCTAAAAATAACGTGCCGTTCCATCCTCAGCGACAGTTCAACTCGTCGTCTCGTTCGTGGCTCGGATGGAGGCGACGTCATGCGCCAATGGTGCTGCGCCACTGCGTGAGGCGGCAGACAGACGCCCACTAACCCCGCTATCACCCACTGGAATTCCCAGGACTCGCACTGCGGCCACTATCATAGAGGTGCGGAGGTAGATAAGTGGCCCCCAGACGGAGCCTTTTAGCACACGACGAGTGCTGTAATATTGCGCTTTAGGCGGGGTGTTGCTCCCTGTGTCTTGTGCCCGATTCGTGAGGGGGAATCGAGCAAGGATGGCTTATCGTGACATTGGAGGCTTTCGGAGGCCATTGTGTCGCTTTGTCGGTCCTCATCGCCCTGATCATAATGATGTCCATGAAAGCCAGGCGTGCCTCGACGCTTCGCCTGCCCCGTTGCTGTCTCAGATTCGTAGTTGCGCTCACGTGTCCTGTTTCGGAGCGGGATCCCTCGTCATTCGGCGTACCACCGTGCTCCTCTACCCACAGTCTCCATCTGCTTCCTTCACGGATCAGATCGTCACCCGATTTCTCTCCTCGTCGCTGCCTCTAGCCCTTATCTCCCTCCTTCTCCTTCTGCCGCTGATTGTGAATAATCCTCCTGCGCGACAACACGGCACCCAGCAGCACATGATCACTCCCAGTGCAACTCCCAGCGCGAGCCCCAGGAATGCCCCCCTCATGATCCTTTCGAAAGCTGTCCCGCTCTGTGTATAGTCCATGAGGTGCCCTTGGCTGATCATCGCGACGACGATATACGGCCAGGTGGCCGGGTGCCGCCCTTCGTCGGTGTGTTTGCTGGTGCACGATTTAAGGTTGAAATAAGGTATGGGCCCTAGAGGTATGCGCCGCGCGGATCGTTGGTTCGCGTGGCGTATCTGATCGTCACGCCGGCCGTGTGTGTGCTTTATAGCCGTGTGTCCTCGTCAAAAGCGCGACCATAAAAGTTGGTCGGGCTCAAAAGCTGGATCCTAATGGCGGGGAGCAATTGTCCTGAGTTGCCGGAGAACAGTAGAGCGAGGGAAGGGGTGTGTGGAAGAGGCAGGCTTTGGAAAGCTGCCAGAATCGATTGACTCTGTTGCTGATCCCCTCGCGCTTGGCAAGCGAGTCCGAAAGGCTGGGCAAAGTCTGCTTCTCCGGGCTGCTTCCTGTTCCTTTGTCACTGCAGCGGACCATGTGTGAAAGACATATCAATGTGTTATAATTCACTCACACATTGGCAATCTGCCATCCGGCCTCATTTCAGTAGCGGGCAGGCCTCCTCGTCAGTGACGCGTGGCAAGGCAGGCAGACCTTGAAGTGCAGTGAATCAAATGTTGGAAGTGAGAAGACGTTGAATACTGTACCCCAGAGTCAGGCTCCCCAGAAGTCGAACGTTTCGACGAGGTGCCTGTGCCGCCCTCTCCTCTTTCCTCTAACGCTCGTTGGTCACGCTTGGCGGAAGGCTTCACTCAACCCACCCACCACCACCAGATCACATGATGCAGGACTGTCTATGTGTATAAACATATTGTGCGTCCTGCAACATCCCCATATGCGCCCAATATCAAGAGTCCAAAAGCACTTCCTAGGATCGTCACGTCCATCTGGCCAATAGCATGTCTGCCCCCTGGAGCCCGACATTACGCCTGCGACACATCGTTCGCAGAACATAGATGCTCAGCTTTGACTGGAACTACTTCTTCCTCCAAGTTGCGCTTAGGGCCTTCCAGCTTGTAGTGCTCATGACACAGGTTACAGCAAGGAGCAATCGGTTGAATGTCACTTCAAATATATCCAACAACATGGTTCTACGTCCGATCTCGGCTCTACCTCCATATACCAGTACAATACATTCGCCTATACATGCCGTCACCGACTATTTCTGGTGAGTGGTCTTCAAAGCAGAGGATTGAGAAGCCGCAAGCTTCAAGTAAGCCATGGCCCAACACCACTGGCCGCACACATTGCTCGCCATATTTTCGAGACCGGGCAAGAAGGAACAAGTATTCACCCAAAGCGCCAAACGCCGAAGCATGCTCATCTCGTCGTTAAAGCCACACGGGTAATCAAGCGGACCCGGCGGATATGCAGTTTGTGAACCAGGTATCAACAGTCATCTGTTTGTGACAACAGTTCAGATGATTCCTCCAGGCGGATCGTACTGGCTATTTGCACCTCGAGAAGCCGTCGACCCGATGCCTGCGCTGCCCGGTTCGTTGTCTGCACTGGCGCTGTTCGTCTTCCGCAGCATGAACATTGGCTTCTTTCCCTCCTTGTCAAGCTGCTTGAACAATATCAACGGTTTCTCATCCATTTGCAAGCATCGCTCCTGGTCGCCATACACAATGTACAGTGCATACTGATCCCAGGGAGCATTGATGTTGTACTTTTTTAATGCTGCGGGCAGCACTTTGTAGCATGGGTCTTCCATACTGACGCGGAAAGATTTGAAAATTTCCACTGATGCATTGCTTGTGCTGGGCGTGTCTGGAACAGGCGTCTCCCGCCTTCGAGGTGGTTGCGAGGCGTTCTGCACTCTGGCATTGTACGTTCCGCCATAGTCAGATTCGTTGAAGGTTGTCCGCGTCGATGTTGCGGGCGTATCAGCCCCACTTCGATATGAACGCGAGGCAAGTGTCGTGCCGCTCATGTGATTCTGAGGAGAGGTTGGAGATGGGATATTTGGTGATGGATATCCGGGGGATGTGGATTGGGTGTTCCCGTTCATAGCGGCGAGGTGGGACGAGGACATGACCGCCCGCTCGGCGGCATTAGATGGATCAAGTGTCTGTTCTGCGATGGACCTTTCGTGTACAGCTTGAGTAGGGGATGTGTTCTTGGGCGTTGCGCCGATCAGGATCTTCCTCTGAGAATACTGGCGCTTGATCCCTGAGCTGCCCGTCGTCATGCCAGGTGGTGGCGTGGGGGCAGGAGGTGAAAGCACGTTCGAGTCGTAACTGTAAGCCTGGTTTGCGCTCGTATTTCCGCTCACACCTGTGTTTCCGCTGAGGTTAGGTAAGGGCTGTTGTGCGTCCTTGGCCAGGCGTAGGGCAGGGAGGACATCCTCTCTGAGCCGACGGAAGTCTTCCGTCATACGACGCAAGTCCTGTTCCACCAGGCTCATCCGCTCATCACGCAAGCGTAGCTGCTCGACCAAATGTTTGATATCCTTGAGCGTGGCAGTGGCATATTGTGCTTCGGCGTCGGCGGCTATTGGGAAGAAACAGTCAGCATCGAGATCTGCATGAGCTTATTGTAGCCAACCACATACAGAGGGGAAGGTAATGGTCGCTTTCGATGGGAACATCTTGGGCCTTCTTGACATCATAGACACTTTTCAGAATGGTCAATCGATGGCCAACGCTGGCAATGCCCATGCTTTTCAGGTCATCATGTTGGAGGGCTACCAGCGCTTCGCCGACGATCTCGTTCTCTGTATTGATCCATGAGTATTTCAGTTTGGCTTGACGCATCAGCACATCCGGCGAAAGCTTACCGATGAATGCATCACCATACTGCTGCAGACCAATGGTGCCAATGAAGTCAGCACACTCCTCGGCAGTCCATTCTGTAATGATAGTCTCGGGCAAGCGATCGGCACTGGAGCGATGACCGTATGTGGTAGGTGTGTGCTCTGCGGAGGTAGACAACTCGGAATCGATAGGAGATGCCTCCGAATCAAGTACTGGGGACATGTCGCCCATGCTGCGCTCGTACTCGTCGTCGGCGTCCGACTCGGCGTAGGCCGTGCCGCTCTCGAAGTTCATTGCTTCAACTGGGAAGAGCGGGAGGATCGAGAGCGCCTGGGTGACGACTGACGAACAGACCGAGAGTCGGCGTGGCAGTGAACCCCGGCGTCCACGAAACGTAAGGGGTGGTTGTGTCCCCTGGACCGCAGCGCCTGTTTCGTCACGGGAGGCGGGATTGGGGAGGCCCCTCGAACACGGCTCGAGGTGGGATCGACTGATGGGTGGAGGTGAGAATGCAAAGCCGGTCGAGGATGCTGTGTGAGAAACCAGCCCAGCGAGTGACGAGGGTAGAGGGGAAGTCTGAGGGGGATGTCGTGAATGACTATGCGGGTCGTGTATGAACGAAGAGGAGAGGTGGTTGCGTCGGGGTGCTGGCGGTTTCGGTGGTGAGCTGGGCGAGGAGAGGCTGAGGCAAAGCCAGGGGCGCGCGCGCAAGCAAAAAGCGAACCCACGGCCCAGAACTGGTACTGGCTGCTGGTGGGTGGTGTGAGCGGAGAGGAGAACGAGGGGCGGCAAACCACGGCGGTGGGCTCAGACCTGGCACCAACGAGGGATGGGTAATCGTGGACAGTACCGGAGTAACTTAGTGGACTGTAGTGCCAAAAGATGAGGCGACCTTAAAGTAGCCAGGAAAGTGGGGAGAAAACGAAAGGAAGAGAGTGAGAAGGATATTGAATGAGTGTAAATGAACGGACTTTGTCTGGCTGGAGGAGGGAAGAAGGAGAATGGCGGGCAAAAGGTAAGATACAATACTACTCCGTACTCCGTGCCTAAGTATTTGCGATAACACCTTGATCGCGCTGGTCACTGCGGTGGTGCCCAGTTCGTAGGTTCGACAGTGCAGCGGCCGGAGTGGGGAGGCGCTGGCGTCCACTGTGCTGGGAGCGACGGCGCTGGAGCCACAGCGGGAGGCGCTGGATAGAGAACGGGATGGTCCCTGAGCATCGGTCCCCAGTGGAGGCAGACGCGGTCCTTGGGCCGCAGCCAGTGGCAGGCATAGGCTTCTAGGCCAGGTGCTAGCGCAGGTAATAATGGCGGGCGTTAAGGACCATCGACGGGCTGGGACGGGCCAGCTTCGACCAGGGACCTGACAGGCGGTAATGAAAGAGTAAGGTGACAATCTGACAAAAGTTGGTGAGAGTGGCCTCCTCTTCTTCCATGACAGGTGTCTCTATCTCATCTCATCTCGGACGGAGGGGAGGAGAGAGAGATGAATAGGCCACGAAAGGTGGATGATGCGGTGGGATGACAAGGCCGGAAAAGACACAGCCTTGTCATGGTAATATGTGAATACCTAAAAGCCATATCATAGATGTCATCAGGAAGCATCCAAATGCATCGGTGGATGCGGCAACGCGAACGACACCCGGTCTTCCATATGAGCACCTGCTTGATCACCAATATCAGGACGCCGTCTGTAAAGGAGATGGTTGTTACATGGAACGACGCTTTCATGTAGGGATGGAAAAATTCGACAATAATGCCGGTGGCTTCACATGACCACACTGTTTCTCTGCCTCTCTCATTCCACCCCAGCGATCGTAGATACCATAGAGAGCTTCATGTTACTGATTAAGTAGGTATGATAGGTATTCTATCCAGGGTTCTAGTCGGCGCTTCCATCGCTGGGCTTCCTTCTGGTGGGAGTGGACACGGGCACGGGCTCCTAGTGGGGGCTGGCAGCTGCTGAGGACAAGCTGCAGTGGTGGAGTGGGGACACGGGCCCGTAGCCGCGCTCGCCTAAGCTCGAACCACGGCCATTGGCGTCCAGGGGCCCGGACGTCGTCTTTCCTTGTCCTTGCCATATCATGGTTCTTCTGCTTTTGCCGTCCAAGACAACATTCGGGAGGATACGTACGAATCTCCGGGCTATATGAACGAACACGAAGGGTGCTCAAGCAACCTTGTTTTCTCCCCTCGGTTGGACATACTTTACAATCTCATCGCACGCAGAAGCTCAGGTGCCACTGCGTTATGCTGGTCTACACTACGTTCTGAGAACAGCATATTGCCTGGCCAAGGCGCCGCCGATCCATCGTCTCTTCAGCATTGGGCCAGCCTCATATGACATCTCCGTTCCCTGTCGCTCCGAAATGCCATTTTGATGATGTTCTACATTCCTTGCAGTTCGTGACATCCCCTTGCTACCGTTTGTGAGGTCGACAAAGCGTCTCGTCAGGTCTCGAACCGAGCCTCGCAGCACCACGGCTTTCGCACAGCTTTCCTCGAACTTCAGCTTTTGAGCCCAGCCGACAAGGCCCAGAAGCGACGCGGCCACTATCACTGGAGTTCCCCACACCATTATACGAAGGCGTCCGTGGGCGTGTCAGGTTGTACGTACGACGAGCACCTCGGTGGCAAGCATGATGGCCAAAGACTGATGGGAGCGGGAGGCTACCCCGCCCACTGAGGAATCAATTCCATCATGCACCTCGCTGCATGACATCTTCTCAACGGGTCTTCGAATCCTTCCAAACAATTCCGATTCATGCACCAAGGCACAGCCAGCTGTATCCCTGAGTTTGGTACCTGCGTCGTGGCGGGTATACTACGTCGGCATATATGCTTTGATGCTGTACGCGAACATCACCTCTTTGTCTAAGACATGCCGCTTCCATTTCCCAAAAGACCCTGACGCACTGCCAGCAGGGGATCTTCCATTCAGGCCTTGTTTGCCATACTGCGTCGGTGACCGAACGAGCCCAGAGTGCTTGGTCTCAGAAGCCCTTTGCTCAAGCCTCCAACACCGATCCTCACGTTTCAGGCTTCATCTACCCTGAAGCTCTCCTTCGTCAGTTTGAGTAGAGAATCGTTCGTGTGTGGGACGACCAGATAACTTCAGGTATCTCTAAGACGGCTATAAGACACATATGAGACTTGCAGTGGCTGCTTTGTCGCTTCAGGTTCAAAAGCATGCACCCATACAACAACAGAGGCCTGGGCCCGTAGCACTACTGGTACATACGCTCAGCAACACACCAAGCAGGAAGGCCCCCCATGTTCGGAGCTTTGGAACAAGTGGCTTAAAATAGAATCGTGGCGTTGCAGCTACAAGACACCGGACAATGACGCGATCCTGCTCCGTACAGAGTGAGCGGTTCTTCCTGTGGCTATCATCAATCCTAGCGGCTAATCGTTTGCGTAAGAGCTCTGGTCGAGCAATTGTTTGCGCGTACCTGGATTGTCCCTGTCGGTAGACTCGGACTGTGTTTCCCTCAGATTAGATGCATGCTGGGTAGGGAGACCAGAAATATTTCAAGGATAGATCTGTTCAAATCGGACCAGGGTAATGGTCTTGCAAGGCAACTTCAACGATCCCGAACGGTGTCGAAGACTGAACAGCCTCTTGACAATACCAGAGAGTCAACTGCCAGTCGAACAGGTTCAATGATGTTCCTGCTAGAGAATCCGCAAGTCTCTGGCCCACCCGGTAGTTGAGTGAGATTGAACATGTCGACTCAGATTATAGTTGTGCGGGCTTGTTATTGTCCTTGCGCTAGAAGAGATGTCCCCAAGTTCCCTGATCCTGATCCATACCCTCTCAGCCGAACAGAGCTCTTCCTTGCACCTGCTGGCATCTCGATCTTGCTGACCTGCAACAACCGTGACTAACGACGAGGATTGAAGCGGGAGATGAAAACTGCTCGTCCGGCATCATTGCAACTGCTGAAAGAGCATGGTATTCTATGGGATCTCGTGCACACGTTTTTCATGGTCACGAAAGGGAGCTGGACTATGCTAGCCGATGCTCAGGTCTCGGCTCAAAGTCGTGGTGGCAGGTCGCATGATAGTTGGCATGTCCAAGCCCAATCAATATACTTAATGGTCAAAGTAATGTGAAGGATCTGTACGGAGTACCGTCAGTAGTCTTCCCAGATTTGGACAGCTATTTTAGTTCTGTGATGCAACGACAAGAATATGAGCTCGGGATCTCCATAGACGACACGAGTCAAGTTTCTGTATTATAAGTTGCCCATGTTCTGTTCTACCTCAGTCACCTGCGACCTTCAGGTTCTTGCCAGACTCCCAACGGGCATTGCCTTCTCGTTCATCCATCCGTTCAAGCCATTAAAATTAGATATCATGGTACGACCCTGCCCCTTTCCTCGTCTCCCTCAGAATTCAATGTGTACATCTTCCGGAGTGTGTGTGCAGTTGGGGAGACGAATAAGTAGGGGAAAGGGGGTATTAATTAATGACGCAGATCTGATCAGACCAGGTCTTGTAGAAAGAGGAAAGGACCAGGACCTGACCCTCCCCAAGAATCGAAATAGGGTAAAGGAGCAAGCGAAGATCGCGAATGATGCCGATGCAGGAAATAGTATAAGCGAGTGTGTATGCAAACCGCGCCGCCCCAATGGTCTTGCCCGTGTCCTCCCCGTCTATCGAAATGTCAAAAAAAAAAAAAAAAGCAAATCCTCGTTGTTACGCCTTAAACACCCCGCCGAGTTCGATTCCAGTTCGGTTCGAATAACCTTTGGTGTGTACAGGTACAAGTTCTCACAAGAAGCTGGTCAGTGCCACCATCTTCGATTCCCTCTCTCTGTGCAAGAAGCTGACAATGTTGACTTGCATTCAGTCTATCCACAATTGTTGCCCAGTTGCATTTATCTCAGTGGAAGCTTTGCGTCCCGGACATTGGTGCGGAAAATGTCGTCGAGGGTCCATCGGGGAGGTTTGATTGGGATGCCATTCTGCGCGCGCCACTCCTTTTCCTCCTCGGGCGAGACACCATCGGGAAGAGCCTCAAGGCCACCAGCAACACCTGTAGAGAACTTCAGGTGCATGCGATCCGCGACCTCATCACAAGCAGCCAGCAGACGATCCATGTCCTCCTTGTTGTGTGCAGCAGATACACAGAAACGCGCACGAGAAGTAATGAGCGGCGTGGCAGGGTAGCCAACAACGACCACAGAGATCTTGCGGCGAAGCATCTCGTGACTGAAAGCAGGAATCTTAGCAGGGTGGAAAAGCATAATGGGAACAATGGGGGAGTCATCATGGCCGTAAACAATGTAGCCGAGGCGCTTCAATCCGAGGCGGAGGTAACGGGAGTTGAATGCAATGCGCTGCAGACGCTCCTCACCCTGACCTGGGCAGAGCTCGCCGGTGATGAGCTTCAGAGAGGCAAGAATTTGCATGAGAACAGGGGGCGCAGGTGATTCAGCGAGCTGCATGGCTGCATTGCCGCTACGTAGCTTGTCGATGATATGCTGCTCAGCAGCGATATAACCACCGTTCGCTCCAAAAGATTTGGTCAGGGTCCCCATCAAGATGTCAATCTCAGAAGGATCAACACCGAAGTAATCGCACACGCCACGGCCACGAGGGCCCAGAGCACCGACAGAATGGGCTTCGTCGATGAAGAGGTTGAACTTGTATCGCTTCTTCAATTCCAAGATGCCGGGGAGATCGCACATGGTACCTTCCATGGAGTAGAGACCCTCTACAACAACCAGGATTTTCTTCCAAGGGCGATGAGTGCGAGGCTGACCTTGTGCAATAGCCTCGCGTAGAACACGCTCAAGGCTAGCCATATCGTTGTGTTTGAAAGAACGAATAAGGGCGCCAGAGCTGCGAGAGCCGACACGAATAGAAGCGTGGTTGAGCTCATCCGACACAATGAGACAGCCCTTGCTAACCAGAGACTGGAAGGTACTTGCGTTCGTGACGTATCCCATTGAGAAAACCATAGAAGCAGGCTTTCCAACGAACGCGGCAACCTCACGCTCAACTTCCAAAACAAGATCAGTGGTACCTGAGTCAGCCCGGGGACTGCAGGAAGTGACGCCGTAGCGTTTGACGCACTCCTCCACTGCATCGGCGCAAGGACCTTCAGACTGAGCAAATCCAAGGTAGTTGTAGGAGCTCATATTGAGGGTTTCGGTATATGTCCCGGTGTACTGGTATGTCTGGTTGAAGTCATCCGATTTGCGATCCATGAGAGTAATGAAACGGCCAGGAACTCCCGTGGTGATGCGAGCGAAGCAGTCATCAAGGCGTAGCTTCAGGCGACGGTAGTAGAAGTTATCGAAATCCTCGTTGAGAGGGGCATAGCCATTCTGAACCTTGAGCGAGTTGTACTTCTTCTTGTCGCCGAACCGCTTGCCAAAGAAGTCACGGAAATGACCGAGCATGATCAGGAAGAGGTAGCTGATGTAGGTGGTGATGAGAATGAAGTATGGTGGCTCGTCCTCAATGGGGGCCTCTAGGGGCTTGCCATGCGACGTGCTGGTATAACGATGGTCTGAATGGTTCAAAGGGCCAAACTCGGCCTCTGCACGTCTCTGGCGCTCGCTCTCCTCCGCAGATTGAGGTTGGAAGAGGGTGGTAGGGGCCGCATCGAGAGTGTTCTCGCCGGCTGCCGCTGAGGATAACGAGATGGTCGGAAGTGAGACGACAGAGGGGGAGACAAGGCTCTGCGGAGTGGTGGTCTGGTGTTGCTGCATGGCGAGAAGGCTCTGCTGAGCGCCAGACTCACGGGACTTGGGGTTGGATGAGAAAAACTGGGATATACGGTTGCCCTTAGATGAGGATGGTCGTCTCTCCCGTGTCCGGTCGGACTGCGGCATGACGGAAGAGGAGGTAGAGGTCGAGAATGGATTGGCAAGTCGTCGGGGCATCTCTCCTGGTAATAGGTTGCTATCTGAGTAAAGTTGGGTTGCTCGATAGCCAATTAACGCGAAGGAAGCACTGTTCACGGTCCGTCGCGACTCGCAAAAGGGCTAATAATCCTAGAGGCGAGAGAGCGATTAGTGAGATGATTATATGATTGTGATGCTGGTCTGAGGCTGCAAGAACGACAGTTCAAGGTGATTATGGAGAGGGGTTGTGCGAAGGTTGAGGCAGTGCTTGATGGCGCGCGTCGGGAGGAACCGACAGGCGGCAGGTAAGACTGAGAATACAACAAGTCTCGAGTGTCAACTGTAGACAATGAGGAAGGTTCTGATCACGACCGAGAAAAAAGATGTCGGGGGTGCAGACGTTAGACAGCCGAGCCTGTCGGTTCAAGTACTGGCAAGGAATGGCGGTAATTGAGACGCGGGCAGGAATCGCGAACTTTGATGCGGGACCAATGGAAGGAGAGGTGAAGGAGAAGAAGAGGACTAACCAGTTGCAAAGTCGCTTCACTTGACGCCGGCACAAGCACAAGGGCAGTGAAGCCGTGCCGAAAGAATTCCAGTCAAGCCGGCGTGATGGGTGATGGGGAATAGGAGGTCGTAGGGCGTAGAGAAGGAGAGAAGAAGAGGCCCAGTGAAGATGTGAAGAAAGGCGGAACATCAGGAGTTTAGGGGCGCTTGCGGATGCTTAGGTAACTCGGAGTGGTGGGAAGTGGAAAAAGACTGCAGTGGCACTTTTAGTGGGCGAGAGCGCCTGGCAGTGGTCAGCACAGTGCCTGGGAGCGATACGGACAAGACATTCCAGTGGAGCCTAGGACCCGGGTGCCTCGGCGTGGTAGCTTGTTCATGAGTTTACTGCCGCTGTCAAAATCAAGCACTGTCTGAGCACCCACAAACAGGCCAGGCCAATGCGAGAACAAGCCACCAACGGCTGTCTCGGTGTTTGCTGTCCCAGGAGGAGCACCAGATTTCCGCCACCGCCAGTAGTATGCGGAAATGAGCATGGGGTGCGCTCACATCTCTAGGCACAGTGGTAAGTTAGAAGTCAGACGGGAGATGAGCAGCGACATGAACAACAGGGCTCTCGGTTGCCCAGCTATCAGTGCACCATCGATCGATTTCATGGCCCCAGCCCCACAGCCCAGAGCCTAAAATCCGCCCCCCGGGAAATGAAGGGGACTGCAAGCTCAGTGTATCCATCCCCTAGCTGGCTGATGATAGAGGGCTCTGTCAATCAGTCACGCGAGGCTCTCCAAATGCAACTTGATAAAATGGTGATTCCTTCGACTGCATGCAATTCGCGAACGTTTCGCCTTGGAGCGAGTGCTCTCCGGCCTTACCGGTGTACAGCACCATCTTCGCACCACCCCAGAGCGCGTCATACCCTCTCTCCATCGTCATCCATCATTGTTATCACCACCACCCTCCGGCGCTTTCGGCAAGCCTCAGGAACAGTCCTGCAAGCGGCCTAGCGCTGGGAGAAGAGTGAGTGGGGCCAGTCACGGGAGTCGATGCTGCGCTAGTCTGATCTAAGAATTCCTCCACGCATCCTCTTCGCATCACTTCGCCTTGAGGAACAGGGAACGCGCTCGTGCTTTCGACGATCTCAGCCACAGTGCTATCCCACGATGCCACGCTATCACCATGTTTATATGTCTTACCTAGACTTGGATCATCTTTCAACATGTTCCTACGCTAGATGTTCTGGTCGGTCGGTGCTTTCTCTCCCGTTTCGCATCCTCGCCTCCCACTCTTGGCCACCTCGGGATTTCCAACAAACAATTTGCCACTCTCAAGGGTGAAAAGGGGCATTTGACCTTTACCCACCCAGGTTCTGAAGAGTCGATTTCGTTTGTTGATCGCCAGTCACCTCATTTTAGGACCCCTCGTCGACCTTCACCTCGTCTTAAGGCAAGGGTCTGACTTAACATCTCCCGGGTTCAAACTGGGTACGGGGTACAATTTTCTGAGCAACAATTACCTCACTGACATCCCAGGAATCTCACACATTGTCTCGGTCGTCCCCTTTCAGGTTGAACACACAAAGACTCACCATTCTGATGTCTCCTCCCCTACAGTAATCCACACTCGATCCAGCGTTGCATTACTAGAGTGTATTTTATGTGCAAAAGCGCGCCTGTTCGACTTTGCTAGGCACCGCTAGTCAATCTCTGGGCGATCGGCAGAGCAGGGATCCTTCGGATCGATATTGATGATGCTCCTCCGGATAAGAAGAAAGCAGCAGGAGTAGCAGTTACAACTAGATTGGCGCACAGTGTCGCTCCTCAACCAGCTTCCAGGTATCTTACCTAGAGGTTGTATGTACAAGCAAAGTCAAGGATTCATGGACAGATTTCAGTCATCAGCCACTGTCGCGCCACACTTCAGCCAACAGCACCCCCACCGCAATAAAGTGTTGTAGAATCGGCTTGCGCCGGCAGAACTGCCCACGGAACCCGACGACCTGGTCCTCCCTCGGCCTACAAGCACGATCCTTCAGCGTTGAAAACCCATACGGTACTCTACGCCAGTGGTCAGTCTCCCATCTTCGTAGCGAAGAATTCGATTTTCTTGCAAAGAAAGACCACCTCGCGTCAGTACGCCCAATCTGTCTGTACAATGGCTGCAGATACCCTTCCCGCCGAGGAACTCTGGCGGCATGCCAACCCCTCCTCTACCCCTATGTGGCAGTTCATCCAGAAGGTCAATCAGGAACGTGGTATGCAAATCCAAGACTATCAGGGACTCTACAAGTGGTCTGTAGAGGACGTTGGTGGATTTTGGGAAGATGTGTGGCACTTCGTAGGTGTCAAGGCTTCACGCCCCTTTGACAAGGTATGTATCGTCATGTCTACACCGAGTCCCCTCAATGCTGCGGTCTTGCGGACGGTGAGAGGATCATGGGCCTTGAGCCTGAGTTTCTTTCTTCACTACGGAGTACCATCACCGAAACGCACAACGCGGGAGTGATCGATATGGTTATCATGGCTCAGGCTCCCCTCTGATTGGTCCTCAGCAGCGTGGAAGCACTTATATCTGATGTACTAATCTTATCCCAGGCACTGCCTGAGAATGCCTCTATGTTCCCACGCCCAGACTTCTTTTCCTCTTCACTTCTTAATTTTGCCGAGAACCTTCTTTACCCCGCCTCGCCAAATGAGCCCTCGCCCTCCTCTCCCGCCCTCATTACCTTGACCGAGCTTCCATCCTCACTCAGCGCTCCCCGTGTTACGACATGGCAGTCTCTTCGCGAGTCCGTCCGTCGGACAGCTTCCGCTCTCCGTGCTGCCGGACTTCGGCCTCACGATGTAGTGGCTGGGTACGTGTCAAATCATGAGGAAGCCATCGTCGCCATGCTTGCGGGCGCCAGCATCGGTGCCGTCTGGACCGGCATCAGCCCTGATAACGGTGTCTCCGCTGTCCTTGATCGCCTCGCACAAATCAAGCCCAAAGTTCTGTTCGCGGATAATGGGACTGTTTACAATGGCAAGGAGTGGGCTGGTACTTCGAAGACCCTGCAGATTGTCAAGGCGCTTAAGCCACTTGGGCTGGAGACAGTCGTGATCATCAACAACGTCGATGCTGATCTCGGCATTGAAGATCTGAAGAAGGAAGCAGTTACTGCCGTTGAATACTCGAACTTTCTTTCGACTGCTCCTGATAGCCCTCTCTGCTTCGAGCAGCTCCCGCCCTCTCATCCACTGTACGTCCTATACTCCAGTGGCACAACTGGCTTACCGAAGGCCATCGTCCACACCGCTGCTGGCACCCTTCTTCAGCATAAGAAAGAACACATGCTTCACTGCTCCATGGGCACATCATCTCGGATGCTCTACTACACGACTACGTCCTGGATGATGTGGCACTGGTCCGTTGGTGCACTAGCCGTTGGCAGCACGGTCATCCTCTACTCCGGCTCTCCTTTCCGGCCAGGAGGCCACCTCTCTATTCCCAGAGTTCTTTCAGATCTCAAGGTTACTCATTTCGGCACATCAGCTGCGTACCTGACCACGCTTGAGGCCAATAACGTTCGCCCGGTCAATGAGCCCTCTCTCGATCTCTCACACCTTCAAGCAATATACTCCACTGCCTCACCACTTCCCCCTTCAACCTTCAGGTTCGTTTATTCCGCCTTTCCGAGTCAGGTCAACTTGGCTTCCATCACTGGCGGCACCGATATCATTTCTCTTTTCGGAGCCCCGTGCCCTCTCCTCCCTGTGCGGACGGGTGAAATTCAATGCGCCGGTCTTGGCATGGCCATCCGCGCCGTCGACTCCCTCACGGGCTCCCCAGACTCACTTTCCTCCTCGGAACCTGGCGATCTCATCTGCGTGAAGCCCTTTCCCTGCCAGCCCCTGACCTTCTTCGGCCCTGGCGGTGACGAGAAGTATCGTGCCGCCTATTTTGATCGCTTCGCTGATACTTGCGGCGCACGTGGTCCGGTCTGGCACCACGGAGACTTTGTACGCATTCCAGACCCATCAACCGGGGCGCTTGTCATGCTGGGGCGGTCGGATGGTGTACTTAAGCCGTCTGGAGTGCGATTTGGGTCCGCAGAGATCTACAACATTCTGACTCGGTTCTTCGCGAATGAGATTGAAGACGCGGTCTGTGTTGGCAGACGGAGGGAGGATGATTCAGATGAGACTGTGTGCTTATTTGTGGTGATGACCGAGGGTAAGGAGTTCACTGAAGATGTGCGAACGAGGATCAAAGGAAAGATTAGAGGAGAGCTGAGCCCACGACACGTGCCTGGCGTTATAGAAGAGTGTGGTGGTGGTGTGCCGAAGACAGGCAATGGCAAAAAGTAAGTCTTTGAAAGAGCCAACACACTTTCTTCCCATGATAGTCGATCTACCGGGACTAATCTTACTTTAGGATTGAGGTTGCGGTAAAGCAGATCTTGTCAGGCATGGAGGTCAAGACAAATGCTAGCGTTGCCAATCCCGAGGCCTTGGACTGGTTCAGGGAATGGACAAAGACTCACTGAAGATGGCAATGTTTGTTTGAGTGCGAATTATAGACATTAAATAGCAACATTAGAAGAGGGTTGTTGATGGCTTCCGGCTTACCAGGGATGTTACATAGACAGACGGTGGCAAAGACACGAACTTCTGATTGGCTTCGCTGATGATGACGAATACGAACCTCGTCTTTGTCGACCTTGTCCTTACGGCACATTATGTTTGCTTGACGTATGTTTGCCAGGGTTTCTCTGACGAATCCAAGATGCACTATGTACGTACTGACGCCGTAGCCACCATCGGATGGCTGATTATGTCGTCATGCGATAAATAAGAAGGGCTGTAGATCTGGATTGCATCGAGCTGTGACCATTCAACTTCCATACATACTCCACACGAACACACCAGTTGTCTCAAAGATTGAGCATGTCTCCGAGGAGCCTAACAGCAAGCCCCCCGTTGGCATCATCCGCGAGGAACGGCGGACCCCAACCCTTGAACTTGGACCAGCCCTGTTCACGGCGCAATTAGCGAGATGCGGTCATGGGCATTGTGTTTGTGCTTGGATGTCGCAAAGCAAACAAGGCGACCAGGATAAAAATCGATAATTCTCCTCCTGGAGTCAGCGAAAGTTCACTAGGCTGCACTGATGGGACAACTGACGTGGGTCGAATTTCGCAGAAGGAGGGCCTTGAATAATAAACACGATATTAAATTGTCCGCCATTGGTGCCTGAAGATCATCTCTTCGATTTGTGCAGAAAGAAAGGGCGATATGGAAAGATATGTGTGGTGGATTTATGCACGATGCAAGTCGATGGGTGTCCCTGCATTCGTGCATATGCGGCTTGGCCTACATACCACTTCGTCAAGGTGACATGCGAGATAGTGACCCTGGCAGTCGGCAGTGGGCCATTGCCGGAGTGTCTTGCACAGTGTTCAAGGATACGGGAGAACACATGCACGCTGACATACATAGTTGTAGGTGCTTGATAAGCCAAAGCTGCAAAGGCGTGATTGCTATCGGTGCACGAGATCTTGTCAGGTTAAGAGGCCTAGGAAGGCATCACAGTGCGCGGTACTGTGATTGAGGTTTGACGTGTCACGCGAACGATCCACAGTGCGAGGTCGAAATCCAAAGAATGATACAGTGTGAGGATCATTCGAAATTGCGTCCAATCGAAAGACACCTCTCTGTCTGTCGAGCGACGTCTGTCCAGCCACATACACGACGCCGCAGGATACCTACACTGTGGCCCCCTTTTCGGAATATTCACCCAACCTAATGAGCCCCGCTTGCAAAGAGAAGCAAGCAGCCTCGCAGCGAACAGAGAACCGAGACACAAAAGCTGGTGCAGTGGAGATTGGAGAGATTGGAGTTGAGATGATGGGTGCCTTTTTCCTTCCTGCCCCTCCCCGATCCCACCTCCCCGACCATACTCCGCTAATCAGGGAGGGTCCGGGGGCGGACAAGGCAAACGAGAGGAGCTTGCAGGACCCAACAGGACTGGATCGTGGTGTTGGCGCCAGTGAAAGAAAGAGCCCGCCCACCCGTTGCAGGATCCAGGTCCACCCTTTAGGGGAAGGGGGGACCCATCCCACCGTAGTACTCAATCCCGACGCGTGCAGGTGTGAGATTACGATGCCAGAAGGGCCTGGACATGGGGAACAGCAAGAGGAGAGAAAAGACTAAAATCATTGGCTAGATTCCCGCTACTAATGTAATCGTGACGATGGGAAAATGCGAGAGCATTACAGGCTCGGTACCAAGAGAAGTAGACCGAAAAGGCCTGGTCCTGATGCGGATTTTAATAGTGCACTCACTCACTGCCTGAGCTGAACACCTTCGGGAGTGTTAGCCACCATGATGTCTAGGCGTTCCTGAGAGCGTGCTGAGCAGCCACAGGATAAGAGCAACAGCTCGCCAGTCTCATACGCCTTTTTTTTTCTGGTTTGCATTCGATCAGCTTTCTATACCTAGCCGCACAACAAGCGTCAATATCTGAATGGAGTCTCATATGTATGTAGAAGAAGCAACCTGGGTGCCAATCCAAGACAAGGACGAGAGTAGCGTGCAAGAACAGTGCGCGGGAGTGCCCCTGATGCACATACTGTAGTCGGTCCACGACTGGTACCCCTGTTCATGAGCATGGTGTGAACAGAATGGATCAATTGAGCAATGAACCAGACAAGGCAGGTCAAACAGCCAGGTACAGTAGAGTAGACCTGTCCACAAATCCCCAGACTCAAAGCATAAACAGGGATGTTTTTTTTTCTCTCGCTCCTGACAGGCGCTGGTTCAGTTGGCCGTTGCAGTCATGAATGTCACAGTGAGCGCTTTCGATAACTAAGAAACCCTATCGCTGGCTGATCGCTGGGTAATTGCTCGTAATATTGTGTGTGCTTGCGCTCGGACGGATCGCCTCATCTCCCGGTGGGTGTCTGTTCTTTCGGATCTTCTGTCCAGCTTCTCGCAGTCTTCCAGGCCGTGCTTTCGGGCCAGGGTCCCTGCCTCTGCGCCTGGATACTCGGTGTCCAAGAGTTTGTTGTTTGGGTCAGCATGGCTCGGCTACTTCGACTTGAACTGTGACACCACCGTTGTTCTTGACACCAACTTGTGTGAGAAATCCAGCCGGTGTGGCTAAGGTCAGATGAGAGGACTACGTTGCCGGTATCTGTTAGCCTGGTACATTGGAGCCCACTGTGGCACTCGCAACGAAGCACCGTGCAGAAGCTCCAGAGTTCCCTCAACTGTAAATGGGCTGGAGATCGGGGGGTGATCCGGGGATCCACCTGACCGCTGCACCAATGGCACTGGCAGGGAATTAGCGAGTGCACTACCCAATCTACCACTACTCAGCCGCCCGCCACGGTGCTGACAGTGGGTTTTGCGAAGGCCAGCACCTCAACCCACCACTTCAATTGGCATTAGCATTGCTGCAGGTCAGTGCACCCGCACCACCCGCACCACCACCATCACTCCAGGCCATCATCCACTGGCGATTCCGCCTAAGCCACCTACAGTGGGAAGCACGCCCAGGCCAATCCCAATTCACCTGCTGCCATTACTGTTGCTGCATGCACGTCTGCTGCAAACTGCTTGATCCTCATCGTCCTCCCCCCCCCCCCCCGTGGCGCTCCTCAAGCCAGCTCCCTTTTTGCTCTCCTCTCCCTTCCCTCTCCTCTCTCCACACCTCGTCCAGCTCTCTTTCGCCTCACCCGTCCTCGTTGTCGTGGACCTCCCCGACAACGCGTCTCCTCCTTCTCCTCTACGACCATTCAAGCGACGCTCTTTTTTTTTTTTCCTTTTCACGACCGACGCCGAACTCCTTCCGACCTTGACGACACACCCCGACTGCTTTCTACCTAATCCCCCCCCCTTTACCCGCAACCGGTTGCTCGTCATTCCTCCGCTCCACGCCTGATAGCTGTTTCGTTGGCCACGATGAATTCCGCAGGCCCAAGCGATGTGTCGCCCGAGGCGATGCAGGCGCGCATCCAGCAGGCACGACGCGAGGCTGAGTCGCTAAAGGACCGCATCAAGAGGAAGAAGGATGAATTGGCCGACACCTCATGTACGTCGCTACTCGTGCGCAACACAGCTCTCGCCGCTGCCATTTGCACCGATTTTCATGAACAATCAGGCCAAACACCACCTGCCTGCCCAATTGACTCTGGTTCGCTAACATGTGTTGTCTGATTGATAGTGAGGGCTGTGGCCAACCAGGCCCACGAGCCAATTCCCAAGAACCAGCTTATGAAGGCGAAGCGCACTCTCAAAGGTCATTTGGCCAAGATCTACGCCATGCACTGGTCGACAGACCGGAGACACCTTGTCTCTGCATCCCAGGACGGCAAGCTCATCATTTGGGATGCATACACCACCAACAAGGTCCACGCGATTCCTCTCCGTTCCTCATGGGTCATGACCTGCGCCTACGCTCCGTCTGGCAACTTCGTCGCCTGTGGTGGTCTTGATAACATCTGCTCTATCTACAACCTTAACCAACAGCGCGATGGTCCTACCCGAGTCGCTCGTGAGCTTTCTGGTCACGCCGGCTACCTCTCTTGCTGTCGATTCATCAATGACCGCAGCATCCTCACCTCTTCTGGCGATATGACGTGCATGAAGTGGGACATCGAGACCGGTCAAAAGGTGACTGAGTTCGCTGACCATCTTGGCGACGTCATGAGCATCAGCCTCAACCCGACCAACCAGAACACTTTCATCTCCGGTGCCTGCGATGCTTTCGCCAAGCTCTGGGACATTCGCGCTGGCAAGGCTGTTCAGACCTTTGCTGCTCACGAGTCCGACATCAACGCCATCCAATTCTTCCCTGACGGCCACTCTTTCGTCACAGGTTCTGATGACGCGACCTGCCGGCTGTTCGATATTCGGGCTGATCGGGAGCTCAACATCTACGGAGTAAGCACACTTTCGCCCCTGGGGGCCTGCAAATATGCCCGTTTCTTGCTAATTTCTCAAACTCAGTCCGAGTCTATTCTCTGCGGCATCACCTCCGTCGCAACTTCTGTGTCAGGACGACTCCTGTTCGCCGGTTACGACGATTTCGAGTGCAAGGTAGGACCACAAGAATAGCGACGTTCCAGTCGGCAAGACCAGCGCTAACTGCATTGACAGGTCTGGGATATCACTCGCGGCGAGAAGGTCGGTTCTCTTGTTGGCCACGAGAACCGTGTGAGCTGTTTGGGTGTCAGCAACGATGGCATCAGCCTGTGCACTGGATCCTGGGATTCCTTGGTATGCTCAGTATCCATAAAGCCATGCTTTAGTCGTTGCGATGCTAACATGCTTGCAGCTCAAAATCTGGGCATACTAATCGCGATTTGCGCTCTAATCCAAAGAAAAGCGAAGAAGAAGAGGACTGATGTGATTGTCGGTGACTACTTCAGCCGGCCAATACCGAGACCACCTTGTTCTTTTGACGACAAAACACCACCAAACGAACGAACCCGACACTTTGACACTTATCATATAACAAATACCTACTTGATCTCGGAGAAACACGATGACGCTTATCTAGCATGCTGCGTTGGCGTATGCAGGACGAAGTGACGATACCAGAGCCCCCATGGGCTTCTTGGGCCAGAAAAGAAAAGACAAAAACCTCTCCAACCTCATCCCACCATCCTCAATTTCCTACCTCAGCCTCGACTGTAGCTTCGTGGTTCTTTGCCGGATGCCAGTGTAACAAAACCTCAAAACTCAAGGAGCCTGTTCTTTTAATCTTTTTGCATGGGGAAGTCGCGAGAAATCCTGGCGGCGGCGGAAATTGGGGTGAGGTGACTGGACATACTTCCTTTTCTTTCGGACGGCCTATTGAGGAGGGGAAAGAGGAAGAGCCAGCTAGGAGGGCGGCGGATTGGCTGATGCGATACCTCAACTGTTCTTATCTTGCTCCTTGCCTCTTTGATTTTCGTTCCCTTTTCCCATCATCTCTGTTACTGTTTCTTTGTTCGATATTTTTTTCACTTTGTAAGAGATGCATTCGTCTCTTGACCACACGTCCGTCTGCAAAATCGTTGCCACGCAAATGTGTATTGACCTTGACCACCCGTCAGCTGTCTATTCCACAGGCCCTTAGCCAGATTACTGCCTGATTCCGTCAGCAACTGTGTGCTTGATGAAATGATACAACTCAGGGATTTTATACTCGTTTGTCTTTGACTTGGTTTTGCAACAGACAGGCAGCCGTGCGCTTGATGGTGCCATTTCACCGAGATCTTGTTGCTTCTGTTTGTTGCCTGTCTTTGTTTCTATTGCTTTGGACTCCCCGGGCTTTCTCATCGGCATGAAGTACTCATTCACATACAGTAGCCTTGTGAATGCCAGATTGATCATGTATTGGAATCGGTCAAGTCATGAAATGGGCAAGGCTGTATCGACCTTTCATAGGGGGGGCACACATTAGGCCGATAGGGTGGAATAATACTAGAGCAAAGGAAGGCGATTCAGGTAGTAGGACGATCACATCATCGATAGTCGTGGATTCACCTGGGGTTGGCAGACGGGGTGCCTTAGAAGTACTGATATAAAAGAAGCCCGTCTGGGCGGATGGTGTAAGGGCGAAGGATGGACATGGGAGGCTTCTCCGCAGCGGAGGACAGCATCGTGGACTTTGAGAAGGGAAGTTTAGCAGTGTCTGAATCCCGATATAACTCCACATGGATGATTCCTGGTGCCATTGGGGAGGAAATCAAGCACAACGAGCCTGATATAATGAAGAATGAGCAGGCTTGGGTCGGTGCTCCAGGACAGATGGAAAGAGTCTTGATCAACCATCTGGCAGTGAATGCCTTCTGTTGCGGCCATCCCGTCTATCATGACTTCGTCCGTCCCAGTCAGAAGGACACTGGCGGTGAGTGCGGTTTCTGTGAGGCGTGTATGTATCAAAGAGACGAAACAACCTTCGGATTGGGCTGAGCCGAGTGGCCTGTATCATATACATGACGAAGGCTGAGACGAATCATGGGCCGTTCATTGAGCGTGAAAGCTTCGTGACGGTGGATGTAGCTTTCTTCGCAGTTTGTCCTAGGAGCACTCTGACCAGGACACATTGCTACTGAAGCGTATTTTAGATGAGAACCTTGGCGTGATGCAAAAGTGATCCGTGGCCGTTTCTTTTCTTCGAAGATCAACATGGCTGGGCAATTGTTGACAGGTGCGAGGCTGAGAGAAGGATTCGGCATGAATGCAAGCCGCTGTATCATTTCATTGCCGTATCCCTACCCTGCACGGACTACGATGAAATGGGATGGTTTCCACGAAGAAGAAGACAATCCTAGACCTATGAAATGGAAATGCACAGGTAAGCAATCTTTTCTATATCGGTGAGCCACATGTCGCATTTGACATGGAATATGGATCATCGGCTTCTGCCTACACTGATCGTGCTGCCTCCTTTCAAATGGTAAGAACGTGGCGTCTTGGGCGACGATGCAAGGCCACGCCATGATGGGGCCAAAGTTCACACTCGCGTCACACCACATAACCTCAATGTCACAAGACAATGCCTGAGTACCTCCATGCCGGCTTGTTAGGGTGATGGCAAAGCAAAATCGTATTGACACGCATGTTCTTAGGGGGCGGCTTGGGCACCCCCGATCCGTCTCTAGCCGAACCTGAAGAGGCAACAAACCACAAGGCTACTGCATAGTACATAGATTAGGATAGCGGTAAATGGGAAACAAAGACGGTGAGTTTCATGCGTGAGGAACGCACGGTACTGCGCTCGTTCATAGGAACCTCAGCCCTGTGCTTAGAGCCGGTGACGAGTATAAATAGGAGAGAGAGAGAGAGAGAGGGAGGGAAAACGGGCCGTGCTCTGTGTTATAGCCTAGCCTAGCTTCATTATAAAGAGGCCACCGGCGTAACCCGAGAGCGTGACCCCTGAGTGAAGGCTCTCTGCCCCAGAATAGAAGGGCACGTCCAACAGCTGATGCACCGTTACAGAACCTGACGACGGAAGCCTGCGCACAGGGCAACTTTAAGTTAAAAACCACCATCCAGATTATGGCAGCAGCAGGACGGGTGAGGACCGCTCGGGCGATGACCGCAAGGTGATGGATCAATCTGGCGATATGGAGCAGGATGCGGTTAAACTCCGTATACAGTCCAGTATTGTGTGTCGCGCCAGTGCCAGAAGGGGGGGAACGGATGTCGAGATGGTGAAACGCTGGCGTCAGACGGGAGGCGGCGAGTCGAGATACCTTGCTGTACCTACTGTAGTAGTGCTTCACTGCTTCTTTGCTTCTGCCACGGCTTCATTCGCGTGTCTGTGTGCGTGCTTCGGGATGGCGCAGAGCCGGAAAACCACATCAGAAAACTAAAAGAGCTGAAAAAAATCGTCTGGGATTGTCCTGTGTGTTCAGCTCGGGGGCTTTCTCAAGGTTATTGGATGCATGATGAAGAAAGACGATAATTGCCAACATCTGCACGGGTTGTATGGTTCATGGCAACGTGGGAAATTCAACTGAAAATGGAGAACAATCTGGCGGTCTGTTTGAGAACGTCATGCGTCCAAGCACCACAGGCAGGACATGAAGATCTATGTACGACGGGCGCTAGAATAGTTGAAAAATTCTGTAATTATGACGTTGACAAAAATGCCGACGCGGCAAAGGGGCTTACAGTAGATTAATTACGGCACATAGATCTCTTGGATCTCTGCAGGAGTGAAAGATTTGAGCAGAGAGGGCAAGCTACAGTACAGTGTCATGCTTCGCCCTGGATGCAGTGGGCGCACGAGGGCGGCGAGCAAGGGTGACTGCCGGGTCGGATGGGAGTTGAGCAACCCTGGTCTCTGGCCACGAGTCCTTTCTCCGACGATGAGATGGACGGCCCCCGCATAAGGAAGGGATCTGCCAGGCGGATGGCTGTATGTAAAATGGAGAGGAACTTGGGTTTCAGACATGGTCAAGCGCAGGATTGCGCCGTCGTGATGCTGCCCTGCCCTGCCCTGCCCGTAGGGTTGTTTGGTACTGTAGATGATTGGACTGAATGGTCTGGATGCAGGGCATGAACGTTTAGTGAAGCAGGTACACAGGTACTCTACAGTACCTGTGCATGTCTCAAGACTCAATCCATCAGGCTCGAAGGCAGCTGAGGCAGGCGAGCAGATTGCAAGAATAGAACAGCTGATTAGCCCTGATATGTAGTATCTAGTACCTCTGCTCGGTTGACACGAGGCGCTGGAGTTCTGTCACTGCCCCGAGAGGGGTCCACTGCTTCCAGAACACTGCCGCTTCCTATATCTATCGCTTGGCACGACCAAAGAATGGACGCCTGAATCCAGGTAATCCTTTCAATTTAATTTACAGAGGTTCCCCTGCTTGCGATCCCCTGTGTCAATTTACTATACATACATACATACATACATGCAGTTCAGTTATGTACTTACATACACTAGTCAGTCTTGGTGAAGCGGCCTGTCAAGTCAACATCCATCCATCTCCGTGTCCGACTGACGCCAGAGCCCGGCACATGGCACCACCACTGACACCCCCCCAAAATTCTCCATCTGCACGCCCCTCGATCCCTGCCCATACTCGCGTCTTTCTTCCACCACAGCTTTCTTTCTACCTCCTCTCTTCCTACCCTCATCCTGGCCCGCGTTTCTTCCGTCCTGCACACCGCGCCCGTTCACACTCGCTCGTTCCCTACATTCTCATACACTGCCTGCCTCGCTTACTCTTAATTCCTTGACAATTGGACACCCCCTTCCGCCGCTGCTTGCGCTGTACAGTACTGGGCTGCAGAGCCACCCTACTTACTTCCCGAGCCACACCCCATCGTCGCCTCTCGACGTCCTCTCGTATATAACAATCACCTACTCTTCCCTCCCCTAATTCCCGAGGCCTTCTCCTCTCTTTTCCCTTTTCAATATGTCAACAGCCGCCCAAGAAGAGTTCAACGACCTCGTCGCAAAGAACACACATCGCGAAACACTACATCCCGAAGATCGTCACGACCCAGACAACCACCTCCACGACGACCCTACCGAGGAAGACGTCTTTCGAAACGCACAAATCGAAGCAGCCATGCGCTCAAATACTCTCACGGGACCCGGCGTTGGCCCTGATATCCACCTGCCCCCAACCTCCTTCGACGACGGCCATTCCACTGGCGTCAAGGGCGTGATTGCCGACGCTCGCAGCTTCGAGAAGGCTCGTCGGAGCAAGTGGAAGAGTCGTATGCAGACCGCACGCAGGAGTATCTTCGGCGTCGACAGCGTGTCTCGTCCTCAGCGTACCGGTACCTCAAACAGCAACAGCTCGCTCTCGAGCAGTCCTTCTGATGGCGAGAGTGCTGGCACAGACGAGGAGGCTTTCCTTGAGGAGTGGAGGGAACGCAGGAGAAAGGAGCTTGAGGTTGATGCTGCAAGGGGAGTACGGAACAGGAGGACGAGCCCCAGCGCAAGGATGTACGGTCGCTTTGACGAGGTGGATGCTATGGGCTATCTTGACGCCATCGAGAAGGTCGGCCGCGAGACCAAGGTCCTTGTCTTTGTCTATGATCATGAGGTAAGCTTGAACTCTGGCGCAATCTGTGAACAAGGTCTTTCTAACATCTCTGGCTCAGTGCGAAGTCTCATCGATGGTCGAGTCAGCTCTTGTGCCTCTTGTTACGGAGCACCCTACAATCCACTTCGTCAAGGTTCATTACGATGATATCGAATTCGATCCTGCCGCAGTGCCGTCACTTCTGGCCTATCACAACCAGGGCGACCTCTTTGCCAACATGACTGGTCTCATCGAAATGATGCCTGACGAAGACTCATTCGGCACGACTGCCTTGACGAAGATCCTGCAGCAGAATAGGGTGCTGTAAGATGGTTACCATCGCTACTCCACGCGCATCTCGCCATGTCGTTTCCTTTTTATGACGTTGTCATGATCTCTTTCCGGACCCTTGACGTCTTCGTTGGAGGGCGCTTCGGCCTTTTGGCTCTCTTGACATCAGCCTCACCCGAGCGGACCGTTTCTCTTGGCCCGATTGGACTCTCGTCGGTTATTTGCCGCTCATATCATCTTCTCTCGATACCCACTGGTTGTTCTCAGCCAATTTTGATCAAAGCCTCATCGTTCTGCATAGATTGCGACCCCCAACCCCCTGGTATACTTTTCTTCCTTTCTTGTAATAATATGGATACGAGCCTCAGCTCCATCTTGGGTTGGGTCTTGAGGTGTTGAGCAGTGTGTTCTGAAAAGCATGGACAATGGCGTTGTGTTTGTTTACGTTTGCGAGACTCTAGCGGAAAGCTTGCGTTGGCTAGGGATACTATGACTTGCTCGGGGCCATTTTGTCCTGTTGGATGTATTGCGTGGTCTGGAGCTGTTGGGCAGCAAATAGATAGGAAATTTAGATGATGAACCAGGGCCCAAATACATGAATCTCTCTCAAGAAGCACCCCCCACTCCCGCGGCGACGTGGTTACGTTGTTTTGTTCAACATTCAGTTGTCTGCTATGGTTTTACCAAAAGCAGCAGCCTCTGATCTAGGCCGCTTCATTTCGACACGGAATTAAGCCCTGGCCAGTGTGAACCGGGATGGATATTACCTCTCGGCAGTCTGAGTAGAGGCGAGGCTACGAAAGCTCTAAGCCGAGCTTGATAAGGCGTAATGGAGGCTAGGCCAAAGTAATCTGCAGGGTTGGGTGAGCCATCAGGATGTAGTGGGACGAGAGGATCACCAGCTTATGATATACTTTTTTTTTCTTCATCGATGATAATTCACGGCTGTCCTACCCACGGCATCATGCTGAGGTTCATGCTCATAGGTTGCTGTTATCATTCGATACCGATAGGTGGCCAGCCCCGGTCAGCCAACTGTCTGAGGCAGCAGGAGGAACGTGGATAAGATGGTGGTGTATGTACCCTTGAGGCCCATCTTACAAAGAACCCCGCCTTTTCTCTGATAGCGCTAGGCAATGCCACTAATCTTTCTCAAATGCTGTCACTGTACGCGCCGATAACGAAGCGACGCGTTCGCCTTCTTTTAGGCCTCAGTCCAAGTCCAAGGAATAGACCAGACTGACTGTCCCTCCATCGCTGAAGCTTCCCCTCCTCCATGAGAAGTTACTATCTTATCACCTGCCTCGTATGACATTGCAATATGAAATGCAGCAGTATTCTCATGGTCTCCACGGTGTCTGAGTTGGCACTGCGCACACCTTACTCCCTCCACCCACGTCTCGGCTTGAGCTTCAGGCAGCATCCAGTTGGCTAGGCCTCCACCCCCACCTCCTTCACACTGCCTACCACTGACTGAGTTGCACCACCACCACCACCACCACCTGCACGACCCTTCTCCTCCCGCGGGGTCACTGCTCACGCGGGCAACCCGTTCAGTGAGAAGAGTGCAACACCTCAGGCAGCGTCATCTTCTTCCCTTCACCTCCGTCCTCTCTCCTGCACCTTACTTCCCTCCTCTTCTCTTCGCTCCTGTCCGTTTGCCACAAATGCAACACTCAGTCTAACAGGCCTCTTCTCACATCTTTCTTCTTCAAGAGCCACATGCGTGCCCACCGCATCTTATTCGTCCTGCGATAACCACGTTCACGATCCAGCCTAACGACTCCACATCCGACGTCGTCCCCCACACTACGGCCGGTACTCGAGTGACATGCCATAGACAGCCTTGTTTATCGGCTTGTTTCTTCCCTCCAGCGTTGCAAATTAGTCGGCGTATTCGGTCTGCCGAGGCGGACGTGATGGAACAGCGGGACTTGGTCCCTTCTCCGAGATCGACGTCCAGACCCCGACAAACGAGAGCAAAGAATACCTCCCAACAGCAGCATCGTGATCCACATCTCGCTGCCTCGCTCCCTGTACCTGCAACTGCGAGAGCTCCCACGCCACAGATATCTGAGTACCTTGAAAACGAAGACGTTTCCGTCTCAGAGCCTTTCTTGCGTTTTCCACGACCACAAGGGAATAAACGTCTCGCGAAGTGGATCTCCAGTAGTGATCCTAACATCATGGATCTAAGCTCTGATAACAACAGTGAGCCCGGCCTCGAGGGTTCTACATATGAGTTGATTAGCAAAGAAGAGAGCGCCCCCAACGCCCATCCCATGAGCACCGACAGTGAGTTGCAGGACGATTCACAGCAAGACTTTGACGAATCAGTAAGCGAGTCCGTTGGCTCTCTTGATCAGTTCCGCCAAGACGATGTACAGAGCCTTGCCAGCACCGATCACATTGAAGACGAGGAAGAGGACGGGTTCCAGAATCACTACGACGACGACGACGAGAATGACGATGTGTCAACTACGCCAGATGACGAGAGATCAAGACTGACGGATGTGACGGTGGTGAACCAGGAAGGGGATCGTCCTGCCCCTCATGACTTTGAGGATGACCAGGAGGTCTCTGATGCCGAGTCACGATCCTCAATCGAGTACACGAGACAGAGTCTCGGTACTCCGTCCATCTTGACACCGGAAGCAAGCAAGATATTGAGTCCTCTTCGAGGTGGCGTCCATGAGACTATCGGGCAACTGAGGTTAAGCAACATGTCAAGCCGGGACAGTGAATCCGAACGGAACTCTGAAGTATCCATCGGCCGGAAGCTGGGAGGTCTTGCCTCGTCTCTTTTACCGCATCCCCCGGCGAGGAATGATCAAAAGGCCTGGAGAAAGTATCGCGACGAGCATTGGCTAGCATACAATACCTGGCAAGCCTTCGATGTACTGCGGGAAAATCCCAGGCAGATCGTTGTCAGCATTTTTACCGTCATTCTCGCCTCTGTTATACTAGCCTACGCCGATGGCCTTCGGGCCCAAAATGCGCATCAAGCAGACTTCATCTCGGTAGAGACTGCGACAACCACCACTACAGTTATTGTTGAATCAACGATCCTGGTCCCATCAGTTGAGACCAAACAAGCAGTCCACAGCTCCACGGGTGTGGCACTCATTCCGATTCATGAATCACACGGTGAAGAAGGTCTTTTTGGCTACAGCTTGCCGTTGGTCTCCTTCACCCCTGAAGGGCAGACTGGCGTGTTGATCCGCGCCGACCCATCTATTCCCAAGACTTGGAAAGCGCAACGTGAATGTGTCAAGATTCACGCCACCAGAGGCGAGAAGACCGTTCCACTGAACGTGAGCTTCACCAGCTCTAATATCATTGCTGCCGACATTCCGAAGGCCGAGGCCCACGGCATCGTGCAGATCAAGCTCTCATCCAAGTGCCGTCCCAAGTTTGAGAAGTCGGTTAAGCTCCACTTCTGCAAGGGCGTGATTGAGCAAGCCTTCGATCGTGTTGGTGAGATAGCACATGCCCTGAAAGGCTTTCAACCGGAACAGCTACGCAATGTGGATAGCTCTAAGGCGCTCAGATCAATGTCCGACAACGTTGATCGCACACTCACATCTGCAAAGGAGAAGGGAGTCGAGATGGTCACATCTCAATGGGCTGTAGCTTGCCAGATGCTCGGTCCTCTTGGCCTCAGCATGATGCAGGCTTCTCAGGAAGTGAGCCGCCGCTACCACCAAGCTGGAGAAGTTGTCAAGACTATGTCTGGTCGTGCTGAGAAGCCATTCTTGGAACTCAAGCGCCAAGGACTGCGTATCACCCACAACTCAATCCAATCTTCACGCAAATATCTGGGCAAGGCTCAAGACAACTTGGCAGGCAATGTTCACTCTGCCTTGCAAAAAGCAGCCACGTCTCAACGCGCGCATCAAATCCATCTGCAACAGGCTGTCTCAGCTTTCGATGTGGAAGCCATGCAGAAGCAGCTCCGATTCGGCCTGCTTGATGCACAGGTCGCTGCCAAGACCTGGTGGCTGAAGGCGACGGGACGGGCAGATCAATCCAAGGAATACGGTCGCAGAGCAAAGGAATTCATCGCGGAACTTCACGCTTTTGCGTCTCACGAGTCCTCCTCAGCGAAGAAGGGCACTGCTCAAGTAAAGAGCGGGCACTGCAGCAGAGAGAATTGCAAGAATAAGTGCAAGTCGAGCGGCACAGGGCAGGGAAGAAAGACGCACCAATGTGTGGCTGCAGCTTAGTCTGCTCACTGCTACTTGTTTCGGTGCCCACATCTACTCCGTTACTGTCTGAGCTTCACATGAATGAGTGATATGGTTAAAGGAGGGTTGATTTGGCGTTTCGAGGAGCTTTTAAGGACTCAAGACTCTGGTATTTGTTGCTGAGAGTGTATTTGACGAGAATGGGTGTACAGTCATTCTCTTTAGGCAGTCAAGGCGTTGTAGGGATACTATTTCTATACCTCAATCATACTTTCCTGGTCTCTCAGAAACTTTTTGTGATTCATCGTGTGTGTGCGAGACTGATGGCCAAAATGCTCGCGACTCGATCCCGAGATGAGATTCGCGGCGCAGTGTCTGGGAGGTTCTCTCCCCTGGGCGCGGTTAGGGCACGTTTGCCGTAGCCGCGCGCAATATTCAAGCTCATGTGATATTGCAGTGATCATAAGTAATACTGTAGGGCCTCGTCAGAGCGCGCACTCTCAGTCGTACAATAAATATACATATCTGCCAACGTGGAATGAGTTGCAGCGCAGCATGCAGTGGCGAACAGGTCGAAATAGTGTGGAGCGCTGCACGTCACTGGTGCCTGAAGAAAGGCTCAGGCGGCCTGGCACCGATCTTTGACCCCCTGTTTTGCACTGAAAATGTGCGGTGAGAGGTGGTGGTAGTGGTATTGTCGACATGGTGCCCCCCCATGCGCTCATCACCCCCGCCGCCTGGTGCTGGGCTCACAGGCTGAGAGGTGAGGGGCAAACGCGAGCAACAGGTGGGAGATTGAGCTTGCCTCTCTTCCCTCACCTTCTTTTTATTACGTCCTCTCCACACCTACCTAGACCCCTCCCTTTACCCAAACAAAAAAACAAAACAACACCACAAAGCATCGTAGGTTTCCCCGGCATATAGTGCTCGACCACCAAGTCCCTGTTGATTTCGAGGCTCTGCCTGGAGCAGAGGGGCCTTCCTTGCGCTTGCTGAAGGGAATGAGGGGCTGACTCCTGAGCACAGAATTTCGAGCCCCGCCGAAAAGAAGGATAACGACCCGTCCCGAACCCGAACAACGCACTCCTCCATATCATTTACGAAATAATCTGTCAAGATGTCTTCCACCGAGCCCACTGAGCCCAAGGTCGAGGAGACCAAGCCGGCCGAGACCACCGAGGTAAATATTAACCACTTCCGCTCCGACTTACAATCTGCATCAAGGGCCCACAGCCCAAAACCTTTGCCCAACGCGATCCGCGAGCTATCGACTATTGAAGTGGGCGTTAGGCTCAAGATTGACGCTCAGCTAAGGAGACGGGAAAGCAATGCTGGAACGCAATATGGATGATTCAGAGCTTGAAGACTGACGCATGGGTTGTTTTGTAGGCTCCCGCTGCCGACGCTGGTGCCGCCTCAGCTCCTGCCGCCGAGGAGAACAAGCCTGTGACCTCCTCCTCCGTCTTCTCCATGTTCGGCGGTGGTGCGAAGAAGGAGAAGAAAGAGGATGAGGACCGTGGCGACACTTCTGGAAGCGCCAAGGCTCAGCGTGATGCCGCTGCTGAGGTACGGATACCCCTGCGCCCCTCCAACAATGAGATGATGCTGACGCAGCCAAAACAGGAGGACCAAGCTCCCGAGTCTGAGGATGTACACTTCGAACCTGTCATTAAGCTCACCGAGAAGGTCGAGACCAAGACAAACGAGGAGAGCGAGGAGCAACTCTTCAAGATGCGTGCCAAGCTCTTCAAGTTTGTCAAGGAGAGCAGCGAGTGGAAGGAGCGCGGCACCGGCGACGTCCGTCTGCTCAAGCACAAGGAGAACGGCAAGACCCGCCTTGTCATGCGCCGCGACAAGACCCTCAAGGTCTGCGCCAACCACTACATTGTGCCCGAGATGAAGCTTAGCCCCAACGTTGGCTCAGACAGGTCCTGGGTGTGGAACGCGGCGGCTGATGTCAGCGAGGGTGAGCCCGAGGCTCTCACTCTGGCGATTCGCTTTGCCAACTCCGAGAGTAAGTCCTTAAGGGGCGAGAGGCAATTCTCTCGCCCGAATATGCAGGTTCAAGATGCTAATAGCCGTCACAGACGCCAATCTCTTCAAGGATGCTTTCCTCAAAGCACAGAGCGAGAACGAGGCGCTGTTCAAGAAGGAGAGTGGCGATGCTGAGCCTGAGGCGGCTCCTGCCCCTGCTGCTTAAAAGCCTACACTCATGGCGGTGTAGATGTTATGGAACTTACTGCTGTCGATGTCCTCCCCTTGGCCTGTTTCTCTGCCTCTACAACGCCTTCTTCCCCCAGCAACATCACTTCACCGCATCACGTCCTCGATTTCCCCTCCCCCAAAGCATCACAGCACCATTGAAATGACTAGATCTATCCCATACCCCAGCCCTCTATTCATCACAACAGCATTGCCCCCACTACATACACATATGGAGACGGGAGCGGAGCCCACGGCTTTGCCTTTGGAAGGAAACGTAAGGCCAAGGACTGAGAGGCAGATAGTAGGACGGGCTGTATCAAGCAGAGCGTTCAAGAGAAACGATTCAAATAAAAAGAGTTCCTCGTGAAAAACGACGTCGAAATCAGAGAGTGGGTAGAAAATTGTGCATTGCTTCTTGAGAAAAGGATTGACATTATGCTTTCACGTCTGTCTCCGTCGACCCGACGTACCCTGTAGAATTAGCCTATTTCCGAAGCCAAATCGGCTTTTGCGAGCCGCCACTGTGGTCGACTAGCTGGATCATGTCATTGAAAGATGATCGGGCATGAGGATCGCAGGCTTAGACACATGGTTTACGATTGATCCGATGAGCGAGCCTCTTTATCGTGGACCTCCATTGTAGAGTCAGTTCGTCGCGAGAGCGTGCCTTATATTCTGAGGACCCATTTCCTTTGGTCCATCCCCCGCCTTCTCTTCCCGTGCCCATCCAGTCCATTTCAGCCAGTTCTACTCACTCAGGCTAAGGCTGTCGCTGTCGCTGTCGCTGTCACCACACACTGAAGCGCAACGCTTGTTGCGGCCAGACCACGCGCGCGCGCGCACATCCCACCTCCCCGTTTCTCCCCCCCAAATTCCTCACCGTCCCTTCCCTGTCTCGGCCTTCCCTTTCCCCTGCCCTTTTATCTGACTTTCTCGTCGCGCTCATCAACCGGGTTTTTCCATCGATAAAAAATAAGGACCTACCGTTCCAGTGATTTGTCTGGGAGTACTGTTGCATCGGGATTGCTTCCTCTGGGGCGGGCTATCTATTTTTCTTACTCTTTCAACTCTTTCGACTCAGCAAGCTGGCTGGAGGGGGCCTTGGAGACAGCACCACAACAAACCTTGTACCCGGATTTTCCGACTACGACACCACACACTACTCTCTTTCTTCTACTCGCGCCCTGTACTTAGTCCTCTGTTCGACATCGCCATCCTTTGCTGTGATATCAAGCCGAGAGAAGGACGAGGCAGTCAGTGAGATCTGCCGTGCTCTTGCTTCCTGTGTCTGGACTATTTGAGCATCTGAAGGGACGCAGACGCACGTCGAACGACGTACAGATTGCTTCATCATGTTGGTCGAGGCAAGTCATTCTCTTTCTCTCTTTTTTCTTTTGCCATTCTTATTCAGTCATATTCTCTTATCACCTTGCACTGGACTGGTCTTCAACGTCTTCCTGTACCTCTGTGCATACAGCCGTCAAGTAGACGGACAAGGACCTGAATGGCCTCACCAAAAATCGTCACCATCAGCTGTAGCAGCAGCGCCGTCACCAGCAAGCCGCTGGCCTTTTGTATACCATTGGTATCACTTGCACCCGACCATTTCGTAATGACTGGCAAGTTGACATGACTTTCATGGCCAACACATCCTGTCCTGGGTGCTGTAAGGCAGTCACACGTAGCGATCGCAGGAACTGGCCACGACAGCTGCTCGCCAGCGCTCCCTGGATCGCACAGTCACCTTGTGTCACCAGGGGACCTCATGGCCTTTTCATTTCACCTCTGTGCCTCACTTCCAAAGTTCATCCCAAATTTTCAAGTTTTCGGCGCTTGGCCGTCTTTCCATCTTCAAGCGCACAAGTTTGCGCAATTGCACTCGTTTTTGACACCCTGGTGTGCGCGCTTTGCTACCGGCAACGTTCAAGCCATAGCTGCACTTCCGCTGGCTGCCTGGAAGATATCCCCCTCACTGTCTTCACTGGCTTGCGATCCAGCGCAGCCAGACCTCCCTTGTACTCAGAGAAGGGGCCCCTTGCATACGCTTCGAAGGCGAGGTGTGCTGCAAAAGTAGCCAGCAGCGAGGTCCTCGGTACTCCAGCGGGCATCGAGCACTTACGAAGCACTAAACATGGCCCCGCGAAGGGCTGCTGCGAGCCGCGCACTTGCACGCGTACAAACCTCATCTAACATTTTGCAGAGAAAAGTCAAGGTCGTGACTGATCAGCATGTCATGTAAGTCTTCATGACGAGCCCCGACGTGAGCAGGATGGAGTTTGGCTGATTCTGGTCAACAGCGACAAACCTTCTCCCGTTGAGGAGTTCCCTATGAGAGAATGGAGCATTCGTATCTTCATCCTCGATGAGGCGGGCAATGAGCAGCCCGCTGATGTTTTCACCAAGGTTGTCTACAACCTGCATCCAACATTCGAGAACCCCGTTCAGACCTTCACCAAGCCGCCATTTGCGTGTACCAACGAAGGCTGGGGAGAGTTTGAGATTGGCATCGACTGCTACACTACAGAGAAGACGAAGTTGGCGCCTATCGTGCACGACCTCAACTTTCTGCAGAACAAGTATGAGAGCGTCCACAACGTTGTGTTCAAGAACCCCTCGCAGGCTCTTCAAGAGAGGCTTCGCGAGACGGGTCCTCTCCCGACCGACGAGGACCGGGGCAAGAAGAAGAGTGGCCCTGGAGGCGGTGCTGGCGGCCGCAAGAGCGCACAGCAGAAGCACGACTACGAGAAGATCGCCGAAGCACTGGAGAAACTCGAGGAGGAGGACCTGCTTCGGGTGATCCAGCTCATCAACGAGAATAAGGGACCCGACACTTACATTAGGAGTGACATTGAAGGTGAGTTGGTTCCTGTTTGATTTTCCCCTCTGTGGCGTTTGGGATCGCTTTGTTTGTTGATTGAGGAATCTGTGGGTTGGGCTAATAGTGGATGACCTTACTGAAGCGGGGGAATTCTCCATCGATCTGTATACGATGCCCGAACTGCTGACGAGCAAACTCTGGGAACATCTTGTAAGTCCACGGGCCCTCGAGACATGGGCTGAAAGGAAGAGCTGACCTTCATCTAGACCAAGAAGGGCCTTGTCGCGTGAACACATGCAGCCTGAGTCAATGACAGCAGCGAAATCTGCCTCGAGGTACTCACGGAGAGAGCTATAACGCAGAGGGGACCAAGAGCATGATGGTGAATGACAAAACGAATCTATTGATATGTAAAATACCATGGAAGGGTATTGATGGCGGATCCATCGCGGCAAGGGCCTGGAAAAGCATGGTGCGGCGTAGGGCCATAGGGGAAGATCAAGACCGAAGTGTCAACGGCATGGCCGGAAGTCGAATGAAGGAAAAAGAGAGAAGGAGTCTGTTTCCAGTTGCTGAAACGTTTTTGTTGCGAGTCTTAAGGCGTGTTCAAGCAGGAGTCCAGGTCCGCCAACAGACGGGCCGAACAGGGAGATAGCTGGTAGTGGAAACAAATGTTGATTTTTACTGTTCTCTTGGCCATGATGACATTGGTTCGTGGAGATGCTGAATTGGGGTTGTCCATGCGAGCAGTCGATATGTTCCTGTCCAGGGACCAGGCCAGGCCTGTGATGAGGATCAGGTGGCAAGCAGTGCACGGTTACGAGCGCCAGAAAGAATCTAGCAAAGCATCACAAGAAATCGTGGCTGGGGGGGTACTTTTGAGTGGTTTATAGGCAAACGAGGCTAATGCAAGGCAACGTAGTGGAAAAGTTAGAACGCTGATGGACGTGTTGAAGGGTATCATATGCCGAGTAAATGAAAGGTATTTTTGTTGGAAGCCGGGTTTGGTGTTGGGTGATTTTTACATGATGGTTGCTGGAAGAGGAAGGCGAGTAAGAAGAAGCTCAAAAATGTCGGAGCAGAGTGCATTGATGGGGCGGATAGGTTTTTTTTTTTTTTTTTTTTCTAATATCAGGGCTGCAAGATGTGATTGTTCGATGAGAGGTGTGAGCACATGGACTGGCCTTTACTCGGGCAATCGTCCAACAAGTGTCATCAATCGTCAACTCTGTGAACAATGGGACAAGTGACTGCAGTGGTCGGTCATTGGGTTTTCAGTGACGTGACTGCGCGTTACGGTACCTGAAGCCAAGGTCTCACGTGCCACCGGCACAGCAGGTTAGGTTACTCCGCCATTCCAGCGATTCGCACGAGACGAGGCGGAGGCAGAAGCAGCATTCAATTCGTTCAGGGCAGTGCAGGAAGAAGACGAGGAAGAACAACGCCAAATCACGTTGATGCCATTGGTCACTTCCCCCGCAAATCCCCGGCCTCGTTTCTCTTCAACTGAACTGCACTTTGCCTCATTCAGGTCCTCGTCTTCCCCTCTGCTTTCTGCCAGCCCATGCCTCATCATACCCACACACACACACACAGAGAGAGAGAGAGAGAGAGGCAGACGCCCGCACTCATCTTCTTCTCTTCCTTGTTGGCACCTCCACCGTCCTTTCAGTCTAGTCTAGTCTGGTCTGCTGTCCACAAAGGCCCTCCCCATCTTTTTTTCCCTTCCTTTCCCTCCCTCTTCAACCGCCGCCAGCCGAACCTGTTCCCCCGCTCTATCCGCCCTCGACCGAATGCCACTGCACTGCACCTTTACTGCCTACGAGCCTGCCTGCAACCACTCACCGCAGCTTTCCGTACACCGAGCTGTCAACATCCCATTCTTCTCGGCTCGCATCGCATCGCATTTCCCACCTTTTTATTTTTGCCATCCTCCCAAGAAAGACCGGCACGAACCGCTTCTCTACCATCAGCCGAGGCGCACGCGCGCGCCTGCGCGACTCTGCAACACAGACACACCCGCACTGGTGCTTCTTGTCTTTGTCTGCGTGTCTCCGTTACCCCGCTGGTAGCCAGCCAGCCGGCCAGCCAACTTGACAGGCCGCGCAAGGCACCACCCAGCCACGAAAGCGTATAGATATACCACAGCATCACTTCCAGGCTTTGTGAAGATGGTCCCGTACTCGAATGCAGCTACTGCCAGTCCTTCCGTCGGCTCAACCACCCCCGGCACTCATCAGCTTCAACAACAACAACAACAACCACCACCACCACCACCGCGATCCACCTCCGTCGCTGCCACCGATCCCAGTAGCAACACACAACCTCAACAGCCTCAACATAAGCGCGTCTATCAAGCGTGCATCCCCTGTCGTCGCCGCAAGGTTCGATGCGATCTCGGCAGTGTTGACAACCCTCACGACCCTCCTTGCGTCCGCTGCCGCCGCGAGTCCAAAGAGTGTTTCTTCTCGGCCACACGGCGCAAGCGCAAGGCAGATGATGGGGAGCTTTCAGACCAGGACGAGTATATAATTCGCAACGGCCGCAAGAGGCCCAATCATTCCGAGTCGCGCACACCACCACCACCTACAGACAGCAGGCTCTACAGCGACGTTCCCCTGACGCCTGGTGGCTCCCAAGGTAGGAGCCGCCCATTGCGCCGGCCCGATGATCATGTCGGCAGAGACAGCAGAGACGGTTCCCATGGCCGGGGGCATGGCGAAGGCTCCGATCACGATCAAGGCGACGCGAACCAACAGCTTGAGAACGTTGAGGCGCAGACAGTCATGAGGAGGGGTCTCTATGGCCCACACGATGCACTCGATCTTCTCTATAAAGCCGCCACAGACCGATCCGTTGCTTCTGAGTTCTCCAAACCCAAAACCAACACTCAGTCGGGCAATACACCGCCCCAACCACCTGGTTTCCAGCATCAGCGCCACGACAGCAGATCATCCTCTGTAACCGCAGGCATGAACGGAAGCGCTGGTGGCTTCCCCAAGCCTGTGGGTAGGAGCAGCAGCTTTGGGGGAACAGCGGGAGCAGAATCTCGCGGCCAGCGGAGGCGAGAGATGCACCGGCACGCCTCCGATGTGGGTGGCGCAAGGCCGTCCAAGCAGGAGACGCAGCAGGCTGATGAGCCACAGCCTATCGATCCTGAGCTAACGGATCAGGACCCTAGCACGCAGCCTGGGTACAATGATGCGATACGAGCGTGGCAGAGGTTCCGCTTCGTCAGAGCTGGATGGTTTACCGCTCAGGAGGCCATCCAGTACATCGACTAGTAAGTGCTCCTGGCCTTCCTTTTTTGCAAAGAGCTTTTTGCAGATGCTTGCGCAGCATGCTGGTACACATGACTAATGGCTTGAAGCTACTACAAGTACCTATCACCGATGACACCCATCTCTCCCCCGACTTTCAGCGATCCCGCTTCACACTTTACCCTACTCACTGAAGAGCCGATTCTGTCCGTTACTCTCCTGACCATCGCCTCGCGTTACAAGCAGCTTGACGGGCCTGGTGGCCATTGCCGCTCCTATGCTATCCATGAGCAGCTCTGGACATATCTTCGTGGCATGATCGAGCGTTGCTTGTGGGGCCAGGAGGCGTTTGGCAGTGGTTTCTGCGGCTCGGGCTCTGCAACTATGATTGAGGAGGAGAGCAAGACCAGCAGCACGGCACCCTGGCGAGGCATGCGCAAGGGCAGCCTCCGCACGCTTGGCACGATCGAGTCGCTCCTGATTCTCACCGAGTGGCACCCCCGCGCATTACACTTTCCACCTCAGGATGCTACAGACGAGCTTATGCTCCCTGACTTTGAGGCGCCAGCACCCCGGGGCGGTAGCGAGCCAGGAGAAGACGGCGCTGCGCGTAACAATCCCAGCGGCTTCGGTGGCAAGCGCATCGAAAGCTGGCTCGAGCCAGCCTGGCGGAGTGATCGCATGTGTTGGATGCTGCTCAGTACAGGTATGGGTCTCGCTTATGAGCTCGGGGTCTTCGATGACATGGAGGAGATGATCCGGGAGGAGGGCGCCAATCGCCCTGAGTTCCTCGATGAAGCATATCGTGCGCGCGCGAATCGCATCAAGCGCCTGCTGCTCATCTACACCACTCAGCTGGCCGGAAGGCTTGGCTGGACGAGTATGGCTCCAGACGAGCTTCGCCGCCATGATCCCGCTTTTGCCAGACGCAGTAGCGGCAAGCATCATCACCAGCAGCCCCAGACGATGGGCAGCAACGCTCTCCATGATGATGCCACACCGGGAACTACATTTTCGGCTTTGTCCATGTCGAATGCGTTCAACTACATTCCCGATATGGAACTCGATGACCAAATCATCCACTGCTGGGCCGGGATCAGCTTCGCAATGCATATGGGCAACGAGAAGCTGTTCCGCTCCCGAAGACATACACAGGAAATCATCCAGAGTGGCAAATACGTCAACTTGCTGGGTGATTTCGGCCCCATGCTCAGGGATTGGGCGCGAGAGTTCGAGCTGTTCCGTCTGCCGCCCTTTATCCGATGCATTCTCAAGATCGAGTATGAGTATGTCCGGATTTATGTTAACTCGCTTAGTTTGCAAGCTGTCGTCGAGAGATGCACTAATAACGCGACGGGGGCGTCAGCTTTGAACGGCGGATCGACGGATGGGGATCACCAGGCACAGCAGCAGCAGCAGCAGCAGCAGCAGCAGCCTCAACAGCAGACCCAACCTCAACCGGCGCAACAGCCACAGCAAGGTCAAGGACAGGACCAGGCAGGACCTCCTCAGTTATCACCGCAGACGATCATGAACTACGGCAAGCTGCCGCTTGGACAATTAGGAGGCTTCACGGTACACGATCAAGAGTACGTTCGCGAAGTTGTAGAGGGGTCACGAAACCTCCTGAACGAGGTCGTTACCGGATTGTTGCCAAATGGGTACCTCAAGCACGCCCCAGTACGGACTTATTTCCGTATTATCAGTGGAGCCATGTTCCTTCTCAAGACATTCGCTCTTGGAGCCCCTCGCTCTGATGTCAAGGCCAGTATTGATCTCATGGACGCCACGGTCGAGGCGTTGAGGAATTGTGTGGTCGATGATGTGCACCTGGGTATCAGGTTTGCAGACTTGCTGGAGAGTCTTACAAGCAGACTGAGAAATCGATTCATCCAGGCGCCGACGATGCAGCAAGTCACGAGCGGAAGGGGACAGAGTCCTGTGGCGGCTGGAGCGGAGACGGGTGCTGGTGGAAACGTGGGAGGAGACTGGATTGGAGGCCATGCCCAGAGCCTGCGAGATGGGCTCAACGGCCAGTGTAAGTCACACCGCCCACGCTTTTCATTTGCCTTCTCATCAATCTTTCGACTGTCCCGGAAGATCAATAGAATCATCTGGGTGTACTATGCTGACATTTCCACACAGTCCGTCCTGCTTCCCCAGCGATGGAAGCCAACAACATTTCGGCCACTCCATTCGACCTTACGACCTCCTCCTTCCCCTACCCCGGTGGCGCCTCTCTCGGTCCCGCGACTCCGGCTGCCGCCCTCGACCTCGCCAACAACACCAACGGGCAACATCACCAGCCTACTAATCATAATCAGCACCACGGCCCCGCTAATGGCGGCATTGATGCCACACTTTTCGACGAGTGGAACAACCCGGGCAACGAGATGTGGTATCTCCCACCCGGACCTGCGTTTTTCCAGAACGTGGGTGTAGGGGGCGATAGCTCCACGGTCGCAATGACAAGTGAGGGTGTCAATGTAGGAGGGCTAGATCTGCTGGATTATATGGGGATGGATTCCACGCAGTATGGCACTGCGATGGAGTTCTGAGAAGTGCCGCTTTTGGGTGAAGGGCTAAATGAGATGGAACGGGACCCGTCCCATCCACACCAGGGAATAGGGAACAGGGAACAGGGAAAGGAAAAAGTCATGTTGCTTCTTGCTTCAAGCCATTGATTTTTTGAGCAGGCGCTGGGATGGCAAAACAGCGAAAGGTACCATATTTCATGGCACGGATTACTTCTATAACGCGATATCTCGCGCAGCAATTGCGACAGTACGGGATTAAGTACAGGCCCTCTTCTAAGCCTATTCAATATATGATCAGACTACATTTTACACATCTGATGCTGTTCATAGTCACTGAATGGAGTCATGGCTACTGCGGTTGACGACAGTCAGATGCAAGCTTTTCGTTCACCATGGACTAGGGCCGGTTGCCGGTGAAGTGTCAGTATAGTATGATAATATATATATGGTAGCAGTTAGACACAAGACAAGATTGGCATTTTCGCCCCGCCCAACTCCACCTCCTCCTATTCCTACTCCTCCTACCAGCACAATCAGAACGAGAGTGAGTCAAAAGTGTGTTTGGATATGGTATAAACAAGAACTGCATACATGGCGTGGTCGCTGCCCACAGATCGGCCAGATCCCTCAGTTGAGAACCACCGGATGAAGCTTGGCCGGGGTCTTTGGAAGTCGGTCTGGACACTTCCATACTGTCCAATGAGGTTACAAATATAAAGAAAAAAAGATTCGAGGCGCATGACTCGCGCGCGGAGAGTGGCTCATCATGAAGTAAGTGTAGAAAACGTTCGAAGGAAGGGGGGGGAGAGATGTATATATGCCAAGGAAAAGGCCCGTGCTCTCGAAGTGGAGAGACGAGGCTGGGGATATCGCATTTGGGAGAGGGAAACGATTCGCTATGAATGAAACGACATGAATGGGAATGGAAAAGGTAGACGGGTAAAAGGGAAAGAATTAGCAGTGTCAAGTGTTGGAAGAAAGAGGAACAGGATGTTGTCTTGTCCTCAACGCAAGAGGTCGTTGATATGAGAGTGGGAGTGAGGTTGTCCCATTACACCTGGAACATGAGAGAGTGCTTAGAGTGGGCGTCTTGGAGGACTACAGAGCTGGTTAGTAACGTGCTGTGGGCCATGATAAGAGGTATACCTACTACGCAGAACATTGGCCTGGCCAGCCCGATCCTCGCACGCGAATTGAAGTCCACTGCCCTCCATGAAGTCAAGGACCACACTGTTCGGCAACTCCTGCACCTCCACGTCCGGGGCATACGGCCTACGGAAGTCGCTGAGATGGTATCTCTTCGTCCCCTGCATTGCGCCAGCCCTGGTAGTCTGCTGCTCAGCAGAAACGCTAAGGAGAATGTAGCCTGCGGCATCCAGGCAGAGGTTGCGTCGCTTCCAGAGGAGGTTATCCGGGAACTGGACGTTCACGTCGCCCATGTATGACAGAATGGCTGGGGCTGTGCTTGTTGCTGTAGTGGCAGGACGAGGTGGAGCTGTATCGGCAATAATCTCTTCCTCGGTGACTGTCGCAGCGAGGCCGGCAGGGGTGGAAATCTTGCCACGAGATCCCAAGTTAGAAAGGCGTCGCATCAGGCGTCCCGCGCGAGATCGCCTCTTCTCGCTGGACATAGACTTGACCTCGTCGGCAGAGACATCGAATCCCGGAGTCTCTGGAGGGATCGGCGAGCTGGCACCCATCTCTCGGTCTCTACTGAAAGATGACCGGTGGCTGCTGAAAGACAGGCGGTGGCTGATGCTGCTTGTTTGGTGCACAGACGGCGGCCTCGAAGGTGACTTGCTGCCGGATGTGGACAGAGTGGGCGTAACCAAGGGTTCGTTGCTTTGAGACGTGATGGATCGTCGCCGTTCCTTGATAAAGTCCTTAACTATACTCAAGGAGGAGCGGCGCGAAGTACTGCCCTTGCCACGCTCGTGCGACTGAGATCGAATAGACTCTCTCGAGATCCTCCTCTCCTGAATGGTTTCTTTAGAGCCAAGCAAGGCTGCCATGGCCTCGGCTGGCCCAGAAGGAGGCGCCGGTTCTGCACGCTGGTGGTCCACAACCAGTGGCGATTGCTTTAGGTCGAGGTGGCCAAACTGGGAAGGGTCCTTGTGACTCTCAAGTGGTGCTTCAGGGTCCCTAATGATCTTTGCCGTGACAGAAATGGATTCGGGTCGGCCACGGGGAGAATTGTGAGGAGAATGGTGTGAGGAGCTTGGGGCGCCGGTTGGGGGCTCAAACATGGAAAGCCTGCTCGCAACAGAGCCTGACCTCTCCCTTTGACGCCGAGCGAGTTGCTTCTCTGCCTCAGGAGATCCATCTCTCGAGTGGGGGATTGTGTGTATCTCCGGCTTGATGTTGAAGGAGCTAGCCCTCTCCAACACCGACGGTGACCTCGAAGGCGTCCTCCCCTTCTTGACTGAGAAGAAGGTGGAGGAGGGCCGTTCCCGTCCGGCAACCACGGGCTTAGTGTCCTTCGATTCGACGGAAAGCATCTCCAGTGCCTTGATACGTTTCGAAATACTTGAGCCCATGTTTGTCTTTTTGGCCAAGTTTGCGCCGGCTTGCTGCTGCTGGGTGATCTTATGTAGATACGCCGCTCCGCCGCTCATTGAGCGAGCAGAGGACTGGCTCACATCTGATGGCGGCATAACGAGGCTGCCTCTAACAGGATTCGAAACTGTCCGCACCATATGTCCGCCACGAGAAGCAGGAGGGTTCGTTGAACTTGGCCGAGGAGGCGTGTCGGCGCTGAACGGGTTGGAGAAGACTGGTGTCACTGGTGTCTTTGCAACTAACATTGGTTTTGCCTCCTCCATAGTCGCACTCTGAAGCTCATTCAAGAGACTTTCGTCGTCGGCAAAGTCAGTCTCAGTGCGTGAAGCAGGTCTGCTAGGGAGGTCTGTTCGGATGGGCTCGACAGGGTGCTTGCGCTTTGGCTTGGTGGATGCTGAAATGGTCTCCGCATCGCTATGGTCGTCGACCACCTGAGCATCCGATTCATCTTCAGCAAGTGCAGACTGGTCCAAGAAGACGGTTGGGCCTTCCAGAACAGCCGACGGACTTGCTGCTGCTTTGGTTGCTTCGCGCATCTCCTTCTTTGACACTGAGTATTGTCTTGTCAAGCTTGATTGTGGTGGGGGTATGCCCATCTCGTTGTCTTGGAGATTCGGATGCTCAGGCTGAGACTTGTCCTCGTGTTGCACGGGTGTCTTTTCCCCATTCGCCATGTGGACGTTACTTGCATTGGCGTTGGGCTGGGCGCCCTTCGAAGAGAATTTCGACACTGGCGCTACCATGACTGGCTCTGGGACACCGACAATGGCAGGCGCAGATTCAGAGGGTCCGTCGTCATCGGATTTGAGTGCAATTGGGTCATCAGGCATCTCGTGCGCCACATGCGCCTGTGCATCCTCGGCCGATGCTTCTGGGTTACCTGATTTGTCCTCGATGGCATCACTTTCGGCAGCAGCAGGTTCAGCTTCGACCTTGGTGGCCGCCACAACCTCCTTGATCTCCTCAACTTCTGCGCGGGTTTGAACTTCTGTTGATTCAAGTTCTTCGGCTGTTTCCTGAACAGTCTCCCTGTCCTCAGTTTTGACCTGCTTGCATTCAACTGTCTCATCGGTCAACTCAGAAATGGAAGACGCTTTGGTCGAGTGATCCGCATCCGAGGATGCAATTAAAGGGCTCGCTGGTCTCGAATCAGATTGTGTCAGAACAGAAGCTTCATCGGCATACGCTGTGGCAGCGTCCGGAGCTCCATCAATCGCAATTGCCGAATCGGCCTTGATCATAACGATTCTCTTCTTAGACTCATGATCCAACTGCTCCTCGCTTTCCTGTTGTGCGGGATGCTCTGGCTCTTCGGGTGATGAAATTGCGGGTGGTTCCTCTTCTGCTGGCTGAGCAGGCTTTTCGAAAGCAGGAATTGCAGGGACAGGTGGCTGAGCTGCTTGTGCCTTCTTCTTCTCTCGCATTTTCTTTGCCTTCATTATACGGGCTTTCTCGGGAGTCATGCCCTGCTTGATCGTGACGCTAGACATGGCACTCGGCGACTTGGGTGCGAGTGTAACGCCCGAACTGGTGTTTGGTCTGGGAGCTTCGAAATATGTTCTCCCCGACTCTTCCGAGGCTGGAACCGAGGACGGAAGCGATAGTTCCTCAGTAGGGGAAGACACTCCGTCCGAGTCTTTGGATTTGGACTTCTTGGAGCCCTTGATGCCAAACATTTTGAGACCAGGTGGTATTGATGACACGGGCCGAAAGTTGCCAGCTGTCTGCGGCCGCGCACTGACGTCAAGCGACGGGCGAGGCCCTAACTTGACTTTGGGCTTATTATAGGGGTAGTATGCGTAATTCAAGCTCTCTTGCCGTCCGGACTGTGAACTCATTCTCCTCGAAGATTCTATTGAGTCGGTTGGAGAGGTTAGCTCAGCATCGGCGCCGACAAACTGCGGAATGTCTGAAGTCGAGGCCGCCGAGAACTTGCTTTGGTCAGGCGAGGCTGCTAATTCCGAGTTCAGAGTTACCGCAGGTTCTGTGGACGCGAGACTGGTATCTGCAGCGAGTTCCTCATTGTTCAAGGTCATGGACTGGCGTTTGGGAGCCCGTTGTTGCAGCTCGTCCTCGTCCTCCTCGGCAATCTCGTTCAGGCGGCGACGGCGGTTCGAGCTCGACGATGATGAATTAGAGGCCGAAGCAGCATGTAGAGAGCAGGCTGCAGAGAGTTTGGAGTCCCTCAACTCCTCAGCGGTGGTGATCTCGAAAGTCGTATCGTGTGGAGAGAAGCGTTCACAGACGGCGTTGTAATGGACAGCCACGCGTGCTGAAACGATAAGCTCAATGCCACGGTGCATGTCCTGGAAATAAAGTACATACCTTGTATCAAGCGAGAACAGCCTTCAGGGAGGTATTTGATGATCACGACGCGTCTTCGATAGCGGAGAAAGCCATATAATGGACTTGTCTCTTCGTAATTCTCGACGGCTTTCCTCAGCTCAGGCAAGCCACCGGTGCCGTTCTCGTGGAGTTCGACCTCGTCACGGGTCGCATATTTGAGTAGGAACCTGTCCATTCGATAGCTTGTTAGCAACAAATACACAAAGAACATTGCAACGACGGAACTGTTGGGACACACCATGCGCCAGGTTCGCCAGACGCCTCGTAGGCTTGGAGGACCTTGGGGTCGTCCAACCCGTTGAGAGACATCGCTGCAGGGCGACGACAAGTGACGATCAGGCCCGGATCATATGTTCTTTCAGTCTTGACTGGTCGGGCGTACACGGGTGTTTAGGAGCGGGGGGGTCGCGTCGTGGGCGTATTGCAGAGCGAACTGTGAAGGCCAGGGCGTCTCAGGGGTGTCACGTCGACATAAGACGACGGCGCTGGCACATTGACACAGAAAATGATGTTCAGGAATAGAACAGAGTATTGACAGCACGACGTCGAGACTGATTACGGTCGTACGCCGGAATATTAGGCGTGAGTTCGATTCGATAGCAGGCAGGGGCCACGATGCGGACAGTCGCCTGTCCATGTCGATGTCAGTCTTCTTTCGGCTGGCTCCTGGTGGTGTTTCCATTCCAGCCAGGCCTGCGACGGTACTCACTCACCTAGCTTGGATAACGTCTGTCAGGGAATAATCCCAAATGAATGAATGATGGCTTCCTTCACCAGCAAGAGACCCAGCTCCCAAATCAGAAAGCAGCGGATCGTGAAACGGAATTAGTGCAAGTGGTCACTCTTTACTTTGGAGAAGAGACGAAATAGGATGGGCGTGGGGAGAAATTGTGTTGATTGCTTGCCCCCCCTTTGCGCGGTGCCAGGTACCCGCGGCGAAGGTCGTCAGAGTACGGTACTATGTACTAACTCAGTGCACACAGTGTGCCCCTGACCCCTGGATCCTTGTCCTCCTCCCAAACTGCCATTGTGGCCTTACCACACTGAAGGTTGCACACCATCTTCTGGTTCTGTACTCCGTATCATACTGGCTTTGGACTGGTCTGACAGTCAGAAACTGACTAGCTACTTGCTGCAGTAGTACTTCACGAAACCTGGGAGCATCTTCCCGATACTGTTGTTGGGACTGTCCCCTCCCCATTGTCGGTCCACACTCCAAGGAAGACATCCAGCACGTCCCTCTATCCCCTGCAGATGGTCCCGGAAGTTACATCCCCAATCATCCCGACTGCTGTCACCAAGCCCTGAATTCACGTTTCCCAAGTTGAGGCCTGGGACAACAGATATGAGGGTTTTTTTCTTTTTGTCTTTTCTTTTTTCTTCGTGTGCCTTGAAGCCCTGCGGAGTTCATAGTCCCTATGACTTATTCAATAGTGCTAAGCTTAGCCTGGCAGTTGGGGCGGCTTTCAGGCGAACCGGGGCCATCCGCCTCCCAAGCTCAAGCTCAAGCTCTCTCTTTGTCGCTCATCATGATTTATTTCATTTTCAGGGGTTCTGTGTGGGGAATCCCGACTGGTACCTTGCCGCGCCAGCCAACCAGATGTTGACGCGACCTGCTCAAGCTTTGTCCATGATGGGAGACGTTACGTATGATACCCTACACTACAAGAGATCAATTTAGTTGTACATCCTCAATCTGCTTACTAGACTACGTGGTCAAGGGCATTGCTCATCATTCGAATATCAGTTATCGTGGTATCCATCTCAGAATGAGTCAGAGTCTTGGAAGCCTATGCTGCAGTCAACCAAAGTCATGTCTGTTGGCAAGTTTATGATTGCGTCGAACAACCTCTCGTTCTATAGGAAGTATTGCAAGCTTGTAAGTCACGGGTGTGGTCTCTGGTTAATCTTCTTTCCATTCTTATAAACACAGCCAACCAACACTAAAGTCACGTAAATCCTGGCCAAAATAAACACTTTGTACATAACAATCCAGAACCAGCCCAGCAAGCAGAACCCTCCCCGCGCGCCGTTCCGACGTTTTGCCATCCTTCCTCACAGTTGACAATTGGCACTCGCATACCTCGCACCAGAGAATACTCGCCCGTGCCCAGAATGGCGCTCTTTGTTATGCATTACTCTTTGTTGCCTTCCTCACCCACAGCCTCGTCCCGTCCCTTCAGTGGCATTTAGTACGGGGGGTTGGGGCCGATTGAAGGGGCATAGTCGTCCTGGCGAGGGCCCATGCCGCTTGAGCGGCCGTCACCGAAGTGCTTCTTGCGAAGAGCTGCGAGCCTCTTCTTCTTGGTGACTGTGTTGATGTATGTGCCAATGATGAAGCCGACCAGGTTGAAGAAAGGCACCCACAGGTTCTCGGGCACGAACTTCTGCGCAAAAGCGAGGCAGATGGGTGAAACGATCCACGAGACACGCATCACCTTCCAGAATCCTACACGAACTGTAGCGCGCACCTGATGGTACGTCCGAGCGCCAGCAATGAGAGCCATGGCTACGAGGTAGACCACGTTTTGGATGGGAGCAATCTGTAATAACATCAGTCATAGATCCTACAGTATGAGCCATGGCCACATGGGCCTTCAGCGACGTATCAACATACGATCAGGTTGCTGGCCAGGATCTGCAGAATCTTGGACTTGAGGCTGGTGCGGTTGGCGAAGACCTTCTGCAGCATCCAAATCATGACATGTCCCATAGGGGCGCTGACAAAGGCGCCGTAGGCGGCCATCTTGGGAACACGAGATGTGAAGTAGTTGCCATGCTTGTTGCGGTCCTTAGCCAAAAAGGAAGCAATCAACTCCTGGGCACCGGCAAGGGTGCCGGCAGTCAGAACCTTGGTGCGAAGCGGGTGCTCCTCGATCTGCTTGATGTAGGCCTACGTACATGTGTAGAAGATCAGTAAATGGCTCCAGCAACGGTCCAATGGCTCTGTATGGATGACAAGGACAGCGGTGGAGGCATGAGCTTACAGCAAGGTAGCCCTTGGTGCCAGCGTTCTGACGACCACCGGTGAGAGCAGTACCGACGCGGGCAGCAATGGGGTGCTTGCCACTGGTGCCAGGAATGCTGCCGCCCTCAGCGCCAGACATGACGTTCTGGGTCTTCTTGACCGTCTCCTCGAACTTAACAGACATGATGGCGGGCGGTATAGCGACAGGAGTTATCGTTATCGGTTTCGTACTCAGTGCCGGGCGCAATCATGAAATGGGGCTGATCTAGAGCGCAAAGGAATGGAAGAGTCAGCGGCAGGCCCTCTTGGATTGAAATGGGTTTATCGTCGCGATGGGTCGGAGAGGCATGTGGTCTGGAGAACATGGGGAGTGGATTTGTTTACCCGCGGAGGGTCTCAGCCCAACGACAGTTGTCTCGGGCGCAAGGGGGTACTGGCAGCAATGATGCGGCGGGAGAAAGCGGTCACATTGACTCGAAAGAAGATAAAGACTCACCAGGACAGCAATCTCGTCAGAATTGGCAGACGAAGAGAACGAGGACAAGGTGGCGGAGCGGCGAGTTCAGAGGTGAGAGGGTTGGAGGTCTGAGGCTGGATGACGCGCCGGGGGTCGTGCAGCTCCCGCGACAAGACTCAGCACTGTGGGTGAATCGTGGCACTGGAGCGGAGGTCAACACAACAACGCACTCGTGCGCTGTAATTAGAGCTGAGCTGGACGCTGGACAGTGCTGGCGGTGGGTAGAGGGCAGGCTTCTGATTGGCCGGTCTCCTGGAGCCGAGGTTTGTTTTCATCGGTGCGAGTACTGAGCAACCGACAAGCGGGGCAAACCGTAAGGATGTACATAGTACATGTCGTACTGTGGAGGCTATGGTGATAAACCAAGTTTACGAGACCCGACGGACACGACACCCATGCTATTTCATGATGCCTTCACTTCGCTGACAGCATGAGCAAACGCTATATGGATACTGCTTTATTGAGCTATCATAGAGAAGCATGGCTACTTGCGGCAATCTTGTAGTGAAACTGTACAAGGCAGGCTCGGCTCTGCGATCGATGAGCTCCAAGACTGTCGTCCATCAAATGGTGCTTGCCCATCAGGTAGAGTCGGATAGTCGACAGACAGCCATGAAACTGGCCACAGCACTGCGGTGTCTGCAGTATGATTCTCATCGAACGAAGTTTGTGTCAGCCCGTTGAAGCCGGCAGCTGGCAGCTGGCAGGCAGTTCAACAGCTGGCTGCCACCTGGCAGTTCGTACCTTCCCATGGAGATCAATAACAATGCCATCGCGGCTTCCAGCCTTCCCGCGTGCTTCATGTTCCAATTCGTGGCCTTTTTTTCTGTGAGGGTTTGTTCGCCTATTCAAAATCTATTTGTGTTTGCTTCCACTTTGAATACCTGTCCCTATCATGACAACCGTAACCGCTTCTCTTGGAATTGACGACCGTCTTCCTGACCAATGGCGTCGACCTACGTTCAAACCTCAATGCACTCATATCAGCATGTCGCGTTTCTACGGGCCAGACCTCATCTGCGACTATTGTCGGCGTCCCGGCCAATTCGGCTGGGTTTATCGATGCTCGCAAGATCGCGAGGAAGTTATCGATTTAGCTCTCTCTCGCGGCTATCCGGTATAGTGACTGTACATACTGATAAGCATCATGAGCGAATGCTGACCTCAGTACAGAGCACGTTCGACCTTCTAGGAGACCAGCTGGCCTCTCGCGTAGGACTTCGTAAAAGAAGTCGGGCTGCTCGCGAAAGTAGCCTGAGTTTCTTCGACGAGATCACTCCTCAACAGATGACAAACTATCGTCCAGACCAGATTGCTACAATTCTAAAACAGAGAGACAATGTCAGTCGATAACAATCCAGGTTGTGCCAGTCACTGACAGGAGTCAGGTCCATGCCGTCATTGCTGCCGAGGAAGCTCGTAAGAACCTGAGCTCAGTCGGGCATCGCTCAGACTTTCCTCCTCACACCTTGTATCACTACCGTGGTGCAGACCCTTGGTCTGAGTTGTTAGAATCAGAGTGTGAATACCAGATCTGTCCGCAATGCCGCCCTGGAGCAGCAGACAGGGCATTTCTCAGTCTCAACGCAGTAGCCGACAACGAGATCATGCCGTGCGCCGCAATTGGTTTCGGATTTCACATTGTAGGTGGACGGCCAGTGTCAGATGTGAGAATTGTCAGGAACCTCGGTCTCCGTGAGGAGGCTACAGTGAGATTTACAGCGAATTCTTAGAATTTTACTGCGACAGAGACTGACGCAGTGACAGGCTTTCACCGATGAAAATCCTTCCGAAGGTTGCTGCACCCCGCGAGATCGCTTCCTAGACCTCCTTCATGACCAGATCGATCGTCTATCAGAATATGACGGTTGGGAGGATGATAGTGACGGAGAGACAGGCTGCTCACTCCATCACACGAAAGTTGGTGATCCTCCCACCCGACTCAAGCATTCCCCACGATACGAAAATCTATCAGTGTTCGTCGAAGACGCCGTCCAAGCCAGTGAGGGGACAAACAAGCGCCCTTGGACACCACCACCATCGCCGAGACCTATCCCTCCAGGTAGCCACTTCGACGAAACTCCAGATGATCTCCTGTCTCCAAACAATGCCGAAAGACACCATGCCTGGAGGAGGCAGCGAATGATACAGGAACTGGACCGTATCTATGAATTCCTAGGGGATCGCCAGTCCATCGTACCTGTGGCTTCGGCTGCGCGAGATGAAATGGCCATCTTGGAGGAAACGATTGAGGTCGGTTTATCGGATATCATCAAGCAAGTCTAAATCCGTGCCATTTCTGCACTGCGAGACTGAGTACATCCACTGAGTGGTGTCCTGAGTATGTAGTAAATTACAGTAAGCTCTGTTTAGCCAAGGATATGATCAAAGCAATGGTTGTTCGCTTGATATAGCAGCCACCTTATCTCTGATGCTCGCATATCTTCTTGATTGTAACTTGACCAGGATTTCTTCATTGCAGCCGTGCACCTCATTGCGTGCTCTCCAGCACCTTCTTCATCATCTGCTGACCTACGACTTTTGCCTCGTCGAATCTTGGCTCGAAATACTTCTGCGTACTCTCAAATCTCTTCTCCCATGTTTCGAAATGCCCCAAGCTCACACACTCCGCCCATCCTCTCGCAGCGAAAGTGAATTCCAGGTCATCGCTCCTGTACGTTTTGTCCTCTACTGCGGTCTTAAGCGCCGATTCCAGCAACGCATCATCGCGGAAGAGGTGTTCTGTCACACCGAGGCGCAATCGGAACAAGGGCGTGCTGCAGAGCATGTGGTCGTAAGGAACGATATTTAGTGCTGCCCAGCAGTCGACCATGGCTAGGAGAGAAAGGTGGTTGTTCGGGCGTGGAGGAGAGTCGGCAGTGGGAGTACCCAGGGAGAAAGAGGTGAGAATAGAAGGCTCAAGCAGCTGTGTCTTCCAGGTTTCAGGACGGCCAAACACCTTCTCCCGGGCTTTGAAGATGCGTTCGCGCATGCCCTCGAGGTTGCCTTCGATCATGAGTTTGTAAAGGTCCGTGACGCTACGCGCGTACTGTGCAATCTGCTCCTTCGCTTCCGGGTTGAGAATCGCCAGCCCGGCGTAGACATGCCACTTCTGACTGTAGATCCTGATGGTCAGGTTGATCTTGACGTTCTCAATGCCGCCGACATAGCGGCTCATCATCCAGGGGAACTGGTTGTTTGCATGCCATGCCTTGCCCATGGACAGGAAAGCAGCATGCGTAACTGCTTGGGTATCTGCGGTTATGCGATCGTGTTCTTGCGCTGTGAGATAGACGAAATTTGATTCGAGACACGATAAGACCGCCTCGACCTTCCGCAGTGACGCATCGGGCGCTCGGTGCTGGATAAGAACGAGTGGTTGGTTGCGAGGGTCGACGCCTGGCCCATGAAGGGAGTGACACGAAATGATATGGACGTCGGCAGGAAGGTAAGCCTCGAACGCCTCGATTTCTGGAGATTTACATGATGTTTGCCCGCCGACAATTGCGCCGAGCTTTGTTGCTACGTAGGACCATGTCAGAACCCAGCGGAAATCTTCGCGAAGTATACAAAAGCACACGAAGGACAACAGGAAATCACAACGAACAGGGCGTCATACATGGACCATATTGGGCAATCACGCGGCCAATGATGGCAGCCTCAACGCTGTAGATAATATAGTCGCTCGCTCTCGAGACAAGATGTCCATTCTTGCATATTTCTACGTGTTTCTAGCACAAGACGGGCTTCAGCATCTGGATTCGATCGCGTTTGGTCGGGGGCACTGGAAATAGCCCATACCATGCCGGCGAACTCCTGCTTCAGACTTTCGTATCTCTCCTCCCTGTCGCAGGCCATAACTCTGGTCAAGCAATCAGTCAACACCGGTTCGGTCTTCGTCGAGGCGTGGTCAAGGAGTGGAAGTAAAACACTAGTAATCTGAGTCGAAGGTCAGCAAAGAGCTTTGACAAATCGCACAAATTGCATGTATAGAGGGAGTTGCTCAGACAGTTGTTTTTAAGGTAGCAAGCGTTTACATCATTGAGAGCAAGGGACAAGACCTGGCGGCCGGAACGGAAACCAGAATGCCCCAAACAATACTCGAGCCAAATGCGCTCTAGTCATCATAGCAGGGAAGAGGGGAATGAGGAGAGGAGGAAAGAGTGCAAACTTACCATGCAAATGCAAAGCACCAGTGAGAGAGTCCATCATGAGCACTCACCTCCAACCGGCAGCTGACAGCTTCTCGGCGTACATCTTGCCCATGTCGCCCATACCGATCATCCCAATGACAAAGTTCTCCATCCCAGGCGGGATGGAGCGCTTCGTCGAGACCGCCATTCTCGACGGTCGGAGCTCGTTTCTGATCGAAGACTAGGGGCTCGATGTGAAATGGGAGACGAATGCTGCGGCTCACTTGAGCTGAGCTAAGAAAAAACCCTGCTGTGCAAGGTCGCTGTCAGGCAATCAAAGCGGGAGCTAGGAAAAGAGTGGTTGGAAGAAGGAGAAGAAAAGGTGAGCGAGGCTGCCTAGACGGCAGGAATTTTCTATGAAGCGGCTGGTGGATACTGCGTATGGTGGGTGTATGCATTTATGCGGAATTTGCATTTATGGATCGTCCGTTCGTCACTCTCCATTGAGCTTCCACATCGAATGCTCGGGTTCGTACAGAATTACTTCATTCCCTTTTCAACATGGCTGCTTTGTTTGCTATCGGCTCAAATGGGTCAGGGCAGTTGGGAATCGGCCATAAAGAAGACGTCTCTGTCCCAAAACAAGTTCTTTTTCACCCAGAAACACCAGCATCTCCAATCAGCACGATAGCTGCTGGTGGCAACCATACACTCCTCCTCACGCATTCCGGGGAACTCTTTTGGAGTGGTGACAAGGATAGCGGAGCTTGTGGCCTTGGACCTTCAGCGAATATCCCGGTCTTCCTGCCAGTTCAGTTGAGCAAAGAAGACATCAAGCATGGCGAAGTGACGTTCATTGCCGCGACCTGGGAAGCTACTATATTAGTCACCAAGGATGCAGAAAATAAGAGCACGCAGGTATTCAGTCTCGGCATTGGCAACAAAGGTGAGCTTGGTGCTGGAGAGTTTATGGTTCGCACTCCCTCTGCCACGCGCCTAAAAGAGTTCCCTCCTCCCGGAACAGAGGTTATCGACATGGACGCTTGCATGGGTCACGTTGTCGTCGTTCTCAGCAACGGCGATGCATACGGTTGGGGGAACTGCAGGAAAGGACAGGCTGGCGAGCCAGGAGCTGTATTTCATCAACCTCGTCTAATAGAGAATGACTTTCCTGTCAGGCGAGCTGTCTGTGCGAAGGAAGCGACTTGTCTATTTGGCGAACCGGGAAGCGGCAAGCTAAGAATTTTGGGCTCTGACAAATGGGGTCTTCAATCGGCGGCTCCTCAGACGGTCCCTACCTGGAAAGATGTGGGTGCCAGCTGGGGTAACATCGTTGTCCTGACTGAAGCCGGCGAGCTTCTGGCTTGGGGCCGGGATGACCATGGCCAAATGCCACCTCCAAACCTGCCAGTCATCAGATCCTTTGCTGTTGGCAGCGAGCACGTTGTTGCCCTGACTGAGGATGCAGAGGTCCTCGCTTGGGGTTGGGGAGAACATGGCAACTGCGGACCAAAAGTTGAGAACAACGACGTGAAGGGCCGATGGAATGTGATCGCTTCCGCCAAATTCATCCCCCCAGACAGTCGTATCGCTTCTGTGGGTGCTGGGTATGCGACAAGCTGGATTTATATCACCAGCTGAGAGCAAAAGCCACAGCGCATCTGCGATAGACTACAGGAAGCTCAATCTGGGAAAAGAGCAAGATTTCTGACGTCTGAAAGCTTTTGAGTTGGCTCCAAGTATGACGATGGTCCAGCGAGCTGATGATCCGGTTGAGCAGAGGGCCGTTCCTCTACTCGGCTCATATGCAAGGTGGACGGGTTCTGACTCGTCAGCATCTGGCACATAGGAAAGTCTGAGTTCTCACTTACTGTCTCTGCACTGTGGTCCCACCCAAGCCTTGCGTCGTCCTCCTGGTCCTCATCCTCATCACCTACAGGCTCCCACCCATCATCGTCAACGAATAGGCTCTGAGAGCCCATCGTAGGTGGTGGCGGGCGTTGTGTCAGGTGTTGCGAGGGCCGGAGGTCAAAAGCACCGATGCGCGAAGCGCTCGCACGTGGTGCACCGAGTTGAGGAGCAGGGTTCGTCACTGGAGGGCGCATAGCTGAAGTTCGATGCTGTGCTTTCTGTGCCGTTTGCTGCTGTGCTACCTGGGCTTGGGAAGGCTCGCTTGGCGCCGCCATGGGGGCAACACTTTCCCTACGAGATGCGGCTTCCAGGCGGGGACCGGCATCCTGAGCCGCATTCTTCCGACCCTTTCTCGTCTTCTGGGTAGGATTGCTGCCTCGTTCACCGACAGTCATTATGAGGAACTCACAGGAGATGGCATCGCTGGAGTAGGACAGTTGTATCGGCTTGGCTGGGATAGAATAGCGGGCGGAGATCTCGTTGCCTGTGATTCCAGCGTGCTGGATGATGGCTCGGAAATCCTTGACAGAAATGACGATGTGGAGTTTGTCCTCTACGTCGATGTCATCGAACTCGTCCACTTCAACAGCAATTGAAGTTTGTAAAGGCTTCTTGAGCACGGCTGGTGGCAAGTCAGAAGAATACATCAAACAAGGACGAAGGAGGGGAGATAGAACAGACCATCTTCGCTCACGCTCTTCTCACTGAAGCAAGTGAAGTTAACATGGTCGCCATCGGTATTGATATCCAGGAACTCAATCCCCGGCCCAAAGTGATCCATCAACTGGCGCAGTGTTCTAGAAGAGATTGTCCAATGGTGAGGTGAATCTTGCCTGTTGAACTTTGCATGGGTCGGGAGGGCAACCTCGTACGGCAGGCGGTGGGTGGATGTCAACCCGTTCCTGAAGATGATACGGGCAATGAAGCGACTCTTGACACCCTCACCGTCCTCTATGGACACATCGCATCGTTCGATTAGGGTTTGTCTCTCGGCATCTCTTTGCAGATCATTGCTTGTCCTGCTGCGGAATAGCGAGATGAGGGCCTAGAGCTTTAATATGAGCGTGTGTACAGGCGTGATAGTAGAAAGTGTTGAACCTACTCTTATGTAAAGATTGCAATAGAATCTCTCGCGGAACTGGCCACCACCTTGGTATTGATACCGAGAGAAGAACTTGGTAGTCGAAAATCGGAAGCCAGCGTAGGCAGACTTGGAGGTGTTGAGGGTGGTGAGTAGAAACTTGAGCATTTGGTTAGTTGGATTTGAGAATCTCGGACATAGCATGGGAATCTAACAGAGTCTTTTCTAGCCTCCATAGAAACATCATCGCTGAATTTGTTGAGGCAGATGAGGGCATCACGGAAGGCCGCCACACCCTCCTCGCTAAGGGTGAAGCTGAGGACCGCCATGATTATAAAGGGCGGTCACGACGTAAACTCCAATAAAGCTGCACCCACAGAAGCAGGTCCCCTTACACCTTGCGAACCAGTGAATAAAAAATCAACCAGTTCGTCACCTGGGCATGATTGCTTTCGACGGAATTACACTGGAGCCACGACGAGTCTGTCACGCCGTGGATGAGCTACGAGGTCAGTGGGGGAAGCAGTGGAGGGGGGGGGAGGGCACTGGTGTTGCCCCGCTAATGGCGATATCGTTTGGTTGCATATTCATTCCCTTCACCAACGTCATAATCGCAAAGTAATATGTCAGGCCATGTAAGTTATTATAAAAAGAGTATCGAAGGTGCTGACTATCCGGATCGCATGACGCAGTAATTCAAGAATTGATCCCGATTGGCGAGTGCAATATCATATCGTGTCGTAACATCGTGTCGTTGCCTTGCTTAGTGGTTCTTGAAGCAGCTCCAGCCGCCGAACGAGAACCGCCACGGACCGCGGCGAACACCTCGCCTGCTCACATTGACGCTGGTGCCGACGTGACGACCACCGATGCCTTTGACGTAGCGGAAACCCATTATTTAAATCGTGTTCTGATGATGAGGGTTGTGGGTTTACGTGTCTTATGTTGTTGTTAGCTGGACCTTTGTCAAATGTCGAGCACGTTCAAGCTTACTGAGTTTGTAGATTGTTTGATGCAAGTTTTGCAGGAAGAAGCTTGATGATAGATATTATCAGGCGAGACGGGCTCCTAGGCGGGAGGGACTTTATTTAAGCAGTTGAGGTCGGGGATCTGTGCCTTGGCAGGCGAAGGGTCGCATCCCGCAGGTGGCTCGGCGTGGTGACGTCGTCAGGGTCCAGGCTGCCTCGCACTACAGTGCACCATCACAGTGTCCGTGACGCGTTTTCAGTGTCTCAGTCGTGCCACCACTACCACAGCCACAGCCATAACCTCATAAGCTTGTTTTCCTGCCAACCCTCTTCACTGCCACTCACCCCGTTGTTGCCGATCATCACGGCATATTTTTTGGATTTAAGCTTTTCTCATGACGCCGAGACAGATCCCGCCCGTCTCCCCGGGTGTATTTGGCGATGATTGCCTGCATATAACTTGTTTGTAGTAGCGCGATCGCGTTCATCGTTCAGATCTCATGAGGGGACTCTCGAGGACTACACACAGAAGTTTCAGAGACTTACAAACAGGCTCATCGCCTTTCTAATGATGAAGACACTCCTTCGACAGAAAGATGTTTTTTTCTCTTTACTAATATTCACAGGATCCATGGCTAATGAAGGCAACTTCACTCCAGCTGTTGGAACATGCCAGCCTGTGAAGGCTTGGACAGCACAGCTTCAAGGGCTGTCTTGAGAAGCTATCCAAGATACCGGTGCAATGGATTTTCGCCAGTGTTATGTACTTGTACCGTTGGGCATTGCGGTTGCTTGGCACTCATTATTCAGTCATTGACAACTCGCGAGCATTCACACCTTGGTCGTCGATACTTTAGGTAATCTTCAGCCGGGAACGGGTGGATGTGGATGGCATTGTCCGCAAAGTACACAATGGTGCCTCAGCTATTGTTGTAGTATTGACACAGGATAGCGTACAGCGCTTCTCTATAATCATAAGCAGATTCTTAGCATCCGCAATACCGGCGTCAAGAGAAAGTCAAGATGGCGAAAAGTTCGTGGACAATGGAGGCAGCTCCCTGCAACCGTGTCGCGGCACATCTAATCCGAGGCTATATGACGTTGCTCGAAGGCTTGTGCGAAGAGATGACTGGCATACGAAGAGGGAGGCTACATCACGAGCTATTGGCAGCCAGCTGACACGCGGTACTGCCTGGTCCCTGAGCCATTGTAACTAGCGCGGCCCATCCAGACTGATTCAACGATGTAGACTTTAATTGAAAGCCAGCAAGCTAGAAGGTCAGCGATAAATTCGCAGCTAGATGTTGCCAATGTCTGTTCTGCAATACCTGGACCTAGATTCAGTTATGCCAGCGTTACAAGGAAAGACGGTGGTTAGAGCGTTGGAAGCGGCGAGACGATCAGTGGGTGTCGCCGTTAAAGGATCCGACTACTGCCTATTGCCCTAAGTCTCATTCCATCTCATTTCATCTCAACCCATTCCTTCTAACCCCCCAGCGGCTAAGCACGCACGACCTACCACGTAGGTACTTAGCAGACTCTCTCCCTCATTTATCTCGTTTCATCATCTAGGACTCGCGCCGTCTTCTTTCTCTGGCGGTGATCAGTCCTGCCGACGCGATGGCCTCATGACTGAGGAAGCCACATCGACATGTATCGCGATCGCAGGACGCTCCTCATCCTCGTGCCCGTAGTGGCATTCTTCCTGGTCGTGACGAGCCTCTATTTGAGCAGTGATTATCTGACGCGCGTCGTCCTTCCAAAGCTGCATTATCCGTCTGCTGAGAGTATTCACGAATTACCGACGCCTGGTGTAGTTTCGTCAGACGTCCCTGTTCCAGACAATGCAGCTTCATCAACGTCGAACCCGACCCCGACGCCGTTAGTAGCGATTGAGCCTGTGCCGATTATTGCAGTCGGGAATGGTATGTTCTCTTGCCCCCACCAATGAGAGAGAACTGTTCGTGTTGATATGAGATAGGCACTATTTTGAAAGCGACGCTTATCCAGCAATACGTTGATGCAATCCTTGACCCAGAATTGACAACCTTCAAGCGGCTTCAGTGCCCACCAATCAATGAGACGAGATATGCGCCATTAAGGAGTCCCGGTGAACCAGACACTGATGAAGCCGGCCTCAGCTTCTTCTTTGCTCTCAACTTACGGAATAACCTCCCTATTCTACCGCGACTGATCGGGAGCATTGTTGAGGCAATTCGTTTCTTGGGGCCCGACCGTTGTGCAATTTCTATCGTTGAAGGAAACTCACCTGACGGAACCGGTGATGTGCTGAAAGCACTTGGGCCCTTTCTTGACCGCCTCGGCATCCAGTATCATTATTCCACCTCCGAGATAAACCCCAAGGAGGGCGATCGGATCGAGAAGCTTGCGCAGCTGCGCAACATGGCTCTGCACCCTCTTATCGAGGCTTTCGAAGACAGTGCCTCTGCCGACACGACTGTTGTCTTTCTCAATGATGTCGCCGCCTGCTCCGAGGACATCTTGGAGCTTGCACTGCAGCGCCGGAGACTTGGAGCAGATATGACCTGTGCAATGGACTGGACTTATGCCGGCGCTGACCCGACCTTTTACGATGTTTGGATATCTCGCGGCATCAATGGCGACTCGTTCTTTTACATCCCGGAAACCGGCAGCTGGGAGCACGCATGGAATCTTTTCTGGAACGATTCCATGACGAAAAGCAGATACGTGGCCAACATGCCGTTCCAGGTGTTTTCATGTTGGAACGGCGCAGTGACGTTCTCAGCAGCGCCTTTGCTCGACGGGGTGCGCTTTCGAGACGCGCAAGAGGGTCACTGCAAACATGGAGAACCTCAGATCTTCTGCAAGGATCTGTGGTCCAAAGGGTACGGCAAAATCGCCGTGGTTCCAACTGTGAACCTGGAATACTCGGACGACAAGGGAATGATGATCAAAACGCTCAAGGGGTATGTGATGGATCTGGTCAGAGACGAGAGGGCAAACGACTCGGTGATTGACTGGTCTGGCCCCCCAGAAGAGGTGAAGTGCATTGAGAACTGGGGCAACCAGTTCTGGAAGCCCTGGGAAGTCAGTCGGCGAGATTTACAAGATAGCTCGAAGTGATACCCACAGACGATTAAATGATTCTTGCGCATTGATCTGAGACACTTCCTATTTGATCACCAGCTATAACATTCCTCGTACAGTCGTAGAAGCCCTTGGCCCTTCATATTCCGATTTGCCTCGACAACAGCATGTCTCACATCATCTGCCATACTCGCCGGTCCGCATGTGACTATGGCGACCTCTTGGTGACCGCCTTGGGCTTCTTGGCGAACAATGTGCTCAACGTTCAAGCGCTGAGCAACGAAGACGTTCAGCTCGATACCAGGTCTCAGATCATGTACACCAGAGGCCTTGACCAATGCGTCGGACCGGCAACCCCAATAAAGGACTGTTCGTCCAAGCGCACCACATGCACGGGACCGGAGAATTGGTAAGACTGCCGCGATTCCACTTCCTCCTACAATGCACACGACTTGAGGCATAGCCATGGACAGTGATGTTGAAGTTGACAACGACGAATAAGAGCCCTCAATAAAGACTTTTCGAGGGTTTACGGAGTGGAACAGAGTGTTTGTCGCACCTCGTTGACGACGGACAAGGAACGTCAAACATGGCCCAGCTTGTTGACCGCGCGGTGACAGAAGGTTGTCGCCTTCTTCTTCTGTCAGCTTACCTTGATCATCGCTGTCTCCAACTCTTTCCACAAAGTTCAGAGGTGTCGAGGGCGAACTGGAAGAGGTTCCTTGTCCTTCCACTGAAAGGTTTCTTAGACGAACATCTTGCGAATCGTAGACCAACATTGCGTCGGTGTCTTCCTCTGCAATAGCTACCGAGGATCTTGACTCTCTGTCACTACCATCGTCGGAGCCCAGCTCGAACATGGCGTCAGGTACATCTCTCGGCACAGTATACTTGTGTGTACTACCAGCGAGAGGATTGACTGCACTGGCAACCGAGAACGGATGGCTCTCCCAGAACCTCCACCAACCTTGCGGAAAGTACAAGTACGAATAGCCCGCCTGGGAGATGCCCTCGACAGTAACCTCGAAGTAGTCTTCATCGAGAGGCGTGATAACGGCGGCACGAGCACCATGAGCTGCAATCTTAGCGAGCCGCACGAGTCTCTCAGACACCCATAGAATCCCTGCAATGAATATCCAGTTCTCGAAGCCCCACGAATAATGGAACTTGACGTAGACGTGGAAGAAGCAGAGGATCAAGGCCACGACCGCGAGGACATTGTGAATATCCAGGAAAAGTTGGTACCATCGGCACCGAAAGGGCAGGACCGAGGTTGCAAAGATGATACCAAAAGTGATGAAGGCTCCGAAACCGATGTTCCAATACAGCCGTGTGAAAACCTCCGAAAAGAAGGGAATGTGCCGAATCAGCTTAACCAGCGAATGTGCCGAGCCTTGAGCAACGCAGATGTAAGCCACCCAGCGGTGAAGGAGGATAAATGTTCCATAGCTCCAGCCAGACAAAGCGAGCAAGGGATTATTCCGTCCGCTGTAGAGGAAGACAACGACGAGATTCGCAAATGACAAATAAGCCGCGCGGTTCGACCAGTAGGTCCAAAAGGCAGCGCTCTCGGTATCGTACTTGAAACTTGGCATGGATCCGCGATAGTGAACCACGGATAGACCAAGGTTGAGGAGCAAGATGAAAGAGATCAGGAGGGCCTGACCACGGAGAGGAGCCATGCCAATGTCGTAGGGCAGGCTGACCAGGTGACGACGCTGCCAGAGAGCCGGTTCGACGACATAGGCCAACAGTGTGCGTTCCAGCCGAGGCGAAACTGCCGCAATGATGAAGTTACTCAGGGCCAACACCAGCGGAAGAAGTACCATGGTGAGAAGGAGAAAAAGGCTGCAAGACGCGTCCTAAAAGTCAGCAACTCAACAATGCAGCAGGAAGGGGGCTCTACTTACCCATACCGAGCGTGCTGCTCCTCGATTCTGGAGTAGTCTTCCATCCACGACTGAACGGCTTCATAATCTGCCTGAGAAAGAGAACTGGGTTCGTCAAGATGATCGCCTTTTGATATCAGAGGCTTGAGGCCACCGTCAGCCAGCTGCAGTGCTTGTGCATACGTGTAGTTGGGCGGACGATGCGACTCTGGCACTGCATCCGTCGCCCAGAACTTCTCTAAGCGCCAGAGCTCTGCATGGTGGTCAGCATCCGAGCATTTCTGATCCATGCACCACGCTAGAGACACCAGGAAGGCGTGATTGTTGCCGTAGCAGTCTGGCGACGTGTTGAAGTTGTCCTTGTGTCCTCCATGTCTCGCCCGTAATGTGACGTCTCTACGTCGACCTTCAGTCGAGCACTCTAATGGCGACAGTGCCAGGAGTCTTTGGCAAGCGTATGCGCACGAAGGCTGCCACATGGAGATGCCAAAGCCGACAAGGCCGGTGCCGGTATTCCTGGACGGTGCTCCATGGGCGGCGACACAGCAAAGACAGTTCAAGCAAGCCGTCAGGAGCAGAAGACTTGATATTCGGACAGAGACCATGGGGAATGAAGCGTCGACCGCGTATGCTGTAGAGCGACTGCTGAACGAGCAGACGTTGGAGGTGCACCAGCGGTTGAGGATAGAGTTTGCTGGGCGCGGTACGTCGAGCGAAGAGACCGCTCTGCTTAGGCACACCGGATTCACATGAACCAGCAATCCAAGAAGATCGACAGAAAGATGACTGAACCTGGTCCGAAAAGCCGCGCAAAGTTACCATTCGCGATCCAGCTTGTGCACATGGGTGCCCTTTCGACGATTGTCAACAGCGTCGCCATCCAGGTTCCACTTGGCTGACTTGCAAACCCGCTCAAAACAGCGCAGTCAGCACCGGACTTTATCTAGGGAGGAATTATTTAACATACACATATATCCATTTTGACCACAAATTTGCCAAGACTAGTGGCGCAAATATAGCACACAACCAATGTCGGCCATTTATATATAAACTCTATAATAAATAAAAATATACTGCTTTTTAAATATATTATAAGCTATATATATAAAAGTAAGGCTATTTATAATTATAACTACTGCCTATTTTATTAACTAAAAGTAAATTCGATTATTTACCTATTTTTATATAATAAATACTTTAATTAAAGTAGTATTTCCTATATATAAGGCTGCCTAAGAGGCTATAAAGATAGCTATAATATTTAAGGGGTTTACTATATATATTTATTTATATTATTTAAATAAGGCTATAATTAAGATAATAAGGCTATTATATATAAAAGTATACCTAGCTAATCCTTTAAATATAAATAAAACCTATAAATTTAAATGCTATAAATTAGCCTTTTTAAAGTATATTAACTACCCTTAAAAGATTATAATTTAAAGTATTAATACTAAGTAAGAGGTTATTTAACTTATTAACCTATTAAGCTAATATAATTATAAATTACTTAGTATATAAATAAAGTTATAATACTAAAAAAATGCTTAAGAAATTTAAAAATTAAATTATCTTTAGTATTATTAATATTTTAACTTTTATAATCCTTATATAATTATATATAAATAGAGAAATAATATTTAATTCTTTTAATTTTTAATTTATATAGCTATTTTTAAGCTTATTATTAAGTTAAACTAATAGGCTAGACCTTAATTTAATAGCTTATAAATTAACTTAAAAACTTAAATAAGTATATTATAAAGTATTTATTAAGACATAATAATTATATTCTTTATCTCCTTATTTACTTATATTTAAGGCTTAAGCTTTAAAAATAATATTATAAAGTTATATAAATAAATTATACTTATAAAACTAATTATTTTAATATATTATTAATAAATATTTATAATATTATAAATCTTAAAAAGACCTTTTAAATTACTATTATTTTCTTAAATAATAAAATAAAAAGTATATATAATTAGGCTTTTAAATAACTTAGTAGTATTATAATTATTAAAGATATTTCTAGCCCTTTTATAATTATTATAAATAAGGAATTAAGCCTTATTAATAGCTTATATATTTATTTATTTATTTATTATACGCTGCTAGCTAATTAAAGCATATAGTACCTTTATCTCTAGCTAACTTAGGGGAAAACCTTAATTACCTAGAATAAAAACCCTAAGTTATAGTTTATATATAAGCGCTATAATACTATAATACTATTAATAAGTACTTAACTTTAAAGAAATTCTAGCTTAATAGCTAGACTTATCTTATATAAGATATAAAAGAAGATAAAAGAAAGTTAAGAGGGGAGTAAGGCAGTAGGGGGTAATAAAGGAAGGGGAGGGGCTAGGAGAGAAAGGGTTTACTATAAGGCTAGTATATTATTATACCCTGCGTAATAAGGCTATAGCCTTACTATATATCTCTTTATTTATCCCTAGGAAGTTAGGCTATATACTATTAAGTGCTGCATACGCCTAAGGCATTATTATTATAAAGAGGGCTAATGCATTTATTTACTAGGCGGCTATTATAATAGTTGCTAGTAGCTGCCCTTAGCCCCTATAGCAGGTCTTTAAAGAGGGCAAAACTTATTGCCTCTCCTGCCCTCCTTTTCTCCCTCTCTTCCTCTTTATAATAATACTAAGGTAGGTTAGGTAAAGAGATCCTAAGCCTATATAAGCACACCGCTAACACTACAGTGCTGCAGCAGCAACAGCAATAATAATAATAATAATAATAATAATAATAGTAGGTTACGGCATCGTTGCGGCGTCGTTGCCGTCCCCTGCGGCGCCGCTGCGCCCCCGGCCCCATGCGCAGCCCAGCTAACCTTCGCTAGATTAATCTACTAGCTATAAGTTTGCGCAAGCGCGCGCAGCGCCCCCGACCCAACGCCGCCGATGGCCCGATAGCCTACTAACCTGAGTTAGATAGCTAATAAGAGGAAGAAGTAGGGAGGGGGAGTAAAGGAGAGGGCGGCTAAGCAGGCTTGCAATGTAGACGTAGTAGGCCTAGTATGCCCGCTGCCTTATTCTACGTATGTGACCTATATAGCAAATAATAGTACCTAAGGCCTATGCTGCGACTAGGCTTAAAAGGCTGGCGGCCTTTATGCTGGCTGCTCGGCGGCTTATAAGGGCTGCCTAGCCCTTTTGTATAATGCCTAGGTTATAGCTGCAGCATTCGCCGCTGCGCTCTAAAGGGAGCCGGCGGATAAGGGCGAGATTAAGCAGGCGTATAAGGCCGCCCTATACGCAAAGAATGCTGCTATAGAGGCAGTAAAAGCTATAATAAGCAGTTTTAGTATTATATTAGCTATAATAGCAGTTACTTAGGTTTAAGGCTTAAAATACCTTCTTAAGAGGTTAGTATACTTATAAGAGTATATTGCTTTTATAATAAAGGCAAGTAATCCTATTATAGCTATAGCAGCTATATATTAATATTATAAGGCAATAAAGAGGTAGGGTAAGTTATAAGATATAAAGGAGGAGAGTTTTAAGGAGACTTTAATAGTAATAGTAAAGGCAATAGGGAGAGGGGATAGGAAGGGGGATAAGAATAATAAGTCTTTAATTTTATTAAATATCCTACTAAAAAGTAAGAAGGAGAATAGGGGGGAAAATAGGGGGAAGTAATTATATAAATAGCAGGGTTTTTTCCCCCTTTAGAGGGGTTTTCTTATATTTATTATAGTTAGCCCTTAAAGGGCTGCTATAGAGGATAAAGGGTATTAGAAGGCAGTAAGGGGCTAAGGCAGGCATAGGCTTAAGAGGGGGAGCGTTTAGGGATATTAATTATAGTATAGTTTTAGGTTAAGGGCATAGTATAATATAAGGTTAAACTATACTAATACTTGCTCCTAAAGAAATTAGCTTATAAGTACTTAGGCAGTAATTAAATTATAAAGGCCTATAATTAAGTTATAAGGAGTTTATAGTATTAGAGATATTCTTAGGTATAGCTGGTTTAAGTAGTATAAAATTATATATGTAATTATCTCCTCCTTATAGCTGTATTAGCACTGTAGTATTATAATATTAAGTATGCCCTAACTAAAGAAAAAGGCTTATAAGCTTATATATCCTATTTAAAGCTAAATAAAAGCTAAGCTTTAATACTTAGGAAGCCCTTTATATAGCTAAAAAATGCCTTTAGTTTTAAAAGAGGGCTTAAAGTTTACTACTATAGCTTTGCCTTATATTTGCTATATAAGTATACTTAAAGAGTAATTAAATTATCTACCCCTTTACTCTTACTTAAGCTATTCCCACTATACTATAGTATTGGCCCTAGGTTATAGCTACCTTATAGCCTAGCCCCTAGCCTCCTCTACTAGTCTCCTATACGGCCTTAACCTTGCCCTCTAGCCTATAATCCACCTTGCCGCCGCAGCGTAGGCAAGGTAAACCGAGGCGGCCTCGCTGCGGCCCAGCGCTCGCTCATAGAACCTCCAGACCCGGTGGTTTAGGTAGAGTAATAGCTTATATAATAATATTTTATTTAAATAAGCTGCCTACCTCCTTTATATATAGTATTGTGAGACGAGGAAATGGTCCTCAAGTGGATTTTTCATGTACCATTAGTTTCCTTTGTCATCACATTCGTTTGCTATAAAAGGAAGGCCACAGATTGCTCAAACAGAGGCAGAACCAACAATTCCAACACATTCTTTGCTCATTGATCTGAATTACTTGACGCAGGCTTAGTTCCCTCGCCCTTGACTTTCTTACTTGACAACGTGATTTATTTGTTCCTTTTATTTGACTATTACTACTATTACCATTTGATCAAATGGTTGAGCTGTCTATTTGGCTCCAAACGGATCTCCCTTCGCAACCTTGACACGAAAACCCGACCACGACTTCAAACGATATGATAATTGAAAGCTTTCTTTACTAACCATTTGATCTATTGCTTTTACCTTTACTACTATATTTACATTTCTTATTTTCCTTCTTTTCTCGAATACCCATTTTTGGGGTCTTTTCTGTTGATCACGCCGCTCCTGCGTCGCTTGGCTTCACTGTTCTTCGATTCCTGGGTGGGTGTCTCTTTTCCTCACAAATTGGTGGTCAGTATGAGGGGAAAATCGAGACACGTGGCGATTGCTACGAATTCGACGGCACTTTCACGCTGCCAGAACCGAACTCAATGCCTTTGCTGCGGATACCACAGAGGAAATAAAGACATGGAGACAATCGACAGCCAGAAAGTGGGCATCCAGAAAGACCCTGAAAAACTCTCGAGGCAGCTTAATCTTCTCAGCAGATCTCACGAAGCCCCTTTTTGTTCAGACTACGAAGTGTTGGGAAATGACGGGCAGGATTCACCCTGGTCACCTCTCGGCTCCCACGGTAGAGCCCTGCTATCAGGGCGGCCCAGGCGACGGAAAGTCCCAAGCCGAACGAAAGCAGGAAAAGAACACCAGCAAACCAACGATTGGGAAATGACGACCCAACAGAACGAAAAGACTGGCCAGTTGCGCGGCAACAAGAGATCAGATGGTTGAGCATACAATATACGCTGCAACGTCTATATGAAGGCTTATATGCACGCCTAGGCTTGTGTGTAGGCCTGATATGCACTTGGATAAATTATCTCAACAGTGATCAAAGACGAACCGTTACGTTGGAGCTCCCACAAGATCATCATCAGCCAACAAGAAGCCGCAACCGCCGACGGCGAAGGCCAAGGAGAAGATCTCCAAGAACAAGAGACGCGATGGAAGAAAACATCCGTATCCAACCTCCTCGAACCCCCTCGGCAGGAAGCTCCTTGAATCCTGATAATCATGAGGCCGCATACATCGCCAACCAGAGAATGCTGTCCGCACTTGAAGCCCTTGCTGCACAGAAAGGACCAACCATCCTCTCGATCAACCCTTCAATGGTTACAACATAACTGAGTACTTGAAAATTTCGAACAGTGGGCTTCACAGTACCACTTTGGGGAGGAAGTAAAGAAAGAATGGTTCATCAGGAACACTGCTCCAAATCAACGAGAGACTGTAAGGGTGGTCATCAGTGATATCCCTTGGGCGTCAGCGAAAGACGAGTTGAAGCTCCACTACAGGGACCTTGACAAGAGGCAAGTGATAACTGCTCAATCGGAACTGGATGCTCTCAATCAACAGAGGCCATACGGCAACAAAGAAATGAGCCTCTGGGTCAAAAAGCACACTCATTGGTGGAAGCAAGTTGCACCAACTGATTGGGAAGAATCGCCTATGCAATCACGAAACGTCATCCAAGCCCTGCAGAACGATTCTACGCTTCTATACCATTTGGTCAAAAGCTTTGGGTCAATCGAGGGAGCCATTCAAGCACCATACGGGAAGTTGATTGGTCAAGTCAAACAATGGTTGCTCCCCAAACTCGATGTGGAACAATTCCAAAAGAGGCTCGCTAACCCACCGAACCATTTGATCGAATCCCAACAATACCGCTCGAACCAACGAAACGATGAAATACCCACAAGGAAAGTTGAGTCCGAAAAGGTCAAGGATCAACAGGCTCAAGGGGAGGGTCCCATGCTTCCGCATATCCCCACTATCCTAAAGAACATGGATCATACCTACAAGAAAAAGATGGATGAACTCACGCTCGATATGGAAAAGTTGAGGGTTAATGCTGTCAATCAAGCGGAGCAGCAGATCATCCAGCTGATGAGGAAGAAGTACGGAATCCTCGGTGATGACCAAGAACTCTTTGGGAACGGCGCCTAACTTCTTGGTTAACTCTGTCCAGTCGAGTCAGGACTCCCATAGTGAACCTTATAGCATCGATCCTGAGAGCTTTGAACGCGGGATCCCAAGCCTCGGTATAAATGCAGTAAGGGGATACTACCAAGGAGGGAGGCAACAAGCCGGACCTGAGAAATGCTGGTACTGTGGCATCTCAAGGCCAGGATCTCACTACCCAAACGATGGGGATTGCAAGGAACATGAACATGACAAGAATATAGGGTTTGCGATGTTCGATTCAGGTACTCGAGCCCTATTCATGCGTCCTAATTCTCCAGATGAGACAATGGTTCCCCACCTGTTGGTTGAGGAATATATTAGAGCGAACATTCCCCTGAGGAAACTGGCTGTTAAATGGGCCCGCGAAGCACCTGAAAGCGCGGCAGCTTCACTCTTGAAGAAAGTGGCTGAGGTGCCAATGACAGTCAATAACCAATGGGACTCTACAGCAAAGGAATCTACGATCCTCGACAAGTATAACACTTCGACTATGAGAGATGCTACGTCTCGCCACTCAGCATTCACCCTCAAACCTTTCAAAGGATCTGCCCTAGACGTGCAAGGACCAAAGATACAATCCATCCTCTTTGACAGACCGGAAGAGTCGGATGGGACGATGAGTGTCAACGTGATTGGAAAGCGAAGTCGAACCGATGAAGGTGAAGGAAGGAGCACCCAAATACCTGCCTCAGAACCTTCAGATCAAATGGTTCAAGCATCCACAAGTGCAGAAGAAGAGCTCGACCACGCTAGAAACTCTCTTGAGGGAAATCCTTGACAAGAAGATACAAGTTACCATCAAGGACATGAGCATCCTCATGCCACAAGTCAGCGCATTGCTTCGGGACTCCTTGAACGGTTATCGGGAGGATATACAAGAGTGAAGTTGCCAATCGAAAAGGATCCATCAGCGCCACAGAACATTGGGATCAACACGAACAAGATGGGCGCCGCTGAAGAAGTTTCCGCAGACAACTTTGTGAATCTCTTTGACAAAAGGATGCTAGATACTGCCCCTCTTATCTTCTCAGACGATGGCAAACCACACATTGACTCAAAAGTGGAAGAGGCCATGGCACCAAAGGAGGTTCCTCAAAGAGAGGGGCAAGACAAGGAACCATCTGATCAGAACAATGAGATCATTACGACCACTACCTTGAAGTGGGAAGGACCTGGTCTGGATAGTCCGACAAGACCCTCAAGCATGGCGGTTACCAGTATTGGGTTGAGCATAGACCCTGGTGCGAAGCCCAAGATGAAAAGCATCCAGGATATCCTCACCTACAGGTCCGAATTGGTACAGGGAACAACTCAATAATCAACGCCATGATTGACTCTGGATCCGAAGGAAACATCATCACAAAGGATATCGCGGAGAAGTACGGTCTCACCATCAAAGGGAAAGGAGTGACCTCTAGACCCTATGTTGGTTCTGAAGTCAGCATGCTAGGAGAAACTCAAGTTCGACTCTTCATTGGAAATGTCTGGATTGATGTTATGTTCTGGGTTGGACCTAACACAACTTCGGTACCAATGATCCTAGGCATGCCCTTTGTAAGGAAACCAAGTTGCAATTTGAACACGATGATCCTTCTGGAATACTGCACGTCAAATGCCGCATCGGAAATACCATCCTCATTGCTCCTTCAGCAGGAAGCATCAAATGGAGCCTGCCTTCCTCAGGGGTGGACTCAAAATAGCCGTCAACTGCATGACAAGACCTACAGTTGACGGGGAAAGAGGTCTTGAGAGTGATGAGGAGGAGGTGAAAGTGGTGTTGGGACCCGAGGAGGCCTTTCGGATCTTCAATATGATCTTACGATACTGCGACAGCAGATTGGACGAGGTCATAGAAGCACAAGAGGAACCATGGGGCTACAAGAATGCAAAACGATCCGGCGGAAACGACAACCATTTGATCAGATCGCATGGAATGAGAGTGAACACAATGTACAAACCCAAGGCAAAGAAAGTTCAGCCAGTTGATGATGCTGAATCAGATGGGTCGGTACCAGCAGGGGACCCTCAGTGGAGGGACAAGAAGTGGAAGGAAGCCTTGAAGACCTTGAGACCTGACCCAGATTTCCCCGGTTATATTACAGGAAGGTTCTCAACAGTTGAGGAAGGAATGAGGCTAACCGATGAACGCCTGAAAGAGATCTTGGAGAAGACTGGTGACCTCCAAGAACAGGAGAAGAAGCTGTTTGTGAGAGTTCTCCGCAACAGAGAAATGGCTCTTGCATGGGACTTCACAGAATCAGGACGAGTTGATCAAATGGTTGCACCACCCCAGGAGATCAGAACTATCGAACATTCGGCTTGGCAGGCAAACTCGATCCGGATCCCGAAGGGACTTGAGAAGAAAGCGGTAGACCTTCTCCGAGAGCGACTCAAGAAAGGAATTCTTGAAGAATCGCACGCATCATACAGAAACCCTTGGTTTCTTGTCATGAAAAAGGATGGTGGTCTCCGACTGATTAACTCAGCGACTCGGATCAATGCCGTTACCATCAGAGATGCCCTAAAGCCTACGGGAGCTGACGAGTTCAGTGAAGATGTTGCGATGTGCAAGATGCTGTCCTTGATGGATTTCTTCTCGGGATATGATCAAATCGCATTGGCAATGAAGAGCAGGGATATTACGAGCTTTGACTCTCCAATCGGGTTGTTACGAATGTGCACCCTGCCCCAGGGAGCAACGAACTCAGTCGCTCAGTTCATCAGAATCCTCACAAGGATCCTTGGGGAACTAATACCTGCAGTGTGCAAAGCCTTTCTTGACGATGTTGTGGTCAAGGGACCGAACACGACCTACAATGACGAAGAGATCTTCCAAGGAGTTCGTCGATATGTTTTCGAACACATCCGCAACATTGACCTGACTTTACTTAATATCGAGCTCGCAGGATGCACTGTATCTGCGAAGAAGTCTCAATGGTGCCAACGTATGGCGGTTGTTGTTGGATATCTCTGCGGAACAAACGGAAGATCCTGAAGAGTCAAAAGTCATCAAGATCCAGGAATGGAAGAGCTGCAGGAGTGTTGTTGAAGTCCGAGCCTTTCTTGGGATTGCTGGATTCTATAGGGCATGGGTGAAGATGTTTGCGGTTATCGCAAGACCTCTACATGACCTACTGAAGAAAGGAGCAGCCTGGGAATGGGGAGGATCTCAACAGGACGCAATGGACCAGCTCAAGCATTTGATCACATCATCACCGATACTGATCACCATTGACTACAGCGAAGGAGCCGGAGAGATTATCCTTCAAATTGATGCGAGCGGTGATGGATGGGGAGCTGTTCTAATGCAAGAAGTCGAAGGAAGAGAAGACCCGCAAGGTATGAGAGTGGCACGTGGTCAAAAGCAGAGAGAATATACGATGCCACGAAGAGGGAAGCTAAGGCAGCTCTCTACGCCATCCGCAAGTTGAGAAGTTACTTGTATGGGATTCACTTCACCTTGGAGACAGATGCGAGAGTGCTGGTTGACCAGTTGAATGGGAGAGGAGACGACGTTCCGGGCGCACTTGTGATCAGGTGGATCAGTTACATCCTCTTGTTCGACTTCACTGTCAGACACATCCCGGGGAAACAAAACAGTGTTGCAGATGGACTGTCAAGAAAGCCACCAGGACCATCTGATGCATCTGATCAAATGGTTGGTGAGGACCTGGAAGCAGTCGTTGATATGCATTTGAACTCAGTGCATCTTGAGTCATTGCTCGAAGAAGGGTATGGGGAGGAATCTCGGAACCTCGCCCTATTTCTCACAACAATGCAAAGACCGACCGGAATGGATAAGATTGGATATCGCCGCATCCGACTCAAGGCACGAACTCATTTTGTGCGCGACAAACGCCTTTGAAAAGAACAAAACAGGGAATGTCTTACGAGTTGTAGACGACCCTGAAGAAAGACGAGACATTGTTCGAGCAATGCATGCGGACCTTGGCCACAAAGGGAAAGACACTATATTCAACTGGTTAAAGACAAGGTATACATGGCCACAAATGTGGAATAATGTTACTGAAGCTATAGCCTGTTGCCCAGTTTGCCAAGGGTTCTCAGTTATTCGACCAAGGGAACCAACTGTCCCAACTCGACCAGGCCGACCCATGGCTAAAGTTCATTTTGACATACAATACATGCCAGAATGCAGAGGGTACAAGTACCTAATTGAGTGCCGTTGCGATCTCACAGGGTGGGTCGAAGCTATGCCCTCCAGAACCAAGGAGGCAAGAGCTGCAAGAAAGCTCGCCGAAGAGTTGCAGTATCGGTACGGGACAATTGAGGTTGTTGTTGTTGATGGAGGAAGGAATTCCTAGCCGACTTTGCTCAAACCTTTCGAGACTTTGGAGCCCGAGTTGTTGTTACAAGCGCCTGGAACCCGAGGGCAAATGGCCTCGTTGAGGGAGGGCACTTCAGACTAACGATGACAATGGCAAAAATGGCTAAGAGTGAAGGAAAGGATTGGATCAAATGGTTAGGACTAGCTCTACTCGTTGATCGCACCTCAGTGCGGAAATCTCACGGTAGAACGGCCTACTACTTGATGTATGGCACGGAAGCTATCCTTCCTCTTGAAACAAGATACCCTACTTGGAGGCTGATCAGGTGGGACTCTGTGGAGGATGCTGAGAGCCTCTTCGAAGCAAGATTGAGGGCCCTTCGCCAACTGCCTCATGACATCGAACGGGCAAGAGAGCATGTGGCTAGATACCGAAGCCAACAAGCCCAACAGAGAGACAAGGAAAACCGCCACAGACTCAGAAAAGTCCAGCTTAAGCCAGGAGATCTCGTCCTAGTATATGATGCTACGAGGATACTGACTTATCTCGCCAAAGAAAGCTACGACTACGATGGAACGGGCCCTTCAGAATTGCGTCTCAAGCAGAACACACAAAAGCCTACAGGTTGAAAACAATGGATGGGATACAATTGACTCGGACCTTTCCTGGGCATTTGATCAAAAGGTTCACAGCAGACAAAGAAGGCTGGTGGCATACCTATCCGATTTCAACAACGTTCAGGAAGATGGGTTGCCTGAGTACGAAGAAAGCAGTGATAACTCGTGCGATGACTGGAATCCTAACCAAGGCAAAGAAGAAGACATGGAGTCTGAGTTAAGCGAACCCGAAGACAATATGGTCGCTACTAACAAAAGAACGGACCAAGTTCAAGTGGTGATTCCATCAAAATTGACTCAGAAGGACAAAGATGAGTTTATCCTTGCCTAACTATGATCTGAAAACGTTTATTGGTGCGCCTTTGCTGCTGTCAAAGGCGCAGGGAGGATTTGCAGGGAAACAAAGAAAACAAGCCAAAAACCTCGAAAGAACCATTCCAACCATTTGATCAAAAGCTGATCATCACTGACTGAGAAGCATTTGACAACTTCCTTTACTCCCAGTTGATCTTCTTCTCAGAATCTGGTTTCCAAAGAGATTGGTCAACCGACGAACCTCGATCGCCTCAAGAGCCAGCTGATTTTCGTTTCTAACTGGAATTTGACAAGAGATGCGTGGAGCAGTGGTGTGGTTGAGATAAGACAAAGGAAGAATTGCCGACTGTTTCTGCCGAGGGTAATCCCGTCCTGCAAATGGTCGATCAATACAACCATCATTAGGATCGCTTTTGATGCGGTTGTAGGGTTGAAGGAAGGGTTAGCCCACTCGCATTCAGTGTTCTCAGCCCACAAACAATTGGCACAACGACCGTTCTGGATGGAGGGAAAAGAGATACACTCATGAAAGGAAACATGACATGTTCCGCGCCCCAGTAATCGTCTTGCGGAAAGTGTTGCTGCAATGCGTACAAGTTCGACTGTTCGGAGTACCAAAAGAGGCGACGAAAAGAGCCCTTGCACGGAAAGGGCGGTTCACTGCTTCCCAAAGGAAGACACCATCTAGATGCCCTGCCTCGGCAGGGATATAGATGGGATAAGAAGGCGCAGTTTTGAACGCATCAGACAAGACAAGCTCTGCCACATCTGGGACAGCTCCGACATACCCAATGAGAGTCTTCCAGAAGCATTCCCGAACGGAACCATATCCATGATCGCTGATGAACTGCTTCAGCTCCACAGAATCCTTGAATAGGTCACTGGTCTCGTTAAGGATTTCCCACTCGCAGTACAAAGGACAGTTCAGACGACCGATGTTGATACCACCAAGTGTCCACACTCGAATGCAGAAAACAAGCTAAGAGAAAGAAATGTCAGCAAATGATCAAATGGTTCATAGGGAAAGATGGTACTTACCATGGAGTACCCGGGCTTGCTTTCGAATGCAAGTTTGGCCGCCTTCTTGGACGGATTGCTGAGGAAGTCGGAAAGAAATTCAGTTCGATGATTCCACGAAATCCAGGTATACGCTTTGAAGTCGGACGAGTCACAGCCGGCTGAAATGAGAGAAGTAACGTTCGGAAGTTCGCTGCGCCGACGAAGGAGCTCTTGGCCGTAAGACGTGGAAGGAGTCATGATGGAAGGAAAAGCTGATTGCGGAAAAGGAAAAGGGATGAAGGCTGAGACTCTAAGGAAAGGCAAGAAGGCCGAAGGCCTTTTATCTTCACAAGGAGGCCTTGGAAGATGTGGTGCCTTCTAGCGATGAGGAAAAATTTTCACTTGAACAAAGAGTGAAGATTGATTCACTCGATCAAAGGATGATTCACATGAGAAAAGGCACCAAACGAAAGGCTGATTCATTTGATCAGAAGACAATCAGCGCGGATTACCTCACAACAAAGTGATGAAAAATTTTCACTCGAGCAAAAGTGAAGATTGATTCACTTGAATTGAGGAGATTCACACGAGAAGCATCACCAAACGGAAGGCTTGATTCATTTGATCAAGAGGCAACCAATATGAATTACCTCACAGAAGGATGATTCATTGAAACGGAACAACGCCAAAGGAAATCATGATTCACACGAACAAGGGATATTCAGTACGAATCCTTTGACCTCAAAGGGCTTGATCAATACGAATTACCCTACCTTGCGATGGATCAACAAGGAGAAAACTCTGCCGCGCGGATCACATTGCATCACAAGCCACTGCAGCCAGGTTGAATCATCTTGAATGACCAGATGATTCACTGCAAGAAAATTTTTCAAGATATTCCAGAGGATTCTCCTTAGGCCGGATGAAAACACATAAAAGGAAAAGGAATTCCCTTGGGATTGATGCCCTCTTCCTCTTGGAGACTATAAGCGGATGTGCAGCTACTGCGAGTCCATCGCAGCCGCACGTTAAGGCAGCTTCGTTTCCTGGATCCTTCTCTTCTTTCTCTTGATTTCCCTTTCACCCAATCTTTTCCGATGAACTGAACACGCACAACCATTTGATCAATCCCTGAAGGTCAACATGGCAGACAATTCGACCTCATTTCCCAAGGCGAAAGCGCCCAAGCCTAACACGAGCGGTAAAGTACTAATCGCCGCAAAAGGCGAGAAGTCGAGGAAGGCTCTTGATGCAGCCACACGTACCAAGTACATCAACTCACAGACAGTCGGCAACAATATCCTCCACTCGTTCCTGACCCCTTTTACCTCCTTGACCAACTGACCTTTGCCAATGGCAAAATACTTCTTGACGATGCCCCTCCTGAGAACTTGCATTGGAAGTTTGGGCACCCAGACGAACAACCTACCAACCGATCGTCTCCAGGTTCTGAATTGAAACTCCTGTATGGTGATCAGCCTCCTTGGATCCTATGGAGAACCAACTGGCCAAATGGTATCAGGGTTGAGTGGGATGGTAACGATGAAGACAAAGCCCCTCAGATCCTAAACCTACCTGACGGTGATTTCGGAGTTCGACCTGAGTTCCCCTTGGACCGAGAAGATGTCCCCGAGTACCTCTCCCTCATCTACAAGCTCTTGACACCTGGATACTCTGCTGGCGACACCATGTCAAGTATAGAAGTTAACGCCCTAATGACCCTCCTCTTTAGGGACATCAAAGGAGCTGTCGGCTGGTCTGACTACCATTGGAATGTACACACAAACGGCTTGACAAATGACTGGCTTCCTCAGGGCGACGACGAGGACCCTGCTTATTTGAAGCTTCGCAAGAGCTTTGAGACGCCTGTATCAGGTGGAGGTCCTTTCTTTGGCACGCATGAGCGCTTCTTCCTCGATTCGTGGGGCCGGCCATTCTACGCCGGGATGATCTACTGGGGTCATCCAAATGGCGGACATGTTGGCCATTGGGGAGCTTTCATTTGGGACAAACGGATCGGGCATCTCTATGTCATGGATTCAATGCGTCTTACCGGAAAGGGCATTGAAGGGTTCCTAGGAATCTGGCGCCAGACCCTTCGGTTGGCAAACGTTCCTTATCATTTCACTTACACGATCTGCCCAGTTACCCAACAGTCTGAAGCCTGGGAGTGTGGATTTGTAGCTATCTACTGGCTATGGACGCAACTCCGGGGACTTGTTGGACGAAGGTCCTCAAGGCATCGCCTTGAGTTTCCCAGTGCCGTGCCCAGTGCAATCCAGAACACGAGAATCCTATCAACTGCCCCTTGCGATCAACTCCACCAGGACATCTACCTAAGCGACTGGATCACCACGCCCTGCCTAACTGGCGATAGCAAACGGAACTCAAATGGTCAAATGGTTCCAGAGGTAATGTCCGGATCAGCTCGTCTGCAGCGAGGATGGCCCAAATGAAGCGCGACTACTTGGACCTCTTAACGAATGAGTTGGGAATCTTTCGAAGCCAGGATTGGACCATTCAATCTAATCCCTGTTTACCTGGAACCACCGAAGCATTCGCGACGCCCCATCTCTAATTCCTGCATGGCGAATGTACTCCCCGGTAGGTGGGCTTGTGCTTGGCTCCCAGCCTGCTTGGCGCTTTGAGGCATGGCAAGGAGATGATATCCGCTTGTTCAATTTATTGCGTCCAGAGTCATTGCCGGTCAGAAAAGAACCTGATCAAATGGTTGACTGGAAAAGAATCACGACAAACTTCACACAGGATCTCCCATCCATCGGGACACTTATACTGCCAGAAGTCTCCTTGACAGCACGGGAGGCACAAGAGGCTCGAACTCGGGCACCAACTTTCATTGAAACGCAAAAGCGACTCCAAGCACTGCGCTACAACCTTTCGGCTATTGAACCAGCTGAACCAAAGCAACTCAAGCGACTTGCCTCTACTTCCCCATCTCCACCCCAATCTCAGGATACATCCCGAGACCAACAAACGAGAATGCCCTGGTGAAATACGGGACTATTGCAACAGAGCTAGCTAGTCAACCTGCAGTCAAACGAACCCCTTTGCCTACGTCCCTAGAATCAGACAGCCTCCGCAGACTACAGTCGCTCTGCCCGACCGCAAGGTGACGCTGCGTGAGTACAAGGAAGCGAGCCCGGCTTGACGATCCAACCCAACAGCGAGGTCGAACACAACATTTCAAACGAGGAGAAGTCATTGTCGCAATTCCCAACCGGATCCCCCCTCAACTTCCTGGACTGGATACTACGCCTTTGACCGTCCTTCCGCGAGTACGGGGCGTTCTGATAAAGACACCAGGCTCATTGTTCGAAAAACGAGTGAAGTCAGCTCTTGACGAGCGGGTTGGTCCCGCTGGAGTCAAGATGACTGCCTATGTCGCTGAACTACTTGACGATCTATTTGTCGCTCGGACTGAGATCAAGTATCACAAGAATTCTGCTACATTCATGAGTTTGGCCCCCCCTGGTCTTACTAGCCAGTCCTTCTGGAGCAGCATCAAAGAGGCTGTCGATCACGACCAATATCGCCCAGCTCCAATTGTTCCAGGACGATCGACTGGGACCGCCCGAACTCGTGGAGAGGATCCGTCTGAGGGCCCAGAAGAAGATCGGCGACCTCAGAGATTGACCAGAGAGATGAAGAGACTTGGTCTTGGAAAGTAGCGCCCCGATGTGATCCCGTGGGAGTGACACTCGGTACGCGGGGAGGAGTTGTGAGACGAGGAAATGGTCCTCAAGTGGATTTTTCATGTACCATTAGTTTCCTTTGTCATCACATTCGTTTGCTATAAAAGGAAGGCCACAGATTGCTCAAACAGAGGCAGAACCAACAATTCCAACACATTCTTTGCTCATTGATCTGAATTACTTGACGCAGGCTTAGTTCCCTCGCCCTTGACTTTCTTACTTGACAACGTGATTTATTTGTTCCTTTTATTTGACTATTACTACTATTACCATTTGATCAAATGGTTGAGCTGTCTATTTGGCTCCAAACGGATCTCCCTTCGCAACCTTGACACGAAAACCCGACCACGACTTCAAACGATATGATAATTGAAAGCTTTCTTTACTAACCATTTGATCTATTGCTTTTACCTTTACTACTATATTTACATTTCTTATTTTCCTTCTTTTCTCGAATACCCATTTTTGGGGTCTTTTCTGTTGATCACGCCGCTCCTGCGTCGCTTGGCTTCACTGTTCTTCGATTCCTGGGTGGGTGTCTCTTTTCCTCACAGTATATTAATATAAATATATTAATAAAGTATAAGCCCTTTTTTTAAAGGTAAAGAAGCTTTTATTAAGGTAAATTATATAATATAAGAGCTTTAAAGACTTTTTATATAAATAAAATAAGCTTATTTATATTATTAATAAAGCTATTTATAAGGACTAGCTATATAACTTTAAATAGCTTAATAAATAGTTTAAGGGAGCTTATTTAGCTATTTAATACTACCTTAAGACCTAGCTTTTACCTTAAGTAAAGTATTTTATTACTTATTATATAAATAAGTTACTATACTTTAATTATATAACTACTTTTATTATTAAATTATTAAATACTTATATTAAGTATTATTTTATAAATAATATAATTAACTTAGCTATTATATTAAAGTATTTAAAAGCCTTTTAAAGAAAGAGAAAGGCTCTTATTAAAGCTAAGGTTTTTTTTACTAAAAATAAAATTATTTTAGTAGCTATTAATTCTTTATTTATAATTATTTAATTAAAGGTTATAAAGGTAGCTTTTAGTTTTATAGTAAAGGAGTTATAAAAAGTCTTATTATTATTATATTAAGTAATATTTAAAATATAAGCCGCCCCTTTTCCTTTTAAGCTATATAAGCTATACCTTATTAAGGTAATTTATAATTTACCTTATTAATATAATTTATAAAAGCTCTTATAAGCTAAAAAGGCTATTTTAAGAAGAGCTATTTATAAGTACTAATTTTATAGCTAAGGCACCTTAAAACTATTAAAAAAGGTAAAGTATAATTTTAAAAATATTTATAAGCCTTTTATTTTAAAGGAAAAAGGGCGGCTAAAGAAAAGTATTAATTTTAAAAAGATTAAAGGTAATATTAGCTAATTTATAAAAAGAGATTTCTTAATATATAAGAAAGCTATTATAAAAGAGAAGTTAAAGTAATTATAGTATATATTATATTATAATTTATATTACTTAAACCTATTAATATAAGTATTATAAAGAACTTATAAGCTATTAAACTTAACTTTATAAAGCTATTTAAAGACTTATTTAAGCCTAAAATAATAGCTCTTAGGGTATATTAATATACTAGGAAAGGGCTTAAAGTTATTAATAAAGATACTAAGGGAGATAATAATTATAATATATAAGCAGCTAAAGATAAGATTAATAAGCAATTATAAGAGCTAAATAAGTATATTATAAAAGCAAAGAAGCTATTATAATTATATTAATAAGTAAAAGAAAGTTTATTTAAAATTTAAACTATATACCTTTAAAAGTTAACTTTCCTTATTAAAAGGCTTTTTTATAACTTAGAATAATATTATAATAATTAAATTAAAAAAGATTATAAGAATATATTATATTATAAGTCTTTAAGCCTTAAGAGCTACTAAGCTAAAAATAAATTTATTAATTTATATAAAAGAATATAAATATTACTTAGCTTAAATTTAAGGCTAAGCTAATTAAAGCCTTATACCTTTTAATTTTTAAATATTTAAGTTTAAATTAAACCCTATACTTTAATATATTAGTTAAAGGAAATATTACTTATATTATTATACTATTATATAAGTTTATAATAATAAGGCTATTAGTTATTTAGGGTTATAAGGTCTCTTTTTATTATATAGGTATATAAGGTGCCTTATAATATATAATAATAGCCTTACTTATATAATTGCGCTTAAAGAAAAAGTTATATATTAGAAAAAAGAAATTATATATAAGAAATATAGGTGTTTATATTTACTATAGAGTCTATATACTAATGGCCGATATCGTAATTTTTAGCAGCACTGCTACATTTTGTGGTTAAATCACACAACCCTGTATGTCGAATAATTCATCCCTTTATCTATGCCTTCTGTTCTTCGAACTGAGAGCTACATCCGAGTTCCGGTTGCTTTGAACAAAAAATGTTTTTTGTTCTTCTTATTGTCTTATAGGTCAGCAACTTGCATCACGCCTCATCAGTTCTCGATATCCAGCGTCCACCAGACTCTCAGCACCATCACGATCTCCAAGGCCCGTCCAGTAAAAAAGTCCACCCAGCTTCATCGCATTAGCATACGATGCCTTCATAGCCACCGACTTCGGCACATCAAAGGACGCGAAGCCCTTCTCCTTGTCAACAAACGCCGCTGCGCCAAGCTCCATGTCCACGTCGGCATTCTGCAGCCAGTGCTGTGGCATGTCGCAGTAGTCCACTTCTCCAGCAGACTTGTGCGAAGATCGCCCAATATTGGTGGCTTTGGGGAAGTACCGAGCGTAGGCCGGGATTCCGAGCAGTACTTTCTGACTTGGGAAACCTGTGCCGAGGACATAATCTACTCCCTGGGCGCACGACTTTTTGTTGTCAGGCTTCACGAGGTGCAAGAGACTGTCTTTCGGAGCGTGGAGCTGAGCGTGATGCCCAGCGACCTCTGTCCAGCCCCTGGTGAAATCGTAGCCCATGAGGTTGAGGAAGTCGAGATAATGGGCCGCGCTCTTGAGATCGATGTTTTTCAGACAGTATGTGCCCGTCGGCAGGGCAGTCATCAGGAGGTACTGAGGGCTGGGCAAACACTTCCTCACATCGTGCAGTAACTGAAGAAAGTTGCTTCCCTGTTCGGCCGTTGTGGGATGTTCCCAGTCGACTGTCGCCACAAGTCAGTCTGGACGTGATGCACAGAAGGGGAGCAGGAGAGGAAAGAAGACGACTGACTATCAATACCATTGAACTGGTACTTGTCACAGAATTCCCTTGCAGATTGAGCGAATGTGGCCCGGGCAGTAGGATTGGCTGCAAGTACTGGGAACTCAGCACTACCACTGCCACCTCCTACAGAAACGACTGTTTTGATGTGAGGATGCTGTCGCTTCAACTTCACGAAAGCTGCAAGACAACCAGTCTCGCCGTCGACTTCCTTCCTTAGGTCTCCCCATTCGTCCAAGAGCTGCAACCTTGTCAGATGAGGATTGGCAATGAGTTATGGGGATACATGCACGTAATGTCCCGTCGATATTAACCCTGTGATCCGTCTGAGCATTTCAACGCCTCGACCGGTTGGGGATGCATACCTGACGAACGCGTAAAGCACATGCGTTACAGATTGCAGTCGGAGAGATGAAGGAGGTTTCCCCTTGTACATCTTCCAGGAGGGATAGTAGACTGCATTGACGACTGGTTTCGCCATGTGGGCTGCGTTGACCGGACTGTTGAAACGAGGAGGACCTGAGACAAAAAAGACGGCTGGGGATGGCACGACTTTTATACGCCAACAGAAACACAAATCGTCACTCTGGTTGAGAACACAGGGCAGGTCAGCTTCAAGATCGGTCAATGAAAAAGGAAGCGGTATGGATTTACTTGGGCACAGTGTACAAAACTGCCGTCTTTCCGGCTATGACGTTCACAATGTGGCATGATCACAGTGGAACAGTGAAACATTCTGTATGTAAGACTATCGTTTTCTCTCTCTCTCTTTTTTTCTGGAGGCTGAAGATCACTTCACGAAGACTTATTTCCCGACAAAAGCGCCATTTCGTTTCCCAGTCTCCATCGCGGCGATCCCATGATGAACAAAACAAGGTGTAGGCAACCGTTATCCGCACAGTGCTGCTGCTGCTACAATCATGAAGGTGCAGCCCCGCACGCAACCTCCTTCCTTCCTTTAGCAACACCAGCTCTCGACCCTGACGCCCTGTAAATCATCAAGAACAGCAAAGTCCAGCCCTCGCTGTTTGAAAGCGACAATGACCATGTCGAAAGTCTCCAAGATCTCTGGACGCCAGTCACCTTCGGCGAGACGGGGTGCTATGTTGAGGGCTTCCTGAGTGACCAAAGGATCAGCCCAGGCGACGGCGGCCCTGCCTGAAAAGGCCAGCTTGTTCACCAGCTCCACGCCGGGTGAGTTACTGAGGCTTGACTGCCCTGGCTTGAAAGCTATGCCAACGACCAGTACTCTGTGCTGTCGCCCGTCCTTTGGCTGTTGCTTCTGAAGCTCTCCGAGCGCCCTGTGGGCAATAGAACTGGGCCTGTTCCACATGGTCTCCGTCGCCTTCTCAAGAAGCGGGAATTCGCTGTTGCAGAGGAGGTAGAAGGGATTCACGGGGATGCAGTGACCGCCGACACCAAGGCTAGGCGTGTATGGCATGTAACCAAAAGGCTTAGTCGCCGCAGCGGAGGACACCTCGTACGGGTCAATGTTGTGCGACACGCATGCATCAGCCATCTCGTTGGCATATGCGATGCAGACCATCCTTTGGCAGTTCTCATACAACTTTGTCATCTCGGCTACTTCAGGCCTGGAAACGCATACAACGTTATCGAAAACCTTTTCGTACGCTTCACGGATGGCAGCCAACGATCCTGGAACCACATCGTCCAGACCAGAGATGATCTTTGGAATAGATTGCATTGGCGGCTCGACCCTCCCCGGGTCCACCCTCTAGATTTCGTCAGCCGCCAAAAGGCACTCGGATAAGAGAAGCGATTCTTGAGCGGTACTTACCTCTGGCGACATCCCGGCAAAGAAGCCACGGGCCCTCGCAAGCGGTCCAAGGAGCTCCCGAGTCATTCCCACGGCGACAGAGCTCTCAATTACCACCGTAGCACCCTGCCGCGCATATGTGCCGACTGTCTTGATTGCCTCCTGCAGATAGGATGAGTCAACTGTCCGATCAGCCCTCAAGAGGGTTGGCACAGATATCAGAAAGTGTGTTGCACGCTTCAGAGAAGATGGATCGCATGAGTATTGGGTCGTATCTTCGGACCTGCGCGACTCCTGCAACTGAGAAATGCGCGCCGGGGATACGTCAAAGCCGACAACGCTGTACTTGGAGGAGAAAGATGAGACTAGGTGGCTGCCAACATAGCCAACGCCGAGCACGGCAATTACTGGCTCTTCATCAGGTGCAATTGTATCTGGCGTCGACTCATTGCTGTCATTATCGGAGAAAGGGGGCGTGACGAGGTAGGGGCTGATGGAGGATGCCCAGGACATTCGACGTTCTGTGACGATGGCATTGCTCTTCACCTTCTCATCAAGGCCCTCGGGTACAGTTGTCCTGCTCAGAAGCGGCAACATCGTCTCTTGGCTCTTTGGAAGAACACTGAAGCAGAATGGATACGGGGAATAGCAGGAACGATGGTCAAGAAAAGGGCCATATTTAATGAGCGCAAATCTCTTGGAAGCGGCCGCCGTATTTCATTAGAAGCAGAATCCTGGATGTTCTGCCGGGCTCTGTCTACAAGGTAATCCACAACGTCAGAGGCTGGACGGCCTTGTCCGCAGCACCTATGGCTTCGTACACACCGGAACACATGCCATCCTACCAGCCCTCTGTGTCACCGATATCATCGGACTCGGACTCATGCCTTGCTCGGGAGAGACTGGAACCTCATCTTCGGCGACTATCCAGCAAGTGTTCTTGTCAACCTTTGGACCATTTCAGCTTGGCAAGACCGCTTGAACAGCATTGCCTGTATATGGTGGACCTACCAACGTCCAAGAACGTAATGCCTGCATAATAGGAGGGCTACGCCCGAAAACTGATGAAGTTCGGGCTTTCGATGGGCTCAGTATAGCCGGAAGTTCAGGAGGAGATCTGCATCAGCTCGGAACTTTACGGTGTAGACGGCTTACCTGGTCACAACCCCGACTTCTCAAAGCAGGGTCCGCGGCTGGCTGAACGTAAGCCTCTGAGTTAATATTCGTACAATATTTCAGCCCGAACGGAGAATCCTGTAGCTCTGAAGCTCTGAGTAAGAGGCAGCTAAGCCACAGGCTCGGGCAAATGATCCAATGTCGAATTGAGTCTTACCGCAACGCATCAACACATTTCACGGATTGCCTTCAAGACTTTCACTAGCGTTCGCAACTTGGTCACTTGCTCGAACCTCAAGTCTGAGGTGTTTGAGAGGATCGATAATGTTTAGTCCTTCGAACGCCTTCAAGTTGTGGATCTGGTTGTGGTTGGCTTGCAAGAAGGCTTTCATCGGCAAGACTGTCGGCCCAATCACGACCGAATGCACAAACAAACGCATACAACAGCCCCTGCATTAGGTTGACCTCAGCTATGAGCTATGATAGGCTTCGCACACCCACGCGGGTCTGAGAGAAGTAAGGATAGTCTGCCCGAAAGTCTTCGTGCTTGCCAGTAGCCGGAACACTTGCAGGACATGCTGACTTGCTGGCTTACAGTGGGGCCACGCATGCGAACTTGATGACCGGTGAGGATCGAGAACGGCCGATGGCGTAATGCTCCCTCCGGAACTAAATCTTGCCTTCAGCCTCACGCCCACGTTCTCTCCTGGTGATGTTGTGGAACCTCGGAACGGTGGAGAGAACGATGGAAGCTCCCATGTGGAAGGGATCGTCCTCGGAGCTGAAACTAAAACACGCCTTAAAATCACCCTTAGCAACATGCATAAACTCAGTATTCACTGCTTGTAAGACTTTGTCAGCATGTGGCTGAATGGAGATGGGTCGAACCCTCCGTTGTTGGCATTTTCTCCAATGCTTGGTTAGAGATGTTGTCTCCGTTCACATTCAATGGCGTCGACAGCCTCATCAGTATTACACAGCATGCGCAGGTGCAACGCCACGCCAACAATACGACGTTCCGTTACAGTTGAAACTTCAATGCGAACCTCAGGAGCCAAAAGCGCTACACTACTCCAACACATTCTTGTGGAGAGAAGTACTGCATCTGATGGTGCGTCATTGTATCAGCTCGAGCGTGACGGCAAGGAGCAATCTCGGCGCATCGTGATATTCGGATCGGCAACGATTGTCCCGAGCCGTGTGGCTTAACGACTGGTTCCGACACCTCATCGTTGCATGGACTCGAAGTTCGAGCCGTTCAACAACTTCCAGCCATCAGTTCCAAGTTATTGGTGCTGAAATGCAATGCGGCTGAACCGTCACGCTGTCCAATCATGCTGTCCGCTACTTGGGTTCCCGGCTCAGGATTCTCATAGAGTCCCGGCCCGTGCCCAGCCAGAGGAACCTTAGCTTGTATAAGGGAGTCACTATCTTGCGCTTGAAACGACCACAAAGACAAGCTTGCGCCGTTGCCAAGCCCAACACGCTGATGACAGTCTGGCTCAAATAGGGAAAGTACACCGCGGGTAGGGATCTGGTGCCAGCTCACTCCTGAGCATCGGAACGCCGATACGAATCGCGGGTCATTTCAGACTGCATGATCTGCAAAAGCGCTGTGGCTTGCAGCTGCGGCTTATGCCGAATCAGCTAAATCATAATTTCCTGCAGTAATCGTGATCACTTCCGATACAGGGATTCGTCCTGGCGCCATCAGCGTCTTTTGATCGACGGATGTGTGCCAGTTGGCTCGTGCAAGCCAGCTCAATACCAACTTGAGAAAGGTTCGGACATTGGTACTGTTATGGGCGTGTCTATGAAGCTTACTCACAAGCAAGATGCTATGGCATATGTAGGACATGTCTCGCGAGTGCCTTGGGATGCTTCGCTTGCAATCTATGTTGCTCAACTTAAACAACAGTCATCAGCAAATCTCTTCAATTCGCACAGATGGATTCTAGAATTCTTTCAAGGGTATGTTCATTGCGGGAAAACGACATGTTTCATCCTCGGCTGACTTGACAGCAGTGCTCTGATGACGAGACTCCTCCTCCTCTCACGGAGCGTGAGGCTCTCAAGCATCAACTTCAACATTCGCAGAATGGGCAACTGAGACAAGACTTGATTCATGCAGAAGTCATTGACACCGAGAAGCTTCACGCAGGACTTCAACGGCCCTGGTTGCATCCTGACGCATATATAGAGTCTACAAGCACCAGCCCCCGCATGTCTGGCACGCCTGTTTCTGAATCTTCAGTCTCCCAAACGTACTTCGTCGATGTAGGGACCATTGAGGAAGGCAAAAACGTCGATAACAGCATCTTCACTCCCCAGGGACCACCTCAGAAAAAGCCGCTCACTGCTGTCGAACCGTTACTGCCACCGGCTCGGCCACCAAAGGCTGGCAGAAATTCCGATGTCACAGATGAAATTTCTGTTTCTCAGAGCGAACCCAGTGGTAGCGCCTCACCAGTGCCAGAACTGCCACAAGAGGCTACGCTTTCCACAGCCCCTCATGAAGATGCCGTCGCTGAAATACAAGCTGTGGCCGCGCCGCACGATAACATCTCGGCCAAGACCATTTCCAGAGGCCAGAGGAACATCAAGCTGCAGAAATGGGTAGTCACTTTCGGTTTAATCGGTATCAAGTAAGTTCAAATGTGGATAATATACCGCCAAACCTTGAGCTGACGCAGTTGCAGCTTCATGCTCATCTTCGCGACTTGGTGGTGGCCAACCTTCTGGTTCATCTATCTGCCATTCATTTCCTTTCCCCTGGTTTTGAACTGCGTAATGATCGCATCTATCCTTATATTCAAGTTGCTTCACATAGCCAAGCCAGAGAAGCGATTCCCAACAGATCACAAAGAGTCACTGGTCCTGGTCATTCCTTGCTACAACGAGACCGTCGAAGAATGCACGCGCTCGCTCGATTCTCTTATCGACCAGATCCACATCGATGACCACAAAAGGTCTATCATGGTCATTTGTGACGGACGAGTTCGCGGTCCTGGCATGGAGAAGACTACGGCTGATTACCTCTTCGAGAATATCCTCGTCGATCAGACCCACCGCGAGAAGATCAAACAGGCTTATACGGGATGGAATGGCGAACTCATGGACATTGAGATCTCGCTCGGCACGTACAAAGGGGTCCCATTCTACTGCATCGTCAAAGAGCAAAATCAAGGCAAGCGCGACAGTCTCATCGTAATCCGATCTTTCTTGCACAAGTTCAATCTTCGAGAGACAAACCCGGCGCACATCTTCTCTTCGCGCTTCTTCTCGTCGATGACACGCTGGCTATCCCACAATTGCGGCATCAACAAGGTTGATCATCTGATCGGGATGGACGCAGACACGGTCTTTGCACCTGAGTGCATTTCCGAGCTCCTGAAAGAGTCTACCTACGCCAACACAGTTGGTGTGTGCGGCTATGTCGCCGTTGACTTCTCCGGAGGCAGCTGGAACCTATGGTCGCTCTATCAGAACGCAGAGTATTCCATCGCTCAGGCTCTTCGTCGCTTGCACCAATCGATTGCTACGCACAAGGTTTCCTGCTTGCCAGGATGCTGCCAGCTCTTGCGCATCTGCGAGTCTACTTGTGGTGACCGTGTTCTGATTGAGCTGTTCGGATACCACCCCACGCCTACTGATGGTATGCTTAAGCAAATCAGAGCTACTGCCTCGGAGGATCGGAATCATGTAAGTCGGTCAAAACACCACTCCCATAACCCAACTGATCCGGACCCTCGTCCTGAAGCTAACACGTTCACCCATCAACTAGGTTTGCCTCATGCTCACAACATGCCCAGAAGCCCAGACACGACAAGCGCTACGTGCTAAAGCATACACAGATGTCCCTCACTCTTGGAGTGTGTTTCTCTCGCAGCGTCGCCGGTGGACCCTGGGCGCGACAAGTAATGATCTGCTCTTGTTCACGGCGCGCCACTGTCAATGGTGGGAAAGGCTCGTAGCTTTCTCCAACGTTCTGACCTGGATGCTCAACGTTTTCGTCATCGCCTCCATTGGCTGCATGATCGTTGCATTCATGAACCAACCCATCGGGATCATCATGGCTTTCGTTGGCGTCATGCTCATCCCCATCACTTACTACATCTTCATGTCGGTCTGGCTGCCCAGGAGCATCAAGGAGCGCGCTCAGTATTTGGTCGGCCTGAGTCTGTTTGTCTTCTGTGGGCCATTTCTCAACATCACGGTAATGGTTTTTGCAGTTTTCAATATGGATAGCTTCGGCTGGGGAAAGACACGCAAGGTCATCGAAGACGATGGGAGTGAGAAGGAGGGAGCGGAGAACAGGTCCAGTCTCGGGAGTAGTTCTCGAGCCAAAGAGCCTGAAGGAGAGTCTAGCCAAGTCGCCGGACACGCAGGCCTGCTGCAGAAGCCTCGGAGCTATGATGAGGAGGCTAACAGAGATGCTCTGTCGACCAATGGTATGAAGTCTGTTCCTGTATCGTCAGTATAGTAAGTTTGGTTTTGCCGGGGGCTTTCCTTCCCGTTTCGAGACAGTTTGCAAGAGGAGGTTATGGTAATAACAGTGAATATTCGTTCTCCAGGGTCCAGGTGCGATCGATCGTGTTCTCCATGTGTTCTTTCTAAGCAAATACCGCATCCATGGCCCCTAGGTCTGTTTCTTCCCTGCACGTGGAAGACTTCACGACAATCTTGGTAATGATGATGTTGGAGTAAACCTTGTCGCTAACCAGCGGCATTGGCAACCCCTGCCCTGGCCCGTCCATCCTAGGCCCGCCAGCCACTCGGCATGGTATAAGCCGGCCTCGCCTAGAGCAAGAGGCTAAGGTCGATAATAGGGCTTTTCTCGTCAGGGGTAAACGCCAAGAACACATCTGGGCGGGCCTTTCGGGAAGTTCCAGTCGCGCTACTTCAGGTTTGGTGGAGATGGCCTTCGGGACGATCGTGTTGGAGGCGACGCGGTCGATCGATGGTCGATCATCGAGGGCTTCTATCATACGGGAAGCTACTTGCAAAATGGTGCCGACAAAGAGCGAAAGGCGTCATGCAGATCCGGGCTCCCGAACCAGTATGCAAATCAAGAACGCAATCGGCCGAGAGCGCATCTTGACCCTCCCCTCACTGATCCTAACCTGGGACCAGGTCCGACGACCTATTGCACAGAAAACGAAGGCTGTTGTCTGGCTGCACGGAAGGAGACGAAATGTCCACATGGTCACTCCTGGACTCAGAGCGCTCAACAGTCCGACGCGTAGTAGCCGGCCCCGGCCGAGGACCAAATTGTCGATTCCACTACCCAGCAACACCCTTCAGATGCACGGAGCCTTGGAAGCGTCCTCTCCATGCATCAAGGCAAGAACAGTTGCCGGTAAAGGCTTCGTACAACATTGGGCTGCGGTAGGGCATCCGTGACCTGCATGGTGGCGCCAACGTTGCAGAACACGAAGATATCTGTCACGAGTCCTGGTCCCGGGCGCGGGCATTGAGCCGTCGCAAAAGTGAGTTCAGATTCGAACCAGGTTACCGGATACTCTGAATACGAAGTGGCTATTTTTTTGACACTTTTTCTTTCAGTGCCTTGTGGAAATTTCCAAGGCTTGACGGCTGGTCAGTTCGTAAGTGGTCTCTATCCTCAGCTTCAGCCTGATGGAAGACTTGTGTAGAGAACTCAGCTTGTCTGACGCGTTCAGCTTCACGGTGTGGCGGTCATGGACTTGTCGTGGTTGCAACTGTCGATGGCCACGCTTTGCAATACGCAAGCCTGGACGTGGTCCGGCGCAACAGGCTGCAGTGGTGACATCAAACAAAAGTTTTCACTTTCAGCTGGAACACATCCCTACCAAATCTGCACCCGAGGCTCGTGACGCCTGGCTTGACTTTGGATTTTGTGTCTGGAGCGTGAACCAACACTGATGGGTAGAGGCACTTGCTCCCCCTGGATGTATTGAAGACGATTACCTCCACTGCAGCAACGGAGTCAGCTGGGCTCACACTACCCTCAGACCATCTCGCCCGCTTTGCTTTCATCTTCGGTGATAAATACTTCACCACGGCCTCTGCCCGGTGAATATAATTGCCTGGGTCAAAAGGTATCTGCAGAGCGGACAAAGCCAACGTTCATAAGCCTCTGCAAATTCGTCCAACATTCGAGACTCTTCCCTGCTTTCAACTTCTTGTTCCTGTTACTCCTCACAGCAGCATCAGCGAGAGGTCTTGCCCTTGCATTTGTGCTCCCCAACTTCTCTTGTCCCTGCACACCATGAAGCTGCAGTATCTCCATGCCCTCATTGGCCTTGCTGCGCAGGCTCTGGCTGAGAACGACTTTGTGATCAGACGCCGTGGGACCGAGTTCAACATCAGCCCACGCCACGATCCCGCCATGAGAGACAGTGATAAGGTCCTTGGCAATGCACTTGCAGAGCGCCAGGACGGCTCCTGTGGGAATGGCAAGGGTTCGTGCCCCTTGGGGCAGTGCTGTTCTGAGGCAGGGAAGTGTGGTACATCCAAGGACTTCTGCACAGGACCACAATGCCAGATCCAGTACAGCAACGGGCAGTGCGACGCAAGGTGAGCTTCATAAGTTTCACCCAGTTGGAGAGAGGTGTGTGCTGATGTCTTGTCTTTCTCGATAGCAAAAAGCCTTCTGGAAGCTCGACCGCGAGTGTTGCACGGAACAATGCCGGTAATGTTGCATACGGTAAGCAACGATCCTTTCGAGAGCTGAAATTCTTGCTGGGCCGTGTTCTGATTTTGAGACCAGATAAATATATCGTTGCTTGCACTGAGCCTGGCACAGTAGCTCTGACGTTTGATGATGGTCCGTACAAGTACACCGAGCACGTGCTCGACCTGCTGGATGAGTACGAGATCAAAGCCACCTTCTTCATCACTGGCAACAATCTCGGAAAGAAACCCATAGATGATGAGACCACACCATGGCCTGGCGTCCTCCGTCGCATGCACAACGCTGGTCATCAGCTTGCATCTCACAGCTGGACACACCAAGATCTTTCTGCTGCCACCCAAGAGATTCGCGAGCAGCAGATCATCTACAATGAGATGGCCTTCCGCAACATCTTTGGCTGGTTTCCTAAATACTTGCGCCCACCCTATGGCACTTGCTCGCGCGACTCTGGTTGTCTCGCATATGTAACGAAGCTCGGCTACCATGTGGTCAACTTCAACATAGATACCAAAGACTTCGAGAACAACACACCCGACAAGATTCAAACAAGCAAAAACACCTTCGAGAACGGGCTGGCTGACACGAACAACGGTTACATTGAGCTGAGCCATGATATTCAGCAGCAGACTGCCTACAACCTCACTGAGTTCATGATCAAGACTCTGCAGGAGAAAGGCTTCCGGCCAGTGACGGTAGCTGAATGTCTTGGCGACACTAAGGAGAACTGGTATGTCAATGCCAGCGGCTCGGGCAAACAAGGTACGTGCGAAGAATGTCGTGAGAACAAGGAGGGGGACCTAACTGTGAAGGAATGGTCTGGTGCCGTGTACTGAGGTCTTGCAAAAGCCATTTGAACCAGAGTCTGACTTCCCTGCTCTTTAGTCTCATCCACGAAGCTGTGACAACTCGTCAGGGTGATAACTCGGGGATCCTTTGTGCCCTCTCAGAGAGCTACCGATCCGCTTCCCACGGAAGAGATTCTTGACGCTGCCATGTCCAGACACGGCACCTGTCGCTGGCAAAGCGGAAATAAGTCCCTTTGGAAAAGCTTCAGATACAGAGTTTGTTGTTCATACATCGGCCGGTGTTCAGTCTGCGTACTCGTCACACGCCTCTCTCTTCACAATCCATCCAACGATGATACGGAGGCTTCATATGATTGTGAGACAGACCGGATTGACTGATGAGGCTTTTCCGTGGCAAAAGCTCCGGCCACTGTGATGGTGGCTGCATTGCGGACTTTGGCAAGTGCAACAAGCGCGAGACAGGAGATCCCCCTCATCATCTGCGACAGCGGTCTCTGGGGCGAGAAGCTTGGCCGAGGATGCATAGGGTCGAGATACGATAGCTGTTGCTCCAATTATGGTTTCTGGTAGGTCTAGATTTTTCATCGCTCTGTATGTGTGCTCTGGTGACTGATGCAGAAGCAAGCGGGCGGAGGGACTGATACTGTGGCAACAGATGTTGTCAAGCGCGTTTCAGCGCCTGCTCCTGGGCAGTCGCTTCTTAAAGGTATTGGCCGATGTGATTTCGTGCATCTGGCTCTGCTAGTTCTTGGGTTACTATCAAATTGCCTGGTAGTTCATGTTTAGTACTAAGTGTAATCAAAGAAGCTGTTCATTGCCTGACATGGTATATGTCAACCTCGCTTCGGTCAGCGATCCACGATAGAGTACGGAGTAATGTCTCGTACAATGATCCAGGCCTTCAGAAAGTGGCTTGGAGGCAGTTGCCTGGGAATGAGACAGGCAGGGTGTCAACTGACAAGCTGATACATGTGCAGCTAAGGTGCTCAGCTGCATGCAGCCACTCATCTTGCCTCTCCAGGTAAGACACCCCCAGCTGATCGGATTGGCCCGAGAGTAGTGATTGTTGCAACTCCATCTGTGCCGGTCTCCGGCATCGGGAAGGCAACAAATACCTAGCAAATTGTCCCTGGCACCTATGTCCATTGGGCCAGAGTGTTTCAGTTCTGGGATGACCCGTGGAATGCTGGCCAATTGTGCGATTTCATTCCGCCCATTGAACACGATTCTGTTCTTCTAGGATCAGATGAGGACCCCTTGTAGGGGTCTCGGCTATAAGCCCCTCATTCAGACACAGACATCCTTGTTGGGAACAAGATCTCAAGGGCGCAAGATCTGCAACGTCTCATCCCAGTCGAAAAGCGCCCTGAGTTAATTCAACGAGAAAATTGGAGGATGGCAGGTTTGACAGACATCATAGGAGGTCCGATTTGGTGTTCCAAAAACCCGCCTACATATGTCTTATAAGATGAATTGGAGTTGTTAAAGACTCATGAAGAAAGGCGTCAGATTAGCAATTTCGTTATACTCAAGAATAGTGAGCTCAAACCTGACGAATCATTCTTGTCATGTAACCCATATCGGCATCCATGTCGCAGTACTTCCTTACTTCGTTGTGTCTGGTGCATAATACGAGGTACACAGCGGAGCGTTGGCCCCGGCAAACTTGAGTTTGCCAGATCCTGCACGATCGAGCAGGCGGGATTGAGTCTTTTCTTTTCGGGCGGTTGGACTTTTGTATTCTTCAGACCGAAATCAGAAGCAAAGATAGTCCCATGCTTTAGCGTAGCTGTGAGCAGATGGAGTCTGGCATCTACAGATGAGCGGCATATGACGGCATTAGCCGATATGATCAAGATTGGAAGATCCTTGCATTCAAATATCACTGCCCAATGAGGCGGCAATAAGCAAGTGCAAGGAAGAGAGAGAGGCAAGAGAAAAGAGGGGTGCCAGCCTTCATTCATCAAGACCAGGATCTGGGACATGCAGACCAGCCAGTATTGAAATGCGAGCTATCCTCAGACACGGCTCATGAAGATGCATCCCTCGGCAACTCCACAAATGGGAGGGATCTAGGCCAGAGCCCCGCCTGAAGTGGCAATCTGCTCATAGAACTGAGCCTTCCGGGTGTCTCTGATGGCAGCCAGGGAAAATTCCTATCCCTCATTCGCCGTCCATGTCCTTGCTGGGGAACTGCGAGCATGGGCCAGAAGATGGACTGCAACCGGCAGATGCTTTGGATCAAATGAAGCGACCTGACCCAGAATGCACGAGAAACAGCGGTGAGAGCTTCTCTAGGATATGCAGTAAGCATGTCTTGCAATCGGATGCCTCACGCATCCCTCAGTCAAGCGCGGGGGGCTTGTCGCCTCAGCCCCCGCGAAGCAATAGTCGTCAGCATAACATCCTGGGCCTATTTGTGATGGCGTTCATTCCTGTAACCAGTCGTGAAATCAAAGTCTGACAAGGACTCCTCTGCTTCCAGTTATGGAAGTCAAAGAGCCCTATAAGGGAAAGGAGGCCAGCGATTCTGTGCACCATATGCGTGCTTCCGTCCTGTGTTGTTGATGGTAGAAGTGGTATGGCCTAAGCAAGTATCCGTCCGCAAAGCTCAGCAGCGAGGCCGGTTAGATGCAGGGCCGTGTGATGTTGCATAGGTACCGAAGCCGCCCAGACGGTCCTACAGCGGGCGTTTGGATCCGTAGGCCAAAAGCTTCTGGTGACGTGGTACCTCACTCCATAATTCTCCAGGTTCATTCCGTAAAAGTGACCGTGGGCAAAGCTGGGGAGCCAACAGTAAGCAAATAACCAGATTCATCAGAGACATTCGTGCCTTGAGCCTCGGGCGGGAGTCCATAACTGCGGTCACCCTGTTCCTGTGTGAGCAGACACAGGTTTAAGCTCTCGAGAAGGACCAGTACTTGCCATGAAACGTTCTATTGAGCGTGCCAAGATCAGTGGCTGGTATTGTCTGTTGGTTGGCACTCCGGAGATTGGGGCCGGAAATGCTGGATCCTGGCAAGCAGAGACAGCGAGGGTCATCTTCTATTGCTGAGATCGAGATTGTTGAGCAACTTGGGGCCAGTGAGCCTGGGTGGCGGGATTTGCACTGATGAGCGTCATACCAGATTGAGCTTTCGCGTCGTTGGGCATCCCCACCATGTTGTTCTAGGGATGGGCCTCGATCTCGGGAAACTAGAGTCCAGACAATCCAGCTTCCTGGTGCTCTATAGTGTTAGGCCAGTCACTGTGTCAGAAGCGACTACCAGTCAGATCTTCTCTTCGAGGAGGTTGCGCCGGATCAGATCTGGTGAGAATTTTTGTTCGCACTTGCCACACTCTAAGCTGTGTACGGGACGCGGAGAGAAGAGAGGCCGAGTGCGTGTGAAAGAAGTGCCAACCGGGAGACTGTGCTTGCTGCATGCGCCAGCACCATGCACCTCTGGAAGGACCTGACGACATTGTCACCTGACTCATCCTTGGGGGTCACCGAGCGAGGTGGATGCTCGATTGATGCTTCCATAGATAGTGCAACATTTCATTTTCCATCAAATGAAGCATAGGACGTTTCTGGCCGCATCCAGCGTAAATCCGATTGAGTCCATATATTGGAAGTTGGAAACGTGGTGTTCGAAATCTCGGCAGTCGTTGACTTGTTGTACCCCAGGCTGCTCCACAACCAGCCGGGACTAAGTCCATTGCGGTTGACCTGTCACTCCTGTCTCTCACACAGAGCACTTCTGCCACGGCATATGTGCTGGTGGTATAGCCTGTTCGTTCTCCCATGTAGGTAGACGTCGGAACAGATACATTTTTGTGTGTCGGATTTGTTTCGTTGACAGCCACGCCCTCGAGCTCAGTCTAGTTAAACATGCCCTTAGAGTGCAAGGCAGTGGATCAAACCAAAAGCTCAAGTAGTTTTGCGAATGCAAAGGGCAAAACAGGTCAACGCAAGAGGTAATATTCGTGTGTAAGTATCTTGTTACAATGTCAGCTCCCTTCAGTGGCGCCCCAGCTTTGGCATTCAGCAAATCGTTCCAAGCACTACGGCTCCACTGGTAGTAAATTCCCTTCCCCAACGCCGGCGATATACGGATCGTTCAAACATGGCCTCGTAACCAATACGGGCAGCGCTTTCCCTAGGATGCTTTTCGGAAAGGACAGTCCCCCTAACGATACCCTCCTCACAGTTCTTCTCAATCGCGGGAAGCTGGTTCTCCAGGCGCGTCGCGGTTATCCTACACAATCGACGAAGCCAGTAGGCGAGTCTCCACGTCGTCCATTTCCATGCCATCCATTCTGGGGCCTTCCACGTTCTGCAGTCGCTGCTCGATGTGTTGGAAGCGAGGCTCGTAGCCGCCGCCTCGAGCATCGAGATTGTCCAAACGCTTCTCGATTCCTTCCAGGGTACGCCTGATATACTCCATCGACGAGCTCAGGTCATGGCTCAGCCTCTCCACCTTGTGAGTGAGGGAGCGTATGCTGGAATTGATTGGGGCCGCTTCCTGAGATGGCGTTGTAGGCGAGACGCGTGCCTCGTGATTATGCCGCTCTTCCTGGACCACGAAGCGCCACTGGTTTCCGAGTTGAACCTCACAGACAGCCTTGGCACGGAATGGACAGTCAATCTTGCGGGTTGATGGGTTGCGCTTCTTAGCCGTGCTCTGGTACTTCACTCCTCCGCGGTCGCAGACGAGGTCATAGCGGGTTGGCTTGCTGTCCCTATAATTAGAGGCACGCAGCTTGACAATACCATAGCCTTGCTCCTTGGCTGAACGCTGAACAGAGTTCATGAGGTCTTCGAAGGACCGGTAAATGCCTTCACGCGGCGGCGCCATAATGGGCGGTGGCGTGCCGGGCATGGTGCCGTTATTCATGAAAGTGATACCTGGCGATCCTGGGGTGAGAGGATATCGCTGGGATGGCTCCGCCAACATGGATAGATGAGATCGACAGAACTGATAAAGAGTGTCCGGACGAGGTCTGGAGAAAGCCGGAAGAGAGTGAATGAAACTGAAATGATGGAAGGGTACGATTATATATAAAAAGATCCGGTCAAGGGCCAGATGTATATCGTCAGAAGTCGGTGAGAAAACCAACTGCAAGGAGAAATAGAAGGCGGGTAGCTCTGGAAGATATAAATCGTCTATTCACACGCAGTGATGTCGCATGCGAAAGGGAGATAGAGGAAAAGAGGCGACAAGACTTAGAAGCCTGCACTCTGGGGGTGTGCGTCTGTGAAGGCCAGAGTCAGAGATCGGCTGGGCGTGTGAGGCTGCTTGTTTGGCGACACACAGATGAGAAGCGCGACGCCGCTGCAGTACTCTGCAAAGCTGCGAGATGCAGCACCTCGGTCAGCGTGTGCGAGCCTGGAGCCCGGGGTGAGGTGACGACAAATAGAGGAGGCGTGTAAAGCACGGGATGAGGGTGCAGATGGTTGCGCGCGCCTGCACGATTTATTCGTACTGTACAAATGAGTCTGGGCCGCAAAGGAAGCGCAATCCGCACTGTCGAGGTGTTGGTGTTTTGGTGTTGGTTCTGCGGGCTGCGCACAGTCTGAAAAGTGCGGGCGGGCGGCACACTCCACCACATCAGGATCTTTCTCGCACTGGGTGTTACCACGGATTGGCGGGGTGGGGCTTTGCGCAGAAAGCGGAAGGAGGGGCGTGTGGGCTGGAGCAGGGGTTCATTTCGCTGCACTTCTTTCGAGGTAGCATCCCAGTTAGTGCTGCATTTATTCCAACAATCCAAGCCATCTCGAGGGAGGACACCGCACCAAGCAGCACAGAATAATATTGAGGCAGAGACACGATAATCGCCAAGGAACCTCGGGCTCGCGCTCTCAACTGACAGATGAATATTGTCTTATCCCGGTTCCTCAACCTTGGGATCACGACGCGGCGTACACACGCTCCCTCAGATGAGGAACACCGTGAAGCGTCATCTGACCTACTCTGACTCTCCAGCCAACTTAAGTGCTTCTGCTTGGAAACTACTACTTCCAGCTGGTGCAGTACAGTACAAATGACTTGGGCATGAAGATTTTTCTGTCATTAAGACAGACACAGGTTTCCCGCAGGGAATGAGGTCGATAGTTATGCTCGGTGTAGAAGTCCACGTGACCTTGTCCGCTTGGCCGCATTTTACGGGCGTGTCGAAGCAATCGATTGCGACGACCCCAATTCAAATTCATCGAAACACGTATCCAACGACAACGGCTGTGCTACGCTAATGGGAATTTTCCTTTTGGCTGCTGTGCTACGCAGGCTTTCTTTCGTCCGTCTCCGCCAGTGACCGTACATCTTTGATGAAAACGCCTTGTCGTAAGGTGGATGTGCTCTCAGTACAGTTAGGAGCTTATATACCGAAACCGCGTCGCCGCGACCTCTGTAACCTGACCCAACAGACGGCAAGGCTGCCGTGTCGCATTCCAACTCGCCCCCAGAGGACAGGCTGAGCTTCATAGCGCGCCTTGTGCAACTCGTTCTATTGCTGCGCACCCTTTCCTGCAGCCATCCTGTCTATGGAAGTGCAGCCTCCCTCGCAGGCTGAGGCCAGTGCCGACGGCCAAGAAATTTGGGATGAGGCCAGGCTTGAGGCAGCTATGGATCGCTTGAAGCTGCTGCACATCAAGGTCGGTGCCTAGGAAATCCAACTCGGCCGCCATGACTTCCCTTCACTGACTTCCCGGCTGCTCAGGTGCGCAACCTACGCGATGCTATCCCAAAGATGCTTGAGCCGTTGGCCAAGCCTCACCCAACTCGTACGTTCCCACCACTCACAGCTAGGCACATATGTATTCTTGACTCACATCCGCTCCTTTCACAGCCGATGCAATGTTTGTTGCGTTCAAAGCAGCAATTGCGGAATCACAAGCGGCAGTGCAAGACTTCAATGTGCTCATGAACGACGTTCGAAGCCAGCAGGCGTTGAGACACGCGAAGGAGAGTCGGGAGAAGGACCCTGGAGGAATCCCCCCCTGGAGACATTCCGAAAACCCAGACTGGTTTCATTTGGATCCGAAGCACACATACTAGTTTCTAGGATTAACGAGTCACGACTGATGCTTCAATGCGATTGCGCAGTTTTCTTGGGCCTATCTTGCTCGCTCATTCGTCACTTCATAGAGGTCGATGCATATTGTGACCTGCGATATCTAAGTCGGCTTAGTGTAGAAAAGGTACGGGTTCCTGTGAAGCAATACCACGCGGTGCGTTGACAGCCGTTGGCCTCAATACTTGCGTATTGCGTCGCCGCAACAACATATGCACGACTGCGCATAACTTTAGCGTTTCCCTACAAAGGATAGAGAAAAAAAAAGAGAAGCGAGAAAGGAAGCGCATGTCCTGACAAGAGCTCTGCTAAATAACAAATTGTTCTAGGACAAGCCCGTTTCAATGGGGATCCCACCGGGTGGATGAAAGAAGCATAGTCACGTGTCTGCGAAGTGGGTCCTTCTTGCTGGTGCTGATTCGCCGCACAACCCATTCTTTCCACCCACACAAAATTTCAATCACGAAATTCCTCCTCTCTGAGATCCCTCCTCAACCGCATCACCAGCAACATCAGCAAAAATGGCGCCCCAAAGAGTCACCTACCGCCGCCGCAACCCGTGAGTGACGAATTCCTCTCCTTCGCCAACGGTATCGATCGACGAAACGAATTACAAGCTTGGTCGACCGTGTTGGAATTGTATCGTGGTTCAAGCGGCTGACAGTCGGGATTCTTAGCTACAACACTCGCTCCAACCGGACCCGAGTCGTCAAGACTCCCGGTGGTGAGCTCCGCCTTCTGCACATCAAGAAGCGCGGCACTGTCCCCAAGTGCGGCGACTGCGGCTCCAAGCTCTCTGGCGTAAGTCATCCTGATTGAGATGAGGGAAGAAATGGACGGCCAAGGGACGGCATGGCATGACATGTGAGAACGATCAGCACCAGCCCAGACGACCAAGGCAACCCATGTCGACAGGAGAGGCGATGCCCAACACAGTTCTCTGTCCCAAGTCTCAGCAGCCATGGCAGACCATGTCGTCCTCGTGCCAATTCGACTTGATGATCTGGTACACTCAGATAGGCTGACACAGTCTACTTTAGGTTCCCGCTCTCCGCCCCCGCGAGTACTCCCAGATCTCCAAGCCTAAGAAGACCGTCCAGCGCGCCTACGGTGGCTCTCGATGCGGCAACTGCGTCCGGGACCGCATCGTCCGCGCCTTCCTGATCGAGGAGCAGAAGATCGTCAAGAAGGTTCTCAAGGAGCAGGAGTCTAGCCAGAAGAAGAAGTAAACGAAAAGCAGAATCACAAGCGCCAAATACAAATGTTTTGTTATTCCTGAGATTTTCGGAACTTTGGGAGGGGAAGATGTCTTCGGGCCCCTCATCTTTTTTCGTCCCTCGACCATCTCTCCGGTTTTGATGAAGATTATGGAGAGGGGAAGAGGGAGGGGGCCTCGGCCGGTGACTCGAGGATCGGTGGGGAGGAGCTACGGTTCATTGCTTTGGTGTTCAATAGGGCAAAAGGGACTGCATGGTACATCGGAGACTCGCCGGAAAGGCTTGTCTCTTGCTGTCTTCGGACTGCGATCTTCCCCTTGGTGATTTGAATGAAAACGAACATCAAGATGGCACTGCCCGGCGCGTCATGGTTGTACAAAGTGAACGTATGAACAAACCGTAATATTGTAGAAAAAGTTGTTCTGCCATCCTTGATTTGGAGGATAACTCTAGACGCTCCAAGGCAAGACTCCCTGACCTTAGCTGTAGAACGTATCATTTTGGTGGTTGTGGAGGGGAGTGAGCCAGGATCATGACGTTCGGCGATCTCAAATTTCCCTACCCACTGGCCGGAGCATCGCACCGCAATTGGACTTGGTTCCTGACACATCCAACATCGCACAATCAGAACGATGGCATTACGCAGCCCATTATGTCGATGCAGCGCATCACGCGCACTTACCAGAGTATCATCCGCTGCATCTTCGAGGTCGTTTCTTCAGACCCGGCCTTTCTACGAACGCGCCGATGTGCACCCGACCACAAGAAGATCACTGCACAGCTCGCCACGTTTCCGCCGGTCCAACGAAGGTCCATCCGAGGGCTCTTCCATGAGTCTGAACGATTTCAACGTTCTCGGGAATACGCCAGCGCCAGCAACTTCGGTCGACGTGTGCATGCACGATGGCTTCGGCCTGAACAGCGGAGCGACCATCACCGGTGGCAGCGGTGCGCTCTTGGTTGATGGCGAGGCGTTTGAGTGGAAGCCATGGGACATTCTGGGACATAAGAATCTTCTGAACAAGAAAGGGCAGTTTGAGCTCCCGGCAGAGGCATTCGGAGTGTTTGATGTGCTGTGGCCACGACCAGGTATGTCTCGAACTCCAGCTGTGTGCTCTTCGCGCCAAGACGCGTAACAATGGACTGACCTCAACTCCAGATCTTCTCATCATTGGTACAGGGAAGGGGATAGCGCCCTTGAGCCCGGATACAAGGAAAGCTGTGTCAGCGCTGGGGATGCGGGTCGAGGTGCTGGACACTCGGAACGCAGCCGCACAGTTCAACCTTCTGGCAACAGAGAGGGGTGTTTCGGACGTAGCAGCTGTTCTTATTCCCATCGGATGGAAGGATGGACAGGGAGTATCAGTCAAGTCTAGGGAATGAGTCGGAAGCAGTGGAATCATGTGAATGTCGCTGTAATCGGTGCAGTTGACGGATAGACTGCCTGCCTTGTACTATATGTAAACCTAATGCCTACGTTTCATACTTTGGTTGCAAAGGGCCGGTAGTGTTGATCAGGCCTGATGATTAGAGGTTGTTTGATCAACAGGAGCCAACTCGTGCTCAGTTCAGACTATCAATCATTCGGGACGATTGAGCAGAAAGTGTTCCCCTTCGCAACCACTTTGAATCGGCATGAATTACCTCCTCTCGACGACATGAGAAGTGCAGGGTAGTTATTCTGCAGAAACTTGGGTGGTGTACGCTGCGCGGTACGTAAACCGGGTCCACAGCCCAAGATCCAATGACGGGCGCAGGTGGCTGCACTATGACGCCTGGTTGGTTCGAACACGCCTTTCTGCTCAGCTGCTTACAATAGCTAAACCGGCGTTCATCCTTTTCATCGCAACTTACAGTCCTCGGCGCACGTTTTCTCGAGCCTTTTCTTTCTTCCATCTTCAGCCGCGAACCGCACCTCACGAGTCATGCGTCGTGCATGAGGAAGCCCTGAGAATTGCAAGTCCCTGAGGCTGTTGGGGCGGGCCTGCTTCGGAGGGGGAATGCCCTCCCTCGTCGCAGGCAGCTCAAGTCTTGAACGGCCTGCCGAAGCGTGACTGGTGGTCCGAAAACATATTGGTGTGACCTGTTGCCCGAGCAGAGATAAGCCCATGAGTATCGGGCTCAATTTTGCAAATATTTTCTGAAGCAGCGCAAGATTCACCGGACATCTTTTATCTTGTTACGCGTGGCGCCTGCCACACGCTGTGACTCAATGGCGGATGAAAACAACACCAAACCGCTGGACCCTCTCGCGTACAATCCTCATGACACCGACCCTGCTCTCCTGAGGGATCATTCTGAGTTTAAATCCTATACCACCAGCCGATTCACCTACCCTCGAATACGCACCTTCTTTCGTCAGCATGCTAAAGCTGAACAGCTGCCAGGTCCCCTACCCCTGCTCGTCTGCATCCCGGGCCTTGGGGGTTCTGTCGCTCAGTTTCATCCTTTACTGAGTAGTCTGATTGATCTTGCCCCATGTCTGTCGATGGACTGGCCTGGAGGCGGTCGTTCAACGTTCGCGCCTACACAATGGGAGGCATACTCAATGGAGGCACTCACCGAACTGGTGGAGACCGTCATTGAGGAGCATCGCGACAAAGCCGCCGAACAGACAGTGGTCCTCATAGGCCACAGCCTGGGAACGGCCGTGGCTGCGTGGATCGCGAACAGGCATGCCAAGCATACGACACCTCTGGCCGAGTATGTCTCAGGTCTCGTTGCCATTTGTCCAATTTCGGGACCCAAAGATGAAAACTTTGTAACCTTTGGACGACGTCTATTGTGGGTTCCCGGTTGGATCTTCGACCTTTGGCGCACATGGGATGGAATGGGCGGTCCAGAAAGCCCAAGTGTCAAACGCTTCGTTGGAGATGACCCGGACCCAGAACTTGCTCTGTTGCAGTTCAAGTTCAACAAACAAAGCCAAACACCCGTATGGAGGCGAATGTTTTCTGGGACACTTCCAACTTTCGTGGATGGAAAGCCACAAGGTGGTATTCCTGGCCTGGATGTTTGGGCGGGCCTGACCGTTCCCCTGTATTTGATCGCCGGAGAGAAGGATAACATCACATCTCCAGCCGAGGTGACGAAGATTGTCGCAGCTCTCAAGAAGAATGTCGAGAATTCAGATATAGTGGAGATGGATCAAGGCGAGCATGAAGTTATTGCGGACACAGCTGCGCCAGTTAATTCCTCGACACGTCCCCAAGACCACATTCCCCAGCGGATTGACGACATCACGGGGAAGGATTTTGAGCGCAGGGACACCACCGTCAAAGGCGACTCGCAAGATCCGCACGAAGACCCTCACGAGGATCCTTCTACACCCCTCGAAGGCCCTGCAGACGTGCCTGCTCAGCCTCGTCATCCTAGGCTGGTTGTCAAGACGTTCGTGATGCCTGCACCTGCCACCCACGCACTTCTTTACAGCCCTCGATCTGTCCGTGTATTGGCGGGTCTCATTTCCGATTTCCTAGCCAAGAACATCACTGGACGTCTTTCTCTAGGCTGGCAGCTCCAGTATCTCTCGAGGGAGGGCAAATGGGACGTGAAGAACCTGAACAAGTGGAAGTCGGTCACTCCGGTCTCGCACCCCATTGGACCTGCAGAAAAGCCAATCTTCCGCGCCCTGAAGACCCTGCGCGAGGCAGACGACGTGCATTGCCCTCGCGAGTTCGTCGCCAAGTGGGGTACCATCATCAAAGATGTCATCGACATCTCGAAGGATCAACCGGTCTACGACTCTGGAGGACTGGAGAAGGCAGGGATTCACTATCACAAGTTCCCCACTGTGTCCAAAATCCCACCCCAGCACGAGGAGGTGGAAGCTTTCATCAAGCTCGTTGACAAGCTGCGAGACAGGCAAGCCGAGCGGTGCCGAGAGGAGCATTGGGAGAACGACGGCAAGGATTGCGTCATGGGCGTTCATTGCCACTACGGCTTCAACCGCACTGGGTACTTCGTGGTGTGCTACCTGGTCGAGAGGTGCGGGTACGGCGTCAAGGAAGCCATCGAGGCGTTCGCGACAGCAAGGCCGAATGGGATCAGACACTCTCACTTCCTGGATAAACTGTATGTGCGGTATAGCGTGGAACAGCCAGAGACGGACACCGCAACTTGAACAGGCATAAACAGAGCAAGGCCTTAACCGGTGGCTTTTTGACCTAGCAGAGATGTCAGTTCGGACTGGGTTTGAGTATCAGCGTCCTCTACTTTTGGGCTTGGGCAACATAAAATAATACATCCAGAGAGGGCTTTTTTCTTCGGCGAGTCGCAGGAGTTTAATTGGTAGTAATTAGGAAGGTTAGGGTCTGGCGAATAGAGCCTCATTATCCTCGGACCTCTGACTATATGCTACCTATGATGGTGTGTTCCGGCGCCAATGACATGGCGTCAAATAACAGGTATTCCGATACAAGTTGAAAATAGAACCATCCCGCTTCAATTCATAAAGAAGTCGCCCCATGCCCGTGAACCAGCGCCCTCGCTAGTGAAATAATTTGTCCAATCTCGTTACATGCACGCGTGTTTAGCCAATGATGTCGCGAAGGTGGTACTCATCAATGGGTGCATCAAGCTTCAGCATGCTGACGTCAGGCTTAGCCATCTTTTCCTGGAGCTCCTTGGTAATCTCTTCGACATCCACGTCGAGATACTCCCTCAGGAAGACACCAACATCTGTGTTCTCCACATTGCGGCGCGAGCCATCATTGAGACCCTTGGGATCAGATGTGTAAATGTTGACGTCGACAGCGGTATGTCCGTGAGTGCTCCAACCAACATGGGCACGGAGGGAGATGATGTCAGTGAGATGGTAGATTGCTTCAGCGGGCTTCTCGACGAACAGGTCGAGTTCGGAATCAGTGGCATCGGTGATGCCAAGACCGGAGACGATGAGCTCGTCGTTGACCCAGGACTTGATCTTGTCGGCCGAGGAGTCAGAAATTGGATTGGAGGAGATGTGATCCTGGAAGCGGGCGGTAAGGCGCTCACAGGACGATGAGGCATTGGCAAGAACTTGGGGGTACCAGTTGTAGACAGGAAGGTGGCCTGGAGGCTGAATGGCTGTAGCCAGGCCCCCAGTTTCGTGATCACTGGTCGCAACGAGAACAGTCTCGGTATTGGATTGGTCGATGAAGTCAAGAACAGCCTTGAAAGCCCGGTCATACTCAATGACTTCGTTGACTTGGGCGGCAGGGTCGTTGTAGTGACCAGCATGGTCAATACGACTGCCCTCAATCATCAGGAAGAAGCCCTTATCGCTATCTGCAGTCGCAAGCTCTAGAGCGCGCAGAGCAGTGGTAGCCATCTCGCTGAGACTAGGATAGGTGTCGTTCATATTACGGCGGTCAAGCTCGAAGGGAATGTCGTTAGAGGCGAAAAGGCCCATGAACGGGAGCTGGACGTTGTTGCCACCCTTCAGTGAGTTAAATCCTTTGCGAGAATCGGCGTACGTCCAGTTGTACTTTTCCTTGGCCATTCTGACAACATCGACATCATCGAGACGGCAGCTTCCTTCGGTCGTGTTGGGGAGGAAGTGACATCGGCCGCCTCCTAGCATGAGATCAACCGAGCGTCCGAGAACACCGTCGCCAATTTCCTGCAGGGCAATGTCGTCCTCCATAACCCGCATGAGAACATGACTGGCGAAACAAGCCGGTGTTGCATCTGTGATATCGGTGGTGACCACGAGGCCAGTATGGTATCCAGCACGCTTAGCAGCCTCGAGGACTGTCCCGCAGGGCTCGTAATCAGGCGTTACAGAGATAGCACCGTTGTAGGTCTTCTTGCCGCAAGAAAAGGCTGTGGCACCAGCTGCGCTATCTGTGACGAGAGAGTTGCTGGAGCGCGTTCGGCTGGTTCCCCAGAAGTGCTGATCGAGCACCAGAGTGTCATCGATAGGCAGGCCATGGACGTGCTGGCGGTAGCTGCGAGTGAGCGAAAGGCTAGCCGGACCCATGCCATCGCTGACCATCATAACGAGATTCCTCTTCTCGGGGACTCGGCGGCTTGTCGTCTGTTGGTTGTGCTGAATCCAGACAGCGAGAACGATCACAGCAGCTGTTGCGAGGAGGGCCCAGATGAAGAGAGCGACCTCGCGAGTCCGGCTCGTGGTCTTGGGCGTAGTTTCGGTGTCATTGTCGATAAAGTTGTCGGGACGATCCTGGTCCGCCAGGAGAGGGCTGTTCTCGTTCGTCATGGTGGCTGATCCAACCCAAAGCCGAAGACTGGAGGTTGAGGAAGATAAGGAAAAGGAGCGCGAGGAGGGATGGGGAAGTTGGGGCAGCGAGATGGACAAGTGAAGAATGACGTTCTAGTCCGGGCTTGGCAGTGCAGGTGGGTTGGCTGCGAGTCGGGTGCCTGAACTCCCCGCGGCCTCAGTGGAGACACGCAGGAACACGATGGCTGCTGATAGCAGCCATGTGATACATGTAGGTGCAGATATCATTGGGCATAGAGTTGCATGTGAGAGGAGCATGTGAGGTCAAAAAGTCTCAGAGAGTTGACATTCATGCGAACAAAGCAAAGTATACTGTGAGTTTTGGTACGAATCCAGATGGCATACTGAGTACGGAGTACAACGGGATCTGCTCCCTCTGACTGCTGATAACGGGGAAGCATCAGCCACACCCATCAAGCTAAACTCATACACAGTAGCTTGACCCAATAAGGTACCTACCTATCATCCATCGTGCGGCATCTACAGACAAGTGGAGTTATATAAACCAGCTGCGACAATCATATGATGTTCTTTCTGCTGTAAATGCTTCGCGGCATGAGCCACACTAGATGCAATACTATATTAGGACCATCCAGCAAGCTTATCACAAATACATCAGCCACACGGCCATGGTAGTGGAAAAGTACCTAAGTAATGCTCTTCCTACACCACATTCACAGATGTCATATACATGCATAGTGCCTCGGACAAGCAATGCAGTAGCCAGAAGAGCCTCGACTGAGAGCCTGAAAAAGGCCTCGCAAATGGGAAATCCTTCACATGACGTCCCAGACCCCAGGACCTAGGTAGACGGAGGTTTTAACAGTCACCCTCCAGGGGCCAATCTTTCTAGCGCCACGTCGACTTCGGCCTGATCGTCCTGGATCCATGGCCAGCCTCATACATCTGGTCTTCCAATTGGCGTCTCATCTATTAGCCAGACAACCTGTGATCGCCCACCCGCCCGCATGCAAGTCACTTTTCGCTGGTCGCTCAGCTATAGACCGTTCGGTTGTTTCGGAAAGCAGCCCTGCTTACCATAGTCTTCACCATCGTATCTACGCTTACTTCTACTGCAATCGTGAAACCCTGACGACTGGCTCAGGTTTCACACTTGGCGGTCGCGACATGGGTCTGGCCCCCCTCTCTGGCGGTTAGGTCGCTGCAGCTACTCAGTGATAGGGGGACGGGTGAACTGAAGGAGGGACTTTTTTTCTCTGCGGGCGTCTGTGCACTGCGACAGACCACTGTTGACCTGTCACTCACCACTACTGGCACCATCCCAGTGTGCCAACCCCTACTTCCCCTACTTCCATGCCGCCTGTTGTCTCATCTCCTACGCTCCCTCCACAAGTGTCACCTCCGTGATCCGCGTATTGAAACCATCAATGTTCGATGGCTGCAAACATCCCATTGCTACCCCTGGGCGAGTCCCTTGAACCGTCCCATTCTTGCCGGTGCAGTTCATGCGACTGCGATGGCCAAAACGAAACGTTTGACGGCCGCTCGTGTACTCCCAAAGGGCTCGGCGGTCATTGGCATGCGACCAGGGCTTCTCACCTCTTGAAACGTCGCGACTCGTTTGCTTCTGGTTGAAATGAAAGGGACGGCCAGATGAGGGAGTTTTGTCTGCTATCGTGGACGGCCAACTGCACACCAGTGTGTGCAAGAACCGCGATGTATAAGACGCATCCATGGCCCAAGCACAGCCGGGCCCTTGGCTGGTGCTTTACCTGCCATTAGCAACTCGCCTCAAGTTGTGAATAGCTTCGTTCCTTACCTTTTCGCCTTTTCGTCATTCCTTTACATCTTCCTCTGGCAGGATCCTGCTGTGCAGGCTTTCATTCATTCTTTTCCATTCTTGCCAGCCCGGATCTCATTGCCAACTTCAACTGTCTGAGGAAGAACCACCTTCATTACTATCATCATCATGAAATACAACATCTCGAATATCCTGCTCTTCGCAGGCGCAACCCTGGCGACTCCCCTCATCGGTCGTCAAGTCAATGAACTCAATCAGGAAGCCTTTGAGGAGGCTCATAAACGTGATGACACCGCAACACGTGCTTTCTCCAGCGTGGCAATCAAAACTTCAGACGGACGATGTCTCTCCGTTGACAAGCTTTCTGGGGACTTCCGAGCAAACCTCACCCCTGTGCAAGTGGTCGACTGCGGTACCACCGATGGCGAGAGTTGGGATATTATCACGTCTGGCGTACACAACAACCGAAACGGCCAGATGCTTGTAGTGAGCACTCTCACTCAGGCTTGTCTCAACTTCGACCCGCGACGAGCTGCAGGAAACCAGGTGCTCTTGTTCTCCTGTGGCGGCAGAGCGGATGGAAGTGGTGAAGTGACCGAATCCCAGCTTTTTGCCTTCAATGGGAGTGCTGGGCCACTTACTCTGACGCCGGGCAACGCCAATGGACAATGCGTCACCAGCGATGGCAATGCCCTCGGTATCGCAGCTTGCGTGAATGGAAACCGTGATCAGAGCTTCACCATTGGTGGTGCGCCATCCGAAGGCAATGCCGGAGGTGACCCGGCCTCCAGCAAGCCAGCCGCGTCAAAGAATCCGGTTCAGGGAACACCCACTGTGTCCGAGGCTCCTGTTCAGGATACACGTGTCCCAGAAGCTCCAGTGCAAGATACTCCTCCGACTACCGCCGCCCCCAAGCCTGTGCGCACCAAGATTCGGAAGTCCAAGAAGCACAGGAAGCATAGGAAGACCCGCTGCTCGGTCACTGCAGGAGTGGCCACAGAAACCTCTTCAGTTGCTACTTCGTCAACGCCCGAAGTTGTTGCCGTTACTACCACCGCCCCGGACGAAGAGACATCGACCACTGCTGCATCTACGGAAGCTTCCACTGGGACTGCCACAGAGCGGGTTCCGGTGTCACGCGCTGGCGGCTTCCTTGATCCTTCCGCCGCCGCCGAAGCACAGCAGTTTGACAAGACCGCCACTCGTCTCATCGAGAGCGTCAACATCCGTGCTCCTGATGGCCGTTGTCTCTTCGTCGACCCCACGGCAGGCGACTTCCGGGAGAATCTGATCCCTATTGAACTGCGCAAGTGTGATGAGGAGCCTGGTCAGAAGTTTGATCTCATCAGCAAGGGGAAGCACAACAACGGTGACGCTGGACGAGTGCTCCTATCGAGTGTCTTGACCAACGGTTGCATCAGCTTCGACAACAGGCGGCCAGCAGGTGACACTGTGACGATCTTCTCCTGTGGTGGTCGCGCCAACGGTGGTGAGTAATTCTTAAACGTCATTCTCACTTTTGTCATGAGTCTTGCTGATTCCCAAATTTTGCAGAGGGCGAGACAGATAACGCTCAGCTGTATCCCTTCAAGGAAGACGATATCCCCGAGACCCCGGTCGACACCTTGAATATCGTCCTTGAGCCGCTGTCGGGCAACGATAAGTTCTGTCTTGTTGCTGGTAAGGACCGATTGGAGTCCACGTCTTGCAATGGCGCCGCTTCGCAGGTGTTTGAGATCGTGGAGGTCCTGTGATCAAACACCTCGACCACCCCCGTTCCTCTTCGAGGGTCCCAGAACCCCTGGATGGCACTCATTATCTTTCTTTTCTCCCACTGTATTATATCATTCTTAGGGCTTCCTCGGGTATTTGTCTGCCCTCTAAACGTTATGGAGGATCATGTCACGAAACCTCTTGGCATAAAACCTCGACCGACCATGTTCTCCACACATGGTCTGGCAACTCAAAAACAATCAGAAATGGTGGAAAACCCATGCTTCATTGAGGGATAGTATGTACAGCCCAGCTATTTATTTTTGTACATACGTCCTACAGAGCTTCTCCGCCTCTTTTTCCGCAGCGAGACAACATGCCTCCTTTGAAGGAACCTGATGAGCCAGTTATACAGGATCTCACGCCCAAGTACTAACAAGGTCACACACACAGTAGGCACGGCACAAGCCCAGCTGAGATTTTCTGTTAGAGTCTGCAAATCAAACGCGGGTGATACAGTAGATGATGGCGATTGGACACTTACAAGTACCAGATTCCGTGTGTGATCTCAGGGAAATGTTCGAAGTTCATACCGAAAAATCCGGTGATGAAGGTCAGAGGGAGGAAGATGATTGTGACGATCGTAAGTTGTTTCATTGACTCGTTCTGGTGTGCTGAGAGGGTATTGAAGATCAAGTTGATCAAGTTGTCGGAGCCATTCTTCAAAGCTTGCAGATTCTCCGTGATGATGATGCAGTGATCGAGCACATCGCCGAGGTACGTGTGTGTCATGGGGGTGATGATCACCCCGGCCTCAGGCCTTGCCAGGGCTTCCATGGCCTGCTCCTGACTAAGGAAGGTCTTGTGGTCGCGCAGGACGTTGATGATGTTCTCGATAGGGTTCAGGAAACTCAGCATCTTGTTGATCTCACTGATGCAGATGTAGAGGCTGCGACTCTGCCTGATGTGAGGCGCCGTCAGAGCATCGAGCTCAAGATCGCCAATGATGTCTGTATAGATGGCAGTGAGAGGAAAGGCAAGATCGATGATTGCGTCCAGAATGGCCTGGACGAGAAGAGAACCGTCGTACGAGGTCCGGAGGGTAGTGCCATGGGTTTCGAGGCGTGTGATGATGGGTCTTTCCACATCTCCAGCAGAGATCTCGAAGAAGGAGATGACAGTATTGTCTGTCGTGAGAAAGATGGAGACTTGCTCCGCAGAAACAGCCATTTTCCAGGGAGCCAACGAGGAGTGCGTTTCCATGTACTCGGTCCGCGCTTCGTTGCCCGAGGCATGATAGCGCTGAAGGCTGCGAATCATGGACGTCTCCAATAGACTGCTGCGGTAGGACGGATCTACGCCATCGTTGGAGCCACTGGGGGACCCGTTCCCGAAGACGGATTGCTCCTGATCATGAGGTGGGTTCCTGGTGGTTCGCCAGAAATCTCTAAGCGAGTCTCGTAGGACTGGAAACGTTCGAGAGGAGTACGTGCTGTCGGTATCAGTTGAGTCGTCTTCGTCATCTACCAGATGGACTAGCTTCTGTAATGTGAGGACAAGGAAAGCATGATTGGGATACCTGTTCATGTTAGCCACCCGATTGAGGCGTAGAAATGCAACAAGACTAGGCTATTGTTGTATGTTCGAAGCAACTCAAGGAAAAGCTTCGAAGGAATTTGGGGAGAAGAGACAACCTACCAATCAGTCTTTGTCCGGTTGCGGATGTTCATGATATCCTCGATGGCGAGCCTGTGTAGCTTCTTCTTCTCGCCAATAGCCGAGATCACATCCCAGCTCAAGCCGTTGACGTTGATCCAACGGCATTTCGCCCAATCATCCTTTGGCGAACGATCATCGAGGAAGTCAATGAAGGTCTCATTGGTGAATTGCCTTTTCACCATACGGTTCGCATTGAAGTCCACAACCGTGATCTCACAATCGGCATGCAAGGTCGGCGTAGCAGCGTGTCCACCGTTGGGCAGCAGCGGGTCGTACCCAGGTTCGGCACCGGGCTCCCAGCCGGGGCGAGCGCTGTATGAATGGTCGAAATTATCATAGTGATCTACGTTCTTGAAGGTCGCGGCCCGCGTGTTACGGCGCCGAAGAATCGGGGAGAAGTTGGCAGGTTCGCCGCCTCCGCTGTCTCTGGGGTTGCCATGTGCTGCTGCTGCTGCTGCCTCGGAGCCGGCATGGGGCTGTCCAGTCGTATTGATGGATAGGCCGTGAGCCGGATTGACAGCCGGATCGGCAGGCTCTTGGACGGCTCGTATCTCGGCGCTGCGCGTTGCGACTGATGGTGGTACTTCGCCGGCTGGAGAGGCCTCGGCGAGGGTTGGCAGAGTGGACCGCCGCGCCGGCTTGTCGGCCATGGTAGCGTGGCTGACGGGTCTCTTAAGGTTATCGCTTGTTGTTTGGCGCCTTGGGCGCAGTGATGGGACGTGGGGTATCTGTGTTGGCCATATTCGAAGCGTACCGTGCTGTCAGGTGTGGTCAAAGGCTGAGGTTGCGGCAGTCTGCCGAGCAGGCGACGATGATGGTGGGCGCTTGCAAGGGAAAGACCGTGCACTGGGGAAGGCTCAGGTACGGTATCCATGTACTCCGTACAGGATCCATGCATGTCATTACAACGCAATTCTGTCGCCAGCTTCTGGAACATGCGCTCCACATGGTTCGGGGCTCCTTGACGGTCCTTTTATCGCTTAAGTCGGCTTTTACAGGTGGTTGCTCAGGCTGCAGTAATATTACGAACGGTTTCGAGGGACGACCTCAGCCAGGAGATTGTTTCAAAAATCATGACCACCTGGAATTCTCTTCTCTACTTTTCTCATCTCCCTCCCTCTTTCTGTGTCTGAAAACAAACCGAACCAGCCGAGTCTCCATCCTTCAATCGCATTGACAAGAGCATTCTCTGCATCATTTGCAGCCTGGACAAGGGAATGCCTTTGATGTACCGAACACTGACAGCCGTGCATCCTTCCCAGAAGGCCACTCAGTATTCACACCGGCCACAGTAGCCACACTCCTTATCACATGCTGCGAAGTCCTTTCCAAAGTCGTCATCGCTATCGTTTCCATAGCCGCCTCGCGACGACATCACCCAGGATGATGCCCTGTTCATGTCACTGTCACTGTCACTGTCGGGGGATGGGGATCTGTGGCTGGCACCATGAACTATGGGGACCTGCGACTGGGTCACCGGAGTTGACGTGACCTGGGTCGTGGCCTGTGGCTGGAGATCAATCTCAGCTGCTGGTCTGGCCAGGTTCGCTCGCCAATGGTGCAGATTGACCGGGTCCTTTTGGTACACGTTGACCTCGAAGAACTTGTTGTGAACAAGGCACTTGTAGTTCTTGTACCTGCCGGGGTATGTTCAGCAAGTGCTCACGAACATGGGACAGTTCCGAACTCACGTGTTCACTTTCTGGAAGTTTGCTTGGATCAAGTCCTGCCCTGAGATCTCAACAAAGGCCCCAGCATCCTCGCCGGTGGGAACGAAGTATCTGATTGTCTCAAGGGGGCCAAAGTTGACTTGACGCACGAGCTGAATGGCATAGTCTTTGCCAGAGAGGGCTGTGCCATCCTTCCTTTTCTCAGGTTGCGCTTCTCGAGGGAAACTTGCCCACAAGATGAAGGACGTGAACTTGGCATCATGAGAAAGCCGTTGAGGACGATATGGTTGAATGGACGAACAGCAGAAAAGAGGAGACGACATTTTTGGCGTTACTCAGAGGGGATGAACTTGGCAGAGTGCAAGGAGATGTGTTTGACTGAGCAATCAGGATGGTCCCTGACCGCTCCGAAGAAGACTCTTCTTATAACCATTTGCAACATGTCGTTGAACAAAGGATTCAAGGTGCCATGACTTCACAAGTATGATTTCCCAGGCTCCGGATTGGCTGGGGGGGGATTTACATGCAGCCAAGCAAGCCATGCAGATTTCCTGGTATACCTTGACTACCACCGCTTCTCATTCGTCGGCCTGCGCATCACCGGTGAAAGCCCGAACGAAGGGATGAAGCCTTGATGGCTATAAGTCCCTCCGAGTTCTTGTTCCGGTAACCTCTTGCATTCTTTTCTTTTCTCTTCTCTGCACTGTTGGCCCCGGTGGTCACGTCGCCATACCACTCCTTCAGCCGATCGTCACTTCATTCACTCCTGTAACTTTCTCTTTTGAACTGTCCCTTCTCCGTCACCTTTACATCGTTCCCCTACACTCCATCAGGCTCGACCGAGTTCATACTTCTGTAGAGCGGACTTCACATCTCGCGTCAAAGCCAAGAGGGAGCCTCAAGATCCACCTATCTTCATCGAGACTTAACCGAAAAGTGCTTCCAACATGTGGATCCCAATTGGCTTCACACTAGATCTGGTGGTCCCCTACCGGAGTATCGCCACGAGCCTGCTGGGCAGGACGATGAGAGAGGCGAAGAAGGACATTCGAGAGCTACACCAGAAACCCAACAGCGAACCAACCCCCGTGCGAGTTTGTCAGACAATCAACCCCCGTTTAGTTGTCCAACATGTGGTAAAATCCTGTCGGACAAGAACAAGCTCACGTAAGTGAACGAAACACATGTCTCCCTACTTTTGCTGGTTGCTTACACCCAGAGGCAGTCGACATCGCCGTCAACACACTCGTCGTTTCAAGTGCAACGTGGAGAGCTGCAACATGGCCTTTGCTCTGAAGACAGGCCTTGAAGACCATATAAATGCGATCCATACACGTCCAGAGGACCAGAGGAGATGGTACTGTGAGGAGCCAGGCTGCAAGCGAAAGTTAGCCATAGATGGCACAGCGCACAAGGACAGCTGGATCGAGCATATGAGAAGCACGCACGGGAAAAGCCTACCGAGACGGTGAACATAGCCGTCTCATAGTCTTAATTCATTCATTACGCTGTACCTGGAGGACCCCTCTTCACTGATCACTCGTCATCGTATGAGAATTGATTGAAGGAGGTATCCCAAACCCCAGTCGTAGATGAGTGAACAGCCTCAACTGTACATGTGACGATCTCATGCGATGTCATGGTGTGTAGTTTCGGGACCTCTCCCCAAAATCAAGCCAATTTGTTTCAATTGAGATAATAATATCTATTTCCTTTTGTAACCTCTTGATGAGTACGGTTCAAAACACGAGTACCTGTACTGAGGCGCGAGCTGTGTGGGTTACCACTCTCAGCTTCAGGCAACAGCCCCACAATAGCTTAGTTGCTACAGTACAAAGCCATCGACGCAATTCACAACGTCCCCTTTCCATCCTCGCTCTCTTGCAAACCCTCTGGTCTGCGGCGGTTTACATTGAGCCCAGGTCAATTTGAATGAGGGAGAGTCACATGCAGAAGCGATGAATCCCAGAGCACGCGACGTAGCTCCGAGTGAGGATGCTGAGCGCGAAGACGAGATACAGTATGGGTCTGTCGGCATGACACGGGAAGAGCTCGACAAGGAGTAGGTCGCATTTCGCGTCAAACCCAGGTTGCCTACTAACTCTCGGTGAAAGATACCCGAATCGTCCCAGGAATCACTCCAAGACTTTGCCATTCTCGGATTTGTTCAGGGACTTGTTCAACCCTCTGAACGAGAACAAGAAACAGCCGAGCGGTGGCCAACAGCGCAAACGAGGTCCTCATGGGGCGAGCAAACTCTCACCGCAGGAACAGAGGCGAAACATCATAGAAAGGTTCATAGGCAGGTGGCGCAAAGAAGTTGGAGATGACTTCTATCCGGCCCTACGCCTCATCCTGCCAGACAAGGATCGCGACCGCGGAGTCTACGGCCTCAAAGAGAACACCATCGGCAAGCTCCTTGTGAAACTCATGAAGATCGACAAGAACTCCGAGGATGGGTACAACCTCCTCCACTGGAAGCTGCCGGGTCAGACAACCGCCTCTCGACTCGCAGGAGACTTTGCTGGTCGCTGCTTTGAGATCATCTCGAAGAGACCAATCTTGACCGAAGTTGGCAACATGACCATTGCCGAGGTAAATGAGCAGCTCGACAAGCTTGCTGCATCAACGGGCGAGGCGGAAAACCTGAGGGTCTTTGAGCTGTTCTACAACAAGATGAATGCGGAGGAGATGATGTGGCTCATCCGCATCATCTTGAAGCAGATGAAGGTTGGCGCCACGGAGCGCACACTCCTTGACCTCTGGCATCCAGACGGAGAGGCCCTGTTCAACGTATCCTCCAGCTTGCGGCGAGTATGCTGGGAGCTCTACTCTCCGGAAGTGCGTCTTGAATCTGATGAGGCCGGTATCGCGGTGATGCAGTGTTTCCAGCCACAGCTGGCACAGTTCCAGATGCCTGCGTCCTTTCAAAAGATGATCGATCTACTGCGTCCGACGGAGGAGGATCCCGAGTACTGGATAGAGGAGAAGCTTGACGGCGAGAGAATGCAAATGCACATGGTCGCGGATCCCTCACATCCCGGTGGCAGACGCTTCTGCTTCTGGTCCAGGAAAGCGAAGGATTACACATACCTGTACGGAAATGGCCTGAAGGATGAGAACTCGAGTTTGACACGACATCTGAACAATGCCTTTGCAAAGGGCGTTCGGAACATCATCCTTGATGGCGAGATGATCACCTGGGACATGGACGTTGACAAGATCGTGCCATTCGGTACGCTGAAAACAGCCGCACTGGCGGAACAACAGAACAAGTCGGGTTCCAACTCTACGGGTCATCGCCCCGTGTTCCGAGTGTTTGATATCCTCTTGCTCAACGACAAGCAGCTCACGCAATACACTTTGCGTGACCGACGCAATGCTCTAGAGAAGGCCGTCAAGTCTGTGCCCCGTCGCCTGGAGATACACACCTACACGTGCGCAACCTCAGCAGACGCCATCGAGCCGCTTCTGAGGGAGGTTGTCGCAAACGCCTCGGAAGGTCTGGTCCTCAAGAACCCGCGGTCAATGTACCGTCTCAACAGCCGCAATGATGACTGGCTGAAGGTCAAGCCTGAGTATATGTCTGAGTTCGGAGAGTCACTCGACTGCGTCATCATTGGCGGCTACTATGGTTCCGGAAGACGCGGTGGCCAGCTTTCCAGCTTTCTATGCGGATTGCGGGTGACGCAGAACCATATCCAAGCTGGCGCCAACCCGGAGAAGTGCTTCAGTTTTTTCAAGGTCGGCGGTGGATTCAGGGCGGAAGATTACGCAGAGATCAGGCACAGAACGGAAGGCAAGTGGATAGAATGGGATCAGAAGAACCCGCCCTCCGAGTACATTGAGCTGGGAGGAGGCGAGGCACGACAGTACGAGCGGCCAGACATGTGGATTCGACCAAAAGACTCGGTTGTCATCTCGGCAAAGGCAGCCAGTGTAGGGCCCTCAGACCAGTTCGCGAAGGGCTTTACCTTGCGGTTCCCGAGATTCCGAAGACTACGGCTAGATCGAAGCTGGGACACGGCCCTGTCGCTGGAGGAGTTTGTGGACTTGAAGAAGAGAGTGGAAGAGGGAGCCAAGGACAAGGCCATGACGGTGGAGGATCGCAAGCGACGAGCGCCAAAGAGAGTGAAGCGGGAGCTGGTGATTGCAGGGGAGGATGCAGCACCCGCCGTCTTCGAAGGGCCCAAGTCCAAAGTTTTCGCGGGCCTTGAGTTCTGCGTCCTGTCGGAATCAGCCAAACCCTACAAGAAGACCAAGACGCAACTGGAGAGCATCATCAAAGAGAACGGCGGTACAGTGTCTCAAAGGGCTGTGCCCAAATCCGACATGATTCTGATTGCGGAGAAGAAGGTTGTCAAAGTCGCCAGTCTCGTCAAAGGCGGCGATGTGGACATCATTAAACCAAAATGGATTCAGGACTGCACGGAGCAGAACTTCGACGGAAGCATACCGCTTCCATACGAAGAGTCGCATCTTTTCCACGCAACGGAAGCCCTCGCGAGTGCTGCAGCTCTGAATACAGATCAATACGGGGATAGCTACGCTCGCGATGTGCCGGTAGAGGAGTTGAGGGAAATCCTGGACGGCATGCCCAAACTCGAGATGACGGAGTCTTTCAATAAGTCGGAGTTCTTAGAGGAACTCGAGTCACGAGGGAAAGGGCTCTCGGAGCTGCGCAGTTGGATGTTCAGTCGCTGCATTATCTCCTTACGCCCGGCAAGCTCAGGCGATGAGAAGACAGCAGACCGGCTTTCCAGCCTTGTGCGGTATGCTGGGGGACGATGCGTCAATGACGGAAAGGACGCGGACGTCACGCACGTGGTCATTGTCGGTGAGGATGCTATGGAAGCAGGCGAGATGGCGGACATACTCAGAAGGGAGATGTCTGAGAGACGCAAGCTGCCAAGGATAGTGTCCGGCAAGTGGATTGAGGACTGCTGGACAGAGAAGACGATGCTAGACGAGGAGGCATACGCGGTGCAGTAAGAAGAGTATATACTCTAAACGAGCAACATTAAGCTCAGGGCAGCCTCTAAAATGATGGCCACTTCTGCGTATGAGCACCCAAACACGACCAAAGTTCAGTCCGACATCACTTTCCGATGGTCAGGAACAGCCTGTCACCAACGTCTCCCAAGCCAGGCTTCAGCATGCCCTCCTTCGTCAGCTCAGGATCGACACCAGCAAGCCAGATCTCCGTAGCCTCTGGCCATTCCCTCGCAACTGTCCTCACACCCTCCTCCGCGCCGACCACAGCGATGACTAGGACGTGCTTCGCACCCCACTCGCGCAAGGTAGATATGGCCGCCGCGCAGGTGCCGCCCGTTGCAATGACGGGGTCGACGACGATGGCGAGACTGCTGGCGGAGGAGTCGCTATCGGAAGAAGGAATGTGGTGAGGGAGGTTGTTGTAGTATTCGACAGGATCGAGGGTGGTCGGTTCGCGGTACATGCCCAGGTGGTGCACTGGAACAGGATCCGGCAGGATGGTTTGAACGGCTAAAGGGTGTTCAGTTCAGTGTCGGGCTTAAGGTGGGTTCTCATGAAATGAACCTACCGTCTACCATGCCGAGACCGGACCTCAAAATGGGAACAATGGATATCGTCGACGGCGAGATCGTCGTGGTTGTGTAGTCGAAACCAATCGGGCTGACATCCTATCGAGCTTGTCAATCGTCGGGCGATCCTGCAATTGCTGGCGCAGAGCCCTAACCTTTGGGCCATCTACTGCGTCTATCGACGTTGCGAGGGCTTCACATGATAGAATCAAGGCGATGTCGTGAATCAGACTCTTGACTTCTCTGGAACCTGCTGATTTGGACCTGAGTTGGCTGAGCTTCGAACGGAGGGCCGGGTGCTTAGAGACATGGACGTTGGACGGCAGAGAAGACATGATGAAAGACGGGCAACACGAGGAGGAATATGACCACAAACACGAGGAGGAATATGACCACGTCAGATCTCCAGAGATTCAGAGAAACAGTCTCGAGATGGCGGCCAGTCGAAGGATCAGGCAGGATGAACGACGAAGAGCGTCTGGCGAAGGGGAGTGGTCACGGGAGGCACCAGGGGAGGTTGGTTGGTGATAGCAGCGGTGGAGCGACGCGGGGCACACTTTTGGCGGGGAGCAGCGGATAGTGGGGGAGATAAGCAACTGGGCGCGGGACGGTGGAGAGACTAACAGCTGCTGCGTCTGGCCCAAGCTTCTATCGATATGCAGGTGGGCGGGCATGCATCAGTACGACATTTGGGACCACAGATCATCTCGAAGTGGTGAATATATATCACAGTCGGGAGAATGATACTGACAAGTGCTTGCAAAGGGATTGACATGGCGGTGGCAGACCATTCCCCTTACCTTGGCAGTTTTCGGTCCCCTTTGCAGCTTTCCCTCCAGCACCATGTGGCCGAATTGCCGAAGTCTTTTTTTTTCTTCCCTTTCCCATCGACGAGATGTGAGTATCATCCCAAGGCTGAGGTTCATGAAGCAATCTAGATGTCACTGACGCAGTTCTCCTCCCAGCTCACCCGATTCATGCAAATACAAAGACAAGTGTCCCGTACAAATCCATCCTCACAACACAGGACGTGGATGCCGGAGCACCGTACGCGTATCAGGATATTCTGGTCACATGTGATGGACATGCTGGACAGACGCAGGCACGCTGTTCTTGTCCATGTTCGGATCAGCGAAATCACGTAGCTTCTCGGTCTTGTCCTTCACGCGAATTACGATTGTTCGAGGGCGAGGATTCGATCTGAGACACCGTACTGTTGATCGACGGAGCCAGAGGCATGAGATCGATCTGGCCCACGTCTATGTCGACTCTTAGATCCATTGTCTTGCCGGGAAAGGAGCTGCATGATGCATCGCCAAGCATTATTCCCATGCCTCGAGGCCGTCACCTCGGATCCACAGACTATCGCACGTGCAGCCCGTCGATATGGTCCAGGGCGCCCAAACTGATCAACCCACCGACCGCCTGGCGCCCTAGACTCGATGCCTTAGCCAAGTCATTGTCAGACTAGATGGTGCTAGCACTGCCTGCAAAGTCATCCCCGCGGACTTAGCGCAAGCCGGAGCTGCAGCAGCCCTATAGTCATCGACAAGCACCTTATTCAGCTGAGGAAGCTGTCAAAGGAAATCAAGGCCCCTCCGGCACGGGCTCTACACCAGGGGAAATGGCGATGCTGTGAGTGAGCATATCCACCAGACCTACATTTGTGGCTGTAGGTATGTCTCGCACGGCAGTCCGGAACTCTTGAGTCTTGATCGGGATCACCAGCCTGCACACGCAGTTTGAGATCTGGATCTGCATCTCTGCCTTGCGCCCCGGAGAGAAGGTCCGGGAAGTTTGAGAGCATCATCGAAGGCACAGATCTCAAACTTGAGACATTCGTACCAGCACCGTCCACATACGTCCTCGTGTCCCAATGTCTCATCGGCATCTGCGCTCAGAAAGCCCGTGGGCCTAGGCTCTAGCAAGCGTAACGCCACATTCAATTTCAGCAAGCAATTATCAGTACGAATGCCTTCGAGCGGAAAACCCGACCCCACCTGGACATGCTTAGATCAGAAGTGAACGAGACCCTTCGGCCAGGAGCCCTATGACGTTTGTAGGTACAGGCCGTGGGCTATACGCAGGTGGCTACAAGGTCACTAAGCTTTGTGACAGCACCAGAGCGGTATTGTCAGGTCAAACGGCCCTTTGGCTTGCTTCTCTCGAAGTTCCGTTTTTAAGCCTGTGTCAGCTGGAACGTGGACGGCTGAAACCCTGTTACTGACGGAATTGAAAGCTCCCTGGTCGTTGGCATGACTCTATCGAAGATGGCTGAGGAAGGATTCAAGGTCTTTATCGCGTTTTGATCGGCCATCCTCTGAAAACTTCCAAACCTCGATCTCTACGAATCGCATATGCATGCAGCATTACCATCGAACGCATTGTGGGACTTGACGTGCAAACGCCTGGTTCCTGTGGCAGCGGACCGACATGGCATTTGTTCAAGCTTGGATGGGAAGCTGTTGGTTTTTCTCTCCCGTAAGTCAACGCCATGCAAGATCTGCCCAGGCCATGAATGAAGCTGATGGATCTTGCGGAGTGACGATCCCTGCCTTGTTCTCTTCTTTTTGAAAGAAATGGCAAGGTGGAGTGATCAATTGCGACTTGCGGGCTTTCAGCTCATTCCGCACAATGTGTCTAGGTCCGGCAAAAAAGAAGAAGTGATGACATCATCACCAATCGATCGACCTCATCATCATGACGTTCAGACCAGCGACACAATGTCCACACAAACCCCGCGCCAAATCTGACCCAAACGCCACAGAGCCGGGCCTAAGCTGTTAAATCAACACGGACATAATCAAGAAGCTGAATCCCTTTGATGGAGAAAAATTGGAGATGTTAAAGCTTAACCGCGGACTTTCCGGTGTGAGCGCCTCCCGCAACCAGAGGTGACCCACCAAAATACTTTTCAACCGGTATGTCACCTGGAATGCTGCACCCGGGACATGTTTCAATTAGGGACGCTGATCCGGATCTTCAGCTCCAAGGACTTCTTTGAGGAGGTTCTGAGTAGTGTGGCGCTTGACGTCGGCAGCGCTTACACACCCTGCCCTTACTTACACCGTCCGCGGTAAGTGACCCGTCGATCGGACGCTACCGCCAAACCCTCATCATCGACCTGCCGTACAGTATCGATGCTTACTACTGCATCCCCGACAGGCTCTTGGATATGGAGGCCGAAGCCAGAGATGACATGACGGAATCCCGTCTTTAGTGCAGAAGTCAATTAGGATATGACGCAGGTTTCGCGAATGACGTCTTTGGGGCAGTTGACGATGATGAACTTACTCGACTTTGACCAACATGAAAAGTCTATATGAAAGGATTCCCCAACCCGAGAGTAATAGGACAATCCCTCAAGTTCAAACACAACATCACCAAAGATTCCCCCTGGCACAACTATCTCAACAATACCATCACCAACGCAGACAACTACTTCATCATGGATAAGGCTAAGCAGACCATCTCCTCCTTCATGTCTCATAACAACGAGCACAAGACCAGCGTCGACCAAGACCAGCGCGCTGCTGTCACAGAGGAGCACATCCGCCCTCAGCGTCACGAGGAGGTGACCACCGCCATCGACAAGGAGATTCACCAGGACCACCACCAGACTATCATCCAGCCCATCAAGGCCACCGAGAGGCTGTAAGTATCCTCACTCTGCACTTTCATGAGACACACTGATTACTGACTGTGCGAAACAAGAGCTGAGAAGCACACTCACAATGCTGCCCCTGTCCAGCACAAGACCTTTGAGCATGACAAGCTCGACGATACCAAGGCGATGCTTGATGAAGATGTCGCCAGATACCGCGACAGCTCTGTAACCCACGACACCGTCCACACTTCCTCCAAGGGAGCTGTTGTTCAGGGTGAACACATCCACCACCACCTTCACCAGCACGTTCAGCCCATCATTCAGAAGGATACCATTGCACCCGAGGTTGTGCACACCACCATCCCCATTCACGAGACTCACCACGCTCCCACCGTCAACCTTGGCACCACCACCATGCCCGTGAAGACTGTCGAGGAGTTTGAGAAGCAGCACGGAGGTCTGCTCCAGGGCAAGCAGACCACCACCGTTGGTGAGTTTGACGGATGCGCCAAGACCTTCATCGAGGGTGACAAGGGCGCTGTGTCTTCTAAGAACTCTACCGCTGCTCCTGCTGCCACGACCACCACTTCTACCACCACCACGACCGGTACCCAGGGCGGCGTGAAGAGTCTCATTGACGGAGTCGCTGATGAGAGAACCTCTCGCCACAAGACTGCTGGCAGCGGTGTTGGATCTAACTCCTCCAAAGACTACAAGATCGCCAACCAGGCAGCTGTAAGTGTTGACCCGACTTGACCTACCTCTATCTCCAAGGAAAACTATTGACCCAGAATCTCAGAACCGCGCGTACAACGACTCTGCAGTTCCTCGCAGCACCGCCGCGGCTCCCGGTGTCGCTGCCCCCGGCAAGGTTCCGGCTGAGAACCTGCGCAATACCACATCTACCAGCTCTGCTTCTACTGGCAAGGTGTCGCTCAAGGACAAGCTGAACCCCTTCAAGGATGCAGATGGTGATGGCAAGAAGGGAATTATGTCTTAGATTATTCAGTGTCCGCGTTTGAGAGCTATGGCTAGGCGTCTTTTGTGATCAGGATAATAAAATAACGTACTTTCCTTACTGCGACTGGTCTCTCGTGCGTGTGTGCAATAATTGTGTCAAGCCCAAGACCGGGTGCTTATATTATGTACGCGGAAGGAAGCATATGCTCTCAGCGCTTCGTTACTTTACCCCTACACACAACTTCGGATAGCCGCAAGTGTCATCCCACAACATGGTAAAGGTCGAAAATGTGGTGAAGATATTGGAATATCGGAGATATCCGAACGCCCTTCAATTGGCCATATTGTAAAGCTAACCTTTCAAGCACGTTCGGACTTCCTTCACGCTGCGACACCGTCCGAGTCAGAGGCTATCCCAGCGACATCTTGAATCCATCGCATGCTAGGCCAGCTCTTGACAAGGACGTCACCCACAGCCCAAGGGACTGGGAAATTACGTGGGTATGGGTATCCTCCTGACGGCAGCTAGTGCAGCCATCCGGGGAGAAGACAAGCCGAGTGGGTCACGATAGTGGCACTTGATAGTGCGGTACTTCATGCTATCCCGGGCAAGGGAGCCATTTGTACGCAACGGGGTCGGAACCGCCCAGTCATGCTCTAGCAAGCCACAAGAATCCACATGTGTGGGAACCTGCAGGGACTGCCACAAAACACCAAGCCGCCTGGCCAGCATCGTGGGGTTGTTCGGTGAGATGCAAGACCGGTGGCGCTCGAGCAGAACTTTCTGGTGATGGGAGTTGCGCAAGAACATCGTATGGCTTGCGTAATGCTCGAGTCAAGAAAGACAGGATGGGAATTTCTATAAGAACAGTGCATGTCGCGTGCAATGAATTGTGCTCTCGTTCAACAACTCTACACACATCGCAACGAGCACCACCACCACCACTACCAAGACTTATAAGACCATCTCCAGTCTCACTACTCTTCACAAGTTTCACAAGACTACTAAATCGACTGTTGCTCAATCCGAAACTTGGAGTCTATCATGCCTGTATCCAAGAAAACCATTACCTTCTTCGGCGCCTCTACCGGCGTCGGCCTTGCTGCACTTAGACACTGTATCGAGCAAGGCCACACCTGCATCGTCCTCCTCCGCAAAGCCTCTAAGCTCGATGCACACTACCCCCCGGACCGTCGCCCATCCAACCTCATCATCCGCGAAGGCAACGCCCACGACAGCGCCGCGGTCACGTCATGCCTGACCGCGCCGGGAAACCGCAACCAGCTCGTGGACGCGGTCTTCACGTCCATCGGTGCAGTCCCCACTTCGGGAGGTCTCAGCATCTCCGACCCGGACGTGTGCAAGAAGGGCATCAGCTGTCTCCTGGACGGGCTCAAGACACTGCGGTCACAGGGCATCGCGAGCGGCGACCCTCTGATCGTGGCCATCAGCACCATCAGCCACTCGCGCTACGGTCGCGACACCGCCCTGGTCATGGTGCCGATCTACAAGGTCTTCGTCGGCGTGGCCGCGGCGGACAAGCAGGTCATGGAAGACCGCCTCGTGGCCAGCGGGGAGAAGAACTGGGTCGTCGTCCGGCCTAGCCACTTGACCGACGGCGCGAAGCCTGATCGCGCCGTCCGGGTCGGAATCGAGGACATCCAGAAGGGGGTCGAGAGCAGGGAAATCGGATACACCATCTCCAGGGAGGATGTTGGCAGGTGGTGTTATCAGAATTTGCTGGGGCCGGCCGAGGTGCGCAAGCAGTACATGAACAAGGCTCTCTCCATCACTTGGTGAGTTTGACTTGGTTGAGGTGGCGGCCTGGACTGAATGTGGTAGGTATTTGGGGTCGACTCTTGCACAGTTCGAAGGAAGATGCCATCGGATAGCCTATGTCCGACCATCATAGGTTAGTATCAATAGACATGGGATGCATAGAGAGGGAAAATGGAATCTCTTACTCTTAGTCTTTGCCCCAGGTGCGTGCAGTAGGCAGCAGACTACTACAGTCAGTATCTTCTGCAACGTTATCTTGGGCGTGGATCAGGAACGAAGAGGGGTCAGTGGTGCCTGGAACTGTCCGGTGTCACCATCCCAACTCCCCACCACGGTTCGGTGGCTCGCGCTGTATGTCGTCTCTTTTTCATGCTACAGTACCACTAGTCCACTACTAAATTAAGGGACCCTCCACTGTACCATCATCACTGTCGCCTTGGCTTCGATCGACGCAATTCGACTTCACTCATGCCACACAATCCTTCATCTCAATTGCACTGCCCTCAAATCCATCCTTGATAAGAGAAGCTCTACCGTCCAAGCTGACAGGTAGACTATCATCGATACCTCTCACTCGCGGCACCCCGTCTCGCTTCTTTTTAGCGCCTTGCTGATCGTCCAGGAGGAGTACGACCCTTGCACGAAGCCACCCACCATCCATCCATCAGGCATCCATCACCAATCGCTTCCTCCGCATCTCTCTCCCCTGGCTGCGCTTGTTCCTGGTAAGCTTCCTCCTTTGGGGTGTTTCATCCTTCTCATTGGATCCTATTCATGCATCTCTCTGCCTTTTCCCCCATTCCCTTGGCTGTCTGTCAGCACTCGTTTCAATCGACACAATCCCCGTTTTTGTTTCCGCTCGTCCTCGTCGTACGGCTCAGCCGCCCCCATGGTTGAACCAGCATTTTGCTTTGTTTGCCGTCAGTTCTGTTCTGCTGCTCCTTGCATGTACGCATGGTGATAGGACTGCGAGCGTTTGCATGCTCATCACTGGCCCACGTCGACCGGTGGAGTAGCCTACTTGCACAAGAGGTCCAGCGTTACCATTAGGCTGAGCTCAATCTGTTTCTGGTAATGGCAGCCTGCATCTCTCATGACGAGGCATGGCTTCTCTGCTGACGATCATCGCCACCGTTTAGTGCGGGTGTATGGCAATGCCAACATCCTTTTGTTCTTGATCCAGTGTATTTAGACTTCACTGCCACCCTGCTTTGATCGATCCTTTGCCTGTGTCTCACTCACGCTGCTTGCCTCAATCACTGCCCTGGCCACCAGTTCCGTCTGTTTGACCTCTTTCGTCTGCTGTCTTGATTCTTTGATGCATTTCTGGTTCACCCGAAGCACTCTTCCTGGTTGTGGTGGCTCTCTTTCACGACTTTTGCCATATTAGCCAGCTCGCTCTCGTTCCAAGACTTCCTGGCGGCATCTCGCAACGCATGCAAAAAAACACACACATACACACACACCATTCTACTTTCTCCCTTCACTGACGACAAACAACCATGAAGATCCAACACCTTCCTGCGGCGATTCTCGCTGCCACCACGGCTTCGGCCCTCCCTGCTTCCATCATGGCCCGCCAATCTGCCCCAGGCCGTGTGCTGCTATCAAATGGTGGGCACATCTACCTCGCCGACTACACCGGCTCTGCCTTCGACATCACCATGACTGGTGACGACGCAGGCCACAGTCCATCATGGCTCGCCTTCTCTGAACCCTCCCTCCTCTACGCCGTCGATGAGTCGAGCAATCTCACCCGGAGCTTCAATCTTGACGTCGCGGGCAACAAGCTGGAGAAGAAGGCCGAAGAGGTTGGCAGCGCTGGCGTGGTCTACCTCGAGTTCAACAAGGAGCGCACTCGCATGGTCGGCGCCGCATACGGTGCAGGGACCATCGACGTCTGGGATACTTCCGAGGGTGGCCTCTCCCTCATCAGCACTCTCAAGTCAGACGATCCTCTTGGACCCAACAAAGAACGCCAGAACGCGCCTCACCCTCACCAGGCCCTCCTTGATCCTTCGGGACGCTTCTTCGCCGTAAACGACCTCGGCACCGACCACATCCTGCTCATCGACTCTGCCGACGATGCTTTCAAGATCGTGAACCACGTCCCCGTTGAGCCGGCCGGCGCAGGCCCTCGCCACGGATCCTTCTATCCCCGTGACGCCGAAAAGGCAACGCACTACATGGTTCTCTGCGAGATCAAGAATCTCATCATCGTCTTTGAACTTTCCTACACCGACTCATCCATCGAATTCACCAAGATCCAAGAGATCTCCTCTTTCGGACCCGACGCTAATCCTAGCGCGGATGCAGCTGCCGGCGAGCTCGCCATCGTCGGAGACCATGTCTACATCTCCAACCGTCTCACTGGCGACGAGACCGACGACATCTCGCACTTCGCGATCCACAAATGCGGCGAGAAGCCCGAGCTCCGGTTCGTTGACAGCGTCTCGACCGGTGGCACGCTGCCGCGCATGTTCAGCGTCACCTCGTCGGGAAGGGAGCTGCTGGTCGGCAACCAGGGTGGTGCGCTTGGCGTGGTGGCCATTGGCATCAACGAGGACGGATCTCTGGAGAAGGAGTTCCGTGCAAGCATCAAGGCGAGCGAGTTTGGAGAGGCGGGAGCTGGGCCTCAATTCGTTCAGCAGATCGCTTAGTCTTGGGGACAATGTGCTTGAATGTTCCTCCTGGCGATGAACATGTCTCTCAGACGAGTTTCTCTCCAAGACGTGTGGTATTCATATACTGTACATATTTCTTGCATAAGAGCATAGACTCGTCCAAGACGATGGCAAATAGACAAAACATGATTCATTGTTGTACAACTATGACGAAGCTTCATACGGTGATCGATTCCATAGATTATCATTGCTGTACGAGAGAAGCATATCTTCACTTCCATGTCTCTTCGCACGGCTTTGGCCACTTGTCGACCATGCGCTTCTTGCCGAGTGGCAGCAGCCTCCCTCCAATCCTATGAACACCTTTGCAGCAAGGGCATATAGCCAATGACGAATTCATTTTGACTTTTGACTTTTCACTGTCAGAGATATTCCCGCAGAGAGTTGAGTTTCTCTTGTGTTGTTGGCCAAGTTGAGCAGTGACGCAACCTGCACCACGACGCCACACACTCCTGACCCCGATGGAAGCCTACATCAAGTCTGATTCTGGTCTTCTGCTCCGCCATTCAACTCCAATTTTGGTTCTTTCTGCCGATTGAATGCCCCAGGATACTGTTCGCCTCGTTCAACCTCTCTTTCGGCAGCTCTAGTTGTGCCTAGATGTTCAATCCCCGCAGCGTACGCCACACTTTCTTTCACTCCTGCCACTCCTCTCCTCCCCTCACGCCATGGCAGCCCAACAACCACCTCCTCCGAAAACCCAACACTTTCACACCCAACTGCAACACCCGGTTCTTCTCCATCACACCATCCCGAACTTATCCAACTCATCATCAAAACTCACCTCCGTCCGGTATCAGCGACCTTCTCGCGTATAGAGTCCATTGTTCCGGCCCAGAAACATGCCTTGTGGGTGGTAGATTAGGAGACCCCGTCGTGGGAGGGGGCCAGCGCCGTTCTTTGATGATGAGTTGTCCTGCAGCTCGTTTAGCCTGCAGCCGGTTTCTCCTCCTCAGACTCGGCTCGGCTCGCCTTCTTGACTGTGTGCGCGCGCGCATCTTCCAAGGTGGCATTAGGTCCCAATGCTTACATGACCGTTCGATTGGGTCTTCACTATCACAGACACGGACACAACACACCATTGCTAATAACGAACCTACCCGTCACATGTCCACATCAATACTGATTTCACCACAACAATGCACGAATTTCACTGATTCTCTGCCCCAAGAAATGCCAGACACGGGCGTTGCAACATGTCTGGCTTGGATGCGGCCAGCCGCAGCACGGAGCGAGGCGGTGAAGAGTAGTGAGACCATGGCAGCTCGAGGACAGTGGCTACCGAAGACTGCCTGTGTGGAATCGCATTGCTTCTGTCAGTCGTAGATATGGTCGTCGAGGTACTTGCGGTCCTCGTAGGTGTACGGTAAGCAACCTCTCAACCTCCGTCACTATCACAGCGTTCACACATACGTCTCCACGCAGCAGCATGATGCATCCTGTGCCAGTTCACATGAACACGTTCCCGCCTCAATCCCAGGCCATTGGGACTCCGTTTCGCTTTCTTCTCGTCCAATCGACCTGCGCAAGCCTTCCCTTGTCGGCAGCGGCCATCCGTGAGACCATCCGATGCGGCCCAGGCCAGCGTATGCAGACATTGAGGGGATGCACCGGCAGCATGCAGCATGTACCTCGCACGACACCAGCCCACTTGTTCGCGACCCCGTAATGCACGCCTTTTGCCTTTTCTCCCTCCATTGTCTCTTCCTCTTACTGCTCTCCATCGTGCCCCCAACCTTCACCGGCGGGACTCTTGCCATTCAGGCACATCCGCCCCTTCAAGCCTGAGCAAGGGGGGAGGGCGTGTGCGCTGTTAAATAATGCTCTCATGTCCAACCGTTTCTCCCAACTCTTCCAGCAACCCAGGCGTTTCTTCCAAACCTTGCATCTTTTTCTGCATATCCTCTTGAAGAACCACTCTGCGTGTTCTCAAGGCAAGCCAGACGCAGGGCAGCCCGAAGAAAACATCCACCAGCTGTCGCCCATCTTCACATGACTGGTTCACGTTACTCATCACCTCACCCTGCTGGCCTGCTGAACAGTTAAACAGAAGGAGGGAGAAGCTGTCTCAAAGGTGAACAAGAGACAACAGCGGTGGATGTATATACCAGAACAGCTCCGCCAAGCTGCCGATATCGCAGCGGAATATCTACTGCAGCAGGACGGTCATGAACAGCTGAAGCGCCTTGTCTCCGCTGCCGACGAGCAAGAGATCAGGCGAGGCCATCCGCTTCGGCGCCAATTCTCCGACAGTGCCAGCAACAACGCAGATGTCCGCACGGGCATCATCGTCGGCGTGGTCCTCGGGGTAGCCCTCGTCTGCGTCCTTGCCTTCCTGTGGGTTTACAGAGCCTCTATCCACAGGATGGCGCACAAGAGGAAGAAGAAACGCAGACCGAGGTCCGGCAGCAGCAGCAAGAGTTCGAAAAGCTCGAAAAGTTCCAAGAGCTCGGACGGAGGCGCACCGCCAGCTCCTGCCGCTGGAGGCGATGCCTGAATCTGCTGGAATTCGACATGGGTTGTGTGTGTGTTCGAGATCGTTCCCGTCCAGTCAACCTTGATCCTGTGATGATCCTTTGCTTCCCAGGAACACCCCCGTTTTCTCGGCTTTCTTTCTTTCTCTTTTCTACGTGTAATCATTTCCCTTGTATTATTTCACCTCTTACCGTCCTTTATCTTCCCTCTTTCGCTGGTGTCACGGTTTGGGAGGTTCGATTGTGTCGCAAGTTTTAGATCGGAGAACAGCACGCCGATGGTTTCTGTTGTTGTTCCTTGCATACATACACAAAGTCATGTCGACTTTGCAGCTTCAGCCTTTTCTATCATTCTTCTGTTTTCGGCAATATCGACTTTGCTCAGAGTTCATAAACTTCAGTAATCAACAAGTGACATTGCTTCTACACATCCTCGTACAACAGCACAATACAGTGATGCGAAAGGACTGTACTACACCTCCAAGCCTGTCTTCTCTTGATTCAGATTAACCTTTCCCCTTTCGACCTACCTCTGCTACATAATTGTTTTGTCTGTTATTCCAGCAGGCTTGTGCTGGTTCACCTCCATTGTATAAAGAGCACCTGGAGGCACTGCTGTGTCCCCTGTGACTTCAGCTTCTGGACTTCCGGGCGGTCCTCCAATCGTCCACCTTCCAGAACGCCCACCAGGCACCGAGAACGAAGGAGAAGAACCAGGCAAAGACGGACAGGAACGCGCACGAGACGGTCGACTTGACCAATCCGCATTCGCCGCCTTGGTAGGCGGAGTATCTCCATTGGAACCCGCACTGGTCAACGTCTCGAAGCTCCTGCAGCCCGTGTTAGCGAAATTGAGATCATCGAAATCTCAGCAGTCATGGAATACTGACATCAGCGAGGAACCCGAGTGAGACGGCCCAGCCCACAGCTTGCAACAAGTCGTAGAGGAACGTGAACAGGTTCCACTTGACGGGGCTGCAGAGCCGGATGACGGAAGTGACAAGGGCGATCGTGGCAAGAGCCTCAGTGAAGATGAGGTAGTCAGTCATTCCATATTTTCTCATGAAGGCCCCATTCGTCCCCGCGGCTACGGTTGCTAGAACGAACTGGCATAGGCGAGCGGTTATATCGGCGGCGCGTGCGCTCATCGTGACGAAGGTGCTGGTTAGGGCTTCTTAGGCGTTGGAGGTGGAAAAGTCGATGTGATGAAGGGAAATTTGTGGTGAAAGGAAATTGCTGGCAAAGAAAGAGTCCACATGAAATGATTTCAAGTCGAAACTGCGGCAGATTTCGGAAGTGATGGGGAGTTTTCTTATTTTATTTCTTTAACAAAGGTTTCCTCGGTTGGATTCAGACGTCGAACCGTGATGCACCCAACCGCCCATCTCATTGCAGGTAAACTTCCAGGTACAAAGACGCCCCTTTGCCGCCAAGGCCCCGGCCTCTATACTCCTTCGACTCTTGCGGTGAATGTTGTGGCCATCAGGTGGCTCAGCTACAGGTCCCCTTGTGCTAGAAAAGACACTGCCACCTTCTGCATCAAAGACTGCTTTCATCGCTTTGCGAACGTGCGCATCAAGCATGTTTTTTGGCTGCCACAATTAGAGCAGAGAGACCAAAAACGTGGTACTGGAACAATCTGCTCAAATTCCTCGAAAAAGGTCAGAGAAGCAACAGAGGAATCTGCGCAGAATAACCCGTGCGTTGCAACGAAAGTGAATCACGCACCCTAGCCTAGGTATATAAGAATTGGCGATACCTGACGACAGATTGGTACGGTTTAAACCAGGGCCGTTTTCTATATTAGGAACTGTCTCGGAAGTCCAGTTAGATAAATTATCGTACTCATTCTATTTCCTGTGGCCATACATGTAGGAATGATCAGGGTAATAATGTTGGCAGTGAGGTGACTGATTGTACCGCGACGAAGGTGACTGCCCAGCACTCGAGCAACCAGGATGATGGTCCTCGTAATGGTGAACATAAGGAATAGGACCATAGTGAGGAGAGCGAGGCGAACGTGGCTTGTCTGCATATCCATAAGACTCTCTCCTGTCCCGTCGTCTGCCACCATTGTCCCAATAGTGCTCAGATCTGGACTCCCTCGATCGTCCCCGACTTCTTTCATGTCTATGCTCCTCTTCTCGCATATGACAAGGTAGAAACTTCTCTCCAGAGCACGGCCGCGAGGATGGATCGTCTCCGAAGTTGACGTTCATATTCGGTCCATTCCAAGACCATGGTGGCATGAAGGGCGGCCACGAAACAGCAGGGGTCGAGTTCGGCTCTCTTCTCGCCCCGTGAGAAGGATGCACAGGCTCAGGCGGCTGAATGGTCACATTTTGAATGTGAGTTTGCTTGTGGTCTTGGCTATGATGTGATTGTTGTTGTTGAGTCTGGTGATGGTGACGATCCTTGTTGTTGGTGCGGCTACGGCTCCGTCGATGCCGCCGCTTTGACGAGGTCGAGGATCGAGTCATGGCGCACGTTGCAAGAGCGACGACAACGAACAGAGATGAGAGGCTCACGATCAGGCCAATGCTGCCTCCAGTGGAAAGACCACGACGATGGAGGAAGTCAGCACTATGGCTCAAGACATGAGGTGGAATATGCATCGTGCCATTTTTGAAGGAGTGAGCAGAGGATGTTGCGCGCTTGACTTTGCTGCTTTCCAGGTGCATGGCCCGTCGACTTTATGCACATCAATATCATGACAACTGGTAACAATCCATTTGCGCGTACGGGACGTACATTTGTCACCGATCTAAAATAGATGTTGGCCGTGCCGCAAGCATGCTAGACCTTTGAAAAATGAGGCGAGAGTTGAAGGGCAGTGATCCCGGGCCATCTCAGCATGAAGTACACAGTCCACAGAGCTTGTTGGGATCTCGGGCTCCAGCCCAAATGCTCGTCATGTTTCCTTCAGGTAGTTTTGATCATGTCTCGTCTTCTTTATTCCATCGGGTCTTGACATACCCCGTACTTGATGTCCACCCGCTACCGCCAGAGCGTTCCGCAAGTAGCGCGCCGGGTCCGAAGGAGCACAGAGTGAGGTAAGATGCAAGTCGCTCTTTGAGTCATGGGCTCCGAAAGGTTGCGACGACGGGAGCTAGACGGCGTGTGCTGTTTGTCGTTTCATGGCGGTAATGACTTGCCGCCTTCGCAAAGCTTGAGATACGCCCGCAACGTGCGCATCAATAAAAGAGAATCGGTTGAATGGAGTTCATTACCCAATATGAGGGTGGCAAACACACACAGCTTCCTTCCAAATCCCGATGCAATCAATCCCCAGCAGAGTATAGATGCCTATCTCTTTGACCTTGCGGCTGCGGTGACATTACGGATCAGAAGACTTGAATGTTGCACGAGAAGGCAGCTCAACGTCGCAAAGCCCTTCGAGGGAGCACGAGAAGGCGGTATGCTTGTTACGAAATGGCCACTGCCTGCGCCTAACGCGCCGAAATGATGCGATACTATGGTCCTCGGACCATGCCTCCTCTTGTCTTTCGTTTGTCAATCAACCAGCCACCGGGAGGCAAGCAACAGTAAAGTCGTCCGCTGATGTCTTAACTAAGAAGCTCTTTGATATCTTCGATGCGCTGGAGTTTCTTCTCCTCGTCGCTCATCATTCCGAGGGATGTCGCTCTACCTTTTGGTCAGCATCATGTGTAGAGCATCGCATATGAGGAATACTCACAGGAATTTCTTCCGCTCCTGAATCTTCAACATCCTCTCCTCCACGCTCTCCCTGACGACAAACCTCTTCACAATGACTTCCTCCTCTTGTCCCATTCTGTGTACCCGATCAATAGCCTGCGCCTCAACCGCAAAACTCCACCACGGGTCCATCATGAACACCCGCCCAGCAGTCGTCAGGTTCAGCCCGACGCCACCCGCCCTAAGGCTAATTAGTAGAATGGTGAAATCAGTCGCTTCCGTAAACTTTTGCAGCACAGCCGCGCGGGCCTTTTGCGCCATCGTGCCATCAAGGCGCACGAATTTGATGTTGGCTTTGGCAAGCGCCGGCTCGATGAGGGACAAAAACGAAGTGAACTGAGAGAAGACAACAGACTTCATCTTCGGGTGTTCACGCCGGAGTTCACGGAGTTGGGAAAGCAATGCAACAATCTTAGCTGATGAGGAGTTTACGCCCAAGCGCTGCAAACTAATCCGCGGCTTCTGAGCAAATGCATCGGGCTCATCGTCATGGCGAACCACTTCAAACAAATCTCTTTGGTTGAGCGGCTCACGACAGTTGAAACATCGAGGAATGACACCCCTGTCAGACTCGTGCTGCATGAAGTCCAGAAGACACTTCTTACAGGCCGAGTGCCAGCATCCGGTTACCAGCTGATCATTCATCGGCTCATCGAAGCAGAGGGGGCACTCCTTCTCAGCTTCGTCGCGGATGCCTTCAAGGACGTGAGCACCATAGGCTTTATTATCTTTTGAAGCCTCATCAGTCTCCGCGGTGAAGTGAGCAAGAAGACTGTCCAAGTCCATGTCATCGGCTAAGCCCGTGGCAGCATCAGCTGCTGCTCCGGCCTCCAATTCATCGGCGACCACATCACGGTTCCGGACAAGCACTGGATGACAGCAAGTTTGGCGAAGACGCAAGATTTGTGCGAAGATGGTCGTGTATGCCTTCATAACAGTACCCGCCTCAACTTGCTGCTGAAAGCTCTTCCTGACCTTGGAATAGATGTAATCGTATACATCACGCTCCGTTCTTGACAACTCGATGTTGACAATGTCGACAGTCTTTGGAGGCAGTGGAACCAAAAGTTGGCCGTCTGGGGTTTTCATGTCCTTAGTGCGGCGCATAACGAGAGGCTCCAGGACCGTTTGAACCACGTCCAGTGCTCTTACGAATTCGCCGGCTTCAAAAGGTACAGTGACAAAAGTTTTCCAGAATGAGAAGTTGTTCCATGGCTCAACCCCGAGGAACCGAACCAAACTGAACAAGTCTTCAAGCTTGTTGACAATCGGAGTGCCTGTGAGTACCCAACGGTGTTCAGCTGCGATTTCGTAGCAGGCTCGAGCTGTCTTGGATGCGCGGTTCTTGATATGATGCCCCTCGTCGATGATGATGCGAAAGAAGTTGAGTGAGAAGATGCCGTTATGGAATGACCTGTCGCCATTCTTGGCTGAAATGCTGCTGAACTCAGATAGCACAATGCCGTAGCTTGTGATCACCAAGTCGGGGGCAGAAGCTGCGTTGGCACTGCAACACAGTGCCTGCAGATTCGCACTCTTCTCATTGCCGTAGTACAGCTCAGTCTTCATTGTGCCGGCCTTTGAAGCTTTCTCTGCTTCGCTGCGCCACTGCGCGAGCAATGACATCGGTGCAATTACAAGAGTTGTACATGGCGCATCGAGAACGCTGTTTGCATTCATCCCGAGGCGAGGCAGTTGGTTAACATTGGATAGTCCACCATTGGCTGCTTTGGCTGCTCGCGCAACTTCTGAGCGATGCGAATGGACCAGGCTGAGCATTTGGATGGTTTTCCCCAGGCCCATCTCATCTGCAAGAATGCCACCCAAACAGTGCTGCTCCTGTGCTGGGAAGTCCAGTGAGAGGTCGCCTGAATAAGGGTTGACATAGAAGTATTTCTGGTCCTCTATTTGTAGAAGTTCTTTGTCGTCAACATCCCTGGTTGGCCATTCATATTGCTCCCACAGCGGGTGCATCGAAGGCTCGCGATTGTTCTTCTCGTCCTTCTCCTTACTCATCATCCAATGTAGGGCCTGTTTCTGATACGGTCGAAGCTGAAGTGCAAAGGTCTCAGCTGGCTCGGCCTGTGGCGTACTGAAGTCGAATGATTGGGCTTTCTTGTATAAAGCATCGAGTTGGTCTTGTTCGAGTTCCTCCCCGTCTCCATCCTCGGCATCTGAGGGTGTTGATGATCCGGGCTCTTTGGTCTCGGCGGCACTCTTCTTGGCCTCCCGTTGCTTTTGCTCGTCTCTCTCGGCTGCTTGAAGCAAACCCGCACGACTATCTGCAGATGCAGAATTGGCCAATGTTGGTTGTAAGTTGACCTCCTGCATGAGTCTCACCAAGGCCACTTGTCGCAGTCGCAAGGTCTTCTCATCGGCTGTCTCACTTTGCTCATAGAACGCCGTCGAGCGATCATCAGCTAGCTGAAATCCGCGTTTATGGAAGGCTGATTTCAAAAGGAAGCACTTTAGCTGCAGAAAAACTGTATCGTTTGTCCGCAGCCTGTCCGGCGCGTACACGCAGGTCCCTTGAAACTCGCACACTCGCTGGTCTAATAACGTCGATACCCAGCTTGCTGTTTCCTTGGAAAGGCGACCGATCTCCATGCCGTCCCGATTTGTGAACCGGACAATGACATCCACTCTGTTTGAGGCCGGTGAGTTTCTTCGGACAGACTGAGAGATCATGCCAAGCTTCCCCTTCACTTTGGGCGGCTGTAACGGCTGGATCTTCTGTCGCTCAATCTTGACAATATCGCCATGTCTGAGAATGTTGGTACCACTTCTGGTCGCCCAACCCTCAACTCCAAGAGCTCCAAGATATCTTGAGTCGAGTATGGTTCTCTGTGCCGGCTGTTCGAAGGGGCTTGCGGGGTTTGCGACTGGAGTCGATCGGCTAGAGCTGGCTTCTGACCTTCGACCTGGAGTGCGGGATGCTGACTTCTTCTTGAGTGTCTTGTACGTCCCGTCGAAGTACATGTTGACCGCTCGCTCGAGGCTATCACCACAGTTATCTCGTATGAGCTCAAGAACATCCACCTTCACAGTATCGCCAATAAAGCTCTCGAACGTTTCCTTGTCAAAGGCAACGTTGGAGGATTCACGGCTTAGATCAGCCGGTGGCTCTGCAGCCCGTCCAGAAGCGCTTCGAACGGTTCCATCTCCATTCGGTGTGAAGTCAAGGTGCACAGGTTTGGTGTCCTCCTCATCCTCTTCTTTGAAGAACCGCTTCTCTTGGTTCACGGCCTGGCCATGTTGGGTGTGGAGTGGGAGATCGACCTCATTCGCAGGCTCGTCGGGATCGCGAAAGAACCTCCTTTTCTTGTTCGGAGGTTCCTGCGAGTGCTCGAAATCCATGTCCTAAGCACGGCATCGACCTTGTGGGTGTCGTTGGAGATTTCGCTGAGATGGGAGGACCGGGCAGCGACGGGGAGACGCGCTTCTTCGGATGACGCGACGGATCGCGTATAGGGGTCATGTGACCGTGGCGCGGTCAAACTTGCCACTCACAACGGTCAAAATTGATGGACTTTCGTACTAATGATAAGGAAGTAACAAAGGAGCATCGACTTGAACGGTCAGCTGGATTGTTTGATTGAAGGTCCTTGTGCTGTCTGTCTTTGGTCCTCCATTGGCCAACCGCTGCTTTCATGTCAACTCCTACAGTAGACTCTGGGTACCCTGTGAACCCGTTTCTACAAGCAGACAGTTTTAGGGGCAGAAACAATCGTCTCAGCGATGAAATCGAAGCTATCGCACAAATTAACATAATTCTGAGGTATTCGAGCCGCCAACTGCTGATTGCGAATAGAAGTGTCGCCACGGGTGATCCATAGCGTCATAGCGAAATTTTGTCCGAACTTCCTTGACTTTACACCTACATCTTCACCAGCCTTCACCAGCTCTCCAGTTGCTGGAACAAAGTTTTGAGTTCTTGAAAAATCTCTGGAGAACGAGCATCATATTCTTTCTGCATATGAACTGCCCCCGGGCGACGGCGAGGAGCGCCCGGCGCATTCTCCAAGCTCCAGGGTCGCGCCGGAGCTATGTCACGGATTCGGATATTGAGGGCGCTCGCAGATACTGCTCAGCCCAACTCCAGTGGGTTCTTGCATGACCTTGATTGGCATCTTGGCTCGCTGTTTGCTGACGTCTGAACTAGGTCCAGTGATTACGATGCTCACCTCATCCGTCGCTTCGTCCCTCCCCCGGTCCGCGATGCCTATGCTGCCCTCCGTACCCTCAATCTCGAGCTCGTTCGCCTCCCAGAGCTCGTCTCTAACCCGACCATTGGTGCTCTGCGCATTAAATTCTGGCAAGAATCTCTCGAAAACACCTTCGCCGGCCGTCCTCCCCGCGAACCGATCTGTATCCTTCTTCACAAAGCCTTGTCCGATCTCGAAGCTCGGACAGGATCCCGCATGAACGAAAAGTCCATCCGTTTCTGGCTGTCACGCTTTGTCAAGACAAGAGAGAAGCAAATGGATAACCGGCCCTATGCAAGCTTGACGAGCCTGGAAGAGCACGCCGAGAACACATACTCCACGCTGATGTACTCGTTCCTGGCCATGATGCCCATGCGGTCCATGCATGTCGATCACCTGGCGAGCCATATCGGTAAGGCATGTGGTATCGTTGCCATTCTACGCGGCGTACCAGTTCTCGCTGCGCCCTCGCCTCCAGTGAAAACGCCTTCAGGTGCAGAGGCTCCGTCAACCCGCGAGCCCTCCCTACTTCTTCCCCTCGATATTATGGCCGAGGAGGGTGTCAAAGAGGAAGAAGTCTTTCGACAAGGACCAAATGCGCCTGGTTTACAGGATGCCGTCTTCAAGGTCGCTACGCGAGCAAATGATCATCTCATTACGGCCAGGGAAATGCTCAAAAGACTTAAGGCCGGTCAGGACCCTGGGCACGAATTCGAGCATCAAGGGGAAAGCGAGCACGTGTACGAAGAGGGGAGTCATGCCACAGATGATATCAGGAGAGCTTTTGGCATTCTTCTTGAAGCGATCCCTGCTTCTCAGTACCTCCAAAATCTCGAGAAGGCGAACTTCGACCCTTTCGCTGTTCGATCAGGGGGCTGGAGATTGCCCTGGAGCATCTGGCAGGCCCTATCCAAAGAAAGGCTGTAGAGTCCAAGGCATTAAACATCTGTAATATTACTGAAAAGTCCCAGGAAGGGGTCACTGGACGCCATGTCGATAATACAATTCCGAGTAAGGTTCCTGAAGCCAAGCAAACTGAGATTGATGCTTTTATGACCATGGCGCTAGCTAGGTATGGTGAATCCCCTAGATCAACATCTTGATATACTCCGTACTTCAAACCAAGAAGGGGTTGTGTCCTGCCAACCCTGTGAGATGGGCCGGCATGCACACCGAGTCACACATTATCTGGCAGGGCAGTAGAGCGTAGTCCTATAAGATTGATCGAAAGGAAAAAAAGAGAGTAATTCCTAAGCAACATTGGAATGGTTGATGGGGGCATATTCAACAGGCAGAGGCTAATCAACCTGATACCTTTGGGGCTAAGATTGCCACTGTCAAGTAAAGATTTTTGTCCGACCAGCTTTCGCTTAACTGTATCTAACTTGACAATATTTATGGAAATGTCCCTTCGATATACATGCGATTCTGCCGGGGGTGGTAGTCTACATAGTGGTAATGAGGCTGGTGAGAGATGGGACGGTAAAACCTCGGTCCAATGGCCAGTAAATTTCCAGGCCAAACCTCCGACCTCAACTATCACCACCACCTGGTGACATTCGTCCATTTACCGATTCTCCAGTCACGGCCGTTGTCACAATGCTCTATGAATTAGTTGGAATAGTGAGTATTGCATCTAGTCGATTGTCAAGCATGCTATGCTATAAAAGATCTATGCTAATCACGTGTGCAAAACAGGTCCGTCCGGGCTCACTCTCCGAAGTCAAGGAGATCGTTCAAACCGTCGGCACCCTCGTCCTGCGCAATGGGGGCGTTATCCGCGGTATCGCGAACTGGGGCGTTTCCGCCCTCCCGAAGCCCATCTCCGTCCACCAAATCAAGCAGACCCATGGTCACTACTTCGTCATGCGATACGATGCCTCCGCGAAGATCCACGAAACTGTGCGAAGCACATTAAGACTCGAGCCCAGGATGATCAGGGCCGGGCACGTTAAGCTCGGGGACGGAAGGCTCTCGACGACAGCCAAGTTCGGCGCGCCGAAGTGGAAGACGAAGTTGGGAGAAGTCTAATCAGATGATGACACGGTTCCAAAAGAAAACGGGTACCTCTGAAGGAGCGGGAGAGGAGCATGACCGCGGACGGCCATATTGAGCGATTTCCATCGAGATGCATATCATCGCAGCTGCTGGCTGTTGGACTGTAACAATACTGGAGGGCATGGGTACCATCGTGCGGCGTTCACTTGTACAAAAGCAATCTTATAAACGCTTGGAAGTTTTACTGATCATCATTTCGAACTCGCGCTCCACTGCTAACGAACTTAAACAACACATCAATCATGTTGTCAGTTTTGATGAACATTTATTGGCGTTCATTGGCCGCCCCAGGCTTTCGATGATAGGAGAAGGAAGAAAACCGCAGACGGCCTTCTTTCGTGGCAAAATATTCCGATACTTTGCTGCATATGTACATAAGTTTCTCGGGACTCTCTCCCATGATGTCTACCATGCAAGCCCTGATCTGCTCTATCGGTGATGAGCTGGGCGAAAAGCTCTCAGATACTGGTCGTTCAGACCAGTGCTCTCCTACAGGGCCAGACAAGCCATTCCGCTCCCACTGGTAAAATGTTACGATTGCCAAAATCTGAGGGTTCACAACCCAATGTTTGCGAGTGCTCGGTGCTCGTCCTCGTAATGCGTATGATCCCGGGGTTAGGTGTGGAAACAAGTTGCGGACATCCTGTGTTGCGCAACCCTGTTGTTGAGCATACAGAGGGGGCATTTCTTTGGGCAACTCTTCTTTCCCTCTCTAGTGTCTTTTCTTTTGTAGCAGAGGGTGCTGAGACTCATTCAGATCTCATATAAGAGCATCTTCTGGCCGAGGTTTGGGGAACGAAGTCTCATACTAATTGTCGTCGACCTCCATAGGTTCCGATTTGCCAATTCCCTTCTCACGACACCATTCCACGAAGTCATCGATCACGCTGGGCCAAGCACCATCGGCGTTCCAGAAGGACAGAGATTCGTCTTCCAGGGTCTTCAGTGCGAAGTTCAGCGTCATGTTCCACATGTCGCGGTTGACCGACCTAGAATATTTCTCGCCAAGGAAAGTCTTCCACAGTTCGAGCCAGTCGTGATTTGCGGTGGTCCATATCATGCCAGGCTTACTGAAGAGCATGTCCCAGTAGATGAGGGCATTTTCCAGGCTCAGTGCCTTCTGATCGCGTTCTCGTCCGCCTACAAAGGCGTGCTTATAGACCTTTCTAAAAAGATCCTGATCTGTAGAGAGCTTTTTGATAAGCGACCGGATGTGAGCTGCGTGTTCTTGGTGCGAGGCCCCGACGCTGCGATAATTCGTTAGGCCTATCATTGATGCGTTTCATCGAAGGTATCGACTGACCCTGACCCTTTCCAGCCCTCAACATATCCTTGACGTGTGATTTCTCCAATACTAGGAGCTTGCACGAGTTCCTGCACGACGAAAAGCCCTGCATCATCGAGCTTGACTTTTAATGTGTCCTTGATATACTGCATAGTCGACTCCAGCTCAAGCTTGTCTTTCTCGTCGTTCTCTGCATCTACTATATCGTAAGTCTTGGCCAGTGACAGCAATGGAGTATGCACAAACCTCGTAAAGTATCGAAGAGGTTGCCGAGATTTACTTCCAAGGCGGAAGGGCCTCTCGGCGCATGTCCGGCTGCATAGTACCTAGAAGCGGCAATCGTCAGCGATGGCTGAGCAAGCAGAGTCATTCAGGCGCCCATTAAGCGGCAGCCATAAGTTTCGTTACGGCCGGTAAGGCTAGTGCAGGCGGTAAATAATACCGTGTGTTCGAGCGCCTGGGCTCATTTTCACTGGACCTGACGCTGGTGCTCTTCCTCCCCGAAGGTGATATCAGGGCCAGAACATTAGAGGAGAGCTGTCGCTTGACACTGTTCCAGGCCATTTTGGCTGGGGTTTGACACGAACAGTACGTTTCTATAGCCAGAATGAGGTGATCTTCTCGCCCGAAACGTCCATTCACATGGGCAGCTTATTGATACGATGCCTCAAGGATGTAGTCCTCGTGAGAAGCGGGGGATCGTGATCAGCGGAGGAATATATCGTCGTATATGCAACAGCCAGCGCATCCATTCCAAGGCCGGGCGAGTCAGAATAGGTGAAGCGAGACAAGAACAGCAGTCGACATAAAGGGCAACCCTTGTGTCAGCCCGGGGCGGTGAGGGAACGCAAATAGAGTAGGTAGGATTGGCGCTGCGGCTTTACTCCTGAGTAGGGCGATCCCGAATGTTTCAAGCACGTCGGTGAGCTCTCGGCCGTACTAGGCGTGTGTGCTCGGAAGCACGGAAGGACGATCGAGCAGTGAGCTTAGCGGGCCCCCACCAATCGCACACTCAATGGTACTTTGGTCATGCAGCCAAAGCAATCAGATTGTCCGTCCTTGATTGTGCAGTAATCCGGCGCAGTCCTGGGGTGCACGTCGGGCCGGCTGTGCTGTACGATGTAGGGCCGAACACCACGGTAGTATCGGGCGGTCCATGGGCTTGCCCAATGGTTGACAAGAAGGAAACAGACGCGAGAACTTTCAGTACGCATCATATGAACTTACCCATCGACAGCTTGATTCAGATTGTAGTCTACCGCGCTCAAATACTGTGCACATGGCCACCGAGTTAGCCTTCGTATCGCAACCAAGGGTTTATCGTGGCCACAGCTTTGGTGCCAGATCCTTCTCGAGGGATACAACATGCGCCATGTGCTTCATTGGGGTTCATTTCTTCGCAACCTCTTTTTTCTGTTTGAACCCCTCGCGTTGATATCTGAGGCTGTATGCTCGCAGCTAGTCAAGGAGTGAGGTACCAGTTGCAACGTACCCTTGAAGCATAACGCGCGTTGGCGCCCGTCAGCTCCATAAACTCTGAAATCAGTGCCTTTTGTCGAGAAGACATCGCAGGAGGCATGTCGGTGGTACGTCCAAGGCGTTTGTGGTAGCTTCTGCTCGAGTCGGATCTGGAGATGTTGCCCGAATCGAGGATCGTAAAGACTGTACGCGACCCAAAGAATCAGGCCCGAACGCACACGAAGCAAGATCCCGGTCGCCCAGGGCTCGATTTCAGAGCTTGTAGTTGTGATATCGAGCTTCGTTGATGACCGAGGTTGTTGAGGGAAGATTCGGCGAAGGAAAGATCGAATGCGTGTGACTGTCGAGGACGGCCTTGGATGACTGGCACAAAACAAGGTGGGGGCCTTTAGAAAGCTGCAAGGACCGGGATGCAGCGGGTTTTGCTGGCTCTTCGCTTTTCGGATCGAATCGGGCGCGTAGGGTGAGAGGGAAGTTGGAGGAAGTGAAGCTGAGGAATCGAGCTGCAGCCAGTGATGGCGGGGGTGGTTGAGCAGAGGAGGGGTCGTGATGCTGCATCAGTATCATAGTCTAACTGCAAGGAAGCAAGGCTTGGGGGCCAGGGCATGTCATAGCGCTGTAGCACTACTCGTCTGGTCCAATAGCGCCTCTGCATAGGCCATCTGGGTATGGTGGACCGCTAATGTACCGCTATAATCCACCCTGGTAGCCGGTTGGACTCTCCCTGAAGAATGACGCGCTTTGGCAGCTGCACGACGCGCTTTCTTTGAAAACCACTTTATCTTTATCACGAGCCTTTGTCGACAACAACAAGCTTAGAGCAACCTGGGCCTCCAGACCTTAAGCAAGCAGGATTGCATGGTTAAACGAGTGACTGGAATAACGCTTATGATCATTATGACTGCCGAAAGTCTTGAACGACTTTGATGTACCAGACCTCTTGTCCGCTACGCTCTTCCGACCACACGACACCAACGTTCTCGCAGGTGCCTCATCCAAAGGAAAGCGTCCCTGGGAGGCCATGGACACATCCACATCCTCTCCACGATCTAGGCGAGAAATCGATCATTCGGCTCCGTTGAAGGACATCGTTGTCTGCTGTACCAGCATCCCTACTGAAGGCAGAGTGCGTGCCTGTTGCGATCCTTCTTAAGCCTGTGGTTCTAATGGATATTGCTAGACTATCATTTCTCAACGTGTCGCTGAACTCGGTGGAATTCACAAATACGACCTCACCCCAGACGTCACACATCTTATTGTCGGCGACTATGATACGCCCAAGTATCGCCATGTGGCACGCGAGCGACCTGATATCAAAGCTATGGATGCCAGCTGGATTGTAGCTGTCGCCGAGCTCTGGAGAAATGGCGACGATGACTTCGACTTCGATGCACTTGAGAGGAAACACCAACTCAAGCCCTTCGAGCGCTGCGGCTCCATGCCAGAGTCACTGGCTGGAGACGGCAGTCCTCGGCAAGGACTCCTAATAAGTCTGACAGGATTTGGAGAAGCCCGAGATGGCATAGCAGATAAGATCACAGCAAACGGAGCTACATACACTCCCGACCTCACAAAGCAATGCACACACCTCATCGTTCATCAGCCTGAAGGAAAGAAGTTCACGGCAGCTAAACAATGGGGTGTTCACACCGTCTCCTTACAGTGGTTGGAGCAAAGTCTTGAACGAGGGCTCATCCTGGAGGAACCTAAATTTGACCCTTTATTACCTTTTGAGGAGCAAGGCCTTGGTGCCTGGATCAAGAAAGACCCTCGCAGGACGTCACTGGGCAAAAGGTCTCGCTCAGGAGCCGCCGGGCCTGGAGAGGAGGTTAAAGGGCCAAGGAAGTTAAGGAAAACAGCCAGCATGAAGCTGAACTCGCAAAGAGACGGGCTGTGGGGGGACATACTCAAACGTCCAGACTCAAAAGATAACACGAACGCCGAGGAGTCCAATTCGGCGTTGGGTCCCGACAGAGCTCCACCAGGGGCAGCGAAGACGCAGGGCGAAGCACAAAGGATATCACTTCCAGTCCCGCAGGGCGTCTTCGGCCATTCTACGTTCTTCATACACGGGTTTCCAAGCCAGCGGGCGCAGATCCTGGAACAGACCATCGCATCTTTGGAGGGGTCTATTGTCTCGTCCCTGTCAGCTCTTTCCAAAAGCTTGGACTCATCATTCCGCTTCCTGATTGTGCCCCAATCCTCACAACCCGACACTCATCCCACCCTCCCTGACGGTGACATTCACATCATCACGGAGTTCTATATTGAGAAATGCCTCCATAACAAACAGTTCTTCGACCCTCGCGACCACGTCATTGGCCGTCCGTTCCCGGCTTTCCCCATCCCAGAACTCGCCGCGATGACTATATGTACAGCTGCTTTCACGGGCATCGAGCTGAGCCAAGTAGCTCGCAGCGTCACCCAAATTGGAGCCACCTTCGCCGAAGAGTTCCGCCCTTCAGCAAGTGTGCTTGTCTGCAGGTCACTCGCTGGAACGCGCAAAGAGAAGCTCAAGTGTGCCCTCGCTTGGGGTGTTCCGGTTGTTTCAGCAGAGTGGCTTTGGGAGTGCATTTCCACGGGCTACCGTGTACCATTCAAAGAATTCACCTTCACCGAGCTGAAGAAACGGGGATCACTCGGCGACGGGGAAGACCACAAGTCATCATCCTCAGGTCGGTCTCAGGGAAATGAAGCATCCGCCAAACATGGCTCGGGACAGTCTCTTCCACCCACAGCACCGGCTCCTGCTGCCTCAAAATCCACAACTTCTAAGCCTCCTACCGTCGATCGCAGCGGTTTTGATGCAGACGATGTTTCGGGTCGCCTCAAGCAAGCTCTACGACGCAATACGACGACCAAGCAAGAGTCAACTACTTCTGCTGATTTCCACACCGCTCGTACCAACCCCATTCCAACCCGAGACACCGACTCTTCCCTGACTGAGCTGTCTTCCGCCTCTCTGAACAAATCGCCATCTCCGACCAAAGTTGACACGAGTACCAATCCCTTCCGCTCAAAATCTGATCCAATCCCAAGACAGAAGGAAAACACTGTGTCCACTCGTGCGCCATCGGCACCACCTGCGGATACTGCACCCCTGGGCGACGCCAACGAAGAAGCGGCGCAACACCAAGCCCTCCTCACATCTCGCCTCGCCTCCTTAGTCGACACGAGTGCTTCCGTCGGCTCACCCTCCTTCCACGCGTCAGCCGACGAGCCAAAACCTCGACGCCGACAACTCCTTGGCCGCGCAACGAGTAACGTGTCCGCCACCAGCTCGAATGCGAATGCCAACCCATCAGTCACACCCGCAGTAGCACCATCCGATGGTGCCGTCGCCTTTGGAGGTGACGAGAACTCTGTGGCTGGTGACCTTGAAGGCCAGGACGAAGCAGTCTATGACAACCCCCATCCTGGTACACAACTCGCGTACGGAGATCCAGAGGCCCAAGGTGTAAAAGCTCAGATCATAAGCAGGATGGCTGGCGAGAATACGAAAGTTATAGCGAGGACAGGTGGTGGGGCTCTGGATACTGCCGTTGGGGGCCGGTCTCTACGAAAGAGATGAGATTCACATTACGAGGCTATGGTTTGACATCTCTGTTGCAGGCGCTTAATAATCGGATACTGAGGCATATCTGGAGCTATGTGGTACTCGTCGGGAGCAATGCATTGATGAAGTTGAGTCAGATCGAGCACATATGAACAAGAGAACTTCACATTATGCAAGGAAGGTCTTTCCAGGTGGCATTCGCTGACGTCGCCAACTTTGCTTCCACTACCTGCAATAGTCCAGGCTAGCCTCGTCGAAAACCTGGGTCTGAACCCGAAGCCTGATCTATGAATGAGAGAAAACGCCTGCCGAACGCCAGTCCTCGACATAGGACGTAGAATGCAATATGATCCCAATGGCTTGGTAGACAGATGCCAAGCAATAAGCCCCTTCCAAACCGTAGTGAATCGCACATAAAAGCAAAAAGGTCGCCTAAAATAAGGTGCCCAGGGGTATCGTCATGGTTGCTCGCCCATCCGTCGCATCCGCCAAGTAAGTCCATTACTTTTCTTCCTACTCCTGAAGTGGAATGAGCTTCTCGCTACCATTCAATCGTAGCTTCGTCTCAAACTCCTTCCACTCCCGTTCCATTTCTTCACTGTATCGCTGATCAGCACATTGCATCACACAAGGCCTGGGTAAATAACTTACGTTGATACTTCTGATAATTGACGGTCTGAGGGGTTGTACCTCTTGATCATGTCGATGAAGCGCATGAGTGTACTTTCGCGCTTGAACTCGAGCAACATATCATTCTGCTGGGAAGAAGAGGTTGGGTTCGACAGCATCGATACTTTGAGTGATCGGCGGTTGTACCTCAAGCGAGACATGGCAGACAAGTCCACTGTAGTAGTATCGACACCTTCTAGCTCAGGTTTGGTCCATTTCTCTGATGGCCCGCTGCCGCTGAGGACACGAAGGTCGAGAGTTACGCCATTGGTAGTTTTCTTGCTCCGCACATACGTAGAGAGCTCAGTTGCGCTTGTGAAATGGCTCGTCTTGGCCTGGTAGACGCGGAAGTCGTCCTCGGTCAAGAGTACCCCAGTGTGTGACTCTGCTTCAGAAACTAGACCAGGACTGCGTGTTGGAGTGTCGTTTGAGTGATTGCTCTTGGGGCGTTTGTTAAAGTGACTCTCTGGCATGATGATGTTCCTGAAACGGTTGAGCATGGGGATCCCCGGCGACTGGTTGATAAATGTGGTTTCCATAGGCTGCTCGGACGACCAGTGCATGCTCTTCCGCTTTCCCAGAGCGCCCTGAGGTGTGTTGACATTACTACTTGGTGCTGAGCCACCAGCGCTTTTACCTGAAGGTCGTCCGATGTTGCGGAAGCCTGCTTTAGCACGCAGACTCGCCAGCTTTTTGTCGTGATAGAAGTCATGGATTGTCCTCGGCATGTTGAAACTCGGTCCTTCGGCCTCATAAATTTCGTGCAGACGGTGTCGCATCCATTCCACGGGTGTGACATCCAGATTGAACTTCTCCAGCTCCGACAATGACTCCGAGAGGCGGAAGAGGGTATCATAGGAGGTGATACCGCCCTTGCTGGTGTGCAGAAATCTCTTCGCAAGCAACTGGTAAGGGCTGATATCTCCTGTATCAAGGAACTCCAGGATCTTGGCTCCACGGTTGACTTGACGGCCAATTTGATACTTAGACGAGCCTCCCTTCTCACCTCTTGCCTCTGCTTCAACGGTGGCCTGGTGCTTCTCCTTCCACCTCTCCCACTGACGGGTGATATCTTTGCGGACATCTTTCCAGTGTGACTCCCAATATGGATGGGTTTCATCGATCTTCCCGACAGGGACGCCCTCCATGCACTCAGGATAAGTGTACACGGAACCATTGTGGCGGAGAACAAGGTTTTTGGAGGTGATCTCAGTGAGAGGCTCATCTGGACTATGAAGCGATTGACCAGGGGATGCCTCGGCTGACACTGGAGCAGGGGTCAACTCATGGGAAGGCGGTCTGCTGCGAATGTTGGCCGGAGTGAATCCCATGTATGGTCGCGGTGGTTCCTTCGGGAGCGGTCGACGTTGGTGCTCCTGGTGGTGGTAGAGGGGGCCGTTCGGAGGCGGGATCTCCCTCATAGGGGTATCGTCGTTGTTCATGTGGCGCACCGGGTCAACATAGCCTGTACCTTCTCTGCGGTGGAGCGGAGGCAGAATGGGTGATCTCTGGTTCACCGGGCGTGGAAGAGGCTGGTCCCCGACGCCAGCCATCCGAGCAATAGCCATTCTTGCAATCCTTTCATCTTCAAGACCTTGAGGTGGAGGCGTTAGACCAGCATGGCGTCTAGGTTCGATGCGAGGAGCAGTGTATGCTGGAGCCTGTAGAGTAGCTTCCTTCAACCTCATTTGTCGCATTCCTTCCTCAGTAGCCAGTCGGTGGGCCTCTTCTCTGGCCTCTCGGGCTCGCTGCTCGGGTGTCAATTCTTGAGGGACGGCTAGTGATTTCGTGGCCTCGACTTCCTTCTCTGTGGGTGTCGGGGGCTCCAAGAGCTTCTTCTTCCTTGCGTGCTCCTGGGCGGCCTGCATATCGATCCATTCGGCGGAGGCACCGTGACAGCCTTGCCGATTCCATTCGCAGTTCCCGCACTTGGGAAACATTTCCCCTCCAACGATGATGCACTGCTCGAAAGCACCCTGGTTCTTTTCACAGGATTGACAGCGGCGTTTCTGGACCTCGCCAATGGCCTGGATCATGCAGGACAACCACTTCACGCCCTTCGCCTCGGCACGTTCATAGATACTGGTTAGATGATCCTTGTTGAAACGTCGTCCGCGACGGATGATCACCGGCCGTTGCACGGGCAAGTCCTGAATCGCTTCTACCCACTGATTCCAGGGCTCAATACGTTCCACAGGACCGACGTAACGCCCGTCTGCATCCACGACATTTACAAGAACGTTCTCGGTCGAGGTCGATCTTGCTGGAGTGGGAACACCATTGGCTTCCGCTCCGAGAATGCGTTCTTCGTCCTGTTCCCGCGAGTCGATTCTAGGTAGACGAGGGCCGAGCTCGGTGATGGGCATCTCACCACGCTTCTCGCGGAAAAAGTTCGTCATGGATTTGCAGACCTCCTCCCGAGTTTCCATACGTGCATGCAAGGACTCACGGTAGTCCTGCTCCATAGCCGCGAGCCTGGTTGCTTTCTCATGGCAGGAAGCAGACGCCCGAGCCAAGTCCTCCTCAATCTGCGCCATCTCACGTGCCATGCGTGCCCTCCGGTCACCTAGCTGCAGGCGAAGATCCGAAAGATTCCGGAGTTCAACCCGGATATCGTGGCTTTCATTGTGAAATCGAGCATTTGCTGCGGAGCGCTCTGACTCGGTCTCGCGCTTGAATCTGTCCCAAAAGTTGCGCTCTGTTTCATGCCATACCGACTGGTGCTCGTCTGGAGGCAGGGCCTGCCAGACGGCGCTGTCCGTCATGTTGAAGTATACCCTTATGCACTGCGTCGTTCGGGTACTATCCCGGTGGCAGAGTGTATGATGCCTGAATATTCACTGAGATCGTTGCGGGCGATGAGGTGCTCAAGTCGTCCTGAATAATTGGCAAGGCAACCCCAAGACAAAGGTGAATGATGGAACGCGTCTGTGTAAGGGTGGCGCAGACATGGATGAGCTTTCCGTGGTGGTGAGATGACGACGGAAATGTAGATGGAAGCCAGTGGGGAAATCAACAGCCTTAGCAATGGTATGTGAAGGGAGAGAGTGTCCTTGAATAGAAACTGGCCCCGATGTGTTAGTTATATGTTTGGTAAAGAAACTCGCTTTGAGCACGGATGTGGGATGGGCCCAGGCTCTGAAGGACAATAGAAGGGGCACAGGCCCGCCAATGGCTTAGGTTGGGGCCACAATAGTCGTAAAGTCTTACTTTGAGTTGGACTGCGGGAAGCGTATAGGCAAACTAACTAGTCGCCGAGATAGCCTGGTGGTGTGAAAGGCTTGAGATTCTGTCAGGTCAGCCTCAGAGGGGCGTGCAGACCAGTCAGGAAGTCCTTGGACACGGATCGGTGCTGGAGCGAAGGAGGTGATCGATTTCGAAGCTAATGGATGATCCGGTCTTGCTGGTCAGGAACAGTCCCGTCCTTTCAAGAAAAGATGAGGTGACGGGATACCAAGGCTTGTGAACGGATGCCTTACGACGTGTTTGCTGGGCGTTGAGCTAAATGTATATGTCGGTCGATCCCTAGCAAAATGACGAGGGCGTCAGAGAAGGGAAACCGAAGAAAGCTTCTAAAAGCGTGCGTGCGCGGTCGCAATGCAAATCACACGCCCCCCCACCTCCTCAAGGTCCTGACCCCCTGGTCGGTCGAGGGTCAGTCATCTAGTTGTATGTACTCGTAATGGTCTTATTTGGGTTAATGGTGGGCAAAGTAAGTATTGGGCGTAGGCTGACGATGATATGTGATGTGATGCGCTGTATTACGAAGGATTGCGAGGATTGCAAGAGCGAAAGGAAGGGGAGATGGAGGTGCCATCAGGAAGACTGCGCAAAGGGAAGGAACAGAGTTTTTCAGGAGATGTTGGTGATGGACGCGTTCTGACAGGTGCAAAGACCGGCAACGGCAGGTGCTGGTTTCTCAGGACCAACAGACGCACAGACGGAAAGTGAGCAGGACCAGAAGCGTCAATCAGGGCGCCAGGTGCAGGCAGTTTCTAGAATATGTACAGGACAATCAAGGCAACAAAGCAGATATTCAGCGGCAGCGACAGGTAAAGATGGGTCTTTGGCCACGTCGCATGGGCACAGTCAACCGTTATTGTGACCAGAGTTGGAATGCGACGAAGGAGCAATCGATCCAAAGCGATGGTGGATAATAAGTGCAGTCCCCCTACATCGCGCGGCTTCAGGCAGTGCTCCCAGCCGCCGTCGGCAGGCTAATGAAGCAGCGAAGAAAAACAGGCAACAGACGACGAGACTCGCGCCTTCCAATTGGGAAGAAGGCCAACAGGTACATCTACGCACGCAGGCAGGTACCTACGTATACCTTGACGACGGCCGAGACGTCTTTCGTCACCAGCAGGAGACAGCGAGAGCGACAGACCAAAGACCTCTCTCCATCTGCAATGGCACTGAGTGAATGGTCGGTCTACGGAGTAGTGGTGGTCCACACCTTGGCATCCAAGCGTCATCGACAGTTGGGTCAAGCAACAACAAACTCAAACACGCATGTGCATCCCCGTTGATCGTCGTCTTCATCCTTTCTGTCTCCCTCGGCTCATTCCTACTCTGAATAGATGCCGAAAACCACACAGCAGAAGGGGTGCGTTGCGTCGCGGGCCGCTATTCTCGCGGCAATCACTATCCCATGAACCCTATAATCAGTACCCCCTCCAGGCCGATGTCACCGTCGCTTCCACCCCATTACCTTATTTCTGCAACAGAAGTGCACCACGCCAATATCCACAGAGTTCCGGCACCGAAAGTGGGTATCAATCCTATGTGAGTGTTACAGGACATTCGGCCTGGCATTCTTCCCAGCTCTGACGGGCCTGCTGCGACGAGCAACTAACACACGCGATTCCTTAGAGTCCTCCACCTCCACTTACGCACACGCCCCCCCTGTTGGTCGTTGGAGACAAAAATATGGAGCCTTATTGCAACTTTACTTTGTATCTTCTTATCCTCGACGGGATATAACCTAGGGAAGGATTCTCACCCCCTCCACCCCCCTTTTTTTCCTCTCTGGTTGCTGGAGCGCTAGGCTCATCATAGGTATCAAGTGCGGGCCTCTTCGCAACTAGACGAGTCCCGAAACGAACAATAGTCAGAACCAACACTGGAGATAATCCCATCACACGCCATTTGCTACGCCTGCCTATCTTTGGACATTGCTTCGCTTTGCACCAGGCTGCCTTTGTCATAGGTTGCCAATGGTCCTTCACTGGCTACGCCCAGCAGACTGTACGCTGTCTCATCTGTGCTGGACAGTGCCATCACCGCGCGAACTTAGCGACGACGTCGAAAGCATAGTCCCGATATAGTCACCTTAGCCGAGAAGGTTTTTTTTCTTCTCATCAAACTCTCAGTCGCGCAGCGATCAACCAGCGCTTGGTCGAAGACAAAATATTAGTCACGGCTGAGCCACGATTCATCTCCTCAGGGACAAGCATCGTCAGACCTAATAAGAGGCGGATCCTAGTCTGTATTCACGACCCCGGCGAACTGCCCTGGCGCTTGCCCTTATCCCGGCTCGCCACGCTCAAGGGATATGCTAAGTCTCCTACGCCTCAGACCAGCATGATGTTGGACTCCCGTGATCACCGGCTCGGACTTTACAAGTGCCAACGCGCCAAAGCACTTGTTAGCTCATCCAAAGAGGTTAGCACGGCGACTTTCTCAACCTCTGAATAATCAGCTTCCTTCTCGAAGGTTGCCGCTGTGATATGTACGAACATACAGCTAGGTTAGGTCCACGGGGCAGCAGCCATGTCATTCGTCCGCCAACACACCCTCCATGCAGCATATCCGACGGGCACAAATATTGTTCTCTTATCATTCTGGTCAAGTCTACGTTGCCAACATGAGGCTGTCTATGCCCAGCACGCGATCCCGCCGCATAATGCATGACTTTGGCACAGCAGCATCGCGATCTGAGAGCGTCGTGTGTCGCCACGCGCCATTAGTCCGTATCATATCATATATGCTAGCAGTAGTAGCATCGGGGTTAACAACTCGCCCTGTGAGTCCTGCGCTCTGCAAGGTGGTATCTTGTTTCTGACACCTCTGCGCCTTGGCCACCTCTCAAGATCAATGCGAAGGATTGAATGAACACCAGTTGGCCCGGTGCCTTCTCTTTTCGTAAGTATCAACGAACCAACTGACTTGACAACGCGTGCAGTGCACTATCACTTCTTCGGGATAACACCGACAACGGTCATCCGTTCTAGGACGCATACATCATCAGAGGTGTGGGTTGGCGTCCTGTACCTTTGCCAACCCCCTAGTTGGTCGCACTCCTCGGTTGCGTGTTCGACTTGCTCCACGGGGGCACGGTGTTCTCAATCTCAGTGAAGCCTGGAAACCCGCGCGGCGCAAATTGGCTATTTTGGATGAAACCACGAATGCTGATCGTTTTGCTCGGCACTGATGTCACTTTGAGCCGACGACAATTATGATCACGACGGTACGCCGAGCCCTTCGGGTAGTCTTGGGAATGGTGGACTACGATGAAGGCCCAGCCACAGACCTCATGATGACAGGTCGAGCATCCGACGAGTTGTCAGCAGCATCACTCGCCGGTCCGGTGCCAAGTGATTACACGCATAGGGCCATTTGTACGTCGGATTTCGGCCAGTGATAAGCAGTCCTCAAGGAAACCTGGCAAATGACAGGTCTAACATCCCGAGGCCACTTTTGCGCATGAGAGACACCGGAAGCTTATGGGCTGGCACCGCCGAGGGAATCGCGTTGCTCATTTCCCAATACCGTAACAATTTTCGCAGAGGGGAGGACCCCTAGATTCCTCGCCCAGGAGGATCTCCCTTTGACAGCAGACGCCGCTTGACGTCAAGAGTGATCTTGCCCTTGATGAAAGGGACCCATCCCTTTCGTACGAGTCCGGGCTTCTCACAATCTTTCGCCCGTGGTCCGGCGGAGCAGCAAATCCGCACCAGACTGTGTCCCTGCAGGAAGACGTATGTCGCGCTATACAACTACAGTAAGGTAAGTGGTCCCCGTATTTTCCATTTGTGTGTCATGGGCTTAAATCCGGCGCGTTCCAAGAAGGCGTTCATCAACCCCCGCAAAGATCAGTGTCAAGGGCCTTGCAGAGGGGGTTGGGACATGCCTGCTTCGGAGACACCGTCGTTCAGCAGTCTGTAGTCCGACGGATCTGGACTTCTCATAGTATCATATGACTTGTCGTCGCCGCCATCATTCCGGACCGTCCAAGCTCGTTACTGTGGCTTTCTCGCCATATACAAAAGCATGACCTCCACGTGGGCCAGGGGATGTGTTTGAGTAAGCCCCTCGATCTCTATCACATGCCTGTCTTTATGGGGAGCAACTATATGTTTTGATGGGAATTCCGATCATCGCAAAGTCGAGCCAGAGCGGGAGCTTCGGCCTCGGGTCAGGACACGATCTCACCCCCTCGCCTGTTTCGCTAAAAGCCTAGACACAGCATGCCTAGTGGCAGCCCTTGGTATCCATCCACCTTTGTAGTGTGACTGGGCATAATAAGGCTTTTTATTGTACGTCAGATTCCACCTGTTCCATCCCCAATACGTCAAGTCCGAGTCGAGGAAAATGGAAGACCCCAAGAAAGCTTCGGTGGCCTGTGCCATCCCTGGCAAACCAAGGCACCCGCCGCGTGTTGATTTTTTTTTCCCCTGGTCTGCTTCAAGACGCATCCTTAGGGATGTTGCATTGCGGGTTTAGATCTCGGCATATGCCCATGGAAAGCTGTGCAGTGCGCCGGGTGTTCGAGTCATGGAGTTCCATTACTCCCAACTCCAGCTCCGAGGCCCAAAGGGGGCGATGGATCTGAAGCGAACGGGGTCGCTTGGACGATAGTCAGGCGAGCTTATACGCAGTATAGCTTTGATTGGATTGCTGTCTTCGGCATGAGTTGCATCAGTTCCAGGGATCCGACTCAAACTCTTTCCAGTCAGCCGAGGCGCCATGACCAGAATCACTTTTAGTCACAAAGTTCCAAAGTCGCCGGCATAGACGAAACAATGTGGCTGAAGGACTCGACCGAGCAATCAAAATCGATTGCATGTGGCGCCGTATAGTCGCGACATGGGGCTTGATACAGTACAAAGCAGACCTAACTTCGTATAGTAGTCGTATTTTGACCCTATCTGATCCATCTTTCCGCGACGAGGGAGGGGGGGCGTGTTCAAGTACCATGGTGCCTATTTATTCTCAACTCTTGCCTTGTGCGCGGTCAAGCCGTTTGTGGGTGGATTGCTCTGCCTGCTTTCGCGCTGAGCGTGCAGAGCAAAGGGGTGTGTGGGCCAAGGATGGATGATGAAATTCATGGGTTTCTTTCTCAGAAGAGGCATATGCCGAGCCTAGGAACCAAACGTCGCTGACAACAGGATGCAGATGCAGATGCAGATGCAGATGCACAGCGCGTACAGTACAGTACACTGGTGAGAAGGACCCTCATCTCTCCGCGACGATCATCTGCCTCGTCACCATGGCTGGCTCCAGGGACCAGCCTACAGTATGTACAACTACATACAGACATATATGTGTGTGTTCCAGGCTAAGGTTGTGTAGCGCAGCACAATATCCCAGTACGCCAAGCAATAAGCACACCGTCTTGAACAGGTCCGTCCGCTTAAGCTTCGAACTCTTGTTCTTATTTCCCGTACTCTTCTGGTCCCGCTTGGGGCTTTGATAAACTCCTGCTGGTGCTACTACTCGGTACGCTTCAGAAAGGCGAGCGAAGGGGAGAGAGAGGGAGAAGCATAAAGAAGAAGATGATGATGAAGATGATGAAAAAGTCAAAAGTGCAGTCCAGGTTTGGCAACGCCTAGTTTAGGATCAGCGCCGTCAGTCCACACTCGGCGCACCGAAACGAAAGCACCTCCACTCTTTAAGGACTTTTCATTCCTCGGTTCGCAAGTTCGCACGGGTTGAATGATCTGATATATCCACTCTTGTTTTGTTTCTTCGTATAATTACATATGAAAGCAAAGACTTTTTGTTTGCTAGTGTGCTGCCATTCCGGGGCTCCGGTTTCCGGTCTCCGCGGTCTCCTTTGACCCAGTCAGTCAGTCAGCCGCACGGAGTACTGTACTGTATGTAATTATTGTATGTACGTATACTCACTTTCTGAGCTAGCCTTTCGATTACCCTCACGATGTATTTAGGTAGTCTTTTTTTTTTTTTTTCCAATTCTTCCTTTGCTTTGCCCAGCCTCAGCCCCGACCCAGCCGTATGACGCCGAGCTCCGTGGGGACCCCCACCCCGTGTTCACATTCCCAATGCCACATGAGGTGTCAAGTACAACGTAGTCTACCTAGTACATAGGTAGCCTGTGTTCTCGTCTCCTTTGCTAGACTGACTACCTTTACTGGCGCTCGGTGTCGCGCATCAGCAAAGAATGAGGGCAACTCTAATGAAACTTGAGACGCCAGGAAAAAAAGAGAAGAAGAAAAAGTATCTCTGAAGAGTCGGTAAAGTCCTGAAGCCGACATGGGGGCGAAATATGACCACGACGGATCAGACTTATCTTACGCTGAGCAGCAAAATACACAGACACACACACACTCTCTCTCTCTCTCTGGACCCCGTTTCATGGGGTCCAGGCTGGGCTGCAAGAAAACAGACTCCAGCCTCGTCAACCCAAAAAAAAACACGACGCCATCACTGCGACCGCTCCTCTCCCTCCACCCAGCTTAAAGTTGGCTAGTCGCGGGCGGCTTGGGGGGAGATCATTCCCTCGGGGAACGCCATAGCTGAAAAAAGAAAAGACAAAAGAAGAAAAAGAAAAAACCTCTCTTATTAAAGTGGGAAATGGCGCCCCTCGACATGCTAATTACAGTAGCAGCGTACACTGCTCAGTAGGTATGTGTAGGTCAGGTCATGTCAGGTTCTAGGCTGAGGAGTAGGTACGGTACGGTACATACGCACGCAAAAACTTACTTTCCACTGGACGGGCGGTGGTGGGTCCAGGGCTGGATCGGTTCCGGGGCGATTGGGCTAAACATAGTTGTACATTCCGATCACTATACATCAAAAGGCCAAGCCGTATGCAGACTTTAATTTTGCCCCGTCTATCTAATAATAATAAACAATCATTGGGCCTGGCTCGCCAAGCGGCTAACTGTACTGTACTGTACATGAAGGGAGAGAGGGGAGAGAGAGGGGGGGGGCTTTTTGTCTTTCGGCAACTACTGCCTTACTTGCTCATCGCTTTTGGTGCGCGCGGGCTCCTCCTCATTGCCTGATCAATCCCCTCTCCCCCTCCCCCCCCTCTCAAGGCCGTGCGTCGTCGTCGTATAGGGCCAAGCCGCCACACGATTCGCCCAGCGTGCGAAGCGAACGCAAGCCTGCACAGTGCACAGCTAACCCAGCCAGCCACACCGTCGAATACCTACACCCAGACACCAAAGGGGGCACGATGGCCGGACGTGTTTTGCTGTCGTTTCTCGGGCTCGCTCTTACAACAAACAATACCTAGTCGTAGTGTACTCCGTACTTCTGTAGCCATCATTCGGTAGCGCTGATCCCTCGTGACCGTGCCCTGTCCCCATATCATTTCAGAACTCTCCGAGGCTCACCATCGTGTCATGTCTGCGGCAGCGGCTCTCTCATCGTACCGAGATTCGCAGACGATGGCACGTAACCTACATAGTACATAACAGTGCAAACCTTGGCGTGCTGAGCAGTGAGGGTGATGCATGCAGCCCTGGGCTGTTTTGGCGCATAGTCTGGATCAATCATCAGCCACATCGGCCGCTCCACCACCAGGCCCCGAGTCTATCGCCATCGCCCATTTTCTCCGCCCATGGCGTCAATAACGCGAATCTGCGTCCTTGGTTCACTTTCTCCTTCAAGCCACTCACTTGCCGTATCGCGGCATATCCTCGTTCATATCTTCAAAACGATAGCCACGCGCCCCCCCCCCCCCCTCCCTCCCCCATTCCCCGTCCCACCGTCTCTCGAGTATTAAGTGCGGAACAGTCTTAATTACTTTCAGCCTGCATTGCGCACATACTTCCCAAAGGAGACAAAGCAAAACGTACAGGATAGAAAAAAAAAGGGGGGCGTGAGGCTTCGGTGGTGTCGCATGGCTGCACACAGTATGTAGTATGTACTGTACAACGCCAAGTCTCAACCCATTCAATGTCAAACAGGGCCGCACAAGTGTTGGTACATACAGTAATGGTCCAAGGAAAGCGTGTTCCGGACGGGTGAATGGACCAACAACTGACCGAGAGTGCTTGCCTGCTTCTTAATATGGCATGGGCCCATGTTGGCCCCAAGCTTGGTTGTAGATGTAGATGTGTCCTGTTGGTAACGCATCGCACGTATTCCTTCCTTTGGACGGGTCTTCAGGACTTTGATACAGTCCGAGAATACTGTACTTCTCGGCCGTGCGAAATACAACTATGAACTGGTCCTTGTCGATCAGATGGAGGGCAGCCTCAGGGCTGTTGACTATTGTTATCCACCCACACCCCCCGTTCTGTCATGAAGCAGCAGCCTGACAATTCGTCTTCCTGGGGGTTGACAATGCAGCAGATAGCCAAGAAAAAGAGAATAATTCCTGCCGGCCATCAGTATCATTCGTCCTCACTCACCCTAATAGCCATGGTCTGACACGAACCCTGCCGTCCTGGTCATCAACGGGATTCCTGAATAGGAGCCCAGCTATTCGAAGGATTCCGATCGCTCCTCATCGTATAACATAATACGCGGAAGCCAATCTCGACTTGGATTTTTGCATTGCATGCGAAACAGCTACGTCGGTCAGTATCCGCACCCTGAATCTCCGAAGGAGCGAACCCATGGTACTCGATTCGCTGGCCTCTTGTTCCTGTAGATTGGTGCATCTTGCTCGTCCACTTTCATCGACATCGTTCCGAGGACGAGCTCAGCCCAGCCCAGCCCAGCCCGGCCCAGCCCAGACAGACTATGCCCAGCCTGCAGCAAGCCCGCAAGTCCAGCTCGCATCTTTGTTGATGACTCTTTATGACTTGATGACCATGACTAGACGAGCCGGCGAGATTTCGTCGCACACCCACTCAGGCTCCCCAAGTGGCCAATAGGCGCAGCGGTCAACTTCGAGCTTCCCACTCCGCTGTACATACGATCCACCCGAGGCGGCAATACGTAGATCGTGTAGTTGTCCTTTCCCACGCGAAGAAAGATGCGTGTCGGGCGTAAGCTCACACTTGGCCAGAACCGGGCGCCTCCGCCAATGCTCCCACCGCTGCAGACCAGCCCGTTGGGACGCACGAGAGCCAGTCACCGTCGCACCCCCAGCTGCAGCAGGCTCTTTATCCCTCGGCGACTGGGACCAACACGCGGATTCAACGCCGCTGCAGGCGATGGAAACCACCAGATGCAGCTTCGCCCGGGCAAGAGAAAGGGACCACCACTCTGCTTCCGTCCCATTTGTTAGTCCAGCGTAAAATGAAAAATGCGACGAATCACATGGGCGGCCGCTGTTGCATGACATGGCTTCCAGCCAACAGCACTTGGCGACCACTACTCGCAACGCTACTCTGCTCAGCTGCCAACATAGGTTCCGAGCCAACACAATGCACCTGATTGTCGCCGCATCTCCGCCTATAATAGGACAGGGGGTCTTTTTCCAATGTCACAGCGGCGGATGAATTGGTTCCCAGATCCGTGACTATGAGACGTTAGACTTCGTGAGTGTGTGTGTGTGTGTGTGTGTGTGTGTGTAGGTGTGTGAGCTATCACAGCAACGCTTCCCACAGAGCCAACGGTTCTTGTCCTAGCTCGTCCTGCCACGCCACGTATTGTCATGCACAGCATCTGAAGCGAGCAGTTTCGTGATGATCCAACGTCTATCATGCTGAGACAGCCATCACTAATAACGTATTCAGAGCCTTGGCTCTGATGGTGTCATGTGGCGCAACTTCGGCCAGTATCTCGTGGTGCTGGCCATTGCAGATCTGTGAAAGAGCGAACGCGCGGGATCCTAAATCCGACTTCCCCGACATGATATTGTCGTCCTGGACTCCTCCAGGAGCAGTTCGAGGGACTTGCTCGAGGAGGGAGCGGTAGTAAGTGACCCCAATCTCGCGAAGCCTTGTCGATCGCCAAATCTAGGACACGTACAAGGTGCACTCGACAATGAGCCTTCTGCTGCTCGTGGGCAAATGTCCTAGACATGTGTCTCTCGGCCTTCGGACTAATTATTGGGTGATACACAGGGCCGGCCCTATGTGCGCGATAGTCCTGGTCATGGCGTCAGGTCCTAGCTGGCATTTCCCACCCCCATTCGCATCCCCCCCATCCCTGCCTTTATTAGCTCGCTTCACCAAACGTACCCGAGGAAACCGACAGCGCCTTCGCAACTTACCCGCAGGGCGCTCGGTTATCAACCGAGCCCTGTACGATATTTGGCCCTAGAGGGCACCTTGTCAACACGCGGATTGAAGCTGCGGGCTATGCGCGCTGACTGTGCCTCTCATAAGATTCCTTCGTGTAGCGGGATAATCCAGTCAAAGAGTCCTGGGCAGGCTGCTTCAGATCTGGCGAAGTCGCCTGACGCAGATCGTGACGCAGTTGAACGAAATTTGGTCTCAGGCACCCTCGAATTCACGATGCAGGTGCCTAGGCTGCCGTGCAGAATACTTTCGCTGCCCCCTCATCCCTTTACCTACCCTATACTTTTATATTTTCATTTGTCCAAGATACCTGCATCAGTTTACATGTCCAAGCAGATAATCCTGTGCTCTATTTCGCAACAATTTTTTTATGAATGGTTTTTGCAACATCTTGTACCAATGCTGCTAGGGCAGATTGCTGTGCGAGTGGCTATATAGACAAGCAGCCTCGAGGCTTCGATGCCATCATTTGCAGTACATGCAAACCTGTGATATCCCAATCAAGGGGAGAAGAAGACAGGACAGATGACAGGCAAGCCGCCCGACGCACGAAGCCGAACCCAATTCATGACCGTGAAGGCCAGATCGATAAGAGTCCTGGTCTGATGACAGAGCAAAGTCTAAGATGAGCTGGGACGCAACCTACAAATATCACAAAGTCTATCAAGCCTCTTGAATGTGATGATGATGCTGCACGTCTCATAGTGGGAATCAGATAATGAGCGGCTTCGCAAAGCGCTTCCACATACAGAACTGCTTCAGGCCCAACAAAACACCATGAAAACGGCGATAAACAACTATGAATAAACCAGGCGGAGGACAGTCTATGCGTACCTCTCGAGCTGATTCCTGTCGGGTGGCACAGTGAACTGACCTACCTAATGACGACACTCCCCAGTCTGCAGGATCCAGGGGCACGTGGGGAAACAATCGTGACATAAATCAGCCTGAGAGTTGTATGCATACTTCATGACGTGTGTGTATATATATATATATAATCGCTCTGAACAGCTATTAGTGCAAGGGATTATTCGTCCCTTCATTCTCCCGCATAATCCGAGCGCCAAACACGACAACGCTGTCAAGTGTTCAGTTGTCCGCCAGAAAGACTCGCAAGTTCACCTTCCTCGGGACATCACAGCATTCACACTGGTAATAAAGTCGTGCTTCCTGATCCCTCCCCTTGGGGGGATCCAATTCGACCTAAAATGCACAAAGACGCCATGCCATGTTCCAGCCCTTTCCTGCGGCACTAAGCCCGCGGTGTTTTCCCTACACCGGATGAAAACGAAAAACAATAATGAATTAAAGGTCGCAGTCAAAGCATTAGAATTCGAGGTCCGAGTGGATGGGTTCAGTACTTGGCAGAGTAGCGTGCCGCGCCAGGCGAGTAAGGGAGATCGTAAGCGCTCGATTGGCCGTAGGGGTCATCGGTGTAGACTGTGTGTCGGCGCTCGTCCTCGGGCAGGAGTTCCTTAACCTCCCAGTTGTTCATCCTTGTGCCGACGCTGAACTCGAGATCCTCTCTGGTGATAGAATCCCAGTACTGTTTTTAATGTTAGCCAATTTCCCGTCTCAGGTAGTGTCAGGAGGGGGCGAAGGTGAGCCTACCTTGTAAATCATCATGACGGCGAGCAAGTTGCACACAGTGGCAATCAGGAGACCATCAAAATAATGGCTCACAGCATCGCAAATCTTCCTGCTGAAGGCGTACAGAACGACCTGTCCAACAATGAAGAAGAAGACGCCAAAGGCGATATCACCAAGCGGCCAGCGGTCCTGCAGGGTACGAGTAACCAGCAGGATCTGCATGGCAACATAGACGAAGAGTTGCACGGCGTTGAGCAGGTAAAGGACGACGAAAAGCCCGACGGTGTTGGTAGGTCCCAGGCCGACAGCACCCTTGAAAGTAGCGAGAGAGACGAGGAAGCTGATGGCAAAGGCGATGAGGGAGATGATGCGCAACATCCAGACGGACAGAGGGGTTCCATCTTCATACAACTGGAAACCAACAAAGCCGTTGATGAGCAAGCAGGTCACTAACGCACTGGCCAATCCGTTCTGAATGCTGACGAAGTATGGCCAAGGTTCGCTTCCAGGGGGGACAACACCGGCGTCGACGACCAGGCTGACGCAAGTGAGAATAACGTAAAGGTAGAAGAAGGTCAGGATCTCCTTCCGGCCGACGGCGGTGAACTTTGAGCGAACGTGCAGAATCATAATGACCGTCATGACAAGCGCGATGATGTGAAACGCTGACGCAGCACCCTCGAAGATGATTGTGTTCGCCAACTCGATGTTGCGAGCGTAGCAATCGGGCTCGATGCCGACACGGCCATTTGCTGTGAGGACTGGTCCGACAGATGCGCAGAGAGGGAGGGGAGCGTTATGGCAGACGCTGGTGAAGTCGCCGAAGCCTGACATGATGGGCGGACTGTGGTGCTGGCTAGCGGCCAGTCGCGCGTGCTCGTGGTCTTCAGGTCAATTCGATGTGTCGGTCCGCGTCAAATCGAAGTCGCTCGAAAGCGCGACAAAAATGACGACGGAAGAGCGACGATGATGAATCGTGTTTTATGTCGTCGGCAGAGACCAGTCCAATCGATACTATCGAGGATGCGGGAGCCGGAGCGATGGGGCTTGGAAGATCGGGTCGGCGAGCGTCGTGATCGAAACCGAGATGGGAAAAGGTCGAGCGAAGAAACAGGAAACCACAACAAGTCTCCGGAGCGAATGTGAGACGGCCAAGGCCAGGAAAACGAAGGAGAAGGGGTCGAAAGGGAGAGGTTGCAGCGAGCGGGATGGATGTGTGAATGGCGGCACCCGAAACGAAACGAAAAACCCGTTGCTGTGGAAAGGGGAGAGAGCAGAGCGAGAGACGACGGACCAGAGCCAGGGCGACGCTAGGGGGAGGGAGAGGGAGTTGCACTGCCCGGACAAGGGAGAGAGACTAGAGAGGGAGAAAGTGGGGTGGAAAATCTTCCTTCCGATGGGCCAAGGCACCTACTTTACCCTGTACCTGGTCATTGCCCGACAAACTCGGCGCCAAACCTAATTAGGATGCTTGGCTCAACGGTGATGACCCGGCAACGGGCTCGACTTCCCAGATTTCCAAAGGTATTCTCATTCACCGACCAAGTTGCTTGCAGCCGAAAGTATAGATCCCATGCTTTCGAGGTGGAGCGTCGTCATTATGAAGTCAATTTTGATGCGGCAAGATCAGAATACCTAGCTCGGCTGGTCGGATGCGAAAGGGAACCCATCGAACTTTGAACACGAGGTTGATCCCCAGCGCTAAGACCCACACATCGTAAACTCAGCTTCAAGAGAAATGCATCGTCACTTGACCAGATAACAACCGATTCTACTAGGTACTTCTTGTATTCGTGTGATGTGATGCCGGGCTCGCAGAAGCTCAGCAATGCCCTCGTCATTGCTGACTTGCCTCGGCATTCTATGTCCATGATGCATTGCCCTTCACCCGTCTAGGCCCTGACCAAGCCCAAGCCGTCTCTGATGAGTGTTGTGACCTTCACAACTCTGAATTGATCCTCAAGTAATAATCCAGCTCGATGCCTCCAGCTCTAGGGACCAATGGTAGAAACCATTAAAAATGCATATAGCCAAACGCCAACTCCTGTCGCATGCTGTCAGGTGCTTGTGCCAGAGGTCTCTAGCCTCAGTAGACAGCGTCCAAGGCTGTCTCGGACAAGAATGTTCCTACGCAAAATGCAGAAACTGGATAAGGAAACAAAAATGAGGGACCCACGCCAAATTTCTTGGTCCAACGCCGTGATCGATGCAAAGTGTAATACGGTGCCTTTCGTTGTCGACAGCTGTCCAAGCCTTGTCGTACTTGCTCAGGAAAGCAAAGTGTGACCGTTGTGTTCAAAGGGTCAGCTGTTCTGACATTTTAGGGCAAATTCTCCATAGGCTTTCCGCCAGAAATGGTCACCAGATGGTGGTGCTGGGTACAAACGGCAGATGAAGATGCAAAGCTGCCCACGGAATCTGGAGGTCTGTCCACGGCATGGCCTCCTAGGACTGGTACGGCAAACCCTGCTGCATGCCGTGTGATCGAGACTGCTGTTGCTGTCGTGGCAATTGTTGCTGTTGTGCAGGCAGCTGAGGCGGATGTGGATGCGGGTGAAGTTGGCCACGATTGTACAGGACGTACTCGGGAACAACGCCGGTGCGCAGATCGTTCCGTCGACCCAGCGGCTGGTAGTGCATTTGTGTAGGCTGAAGTGGGACAGGGAGATGGTATTGCTCTAGTGAAGCCGTAGGTGGAGGGTAGAGTAAGGTGTTAACATGTCGGATGGGCTTGTACGGGCTGTTGCGGTGCTGCAAGTAGATGCTGGGTGAGTTTGCCAGTGGCGTATGAGCCAATGGTGTATGCACTGCAGATGCAGGACCGAAAGGCTCGGCCATGGGCGATGACGCAAAAGCTCCGAGACTGCCAGGGCTATGGCGCTTGGTAGGTGTGCCAAAGTGCTGATGGCCCGCGAGAGTCTGACCTGCGAATGGCCCACCGCCTAGTGTAGATGGAGTAGTCGTAGTCGCAACCGGGGCAGCAGCAGGCTGCGGCACCATCGTGTTAGGAACTGTCGGCTGGTAGACGGTTGCCATGGCGCGCATGCCCGACTGCAAAGGTGGCAGAGAGACATGAGCTTGGTTCGTAACTGTAGCTTGAGATTGCGGGGGGAAAGTTCCAGTTGGTGTTGTGTAAGCACTGACAACGTGTGGCTGCTGCTGAGGAGGGTTGTTTGTGACAAGGGTCAAGTGCGGCACAGGAAGTCGAGTCGGCTCTAAGGGGGCACTGTTCTGCCTGATTTGCATTGCCTCGTTGGGGATGTGTGTCAGACGGGAATGCACAGGTCTCTTAGCTGGATGGTCAACCTGCTCCTCGTCATTCACACGCTTGCGTGTTGTAGGCAGTGCAAGTGAAGGCTTTCCTGCCAGTGGTGAAACCATGGCAGACTGATAAGTGTTCCATGTCTGGCCTTGACTCGAACTTGGGGAATAGTTCGTTGATGCAGTAAACATGTCGGGTGCTTCAAGAGAAACGTTGTTCGTTGGCGACGGTATGGGCGAGACTGACAGCTTCCCGACCGTGCTTGACATGGCAGCTGGAGAGGGCGGTAAGCGCAGGGCCCTCTCGTAGTACTCGTGAAAGCATGACAATTTGTCTAACCACCGGTCCCATTCGGCAGCTGAAGTCAGCAAGTTGTAGCGCATGTTGCTGAGGAACTCGACTTCCATCACATGTATCTCGGATACCGCGAAGGATGACACCTCCGCCCATGTCTTGTTGGTATAAGTGTTATCGTCAAGGACTGAATACACGTCAGTTGGCTGGGCATCCTCTCAGAAAGCTAAGGAATCTTACATTTGTTGCCAAGCATCAGAGCAACAGTGAGAAGTCGATACTCGCTGCCCGCCCGACCCTTGATCTGAGGAGTCGACTTCCTGAGCCGATAGATGAAGAGTAGCGCCAGCAAAATGACGTTCTGTGTAACCTGGGTAGTCGATAAGACATTGTAGACCCATTTCTTGAACTGCTCATAAGGCCTTGCCAATGATGGCAGACGAGGGATTGGCGCCGAGGCAGGCCGTGATCGGACACTCTCTGCTTGTTTCAGATCGTCCATGGTCTCAAACCAGAAGAGGCAGGTCATCTAACGAACTACATATCAGCTCACAATATCGGGTTGGGTTGGGTTGATGCCTGCTCCTGACGATGGGACCACGGGTTGATGACTACAAACGTACCTGCGCAGCAAACTCTGACAAGTTGCCACCGTTTACGCTGATGCAGCGAGGAAGTTGCAGACTGTGATAGATGAGAGTTTCGGCAGGCCCTGTGCCCTTAGCAACCTCCTTTTGTGGCACCGTGTTTTCAGCTTTTGGTGTTATCGGCCGGCTCGGGTGTATAGGTTTCTGGACGCCTGCTGGCACGGCGCTATACCGTTGCTGACTGGGATTCATAGGTTGCTGCTGCACGTAGCGCGGATACTGAGCATTAGCCCCGTCAATCATGGCAGCCTTGCTCCGCGCTGAATGAGCCATGGAGGCAGAGTATGCGGACACCGCGTTCGAATCGTAGGCAGAAGCCATGGTGGGGTGGTATGTGGTGCTCATATCGTCGATGGGCGGCGTTTGAGGCCCGCTTCCCGGCACGAAACAAGGATGAATCCTGGACTCGATCTGTGATATTGTCGAGCTGTTGGGAGTCTCAAGTCCTCTCCTGCAACCAGCTGTGCTGGAGGTCGTGTGGTAAATATTAGATGGGAGAATCCCGAGGGCATCTGGCATCTGTGAATGAGGGAAGTGTCTCCTTGGTCTGAGGTTATGCGAGCTGTGCAGTGAATGACTGCAAGACAATCCAGGAAAGCTTCGGATGAAGCTGAAATAGCGGTGGGGGAATGCTGGAGTCTTCAGGCGACTGGACTGAACTCCTTCGCGGGTGAAGGTGTTGGCCCAACAGATCAGCTGGCAAACGTCAAACGGACCACAGCAGTGAACCCTTGCTCAAAACAAGTAGCCCAGCAGAGACGTGCACAGCAGCTATACTCTGAACAGCCGAGCCCACAAGCAGGAACAGCCAAGCGAATCACACAGATCGTCGGAGGCTCGTATGAAGTCTGACTCGCACCCCTTGGTGAGGAGACAAACGAGGCTGCCAGCTGGCAAGCACTTGACGAGGATCGCAAGTTCGTGACGAAGATGTCAGCCGCTTCCCAAAATGGCAAGGTATTTGAATGGAACAGCTGCGAGATCGGTTCAACAGCTGGTGGCAGCAGCCATGGCGAAATTGGGAGGCCAAGAAACGGGGCCGGAAGCTCTCGAGAGCGTGACCGTGGATTGGGCCCAAGCAGAGCAGGCCTGCTGCTTTAGCTCTCGTAATTCCCAGTATATGTCTCGGTCGGTGGCTGTTTGTCGGAATGTCGTTTGTCAAGTGTTACTCGGACAAGCTGCTGTTTCCGAACAAACAGCTTCCTGGCAACTGAGAGGTCTCTTTTGACTCGGCTGGAGGAATTCGCTATGCTCTGTAGCAGTATCAAGGTTCTCACAATGTACAAAAGGGACTCCGTTCGGAACAAATTCGGCTTTGAGAAGTTCGAGGAGTTCGTGGAGGTCTTCAAGCCAACAAAGGCTTGCCGAACGCAAGGAGGACGGAGGTCGAGAGGTTGAAGAGCGAGGTGCTGGCTGGTCCGGGCTGTGGAAGCAAGATAGCACGAGGAGCAAGATCGAGAGGAGCAGAGAAGAAGATAGCGCTGTGACAGCCTGGTACCCAAAGATTGGGAGAGGAGAAGCTGTGACCGGAGGCGAGCAAGAAATCGGAAGTCGAGAGTAAGTTGGGGCAATTGGAAGAGCCGGGGGGGCGTCTGGGGAGGAAGAAGGAAGAGAGAGGCTGAGGAGAAGAGCAGATAGAAGGAGACTCTCGTGTAGCCAAACAGTGCGAGACAAGAGGAAGCGGCTGAAGACGAAGAGGAGAGTCAATCAAGAAAAGGAGAGGGAGGACCGAGAAGTCGCAAATGCAAATGCAGACACGAGGCCCGTCCCCATGTTGGAGTCGAGACAGACGAGGACCTGGAGTTAGTGGTGGTAATGGTGGATTGGTACATAGTAGTGGTGGTGGTGGTGGTGGAGGCCCATAATAGCAGCAAGTAGTATCCGTAGTGCAGTGGTCATTTAGCAGGAGTACGAGTAGTATTAGTCCCGCGCTGTACTCCGTACCGCGCCAGACCAGCGGGCGGTGGTGGAGGCGAGGTGAGGTGAGGTGAGGCGTGTGTCAGTCAAATGTGGAGGGGGGAGGTGCAATCCAGCTGCTGCAGTGATCACAGCCTGTTGCAGGTGGGTGTGTGGCCAGTGCAGCAGCTCCAGCAGCACCGCCAGTCTCTGACCAACAAGGTAAGGCTCGCCATGGCATGGCAGGGCAGGCCTCTTTGACCAGTGCATCCAGTACCTCTCCCTTGAGTCAAGAAAGTTCCAGGTGGTTCACTTCAGCACAGTGCCGAACAAGTTCTGGGTTCTACTGACGGACTACATAATATGCCCCTCTACTGTTACTACACAGGTGATGGAGATTCCATTTCGAAAAAAAAAAGGGTTCGATTGATGATAATCCCTGTGTACGGAGTACATAGTTGCTGCACACACAGCCAATGGCCGCTGCCACAGCGACGATGGTACGTAGACTACGGGGTATCCGTGCTGCCAGTGCTAAAGTGGTCGTTTCTTGATCACTGGTATTGTGTTGCTCCCCGCTACTTTTTCCACCACTACCACCACCATCAAGTGTGCTGCTATTTCTGCGTATTGGTGGCTTCCTTAGTACTGCAGCTATTGTTCATGCTGCTAAGTGAATTGATTCTTCCTCTCGTGCTAAAGTCGTCGAGGCTCCCGATCGTTTGACCGAACGGACCACTGCATCCTTCCTACCGCCATGGTGGCTGGCTACTTGTCTCCAGACGCCTTCTCTCCTGACGTGGCCTCGGCTCCATCGTACATCCATCATTCGGAAGTAACATTAAGATGGGCAAACGCCATCCTCCCGATCCATGACCTTGTCCTGGGTCAGAAACCTTGCTCTTGCTCTGTCTGTCTCCAACACCACAGCCTGCCTGCCATTTTGTCCTGTACAGCACCATAGATGGCCGGCCATCTGAGCTGAACCCACCGTGCTACTCACGCTCTTTTTTTTTTTTTTTTTTTTTTTAAACAGTGCATTGCATTAGGACCGTCGTCGTTCTTGCATCAACCAACGCTTGTACGGAGTAGCCTTGGAAAATATCCTGCGCCGTGACTTTGAACCTTGGTTTGTTGCACTCCCCGATTTTATCTTAGCACCAAGTATCACACCCCTGGTCCCCGCCACAGGCGCCCTTGGGTTTCTCCAGCACTCAACATGGTTTAGAGCCTCTTTTACATGTCTTATTTTCTCTTGTCATTCATTGCATGGACGACACCAGCTGCGTCTCGATCTGGTCTGGCAACATGACAGGCGAAGCAGAATACTGCCAGCAGACTAACGGAAGTCACAAGCACGGACGAGCACGACTGCTGTGCACCTTCGCTGGCAGGTTAACACAACGCAAGCCATTGCATTCACCAAGAGAGACAATCGAACGAAACCCTTTCCTATGAATTGCTCGGCACAATACATGCCTAACCCGAAATCGACCCTGTCATCACCACGCACCATCACGGCGGCAGGCTCCTCCCTCCTTGTCCCCTTTGAGACTCTGTATCATTCATCAATCCATAACCCTTGAACCACCGCAATCACCTTCCCACTCACACTCTTACACAGCTCTTACACACACATACACGCACGCACGCGCAAGCGCACGCGCACACCACAATTTCATTCGTCTTGTCGCCCAGCGTGTCAAACCCCCAACCGCAGAAAACCAACCACAGTCCAAGCCGCCCTCCCTCGCTCATCACGAGGGGCCCCCATCCGCACAGTCTAGCGCCATGCCCCCTCCCTCTTCCTGTCCACCCGAGCGACCCATGCCCAGCGCGGCCTTGGAGGCGTCGGCGGCGTCCCCTAACCAGGCGCCAGAATCACCGCCCGCCGCGAGCCTTAACGAAGAACGGTGAGGCACCCCCTGCAAGGTCTCGCCGTCCGCCGTCGTACTGTCCGGACCCGTCCCGTTGTTCATGTGTGTCAGTCTCCGTCGCCTGCGATCCTCTCAAACAGCGTCCCGTGTCGCTGTGCCAGAGTGCCAAATTGTGTCAGAGGGAAATGAAGCCCGGCTGCTTGACCTTTTCCCCCTATCACTTGGGCGATCAATGCCGCCTGTTCCAGACCCCTTTGCTGGTCTTGGGGCCCAATAAGCGTCTAGAAACTCACATTCCAGCTGACAAGGTCGAGCCACGTCCGTGACGAGAAGGGGCGAAATCCTAGCTGGTCAGATTTGACGACGACGAGCTACGCCTTCGGGTGGCCCTGCAGCTCTTCCGCGGCCTACATATCTCCACTGCAACATCAAGGCGAGCGATCATCTTCCTATTCTTCTCAGCGGTGGTAGCTGGCCCGTTCAAGAAATCTACTGCAATCAATGAACAATGTATCCTGCTTTCAATGAGTAGGCCTTCTGCAGCCGTCTTCGGGAACATCGTCGCCATAAGCCTGATTTCCTGGATCGGAACATGCCCATGCTTGCATCAGGGGCTCAGCCAGTGCTTACGGCGTGACCCATACGCTATTGCATGCTCCAACACTACTAGGACGGACGGTGCTGAAAGAGAGTCCCTGCTGAAGCCCGGTGCTCTCGCCGACGTGCTTTGCATTTCGTGCCACATGCCCATGGTTTTTCGCTTCCTCCCTCGCACAGCACGTATGGTCTCCGATCTGAGCAGTTTGTCTGCAGATTGCAGGTAGTACATACCTGATGGAAAGGTTCGCTAAGGAGTCATGTTTGAAGCGGCGCAGAACCCAGCCGTCGCCACCCTTAATACATGGCCCTCCCCGCACCGGGGGTGTCTTTGGTGGTTGTGGCCTGTCTATACTCTGCTCTGGTCTGTGAAGCATGGCTCGTCGCCATCCTCGGACAGGAATTCTTTGAGTCTTTGAGACTGCTCAAGGTGGACTGGCACTGTAGGAAGAATAGTCAGCAGTCAATGTGATCACTATACAACACTCAACGAACGAATGACTGGCTGGCATACGATTGGCCTCCGGGTCAGCCCCAGACCCTATTGAGGAAAGGCCCCATTGTAACCCTCCCACCGAGACATGGTGGGCGCTGGGCCTTCACAAGAGGCCTTTTAACGCTTGCAAAGTATGCAGCGTCTCGCCCATCTTGATTGTGTTCAGCTGAAAGTGCCGCCATTCCTTGCAATTGTCAATGAGAACCGGAAATTGCCAGGCTTGCACTCCAAAATGCGGTTCAATAAAGGAGAAGCTACCTGCTCTTCGAGGCTTGGGTATCAAACCGTGCGGCCCTGGTCAGCGGGGTTCTCACGAGGACATTATGCTCAGGTACCTAGCAGGGGGTTTGTGAGCCACCATCCCTGGGCACGCTGAACTTCGTTCACTCTATTGTGTTAGTCGTAAAACACTTCCGATCGTGCCTTGTCCCACCATTGATGTCGAGCAGAGCTTTGACGAATGAATATGATACGAAGGTATGTCGCCGATCCTTTGTCTGGAAGGTCCAGGGCCCAGGCCAGAAGAGACATGATGTTGTTGTGCTGGATACGTCGAGCTGAGCTGGCATGAGGGCGTCTTGTGCGAATGATACATTCCGCATCATTTCGTCAGTGACTACTAGTCTAAAGATCCCTGACTGGGCAAGCACACGCACACAGTGCAGTTGCACCTGAGGCGGGTAGACTGGTCCTCTGCATCATGCTGTGCCTTGGTGTCATCCGTGCTTCGACAAGCCCACCATGCTCACTGCCCAGGCAAAGTAGCCTTATGGTCGTTCCAAGTGCGGCAAACCCTGGAACACTATCATGCACGAAGTGGCCAGGTCGGTTTGAATGCAATCAAACAGCTTCGAAAGTGGAATTCTCACTCCTGGTTCCATTCTTGGTCGATGACAAAAAGACGTGGTTGATCACTTATTGTACTGTAGGTGGCGCCAATTCCTTCGATTTGATTTAGCCCGCGTCAGATAGGTGCTTGGGATCCGGTCATCGATCCCCACGGCGCCGCTTTGGGAGCGGGCACAAAATTGCCAATGCAGCTTCCTCAAGATGGTACCCGGCATTGTAGCCTAGCCACGCACGTCGACGTGACAGGCAGTCGCCAGCGAAACAGTTCTGGCAGAGAGTATGATGTCTTGACATATCTAACTTCCGCCTCATTGTGGCCATGCTACGAGAAGACGCACTCGTAGCTGCGCACACGAGGCAACCCCATGTATCGTGTCCACCCCTTGCTCCCCATGTCAGTTTCTCTTATACAAGTTTCCCTAATATCTTCGGACAACTCACTAAGCTCAAATTGTCAAGTGGTTTGACAAGCTCACTCACGACACACCACGTCGCATGCATATCTGCTAGCACTCCGCGCCATCCTTCAGAGGCGAACGCTTTCCCAGAGATCAAGGGAGGCCAAAAGCCATAGGCGGGGCACTGGAGGCAAGGCGCCATCGCGATCGACGGGGGAGCTCGAAATGGCACATTTGACTCTTGTCACCTGGAAAGCCTGACTCTGCAGTCGTGGCTAATAAGCTCTGTGCTTGATGAGCATCGAGAAGTTACGGTAAACGCCACGATGACATACCGTATGCTTGGTGGCCATAAGCCAAAGTTTGTCCAATCCCGGTCTAGAGCCTGTTGCTTCAGCGAGTTTCTGATGACGGAACCAGCAAAGAAAACCTCCCCAGATACCGATCATCTGACCTGACCGGACCGCGGGGTTTTTTTGCCATCCCGCATCCTCGCCTCGACCATTGACTGTGGGTTTATCATAAGGAGCTGCATGACGATCAAGAACGTCTGGTCAACGCCTTGAGCTTTATGGCTGTTCCGCCCAGCCGTGCTTGGAAGAACTTGGTGGTGTGGGTTCGCACTAACGAGGCGTTTTCACCGGGGTCGCTGTCAAGCTGCAAATCACACAGGCGTCCTCAGCTCTTGTGAACTACCTACAGCCAACAGCCACAACTGGCATGAGATACGAGTCAGTTGCGGTTCGATAAATTCGTCGGCCATGGGATAAACCCCAACGTGTCGCGAGTGTTAGACGAGCATGTAGGCCACATCCGCCTGAGGAATTTGCCAGAATCATCTGCGACTGCCACTTTGAGAGACAAGCTTCTACGCCGAGGAACGCGTGATGCCTGGAGTTCTGCAAGCACCCCACATAGGCGGAAGTTCAAGCAAGGCCGGGCTGTGTGGTGATGGAAAAACCATCCACTGATTTCCGGGTATGCCGATAAAGGCGGTGGAAAATCTCGTCGTATCCAACGCTCGATATATCGTTCGGGGTTGGTTGGTAGACACATCTTCAGACAAAGTAGCCTGACCCCCCGGTAGGTAGCCCCGGCCTTTACTCATCACATGATCTGGGCTGCTGTTAGCAACTGGCAGGCACTGCTGCCAAAAGAAGCGAACGAAACCCACCTTCCCTACAGCATGAGAGGGGTACACTTAGTGGATGGCGAGCCAAGGTGTCGATATCACGCTCTCCCATCCACTAGACAGCTACTCGGTCGGCACGCGCGTAGAGTAAATGCGTTATTCTGATCCTAGTGCGGTTACGCGCGATGACGATGTGCACCTACAACTCCACCTCCTCCTCCGAGCACCGGGGTATACGTATGCCCAAGAAGCGACGGGCGAAAGATTGCTAATGCCTTGAGACTCTCCTCAGCAGCAATCCGTGGTCTTTCATCTCACCCAACCAAGCCCTGGCTACAAGATCCGTATCAAAATGCATGTGGGCGCGAGCACTCTTTACCCGACCCAAGAGGTCGCCGAGCGTGTCACGGCCTACTCCTCTGATCGTTCATCGGCCTTGCCGAAATACATCACCGACTACCATGCCTGGGTCATGAAGAACCATCCACGGTTCAACTACATGATCTCGAACTTTCAAGGCCAGTGTCACGTCTTCCTTGCGCACCTCGTTGGAGCTGAACGGGTTCTCGAGATCGGGGTATACGTTGGGTACTCATCGCTTGTCTGGTCGCATGCTGTTGGCCCACAGGGACATGTCACAGGTCTCGAGTTCTCAGAGGAATACGCCCAATTGGCTAGAGATGTGTTTGAAAGGAATGGTATCAAGAACGTAGAGGTCATACAAGGGGACGCCTTGACAACGTGAGCGATCTTTTCTCTCAACACTGGATGTATCATTGACCTCCCTGCCAGGCTTCCTGCTCTGAAGCCCGAGCAGCCGTATGACTTGATCTTCATCGATGCCCAGAAGTCTGGCTATCCCGAATACCTTCGTCATATCCTTGCCAACTCCCAACCCGGCTCGAAATCGAGACTGCTCCGTAAGGGAGGCCTTATCGTAGCAGACAACGTTCTCCGACGAGGCATAGTGGCTGATGACAGCGAGGCAAACCCATGGACCAAGAAACTGTCTCAAAAGAGCGAATATGAGACGAAAAATGACGTTGATTACCTACGAGAATTCAACGATGCCATGCATAATAATGACAGACTGGAGGCTTTCTTGATGCCACTCTTTGATGGATTTGGAATGGCGAGGCTCCTGGATTAGCCATAGCCACAATTCACTTCAGTTTCGCAGAAAGAATGCGCTGCAAAGGACCAAGACCAGATAACAATAATGATACGGCAAAAAGTCATCGTACTCCTCGCAAGGAGATCTCTTCTAGCCGCATTGCAGTACTTGAAGCTCTACCGCGAAGAGAGGCAGGCCCTTATCGTGCACTGGCCTGATTCGTCTGTCAATACCAAGGGTGGCATCCTGGAGTTCGAATAGCAGCGCCTGTGCATGAGGGCGAGCTGCATTTGGGTCACCAGTTGTTGCAAACATGCGATACAAGATGTGCTGCTCATTCATAAACTCAATTCGTGAGGACACGCTGTTACTGTGCAGGTGTATCGATGGACCAAGCCACGAGCGATCAAACTTGACATTGCTGATGCTCAATTACCAATGAGAATCACTGGCACATTGGCAAAGGACGTATGGAGAGTCACCCAGATATCCTTCCGGTTGAAGTTATCCCCCTGAATAGGACCTGTTGTACCGGCAGTCCGGTAGTCCACATGCACTTGCGTGACATAAACCAGGCTTGGTGAATCCTGGTCATACCAAGTAACGCCCGCATCAATGGAGGGCTATGACCAAGTAGGGCACCAGTAACTGTTGCCCAAAGTCTTCGAGGTGGTTGGGCATGGCTTACACCATATCAGCCACCGTAGCCGATCGACAAGATCACGAAGCTGAAGCTCTGCAACGTATTCGTCCTCAATTCATGCTGGAGGAGTCGAGCAGCAGCAGAGACGGCAGGTAGTATATCGGTTCGGCGGGTCGATACAAAGTGAGTGTACAGTCCCACAATGTCAAGCCGCTGAAGAACGCGAGTAGTCAGACTTAGGTTCGTTGTGCAATTCATGAGCAATTCCTTGCAGCGAAGCTCGCTCGTTTTAACTCGAGTCATCAGACTGGGCACTCCGTCGGGATGGTTCTCGGACGCATCCTTTTGTTGACATTCCCGCATTACTTGCGAAGCGTTGAAGTGAAGTATCCGCGGAGACACAAGTCGCTCTTGGACAACCCAGACCCGAGTATTGACCCCGTGATCTGGACGACTGATATCTCGTTGCCAGTACCATGAATGGCTGATGAGGTATGATGTTTGACCAATTCAAATCTGCGAAGAAGCCCAGTTCTGAAGCTCTTACCGTGAGAATAAGCTTTGATGGTTATTCCAGCTTGCAAAGCTGAGATATTGCATCAAGAGTTGCCGTGTATATCCGTCATCTGGGTGGGTTGCCTCTGCCCGTCAGACTGATTGTCCCTTTCCTGTAGGATGCATATGGAGTCGATCTCATAGGTATTTGATGCCCGAATGGTGAACTTACTAACCTGTCTCACGGTACAGCAGAGGAAGGGCCTCGACAGGAAAGTCTATCATGGATGCCGCCTGATTCCATGTGGTGAGACAAGGAGTCTCTACACCTCCCCAACTATGGCTCAATGCAACGTAAGGTCCCTTAACTTCATACTCGCTGATATTGACCTGCGGACTAGATATATCACCATCCGAACCCGCAGAACGAAAGACGAGTGGGACGCCACGGCTTTCGAAACCGTTCTTCACTGCCACGTCTGTGGTTCTGTACACAGTTCTGAATCCAGCGCTGTGCTGGCGATAGAGTCTCGCGAGAGCTTGTTGAGAGAAAGTCCAGGTCGTCTCAGTCCGTTGACTGGGCAAGTATATTCATGGGTCATCTCACAACATGATAGCGGCTTCAAAAAATAGCTTCAGTGGATAGCGCACTATCAGATGTAAATGCCAATTTCATGCAATATGAACCTTCAGGCGTCTCAGTGCTCCTTGCGGAGGTGCAGAAGATGGACTTCGCGATGCTAGACTTGTACGCTGGGTTGCCCCTTTCGTGATTTTCACCTGTCATAACGCTCTTCTCGTCTGGTAGAAGAATGTCAAACAAACGACAGCACACGCAGCAGTTCTGACGCAATGCCTGGTCAGAGCAACGCGCATAGGCACAGTGGTGGTGGTGCACTACTCCGGGGAACGCGGGCAAGATTGTGCTCAAGTATCAAACCTAAACGTCGGTGCGGAGTCTGTGTGAGCGGCTGCCTGGTCATTGGTGAGGGCAGTGAGAAGCAACCTTGTGCAGGTATCGCAGAGCTTGGTTCTTGATCAAAGGAGTTGGTTTCGTCACAGGAACGGTGACCGAAGAGGGACGAAACGATGGCAGCCGCGGATGAGATGGGATCGAGTCGAAACCAGCCATATTCGGTGAATCGATGATCGGATGCAGGTTGCATTTATTGAATACTCGGCTGCATCGACTGACACAGCCAGCCAAGCGAGCCTTGCGCTGAGCACCATCTTCAGGAGGGTTGAGCGCGTGGGGAGCCGTTGGTGGTTGCTGCCTGCGTCCAAACGCTGCGGTAAAATTCAGCACGCACTGCGCACACACTTGAAGTTGACACACATATTGCACCATGTGTACTCCGTACGGGAACAAATTTGTGCTCTTCAGGTACTACCGCCCCATCCCTACAGGAACATCAGCAATGAAATGGGTTGGATGACTCCATGCAGCAGCCACTATTCTTGATGAGTTTGGATTGAGAAACCAAACATCACCGAATTCACACTCGGGCCTTCGCCAATAGACGAACCACGCGATCCGAGCAAGGATGCAGTGCCCGACCGAGCAGACGGCCAATCAGGATAACTAAAAGACCTGCATTTTGATGGCCATAGCGGTTCCAAATGGGCGTCCCCAGCCCCCCTCCTCATGCGGCCCTGGAGGAGAGTTTGGTGGTTACTGCGGCTGAGTCGGCACGGTTTGGGGCGAATCACTGATGCTTTTTCTGGAACAAGTTCATGCTCGTCTGGCGACTGTGCGATCGGGAGTTCGGCGCCTGGTCAGTGTGCTACCTAGTGTCCAAGGAGGACATTAAAGCTCCGGCCCGGACGGAGTAGTTGGCTTCCTCCTCCACATGCTGACGTCGTAGGGGCCCGTTCTCTCGATCAACTTTCGTCTTGCTTTCATCGACTGGCTTGCCCTTCGACCTCGTCATCGAAGAGACCCCAGCGTACATTTGTCTACGCGGACTGTTGGCACAAGATCTGTCAGGGCGTACCTAGAAGCTCACCGCCTGGACATCCTGCCAAGGCATCGCCCCTCTGTTAGCCGCTCTCGCTGCTGTAAGTCGAGAGATCCTTGTGCACCGAAGCCTCAACACCAGACCTGAGCCCTGGGAATCATCGTCGAGTATGGAGCCAACCGACAGAAGAAGCAGATACGACAGGTCTCGGTCCATCTCTTCGGCTCGTGATCAATCGCGAAGTAGGGCGAGAGCTCTTTCCTTCTCACGCTCGCCATCGCCTCGGGGCCGCCAAGTTTCACATCGCACACACTCGAGGAGCCGCTCAGGATCGTCTGCCTCCTTCTCTTCTTCCTCCCGTTCCCGCTCTCGCAGACGCTCATCTCGCTCTCGTCGCCAGTCGAAGCAAGCCGAAAAGAAGTCTGAAGAAAAAGGTGGCGCCTTGGCTGCCATCAAGTCTGCGGCTCCTCTCCTCGCCACCATCGGCGTGGCGTCCGTAGTCGCTCATAAGTTCTGGCCCAAAGGGGTGCTGTTTGGAGAAAAGGAAGAGTGGGAGACGAGAAAGGTGGTGGAGAGGCGAGCAAGGACCATTGAGAAAGATGCGGATGGGGCAATCAGGAGGGCGAGGAGCATGAGGCACAGAGAAGGAGGTGACTTGGTAGTTGACGATATGATTAGAGCTCCCCGGAGGAGAGACTACAGCGTTGACGGAACTCATGGGAGAGGGCCGAGGAGACTAACACCACCACACTATGAGGATGACAGGCATTATTATGCCCGACCACCACCACCACCATCCTCGCAGCACGGGCGGCGGGAGGAACGAGCCTACCTTGAGCCAAGAAACTCAGAGAGGTACGATGATCCGAGGCATTCTGACAGGAGATACGAGGAAAGGCCACATCGACCAAGGAGCTACATGGACGACCAAGGATATGATGACCGAGAACGAGGGCGCTGGTGAGATCGGTTTGATGACATTTTTGTAATGACTAGATGACTTACGAGAAACTCCTATTTTAATGCTATGTTATGCCGCGTGTTTTGGACTGCTGTTGATCCCATCAAATTTGCTACATCACTCCGCCATGCTGTTGTCAACGTCACTTGTCTCTGCGCTGCCACCAACGAGTTCCGCCTGCGATTCTAGATCAGCGCTGGCGACCTCAGCCCAGCCTTCGCCTCCTGTCCTCATCACCAGGCCGGTTCCTACACCTTTGAACCATTTCTCTCCTCTGGTCAACTTCCTCTCTCCGCCCTCTAGCGCAGACAATGCTGCCCGCGTGGTGCGCATCCTCTTCCGTCCCTTTCCGTTGCCGCCCTCGCTCAAGAGGCTGCTCAATTTGGAGCGCTCTTGCATCAGCCGGTTGTCGTAGGCCATGATGCCCCGCACCCAAGGAGCGACGTCGAGGACGATGAGGCGCAGTGTGCGATCAAAAACAGATGGGTCGAGAGAATTGATGAGAGCGCGGTCAGAGATGGCCAAGGGATCGAATGCCAAGGAAAGGTCATAGCGGGTCAGAGGACGCGGCTTTGATTCAAATGATGCGTTGAGCGTAGATACGGCCGACGACTCGGTCAAAGGGTTCAGGATGGCCGCTGCACCAGAGACGCAAGCATTTTCAGTTCTATCGAGCAGTGACCGCCGGGCAAGTGATGCAAGACATTGAGACATGACCACACTTGAGCATGTCGAAGGACTGACTGGGTCGGCTTCCAAGAGCTGCCGACCGATGATGAAGTCATCCCGCATTTTATTCGGGAGGCCGGGTAGAGTGGCATCGATCTTTTGCTGGTATGGCGACCCAAATTGGCCATCGGAACAGAGGTCGGAGATGCTCATAGCCTCGCAGAAGTCATCGTAAGCCTCGAGAATGTCAAGCTTGTTGCTAGGATCCTGAGACGAGGCAGAGATGTCGCCTGCCCAGGAATGCAGGTCTAGACTTTCTTGCCAGTCTCCGACCGGAACTTGCCATAGATTCCACAGCTGTTGCATCACTTCCTCGTCGGTATCAAGACTGTCGTTATCCGCAATAACCGCATCGCGACCAATCCAGCCCATGCCCTTAGTATAGGTGTCCTCGCTGACCACACGCACTGTATCGCCATTGGCATCGACGTCACAGCCTCGCGGCCATCTTAAGAGGAACCAGTCAAAGCCGCCTCGCCGGTCACCTACTCCTAATTGACACCAGTAGTTGAGATCGAGCAAAGTCGCCCTGAGATCCTTCCCACGTGAGGTGTAAGCGGCCTCTACTGCATCCCTCTGTAACGCGTGCCCTTCGTTGGCAGCAACCAGAAGGCAGAGGTCGACTGCAAGGTCAGTAGGTGGTGGCGCAAAGCGGAAGATACCGTGCAAGGCCAGGCTTTGTGTTGGCACAAGGCTCTCATCGTTGCATGTTAGGATGAACGGCCGTCGCGACTGGCTAATCATGCCCATCAGTGCAGCCCAAAATTGCGTGTCTTCCTTATAGAGCACGTCAACCTCTTCCACCAGAATGAGGGACTGCTTCTGCGCTTTCGGCGGTGAGCTCTTCAAGTCTGCGGGCTTGTCTGCAGCCTTCTTGGATTTAGTCCCTTTATCCGAGGTCCCGGGTTTCGGTTTGAAGAAAGAGGTCATCATGCCTTGCTTTCCAGACCTCACCTCGTTCGTCGTCTCGCCATCACCATCTCCAGGTGCGGCCTTCTCAGCACGATGTTGCTGCACGAGATGGTTTCGCGTCATATCGCCGACCTTCTCCATCAGATCTTTGCCGCTGCGTCTTGAGCTCGAATTGATCTCGAAAATTTCGTAGTCGAGCTCTTTCGCAACTGCGTATACTGCGGCCGTCTTTCCACAACCGTGTGGCCCACTGATAAGGACAGCATTTTTGAGCCGTCCAGACACTTTCGAATCCTTGGCACGATTCCGAATGACTGTTCTGATGGTAGGTAGCGTCTCCGCGGACGAGTCCTCGTCATCCTCATCCGGAATGCAGTTGAGCTCATCGGCATCATCATCACTATCCACGATGAAGCCGTCGAGCTTATTCTTCTTTCTCCTTTTAGGTGGCTTTTCTGGCTTGCTACTAGACTTCGCCTCAGGGTTGCTGGAGCCCGTATCCACTGACTGTACTTTTAACGCCTCGAGCCATTCCTTCAGGAGAGGACCTTCACATGACGGCTGCAAAACCTCGGCAGCGCTCGCAGGGGCATATTTCTGAGTCCATGCTGCGTTCTCGCATGTCGATCGATCATAGGCAGAGAGGCGAGTCTCGAGTGATTTGTACAGCGAAGCAATGGCTGGATGGCAGATCGCGGTTGATTCCTCTGGAAGTCCATCAACACAACGGACGTGGCGTAGTGATCTTGTCGATCTCAATTGCTCATCAATTCTCATGCGAAGCTTCCGACCACTCTCAAAGTGACGCTTTGGAAGCCGAAGTTGTTCGGCTGGAGAATTAGGGAAGTTTTCCTCGATGTTGAGCTCAGACCGAACCCGAGGAAGATCCAGTTTGTTCAAGACGCCACTGAGTACTGCTTCGTCATGAGATACAGTAACTACTTGTCCCTTAGACTTCCGCGAAGGTGCGGTTTCAAGGGCCGAGGAGCATGTCAGGTAGTACTCGTCGCCCCGAACATGCGACATCCCCTGAGGAGGCCACATTGCATGCATGGCTCCAGGCACCTTTGTCACCCCTGATCGCTGAGAACCGAAGTGTGCGACTTTCGAGGCATCAAATGGAGCTCTCGGTTTCCGTGGGGAGACAGGCGTGGTTAGGAAGACAGTGTTTCTAGGTTTGGAGGATGGGCGTGTCGCCTCTTGAGGTTTAGCTGTCGTTGGCTGAGATTTGGGTTTCCCACTGAAGAAAGGGTGGGCGGGTGTCGCAGGCGTGATCTGGCTCTCGAATTCATCTACCCTTTTGGCCCGACTTCTCTTTGGCCGCTTCTTGGCAGGCGTAACAGGCAGTTGCAGCGTGCCGTCGAGAATCTGGCTAATCAGGGTGCTGATGCGTATCTTGGTGTCAGAGTTATCGCTACCGTATTTGATGCATACAATGCGGGAGAGCTTCTGTTTCTGCTTTGGTTTCGGCGGTGAACCCAAAGTGCCGGTGCTCATGTTGAATTTCAGGACTTTTCGAGGTTTTTGATCATCAGGTACTGACGCCAGTGGTTCATTGACCGGTACCATCTGTATTGTATCGTTATGTTCTGAAGAATGAGCAATCGATGCAGTACCGCATGAAGACGTCTGATCGATAGTTCTGAAGATCGTAGTTTCCCCTTTCGGCTCTTGCACAGGCTCGCAGGCCTGGAGCTGAACATTTGGCTCGACATTGGTCATGGCAGAACGTCCCGTAGCATCGACGACGTCGTCAGGTTGAGAGCCATCAGTCTTGCGTCTCTTTCTCCTGTCCTCCTTAGCCTCATTATGTAATACCGATGATCGTTTTTCATCATAGCTGGGTGCTATTTGTGGCGACTGGCTCCCTGTTACGCTTGTGGTTTCCTTGCTGAAAAATGGATGAAGCTTCTGAGTGGTCGTCTGGTGATGATGCCCTTGAACCATCGTAGAAACTAGGTACGAGTCCATCGGGTGATATGTTCGAAACGATGCGACCTTGAGCTTAGATTGGGTTCGAGCAGATCATGCTGAGCATCTGGGCTGTCTCGCTCGTGACGGAAAAGGGTTCAGTCGAATGCTTGCGAGGATCTCGAAAAGATGGGTTTTTGGTTGACCTGCCAGCCCGTTCGGTTCGAATGGGTGCAAGGATCGGGCTTTATGCGTTATAGCCTCATGATCTGGGCAGTGGTTGTGCAGCGCGTTGGCGAGGGTTGGGATAGTGATCTGGACGCGTCGTTGAACGCGCCCTACAAAACGCCCATTAAACGACGGGCAGCGGCGCTAACAGCCCCATACGTCAGGGATGTCCTACCGTGGGTGATTTGTCCCTGCCACACCACGCCACAGTTCTCAGCCACATCGCGAAGGACCCCACCATTCGGATTTTGCTCGGACCGCTCAACCTCCAACTTTTTTTTGGGTGCTATGTAGGATTCTGCCACCAAAAAAGTTCACCGCATTCGCCAGGTGCTTGTGCTGAAGATTATTTGATCTTCAAATCGACATCGCAAGCGGCATTGAGGCACAAGTCGGCCTTTTTTGCATCCCTAACCGGTCGCAATGTCTTCAGCTTTCAGAATACACCGGCCTTACGTCCTGGCAACCCTGCCTCGCCCTCTCGATCATACTGATGGCCGCATTGTAGCCAGCACCGTTTATGGTAGGCGAGATGGCGAGAAGACAAAGAAGAGGCCAGAGCTTGTTGTCGGCGTGGATGGTGAAGCTGCCAGTATTTACGACGTAAGGCACCTCGGTCCTATTAACGTGTATTTAATGTTGACTTTGCTTAGGTTCCTGCGTCTCGGCTCATCACATCCTACCCGATCCCGCCTCAAGACTCTTTCACATGCCCTCCCTACTCGATTCGAATTCGGCATAGCAGCACCAGCGATGTGTCTCGATACACTTTCATAGCGACCAAGGGTTCTTCCTCGCAAAAGATAACGCTATTCAAGGACCTTGTCCATCCTGATGGCAAGACCACATCAACCAGTGTGACGAAAGCGTTGAAAAGTGCTCCAATCAAGGCCATCACCTGGTCATCTGTCGGCTCGCAAACATCTCTGATTGGCGACATCATTGCTGTCTGTGATGATGGTGAGATATTCTCACTGTCTGGGGAGAAGCTTGCTGTCCAGTGGTCCTCGCACAGTCGCTCTCTGCTTCAGGATGCTGTATCTACGCAACTGGACCGCGTGGTCATTGACCATGTCTCATCCCGGACTGTAAAGGAGCTCAACAGCGGCCTCTTCAGGTCTCGCTCGGAGCTCCTCACAGCTCTTCCTAAAGGGTTTGGCCTTGAGTCTTCCCTACTCGTCATCCTCGCCAGAGGTACAGGCAAAGCGCAAGGCAGCCGTTATATGATGGTACTGGCCGCCCTGCCAGGCTCTGATTCTTCCTCCCTAGGGTCGCAACACCTAGTATCAATTGATACCACGCCGCTCCCACCAGCCAATGATCATGCGAGCCGTGCGCCCCAATATCAAGTCGATACTTCGTCAGGACTTCTGCTTGAGCTTGGACAAGGCATTTTCAAGGTGTATGATCTCACAGGGGCTGTGCCAAAGCTCAAGTCAAACATTCAAACTGATGCCTCGGAATCTTTCACTCGCTTGTCGAAGCCTTTCGTTGTGTCCTGCTCTAGCGACAAGATTTCACTGTATAACTACCAATACCGGTCTATTCACGCCTCCTCCAAGTTCGACCTGTCCGAATTGCCCTTTGATACGAGCCAACGGGGCCCTTATCAGCTGATTGCATACCTGAATAAGCAAGACCTCGTGGTGGCATTGATTGATAATGTTCTGGTTTGCATCCACGTCGAGCCACCGAAGAATCATGGCAAGCGACGAGAGGGTCTGCTCGTCGACTCCATTGGCCGTGGCGCGGCCATTCAGATTCCCTCGAAACGGCGCAAATCGGCAAACTCATCACTTGAGTTTGCGACACAACTTCCTGGTACCATAAACGAAACTTACCTGGCCAACTTCCAAACAGAGACTGAAGCTGCGGATGGACTTCTTGCCAACGGGGACCTTGTCGGCTGGGAGGACTTCCTGAGGACCAAGTTTGGATTGTCTCTCGCTTCTGCCAACAACAAAACTGACGCAAAAGAAGACGTTGAATGGCAATGGCCGGCTATTACACAAGGATACCCTGCAGTCGACCGCCGGTGGTTACTTTACTCTATCAGCCAGGTCTTTTCCATCGAGAAGACAGACGCCGATGTACTCCGCCCACGCTTGCGGCTAGTCCTTATGGAGAGCAACGTGACCACTTATCTGGCATTAGCTGGCCACCTCACCTCCTCAAATATCAGGTCTGCTTTCCGAGACGAATGGGGTGGCGAGCCACTGGGCATCAAAGAAATGGCAGGCGATCTCGTTCACTGTCTGACAGAGGCTGATCCCTCTATGGCCCTCCTCCTGAGCTACATCCAGGCAACGAGGTTGGGCGAAGTGGAGCTACTGCAAGCAGTCCGTGCTCTTATGCTGAGCATGGATCTCATTGCCGACCCTGAAAGGCTAGAGACGCTAAAGCTGTTGAAGGATGGGGGCGATCAGGATGTAGAGATGGACCTGGATGTTCTCGAAAGAGAGATTGAGGTAACAGAGCTTCGTCTACGGGACGACAGCAGCAGTCGTACGCGGGGAATCACCATGGCACTGTCTAAGCTTTGGCGCCTACCCGCGGCGAAGACTGTCCAGGCTCTACGTTCTACACTCAAGACAGAGGAGATTTTATCCATTGTGCACCTCCTCCGGGTCGAGCTGATGCGTGGATCGTGGACAAGTCTGTACGTCGAGTCGACAGCAGCTGATCAGGAGGGCCAGAACGAGCCTCCGCCAGACGGGATAATTACCCTGATTGCAGATCTTCTCGGTCGCTGCCTGGACGCTGTTGGGGCAGGTGGCTGGCTTCTCAACGATGCCATGTCATTTGCGGACGCCTCAGAAGCAGGCGACTTCATTGCCGCTCTGAGACTCGAAGCCACAGCGGCGTTGGAAGGCGTGGAGGAGGCCGTGTACCTGAACGGTATTGTTAGCGAGGCTGTGCGGTACGGCATGGCAGCGCAGAAGACCGGGAGGAAGAGCACAGGCGCGGGTTCACTGGTGGTACCAGTCGTGGATGCCGGCGGATCTGCCCTACCGCTAGGCCTCAAGCCTCGGGGCGCGGCAGCGTGGGTGAGCTCGGAGAAGGTTGTGAGCGGAGGGGAGGTGGTGCAGAGGACTGCGCGCGAAACAGGCCATCTGATCAGCCAGAAGGTGGAAGCTTACTCTTTAGAGAAGCTGCGAGTTTGAGCCGCATGTGGGTGCGTGTGGGTGGACCAGAGTAGGGCCAGCAAGGAGAGAGGTGTGGTGCGGACAATAAGGCAGCCACCTGCACGACGTGGACGAGGGGACGCATGGAATCGGAACACGTGTGGTTGCGGCTGAAGGAGGGGAAGATACGTCGAACTCGGCTCTTTGAACTGGAAATCAACTGGCATGCGGCTATCTGCAAAGCAGGAGGATATGGAGCGAGGCGGACGGACTGATAGTTCCCATATGGTTCGCCCTCAAGGTTTGATGTGGCCGGCAAAGAAGATTGGATGCACGATGGCGTTACGGGCAATAGGGACAATTGTGATACCAATAGACCCCCTCATGTAACAATAAGGCAAGCAGTGATGGGATCGAATGAAGTCTCCACGTGTCACAATGAGCAGGCCGCTAGATGACATGGAAATGTTGATGCGTTCACTATGATCCAAGATCTGAAGCTCTGTTGAAGTTCCGTGACCAATGGAAGGGTTGGCATGGGCTGGGTTCCGGCTGGTGAGGTGGCGGAGTTGGTGGTTGATTTTGACTGAGGCCTTAGATCAAAGCGATACTAACCAGGTTAGCGCCGTTGCCGCCCTTGCTCAAGCATCACTCTCCCAAGACTCGGCTTGCCCTGAAGCCATCTGAGGCCCATCTGAGGAGGGAGGACCATCTATGTATGTACGTCCGTACATGGAAAGTCGTATTGTAGCGAAACGGCGTGCTGAAATGGTAAATTCTGGCCCAGGGTACTATACCGACTAGCACTGATCAAGTCCAGACTTGTGGCCAAGCATCAAGAACGGCATATCAAGGCACTGGTCTGGGGCCTTTACGACGAGCGATGCATGCTAACTCGGGACTGGTCTTTCCTGGGGTATAAGCGACTACGCCGTTCAGCAGTGAGTAATTAGCGATGGAATTCCTGGGTCGCTGCCAGGCTACTCTGCGAGATGATCAAACTTCCTGTCTGTGCAGCTTGCAGAACAGCAGCCCTTGGTGCACTCATCCATACGATTATTCGGTTCGTAGCATCGGAGGTACGATGTTGACGGGTCTCTCTATTCTCAGCCAAAGAGTGCTTCCCCTTTCCTTTTTCTCTTAAGTGTTGCTACGCGATCTGGCGCGATGCTGCATTCGCTTGGGGTTCAGTCCAGGAGCATTCTACGTTCAGATCTTAGTACAATGCCGGTTGTGCAGGGAGCCATTGTCACCGAGTCACCAGAGTTCTGACTCAAAAGGCCTTGGTTGCTCGAAAAGGCGCACTCTCTAGTGTGTCCCAAACTTCGTGCGACCTTGACGTGCCGTGGTACAAGGCGTGCAAGCCCGCTCGCTAAATCTCAGCCCAACCTTTCCCTTCCATCCTGCAAATCCCAGCGCATTGCCAGATTCGCCAAGGACGCGGGAAGTCTACCAAGCAGACACGATGCCCCATGCAGTCTACTGACGTGTTACAGTGCCCTCAATACGCCTCGAGCCGAAATGGGTTTTCTCGACCTGACTGGCATCGAAGCACAAAGAGGCATCAACTTGCGTGCTGGGCTGTCAGTCCACAGAATCACAGTTGGTGCTTTCCATCCTACGTAATAGCAATGACTCGCAAGAAGGCACGCAGATTCTGCTTCTCAAGAGTAGCACCCAAGAGAAATACTATCCATACATGTTTGAAATGCCTGGCGGCAAGGGCTATACTACTGAGACATGTCGTGCTGCCCTAGCACGAGAGGTCAACGAGGAGCCGGGCCTGACAGTCTCGGGGATTCTAAAGCCTCTTGCGCTACACTAAACAACACCACGACCAAAACTGCAAAGAGTCCATTAATGGGGAACAATGAGGTTATTCATCGCTACGCCCAATAATTCAGCTACATTGTTGTCGCGGTTGAAGGCGATGGCTTAGACTCCCGCGTTTGCCAGGCCGAGCACTCTGAAGGGTCATGATTCGGGGCCTCCGGCCTTGCAAACATCTCAATGACAGATGAGATGTGGAATCTTGTTGTCCAAGCACTCTCGGAGAAGGGCAAGGGTGCACCAGGAGGCTAAGTGGCTCCGACGTCGCTTCAGTAGGACTCAGTCAAGTAGGCTGATACGAACAGCTGGGAGTCAAACCCAGCTTGTAATCAGCCCGCTATCTAAGCAATTCGCTGCTCTCGACCTTTCCCTAAGCAATCAAGAGGGCTGGGGTTCCCTGAGATGAGTTTCTGGGTTATCAACTTATATAGAGATAGAAACACAACAAACACGACGGCACACTCTCTCTGGTCTGTGAGCGCTCCAAAAAGAAAGACCTTTTTACACACAGGGTTCAATCAATTGGTTGACCTTTTGTGATTGTCACCGCCCGTCGAGACTGTGACATGTTATACATTCATATAGCGATCGTACTGTTGTAGTTCATTCACGATCAATTGCAAGAATACTGAGTAGAGTGCATAGGGCGAAACACGAGGCTACTACACTACAGTGCTTGTTACAGGAGTAGTGACAGAAGCACTTTTGGAATTTTTAGATCCTGCCGGGTGCCGATTCTATCCCAAGGCGCTTGTGGTAGGGGATTGATAAAATATTCAGTGAGAATTATGCAAGCGGCATTGCTGAACTCAGTCAATGCTCAGTCGTTGGGCAGGCTAAAAGCAGCAAGGCTCCGAGTCGCATCCAGTTCGGAATACGCCAAGTAAAATCCACCGTGGTGGTGGACTGTATGTGCTGCCCTGCTGACATATTATTGCACTTTGTGACTTGGAATTGATATCATCTTGACTCATCCATACGGACGTCGATCGACATCATTGGTTGACTAGCGAGATATTGTGCCACTTTGTCCGCAGCTGAATGGCCTCCTACGTGGTATGTTTGAGGCGCCTCACTTCCACTATACATTTACCCTGAAAAGTCTTTGCTGTTCTGACCTGGATAGAAGATCATACGTAGCACAACGGAGAGGGGGGGAAATGATGGCCCTCCTATAGATCCCGAATAAGTGACTAGGTACTTGCTTGACAGGTCAAATCGCACAAGAGGCGTTGAGGCTGTTGTATCGTGACTACGATAGAGCTATGTCATGATGCCAGCCTGGGCGGCGCACCCACCGTGGCTCCTTGAACAAGAAAATCTGAGCATGTGCACACGATTTGTCGATCAACTTCGCGGTAATAGGCACCGGTGTGATGAGAGCCGTCTGCGTCACAGGTATACACTAACAGGTCGCGAGCCTGCACTTCTACCCTCCTCCTTCAAGAACCCTACCAAACGCATGGGATCTATGAACCCGACGAAAAGTTTCCTGAAGCGGATCCATCCTAGCGAACTCTGCTGAGGGCGTCGTCTGGTGCAATAGTGCACGCCGAGGGGCGATGGTATATGCAACTGTGCAAGAGAAATAGCGTTCAAATCAAGGGCTGAGGCTACGGTGCCAATGATTCACTGCATGATGCAAGCTAGCGGATCACTCAGTCGTATGGCCAGTTGAAATGGATATGGATTTGCCAGTCAGGTGTTCTCAACTCGGCATTCCATCGTAGGATCAGGAAAGAAGATGTCCTTCAGGATCTACCTAGTTCTACCACATGTAGAGGGCTACATCAAGACCATTTTTTCTTGAGAATACGAAGTTGAAAAGCGCAATGATTGGAAAAGCTTGTCCAGTGCCCAAACATTGTGTAGACTACCTTAGGTAGGTACCTACCTCCTACTTACCTAAGGTACCTAGCGCCCTGCATGCAGGCGTGCGTTAGCTTGGAAAGACACAGCCTCGCGGGTGTCTCCGATGCGGGACGAGACCGGGCGAGAAGTGCCATCTGGAAGAGAGAGAAATGGGATTGCCACATATTACTGAAGTTTAAATCTGAAAATCCAATTCGTGTTGAAAAGCAAGACGGGGGGATCCGAGGAAACCCCCGAACTCGCCTCTGGTGTCAAGTGACGTCGCTTCTAAACTCAAGGAACCCGCTGGGAACTATCATACGGGCCGTCGAAAGTGTCCCCTAAATTTAGATGAGCGGTATGTACTCCGTAACTATCTGTAAAGTCAAGTGTGAGCATACGGACAGCCATCAACAACCTGGAACTCTCCAGGGGGCGGGAGAGTGACGTGAGTTGAAACAGGGCGGAATCCTGATGAACCAGAGTCATGGGATGGATGGGGTTTGCCAAATTAGTCGAAGTGGATCGCGGGATGGAACACGGGAAGAAGGACTGGGCGCGAAGCCGAAGACTCGAGGTGAAGCTTTGGATCTTGTTCCTGTTTTCAGATTCGAGGGTGTGGTTGGTTGGGCTGGTCGTCGAGAGGGCAGAAAGCCCAGGGATTAGCCCACAGTGGCGCAGGCAGGGTCCTGTTCGTGGTGCACCTTCACCTTCCTCGGGGCGAGAGCAGGAAATACCTACCTATGTTTCAGAGGGCTTTGGTGCTGTCGGATGGCACTGGGGGGGATGTTGACAGGGGGCTTCGATGCTGTTGACGATTCCCCACCCTGGCGATTCCCCCCACCATTACGACCAGCCAGCGGGTAGAAACCTCCTGCTTGGCTTTCTGTAGGCGATGGGTGGTGGAGGCAGGCTGACCCCCTTGAGCGATGATGTTAGACGACGTCATTGCTCGGTTTTGGAGGGGCAGACCTCTCGAGCATCTCGACTCTGGTCCGCAGCCGACGTTTACCAGCCCTACCTTCTCTGCTGGGCCACCTTCCAACTTTACAATGTCAATCACGGAGACGAAGAGGCATCATCACGCCGAATAGAGTGGACAGCCTGACTTTAAGGTCACTGTCACCCTCATTCTCGGTGTAGAGCCTGAGAGTACGAACTATGTAGTGCTGTCGCCGTTGCCTGAGAAACTGATTGTTCCTGTAAGGCATCTACGATAACCATGCCGTACCTTGTTGCACTGACTGGCTTCTCGAATGATAAAACACTTTGCAAGGGCAACGAGTGGGAGCGAACGACTTCAGCTGCTTGTTCATTATTGTTACCGTGTGCGGCAAATGCTGCGCCGGGGTGGCCGCAGGAGACTTGACCACCTGCTTCCTTCTCACTGCTGACAGACGACTGGTCACAGTCTAGAGGTGGGCTGGGCTGATCTACCTACCCCCCCAAAAGAAGCAGGTCTCACTCCATGCTTCTCGTTTCCCTCGCGAAAGCTGACCATGACCACGACTACTGCAATGGGGCGAAGAAGGTTGTCAATGACCTCGCTGCCTCTCAGGCTTAATCTGTCCGTTCGTTGCCCCCGCCGTTCATCATTCCGCCGTTCCTGATTCCCCCCTTGCACACGCCCCCCCAATATCCAGACCCTGCTTTGGTCCCTCGCACGCTTTCTTTGATGAATCCCCAGCTGTTCGTCAAGTCCTGGTCTGTACTGCTCGGCAAGGAACCATAGCGCCTTTGACGTATATCGCACACCACCCCGTCTGCCGTCCTATGCGCGACTGACACACTCGCGCACACACACTCCGCTCCCTCGCTTGGCCACGCCCTCGACCACTTTTTACGGCTCTCGATCCCTCTACTGCATGGTCCTCCTGCAGCCCTTGCTGCACTCTGCAAACTGTCACTGCACCGCCTGGTCTCGAGCTGTCTACTACTTCCTCCTGCTTCCATTTGTGCAGATATACATACTCCTCTGCACATCCAGACATATGGCGAACTAAGTTACAGCAGCCCAGCTCACGCATCTTCTCAGGACACAACTCGCATTATTGTTCATCATATCGCCCCGGGAAAGGTGCGATTCTCTTACAAATTTACACAACCATCCTCATCGAAGTATATCTGTAGCGCAAACGGAAACAAGTCTTGGATTCTTCCGATACGCCCATAACACAGCGAGGAAGCCATCCTGGCGACGGCCACCACGGCAACTCAACTTGTGACAACCTACATTCTTTACGAATACGTACCTGGCCAAGCCAAGTTGCAGCTACGAAACTCACATCCTCAAGATTGCTGGCCTCGCGCACTGCAGCCATGGCCCCAGCAATAATGAGCCCTGGCGACACCACCGTCGAGCATATCGATGCGGTTGACGCCTTCGCCCGAAACCTCTACCTCCGCCTGAAGCAGTTCCCCTCCAGCAACGCTGATCCTCCGCTTGACGATGTCGCTCTCGCTGTCAAACAGCTCCATCTTGCACTACGTCACCTTCGTGTCGAAGCCGCCGATAGAGACTCCCCTCTGAACCGGCCAGACTCAGCAGCTGTTCACGCGCGACAACTTGAGTCGCTCGTTGAAGACTGTGGCTTTCAGCTGAAGCAGCTCGACACAGCTTTAGCCACCATCGATATTTACGAAGGTAGCAGTAGTGAAGCGAGGACAGATAGACTCGGCAATCTGAGGGCCAAGATTGCGAACGAGAAGACTGGCATCGACATGTTCCTCGATACCATCCAGTTGCGGAACCCGGCAGATCGACCTGCAGGGATAGTCGACGGCAGTCAAACAGGACTGGAGAATATCAAGGATAAAGTCGACGCCATCGCCAACAGTCTCTTCGCCCAACGCGCCCGAAACGCCAACGGAGCGAACCTCACTGACGACGAGGATCGACTTTGGCAGGAGTTCAAGTCGGAACTTGAGAAGGAGGGGTTTTCGCCGCAAGTTCTGCGGCGTCACAAGGTATGCTTATACGCCCTCATTGTTGTAACATCTCCCTTCCCGCACCGTGACTCGGTTGCCGGCACTTTCCGCTCCAGTGTTTGGTCGAAAGGCGATGACAGTCTGAGTCGTCGCGTGACGCGGTCTCCACTGGGATGGATGCTCCGAGTCGGTGGACTTTGTTCTCGTACCCGCACCGCTGAGGCTACTCTCCAACCCCACCATCCCCCGCCAAGAGCTCGTGATTGCTGACACGGGGTGGCCTTCGCCACAACGTCAATAACAGGAAGTTCTCCGGGCTTATATCCGCGAATTGGAGACTATGTCGCAACAAAATGGTGGTCTGCCCCCCACTGTTCGTGGTCTCCTAGAACATGAAGCAAAGACCATCCCAACAGTTTCACCCAAGGAAATGTATCCCGCTATCGAGAACGAGAAGTTCTTCCCAAGCATGAAAGATGAGCGCAGGATGCCCGATTCTGCACCGCTCGCCCGCATGTCGGATCCGCGGTCCTCGTATGAGCGTGAGCAACGGCGGTCGATGTCTTCGGAAGACTCAACACCGACCAGCGATGGAGCAGACTCTATGGCCATGATCTCAACAAGAGACCTCATGGCCATGGATCATATCAACGCAAGCATGACCAGAATGCATCTTCAAGCGCCAAACCAGCACTACAGCACATCACCAGGGCAGAGGTTTTTGCCCAGCTCAGCCCCAACACCTGGTATCGCAGAACTTGCAGGATCACCAGGGTCCATGGCCCTGAGCGCTTCTCCACGAAGCATGACTACCCTCCCCCCGTACGCGAGCCCCCAACTGCCGGCGTATAGCAGCCCACGGACATCTATGTCGTCACGACTGGCCCCAGATGCGTACGGGAACGAGATACCTATGGAGGCACAATGGACCAAGGTTCGCCGTTCGCTTCTTAGTCTCGAGGTTCTCGATCGGGCGGGTGTTCGATATGAGGCCAGACCGGAGTACGTCGCCATTCTGGGTCGCTTAACACGGGAAGAAATCGAGCAGTACGCTCGCCAGAGTGCCGAGTGCCGTGCAGCTCGATCAAGAAAATACTCGCAGCACTCGAAACAGCATGATCGATATTATCAACGAGATCGCGCAGATTCAAAGAGTAGCCGTGATGAGGACGATGACGATAGCGTGCTGTGGGATGAGAGTGACTCGACTGATTTCGATGATGACAAAACCTCAGATAAGGGAACCAAAAGCTACCCTTACATCGTCAATTTCCCGGAGAAGGACAAGGAGAAGATCTCACCATCAAGCACTGTCCAGCCAAAGTCCATTCTCAAGAACAAGAATGAAAATCACGTCCGCTTTGATCCTCAACCGCATGAAGTTGATGTCAAATCATCTCCCGAACGCGACCGTGACCGAGATCGCGATCGTCGTTCAAGACGCCATCGCAGTGACGAAGACGATGGTCATCGCCGAAGGTATCACCCAGAAGGCGGCCGCAATCGGCGGAGCCAAGAAGCCGACCGAGAGATGCGACACCACCACCGCAGAAGAGACGGAGGCGGCGGAGGTCGAGAGCGAGAGCACCAGAGATATCACCGTGACCGGGATCGCGATGAAGATATGAGGAGAGACGAGAAGAGCTCTAAGAAGAAGGCGTGGGGTGAGACACTTGGTGCGGTGGGGATCGGAGGTGCAGCCGTCAGCTTGCTGAGCGTTCTTGCAGAGGCGGCGACGGGGATTTAATCCTGCAAGAGCAGGAATCGTTTGAACTGTGTTTAGATATAATACGATACAATGATGCCTTGGGAGAAAAGGCAAGGAAAGGGGAAGCAGAGGGGAGATGTTTCGTCACAGATGAAAGGGCGGTCTGACGAAACTACCTTACGTTAGACACCTCACCTTTTTAACTCCCCCACGAGAAACGGGGGCAAAGCCAAGGATCGCAGCACTTGGAACCAGAGCTACAGGATTGTCACACATTGGATTTTTTTCGGTGGCTTAATTTTCTACAACTATTCTGGGTTTTCTTTGTTTTAACACAGATTATGTCATCGAGGGAACTTGTTCGCTGGAGGAAGAGATTCCATCAGAAGAGGTGGGAAAGACTATGTGGATTTGGAAGAAAGTGGACGATTGATGTTAGATACCCCTCGGATGTGACACGAATATTACGAGAATGCTTGCATATCTTCAGGACTGAACGAGTGTGTAGTTTTATTTCAAACAAACAAACGCTTGCTTCTCCATCGTCTGCTGTACGCCCTCGGGCGTGATGAACTCATGCAATATTTACAGAGTCAACTCCCTAAAAACTCTATGTCGCCACGCCACACGTTCCTCTTCAGAGGCCTGCATCGATGGCATTGAAAGATCCTTCTCGCGCTTGGCCGGAATCCATGTGGCCTGCCTGATGACTCTTCTCTCTGTCCAAAGGGCAATCATGGGTTCGTCCTCATCTGCCACATCCGGGTCCTCCGTGCCGGGTTGCGAATGGACGTCTCCCTCTTCTCCCACGACTTCCGTTACCACCTGGGACTCGTTGGATATCTCCTCATATGCCTCTGGCATGACCCCATTTTCGAGCTCCCAGTCACCCAGATCCAGCAGTGGACTTGCTGCATCGTGTGAAGCAAGTGCTTCTTCCTCTGAAGAAGGCTCTCTAGTGGCATTTCTCAGCCGTTCAGTCTCCCATCTAGAGCGCATGGTCGGAAGCATTTCCCGGTCCAATATAGCGAACGAATTGCGCGATGCGCCAGGTTCGTTATCGGACCGGAGGAGGGTCACGAGCCCGTTCTCCGTGCGGTACTGAATCGCTTTGCTGACAAAAGGGCGAAACTCGCGAACGAGGTTGGGAACGAAGTTGCGTCTAATCGACTGTCTGATATCGTAGGCTGATCGCCGGATCACCCGGTGGATGAGGTGCTGGATGCGATGCCAGGTTTGGTCGAGAAGGGCTCCAGCGCGCTGGCGATCGTAGCTGTTTGAGAGGGGAGAAGAAGGCGCAGCATCCTTTCGGAGAACTTCATCCATCACAGCATTTCGGTAGTCTTGAAGATAGACTTCGTATTGAGGCACGAGCTTCTGACGGATGACGTCGAGGGCTTTGAATAACTCCTTTTGTGTGATGAGAGTTTTTGCCAGAATGACATTGTCCTCGAAATTCAAGACAATGTTGAAAGGTTCCGAGGTCATCATCGAGATGACCTCAGGAACATGATCTGCTGTGCTCCCTAAGTGCCAATATCTATTGCCCAGTTTCGCTCGGAGCTGGGCGTAGGGCTTCGAGGAGTTGATCAACGTCCATTTCAGGACCTTTGACCAAAGTTCATGTGTAATTGGTATTTCATGAAGGCGGGATAAGTGGTCCACGAGATTGAGGCTCAATGAGATATGGCCCATGCTTCCTAAAGCATCCACTGTTGCGTGAAGGAGTCTCTCTGTCGGACGGAGAGGATGCCCAGGAGGAAAGCGAAATCCGCCCGTAATCTCAGGACCCGCCTTGTTACTTGGGGGGGAGACCAAAAGTCCATAGCGCGCCTCATAAAACTTCTTGAGAATGTCTTTCAAGGACCAAGAGCGCGAGAAGCATATGATAGCTGTGCAAATGAACTCCTCATCGAGCTTGATGCCGTCTGCATGCCAACGACTCCACTGCCACGTGAAGCCACTCTTTCCGCCGCGGAGCCCCAATAAGCGGGCTCTGCGACGGGCAATGTTGGATTGATCTCGATCCCACGGCTCTCGTAAAAGCGCAGATCGACTGTAACGGATGCTGTCCATGGAAAGAAGGTCTTGCCATTTCGCATCATGCACGTCCTTGATCAAGTCACGTCCTGTGCGCATGATTCGTGCGGCGTCAAACTGGTGATAGGCTGGCTCGACGGCGTAGAACGCCTTCAAATACTCGTGAATTGTGCGCGAGGTGCGTCCAGCGAAGCCTCTCAAGCGTGGCGCCTGGCCGAATAAGTCATGTATGGCATTCGTGTCGGCTACCACTCCCGCACATCGCAAGATAGTCTCCATGTCAGGCGTACTGAGCCCGTCCTCTTCAGCGGGGCAGCCCTTGGCAACTAACAGGTTCTGCATTCCGCGAAATACCAGACGATCACGCGGACGCATACCGAATTCATCTGCGAGATCCGTTGCATCAACGTATTGAGTCTGACCGAGCGAGATGCGAAGTCCATGGGTATGGTCGAGGTCAGGGTTGGCAATGGGGTCCAGATTGCGGATGATTTCCGAGATGGTCGAGTGAGGCAGTAAAATAATCTCATCTGCGACGGCTTCATCAAACTCGGGTGTGTTTGGTATGAGGGCATCAGTCCATTGGGCGAAATTGGTGCTGATGGCAGGAAGATCCCGCGTCTGTATGGCACTGAGAAGTTTACGAAGCTGCGGCGACCATGGACCGTCGGCCACGGTTGCGAAGGCTCGCGTGTGGACGGTCCATTGTGGACGATTTGCGGGCAGCTTCTGAGAAACTCTTCCGATGATCTTGAGAGATGGGCACGTGAAAGAGGCGCGCCTCGTTGCCATGCTCTTCCTCGAATTGCAACTACATCCAAATGGCTTGGGATGGGGAATGAAGGTGGAGTGACTGGGAACAATGGTGGCGCGCGGACCTTCGATAGCGGCGGAGTTGAAAGCTGGGGAAAATATGGAGACGAGACAGTTGAAGATTCTCGCTTACATAATGGTAGGCAGCAACGACCAGATCAGCCGATGATTCTCCGTTGTCCCACCGAGAATCGCGCTTGAGGCTGGGAAGGCTCATTCGTCACTCTCAAACAGCTCAAAATCTCACAACGGACAGACCGAATCGACTGTGGTTCGGATCGCCAGAACACTACAATGGCAGATATAGGAGACGATTCCAACCATGTGTCGGAGCCTCTCGACCTGGTGCGGCTGCTCCTCAACGAGGTCGTCTTTGTGAAGTTGAGGGGCAACCGAGAGCTCAAGGGCAAGCTTCATGTGCGTGCATGCCACTTCCATTCCGAATCCTCGCTGACCGTAGACGTGTAGGCATACGACAGCCACTGCAACATGGTCCTTGGCGAGGTTGAGGAGACGATCTATGCCGTCGACGAGGATGATGAGGATGAGGAAGTCAAGGTTTGTTCACAGAACGGCAATGAGATCGCGATAGAGTCGCTAATATCGTCGACAGAACATCAGCAAGAAGTCAGAGATGCTGTTTGTCCGAGGTAAGAGCACAGCAGCGCTGTACCGGCTTAACAATCCACTGACCAGTACACCAGGCGATAGCGTTGTTCTGATCTCACCACAAGTCGCGCTCTGAAGAACACCGAGCGCAAATCCTCGACGATAACGCAATGAGCTGTCAAGGGTGAATTCCTTCACCATATGGCTGAGACAAGCGCCGTGATTGTTCTAGCACCAGCTCATCACATGGAAGGGAGTCACTGCTACCGACGATCTACAGGACTTAATCGCTGTCGACTCAAGAAGGAGAGCGAAGTTCCTCCCTTTGCAGTGGACGCGGGACATGGGGGTTCCTGGGGCGGAAGGCACTCTTAAGAATAGTTTTAGCAGGCTTTTGATAATGCTGAGGGAGGTGGCTGTGAAAGCTGCAGTCGACCTTGGGTCTAGCAGAAGAAACAAAAAACTAAACTAATAGAACAAGCCAACATCAAGGCTGCCGTATTGCAAGGTATCCGGGCCCCGATGAATCATGACTGCACGAGTGGCGATGCAAAGGTCTAAAAGACAGCCCCCATCTGAAAGCCACGCCGTGGTTCGATAATTGAAGTGTGAAACACATAGGTGGAACGGTCATAGCATTTCTAGATACCCAAAAGTGTTTGTTAACATATTCGCTTATTCTGAGGCTGCTCTGTAGACTGTCACAGCCCTTGACGCGCCTTTCCCCAGATGCTATCGATAAAGCGTGGCGGTCATACTCCACTGTCTTTAGGCGTGTGGCATCATCTATGACTCCGACCACCTCCCCATTCCAACGAGTCAACCGGCGAGAGATCCTGGGGCGCAGTTAGTTCCGGGGGATTCTCTTCCAGGTTTAAAAGTGCCCCAGCCCTTTGCTGACTCTCTGGACCAGAGTAAAGAGCAATCTTCGTCTCCCAATGATCCCCCGAATAGTGCAGCACATGCGGAAGGCGGTAATACCCCTCCAACATGGCTAGCAAATCGCAGAGACACGCGCCCCGCGACAAGCGAAAGATCGAGAACGTATGAGTCAATGACGGAGCTAGAATCGCGATCAGTACGCTGATGACTTTCTACAGGATCTAAATGACTTCGCCGAGTATGTTGAGCAACAGCAGAACCTACGTTACCCGACATCCAGAGCCGCGACCACCAGCGCGGACGCTCCCGCAGAGACCGAACATCATGCTGAACTTGATGAGCTCTTCGACAATCTAGATCTTGGAGACTCCGTTCCGAGGATTCTTCTGAAGCAGCTGTTACTAGCCACCGACGAAGATGCCCTCTACAAACTTCAGACTGTCGTCTCTGAGAGAATAGAGGAAGGATTTGGGGAGACTGTGTTTGAAATAGGATTCGAGAATAACGGCGACTCTATGAAACTCAGTCTGGATGAGTGGAACAAGGCATACGCTCGCCTTGCTGAGGCTGCGAAGGGAGTAAGCGCCGACTGTCAGCTCCTCCTGACGAAACATGTTGGCGGCGAGGTTGAGGCCCCCAGCACCGCCGATAGCCAGGAGAAAGGGAAGCATTGCAGCGGTAAAGTCCTCGTTCGCCGGAAACCGCAGAATATCGAGGACGTGATTGAGACCAGGATTGCCGTCGTGGGGAATGGTAAAATCACCTGGTACACCGCTTCCTGCGACACAGGGCTGACAGTAGCACAGTCGATGCTGGCAAAAGTTCAATGCTTGGAGTACTTGTCAAAGGGGACCTTGACGATGGACGTGGTAAGGCTCGCGTCAATCTGTTCAGACACAAGCATGAAATTGAGACGGGGCGGACCAGCTCCGTTGGCATGGAAATTATGGGCTTCGACAGTGTTGGAAGCGTAATAACTTCTGATACCCCGGGGCGTAAGTTCCCTTTCTCTTCTTGTCCTCGCGGATCGTAGGTGCTGAGCTTTGCAGGTAAACTTTCGTGGGAAGAGATCGGCAAACGGAGTGCCAAAGTTATCACATTTACTGATCTTGCTGGCCATGAGAAATACTTGCGCACCACCGTCTTTGGCCTGCTCTCATCTAGCCCCAACTACTGTCTCCTCATGGTTGCGGCCAACAATGGCCTTGTCGGCATGAGCAAAGAGCACCTCGGCCTCGCGCTAGCGCTCAATGTGCCGGTCATGGTCGTTGTCACCAAGATTGACATCTGCCCTCCCAACATTCTGGAAGAAACCATCACTCAGATCAAAAAGATCCTGAAGAGTCCGGGGGCACGCAAGATGCCAACATTCATTAAGAATCGAGAAGACTGCATCAATACTGCTACACAGTTCGTGAGTCAGAGGATATGTCCTGTCTTCCTCGTCTCCAATGTTACCGGCGAGAATCTCGATTTGGTGCGCACGTTTCTCAACATTCTCCCGCATCATGGGCGCTATAATTCCGACGCTCCCTTCGAATTCCACGTCAACGACACCTTCTCTGTCCCGTTCACCGGTACCGTGGTGTCTGGCATCGTTCAGTCTGGCGTCGCCCACGAGGGAGACAACATCCTCATTGGCCCCGACTCTCTGGGCCAATTCACCCCTACATTCATTCGCTCTATCGAGCGGAAGAGGATACGTGTGCCAGCTGTGTCAGCTGGGCAGTCTGCGTCTTTCGCTCTCAAGAAAGTGAAGCGTAAAGATGTGCGTAAGGGCATGATCATCCTTCCCAAGATTGAGGGACAGCCAGCACCCAAAGTCCACCGTGAGTTCATTGCTGAAGGTAGGCCGTGTCCGTTATCTTTGCGACAGAGAGACAAAGCTGACCTTAGAAGTCCTCATCCTCTCACATGCCACCACCATCAAGCCACGCTACCAGGCCATGTTACACGTAGGACCCGTGGCGCAGACCTGCGCCATCATTGATATTGACCGCGAGCTGATAAGGACCGGGGACCGCGCTACTGTGGCTTTCCGGTTTGTACAACGCCCAGAGTATCTTGCACCTGGTGACCGACTTCTGTTCCGAGAGGGCAGAACGAAAGGACTTGGTATTGTGAAGTCCGTCGGTTATGATCCTGCTAAGCCGCTAAGCAAGCAGATCCCTGGCGGTGATGCTGGTGCTGCCGGTACTGCCCAGGATGATACTCAAGAGATCCAGGTGAGGGCCTGAGAGGCATGAGCAACGATGAATATCTTTCCTTGTTTACTTGCATGTTGGTTTCGAGTTTTGATACCAGTTGGGAACGTCCAGATGAACATTTCTGTTTATGTTATTGCTGCACTTCATGCATCTGAATAGCTATTTTACATGTTTTCTCAAGTCAGGTAGAATTATTCGAACTTCACTTCTGTTTCAATATATCCACAAGCCACCAGTGCTATTAGAGAATACATAATCCTCACTGATTTCAACGAGATATGTCGTCAGTCTCCAAATCATGATGGCCATCGTCCTTCTGATCCAAAGACCTTGGTGAGAAGAGTAGCAACCACCAGTATCACATCCTTCTCCAATGAGCCGTGACTTGTGCGCACAAGATATTGGAGTGTGGAGGATGCTGGCCTGCTACCAGTGTATGGCGAGCGCGGCTCGACATCTCGGGGAGTCTGGTATACCGTTGGCAATGAAGTGATCCCTTTGGTAGCGCTAATTGCAAATGCAAGAGGTACGGTTGCTGTCAGCAGACCTAGTATATTTCGTGTACCAGAAATGAAATGACAGACTTGTTTCCCCAAGTCTTTGACTTCCCAATTGATACTGCGGTCTTAAGGAAGTAGACGAAGACGAGGTAGATACTGTGTGGCTGCATGTGAATCCAGATTTACTGCACCCGCTTGCAGTGCAGCTGACGCTCGTCTCACTGCAGCAAAAGGTTAGCAAGCTTGTATTGCGCTGTATTGTGACCTTTGCAGGATTTCATCCTGATGCTGGGTTTGAGCCCGTGCCTTGACACTTTTGATATTGCAGTTCTGGCATCCAAGGCGGGATTTCCCATGTGGTTTACGTTGCCTTTCCACTGGTTCTTCTGCATGAAGATCCAGAGTCCAAGGGGTCCAAGGATCGACAACGAGGAACATAATGTTCTCATGGGAAACGTGCCCAATGTCGCAGCAACTCTGCGGGCATTTTGTGGTCAAGGTTGCGGTCGCTGCACTGAAGGACCCTTGCCGGCCTCCTTGCCTCAGCCGGCCCGACTCTCGTCCATCTCGAGGAAAGAGTTCGAACAAGCCATACAGCAGATCGAACCCTTGCTGCCAATAGCTTGCTTGAAGTCGTTGCCGAAGCTGGTGATGAGGGCAAATGGCGCCAAGCTTCGGTCAAAATAGTGCTGCCATTCTACGCGTGGCCAAAAGATTCCGCAGTGCGAGACTCAGTTCTTGGGTGACATGGTATATGAGAGAGACTGAGAAATCATGTAGGCAGAATCACGGCACTGGGCTGGCTCGAGGCCGTGTGTAATGGTGGTCAATGTAGCGAAGCTCCGCTCAGCATGATGGAATCTGTTTCCAGACGAAGGCTGACGCGTCTGCGATGCACACTCCGTTCTGTAGCCAAGACATCGTACATGTAAAGATCCACGTCTGCTTCGGAGTTAATCGTCTTCGCACTCAGGCTGGATGCAGATGTTGAGGGTAGGTTCCTTTCAAGGTGATCCTTGGAATGAACTCCAGCAGTGCCTCGTGGAGGTGAACTGACGATACTTGTGCATGGAAGTTCAGTTCAAAAGCCCTCGTTATTTCTTTTGTCTACCAGCTGTTATTCATATCGACCTGGTGACCCGACTATCGGATGAGGGACCAGCGATGCTCGGTAGTGCATATACACTCGGATCGACAGATGCCATGACATTCGCAAGCTTGGCAACTGCGAGAACGCGACGTATCAAGTAAGAAAGTCGGGCTGTCTGATGAAACTGACGCAGCTTCTCAGGTAATGCCTATCAATCAATGACCACCCATTCCATGTGGCTGCCTGGAGCTTGCAACAACTGTGATGGTCGACGCCACTTCTCATTGGAGTGATTCCTGGCGTCATTCCTGGCTACTAATTGTAAAAGTGTCGTGATTGAGGATCACCTGAAGTGGTGACGAGAGGTATGGATTAGGTGTGTCTTCATAGACCCCGCTATATGTGAACAGTGCATGACTGACGTACCTCAGGCGGATATTGACACGACTAATGTAGTCGATGTGAACGATGATATGTTCGATGTCACTAGATATAGGCGGCGTTGGACCCTCCATGAAACTGGACAACGTGTGGGACACTTGGCCGAGCTGCTACACTTTTTGGGAAAAAGCCAGAGAAAGATCGGTCATGCCCTCCGAGTCCTCTGAGTGGTTCAAGTCTCGGAAGATCTTCCGTGGCAGATGACATCCTTACAAAGCTTAGATGGACTGGGCGAGCGACCGTTGGGTGGGTTTGTGCCGCTGTCAGGGAGTATAACGGCTGCAGCTAAGAGCTTGGTCGAAGCGATGGAGGTCCAGCAAATATGACGTCTACATGCCACGAAGGAATGGAACAGGCGGGGAATTCGGTGGGTGAGGTGGGAAGAGATTCTTGACAGCTACCTTATGGATGGATGTCTGCAGCCGGCAAGTGGAGAATTGACCTGCGTGGCCTGGTAGATGACTCGTTCCTAACCATCACCACAGGCTTGGGAGATAAGACTTGAGGAGACAAAAAAAAAGGGGGTAGAGTTTTTTCTTCTGGAGACTGGAAGGACTCCCCATGTCATCGATATTCCAAGACTTGAGAGCAAATCAGCATCTTATCTCAGCTCTATATATTTTAGATCAAGCTTAGAGCAGAGTGGTCGATAAATCGGTATTTACTCCGATGGCTGAGGATGTACTGTATCCTCATCCCTGATAATCCTGGTTCAAGGTGGTGTTGATCACCTCAGTCATGAATATCTCTACTAGTGGGTCGCGAAGTCTTGTACTGTAACTGCCGATGGGATGCGTGGTTAGGTAAATGTCTGTGCAAAGATGAGATATCGTCAAGCTGGCTGTGGAGCATCGTCTCCGGTTCACCAGAATTATCGACACCAAAAGTCCCCTCCCTGTGCCTGCTTTGGATCGCTCATGAGATCCCGTCATCTTGAGTGTTGACAGCACCTCGAGCTTTGTCAAGCAACCGAGACTGACGGCAACAGTGTGGATGGAAAATACTGCAACACCAGTCAAGCCTTTCACGCGACACGGATTACCCTGCGTCGGTGGGCCAATCCGTCTCAAGCGCAGCGGGGGCCAGCGGAAGGAGGGGACATATGGATCAGGGTCTGAACAGAAAGATTGTCAGAAAGTGGTCAACCCGATGCACATTGCACAAATTGAGAGGGATGCACCATGTCGGGAATTTGATCTCACGGCTCTGATCGCCACAGTCCAGCTAGTCAGCCCTTGTCACTGCCGAGATCGGACGCACGCCATCACTTGGTATCATTACGTCGAGTTACCGTGAGGATATACCTACATTGCACCGCCACATGACAAATGCATCCGCCACATCTAATGATTCACAGGCATCAACCTCCCTGAGCAATGAGTGCCGGGTGATGTGTAGAACCAGGGTCTTGGATCATCTGGTCATCCGAACCCTTGTTGAGGCTCTGGAGTGACATGCAATCCAAACTCACATGGGGGGACGATCACGGTAATGCTTGCTCTTGTTGCTTCACTAGAGGGTACAAGCAAAGAACATCGGAGTCGAGAAAAGCACACTCAGCGAGCTCCCAATATTACTGCACCTGCGGCTGGTGAGTGCGGCTGTATGATGCGGCAGCTCTGTCTCATGATGCTGGAATGATTGCGCAGATGGCATGGCCAGCAAAGGCAGGAGGCACTGGATGAAGCCTCGCCAGAATCTTCCACATCCGTAATCTCATCCGCGATGGGTGACGCGAGTTCCGCAATCCATCAAGTGACAGCCGGCGAATGTATTCAAATAGATATCTGGTTCGGCCAAGCGTATCCTTGGGTTGATTGCAGAAGAAATCAGCCCCAGCCTGCAAACCCACTATGTATCAGGGCCAGCACCTGGGAGACGAACTATTACATACAACTGCTCAGAGATCCGGAGGTATGTCCGGACGCCACTCCACACCTGAGACCTTGATGTACTCACATGTATCGCTCAAGACCCGCCAAGTTGACTCGGATCCCTATCCGAGAGTTGCGATTGGCTGGATCACCTCCGCTTGGCTATCCGACGACAAGCAAAGAGACTCCACCCCTGGCGGGGATCTCGACAGGAGACTTGTCGGTACGAGCGTGCATCCCTGCCGAAACGAGGAGCCCAGCCGTGGTCTTGCTCTGTTTCGACTGCTAGACTCCCTGCTTGCGGTGCGTGTTGTGCCTGACCTGCTCATTGTAGACTCTGTTAGACGCTCGTTCCCCATTCATTCAAAGCCAATTGTCGCAAACTGCCATGCTTGATCCTCAATCCCCTGGAACGCCTCCTCTGCCACTCTCCGCCGCCGCGCTGTTCCCGACGTCATGCGATCGTGCTTTGTCCATGTCTAATGCAGCCTGGCACCGATCTGATGCTCCACGTCCGATTTGCAGACATACGTCAGCCAGATTAAGTAGGCTGAGTGTACCCGAAGCCCGAGCATGTAGTGGGCATCTTCAATCCTTTGCTTTTGCACAAAAATGGCTGCATCCCTCCCTTTCCTACTTTTTCCAATTGCCCTTTTCCATATTCTACTTGGTCACATTCCTGTTTGACTGAGACTACTTTGATCGTCCCAAAACATCTCGAGTCGTTTCTGACACCAACTGCCACCCAACCGCACCTCCCTTCCACCACCACCCGCTCCTAGATATTTCTATCTGACACGAAGCGTATTCTTCGGATCAAATCGCCGCCGGAGCAACATAGTCAAATCACAACCATGACGAACTCTCGGGACTCGAAACCTGTAAAGCGTGAGCGCCAGCGCATCACTCGCACAGCCTGTGAACCCTGCCGTGAGAAGAGAGCAAAGGTGTGTAGCTCACTGTCCCCTCCTCTACTCCACCCACTGAATGACCTCTATCAACCATGTACTTACACATTGAATCCAGTGTGACGGCGAGAAGCCCTGCGGCCGTTGCCAGACCCGAAACCTCGACTGTCACTTCACCCAGCGCACATGGGCTTCAAAACGCAGTCTACAAGACGAGGCCACCTCCCTACGCGAACAAGTGCATCGCCGCGACCGCGTCCTTGATGCCATCTGTTCCTCAGATTCCAGCGGGGATGACATTCTCAGGATGCTGCGAGAAGGTGGCTTGTCCTACGACGAGGCCTACGAAAGGGTGCGGGGAGTTAGCGAGGCCTCCAGCAGTATGAATGTCGACACCAAATTGAAACCGACGAGGCATAACAGCACTGGATCCTGCGAATGCGAAACGTGTTGGTCGCCTTCAACAGCCCACAGCAACGTGTTGTCTTCAGCATCTGGACACAGCCCCTTCTCCTTCATGGAACACGCGATGACCGACGACACTGTCTCCCAGCATTCGACATTTTCCGAACAAATACCACAACAACCGAATCCTCTGCAGCAACAGATGGACCCAATGCAGAGCATCCCCTGGGCTACCTCTGGGCCGGATGCCAATTCCTTCGGCACTATGCTTGAAGGAACGACAATGGTCCCGCCCGTGTCAACGGGCATCGCTGGAGACTGTCCTACAGTAATTGACCCGATGTTATGGCCGCCAGTCAACTCTTCAGACCCTCTTGGCCAGCCAATGCTCAACAGTTGGACCGGTTTGATGTCTGATCCCACCGACGCGTCGAAGGCAAGAGCGACATTCGGCACATGTGTGAGCTGATCGCTCTGTGACCTTAATCCATATTTCCAAGGAAATTGCTCTTTCAGAGGACGGCGAACGATTTTTATGAACAACAAGCGAATCATACAAGGCGGCAAATATTCTTCATCACGTGGATATTGGTATGATTCTCTTTGCAGGACACTCGGCAGATTGCCACCTGGCTACGTGACTCAGGATGGGTCGCAGGACTCAACGCACTCTACGTGCGCTTTGTGATAATGGACAAGGGAAACATTTTTGAAATGTTATTTACGACAGGTTTTGTCTTATGGAAAAGAAGGGTTATGACGGCGTTCATTTGCACTTGCATACTTGTCTACTTCCCTTGTAATCTGATTGTTGTTGTGGACACGGGGGATTGATCAGGATGCCCGCTGTGTTCATTACCCAGCCACATAGTTGGTGAATTAGGCCTTGTAAAGTAGACACAGGTGAAAAGATGGTTCAATTTACATCCATGAGCTACAGTTGAGCATGCAAGCACCGTCCAGCGCCTCAATGCGAAGAAAAGGCAGAGGAACTGTGTGAACGACGTGAAGTTGCATCACAGTGATTTCATGTCAGATGCGAGTGAACCCACCTATGACACCACATGGAGAAGCATGGGTGGGCAAACGGACCCTAGATCTGCGAAAGTTACCCATTTTTCGAAAAGCTCGAGAAAGTCAAAAATGCCATGTCAATCGCTACCTAGAACACGGGGGGCTTCCCAACCTACCTGAAAATGCGGTTGGGTGGCGACACCTACGGGCCACATCCCACATCCACGTCCGTCCTTACTCTGATTCTGATTCTGATCCAGATCCAGATCCAGGAGGCGTTCCCCGCTATTCAAACAATTCCACGAAAACAGGGAAACGCGTAGCTCAAGTTTTCGCCAGTGTCCAATGAGTCAACAGCGCTTGTGCGGAGGCTCCTTCGACTGTCCCTCCCCACCTTCCTCCTCTCTCTGATGGAGGTACTCTAGTTAGTGCTCTGTTAGGGGGAAGGAAGAGAAGAGGGGCGGTGGATCATTATGGGGTTTTCGCTCTTTGTCGCGTCTTCGCAATCGCGATACGCGGACGGTCTTTAGTTTCCCCTTCTGACAAGCTTAATGCGCGCCTTGTGTTCCCGCCGTATATCCACATGAGGCTAAACAGTTCATCTCTTCAACAGTGTCGGTAAGGCTTGCGTCTCCACTGCTATTTCGGGGGTTGAAAGCTCCCTCCACGCAGGCATTCCTGGCGCCTTGGTCAGGTCAAAGGTCATCAATTCACTAACATGAGGATGTTTTAAAGTCCATTTGTCATTGATACTGAATCAAGAACCGCTCTTCAGGATCAAACCACATTGGTCAGTCGTCCTTGTCTGGGGCCTTACCGTTTCAAGGAGATCCACGACGAACTTTCTGTGGACTACCGCACTGTGCTTATCTGCGTCGTCCATTGCGCAGATGGGAAACAAGCATGTAGAGTTACGAACACATGGCATTCGAGGCACGCAAACTCAGGTTCTAGGGATGGTTTTGCTAATAACCGCAGTCCGCGACATCACGATGGAAAGAGATCAGTAAGCTGCTCGAAGACGACATGAAAAGACGACCAAAATCGGTCATGATCAAATTGTTTCAACAACGCCAATCAACGAGGGTATATATCTATCTATGCGCATCTACCATGCAGCCTTTGCGATGAACCCCTTTGGCCAAGTTCGCACAGCCAGCTTGCGAAGCTCGTCCATCATCAAGATGCCCAGGGCCAACGGGATGGGGATGAACCAGAACTCCAGAGGCACAGAATCCGTATCGAACAAATGTTGAATGCCGGGCACCTCGGTCACGAAAATAGCAATCGCCAAGCTGATGGCCATGCTCAGAAAGAGCCAGGGGTTACGGCGCTTCTTCGTGAAAGGATCGGCCTGGAAGATGCTCAGGCGGCGATTGCGAACACTGAGAATGTTGCCCCACTGGAGGAATACAAGAGTCACAAAGTATACGCATTGTCCTAGGCAAACTTTGTTAGCAAAAGTGACCTCCATTCGCAGTGCAGATCTGCATGCGAGCACCAGACTTACCAGTGTTGTTGAACTTTGTCAGCTGGGCTTGGGTGTATCCGTGGTAGCCATCAGTCCACTTCTCATAGAGGAAGAAGAGATCGTGGACGGGGATCTTGGCATGGCGCCACATGTACAAGAAGAACATGGAATGGGCGACGACAGTCTCCATCGTACCGGTGAAGAGGTACGCCTGCGCGTAGAGGCGCCAGGAAACGAGGTGACTTTTCCGGTGATCACGGGGCTTCTCGGCCATCAGATCGTACTCCTCCTTTTCCTTGATCAGGGACAGGCTGAGGAACAGATCGGTGAAGACACAGATGATGATCATCAGGAAGGCGCTGAGGGGCAGAGGCACGCCGAAGAAGACATTGATGATGACGGGCCAGATCTCGGACCAGGAACCGGCGGGGAGAAGATAGGCCATGACCTTTTGCAGATTCTGGAAGACAAGACGACCGAGACGGATGGCGTCGACCATGGAGCTGAAGGACTCCATGAAGACGAGATCGGCTGCTTCGATGGCAACGTCGGATCCGCTTGCGATTGCGACACCAACGTCGGCAGCACGGAGAGCAGGAGCGTCATTGACACCGTCCCCTGTGACGGCAACGATGTTGTGGCGGTTGCGCAGCTCGGTGACGATACGCAGCTTCTGTTCTGGCGTAGTTCGTGCGAAGACCACTTCTTCGTAGTCGCAGACCAGGTCCCAATCGCAGGACTCCAGGGCTGAGAGCTGGGATCCTTCGAGGACGAGGCTGTGAAGGGGGTTGGCATCGTCGTCGCTCGGCTTGTTAGACGGCTTTGTTTCGTGCATTGCTTGGAGGCTCTGAAGAGTGTCGGGCTCCCGCTCCCCAGTGATGATGCCGATGTTCTTGGCAATCGCAGCAGCTGTCAGTGCGTAGTCACCCGTGACCATGAAGTACCGGATACCAGCGCTTCGGCACTTGGCAACCATCTCGGGGACCTCAGGCCGGGGCGGGTCGATGATGCCGAGCACGCCAATGACCGTGAGGTCATCGATTGCCTGGCCCTCGACCTCGGCGTTGAAGGCATTGGTCTTGGGCGCGTTGAGAAGCTTGACGGTCTTCTCACAGAGAAGTAGAACACGTTCGGCTTTGCGGGAGAGACGGTCCTGGATATCGCTGAGCTGCTTCCTCGTTGCCGGTGTCATGGGCCGGACAGAGTCCGACTCCATGGACCAGTAGCTTGTGCAGGCTGGGAAGAGCACATCAGGCGCGCCCTTGACGAAGGCGTGATAAGTGATGCCCTTCTCAGAGTAGGGCACACCATCCGAGGAGTATGAAATACCGGCCGAAGACGCAGGATCTGTAACCGGCACATGTCAGAAAACGCAGCTCAGAGACGAGTTTCAGAAGAGAAACCTACCGGAGTAGAGGGAAAGCATCCACTTATTCTTTGAGTTGAAGGGGATCTGGAAGATAGGGGAGACATCCTTACGACCAGTCTCTCCCGCTTCCGAGGAGGCGGCGAAACGCAGCACAGCACTATCCGTGAAGTTTCCAGAGATCACTCTTTCGTCGACGGGAAGATGAAGAGTAGAAGGCTCGAAGGTCGCGTCATTGCAGAGAATTCCAGCCTTGACAAGGGTTTTCATGGCTTCAGTCGGCTCTGTTTGATGGAAGTCATCTGGAGAAGAGAAAGCATGATCGACGAGGCAGACGGTGTTGACGGACATCTTGCCCTGGGTGAGAGTGCCAGTCTTGTCAGAGCAGATGACATTGACGCAACCAAGAGTCTCGACCGTCGAGAGAGACTTGGGCAGCACGCTGACGGCCTTCATCCGCTTTGCGATGAGCATGAGTGTAAGAGCCACGGCAACCGGGACGCCCTCTGGGATGAAGGCGACAACACAGCTCATGACGTTGACCAGCATGGACGGCACTGAAAGGAAGCCCTTGTGCTCAGTGCGTAGCCAAGCGGCCCAAGCGACGAGAATGAGTATCGCCAGAATCAGGGTCAGTGCGATGATGATCTTGACGAATCGCCAGATCTCACGCTGGATGAGAGTCGGCTCCTCTTTGACGGAGATGGTCGAGTGCGCGATGCGACCCATGACACTGCGAGAACCGGTCAAGATGACGACTCCGACCGCACTGCCGTTCAGGACCGTTGTGCCCATAAAGGCGATGTTGCGCGTCTCGAGGATGTTCTTGTCTGTCGCGTCGATCGAGCCGGCGATCTCGACGGACTCTCCAGTCAGGACCGACCTGTCAAAGCGGACATCCCCAGAGGACTCGACAATGCGCAGATCGGCCGGGACCTTGTCGCCGATCTTGAGCTGCACAATGTCGCCAGCAACGAGCTCGGTCGAGGGAAGCTTGCGCACCTCGCCATCACGTCGAACCTGGGCGTCCGAGGGCAGGAGATCCAGGATGGAATCCATCGTCTTGGCCGTGGAGTAGTCCTGGAAGGCGCTGAAGGCGGCCTGTAGGAAGATGACGATCAAGATGAGGACCGCGAGGGAGAGGTTCTGGTTCGAAGGCGGGCTGGACAGGGGCTGCCAGCACAGGAAGAAGACGATGGCACCAACCCAGAGGATGGAGCAGAAGCCTCCGAAGAGGTAGGTGACAATCTTCTTCAGGTAGTTCGTCTTGGGACGAGGCAGCATGTTCTTGCCATCGCGACTGAGCCGGATCTCGGCCGCATCCGCCGACAGACCTTGCTCGAGGCTGACGTTGAGTTGTTGACATATCTGGTCCACGCTGAGGGTGTGGTACTCGAGGTTGGAAAAGTAGTCCTCGTCCGCTTTCTTCTTGTCGACGGTATGCTCGGCCTTCTCATCCGGGTCCTTCTTGGCCTCACTCACGTGGATGGACAGCGTACGGTACTGGATCTGCAGTTCGCTTTGGGGAGAGACCACGGAAGCACGACGGAAGCTCGAGCCACGGGAAATCGACCGCCGACGGCTGTCCTGCACGCGGGAAGGGGATCTCCCACGGCGAGCGTCCGGCTCGAAGGTGATGCGAGGTCCGGCCGCAGGGCCAGCAACAGCAGCTGTAGCAGCTGTGTTGGCCGCCTCAGGGTCAGCTTCCACTCCGTCCGTCATGTTCTTCTGGTAGAGGTTCCGGCTTAGGCAGAGGGCCAAAGTAAGGTTTGAATGACGACGGGTGGAAAAAGGACCGAGGGAGGGGGGGTTACAGAAACAATTTAGGAATGAGACAGAGTTATATCACAACGTGGGAGGAGGGAACAGTCTTGTTTTTATTTGGACCAGGCTGGACGTGAAGTGCCCATGGGTTGAGGAAGAGGATCACCGAGGCAGTCCCAACAGGGGCACTTACACCAACTTGAGCCAGGGCAGTGGGGGGTGGGAGACATCATAGCAACGACAAACGCGGCCGACTGGGCCAAACTGTAAAATATGGCTCACGGGAGTTCCAGGGCAGAGTTCTCTGGCGCAGTAAGATCCGTAGTGGGTTACGGCCGCGATGTCCTCATCGAGGAAGGCGGGCGGAGGAGCAGGGCAATGTCACGATGGAGACAGGCTGTTGGGATGATGGAAGCAACCGAAATACAATGGCGAGGAGAAGGCGCCCTATCAGCATCCATCACAACGAAGGAGTGCACGAGGGGCAACGGATGGTCAGAACCGCTCGATATTGGGTCTATTGGAAAGAGCGCATTCCATTGGGTCAATCATCGCATTTTCAACAACATCGACATGATTCCTGGTGCATCCTTGGCGTTCTGCATCATCTTGAGAACTCATAAGGCGGTTCGTACCAAGATCACCATCGACAAGTAGTTCGGTAACCCCCCTTCCCCGTCCCAGGGTCTCGCCGCTCACTTACACCGCTTCCCCAGGGAGGGAGAGGAGGGAGGATGGACGGGCAGAGCCCTCGCTCTCACCGTGCGCGTGGGCCTCGTCAGTGCCGTTGCCCGTCGAGAACCGCCGAAACAGTCGGCTCGCTTGTCCTGCACTACTTCCCAGCCCCATTCCAGCGGCCCGGAGCAGTGTGGACAGCGCAAAACTGAGCGCTGTGGCTAAAAACAGCAGCGTCCTGCCCTGTATGACCCGGGATACGCGATGGATGGCTTGTACGGAGTAGTGGACAAAGGAACCCTCGGTTCGTCAGCTTTAGGCGGGAATAAGGGGGCCACTGGAAGAGTACACCAGGCGCACGGGGGGCCAGGTCAATCGGCTGCGCGAATTACCGAAAGCAGCAGGCAGATGGACAGACAGCGACCGTTCTGGCCCTGTGGAAAAAAAGAGGGTTTGTTTGCGTAAAAGGGCGTTGACGATGGTGGCCGAAGTTACAGGCCACGCTAGGCCGACTCCGTAGGCGTAAGCGTGGTGCAGCACAGGGGACGGGGAGTCAGTGGCCGCCCGCCCACCTTCTGTCCTGGCCTGGCCGTCTTGCCTTTCTGCAGTGCAGTGCAGTGCAGTGCTGCCCGCGCTGGTCCCTGGAAGTCTCTGCAGTGCAGCGTGTTGCCTTGCTGGACCTGGCCGCCATCCAGGAACGGGCTAATACCACGTTGCAACAGTGCGGTGCGGTGGAACAAAGCAGCATCTTTCGATCCTCCGTTTTTTTTTCCCTTTTTCCCTTTGCCTCGCTGCTCATTCTCTTCAGATGACCAGAGTGAACGCATGACACTCCACAGCTCTGTCACAGACTCGAGCGAGTGCAGATCTTGTTTGTCAATGGTCTTCCTCATGGTTATTGTTTTGGCTTCAATCGCTGGTTGGGAGTGAGCTGGCCCCTTCTTCGATCTCTGCTTCGAATCTTGATCTTGGACCATATGTAGGTAGCCTGCAGCTATCCCTGCTAACCGATCAGCCACCTCCATCTCCGTCTTGCCGGTCCCTCACCACGAAATCGTCAGTCGCATGCTCCACGTTGTTGTCCTGGGGTGACAGGACACTCCAGACCATTCATAGACCATCGCAGCAAAATAGAATGTCTTTCACGAGGCAAACGTGCCAATAAGCCGTCGAGAGGAACATCGTGGTGCCACGGTACAACCGCTGCCCGAATGGCCTGTCCATCTACCGGATGCCAAGCCGGAGCTGGTGGAGTCGTCCCGGCACTGCAGATCGACAAGATGCCTCAGTGCCGGCATCAAGCCTGATGGTGTTTTTGGCCCGGGGATACTGAACCTAAACACGTCTGCTGCTGAAAGTTTCCCCAGACAAACCCAGGCTTGATACTTTATGCTTGATCCTCAGAAGTTTCTTGCTGTCCCACGGGCTTCCACCTGTTTTCTTCGACCACTACCTTAGGCTCTGGGTTTGCCTCTTCCTGGATAGGGCCGAGCTGACAACAACGACGAATAGCTCCAGTCCTTTTGCTTTCTTTCCCTCGCCCTGAGGCGAATCATTCGATATTTCCTTGGCAATAGTTTGCGACGACAGTCAGGACAATCAGTGGGAAATCGATCACCAACTCGTCTCGGGCATTGGGCTTACCCTACACAACAATCGTGATGGAAGCCAGGCGTCTCAGTCCGTCCTTTTTGGATCCGCTGAATCAAGGAAATAATTCGTCAAGCGTCACACCATACCCGGCAGTTCGGCCAGGGAGAACGGGGTGCGGACCTTGGCACGCTGACGAGTTCACTTGGTCAAATGCCCACAAGGCGAGCCTCGACCCTTCTTGGGGGAGATAAAAATATCTCGCCCTTGCAAATGTCTGACTTGCACATTAGCGTGCCGTGAGGTCACTGCCAGTGTTCACTTGGGTAGACTACTAAGCTGTAGTGCACTTGCGGCCCTGCCGAGCCCTACTGTTAGTCGAATTGCGGCTTGACCCCACAGGCACGTCTCCACAAGCCTCGGCCATCTTACAACTAGGTTCAGAAGCCGTTGGTTTGTGATGCCTTCACCTGTTCCATCTCATCAACACGGGAAGAAATCGCACGAGTGCTGAATCAGGATCTTGCAGGTAGGCTTGCAGGGATCTCCCAAGCATCCTATCTCCTTGACAGTCGTAAGACTGCAGTCAGGGATTATAGACCAATTACAGGAGGGATACTTCTGTTGCACACCTAACTTGGGTGGTGTCAGAAGTACCGGCTTCGGAAGAACCTCAAGATCGTTACATCATACCGATCATAATCTCAACGAGATTCCTCTGCGCCACCTAGTACCTCGCGGGATACGTTAATCCGCCTTGGCATTATGGGCCCTGCAGTCTTACGACTGTCAAGGAGATGACATGGTAATCCTAGGCTCAAAGTCTCCGGCCTCAGCTTGTTTAGCGGCAAGGCGAAGTTATGCGGTATGATGCAACATTGCGCTGGACCAAGATCACCATGTCAATGTTCCTAAGTTGTGGGGCCCTGCGTGGTCAATGGTTTTAGTAGACTACGGAGAGAAAGATCAGCGTTGATGTGAAGTTATAAGGCAATGTCGTCAGGTTGCAGAGGCAAGGTGATCGTACGTCGTTGCCGCGTCCACAGACACCGCAGGTAGTCTTAAGAACTATCAAACCTGAGAAATGACAACCCTAGAGCTGGGAGGAAATAAAAATAAAAATAAAAAGGTTCCGAACAGACTTGCTTCAGGGTCTGTTGTTGGTGGTCTCCATCATCAGCAAGATGATCTCACTGACACAACAGATCGGCAATGAATGCACCCTTGTTGTGCGCAGCAAAGCGAGTTCGAAACACGACTGTTATTGGACCGAGCAACCAAAGCTGGGGAAAATTACCTTGATTTTCCCCCAAGACATGGGTGCCATGTACTGTATGTAGGTTCGACTGTGCCAAGATCTCCCACCGTTGTACAGTAGTCGAATCAGGGTTGGAGTATTAACTTACAACCTTGGCACATAATGATGTCCGTGCATCGACGCCTGAGATGACCTGCCTAGTCCCTCGATCGGAGACTGTGTTTTACGATGAAGACGAGAGATGCGACGATGAATAAAAAGTTCGATCAATTCTCGATAACCTGGTCATATCCGGATCTCCACACACCTGATTGCTTGCCCTAGAATTAGAAAGTCATTGAAGGTGAGCAAGGCAGGGTGTTTCGGCCCAAGCGTGTTTCTGTGAGCAAATGATTTCCTGTTCCTTGAAAAGCGATGACAGGGATGGGCAGAAGCGGCTGATCGCACCCCGAGTCAGGGCATCATCGAGTCGATCGCATCAGGGCAGCACGGCAATTGACCAGCAACTGCGCAGGGGTGAACGGTGCATGCTGCCGGGACGCGGAGATGAGCCGCGCGTCGTGCTGCCTTTGTGTCGATGAGGTGAAAGCATTTAATTTGATCACCTACTGTACCGAACACTATCATACAACAGAGTTTGCAGCAATGCCTCACGTGCAGAGGGAAGCGGCCTCTTGGACAGCCCGCAAGGCAGTTAAATTGATCGGTAACAGCGGGCAATGCGGGGTCTGTCCGTCGCTGTGATCAAGCTCCAGACTACGCGACGGTGACGTCCTGCTCCAAGAGCGAGACTAGGCCGAGGATGCCTGCAATCGTCCGACCGATCACCCCATGCACGCCCGCCTTACCACCACGGAAACCCGGTAATACAGCCAATGCTATCTCAAAAGCTCCCGTGCCATGCTGTCTTGGACCAGTCAGCAACCCCCACTATAAGACTGACTTGACAAGAGTCGCTCGGGCTCTGCCGGATCGGTGAAGCCACAGAAGAGCGGTGTCACTTCTTAGCACGAGATCTCGAGGCCACTGAAATACCAGACTGCCGTCAAACACGATGACTGAGCATTGAGAGGAGCTTTGAACAGTGTATGAAGGAAGGCATGGCTGTGAAATCCATTGTGGTTCACATTGGCAATAATGACATGAGCGAGAGCAAAACACCCTTAGAAGAGATGTCCGTGAGCAGAATTTACTATTTGTCGGTTTGAGCCTGACTGTGGCAGGAGACCGTTGACCGGCCTCATCTTTCACGTGCATCCAGCGACGGTGGAGATCGCCAGGCCCAAAGCCTTGGTACTGCTCAGATCACCACACCGCATCCATCACCTTCACCCGTGACAGAGAAGATGCCGAAGGTGCGTTAACAGATGCCTTGTTTTGAATAGAACGCACTGCATACCAGGTCTTTGGATGGCGCTTCCGGTTCCGTGATAGTCTGCACAAGTCTCATAATCAGGGCACATAACGTGGACAAAACGCTCGCGCCTCGGGGCACCAACGCGCTCTCTCTGTCAGTAGGGCGTTCGGTTGTGTTTTGCCTCCGAATACACCCCATTTCGTCGGCTTCAACGGCCAGCTCGGCGCCTGGCCATACTGAAGCTGCGTAATTGAGTTTACGCATCCCGCGCATTCCGATCCATGATCGGTGCGTGGCGTATGGAGTTGATACAGTAACTGGCATACTTTAACTCTGTGGATGCCGCTTCACCGTAGACTGCTTTTCAAATCCTCGAATGTATTCATTTCAGAACTCGGTGAACCGGATACTCGCCGCCTCCTCTACATACAACTACGACTGCATGCAAAAGCCAAAGCCTGCTACTGCAAGGCGACACTTGCGCCTACACCCCAAAGCTGTAAGTTGGTTTTTTTTGTCCCACACCTTCTTCTGACATTTCGCACCACTCTCTATTATCACAATCACCGAGCTTCCTCGCAGCTAGCCAGGCTGAGGTCAGCATCTGCACCCTTCCCTGCTTTTGAGCGATCTGGAGTTTAAGTGCACGCGACACACCATGGCTTGCATGACACACACACACACACACACACGCACACATCCTTCACACTACAATACTCTCAAATTTATTCATGCTGGTGCGTTGCCGTTTGTACCGCTCGAGCCGATGCTTGGCGTGGTTTCTACAATCTGTGAGCTGGCAAGTGTCCACCAACCGCCCCGTTTCAGATTTACTGTGCTTCTTCGGCTCTATTCTCTGGTCCATGATCGAAGCTCGACCTCAACGCTGGCTGCAGTCACAGTCAGAGCCTTTTTGGCTCGATAAGACCAAGGCAAGTGCCAGGCCCATGCGCTCTCAAGAGTGGAAACCTGCCATGGAATACTCCGTACCATACCGACCTACAGGCCTGTGTCCGCAACACACCCTTGGTTAGTGTTGTTTGTATCTGGGTTTTGCTTGTCGTGTAATTGACAGCTCGATTCACTTTCGCACCCATTTTGCGCCGTCTACACTTTTCCTCTCTGCATGCGGCGAAAGCCCACGCGTTGTCTCAGCCAGAATCACCAGTCACGTTCTGGCCCTGACGATGAGACACAGCATGCGCAGCTGCCCGCCGCATCCGGGCGAAAGCAGTGTGGACAACTGAGTCGGGGTCTCACCGTTTCCAGCGCCTGGAGGCTCTGTAACAGACTTTCTTCAGCGCCCTCAGTTGGTCACTTCGGGCCTAGAGCGTAGTCGCTGTCGGGTGGGTCCTTCGGGCGCCTGGGCTGCTGTAGCCTGTGTCCTGATCCCGGCCAACCCTTCCCCATTTTGTTTGCAGCTGCACTGCATTGTTCGCTTTGTTTCCCCCTCCCTGTTCGTTTGCAGCTGAGACCCTTGTCATTCAGGACGTCAGCCTGCTGCCATCAGCTGGAAGCTCCCACTAAAAGCACCCTGACAGCTACCCATCCAGTGCAACTGGTCAGGCTGAGGTCGCAGTGCTGCCCATTCATCACGGTCAGATCCAGCGAGACAAGGGCAAGACAGGGCAGTGCCACCTCGCTGCGACCGGGTGGCTCCTTCCTGGCTTTTGGTTTGCTTGCTCCTGCCCGAGCTTCATTCTTATTCTCGCGAGAGAAATTACGAGCAACAAAATCCAAACCTTCTTCTCTTATCTCCTTTCTGGCAGGTTTCTCTGTCTTCTCGACATCCTTCACCTTTATTGCGCTGCGAATATGGCTGCTTGTCTTTGTTGATTTGCCCGTCTAACCTGGTCATTCACTACACTACACTGCACTACACACTATCCATCCTTCCCCCGCTGCATCACATCGCATATCTTATAACTGCCGCCCTGTACTTCTCTGTCGGATCTGCGACACGACATTGACATCATGCTAGCTACCGACAGGAGACATCGCCATTCGCTGCCTGCGCCAGCGGCGACCGACGATCTAGCATCGAGTCTCATCACATCTGCCTCTGGAAGGGCTCCGTCCTCCAACTGGATCAACGCAAACGAAGGCAACATCTTTTACCGTCCGCGCAACCACGTTGATCGCCATCAGCGTTCCGCCGCCTCGCGTGCCGCACAGCTTCCTGCGCCGCTCATCGGCCCCCGACGCACACGACCGCACTCGATCCATATCCTCACATACCCCTCGGGATATATCCCCCGCGAGCTTCGACCCAAAGCTAATCAATCATCGCGGCGACGAAGTCCTGCACCATCTGACAGCAATCATCACAAATCAAGGTCCAGCAGAGACAGCTCGGAGCCCCAGCAGCAACAGAACAGCAGCAAGGCTCAGCGACGACGATTGGCATCCGCCAGAAGAGACAAGTCGCCCATTCGCCCTGTTCTGCACAAAATCTTCTCAACATTCTCCAACCGCGAGACGTCTCAAACCTCTTATTTGCCTCGGAGCCGGCCATCCTCTGCGCTCGTTGACCGCATCCCCCAATCCTTCTCTTTTCCACCCACGGCCTCGACTGACACGGTTGGTACCCATCCTGCATCCTCCCCGACCTTGAATTATTCTAGCACCAGTCCTGGTGTGCCGCTAGCCAGAAGTGCTACTACTCCCGGCCTCAATAGCGGGGAACTTGCACGGGTCACCACTGCCGCTACCCAACGATCAATCCTAGCACATCGACCCGCTGATGACGTTGTCGGCTTGGCCTTGTCACCTGGCGCCAATTACGGAGACGCTTGCTCCCATTACCACCACCAACCTGCCTACCACGCTGAACTATCTCACGCTGCGGGGAATTGTTCGTACAACTCTCGCCCGGGCCAGTTCCACAGCCTGAGCACTCCCGACATTCCATCCAACACCACAGAATTCTTCTCTCACGACATGGCAGGGAGAATAGCTGCGCCACACAGCGCGCACCATTTGCCGCACGGGGCACGGGGCCATAGCCTCATGTCCGTCCGTTCCACGAAGTCCGCCGTCAACTCTCTTGTCACCGAGGTCCCAAAACCCGTTGCGACCGGCAGCGGAGTCACATGCTCCATTCTCCTCGCAGAACCCAACGTCTTCCTCTCGGGCTTCGATCACGATGGTAACACGCAACGCGAAGGCACGTCTGGAACGGCTTTATTACGAGGAAAACTTCAACTCAATGTCACCAAGAATATCAAGGTCAAAGCAGTCCAACTCAAGTTGCTCGGCCGCGCCCGGACGGAATGGCCCGAGGGTATCCCTCCCCTCAAGGCTGACCTTTTCGAGGAGCAGGGCTTGCGCACTCAGGTTCTTACCTTCTTCAGTGCGATTAATGAAGGCTGGGAAACCGAGTACGGTAACCAATGCACATACAAACTGCGCAACAGCTCAGCCAACTCTAGCTCCACAAACCTTCCAGCTGGCCCTCCTACCAGCCGGCCGAGTCCTTTTGCGACATCTCCGCCGACCAACTCCTCACGTCATGCGACTACTGCCAAGGAGCTGAAGCGTCTGTCACTTCAGCACAACCAGTCACGCAGTTTCCAAAAGGGGGAAAGCCCAATTGCGGCGTCGACCCAGGTCAAAGGCTACAAGGTCTTCTATCCAGGAACATATGATTACAACTTCGAGCTGCCTATCGATCACCACCAACTGGAGACGACTAAGCTGCAATATGGTTCTGTCAAGTGGGAATTGCACGCCACTATCGATCGTGCAGGTGCCTTCAAGCCGAACCTCCATGGCGTGAAGGAGGTCAGCATCGTCCGCGTCCCTGACCAAATGTCCTTGGAGATGACAGAGCCGATTTCCATCAGCCGCCAGTGGGAAGACCAGTTGCACTATGACATTATCATCTCCGGCAAAAGCTTCCCTATCGGTAGCAAGATTCCTATCGCTTTCAAGCTCACACCACTCGCAAAGGTCCAGGTTCACAAGCTCAAAGTCTACCTGACCGAATCTATCGAGTACTGGACGAACGATAAGCGCGTCACTCGCAAGGACCCTGGTCGCAAGATCCTCCTCCTTGAAAAGTCCGCGGGCAAGCCCCTGGAACCCCAGTGGGCATCTTCTCACATGCGGACTGTTCGTGGCGGTGAGCTGTCACAAGAAGAGCGGAATCAGGCTCGCAATACAGCTGCTAGAAGAAGATCTGTCGAAGCGTCTCACAATCGCACCATGCCAGAGCCTCTTCCTCCGCCGACGGACAATATCCTCGGCGACTTGGACCTCGGCCTGGAGAGTCTCTGGGGCTCAACCGAGATTGAAGCGAATGTGCAGATGCCAACTTGTGAGATGATGGCCAAGAATAAGGAACTGCGACTCCATCCAGACTGCAGTTGGAAGAATGTCAATGTCTATCATTGGATCAAGGTACGTGCTGACCGATACCGAAGTGGGGTGCTTCGTGTACTAATGAATTGCACAGGTTGTCATGAGGATCAGCCGTCTAGATCCTGATGACCCAACTGGGACAAAGCGCCGTCACTTTGAGATCAGCATCGACTCACCACTTACTGTGCTCAACTGCCGTGCCACACAGGCGAACACTGTTTTGCCAGCCTATTCTGGTTCCCAGTCAGCCCCGGCACTCTATCAAGCTGTATGCGGCTGTCCAGATGCTCAATCAATTCCAAACGACCACAGCCCCAACTCTTCTTCTGGCACACTTCCTAATCTTGAGGCCGATAATGACATGCCTGCACCCCCACAGGCTGCGCACCTATCTCACAACCACCCCATGAACCCGGCAAGCGGCACTCAGAGCCCGCCAAACGACTCTACGGACCCGTGGGGAATGAACGGTGGCGCGCGACCCATCCATCTATTGCGTGTGCCAAGTTACAATCCTCCAGCTTTCGACGACGACACAGCGCCTCCGCCGGCGCCGGAGCTCGTAGCCGCCAATCCCGAGGCGGCCTATGCGCCGATCGCAACCCCTCCACCACAGTACGATGTTGTCGTTGGTACACCTAGTGTGGATGGTCTCGCCGACTACTTCACGCGACTGGCTGATCACCGCTTTGCAGAAGATGACTCGGGCTCTGATTCTGATGAAAGCCCGCTAAGGATGCTTGAGAGGACTGGCCGTGTCAACGTGGCTCACCCTCATACTCCTGGTGGACGAATGACCAGCCGCAGTTTTGAGATTGCCAGGCCACCTGTTCAGCTTGACCTGAACAGCCTTGCCAATCACACACGACCTCGACCCACAGCTTCGTAAACATCAGGCTGTATGAACGATTCTCAACAATATCTTTATGAATTTTTCCTTTGTTTTGTATATGACGTTATTTGCATCAGGACATAAGAACCTGCGGCGTTCATTTGGGGTTCTCATGAGTCGGACAAAGGCTCAGGGCTATATTTTTGGTCACTGTTGTTGTTTTTGATACTCATTGGTGGAAACCAGTGAAGAACATTACTCGGGATGTGGGAATATTTCAGCAAGGGAAACGCGAAAAGAGATGACATACCCCAATTTGATCTTGGATTTGGCCATAGGACGAGCGAAGCCAAACTGGTCCCGAGAAAGGCGTACATAGGCTCACGAAAAGATAAATAACAATAAATAACATGTCGAATGCAAGTGTTTTTTTTATTGCCAATTGTCAAGATCACACGGGTAAATGCGTTCAACTGCAAGAATCACGGATGCTTACCACTGCAGGTTGATGTTGACGGCGCACCCTTTCTCTCATCAGTGCTTGTCCTGGAAGAGTGGGACTGCGTCTGCTTGTGCAATATCATACAACGTCTGGCCGCAGAGCCGAAACTGCAGAATTCTACTTCCGCCGTGGCAGTTCACGCTTAGCAAGTTTATTCGATTTGATCCCATTGCTGCATTCACGGGCTCGTGCGACCGCAGCCCTGATGGAGCCTCAGGCTTCCGTGTGACTCAAGCTGCCGAACTGGTGCATAGAACTGCCTGCCTTGCGGCGCAAGCACCAAGGCTCCAGTAGACTGACTACCCAGGCGCCTCACAATCCCAAGTTCGTGAATATCCTGAAAACTCCCCAAGCCCAACAACACTCAACTCATTTACCAGAATTACACATGACGTGAAGTCTGACCAATTCTCTTTCTTACGATGGCTACCAACAACACCCACCCCGCGCTTCCGGCAGACTTCTCATTCACATTCGACCCGTCCGTTGCAGCCTGGAACCACCCGGTGGCAACGTATAACCAGCTCAACAACAAAGCGTGGGACGGCCTCCTCGCCAGCGCATTCGTCTTCCACCCTGTCACGAACCGGTTCCTCCTCGTGCAACGCGCACCCCACGACTCCGGAGCCCTCCGCTGGGAGGCACCAGGTGGCGCCGTCGACCGGGAGGATCCCACCATTCTGCACGGCGCGTGCCGCGAGCTCTTCGAGGAGGCGGGCCTGAAGGCGAAGCACGTCAAGCGGGCCGTCAGCGAGGGTCCAGACGCTGCTGCGCGGTACGACAACATGTCGACCGCGGGGGGGTTCACCTTCACGACGAGGAGGGGACTGGTCTGCTGTGGGTGGTCGTTTGTGGTGGAGGTCGACCTGGAGGAGATCGAGAAGGGGGTCACGCTGGATCCGAACGAGCATGTGGACTACGTGTGGGCTTCGGAGGAGGAGATCCGAGAGGGGAGGTGCGGCGAGAAGAGTATCCCGTTGGTGAGGAATGTGCAGATGAGCAGGATCATGGAGGCTTTCAGGGTCAGGCGGGAGAATGGCGAGATGGCCGAGTGAGAGATCTATCTGAGGCTCTTCCGAGAGGTGAAGAAGGGCGCCGTTAGGGTGATGAGCAAGCACGACGACTTTAGACTGAGAATGCCACTTTTGGCGGGTAATAAAAACATGTTTGTCCTTTACTGCTTTCAATTTATCTGGGACCATGTCCAACTTAGCCATCACGTTCCTTGACCAAGTCTGTCTCAAAGTCCAGACCAGCTTTCTGCCTCAAAACTCCATACATGGAGGAGGAATCAAGTGGTCTATCCTTGGCCCTGGACACCTGGTCGGCTTCTTGGAGATGGCGCAGTGCCAGAGCGGCTACGCCGCCCTGCACGCCCACTCTCTCTGCGCAATCCACACCGTGACCGACGTCCTTCAACGCCAGGGTCAGGTCAGACCACGGCCGGTCGCCTCGAGCTGGCATGTATGCGCCTGTCGTGAGACGCTTGGACATGGAAAGCGCCAAGGGGCCGTACTGGTGTTCTATCAGCGACTCCATTGCCTCGTTACCCAGACCTGTCTTCTCCGCGAAGACGTGAGCTTCTCCTATGACTTCCATCATTCCGGCCGTGATGGCGTTCCTGTGGTGTTGTCAGTACAGTACAGAAGCTTTCAGAGTTTTGGGGGGGTGGGGGTGGGATATGGATGGACTTACCCAGCTGTCTTCAGCAAGGTGGCCTGGGATGGGTTCGTACCTGCGTGGATGACGCCACGTCCCATGGTTCCCACGATGAAGGGTTCAACACGCCGGATGGCATCCCGTGGACCTGCGAGAACCCAAAGAAGCTTCCCCTCTGCGGCCACAGGACTCGCTCCGAACACCGGCCCTGCTACGAACTGGGCTCCGTGGCGGGCGAGCTGCTCTGCGACTTTGGTGGTGGTGGCGGGATGGACTGTGGTCGTATCGACGATGACCTTGTTCGTGAGGGACAGGTCGTCGTCGTCCCTTTGCGGCAGGATGCTATCAATTGTAGCCGTGAGAGCCGCGTCATCACTCAGAGAGATGAAGATGATGTCGCATCTCTGGACTGCATCTTGGGGGCTATCGGCGGGCAGAGCACCGAGTTGGCGAAGCGGGTCGCCTCGACTGATGGTGCGGTTGAAGTATACGAGCGGTTGGTCGCGATCACTCTGCGCAATAAACTTCTGGAGGTTCTTGGCCATCTCCATCCCCATGGAGCCCAGACCTGGCGAGGTCAGTCAGAGGGGCTTGCGCATGGGAGATGGGCGTGGCACCTTACCGATCCAGCCCAGCCTTGGCCGGGGTTCCTTGCACTGAGTTTGAGGAGAAGTCATCTCTCGACGTCGGGATATGCTTCGTCTCGGTGCAAAGCATCTTTGATAACCGTCGGCTCTCAGGGTGTCATCGTTGCGATGTGGGGAGGGGAAGTCGGTCACTGGCGGTGGTGACTGGGAGTTGGTGGTCACTGAGTCGTCACACAAAGTCCCCTAAGCATCTCCGCTGGTCGGCCGTCGAACCCCTTCAACCGCTTCTTCCATCTCTGAAGCCATCACGTCACGCATTGTCCGCAGGTTTCTGGCCCTTCGTATTCCGAGTCGAGGCTCGTATGGATGGATATGCGACACATTTGGACAACACGAGTCATTGCAGGGATGGTCCGGGACCCTTTATCGACCCCCGTCACATGCCTGTCTGGAAAAGTCTATTAAGCATACCTGAACTGCGCATTAGAGGCAAAGCATGTTCAGACCAGGCGAGTTCGAATCGTCCCTTGGCGCATCCCTGACGTCCATCATGGTCCAAGCTGCGGGTTCCGCCTGCACAGCGACTTTCCTGAAGCAGTGCTTCAGCCCGGGCGTGGCTCCAGAGGCACCGCATCATTCCGGACTCAGGGTCTTTTGGAATCCAAACAAGTGAGCGCATTTCGACTGCTGCGTGACTCTCGAGCTTAGTCCTGATGGCAAGGCACCTCCTACATGGCATTGGTCGAAGGGACTGCTCAGAGCTTGTTCCAGTGCTTGCATCTTCCCAACACTGGCTGGAGAGGGGCTATTGGCGTGTGAAGACCATCAACCTGCTCGCATGCCCGAAGAGCCTATTAGTTCGAAGACACTCAGACAATCACAAGGCGCTGACCAGAGACTGGCTGCTGTACCCCACGTTAGACTAGCCTCTGAGCGAGGTTGATGTCTGTTGCAGCGCAACGGTGCAAGCCAAGACGATGCGAACGACAGAAGAGGTGACATTCTGGGCCTGCACCACAAGGCGTCGCCTGTCAATGGAATCTGCAATGCACACAAGGTCCGGCTGCTAACTCTATATGGCGGGTGTGCCTCAGTGGTCTCCCCCGTCCTTTTCGAGACAAGAACATCCAATCCGCTCATATCTTCCTTGTGCGTTCTCGGAATCTTAAGCTTGGCAATGAGGCTTGGTCTATCTCGGATCATTGCTGCGATAGGCTGCTGGTTAGTCGACCCGGTAATAGGCTGGTGCATGCGCGCGTGCGTGCCGCCCGAGATCGACACCACCATCCACGGCAGAGGTATCATATTGGACAGGAACCATGCTTGGACAAAAGCGGTCCGAGATGGATGGTGGGATTGAAGGCGACCGAGAGGCTTGCGTATCCTGGGCCTGCAGCTGTTGCATGGTACCCAGTCATGGATGAGGAGCGGCTATCGCGAAAGGGAATAAGGCAGCCAGCCAGCCAGCCAGCTGGTGCAACATTGATAAGGCGGATGCGACTCTCAACATGAGACGAGATCACATGCCCCTTGGAGATGCGATGGCGTCTTACTGCGATGCCGGGACCGCCCGTATTCCGAATCTCGTTGCCGAGTAGACTGCCCTTACACACAGTACAGTCTGTAAGCCATTGGGTGTGAGTGCCTTGATCCCTCCCTGGCATCGCAGAACTGACAACGAGCCGATAGGCAGTCTCAAGAGTCACCAGAGATGCGATAAGATGCCATGTGCGACCTACAACCTAGATACATGCTCGTGCCCATCCAGCTTCCTTTCAAGAATAGTGCTGCCACCCTGACGGAGAGACGGATCGTCATGGCTTCCGTCCCAAAAATAGCCTGGTCTATCCCGTGGTTGTTCTTCGTCGCTTTCTTGATCTCGGTAGTTTCCTGGGCGCCGCACTCCTATCCCTGCCGATATGAATGCTTTACCTTCCCTCTTAGGAAGTCTTCCCATCTTTATTCCCCTTTGTCGCGCTGCTCGTTTGATCTCGAGCTCGAGGCCGACTCTCGAGTGAGGGTGGGGGGGCAAGCAGAGAGCGGTACCTTGTGTCGATCTCTGGATGCTTTCGGATCGTGTATGCAGCCTGGGATTATGCAGGATGCTGCCTCGACCTGGAGAAGGCTGCATACTGCGAAAGCGAGAAAGAGGGAGAAGGGGTCTCCTGATAGGCTCGATGTTCTGATCTGGGCGATGCCGGTACATAGTCCGCATTTTGAAGTATATAAAGGGCCACGAATACCGGCCTTCCATCCTCATGATCTTCAAGTCAACAGCAATCTCTTCACCCTTCTTCCCAATAGCTTCAGTCACTCCCAGGATACATCATCTTTAACTCTCTCTGTCTTTCTCTCTCTTCGATCACAATGGTGTCCAAGCTCGCTCTACTACTCACTATTGGCCTGGCCGTCGCTCGCCCGGCTCCCCAGGAGAACAAGCCTTTCATCGTCGGCGGCGTCGAGGCCAGCGCCGGAGAGTTCCCCTACATCGTCAGTCTGCAGGTTTCCAACTCGCACATCTGCGGCGGCTCCCTCATCTCGCCCACGGTGGTCGTGACGGCGGCGCACTGCTCTGGCCGGCAGCCTTCCCAAGTCCGAGTCCGTGCTGGGACTACTGTAAGTCACCCCTCACCCTTTTCTTTTCTTTTCTTTTCTTTTCTTTCTTCCTTTTCTCGATCATCAGGAAAAGGTCAGATTCCGCTGTTTGAAAGACGCATTGCTGACTCTCTGAATATAGAGGTGGTCCTCCGGCGGCACCGTGGCTTCTGTCAGCTCTATTACGGTCCACCCGGGTTACAACGACTCCGTGCTTGACAACGATATTGCCCTCTGGAAGCTTGCCCAGCCTCTTGGCGAGGGTAACAACATCGGCTACGTGAAGCTTCCCACGCAGGGCTCAGACCCGTCGGCCAACAGCACGACCACCGTCGCTGGCTGGTAAGTTCACTAACAAAAACCCCTCCCCTCCCCTCAACATTGTCGAACGTTCCGCTCCACTGGACAGCTCGTTGACGCCAGCGAAAAAAAAACAGGGGTTACCTCCAAGAGGGCGGTTGGAGCGTCTCCCCCGTCCTGATGAAGGTCGACGTGCCAATCGTCGGGCGCGGTGTCTGCACCGAGCAGTACGCCGACTTCAACCCCATCACGGAGCAGATGGTCTGCGCCGGCCTCCAGGAAGGAGGCAAGGACGCCTGCCAAGGCGACAGCGGCGGCCCTCTCGTCGACAGCACCGGGACCCTCGTTGGTCTTGTGTCCTGGGGCTCTGGCTGTGCCCGCGCCAACTACCCTGGTGTCTACACCCGTGTGGGAAGCTTCATTGAGTGGATCGCCCAGAACATCTAAGAGGCGGAACGAAGGCGGACGAAGGTCTTGGGGAGGAGGCTACTGGGATGGATCATGGTTTCCCTGGGATCTCAGGGGCTGAACCTCGCAGAGCTGATTGAGTTCCCCTTTTCGTATAGTAAGCACGAACAGCACGAACATATGCGTACAGACACAGCTACATAGGTTCAAATGATAACAGCTTTTTTTTCGTGCTAACTTTTCTTTTTATGTGATTTGAGAATGGTACTGTTTGCTGACAGTTTTTGGTTCCTTGACGCAAAATTCAGTTCGCTTAGACGAACACAGACACTCTGCCATTGCCGGAAGCAACAGCCTTGACCCGAGAGCCAATGTCCAGAGGACTTCCTTCGTGCACCACAAAGTGAGTGTCCTCCTTGATTTCTCCACCGAGGATCTTGTAGACGTTTGTGCTGACCAGGTCAAGGGCCTCAGCCTCACTCACCCGTCCCTCGCCGTTGTGGTAGGCGACGCCAGCCTGCAGGCCCAAATCCCTGACCATCCAATCCTCCTTCAGGCCAATGGCAGCTGTGACACCAGCGCTGAGAAGCTGGTCAAGAGTAGTGCCGTTGGACAGAGGCGCGCCGGTGAGAGTGCGTCGCGCGTCCCAGGTATTGCCGATGGACTGTGAAGGGGCGACGATGACTCCGACACCAGCATCGGCAATCTCCTTGGCCAGGATATGGGCCTCGGCACCACCGAGGATGGCGAGGCGCAGAGCAGGGGCATCGCTGTTGATGCTGCGGGAGTGCTTGTCTACTTCGGACTTGATCCTCAAGGCAGTCGCGATACCGTCCGCACTGTTGATCGTGAGGGCGAGCACCATCTTGCCCTCGAGGACCTTCCGCAAGTACGCATACTCGGAGAAAGGATGGGCAATGGGATCCTTGGAAGATGCAGCGCTCAACAACTTCGTGCGAAGGCCCCCGAATGCAGCAGAGTAGCTCAGAACGGAGAGAACACTCTGGTCGAGCGTGTAGTGAAGCGCGACATCCGACTCGAAGACGGCACCCTCCTCAAGCGATGTATGGGCAGTTGTCACGAACCCGACACTTGTTCCGTAGTGAGTGCCTCCACCATTAAAGACGGGGGCGGAGATGGCACGAGTGGCGCCATATTGGTAGCCGGCTCGGAGCTTCTTACCCTCCAGAGCGAGTCCATCAATGGCACGGGAGAATGTGTCGAAGTTCTCCCCGTTGTTCGTGCTCACCTCGGCATCAATCTCACTGAGGCCCAGTGTGCCGGCTACACCGACAAAAGCCCGTGTAAGATATCCATTCTTCAGATGAACAGACTGGATCCCTGCTGCAGTGGCAGCTTCCAGTTCCGCTTTGCAGGAGCCGATACACGTGACTTGACCCTTGGAGATAGCAACGTTGAAGGTCTCCCCTTCCTTGGGAACGTCATATGCTGTCTCATTGCGGAGGAGGATATTGGTGATGCCGGTGAAGAAAACATCCGTCATCTCTGTTGGCTCCTCCACGATGTGGCCCAGGCTCTCGTCAGGCACAATGGGCTCGGAGTAAGGCTTCTGAAGCTCTACGGGTTCTTCGAACTGGGCAGTGCCATCGATCCAGACTTGGACAGGGGACGCACCGACGCTTAGAGGGTCGCTGTCCCAGACAACAACATCGGCATCGAAGCCTGGCTTAACCTTGCCGAGGCGCTGGCCCATACCAAGGTCATCAGCGGGTGCGGTAGTCACACTAGCAAGGGCAGCATGATAAGGCAACCCGTACTTGTATCCCTTCGCAGCCTCGAACAGCACATGCTGAGCGTTGAGCACCGGGTTGTCGCTCACATAGATCGGAGTCAGACCCTCATCATACAGGTACTTGCCGGCATGCTCGGATCCGATGTAGGACTCCGTCTTGTAGTACATGTTGTCAGCAAAGATGGCAGACGATGGTGGACGGCCTCCCCAAGTGCGCTTCAGAATCTCCGGGACCAGGAAGGTTTGGTGTGCGTGGTGGAAGGCGCGCACGGGGAACTTGAACTCGTTGGTGTGATCGACCATGGCCTCGAGGTCGGGAACGGTGTAGCAGTGTGTGTTGATGTGAACCTGGCCACGGAGCGCAGCGCTCAGCGATTCCCAGGCGATCTCTTGTGGTAGGTAGTCACTCATGCTCTCCACACCCACAGACTCGGCCTTGTCACACCAGTCGTCCTGCTTGCGAACAAGTTCAGCGGCCTGCTCAAAGGCGTGGCGGAAGGCGTAGGACTCGCCCATACGGGAGTAGGCCTGTTGCCGATGCACCCGCTTGGCGTTCTCACCGCAGGCCATCTTCATGTATCGCCAGTTCTGTTCGGGGTCGGCCAGTAAATCTCTGGCGCTGATCTCCTTGCGACCTTCGGCCTTGCCGATGGCATGCTTGACGAGGTAGGCCTCTCCACCCATGTTGTTGCCGGACCCAGGGAGAACGAGAGAGGTCGTCACACCGCCAGACTTGATGACCTGGAACTGGCTATCGAAGGGAAGGATGGCATCAATGGCACGAGCCCAGGGAGTGATGTTGTCAGACATCTCGTTGCCATCAGAGCTTCCCCAGAGTTCGGGCAGTGGGTAGACGCCGACGTGGGAATGCATGTCGATGATACCGGCTGTCAGAGGCCTGCCGTGAGCCTCATAGATGATAGTGTTATCCGGCACGCTGTTGACGGAGATGTCTGCTGCGACCTTCTGGATGAGTCCATACTGCAGAAAAACGTCACCCTTGGTCCATTCCCAGCCCTTGCCAGCTCTCGCATCCTCAGCGGTCGTACCCTTGACAGGCTCTCCAACCCAGATGGTCGCATTCTTCACAAGCGTAGGCTTGCCATCCAAGTACCTCGCATTCTTCTCTCGGCCTGCCCCCACCGGATCCTCAGGCTTGTGGCGCAGCTTCTTGCAGGTCTGCAGGTTCTCATTAAGCTTCTGCTGGGACAGGACGGGGGCTGAGCTCTGTGCGCGCCACAGCTGGCCCCATTGCGCGAGGACAATGAAGCTCAGGCAGGCGAGTGCGAAGACCTTGACGGCACGAGAGCGACGGGCGATGCGACCCCGACGGAAGAAGTGACGGGGTTGGTCATTGGGTTCGCAGTAGGTATGGGCCGAGTACGGCGGCAAGCCTGACTTCTCATCCATAGCGTCACTGGAGCCTGCAGGGCGCTGATGAGATGATTGATCTGTGTTATCTATTCCGGAGGGACAAGTTGCAGTCCTACGAATGAGGCACCAGGAGAGAGAAAGAAAGAAACATAGACAGGAGAAGGAAAGGGAAAGGGGACGGAAGAGGGAAGACTATCACGACAGCGGGGATGAGAATGAGGGGATGTTGATAGGTAGTTGGCTGCCGATCTGTTGGGCGCGTCACCATCGCTGATGAGGGTCTGAGGTGCACTGAGATAACGGAACCCCGGCTCGCTAGAGGCTGTGGACAGGGCCAGTTCGGGCAGGTCCCGCAGGAATGAAGCAAAAAGTCCCCTCCAAATGGTCATAGTCGATGAACGGTGACGACTGTTTCGGTCCAAGTCTCTCTCACGCGACGATGGATCCCGTCGGAGAATGTCCTAAACATAAGTTCTCCGGTCTCGCTGTGTAATTGATCGATTGATCAGTTGTGACGAGCTCCAGTCGCAGTAGGTAGTCGAAGTGCTAACAACGCTCAGCCTCTCGGTCGCTGAAGGATACGGAAAGGCATCGCCAGCCTTGCGTTATTTGGCTCAAGCGGCAATCTCTCTTTCGAACATCGATATATATCATCTTCTGACTACTTCAAGGCCGTTGAATGGATGGATATAAATGTATGCTGGCTGTTCGTGATGCTCATGGTGTCGGCCAGTTGATCGTCGTCAATAACCACTTGGGCAGGCAATCACTACCCCGGACTTCCAGATCGCGCGTGGATCATCGCTGACCGTCGAGACCTCACAATGCAGAGACATTCGTAGTATAACAGAGAAGCATGGCGACAGAGACGAGTCACTCTGGACTCAAAACCTTCTCTGTGGCTTCTGTCCATCTGTGCTGTGTCCAGGGTCCAGAAGCAAGCGCCAGCTAGGCAACCACCTCAGCCGAGCTAGGGCCTGGGCTGTTGCTTACGCGATCAACTTCTGGGTGCCGCCACACTTGGGAGCAGCTTTTGACAGGAGGCGCTAGAGTTGATTGAGCCACAGCCCACCAAATTCCAGCGAAGCTCTGAGGCAGCCGCGCGGTAACGGGTCGGAATGGCGCTGGAGCTCGGAAAGTAACTGTACTAAAGGTACCTACAGTACGTCCGGGTAGAGTGCCGATGGCGCCCGGGCATCAGTGAGTCGAGCCACCCACCTGTGGGCCACTGAGTCTGATAATCAGTGCTTATAATCAGCGTTCCGAGTGGGATGCACGCCGAAACCGAAAACCCGTGGGCAGCGACGATGCTACAGTATATCATGGAGTCCAAGATCCAGCCACGACGAACCCCAAATCTCATCATCCCCTGATTCTGGTCCAAGGCCATGAGAACTCTTCTGACGATCCTCTGCGTTCCACTACTTGCCTGCATGCTTTACAGTATTCTCCAGAAGCGCGCATTCTCATTCACCTCGTCGATTGCTTCCCGTGCAAAGATGCCTCTCGCACCAGTCATTGTGCTCTCGCACGGAGGAGGTGAGCATCTTGTGCTGGAATCAACCATTTGCTTTTAGTGTCGCTGACCCGGCTTTTTTTTCAGGTCCTATGCCCCTCCTGGGTGATCCCAAGCACAAAGACATCACCTACTCGCTCAAGAACCGGGTTCCTAAGATCCTGGGCCTTGGCACACCTTCGCAACCCAAGGCCATCATCCTGGTGACGGCCCATTGGCAAACGTCAACCCCTCACATCTCCTCTGCTTCCTCTCACTCCCTTCTCTACGACTATGGCGGCTTCCCCGAGGAGTCGTATCACTTGAAGTACCCTGCCAGCGGCGATCCGGCTGTTGCCGAGGAGGTCAAGGCAGCCTTCAGCAAGGCCGGCCTGAAGCCGGTGATGGACGAGCACCGCGGCTGGGACCACGGCGTGTTCGTGCCCATGCTCCTGGTGGACCCCAAGGGGACGGTGCCCATCGTCCAGGTCTCCATTCTCCAGAGCGAGGATCCCGAGGTCCACTTCCGGATGGGCAAGGCTCTCCATTCGCTCCGGTCGCAGAACATCGCCATCATCGGCTCGGGCTTTGCGTCCTTCCACAACCTTCGCGTCATGTTCCCCCTCATGTCCAGCGGCCCGAACACCCCCGAGAGCCAGGCTCTCATCCGCAAGTCAAAGGCCTTCAACGAGGCTTTGACGAACGCTACCTTGGAAGCGGATCAGGACAAGAGGGCGGCTGCTCTGAAAGACTGGAGGCGCTTCCCGAACTCGTACACCATGCATCCTGACCATGGTGGTGATCACTTCATGCCGCTCATCGTGTGTGCCGGTGCGGCAGAGGACGGTGAGAAGGGAAGGTTATATACGGATGACTTTGTTGGTGTGAAGATTTATACGTATTACTGGAGCACTGAGGAAGTCGCATAGATGACAGACAGTACTACTCAATCCTAACTTGATGTATGTTACGACAGCCTATTCCTACTCCAGAGTCGTCTCTGGGATGTGATGATCCTGACGTGAGTTTCGAGTGATGATCACTGATGCACCATGGAGTAAATAAGTACATTCATGAATGATAATGATGGTTTTGTCTTCTTCGTTCTCTGTTCTCTGTTCTCAGCATTACTGACAAGAATGGACAACTACTTCAGGGGCTTCTCCTCTCTAGGCTTCATCAAGCTCAGGATAGTGCCTCCAGATGCCGTTGGAGTACTGAGCCCTACGGTCGCTGGCCAGGTATGCCTCGATGTTGGGCCTCTCCTCTACGGCATCAACCAGCTTGAAGACAGCGTCGTACTTTCCAGACTTGCGCAACTCCTCGATGGTCTTTGGAAAAGCGAACTCAGTTCCGTGAATACACTGTCCATGGTCAGTCGTGCCAGTTCGAGGGGGACCGGCCACGGAATCCAACGTACCTGAAACAAGACCAAATCCACATAAGTGAGACTGTCACCATACAGCCAGGGCCCATCTCCGCTGGCCTTGGAGTCAAGAACCCTCTGGGCGTAGCCGAGGAACTTGGGGATTCTCTTTTCACGGTACGCCTTGGCCCGCTTCAGCGCCTCAGGCTTCTGCTCCTCGTACGTGAGGCTGACATCAGTCGGGTGGTGCGTGTCATGCACCTCAGCAACAAAGCCATCGAGGAGAGTCAACGCGATGGCATTGAGGTGATGGTAGGCCAGCTCCGTGGGCGGAGGAGACAGGCCGAGACGCGGGGCCAGGTAGAGGAGGATGGCGGGGGTCTGGGAGATGACGAAGGAGCCGTGACGGAGAATCGGGGGAGCGTTGACCGAAGGGTTGGAGCCGGACGAGATGGGGTCGACTGCTGCGTTGAGCTCGAGGATCTGGCTGACCGCGTCTTGGGGGGATGACTTGGCGACGTCGCTGTAGGGCGTGCCCGTCTCCTCGAAGAGCAGGCGGACGAACTCGCCACGACCGGGAATCGCGGGCCAGTAGATGAGGCTGTATTCGTCGTTGGACATGATGGGAAGAGGCAGAGGCTGAGAACTGTCAATAAAATGAAGCCGCAGGAAAATGAGGAGTTGCAAGGTTTCGGGCGTGTGCTGAGTGTTAAAGGAAGAACACCACCCTTTTATGGGAGTGCGTGAGTGAGTGAGTGGGCTTTTGCATGCGGAGCTAGAGCTGCTCGGCACGATTCCGATGAACAACTTGAACGAACAACGACAACATCCCACATCAGCCCGAGATCTGACGGATGACCCGATGCACGGAACCGATCATCGCTTTGTCAACAAGAAAGCGCTGCGCTTGGACCGTTTGAAGACGAAACGCGTAATGCGTGGTATGATACGTCCTGGGCTGCAGTGATAGAGCAGTACTGTCTGGGCACCAGGGAATACGATGTTGCTTCAATAAGCAAAAGCTATAATGAAACGTCAGTTTTATATCATTTCGAATTCTTTAGCTAATATCATTATACTTGATTCATTTTACTAATAGATATCCCAGTAAATAAGAATGTAACCTGGTCAGCATCGCGCCTAGGGAGCACACACCCTGGTCTACTTCAAGAAGCACGTCGCACACGACTCAAGCACCTACGTATGAATGAACTCTACGGAGCTGAAGTGAGATAAGTCATCGATCGTCGCTGACAGTTTGAGATCTGCCGTCAGGATCGAGTTTGGCATGAGCAGGTCTGGCGAGGGCGACACTGCCTGGACGGAGGAATCAAAGAACCCAGACGTTGTCTCGATAGACTTGTACGCAAATGCCATGTGCCTTGGGCTGCAACTGGCGATGAAACCGCAAAATCTTGCGTCAACGGTGCAGATCATGAGTATAATACTCTATCCTTTCGTGTAAGTGGAGTTTATGGTACCGGACGCAGTTCCTTCAGCTTCGTGTGTCTGGAAGAAGCTACATGCGATGGCTACGGCAGAGCACTTCAGACCGAGACCCTTATGGCGACTTTCCCAGTCGTCTTCCTCGACTGCACTTTCTCGAATGCAGCCTCGTAATCTTCGAAGTCAAAGACGCTGTCGAGGTTCGGCGAGACCTTGCCCTCCTCCAGCAGCTTGGCAATCTGCTCCAACTCACTGCCGCGACTCTCCACCAGGTACCACTCTGCCTTCGCCACTTCCTTTGTGACGCCCGCGGGTCTCTTCACGCCGCCACTGGGAGCGATGGTGAGTATGGTACCTCCGGTGCGGATTGCCGCCCAGGTGCTGTCCAGAATCTGTCCCCCGACGGTGTCGACCACGAGATCTACAGGCTCATGACTGTCCGCCCATGCTGTTATCGTCTGTGTGGTGTAGGGGACGATTTCAGTCGCTCCCCGGGCTCGGACAGCATCTGCCTTTGACGGATGGCAGAGCGCGATGATGGACCCGGCTCCGGCAGCCGCGGCGAGCTGGACCAGCCACAGTCCTACACCACCGCTCGCGCCTGTGATCAGGACTCTCACCTTGGCGTTTCCAGCGCGTGCCTCGCTGCTGCCGTCGGTGAGTGCGGCTCCGTCCAGTGTGCCGTGGTCGAACAGTCCTTGCCACGCAGTGAGAGCGCTGAGCGGCACTGTCGCCGCTTCCTCCCAGCTCAGGTTCCGTGGCTTCCTAGCCAGAGTATCTTGCCTTGCGGTAGTGTACTCTCTCAGACACCCGGGGACTGGGAGGCCGGTCGGGCCCACGAACATCCTGTAGAAGACCTCCACTCCTGGCTGGAAAGGGGAGTCCGGTGGTGATGCGACCACGATAGCGGAGGCTTCGGTGCCAGGCGAACGCTCCCTGGTCGGGTCTGGGAAGAACGCGGCCCAGTGCAGCTCACCGAGGCATGGCGATGTCGCCTTCACCTGCAGCAGGTGTGTGTACTCTTCGTTTGTCTCGGGCACGGGCGTGGCAGGATCCAGAGTTAGTGTCGTAGAATGGGGGTCCAGTTGACGCACTGTCTTCATCGATGTAGGAAGCTGCTCCATGTTGGATCGGGGACTCGGAGATGTTCGCGCCTATTATGGTTGTTTGCGAAACCTGTCTTGCCATGGCACTTTCATGATAACGGCTACTGTGAGCTTGACAGACTTTATATAGTCACAGGTGGACAGGACTTCTTGACAATCACGCCCTTCGTTCCGATCATGCCGGATTCGAGTCATCACTACACGCGGCTTCGGAGTCACAGCGGCAGGCTGAGCTGGAGAATCATGAACAGTGTCAATTGTTCGAAATTGCGAAGTAACAAGGTTGCATTTGCATTCACACTTATCAATGTGGCGCCTGCTTCCTCCTGCAGCTGTCCGCATATAGAATGTGCCTTGTTGTGCAGCTGTCAGACAGTAATGCTGGTTGTGGCTTACATGAATGCACAACTCCGCGGGAACTCGCTTCTGACCCCAAAAAGCGAAAAGCCCGATGGAGCGAGGACCGAGATGGACACAAGAAGAAGAAACGTTCACTTGACGAGTCCTGTAGACGAGTTGTGCCATCGTCGTTTGGACCTTGCTAATCCTCGTGGTTCGTGACGGAAGGCAGAACTACCCTCGAAAATAGCCAGCTGAATGGTAAAGCCTTTGGGTCTATTTGACGTGCCCATTCTCGAGAAGGCCATCGTCGTCAAATCTGAAAAGCCTCAGGATGGCTTTCGCAACCGCTTGCCCATCGTGCTCCAGATCTGCCGTCTCCGCTGCGCGGTCGGCATGGTCGAGATCCTTGATGCCACCGCTCTCCACCCGCATCTCGATCTGCCTCTTCACCATGTCCTCGTCGAAGGCCAGATGGGCCTGCGAGGTGAACAACCGGTTGGGGATGTACAGACCCTGGACCTTGGTGTGATCGCTTGAGCCCCAGACATGGACCTCGGTGTCCTCGTCGAGCAGGCCCTTTGCAGTCTTGTGTGATGGCGGGGAAACGACCTGGTCTTGGTGCATCTGGTGCAGGTAGATCATGGTGTCCTTGGTACGGAAGAGACGCTGGCCGATGGGGTTCAGCTCGATGGCGGAGTGTCCCAGCTCCCAGTCTCCAGTAGGAGCAGGGCCGACTTCAGCACCGAGAAGACGGGAGAGAACTTGATGGCCGAAGCACACGCCGGTAAAGTGGAAATCGGGCCTCTTCAACCATAGCTCTACAGTAGGTTAGTTCTGTCGCCTTCCATGAGTAGAGAACACTCACCTCGAAGCAAGCCCAGAAGATCAAGGATCCATTGATCGTTGCCATGAGCATCATACATGCTTCCCGTGATCAGGAGCCCATCGAATTTGGCAAACTCCTCGACCTTGGGCATTCGACCCTCTGGCTTATCGGTCACAATGAAGACCTGGTCCGTCTCGATGCCCAGCGGCGGGTGGTGATCAGAGCCGGCTTTGCTCATGTGGTGGTGGAGGATCTCTCCAAAGCTTCCCTTCTCAGTCTGCGTATGCGGGTGAGGCTCATCAGTCTCTAGGACCATGAGCCGGACGACGTCCCGATCATGGCCATTCTCGGGCTTGAAACGCTGGGCCATTCTGCGAGGCCTGACTTGGGTACTTGCTGGTCGTTTTTGAGGACACGGAATCCTGGGACAATTGATCGGCTGTGGTAGAGGCGCAAGTCTGACAGCGTGAGTCAAAGTGACAGTAGGTGCAGGTTGCAAGTTTTGAAGGGCTGGAAGAAATGAACGTGCTTTTGAGAACATAAAGTAGAATAGCACACGGGCTCGTGTTCCGTCTGGGCGAGCTTACAATATGTCCAGGGACGATGCAAATGAAAATCTTGTGTTTGTCAAGTTCCTTAAACCTCAACATGCATGAGCATGGAGTCATACAGGGCCTCGTTCCTGCGTCCAAGTCCTCCCTAAGGCTTCGGAGGACTGGCCCGGCGATTCTTTGACGTCAGGGCCCGACTGTCTAGACCTGAGAAGTCGTAAGTCATGACGGAGGACAAGGCATTGGCAGAAGGGCACTCTCAGGAGATCTCATAACGTAAAATCTTGAGACAAGGCTCCGCTTCAGGGAAAAGGCGATGCGCCTAGTGGCTCGGCATCGGATGGCCGGGATGGTGGCAGCTTCTCCACGTCCAACTAGAAATAAGTTTAGTCAGTATGCTTATTCCGCAGGAAGCTTAGGGCAGACACGGACAACATACTGTAGATACGGATCTTGACACTTCATCGGCCGTTCCATTTGTCGAGGTGCAGAAACCTCAAGCTTCGGTAGGTCAGAACGGCGCTTTGCCAGTGCACATCAGGGACAGGGAGCCCTCTGATTGAGGTACATAGGACCTTCACGCCCTACTCCAAAGCACACATGTCTTCAAACATCAAGAAGTCGAGAACATGCAGGTCTGCCAAGGCTAGCTTGTCAAGTCTTTGGTGCAAAAGCTGGTCAATTGTTTCAGCCACGACATTGTGCCACTGCTCACGGTGTTCATGACGTCACCTCGATTGCGTGCCTGACCCAGGCAGCCAGGCTTGGCTATGAGCCACTCGTTCATCCTTCAGGCGGCAGATCCACGGAAGCAGGGTGTTGCGAAGACGGAAAGGAATTCATTAGTTTCTCTATATTTCTACGATGCAGTATGTGGTCAAGCTCGAAGAACGAGTCGTTTCAAGTGCACAGGAGAGCATCGAATCCATGAGTCCACCGCAGCCCTCCCATCACCGCAATCATCAGGCACAGTGCCACAACAACGCTCCACGCCCCATACACGTACGCGTGCTTTCGCCGCAGAGTCGAGAGTTCCGCAACAAAGGTCGAAATCGTCGTGAGACAGCCGCAGAATCCATCCTCGACTCCTTGCAGCACTTGGCAGCCGATAATGCCGCCAATCTCAGCGTGGGCCAAGTCATACGCCATCCCAAGCACAACTGTCCCGAATATGTTGGCCGCAAAAGTGCCCCAAGGGAAGGCCGGCCTCTTTCCGTTGAGGTAGATGGCGAGGTAGAATCGAAGCAGCGTTCCCAGCGGGGCGAATACCAGAGAGAAGGTGGTCCGTTGACGCCAATAGTCGTGAGGCGGCCATATGCAGAGCAAGACCGCGCCAAACCATGATCCCCAGCCCAATACCACGAAGATGGGATCGACAATCTTCCTGGTCGGACGGAAAGGAAGTGAAGGCATGAATGGGTCAATGGCAATGGCAAAGTGCGCGCCTGCTATGAGTCCAGAAAGCGACAGTGCGAGGGTGGTGATGATGACGGCCAGCAGAGCCATGAACGAATCCCCTCCGTTGCGACTTTTCGGCAGGTCAGAGGCTCCTGGAACCGGCATGTCATTCGACAAGGCGAGAAACGCATCCCTGATGAATGTCGAGAAGCTGGTCATGCTCCCGCAGAAGCCGGTCGCCATGCCGATGTAGAGAGGAATTGTCTTCTTGACGGCAAGATGAGCTTTCTTTGCTGCAACAAGGTTTGACGCATCTGGCGGCTCTAGGGATTTGGGAGACCCCCATTCGTGTCGAAACACTTTTCTGTCCTCCATGAGAAACCCCATAATGAAGCTCCCGCCAGTATTGGCCCATATTGTTTCAAATATGATCGGGGTCCCGGGGTAGCTCGTGAGAGCTGTTAGTCCCACGCGGGCAAGAGTCCCGAAAAGTGAGAAGAAGATGAGGTAGGACAGTGTGTAGAGCTGTGTCGCCAGCTTGGACGCGCGGTGCTTCGCGTCATTCTCTTCATCATCAGTTCCTCGGTGATCAGAGCCTTGCAGATCATCGTGTTGAGGATGGAGGCTTTCGAGGTCGCGACCTGGTGGTCTTGTTTCGTCAACAGGGCTGACGGAGGCTACCTCATTGAGATTCTCCCACCCGTCCGGAATCTCGTAATCTCTCCCGTCGACAGGCGACCTGCCACGATCAGACGTCGAGGTCCCCTGAACTGTGGCAGGGGAAGCGGCCGAGGCGCTCGCGCCATCATCCTTGTAGGCGTTCTGCAGAGGCGCTTTGCGTTGGACATCTCGGGTGGTCTGGAGTGAAGAAGAGAAAGCTGACGTTTCGTGCCTCCTTTCTTCCAGTTCCAGTGCGATGTTCATGCGATGCGGAGATGCACTTGATTGATGCCTCTTCTCCGGCCCTTCTCCCGCAGCACAAAGGAGCCCTTCCGCATCGCTGCTACTCATGGCGAGTGACGTCGAATGGTGTGGTTGCGTCATTGGACCGTGAAGCAAGGCAGAGTATCCGTTGCTGATGCAGATAATCACTTCGCGCAACGCAGCCAAGAGTCTAGGTTGAGATCAATCTGCGATCGCATGCTGCTCGATTGGACAGAGCGTTTTTTTTTTTCTTTGTGTCTTTTCTTGAGTCTTTTTTTGAGTCTTTTTTTCCATGTTTTTTTAAGGTTGCGAGCGAGTCTGAAAGCGCCCGTATTATGACTGGACGGAGGAATGTGTGGCTCAACCGCTATCGTTTTGGTCGCTATGGGTGACTCGACCGGACGCCGCGGAAATCGGTTCTTCAAGTCCAACACTGGAGGCATAGGCTACCCTGGAGTACCTGGCCAACCGGCAAGGGAATCAATCCTCTCTTCTCTTTACGCAAGCTCGAGGCGCAAATCTCTCTACGGAGTCATTGATCAGCAAAGCAGCGGATTGCCCATGCTACACCTCCGAACCGAATGACCCCGTTATGCTTCTTTCTTTATGCAACCTGCAGAGCATGAAGCATCGCCGTAACACTCACAGCGGAACATACCTACGATGATCTCTCTCCATACTGACTTTCGACAATGCTACGGTTCTGTACTTCAGGCCAAGCCGTTTAAGGCATCAAATCCGCCGAGCTTCTTTGTGATCGGACAATTCAACCTGAGTTCGGGTAAATGACTGTGGAACCGCGCGACAATCGCTCGGCTATGGAGATCAAGGTAGGCCTCCTCCCCCATCTCAGGCAGTATCTCAAACCTTCTTAGGGTGATCACGAAGTAAGGTATGGAGTTGTATGTAGGTATGTGCTTTGGAAGGCCTATCGAACGCAAGGCTGGGGAAACAGTGAAAAGCGCACCTATCGGATAGACCGGAAGCGGCCTTGACACCACACATCTCGCAATCTCATCTCATGCTATTCACATGGCCGCCACCTTTCGCATGTCATCGAGTACGAGACAACCATCTTCGTTGCCCTCGCTGACCATCCGCTCCAGTGCCAGTCCTTACCTGGCCAAACCTTCCCCTCACGGCGGGATCAACGTCGGTTCGTTCTGCATATCTGACCCTTGCCCGGATATACTTATACTTTGGCCGTTTGTGCCGTGTATCCGTCCAACACCATTGCGCGACAGGCGTCCGATCCACTCCCGGCCCGGACATAGACCAACAACTGCCATTGGACCAAGGGCACTGTCTTGCCTTTTCTGCCTTTTTTCCCAGCAAAAGATGCCCCGGGGAAGGTTCTAACCTGGTTCCCCGGACTCGAGACTCCCCTCACCGAACGGGCCGACTCCATAGGCCCACGAAGCTTGATCACGCTTGAGTATGAGCTTCTCCAACGTTATAGGCTCTCTTACACAGCTTACCCCAACTTCCGACTAGTTCACTACCATGTTCTACGCGCACCAACGGGAATGTAGCTTAGAATGGGGACTGGAGGTCCTGATGGACGGACCTATGATGATATCGTCGGTGTCGCTGGTTCTGACATGTGTTAAATAACCAACGTCTTCCCCCAGCCAACCTCAGATCATCTAGCAGCCTCGCATGCCATTACTAGGCCTCAGCTGGATTGGCATTGAGAATCCTTCCGTATCCATACACATCTTGTACGCTGCCCAGCTGCAATCATGTCTCCTGTCACGACCGAGTCCAAGACTGAGGAGGTTGGAACCACGGGCCATCATGACACGGCGCACATCAAGGCTTTGGGCGATGAGCTCGCCCTGAACGATGCTTTCGAGGCTGAGAATGCCGAGCACGAGCAGACTCTGTGGGAGTCAGTGAAGACGCACCCAAAGGCATGTGCCTGGGCCTTCCTCATGTGCTTTACCATTGTAAGTCCCCACCGATGATGTTTGTTGACATTCAAGGGGCTGGCTGCTCACATCAACGTCAGGTCATGGAATCGTTCGACATGTTCCTGAACGGCAATTTCGTTGCGCAAGACGCCTTCAAACGAGAGTACGGGGTTTATATTCCAGGAGAGGGCTGGACCATTGAGACCAAGTGGCAAAGTGCCCTCTTCCAGTCCGGTCAGTGCGGTGCTTTCGTGGGAGTCTTCCTGGCAGGTCCCATCACCGACAAGTTGGGATATCGCTGGACAACACTCATCGGCCTGGTATTGATGAACGCGACCATCTTCATCTCTTTCTTCGTAAGGACCATCTCCCATCATCTGCAAATTGGCCCGTGGCTGACTGAGATCCCATCACTTCTAGGCCGACTCTCTCGCCCTGCTCACTGTTGGCCAGGCATTGGAAGGTGTCCCATGGGGCTTCTTCATCGCCAACTCGCCCGCCTACGCCAGTGAAGTCACTCCGCTCGCGCTCCGTGGTGCTTGCACGGCAACGTTGCAGATGAGTTGGTCCATCGGCTCCATCATCGTTGCTGGAGCCTGCTTGGGATTCAACAAACGCCAAGACGAATGGGCCTGGAGAGCTCCCCTCGCCCTTCAGTGGCTGTTCCCGGTAAGATTGTTACTTCCTCAAGGCAACACGAGATCAGTCTCCTGATACCTTCCAGACCCCGTTGATGGTTGCGCTTTTCTTTGCTCCCGAGTCTCCCTGGTGGCTGGTTCGACACAACCGCCGCGACGAAGCACTGCGATCCATCGTCCGCCTGGGTGACAAAGACCCCGAGGTTGCCCAGCGGAAACTTGCCATGATCGAGCGCACGGTGGAGATCGAGGCCAAGATTGGCGACAATCCTACACTCCTGGACCTTGTCAAGGGCACCGACCTGCGACGCACCATCATCACCTGTCTGATGTACGCTTCTCAGAACTTTGCTGGAAACTTGATTGCCAACCAAGCAACATTCTTTTTCGAACGTGAGTCGACGGCCTACTTCCAGCTTCTTTGACGAGTTTCGTCTAACCGTGATTGTAGAGGCTGGAGTGAGCGAAGACCTGGCTTTCAAGCTGAACCTTGTCAACTCTTGCCTGCAGTTCGTCGCCAATGCGCTCGCGTGGCCCCTGACCGGTCGGTTCGGTCGCCGCACCATCTATCTCTGGGGCACAGCGACCAACATTACGTTCCTGATGATTCTGGGCATCGTAGCTTCCGTCAAACAAACCACGGCGACAAACTACACGCAAGCCGTGCTGGGAATAATCATCTCGTTCGTCTTTGCGGGTACGCTGGGACCGATCTCCTACACCATCATCGCCGAGACGTCTGCGGTCCGCCTTCGTGCACTGAGCACAGCTGTCGGCAGGGCGGCATACTACGTTGCTGAGATCCCCATGATCTACCTGGCATCCCGGATGCTGAACCCGAGCGGCTGGAACCTCGCAGGGAAGTGTGGTTACGTCTGGGGCGGCACCGCCATCGTGTGCTGGGTCATGGCGTACTTCTTCCTCCCTGAGCTCAAGCACCGATCCTACCGTGAGGCAGACATCCTGTTCAACCGCAAGATCCCGGCCAGGAAGTTCAAGACCACCATCATCGACGTCAGGGACAATGATTAGATACGACTGCTCCATAGCTTTTATCTCGCGTGTGTCAAGATGCATTCCGTACTTAGGTAGCTGGGAAACCATTGTTCACTCGATGTCGAACCTGTCTCTCCTTTGCAAGACCGCTTTCTATGAGACTGAGATTGACGATCGCCCGGAAGCCACGGACGGGTGATGCTTCAACAATGTCGGAATTGAAGTTGCCCATGTTGCATTATGTACTTCCTGTCAAAGTGGAATGTTTGTGGATTCAACACCCTGGCTCAGGATCGTCGTATGCTTCGCCATGTCCAGCATCCGATGGCGTTATCACGGATGACAGACTTGGGGCACTCCCCCCTGGTCTGCAGATTTCTCCATAGCGCGATATATTGCGAGCCAAGCATCGATGACCTCAAGCTACTTGAGACGCACAATCCAGGACAGCCAAGTTGCAACAGGAGGACCTCACCAACTTCCCCTCCTCTTGGGCGAGTTTTGTCTCGGCGCAGGCACACCCGCCGAGCAAGAACAAGGACTCGAACAACCGGCTGTTTCTCCCAGACGAGGATAGTCCTTGGTAGTATCCCAACCTCCCCAGCACCCCGGTACTTTTAGCGGGGTTAGGCGAAGCATTGCCGTTCAAGAAGCTTAATACCTTATCGCGAACCCCGGTCTGACCAAGCCGTCCAAGGCCAGAGCTACCTGCCGAAAGGAGGTTGGAAGCGATGCACTCAATCGCTTTAGCTAAACGCCAACGAGGGGGAAGCGGAGCTCCGATCCATGAGTTCGCGAATAGGAACCGCAGATGGGAACGCCATGCGGACTATGCCCAGGAATGCCAAGTCAGCGGTGCAGAATTCCATGCAGTCTTCGTCCAGGCTTCTAACGTGTCAGCGACCCTCCTCCTCAGAGACTTGTGCTTACTCCTGCATCCCATCGGTTCGCCATTCACATTGTCGTCGCGCGTGTGCAGTGCAGTGCAGTGCAGTACACGCATGCCATGGAACTCCGCCTCGTGAACTGGGCATGGGCAGAACCTTGCTTGCCAAGCAGCCGAGGAAAAGATGCTCCTCCTGCTTCTTGTGGAAGGTCGGACAGAAGACGCAAAAGCCAACGGGATATATAACAGGACGAGACTTCCCACGACGGCACCTTGAGTCAGGTTCCTTGCCACTCGCTCTATGCTCATGTGTTTCGATTCGTGCCGACACTGAAGAGACTCTGACAACATGGTTGGCCTGACTTCTGCGAGCCTCATCGGCTCGGCCATGATCGGCATGGCTGCTGCCGCCGGTGCTGGTAGCAAAGCCGAGTACCAGTCCGGCGCGGTCCACCACAGGATCATGGAGATCAAGGTGGTAAGTAAAAAAAAAAAAAAAAAGCCCGGCTGGCAGGCGGTGACTCGAACAACTCCGTTGACAGCCTCGTAGAAGCAGTGGAAGGCTGAGGAGGAGGCTGGCCTGATGAACAGCGCCCAGTACCCTGAGCTCAGCTACACGCCCTGCGTGGATGGATTTGCGGCGGCCATTCCCGGTGACAACAACAACACTTTCCGCTGCGACAACATTGACCTCTACCACTTCCTGCCTCACTCGGAGCTCGGCAGCAGCGCCGGACGTGGCTCATCCTCTTGGGGTTGGACCTCCGAGGACGGCCGGGAGTTCGTCGCCCTCGGCCAGTACGATGGCACTGCTTTCGCCGAGATCTCGTCCGAAGGAAAGCTGATCTACCTCGGTCGTCTCCCGCAGTACGACTCCATCGGCTCCAACTGGAGAGAGGTCCGTGTTGTCGGCGACCTACTTGTTGTCGGTAGCGAGGCAGTCAAGCACGGCATCCAGATCTTCGACATGAAGAAGATCCTCGACCTCGATCCCGCATCGCCCACCACCTTCAGCCAGGACGACCTGGAAAGCCACTGGGGTCTGCGCTACAACTCGACTGATGGCTCCGAGGTTCCCTTCTGGGACTACCTCCCCGTCGGGAGGACTCACAACGTTGTTGTCAACCACGAGCTCAAGTACGCGATGGCGGTCGGCTCCGTTGGTGGCAACGAGACCATCCGCGTCCGTGACAACCTCCCGTGCAGGGGTGGTCTGATCTTCCTGGACCTGAGGTAAGAGATAATTCCATAGGCTTCGAAAGCAAGCACAGTCGAGAGGCTAATGGCATCAGCGACCCCAAGAACGTCCATGCGACCGGATGCGCCTCTGCAGATGGCTACGTTCACGACGCCGAGTGCCTCGTCTACCGTGGGCCTGACAAGCGATACACTGGGCGCGACATCTGCTACGCGTACAACGAGGACACCATGACCATCTTCGACGTGACGGACAAGGTTGGCAACAACTCCAAGATCATCTCCATCACCGACTACCCCGGGGCCGAGTACGTCCACCAGGGCGTCGTCAACAACGAGCAGTGGCAGGAGTACATCTTCCTCGACGACGAGTTCGACGAGCGGGATGCCCGGGAGGGTCCGGAGTCTCTGCTGCAGGGCCGCCCGACCACCCACATCCTCGACATCCGCGACCTCGAGAACCCGGTCTGGGCCGGCTCGTTCGCAGGCAGGACCCGATCCATCGACCACAACCAGTACGTCAAGGGCAACCTCCTCTACCAGTCCAACTACGGCAACGGCCTCAACGTGTGGGACATCGGCTCCGTCACCGAGGACCCTTCAGGCGACAGCATCTGCCAGGCGGGGTTCTTCGACATCTACCCCGAGGACGACGAGAACGAGGGCGGCGGTTCCGTCGCCTTCCTGGGCTCGTGGTCCTCGTACGCCATGTTCAAGTCCGGCTTCATCATGGTGCACACCATCGAGCGCGGCACCTTCATCGTCAAGATGACCTCCACCACCTGCCCCGCGCCTCCCGTCTGCAACGCCGACAACTGCCTCCGCGCCCTCCGGGCCAACCACATCCCCGGCCGTCTCGAGCAGTCCACCGACTTCTGCGGCAACTTCACCGTCCGCCTCAACGACGACGAGGCGCTCCTCCCCGCCTACGCCGCCAGCGGCTGCGCCGCGAACAGAGGCCGCGAGCCCGTCGAGAGGGTCAGCAGTGCCTGCGCCTGCATTCCCACCAACCCCGTGCCCGAGCTGCCCAGGACCACCACCCGTCCTCCTGTGCCCACTGTTCTTCCTTGAATGGGAAGCAAGGAGCAAAGTGTTCAGCAGATTCTATGTAGCACCAATCACAAATGGGAACTTGAATCACCCGTAACCCCTGGATTTCCCCGTGAGAGTTGAATGCATTGCAGTGATCCTAGTGTATCGTCTTGACTTTGTCCGTTCAGCTGAGACCTGATCCGAGGCATCGGTATCAGTACCTTATAAAGTGGGGCCGCTCCCGGACGGCGCCCAACCTCTCGGGACCGTCACCAAAGAAGGATCAAGGATCAAAAGCTTGATGTCGGCATCCTCTCACCACCAGCTGCCAGGTGAAGAACGATAGAGACGTTTCAATTCAAGTGGTTTCTCTTCAGGATTCTTCTATTATTATTATTTATTTTTTTTTGGATCGCTTAGCAGAACTGATTGATTGAGCAAGCATCCTTGGAGACTGGCCGTGACTTCCTTGGTACTGTACAATCCGCAGAGCCTCAGGACGGAGTTTTGAAGCTTCACGAATACCTACGACCCACTACAGACGCAAGATACCAAATCGTCTTTACAGAGCTGGGAGGCTGATCAGATGGACTTGGCCCTGCGCGCTACTGGCCCTATGAAAAGCTCTTGTCAGACGGATCGAAGGAGCAGACATCCTCCGATGCGGCTGTGCCAGCTACCCTACATCCCTCTGAGTGCCGGGCGTGCAGCCCTGCGAAAGTTGCTGGCTTGCATCGTTCGACTGATGTGAATGAAACATGGCAGAGTCTGACTACTTATGCGTGCTAGAAGATACATATTTCTGGTTCTACGGGGGCTCCTGCATGCCTGTTAACCGCAAATGGTGTGCCACGATAACGTGGCCGATCTTTCCTCCTCGTAAGCTACCACGCGTCAACGTTATAAGCCATCAGGCCATGAATGACCCGAGACCTGGGATAGTATAAACCTCACAAAAACATAACAAAACCAGACGCTGGTATGGTAGGTATGACTCCCCCAAACAGAATTTTTAATTAAAGACGCCATTTCGGGCCCAGCATAACGTTGAGCGCGCTCGCCTGCATAGCTTGGTCATCGTTGGGGGAGAGAGGGGTGTGTGTGTGAGTAGGTATTGCGTGCCTCCCCCCGTACGAACAGCGCTAGCGAGATGACGAGATACACGGGGGATCAGCAATACCCAGGGCGAGAGCCTCCAAAGGGGGCAGGCTAATAGAATTCCCGTAGCCGTGATCGGGTAGAACCGAGCGAGAGAAGCAAACTTAATTGTAATTAAGACAAAGTGGTGCGCAAAAGGAGTGTCGGGTGCGTGTGAATCATCAGGTGAGCTCTCTCTCTCGCTCCCTCAGTCACTTTCCGACGGGGCTCCGGTGTCGGCGCCCAGCGTTATAGGTTCGGCAAAAAAAAAAAATTCACTGGAGAGCTCGGCTTTCGGGGCTCGACTTGTGGAATTACATGGGAGAGGAGAACACCGAGGCGGACTTTCGGCAAACTGAAGCGGGACTGGACTCTCTCTCTCTTTCTCAATCGGCAGCAAAATACTGTATGTAGCAGTTCGCTCGCAGGAAGGAGGTGACGTTGAGATAGTCTCACAGCTTTCCCCGGATTTTCGAGATAAGGAAATGCATGAAAGGGGGGGGGGGGGGATCTGGAGTGCATGCTTCGGCGCCCGCAAGAACGCCCTGATTTCTTATCTTTGCTCTGGGGAAGATGGAATCCATTGATGTTCTGGAAAAAGAAAGAAAAAACCAATACACACACACACACGCACACGGCCATCGGTGTTCCATGGCGCAGGGCGAGAGGAGGTACAAGTGCCAATGGCGAGGGAGATGCTTTCACCGCGGAGAAGGTGCACGTCCGCGGAGATGGGAGCAAGTCTGTCCTGCAGCACGTATGCTGCACTCTCCCCAACGCGGCTGGCGAACAACGTAGCATCAACTAGTGGTTAGAAGATGATCATTCCTCGACTTCTCCAAGGCCACACATCCACGATGCAAGGAAGAATCGGGAGCTGGGGGAAACGATGCGGGGGTGGGAGTGGCATTGATGCGGTGAGGCGCTCCTTGGCTTGCGCGCGACAAGGTCGCATGATCTACGATTCGAACGCATCGCAACTAGGATGATGCACTGTGGCCAGCTAGAGGCAGTCTCGTGAGACGGCTCTGAGAAGGCACATCTCCGCGGCCCGGGGGGAATGGCCTGGAAGTGTGTGGAAAAATCCCAGGGCCGTTTTGGGTTGCTTTCTATGTAGGTATGTGTGTGTGTGTGTGTGTGTGTGTGTGTGTCGAGCCACCTCCAAGAGACCAAAAGGGAGGGGGTTCGTGATGGGTGCAGTGCAGTGCAGTGTAGAGCAGAGCAAACCAAAGTCGTCACTTGAGCATCATAGTGGAAGCCTTGGCTCCTGGATGCGCAGCCTCAGCCCACTCGACTGAAGTTTTGCAGTTGCATCCGCCCATCGGCCCCGTCCAACGCCGATGCACCGGCCGGTTGCGAGGCGCACCACTCTAATAACTTACAGAAGAAACAAAGAAAGAAAGCGGCGGCGGTGGCGGCGACGATGCACTTCCCGACAGGTACACACGTGGGATGCTGAGCCGACTCCAATCGCTCCAACCTTCAGGAACCCCTCCCCAAAAATAACCCCCTTGATCATGCGGATGCGCCCTCATCCAAATGCTTGTCTGACCTGTCAAATCTCCAAAGTTCCCCTTGAGAAGAAAAAAATTTCATCCCTAATTAGCAGCCGGCCACGAGCTTGAACAAAGGGGACGCCCACTACGGCCACTGTCGGTTCACCCACGTGGGAAACAAGGCCATGTCCACAGTGGATTTCTGTACGTACAATTTACGAAGCTCTGCGGCTCTAATAATGATGCTGAGACAAGGAGCCATATGGAGAACAAGGAAAAAAATCAAAAAGACCAAAAAGACCAAAATAAAAATAAAAATACATACCACTAGGCCCGAAGCGCACTGCCCATTGGCTACGTTGGCACTACTTTTTTTTTCACCATCACGAGGTCTGCTTTCCAGGTGGAGAGCGGCCTGGTGCTCCAGTGGGAAAAATTTGCCTGTTTCAATCCACAATGGACACCACCAGCCCACCTTCAATCCACCATCGTTGTACTCGCTCTGGCCAGGGGGATTGGTTTGATGGAATTCCTTGCCTGTCGCTAGTTCCATCGTGCATTGTTTGGCTCACAAGGGCACTGGAGCGAGGGAGGGTCTCCCCTGGCGCTGGTTTTGTCTGGCTGTCCAGTGCGAAGACGAAGAGTGGCCATGTGCTGCAGCAGAATGTATGCCAGGGGCCTTGATGTCACACCGAGGAGAGCATGTTTGTTCGGCTGCTTACTTCAATACGCATGTCGTATACAGGTACAGGTACATGTGTGCGACGTGTGAGACGACAAACGCTTTTCGATGCGTGCTGACCCGGATGAGGTCAAGAAGCAGCAGCAGCTGAACGTCCAGCTCCGCGTTCGTATGTGTCCTTCACCAAAGACGATGCTGCCATCTCTCTGCTCAGACGGACTGCACTTCACGGCCGACGGAGGCCCAGCTGGCGGCATCTCTCCCGATCCGGTGACGGCACACCTCCCGACGCCGGCTCTGAAGTAGGTATGGTCCATCGTCGGGAGTCATACTTCAGATCGTGACGGACGACGCCGGTGGAGCCCCTGGATGTCGACGCTATGTGGATCTAAGTTGCAGCTTGCTTGTACTCCGTAAATCCGTAGTAATGCACCCCTCAAGCCATGTCAACTATCATCAGCCCAGACACAGACGTGCATATGCAGGATATAGAGCCTCCTCGTACGTTGAAACTCAGACGAGCAATTCAACGGTGAGAGGGTTCGAGAGAGTTTGGTACGCGTCTAGCTCGGGACACGAACAGTCAGTCACACGTGAACGTACATCCGGCGCGCGCGTTACCCACCAAGTACTTACGGAGCATCATAACCCTATAAGCTTTGGACGAAGACCCATTGCGCTCGCTGCCCTGTGAGCCCATCCATGTACCACGTTCACGGGTGCACTAAACCCAGCAGCCGGCGCCCGGGCAGAAATTGGAACCACAGGGCGTGAGCCGCAGATCTCCAGCCCAGCAGCTTGCCGGGGGCCAGAGCGTGCGTTGAACTCAGAAGTACCCACGAGACAGGCTTCCTGGAGTTTCTGTTGACATTCGATGCATGTCCATTGAAATCTGAATGAACCCTGGTGAGAAAGAAAACGGAATCAGAGAGCCGTCTTGCGCCATTCGCATTACACAAGACACAATACAAACAAGCACTGGCGAAAGATGGAGCCTTGCATGCAGCCACTGCACAAGTGTTTCCTATTTAGGCCTTTTGGCAAGCCAACCAAGCCAACCAAGCCAAAGGGCGGGGGGAGAGGCATCACGCCGCACCGGGAGGTGTGGATGTGTTGCTCCGGGAGAGCACAACAACACACAAACGTGCCAGAGCCAAAGGGAAGCGCAATCGCTGCGCCGAGACTGTCGGGAGCCCCCCTCGAACAAGCTCGAATCAGGAGGGGGGCTTGCCGGGAATGGGAAACTGGGCTGATGCCGGGGGGTGATGGGGTGGCTTTGCTAAACTGTACTGTAGGTGAGATCCGGGGTCACGCAAGACGAAAGAAGCGAGAGCTTAATCATCACCGTGGGAGTCATACCCCAAGGCATATCATAGGGCGCGCTGAATGACAAGTGGGTGATGGGTCGAGGAAAGAAGATCATGTAAGCAGGAGATAGCAGTCATGGCCGACGAGAGAGAGAGAGAGAGAGAGAGAGAGAGAGAGAGAGAGAGAGAGAGAGAGATGGTTGCTTTCATCAAACGTTGAGTGTTCGAAGAGTCAGAAGATGATTGGCACGGCGTCGCAGGTACCATAGCAGACAAGGTAAGCTTTTGCTGACGAATGGCCCCGTGACGAGGAAAGTGATGAGTGAGGATAGGTAGTACCTGCCCTGCCTACTGTCCGCGGCGTGCGTATTTGCATTTGCGTATTGCATCATGGCAATGAATCGAAACGACGTGAATGCGCTACAGCCCGTTGGAACACGGCAGATACCGTTATCAATCTTCAAAAAAATTCCCCAGAGATGAAGCCACAACCGGATTCATCTTACTGGTGGTCAACGAGATGGCAATGGCTGAAAGCATCGTCCATTGACAGACATGCCCATCGCTTTCACTGCCCTGATGCAGTAAGGTCTCGCAGTGGGCTCTATCCTAGCGGTTGGCTCTACCTAGTACGGAGTAGTGGGCGAAGGCACCTGAATGGCTGCCCTGCTCGCTGGCCACACGCCCCCTGGAACCCACCAGGCCGCGCCTTGCCCACGGCCTCATGACACATAGTTTGGCGTGCGTGGCCGCCCTGCCGCTCTTTCCAGGCTGTAGCGTCTGGCGGTCAGAGCATGAACCGCGATGGTGTGCTGTGACAGATTCTGGTTTTTTCCCGTTTCTTTTCTTCTCTACCGTTACCGAACTGTAACAATGTCTGTTGCCAAGGGGGAGTTTAAATAAAGGTCGATCGGGCCCCGCCTCCTTCGATGATGGCTTGTTGTTCCTGATGCTCCCAGTAGTTATACATCAACCAGCTTGCCATCATCATCAAAAGCTCCTTCACTTCCTGATCTCGATTCGCAAGGTTCGACTAATCAGCACCATCGTCAACTCGCAACAGCATCAGCAAATCATCAACATCAATTGATCCTATATTTCCAAAAGGGTCTCCTTCTAGAAGTTTTGCTCACTCTTCTCTCGCCCTTTACCCAATTTTCCATTTTTTTAGCCCACACCCTGAGGGAAGGCTAGTCACTACCCATTCTCCCACCTGAGCGCCGAGCCCCGAGCACCTCCAGAACCGAGCCCAGGCCCCATTCATTCCCTTCACACACCTCAGTCAGTCTAGGGCCGTTGACGACACCCTCGCGCATAAACACGAGTCGGGCAATAAAAAAGCAAGCTGCCTGCGCCTCCCAATATTTTCCCTGGATTTTTGTCAATTGCGACAAAGCTTGTAGGATATCGAACCATATCCGCAATCAGTTTGCATCATTATCTATTCATGGGTTAATCCAATCCTCAACTATCTCTCTTCCTCCTCAACTCTTCCTACTACAACCACCACCACCCTCCATCAGTGTCTTCGACGACACCTCGACGTCACCACCACCAAGGAAAAAAAAAAGCCAAGATTCAAGCAAACAGACTTCAGCACAACCACCAAAACACGGTCGCATCCCCTCCCACTGTGATCATTGCAGGATCATCTACTTTCTTCCTGCACTACTACTGCATCACTGCACTACCCCGGATTACTTCCTGCTCTCAACCCCGCGTCCTTGGCCAGCTTCAAATCAGGCCATCCTCGTGACCACATCACCCCTCCTTTCACAAGCCACAAAACGGGAGACCATCATCCCCCCTCCCGCTACCCATACCCTTACGCATCAGCTGCCCGTCTTAACCGACCGGCCAAAACGGCAACGAGGAAGCAAAAAAAGCACAAACAAAAGGACCTCTGAGCCCCTCCTCTGATCAAGTGTTCTTTCTTGACAAGAGAAGGGGGCTATTGAATCTTCGTCGACTACCTACTTTTATCCTCCTGCCGTAATCGACATCGCAGGCAGAAGATAGGAAGAAACGATACAATCTACAGACTATCGTCCCCACATCGTCACCATGCCTCACCGCGTCGTTGACTTCCTCCGCACATCCTCTGGTTCTCTCGTTCAGACCAAGAAGAAGAAGTCTCTACCTCACAGTGCTCGCACACTCACCAGCTCTTCTGGTCACTCATCATCATCTCTCAGTGGTTCTGACAGTGAGGATGGGAACCACCCCCACCACAGCAGCCACCACAACCACGCAGTGCACGATCTCACAGGCGCCATCATGAAGAAGCGTCTCTCCCTCCCCTTTGGCCGCTCACACCACCGCGACTCCTCCTCCGCGGCGAGCGGCCTCGTCTCAATCGATTGGCTCATTGAGAGCCCTCCGATCGTCTTCCACGGCACTGCCGCTGATAGCACAGGAGCTCTGGTCTCTGGCCAGATGATTCTGCAGGTTCGCGACGAGACAGGTACCGGCGCTCCTGTCGAGATTGAGTCTTTCTCTGCCGCGCTGCACATCCACGTCACGCACAAGCGACCAGCTCACAACGCTTGCCCAGAGTGCCAGCATCAGCGCACCCTGTTGAAGGAGTGGGCTTTTATCACCAGCCCTATGCGCTTGACTCCTGGTCGCCACCAATATCCTTTCTCCATTCTCCTCGATGGCCATCTCCCAGCCTCAGTCGAGACCGCCATTCATACCGTCTCCTACGACTTCAAGGCCGAGACGCGACTCTCAGCGCCAGCTGGAGCCGTCGCTTCTCCTCACCACCCAGCAAGCAAGCCTCCTGTCATCGTCTTTGAGCGTCAGCTCACTGTGCGCCGCGCTCTCCCGGAACCCGATCACCCGCACCACTCCATCCGCATCTTCCCTCCCACGAACATCAAGGCTGGTGCATACTACTCGTCTGTCATCCGTCCAACGAGCTGCAACTCGGTGTCGATCCGACTTGATGGCCTCTCCTCATTGAACGAAAAGACGCACATGATTGACCTCTGGAAGCTGAAGAAGGTGACTTGGAAGCTTGAGCAGACTGTCCGCACAGTCGCCCCCGCCTGTGAGAAGCATGTGCACCTCGCAAACCAGGGCGATGGCCGGGTCGAAGACGGAGAGGGCCGCCCAGGTGTCGAGCGCCACGAGACCCGCATCCTGGGCGAGAAGATGCTTCACTCTGGCTGGACATCGGACTTCACTAATGGCAAGGATGGCTCCGTTGATATGGACTTCAAGTACACCCTGAACAACCTCAAGCCCAAGGACTGGCAGGGCCGCGCTGCTTGCGACAGCCGCTCCCGCGACGGCACCACCGTGTCCCACGCCCTCCTCATCGAGCTCGTGGTGTCCAAGGAGTACGCCCCCGAGGGCAAGCCCCATCTCTCGGCTCCTACTGGCACAGGACGCATCCTGCGCATGCACTACAATGTCTCTATCACAGACCACCCCGGTCTTGGTATCAGCTGGGACGAGGAGCAGCCTCCGATCTACGAGGATGTGCCCCCGAGCCCACCAAGCTATCCCGTCGCGGAGCTGCCTATCGACTATGAGGATTTGACTCCTCTGAACTACCATGACATGGAAACGCTTGACGCGCAGAGTGGTCACGGTGGTGATTCTAGGCGGGGCTCAAGCGGATGAGCAAAATGCGCTTTTTCAACGACAACTTTATTCCTTTCTTCCCCTTTGTTCTAAGCGGCTTGGGATTGATGTTTTATGAGTTGGATGATACCCCTCGAACGACAGCGTTCTACGGAAAGAAACAGCGAGCCTTCTTCTTCATGCTGGTTTTTTCATGGCGGCTCGAGGAACCTTGCATCTTGTTTTTCCCTTACTGCTCAATATGTTGAACCATATTTACGGACGGCAAGGTGATCATTTGACCTTGGACTGGCGAAAAAGAGCCGGTCTTGTTTGTGTATTTGTTCATCGGCACCTATCAGGCCGAGGAGTTTATTGGGAAAGGGGCCCCGGAGAGGCGATTATCTGGTGTTACGCCTCAAACACACATCACCGGCCTGAGCGGCTGGCACACCCAACATTAAACAACATGTGGTTATTATCTACATAGTTAAAAAAGTAACTTTAATTTTTTGGACTCGGGGATTCCTCGTTACGTGATTCGTTCGAAGAGCTTGTGACTGGCAGCCAAGCTAAACTTTGATCATAGATGTACGCTTTCTGCTTTGCTGTATTATCAACATGATGAACTGCTAACGTCTATGCCATCCTAAAATATAGCTTATTCATCACGCAGTTGAACCAGAGATGTGTAGATTCCTTCTTAAACGGGCTCCGAAGCATAGCCTGATGTGAAGAGCCTCAGAACTTGCTGCCCATGTTTTATGCCACTGCGGCGTACACCGCTCAGGGAAGTGCAATGCTAGCTTGCTACCTCAGGTGTTGATCGCGCTTTACTTGAGAGGGGAGTGATGATCAGTCACTGTTAGAGCCTCAAATCCTTGCCAGTTCTATAGTGAAGAACCAAGCTCGCGTTGAGGGGATCACGAGGTTTGTGACTTCTCTCATGGACATGCTCATGCTCGTAGTCGAGGCCCATTGTCTTACCCTAAACCACCTGAGCTTTCCTTGCATCGGGCCATATGATGGCCAATCTATCCCCTTGGCAGTCCGAAGGCTGCCCACAGGGTTCATGAGCGAATGAAAAACAGGGTACTTAGACACACGCATGATTTAGGTGATGCCGGAAGTACCGACATTCGGAAAAACTACACAAAGCTACATTACATTGCTCGCAACCCAAGCATCAGGTTTGCTATGCCTTACCCTCTGGAATCAGGGCTACATTCAGTCAAAGGGTATTATTATTAGGCTATTCCTATATATACTATTTAGTCTAACTACTAGATAATTTGCAGTAGATGGTATTTATTGATTATTAATAAATCAACTACTAGGGAATCTCTACTCTTGTATGATGACCTTTGTACACATCGGAATCTATTAATCCGGCTTGGCGCTGTGGAGGGGGGCAGCCTTCGGACTGCCAAGGGGATGGCCCAAAATCTTTGCGAATCTTGTTCCGCTTTGAGCTGCGGAGGTGGATCATCCATCGGAGCTGGTGGGAAAAAGCATCCTTGCGGAGGGAGCAACGTAGTGGGCCAAAAGCCTCTAGCATCGTGCACTAGTGACCCATGGAACACTTCTCGATGGATTTGCGCGTGGAGCCCTCGGTGGCATTCGAGAAGCATCTGAGCCCCAGGTAAGGTTTTACAGATTCAATTGTTAGGAGACGGGGAAAAAGAAAAAGAAAACCCGCCGGGACAAGGACAAAAAAAAAACACCCTACCTCGGCGTGATGCAGTTAGGGAGGTCGCAGTCCCGATCAGGTGATTTCTTTCACCGGCGTACCTACGGTCAAGAGCGAAGGGAGGGAACAAAAGTAGCCTGATGCTGATGCTGTCTGTGCCAGCCAAGCAAGGCTACAACCAAAGTGCCAAGAGTTTGAAGGAAAACTTTCGGCGGGGTCGGCGGGTTCGTCGGATTCGTCATGCAAAAAGGTGTGGCGTGCCAGAGTGTGTGAAGAAAGGGTGGGCTGGGCTGGTTGGGGAAAGAAAAACGTTTAACTTCCTAAGTTGCTCTCTCAGGTTCGTTTGCGGAACGAGCCTTGGAACGAGGCCCGGCCACGGGCAGCGAGTGGGTGGTGGTTCATTGACGTTTTGTCGCCAAGAAGTGACGGACCAAGACTTTTCTGAAGGGGCCTGGCCGGATGCGAGAAGATGCTGGAAAATCTCGATGCGGATGGGGGAGGGTACGTAATTGGTGAGGATACCGAAGGATAAGGAACATGCTTGGCTGTTAGGATTGTTGCGATCTGTATGTTGTAAGTTGAGGCATTCGATCGTGTGAGGACCTGTCATATCGCTATGGGCTTGGGTCGAGCAGGCAGGTACTAGTCAGTGAGCGGGACTACTACCAGGAGTACAGTATCATTGTAGGTAGGTACTTTGTAGTAAGTGTTGCATGGCGCATCCTCCTGAGGGCAAATGGCGTACGGAGGCTGAGGGAGGCTGACCGGCAAGCTCGGCCGCTAGGCGCCCCCCCCCCAGATGCCTGACAGGTTGATTGCAGAGCATTATCATTCCTGCGAGACCAGCCTATCGCTCCAAGTTCGATTGACCGGGCATTGACTCTCGGTCAGAGTCGGGGTCCAAACCTGCCTTGGTTCATCGTATCACGACGCTACAGGCATCAATTGAAGGTTTGCTGTATTACAACACACACACACACACACACTAAGTCGAGCACGGACTCGACCGGCGCAAACTGGCCTGACGACGATGGGTGAGCGAACGCAGGGCAGGGATGAGCTTGACCCAAGCACCAGGCTATCAGCTGTCCTAACGAACAAAGGGGATTCTGCAGTGCAAATAAATACCGGGGACCGAGTGATGACCGCATGTGCTGACGATCTGCAGATGGATGGCAGGTGAGCCACAGGTAATATGATGGAGGGTACATAATTAGTGGGATGATGGCATTGGCTGTGCACTATCCACCCAGCTGCGATTATGCGCACAGTACAGTACAGTACAGTACATACTCCGTAGTCTCTCCTCAGAGGGTTGAAGCAACAGCACTGTGCAGCATGCGCAGGGGAGATTCAGCGCTGATCACATCCCCATCGTCACCACTACCCAGTTTCGGACGTGCATGATCATCTGCACCACAAAATCCTCCGGCCTCAGACCACACGCGTATTCGTACTGCCTCACATCGCACATGGTACTTTCACCCCTCACATGCAAATGAATTCATCTGCCATATTACCTTGCATTGGCTGTAGGTATATGACCCCCTTAGCCTACGCCACATGCGCGTCGGGCGGTCGCACCGCTGCTCCACCCCGCTTCGTTCTCGCTGTCGTTGTCGGCCTCCGCACGCTGGTGTCTTGCGCCGTCATTTCTGGCTCTACATATGAATCGATCCGCATGTGGCACAGCTACTAGCTTTTAGCGCAAGGACTTGTTTTTCTTGCTTGCAATTCGTGGATGCTCGTCACTGCCCTCTGGAAGTGACTGGAGACGATCCTTATCCTGCCTTGGAGTCTGCCTACCTGGCGATTGGTAGTACCTCCCCGAGGCGTGCTTCAACTCTGGGGGCATCCTTGACATCATCAGATCGACAGACAGAGCATCTCAGCCTTACACTTACCCGCCTGCATACCTCCACATTTCATGTGTCGCTAAAGATTTATCACTCTGTCTCTACTTACTTGTTTCTGTGGGTTGAAATTGTCTGGGTGCTCTTGGGCGAGACCTTCTTTCGCTTCGATATACCTTCCATCGAAAAGGAAACAGTCCCTGGGCCCAGGGCCAGCTCCAGCTCCAGCTCCAACTCCAGCTCCAGGTCATCTCCACCCATTCACCGCCCTCAACGGTTGGAAACGCCAGGACCCTGCATCGCATCTCACAGCATCGCTTTGACTCTGCGACCATTAACCTTCAGTCTAGTATCACTACTGCGTCGTCGACCTGCACTTGCTACTCGACTATACTTTTCAGTTCGAATAAGGTGCCTGTTCTGGCGAACCTTGGACACTGCGGCGTTCCAGCTGCAGCAACACTGCCTCAATCAACCGAACCTCCCTACTTCCCTTGATCATATCTGACCACGACTCCTGCTGCTCATACAGCACCGGTGTTTGCTACCCTGACCCCCTGGCTCTTCAGTCTTCACCACGACCCCCTTTGTCGCAGGGTCGTCGCTGTCATCGGGGCCTTTCTCTTCTCCCTAAAACCCCCGTTTTGACTTCTAGAATCTCCCGACTCGACCTCACCCACTTTCCTCCGGCTGCGCCGGAACTTCTCTCGTGCCACGCACACGACTATTTACCGGCCCTGGATCTGGCCTCGGATGTAGATTGGCTCCCTAGATCCGCGACCTGAGCTGATCCAGACTTCCTCACCAACCTTCCTGCTGCATGCAAGCTCCAGGAACGCCGAACCTTGCATCCACCCCACGCCAGCACCAGCCCGCCCAGCTCTGCACGTGTGCTGCCATCCACCAGATCAGACCGCGTCCGCACCCGCATCCAAACGGCGACTTAAGCGACACACCTCTCAAGCCACGGAGCCTGAGCTGACCCCGAGCCTCCGACTTGACCAATTCTTGGGAGAGCGAGCCTCCCGAGGAGGCTCTCAGCATGGATAATGGCGACTGTCATCTCTCCGTCGTCCCCTCCTCCCCTGTCACCACCTTCTGTTCGTGAGCAGACCGCTTCCTCCCGCATGTCGCTATCTCAGTCCGATACTGCAGCGCTGGAGAACGGCATTTCACAAGACTTATCGCCAGAGCTGATTGGTAAGACCCATGTCTCACTTCTGTCCTCGTTCCGCCAGCTTCCGCGCCTGCCGTCGTTAGCCATAAATGTCTAGCACTGTGTGTAGCAAAAAGCTGACGAGAGACCCCTCTTCCTTTTACAGCAGCCCAGCCGACAACACCAAGTCGATCCTCCCAGGGACAAACAAGAAGACCGACGGCTACACTCCTCTCACGAACACCCACGGCGCAGAACGGGAAAGACAAAGACTCGAAGTCATCCAATAAGCTATCCAGCACTCCTGCACAGAGTGGACATGCTCTTGATCCTCTCAGCAATGTAGGTGGAAAGCCAACTGTGGACTTGCCGCCCTCCAACGGAGATTACTAACACGGAACTCGGCTTATAGCAAATATTCCTTCGAACAAACAGCAATACTGAACCTTCGATAGCACAGCGTCTTCTGAACCCAAATCGACCGGACAGCCCGAACCCCGACGGCGTTCACAATCAAAGCCTTGACTCCCCACAACAAGTCAGTGCTTCGCCAGATGTTTTCAAGGATCGAAGGTTAGTAGGCCATTGTGGAACGAAGATTCCAATTGGAGGTTTTTTTTATATTGACCTGGAGTCTCTCTTTATAGAAAAGGATCATCGTTTCTGAGTCGTCTTTCGATACGCGGGACGTGGAGGAAGGACGATGATATGCACGATTCCGACTCAGAGCTGGGCGAATTGAGAACGGATGGATATAATGCACGAGCTATGACGACGGTGGTGGGTGCTGGTGGTGGTTTTATCCCGCTTCATAAGGAACCTCCTCGATATATCCGCGTCAAGCCGTACAACAAGAAGTCGAAGACTTTCAACCGATTATTCCTTGCCCAAGAACTGCAAGGCACGAGGGCTCCTACCAATGATGCGACGCCAGGTCGAACACCCGCAATTGCCGTGGGCACGAAGCTGTTGAAGGCAAATGGTGCTGCCATTTGGGCGGCTGAGTTCAGCACAGATGGCAGGTACCTAGCTGTTGCGGGCAAGGATCAGGTCATCAGAATATTCTCCGTCATCTCAACACCCGAGGAGCGACAAGCACAAGAGGAGGACGAAGGATTGTCTGGCAATGGCGGCGGTGAGAAGCTTTCGGCACCAGTGTTTCTGAGCAAACCGGCAAGGGAGTTCGAGGGACATGGTGGGGATGTCCTGGCGCTTTGCTGGAGCAAGAATAATTTCCTGCTCTCGTCTTCCATGGACAAGACAGTCAAGCTGTGGCATATGAGCCGGGAGGAATGCCTCTGCACATTTCCGCACGATGATCTCGTCACATCAATAGCTTTTCATCCGACGGATGATCGGTTCTTCTTGGCCGGTAGCCTTGATGCACAGCTGAGACTTTGGAGCATCCCAGAAAAGGAAGTCGCCTTTGCAGCATCGACGACCGAGTTCATTACCGCTGTTGCCTTCTCGCCGGATGGGAAGATTGCGATATGCGGGCTACTCACCGGCCTGTGCAACTTCTACGACACCGAGGAGCTCAAGCTGAAATACCATATTCACGTACGCTCCTCCCGAGGTCGTAATGCAAAAGGAAGTAAGATCACCGGCATTCGAACCATCAAAGTACCAGCAAAAGTCGAGGGTGGCGAGGACGAAATTAAAGTACTGATCACATCGAACGACTCACGACTTCGCATGTACACCCTCAAGGACAGGATGTTAGAAGTCAAGCTGAAAGGGTTGGAAAATCAGTGCAGTCAGATCCATGCCCGCTTCAGCGACGATGGCAAATTCATTGTTTGCGGAAGTGAGGACCGGAAGGCTTACCTGTGGAGCCTCAGTGATACCGACATGGAACTCAAAGACAAACAGCCCTACGAGTGTTTCGATGCGCATCCAGAAGTTGTCACCACAGCTCTCATGGCACCAATTAAGAGCAAGCAACTACTCAGTGCATCAGGAGACCCAATCTACGACCTTTGCAACCCACCACCTGTTCAGCTGGTCTGCCTGGATGAACAAATGTCTGGTCGGTCCGTTATATCGGAAGGTGAAAGGGGCGATCGGAATTCTGGTGTCTCGCGCAAGCCAGAAGAGAGCCCTGCGTACATCGAGCGATCAAAACACAGCTTTGGCAACATTGTTGTGACTACGGACAGGACCGGGACGATCAAAGTCTTCAGGCAAGACTGTGCATACTCCAAACGCCAGCAGAACCTCTGGGAGACTGGAAGCAAGTTCTCGGGCAAGATCAACGGCGTCGGCAGGAGTGGAAGTGTCATTACCAAAACGAGTGGGGGAAGTCGGATCAATTCCCGGCGAGGCTCACTCAATCTCGGAGGTCCGATCCCTGCTCCCCAGCATGCATCTGACAGGATCATGAGCTGGCGCCAAGACGTCGAAGGCGGAAGACCCGGCATGTCCAACCGCAGTGAACGATCCGTTTCCCCCACGAAGCTCAACAGGACGCCCTTGAACGCGTCTGCAGCAACCCTCGCCTCTGAAGCTCGCAAACAGCCGTACGTGGGAAGCCCTGCTGCCCGCAGTAGCAAGCCTACAAGCCCATCGAGCAGCATCCGCGTCCCGCAAAAGAAGAGTAGTAAGGACAGCGACGTGCCTAGCCTTCCTCCCACGCCGAGCTTCAGTCTCGTGAGCGCCCCTGATGCCGAAACTCGCGAGGAGAAAAGTGACGGCTTCTGGAACTTGGCCCTCCCGCGATGGAAAGGCCTCCCCAGTCTGCGTTACTCCAACACCTCGCCCAACCTCCCCGCGGAGACAACCAATGGCAATTCCGGCTCCCTAGGAAGCGACCTACAACCCGGGGGAGCTTCATCAGTGCCAAGGAGGAGCTTTGGAGTGGGTGATCTCAAGCGCCTCAAGGAAGAAGAGAGGGCGGATCGTAGAAAGTCAATGGGTCCAAAATTCCCAGCAACCGTGGCTGTGGAGGATGCAGAAGAGACAGAGAGCAGGCCCAGTCCTACGAGGAGGAGTGATTCAGGTGTTGGGAAGATGAGCAGTGATTCGAACGCGTAAGGTGTAAGTGGCTGACAGCCGGGAGGAGAGACGGTCTCACGTCGTGATGCGCTTTCCATGGTGGATTGTTCGTAATTTGGCTCGTATGCTGGACTTGCCTGGCATGTTGTAGGAACGAGGAGGTAGAAGCCTGGCTAGGAAGACTTTGTGAGTGGGATTCCGGACAGAGTGTTGCACAGATAATACCCCGGGGCGCATTGGAGCATTTAGCGGGCGTGACAAGCAAAATGAAATATACTGGGTTGTATTGTTTATTGCTTCCCATACGTCGTACCTAAGATCGTTCACGATGTCATGAATGTGATTGCATAAAGTCACCTTGACAGATGAAATCTATGAGAACCTGAGTATTTCGCACTTGGTCATTGCACTACTTTGCACATTGTCGTCCACTGTTCGAAAATCAAGGCCGGCTGTTTTGTGAAGGCATGCGACATCTCGCCGGTTCTTTCGCTCCCCGCCACCTCTTTCTCATCGTGCTCAGCGTCATTCACTCTTGTCCCGGGGTCCCGGTCCGCGACGCTCCTTGCTGAGTATCTGCCGTTTGAAAACACCGCGTCTCAATTCAGAGGTCACAAACACTCGAATATTTCGGAACTCTTCTCTTCTCCGTTCTCTGAACGCAGTCCGTCCATTTAGAACTCCTCATCAGTCTTGAGCTGTAGACGCCTCATTTGATCAGCCCCTTGGCACTGCAAGGCAAGGCCTCCGCCCTCTATACACTGGACCGCCCCATCAGAAACTCACCGGAGCAGCAGCAGCATCACCACCACCGGTCGCCTTCTGACCGGCCTCCTCGACGGCCTTCTTCAGCGCAGGCGGGCTGGCGCCGGTGATGCTGTTGGCCTTGTCGCCGTTCTCGAAGAAGAAGAAGGCGGGGATGGAGCGGACGCCGAGCTCGAAGGCCAGGTCCGGGACGTCGTCGGTGTCGAAGCGGGCGAAGGCGTACTTGTCCGGGACGGCGAGGGTGTCGGCGTGCTTGTTGTAGAAGGGGGTGATGGCCTTGCAGGGGCCGCACCACGAGGCGGTGGCCTGGACGACGACGTGGGGGGTCTTGGAGATGAGCTCGTCGAACTGAGCCTTTGTGGTGATGGATTGGACGGCGGACATGATGGGCGGCGAGATGAGTGTTTTTTTTGTGTTTTGTTTTGGTGGTTCGTTTGAAAAAGACGGGGAGGGGGGGCTTGGGGAATCGGTGGTGAGGAGGAGGGTTGAGCGGTTGTAAGTTGGGAGGGAGAAAGTCGGATTTGTCAGGGCAGGCAGGTGGAAAGGCGGGACGAGCGATGTTTTGCAGCTGGTCGGTCGGTGGTGCGTAAGGTATTAGTGGGGGTTTTGGTTTACTAGGTGCAGTGCTTTGGTGGAGGGGATGGATGCTGTGAGTGATGACGGATGCGAGTAGAGCTAGGTAGCTTGGATATGATGGAATGGAGGATTGATGCAGAGTTTGGGAACGCTGGAAGTTCATTTAAATCCAGGAGTACAAATATCACAGCTTGGTAATCAGCAGATGGCGGGAGGGTTCGGTGTTTGTCTCTGGGATTCGGACGGATGCGTGTGAGCAAGTCCATCCCTCACGCCCTTTACGCTTGATTACCATTACCACTGCGAGCTCATACAGGTATCGTCGGCCAGCAGAGATATGCGGCATGGCGATTGCGGGACTCGGGAGAGCCATGTCGTGACGAGGGGGTGGTGGGGCACTCCGGGTGAAGGGGCGTTCGCAGAGGTGGCACAGCCTTGACGCTGGAGACGTGCTCATCATTCAACAGTTGGCTTACAACACAGATATTGATCTGCTTTATAAAATGTTGAAGGGATTCTAGGTGGATGAGGCCCAACTGTGATCGTTGCGAATATTGAAGTTCTCGTCCGGATGATGTGGAATGTGACAGTTCGCAGGGCTATGCCTTATGCTACAGGTGCAAGTGTCCAATGCGTGAGAGAATGTACGCTTCCATGATTTCTCTTTGATCAGAGTTGCAGTCGGTTTTGGTGCTTGATGTGTTTTTATCTCGCCATGTCCGATGTGGTGAGAGCAGAGGCAGAATAGACAGACGCTCGTTCAGCAGGTTTCACGCAGCATCCAAGCGTCGTGCCAAGCAGCTGCAGCAGATCGTGAACTGAGGTACTCCAGTGCTCCAATGAAATACCTCTGCTGTCCCCCAGATCGGCCAAAAAAAAGATATCTATCTTGCTATGACTGTGCACGGCCTAACTGTTCCTTGTATACCATGTATGATAGGTACTCAGTGGCTTTAGGTTGAGCCACAATTGGACCCTTCACTGTATGTCGTCACTATACGGCGGGGATCCCTACCGCCCAAAGAAAAAAAAAAGCTGAACCACTGCCCCTCCATCTCAATCTACAGTGGCAAGTGGGGCGCGACGTTGCTGGAGGGGCACAAATTTTTGAAAAGCTTCCATGGACTGACTGGACCGGTCTTTTCACCGCGCATTTGGCTAACAATCGACAAGCTGAACAGCCAGCCTCGCAACCGGACCAACATCAAGACCGAAATCCAGTCGAAAACATGTCGAAGCGTACTGCCGATGCTGAGCAGGCCGAGGCCCCTCTCAAGGGTGGCGACCGTCCTGAGCAGATGGATGTAGATGACCGCGACATGGGCGAGTTTGAGGACGAGTTCGAGGACGAGTTCGAGAGTGAAGATGAGATCATTGAGGCCGGTGTTGATGGCAGACCTGATGCCGAGCGGGAAGCTGAGGAGAAGGGTGGTATGTTGCCTGACCTCATCCTCCCGTAACCGCCGTGCGGTGCTCTAGAGACCAGACAGTTGCTAACACAACAGCAGAGGCCATGGAGGTCGATCAAGGCACCTTCATCGTCGGCAGGAACAAGCTTGAGCCTGGTCAGACACTTGCACCCGACCCGACTACCTACGAGATGCTTCACAGCCTCAGCACTCCCTGGCCCTGCCTGTCTTTCGATATCGTCAAGGACTCCCTGGGCGACAACCGCAAGGCCTACCCTGCCACCATGTACACTGTTGCCGGCACCCAGGCCGACTCGGGCAAGGCCTCAGATAACCAGCTCATGGTCATGAAGTTCAGTGGCCTCAGCAGAATGGACCGCGAGCAAGACGACGACGAAGAGGACGACGACGACGATGAAGACGCCGATCCCATCCTCGAGAGCAAGTCCATCCCTCTCAACTCTGCGACGAACCGCATCCGCGCCCACCAAATACCCAACCAAGACCCTTCCAGAACACCCACCACTCTCACGGCCACCATGTCCGAGTCTTCACATGTTCTGATCCACGACGTCACCCCTCATCTTGCCTCCTTCGACAACCCCGGCTCGACCATCACTCCCCAGCAGAACAAGCCCATCTCCACCATCCGCGCGCACAAGTCGGAGGGTTACGCCCTCGACTGGTCACCGACCGTCCCCGGCGGCAAGCTCCTCACAGGCGACAACGATGGTGTGATCTACATGACTACACGGACAGACGGTGGTGGCTGGGTGACGGACAACCGGCCATTCCTGGGCCACGAGAGCAGTGTTGAGGAGATCCAATGGTCTCCCTCCGAGCAGTCCGTCTTCTCTTCCGCCTCCAGTGACGGCACTGTTCGAATCTGGGACACTCGCTCCAAGTCGCGCAAGCCCGCTCTCAGCATGAAGATCTCCGACTACGATGTCAACGTCATGTCCTGGTCACGACAGACCTCTCACCTGCTCGCGTCCGGTGCCGACGACGGCACCTGGGCAGTCTGGGATCTCCGGCAGTGGAAGACCTCCACAGGCGGCAAGGAGAAGCCCCAGCCTCTCGCCAGCTTCGGCTTCCACAAGGAGCAGATCACCAGTGTCGAGTGGCACCCGACCGACGACTCCATCGTGGCTGTTGCTGCTGGTGATAACACCGTCACCCTGTGGGATCTGGCTGTGGAGCTTGACGACGAGGAGAGCAAGGATACTGCCGGCGTCAAGGATGTGCCGCCTCAGTTGTTGTTTGTGCACTACCACAAGGACGCGAAGGAGGTGCACTGGCACCCGCAAATACCTGGCAGCCTTGTGGCTACGGGTGAGGAGTTCAGTGTGTTCCGCACAATCAGCGTCTAGATGTTTTTCCTTTTTCCTTCTTCCGTAGACAGACTTGCATAAATATTTGGAGAAGATACCTCCCGGCTTGGCCTTTTTCAGCATTGCCACTCAGCTTTTGACTTTTGTCATCACCCTTGACTATAAACGACGGTCATATGAATAAATCTCTAGCAAAGAAATCAGCGATCTGGAATGTTCAACCTGGGCTAGTTTCTCTGACATGACCTTCCCGCCTAGGACAGCAGGGTCTTTATCTCGGCTTGTCCAAATTGAATGAAATGTGGGCTCTGGAGAAAATCATGATATAATCCATATACCAGAGGCCAGGCGCACACCTCATTCAACCATGTCTTGTGTTGCTTGGACATGGCCCGCCAGTGTCCCTCATACTAGGCTAATGCATTGGAAGGCAAGTCAGCAATGACTGAAGTTCTATGTTCTTTAATCGACTCCAGTTAAGCCTGGAAGGTCGAATGCTTCGGACTCATCCATGGTTCCGATGCAAAGCCCTTTCCATAGTTTGTTTGCCAGGCTCGGTATATAAGAAATCCGCGTGACTGGTAGCCACTGGGTCAGCTTGTGCATGCCACTTGGGGCCCCCCCAGAGCCGCGAAGTGGAGGCTGAAGAGGAGGTTTTGACTCAACGACCGGACTTCTCAGTCCATGAAGAGTTTTCCATGAGACTTTTGAGTATAATAGAGACCATGCTCACCGGGGCTGGTTGTACGGTCGTGATGGGGGTGTCTTCTATGGGGTGATGGATGGCAATAGAAACCAATAATTTCGTTGCAAAAGAATGCCAAAAGTTGAATTGTTCATCGAAGCTTAGCAAGGAAACAAAGAAGAATCTGGATGTTTCTCTCGCATGTTTGATAGCTCGCGGCACAAGCCTCAGAGACCGCCTCAACAGGGGTCTGAGGCAACCGAAGATCTGAGAAATCCAGGGCTGTCTCAATGCGTTATCCAAGCAGCCGAACAAAGGCCCCGGAAGCAATAGATAAAAGTACGGAATATAGCACAAGAATTCCATTAGGTATGATTGCGGAAAGACCTCCCCGAGATGGGGCAGGGTCACGGCCCTCCGGGATGGAAGCCGGCTGCCCGCCGAAGAGACTACCCCGAAACAGGAAAGTCAATCATGCCGGCCCCTCCGCGAATCACCGGCCGGTTGGAAAGTGGGTTCCGGCCCCGCGGCAGGCATCTACCTAGACGACCTAGACTACCTCGCTACACATCGCTCCTTGACCATTCACAACTTTTGTCTTTGGAATGTACGGTCCTGGGTGCGTCACAGACTTTCGTGAGCAGATCGAACAGTTCTTGCGGCGTGCTGGACTTGGTTCCATGCAGCACCACAGACCCTGGTCCTTTGTGTTCACAGCGTCCCAGCAACGTGCGCACTGCGCAGGAGCCACTCAAGTGCAAGACTCGGCAGCAATCAGGTGGGCGTCCACAGTTGCGGCCCTCGGTGCTCATGCGCGGTTGAACCCGACTCCCATCTCCATCCCAACCGAAGGTCGGCTCAGATGTTTCGTTCCTGCCTATATTTAGCCCCGTAGAGCACGGTACAGCCATCGAGGCCCTTCAAGGAGAGGAGGTTTTTCCTTTCTGCATTAATTCTCGGAATGCCCTTCTTTTGAAAGCTGCCTGGCGAGGAAACGATCAGGCGCCATCACTTGCCCATAGACTTTGGACCCGGTCGTTCGCAATAGATATGCGGTGCACTCAGAGACCGCGATGTTCTCAATGACTGTTCTGGCATTCGATTCGCAGATTGCAGGCAATGATACCTCTGCTCGCCATCATCTTGAGGCTACAAGTGAACCAGTTGATTTAAACGGAGGCTTGAGCCGAATCAACCAGACAAAGATTCGAATTGAGACTGTCAGGTAATTTCTGCCTTCACCATGGCTTCGGTTATGTACCGCCTCTCTGACATGCACATTTGTTTCGATACGGAGGAAGAGGCAGTCCAGTCCGTCTTGGCTCGCTGGCCTTCTTTTCACAGATGCTCCTGCAGTGGAATAAAGGTAGGACTCCCCAAGAGGAACTCAATCAGGGATTTGTGAATTGCCTACAAGATCCTTGTTTGCTTGGAGCGCCATCTCATTACATCCATCATTACTGTCTTGAATCGAATATATGACATACCTAAGAGACAATTACAGACCTCCCCAGAGTAGCTATCGCAGTGCCTACGGCAACGGCTGCTGTAGTATAGATTCCACCCCTGACAATCATCTCCTGCTTCTTCTCCTTGCGTACAACGTCACTGAACCTGTCGTTGCCGAACTGAATGCGCGCATACATGGTTGTCCAATCGAGCAAAGGGAGGTATCGTCCCAGTGCAGCGTCAAAGACCTTTCGCGCTCGGCTTACAGGAGATCTGACACCGTGACGCAACTCGTTGTAGTGCTCATGGGCAAGGTCAACCATGGTATGCACGTCCGGCAGTCGGTACTTAGTGTAGGCGGCAACGGTCCCCGCGGGGCAGAAAGGAGGGAGTTTCTTATCGCTGCCAGGGCGGAACTCAAGCTGGGCCACGGCCGGATCACGGAACGTCTGGAAGAAGATGCGGACATCCTCAAGCCCGGTGATCATGCCCATGGCGTGGAAAGGAGTCATGGTATGTGAGCTGTCCCCCAGAAGGACTGCATTGTCCTTGTAACCCAGCTTGCTGAGCTTGATCGACTTGAGAGGGATCTTTTGGTGCGCGATGAACTGGTTGGTGAGCTCCTGCTCAGAGAGGAGGTCCGGCACAATGCCCGCAAACTCCTTCTTGAACCACGTGGCGAATTCGTAAGGGTGCTCCTCGTAGTATCGAACTGTATCGGTTGCGCAGACCATCCCGGCGCGGAATGAACCGTTCTATATGATGACTTGTTAGACTCGCGGACTATTGCTAGGACAGGTTTGAGGCGACGGCACTTACAAAGTCCGGCTGGGCCATGACGATGTTCTCGTCAGCGGGCCAGACGTGGAGGCACTGCGAGTTCATCCGATATTCACCGCTTTTATCAGCTGGGATAATCAGATCACACCAGAGAGCGTTGCAGTAGACCTGTGAGAAGTCCACCTCTATTTTGCGCATCATGGCTTGGCGGACAGAGGAGTAGGTGCCATCCGTGCCGATGAGGAACTCAAAGCGAACTTCCTTGACCGTCTCTTCCTGCGGGATGGGAATAGTGGGCGAGTTTCCATACTCTTCAGCGGGCTTGGCCACGGGCTTGGGCTTGTTCCCGACGACATCGTCAGCCAGGTTCTGCTCTGAAGTTCGCGACTTTTGCATCCATTGGACGGCTTCGAAAGTGACGACCTTGTTGTCAAAGTCACAGCGGGTCATCTTTTGGTTGAAGAAGAGCTTGGCAGTGGGCTCCTTCTCAAGAGCCAATAGGCAGTACTTGGTGATCTTGTCACGTTGCAAGGTGTGTAGACACTTTTCCAGCCTTCACGTCAGCTGTGGTTCCCCACTAGGTATGTCAGGATAGAGGTTACCTCTCCGTTGGGACCGTAGGTCATGGGAATAAGCTTCGGCTTACCCTTGCTGTCGAACGTGTGGATCATGCGAGTGTAGATATCGCGTGAATCGGCAAGGATGTCATCGAGGAGGCCAGGAACTCCAGCGCCAGAGATGGCCTGGATGCCTCGCTCAGAGAGAGCCAAGGGGATGACAGCAATGTCCGGCCGAAGGGAAGGATCACTGTGGTTAGGGTCTGAGCGAGAGGTGTCAGTCGTCGGTATGCCTCCAAGATGCATTTCAGCGTAGGACTACCTACCTCCTCTCAGCTCGTATAATTCCACCTCGAAGCCCCTTCGCGCTGCGTAGAGAGCAGCAAGGGCCCCTACAGGTCCTGCACCGACCACGACGATCTTCCCGCGTGCTTCCATTGTAGTATGCGAGGAGTGATCCAAGCTGCTCGGAGTGCCAGCGGTTGATAAGTCAGATATTAGGATTAATATGGAAGAAGAAGTAAGACGTTAATGAGGAAAGGAGGAACCGGTTGATGACCAGAGTGTAGATCTGGCACAGGTTACATTCTGAGGAACGACATATGCTTCTTATAGAACATTGAAAGCTGATGGGCCCGTCCTCGAGACGCGGCTTGAGCACAATCTCCATCACCGGTTCATCTCGCCTGTTGCCCCTAGATGACTGTGTCAGTTTCTCCCCTTTCTCTCAGAGAACCCACGCTCGACTCTGATGACAAGAATGTTTCATCATAATACATGGAATCACCTGGTGTCTGAATCGAAGAATCGAAGTGAGATCGTACTTTCGTGGTTCCTTATTGGAGCAGTTCAGGGAGTGCTGCTGCTCAGCGACAGCGACAACGACGGCGTCCTCAACAGCGAGAGCAGGGCTGTCCATCACCTCTTCCAACCTTCGTATTTGTCCTTCGCAGTAGATGCAAATTGACATCATGAATGTGCCCAAGAGGTCCGCCGCGGATGCTGTCAGCAACTTCCGGAGAACTTCGAGCGAGCTGGCACCTATACTATGTCGTGATTTCTTCCCGCAGAGTCTTGGGAACCGAATGTGGAAACTGGCCTGTGCCTTAAAGTGAGCTTTGTACGAAAGCAAGGATATGTCGCTCATGTCAGCACAATGACGGAAGCTCTACTCGGTAGGATAGAGTGCTGCTGGGCTGTCTGACAGTATGACTGGCCTGACCAGCTGCAGATGTCCTACATGTGTGCAGGATTGAAGCTCAATCTACATCATGGTTCAAAGAAATCAAAGACATGATGATCTCACCAGTATGCAGCCATCTGTTGTGTTCAGCTGAGTGTATTGCCTGCTGTGGCTTGTGTGGGTGTGACTGGACTTCGGTCGACGGAAGCCCCGTTGTCCACCGGAGGTGCAGCATAGTTGCGAACTTGACCGGGAGATTTGAGCCAGAGAAACTATATCTGCAGTAATTCAGCTTGCAACCGGGTGAGACTGAAGACTAACCTTGGGCCTTGGGATTGAAGGGGTTTTCTTCTTTTCTTCTGTCATGTTAGGTGCAAAACGACGACCCTCGATGATGAAGTCACACCAGGACACGGCATGAGGCACCTTCCCACAGAGTATCATGACTCTTATGTACGGAACAAGGTGCAGATCCACAGACAATAACCTCGCATGATCGTGATCATTGCCCGTCTCTGAGTGGCGGATCTCTGACAAGCATAAAAGGTTGCAGTAACAGGTGGCTGCGGCCCGGTCGTGGCGTGCGTAGGCAGAAGAGCTTATTCTGGTGGAAGTGTGTGTCGTCATGGTGCCTGGTGGTACTGACACGCTTCTTTGTTTCCTTTCCGACACTCACGGTGCGCCCGCGGTTTTCTCGCACAGTCAAGGCAGTTGGTCGCCAGGCAATGATTGTCTGTTCCGTGAATGACGCGGGGTTCCGGCCACACTGTCGTTTTCCTCATCCTCCTCATCATCTTCTTCTTCTGCCTCGTCTGGACACGAGCCTCGCACGCATCTTGCTTCTCGCGCACCCTTCACAGTCCCTCCCGTCATCACACCGGCTGCCATGTCGTCCAGCGGTCAGCAAACCCAGACAATCCAGCTGGAACCGCTGTCCTCCTCCCACCACAAGGACAGTATCACGCCTGCTGCCCCCCGTGGCGTAGCGGAGGCTGACACCGTGCAATTGGCGCCCAGTGTAGAGGTGGACGACCGCTCCAGTAACCCTCCAGAGCCATCCAGGAATGTCAACAAGGCCAGGGCCGTCAGCGTCATTGCGACGTTGGCGGGCATCAGTTTCCTGAACACCATGGGCTCTGGCATCCTCATCGCTGCCACTCCGCAGCTTGCTCGCGACGTCGGCCTGTCTCAAGCCCTCTATCTGTGGCCTGCTGCCGTCTACGCTCTCGCCGCTGGGTGCCTGCTCCTCGTCTTTGGGGCCGTGGCTGATGTGGTTGGGGCCAAGCTCATGTGGCTTGTGGGAAGTTATCTTTTCTGTGTCTTCACGCTCGCGCTTGGCTTTGCGAAAACTGGCATCCAGGTCATTGTCTTCCGTACCCTTCTAGGCGTCGCCATCTCCATGTGCCTGCCCACCGCCGTCGGGCTCATCACCGCAACCTTTCCCAAAGGCTCATGGCGAAACACTGCATTTGCCATGAATGGCATGGGACAGCCTCTGGGTTATGCCGTGGGCCTGGTGCTGGGAGGCATCTTCACCGACACAATCGGTTGGCGATGGGCTTACTACATCATGGCCGTTATCAACTTCGCCCTCTCCACCATAGCGATATGGTCTCTGCCATCAGCACGCCAATACGAGGGCTCGAGGTGGAAGCATCTTGCCAAAATCGACTGGCTTGGCGCTCTCATTCTGTCGCTAGCATTCGGCTTGTTGATGTATGTGCTGGCGATGGTTTCGTCTTCATACGTCAGCCTTACATATGCCCAGAATGCGGCGATGCTCGGTGTCTCCCTTGCTCTTCTGATTGCCTTTCCTTGCTGGATGCATTTCCGGACCAGGAGGGGTGAGTCGGCTTTGATCCCCAACAGGTTGTGGCGAAATGCTGCCTTTACTGCTGTTTGCACCTCGGTCTTCTTCTGCTGGGCAGCACTGAATGGCATCGAATACTTTACGACACTATAGTGAGTTCCATTCTCCGCGGTTCTGGTTCTATCTAGATGAGGTTTAACAAGTGATTCAGCTTCCAGGAGGTGGAAGGAGTGTCGGCCCTGGAGAGCTCTCTCCGGTTCATTCCACACCCCATCATGGGTGCTGCTGTCAATATTGCTACGGCATACCTCATTTCACGCGTCAAGGTCCAGACATTGGCTGTAGTCTCTGCGATGATAACCCTGATTGCTCCGATTCTCATGGCGACCATCGATGTTGGCGAAAACTACTGGTTTGCTCCGTTCTGGGCTCTATTCTTATCGCCTATCAATCCCGACGGTAACGATTCATTTCTCCAGATCTTTCCTGAGCAAATTTGTGAGGCTAACTACCAATAGTCCTATTCACCGCTTCCAATCTAGTTATTTCAGAAGCGTTCCCCTCCGACATGCAGTCGCTCGCCGGGGGTGTTTTCAACGAAGTGGCCCAGTTCGGGAACAGTGTGGGGTTGGCAGTAACAGCAGCCATTGCTGCATCTGTCACAGAGAGCTCGCCAAAGGGAGACGGACGGGATGCTCTAATGGAAGGCTATCGGGCAGCCTTCTGGACCATCTTTGCCGCCACTGCTGTGGTGGTAGTGATATCCTTTTGGGGCTTTAGGAAGGCCGGCACAGTTGGAAAGAAGGATGACTAGATCTATGAGAGCATCACAGTGTCTGAATGAAGTCATCTATAAAATACGCCGTTCAAAATGGCGAATGAGGCGAGGCGTGTCTGTCGTCGACAGCTTCATGAAACGAGGGACCATTCTTGGCACGCAACGTTGGAGTTGTACTTCCGCTGACGACGGAAATAAGCGCCTCGTATTTTACAGTCCTTCCACTCTCCTCTTGAAGTAGTCGTCAATTTGAAACTCACGCAGCCTGGTACGGATGAAGCGGGACCCTCGTGAGAGGAGTCCCCATTCCGCGACCCCTAGTCGGCGGGTCTGTACATGTCCCACCGCAAGACCCTTTTGCATTTCAATGTTCAGCTAGGCAATTGTGGCGTATCGCCATGCTCATCCGGTCCGTTGAGCTATTCTTCCTTGGGAATCGAGACGGGTCTGACTTTGAGACTTGTACCGGATGACCAACATTGTCAGCCTTACTTCATAATGCCTGTCTGCTTCGTGTTGCCCTTCAGATTGATAACTTACTCTCCTTGAGCATCCAGACTCTTGCTCAACGGGTTACATCACGGAGGCAGATGTCTCGCAGGTACCCTCTCGGCGCTGGCCTTGGGGATTTTCAGAGATTAATGAAAAGGGTGGCAACGAACTTGACTCCCATAGGTAGTAAATGACGGTTGTGAGCGTCTCTGCAAACCTGCCACCGAGTTCTGCATGCGTAACACCGTGAGATGAAGTGATGCTTCAGGATGAGACTTGACGCCTTTGCCACTGAAGTGCAGATACCTATTCTGAGAGGTCGTGGACGTCCACCATCCGAGAAATGCTACACCACCTGACAGGCTGCTGCGTTGTATATTTTATCTGCTACGGTTGTTCGGGGAGTAAATTATCAATTACTGAAGCGAGCGCTTTCTCATCTACTACCGAGTCATTGACAGGTTCCGGTTGCATATAGAGAGACCTTTTGAACTCACTATAGATAGACGTGGCGGTAAATAATGGGCGAATAGGCTACTTGGTCTGGCTTTGGAATGTTACCGCTGCGCCAGAAAGCCTACGTTCGAAGTCTGACGGCAATCTTGAGGGGGGTAAACTCGGAGCGAGATATTATTATCATCTGCATTTGTTATTCGACGTAGTGACGTGGAGTCATATGGTCAGTTCAAGTGTTGGAAAAAGAAAAACAGCCGGAGGTGATGACCGATGCGTTGTGGGCATGAAGTGTAATACAAGGTAAGGTGATCGACATCCGGTTAAAGTCAAAGCCAGTGGGCCAACTTTGGAGAAGTTAAGGATTTGGATTCATCATAAGCTTGTTTTGCAGTCTCCCCCTGTCCCAGGCTAAGTATGCCTGTAGGACAACAGCATACTGTACAGTACTGAGCACTTTGCCGGGGAATTGCATGCACCCTCCCGGTACTTGGCTCGGCATTCTGGACTGGTGGCGGCGTGGCCCTGGAGAAGATGGGGAAGAAGTACTGCTTAGTAGTGGGTAAGGTACTATGATGCAGGTGTCACAACTACTCTATGTACAACTACTACTACGGAGTACCTTAGGCACCCAACCCCTTGATCCTCAGCCATGGTGCCACTTTTTCCCAACGGCAGCCTGCGGTTGTCATGATGCCGACTGATCCGGGCGGATGCTCCCAGGGCGGAAGTTATGCATGATGATCAATGCCGACGACAGATCTCTTGGCCCGTGAGAGCTCCACCGAAAGTGCCGGTTTCCATAGTGCGCGGCCCCCCCGGTTGTCGTGGGACGACGCGCCCACGCAGGGTTCGCAACGGTGAGCGCTTCGCTCCGGGTAAATGAGTCTGTCTGTTCAGTCTACCTGCCCAATCTGGGACGCGGCGAAATGCACCCCGGACTTTTGTTGGCTTGACCGGGGCTCTCAGATTGTGTTTCGAATCACTGCTGGGGAAACAGTCGGTTCGAGATGTGGATTGGCAGGGTGTCCCCCGTTGCGTGATATCGTGCTCCATGACGACGTTGTACCTCGACTCCACGGCTTTGCTTCTTTGTCAGTCAACATCATGCCCTCGGGCAAGTCCTCCGGAAGAGCCAGATCCGGATCTTCAGACGCTCTTGGAGATGGGTGACGGGGACTCTATAAAGGGATCCTGATCTGGCTGTCCGTTTTTTTGCACGGTGATTTCCCTTTGCCGGCACAGCTTCCAAGGCTACCTCATCTCCCCCCCACCAAGTCCAACAAGAGTGCTTCGTCACAATCCCCCATACAGGACCACGGCAATATGGTTTCCTTCAAGACCCTCGCACTGGGCAGCGCTGCCATCTGCAGTGCTCTCGCCTTCCCCTTCAACGCCACCGAGCTGCAGGAGATGTTCAAGCGCGACTCGGAGCTCCAGCCTCGCACGAACCCCGGCACCGGCACCGACAACGGGTACTTCTACTCCTTCTGGACCGACGGCGCCGGCTCCATCAACTACCAGAACGGCCAGGGCGGCTCCTACACCGTCAACTGGCAGAACGTTGGCAACTACGTCGCCGGCAAGGGTTGGAACCCGGGCGCCGCTCGCACCATCAACTACTCTGGCTCGTTCCAGACGAGTGGCAACGGCTACTTGAGTATCTACGGCTGGACACAGAATCCTCTTGTACGTCAAAAGAACCCATTGAATCCTTTTGTCTTTTCTTCATATAGGTGTTTTGCTCTGTGTTTTTTTTTTTTTTTTGCTTTTTCTTTATTCACCAACGACGTCAGGTTGAATACTACATTGTCGAGACCTTCGGGAGCTACGACCCCAGCAGTGCAGCTCAGGTCGTGGGCACAGTCAACGTGGACGGCGGCACCTACAACATCCTCCAGACCACCCGCTACAACCAGCCGTCCATCGAAGGCACGTCCACCTTCCAGCAGTACTGGTCGGTGCGTCAGAACCACCGCGTCGGAGGCAGCGTCGACGTCGGCGCCCACTTCAACGCCTGGGCCCAGCACGGCATGAAGCTCGGTAACCACAACTACCAGATCGTGGCCTCGGAGGGCTACCAGAGCAGCGGCTCGGCCAGTATCACGGTCAGCTGAGGAAGTACGATGAAGAGTCGTTGGAGGAGTTGAAGGGGGGTACGGGGCACCAGAGGCACCCGTGTTGTACAAGGCTCGGATAGGAGATGAGATGAGATGGGCCAAGTGCAGATGGTCAAGATGTGAAAGCCCTGGGCTATATTGCACCATGTCTCTGTTCTGTGGATAGCAACATGCATTTTGTATTGATCGCTCACTACGCGTCATACTGTAGTTGGCGATATGACTGTGACTTGGACCCATTAAGTGAGGTTGACTGACCTCTGAGACAAAGATATGAACTCACACGTATCAAATTCAAGGGGATCACGCATTGTTGCTTGAGAGGAATACAACTCGATGAGATAAAATGAGATTGAGATTTGACAGCTGAGAACCGGCCTAGAAGGGGCGTCTATTACCCACTATTAGTATTGCTGGGGCGCCTCCTTTGTAGGGTCATCAATTGTTGTACGTTCCGCCAAGGCATGCCAAGAATAAAGATTCCATGACGAGAGCAGCACTCATGATTTCGACGTTAAAAGAAATAAGATTAAAAAAAATTAAAAATAAATTAAAAATAAATAAGAGTGATGTTCATCGGTCAAAGAATACAAATCTACATCTTCTCGTACAGGCACCTTAACCCTGGTGAACCTAGGGAAAATCACCCGAAGCGGAGCGACTGTTTTGCTCCACCCCCGCATTTCCATTCTTCAGCTCCGTCCACGTGCAGCCCTTCAAACGCAGATCCTTTCATCACTGTTCATCCCCAACACCTTCACTTCCGACCATTCAGGGCGCCCATGTGAATCCCCCCCCCCAGGGAACCCCAGGATGTACCCGCCTCCTTAGATGGACACCACCGTGGGCCACTCCTCGAGCATGGCCAGCGCTACCAGGACCACGCGGGCCTGCGACGGCTGTCGCTTCCGCAAGGTCAAGTGCAACGGCGCCAACCCGTGCTCGCAGTGCGCACATCTCAACCTCAAATGCACCACCTCCTCCGTGCCCAGGAAACGCACCGTCGGCGCCCGCGGCAGGCTCGTTGAGCAGCTCCGACAGGGTGGCCCGACTGCTGCACCACCACCACCTGCCGCCACTCCCTCCCCAACCATCTATTCCTCCCAGTACGGCGATGCCATGGTGGATGACCCTTCGCCAAACGGTACCTCCGTCCTGTCGGACAGCGTCACCTCGCCCAAGACGCCGGTGCCCGGCAAGTCGCCCTTCTCGGCGGAGTTCTTCACCAGTCTGCTGCCTGACTTTGATGAGATCGTCTACCCCGTCAACCCCGTCATCACTCATGAAGAGCTCAGGGCTGCCATTGCGAACATGCATAACAGCTTCGAGGATGCCGCCCTGGTCTACGCCTTCGGTGCTCTCACCATCAACCTCGCCCAGACCTCCAACGAGGTGCACAAGACCCTCCCGGACCTGATGGACATGGGCCTCAAAGCCCACGACCGCGCGAGCATGGGAAGCCTCCGCGGCGGTGGCATCTTCGGAGAGCTCCCAGTCTCGCCCAAGCGGGTCGCGACCTGCATCTACCTGGAGATCTGCATGATGGCATACAAGCTGTACGATCGGAGCTTCGCCCTGCTGAGGGAAGGCATTGCCATGGTCCAGGTCATGCAGGCCCGCAACAAATCCGCCAGTTTCTTCTCCTCGGACCCGAGGGAGAACGCCCGGAGGACGCGCATGTACTGGGAGCTCTTCATCCACGAACGCTTCCTCGCCATCGCCGCCGGCTACCCCACGGTCCTGCCAGCCCTGCCGGAGGGACCGCCCACGGGTGACGACAGCATCCCGATCCACGTGGAGGTCGGTTTCAACCGCATCATCAGCATGTTCTGCATACTGGACGACCGCTTCCTGGATCTCTGGAGCTCGCAGACGGCCTCTCTACCGCTCGTGGCCCCCGTCACCTCGGAGTGGATTGAATCTAAACAGAGCGAGCTGGACAGGGACGAGCGGGACACGGCAGCATCGCAGTCCAAGATGGCCATGGATGGCCACGAACCCTTGAACGAGCTGCAGCTGGCAGACCTCTTCGTCACGCGGCTCTGGATGCGGACGCTCGTCTGGCAGATCGCCCTCTCGTGCGGCTACCTCCGCTCAGACCCCACGCAGACAAGCCATGAGGGATTGTCGCTCCACTTCCCTGCCGACCGCCTCTCCTCGGAGCTGCGAAGCCTCGTGGGCCGCCTCGAGAGCGTGGCCAGCGTCGGCACCCACGGCTCGGGCATCCTGGAGAAGCTCTTCGAGATCACGAGCACCATCGCCGACGTCCTCGCGCTGCCCATGGCGCAGAGCAAGACGCACCACGAGAACCGGGCACGGATGGATGATTTCGAGTTCCTCGTCCAGTTCCTCCTCGGCTTCGAGCGCGTCAACGGCCAGCAAAAGGTGTACATCCAGGACAAGCTGTCGGCGCTGCAGCAGCAGTATAACCATTCCTCCTTCGGATCATGAATATCATATCATATATCTTTTTTTTTTTCACATTTACTAGCTGGGAAAACAAACTTGGTTTTCATTGTATAATAGCATGTATCCTTTTTTTTGAAGCCCTTTCCACGCCTGTTCCCTTCCTCGAAGGACCTAGGTATCTCGAAAGGGTGTGACTACTATACAGCATGCCCTGCGTCTTCTTTCTTCACACAACTTACGCGAAGAACTGGGTTACTCTTCCCCCTCCCACTTTACGAAGACTTTTCGAGTGGAAGAGCTCCGAGATGAAGCAGCTTTTCTATATATTGAAAATAGACTACTTCTCAGGGGAAATATGACGATTACTATGATTTTCTTTTTTGAAAGCTCATTTATTATTGTGGCTTTATGCATTAAATCTCAAACGCTTTGTCTATCATATCTCATCTCTTTCCGAAGACATATGGATCTTCTATTTCTCGAATAAACATCCTACTTGCTGGAAGGAACAGCTAGCTGACCTGCTCAACAGTGACAGCCTCGGCGCCCTTCTCCTTCTCAGCAGTCGGGAACTGAAGGCCTCCGTCAATCTTCTCGACGACGGCGTTCTTGAATTGCCTAGCAGGGACACCCATCTCGAACAGGACATCGATCTCAGCATACGTGCGGCCCTTGGGCTCAGGGAGGCGGAAGAAGGTCCAGGCTGCGCAGACGAGGCAGCTGCCAGCCCAGAAGAAGCCGGCCTTGGCGCCCCAGTTCCAAGCGGAGGGGTTCAGCATGAGAGGAGTGAGGACGTTGGTGACGATGCCAACGACGTTGTACAGGCCGCGGGCAAGGACAACGGACTTGGTTCGGAGACGGGTAGAGCTGAGCTCGGCAACGAGGGAGTAGCAGATGGGCCCGACAGTGCAGTTGTATGAGAAGGCGTAGACGAGCAGAAGAGAACCAATGGCCCACTGGGCGGTTGTGTTCTCGCGGCCGGCGAGGGATACACAGCCGATGGTGAGAAGGAACACGGCCATGACGAGCTGGCCGGAGAAGTAGAGGGTGCGGCGGCCGAACCAAGCCATTAGGAACCAGGATGAGAAGGTACCGAGAGCGCCGAGGGCATACTGAACCAGGGACATGCTGAAGCTGCTGGAAACATCCATGCCGGCGGCCTGGAGGAAGAAGGTAGAGAAACCCATGAAAGTGCTGCCACACATGGTCTGGATGACCCAGGTGACGCAAACAACCTCTGTGCGGCGAAGGGATGTTCCGCGGAATAGATCGAGGTAGCTAGTACCTTCCTGGGCCTCCTTCTCCATCTCGTTGGTGTGGATCATCATGGAGATGGTCTCGTCAGCGTTGAACTCGAGGCCAGTGTTTCGGTTTGTGAGGCGGTACAGGGACTTCTTCGCATCCTCGAAACGGCCAGCGCGCACAAGCCACCAGGGCGACTCAGGAGCGAGCCAGATGCCAAGAATCAAAGGAGCAGGCCACATCCACTGCAGGGCAAAGGGAATGCGGTATCCCCATTCATCATCACGCTCGACCATGGCCCGAAGCACGCCGGAGGCGAGGAACTGACCCAGGACCCAGCAGAGGTTGACATAGGTTGCTGGTGGTGGTGTTAGCCAATCAATACAGACAAGGGTCTGTGTGTAGAGGATGAGAGACAACGGGACCAACGAAAGAAAACCGTTGTCTTCATCTTTGGGAAAGTCTTACTGAGGTAGGCACGGAGATGAGTAGGGCAGACGTCGGCGGCGTACGTCGTAGTGAGAGTCTGGAAGCAACCCCATGGAATACCTTTCGAAGACGTTAGCGTGGGTCAAGAAGCGAAGCGGCTCTTGGGCAATGGCTTACCGATCAGCATCTCTCCGATAAGCAGCTGCACATTGGTCTGGGCGAAGAAGATGATGAAGACGAAAGCAGCACAGCCGGCAAGAGCACCCATCAGAGTCTTGCGGTAACCGAAGCGGTCACCGAGGAGACCAGCGAGGAAGAGACCGAAGATTTGTCCGCAGAGGGTTCCGTTGGAGAGACCTGACTGCCACGCAGCGGTCAACTGATAGGTGCCGTCGTCTAGCTTGACACCAAACTTGCGCTGGAAAGCCGGGTAGGCGTAGAGGTTGTTGAGCAGGACGACATCGAAGCCTTCCATAATGATACATGTGGAGAGGAAGATGGACCAGAGGCATGCCTTGCGGTAAAGGCGGAGCGACTTGAAGAGACCCAAGTTGTGCTCAGCCTCAATGGCATTGGCAGCCTCGTGGACGCGAACCTCTTCTTTGAGGTCATGTTCCGCCAGAGACGAGGGCTTATCCCTTGTCTCGGAGATGCGTGAGGCCATGGCTGCAAAGGAGCAAGAAAAACTGGTGATCAAGTTCCTTGAACGATGATTGAAAGAAGGAGGAAGAGGCTGATGGTGAGCTTCCTGAACCCGAAGTCTGGGATCTCTTGTAGACTTTATATCTCCTTCATCATGCACAGGACATTTGATTTAGGTGGTGTGGTGTGGTATGGTGTAGTCAAAGACTTGGACAGGCAAGTCACAGTAGCAGGGAGAATGGACGCAACACCTGGACATCGGACCGGTTTGTCTCAGGAGATCCTGGGGTTGCTATTGACCAAGGGGGGGCCCGAAGCACTCCATGGGGAAGACCTGTGGACCTTGGGGATGCCGCGAGGTGGGATCGGGGCAAGCCACCAACAGACTAGACAGGTTTTGGTTGAGCATGAATCTTCCTCGGGCCGAGATAGGGCAGTCATTCATTGGATCGAGGCCATCTCCAACTGCCAAACCGGATGCAGCGAGGAAGACGCTGGTGCCGTAGAAATAGTTGTAGCTCCGACCCCAGAGTGCACGAGACCGTCGGGACCAGAATGTGTGGCCAATGAGCGATGCACCGGCTGGGATGCCCCAGTTTCTAGTGCAGAAGCTTTTGGCGCACGCGTCTGGGGTTCGGGGATTGCGGAGGAGAAGGGAGAATTGTATGACGATATGATAGTCGGGCTGAACGGTTAATTGTAGATGCCGCAGGCTGAAGCTCTGCCGTTGTTCTGATGCCGGTTGGCAATTTCTCGTAAATGAACTTGTGCCTGTGCAGTGTTCTTCTGGAGGTCGAAGAGGCTTCGTACGAGAGCGAGGCGCAAGGATTTGGACGCGAGTCCACCTGGTCAATCGGGATGTGTCGGCAACTGCCGAAGCCATCTCCTGCAGGTGCTGCTGCTGCATGGCATCTCGTAAAGATGCTGCAAGGATGGAATCACAGGCATGCGAAGCAAATGGCTGGTGCCTGATGCTGGAGCTGGAGAGAGCGGGGTTCACGTTAGTACTGTATGTAGTGCGCCACGAGCGGAGTCTCCGCTGACGGAGACTCCGCCAAGTCATACCGGTACAGCTAAATCGGATCGACGACGTGGGGCCAATTGCCATCAACTTAGTCTCCCTCCATCTTCTCCATCACACATGCAGGCGATCAGTGGCCCATCCGTCGCTTCTACACGCCATTCGTCGTCCATCGGGCCGACGATGCTCTGTTTGGGGTCTGTCGAGATGCAGCATGCGCTTTTGGAGATCAGGCATCACTGCCCATGGGGACTGGTGCCCCGTTTCTTGAGGGGTAATAAAGCACGGATCTGGGGTTATTAAAAAAGTCAAACCTGACCAGCTAACTGTGTGTCCCTGTTTGCTCTTCAATCACCATCCGTTCGTCGCGTTATTTTTTTGTAATACCCTTTTCTTACGATCTTTGCAGACTGGAAACCCTCGAGCACTCTTCCTCATCGCTCGACACTTCACATTCTTGCTTCATTGCTTTTCCCTCACTCGATCAAAATGACCGTCACCGCGAGAACACGAGAGTGGTGGAAGCACGCCGTCGTCTACCAGATTTATCCTGCCTCCTTCTGCGACTCCAACGGCGATGGAGTTGGCGATCTGCCCGGCATCACCTCCAAGCTAGACTACATCTCCAGCCTGGGAGCCAATGTCATCTGGATCTGCCCAATGTATGACAGCCCGCAGGTCGACATGGGCTATGACATTTCCAATTACGAGGATGTCTACAGGCCTTACGGTACTCTCCAGGATATGGAGCACTTGATTCGGGAAACCCACGCCAGAGGCATGCGCATCATGCTCGACCTCGTCATCAACCACACATCCGACCAGCATGCCTGGTTCAAAGAGTCGCGGTCCAGCAAAACCAACGCCAAGCGAGACTGGTACATCTGGCGCCCTGCAAAGTACGCATCTGATGGGTCCCGACTCCCACCAAACAACTGGAGGTGCAACTTCGGTGGCGGCAGTGTCTGGGAATGGGACGAGGCGTCCCAGGAATACTATCTGCACCTGTTTTGCAAGGAGCAGCCTGATCTCAACTGGGAGAACCCTGCCACGCGCAAGGCGATCTATGAGTCTTCTATGGAGTTCTGGCTCGAGCGAGGCGTTGATGGCTTCCGCATTGACACCGTCAATATGTACAGCAAGCCTCCAGGCCTGCCAGACGCACCCATCACGGATCCTGCCGCCGAGTATCAGCCCGCAGGCATGATCTACTGCAATGGACCCCGTATGCACGAGTTCCTTGGTGAGATGAACGACATCCTGTCCCGCTACAATGCCATCACTGTCGGCGAACTTCCCCACACCCCCGACATGGCACGTGTGCTCAAATATGTCAGCGCCGAGGCGAAGCAGCTGAACATGGTCTTCCAGTTTGATGTTGTCGACACTGGCTTTGGCAAGACACACAAATACGAAACCACTCCGCGCAACTATACACTTCCTCAGCTGAAGGACGCCATCGAAAGAACGCAAAGCCTAATCAGAGGAACGGACGCCTGGACCACCGTCTTCATGGAGAACCACGATCAGGCGCGCTCAGTTTCTCGCTTTACAGATGACTCCCCAAGCCTTAGAGTCCAGGGAGCAAAAATGCTGTCGATGCTGCAGTGCTGCCTCAGCGGTACGCAGTATGTGTACCAAGGCCAGGAAATCGGCGCGGTCAACGCTCCAAAGGACTCATACCCGATCGAGAACTACCTCGATGTCGACAGCTACCTGTTCATGGACATGGTCAAGGCGAGACATGGTGCAGATAACACCGCGGAGCTGGACAAGGCATTTGATGCACTTCAGCATCTCGCCAGAGACCACTCGCGGATCCCCATCTCGTGGAGTGGCAAGTACAAGAACGGCGGGTTCTCAGAGATCGCCGAGAAGGCGGGCAAGCCCGTCGCCGACTCGTGGATGAAGCCACATCCCCTGGCCAAGGAGATCAACGTCGCCTCTCAAGTCGACGACCCGTCCAGCGTGCTGTCGTTCTGGAAGGAGATGCTCCGCTTCCGTCAGGAGCATGTCTCACATCTCGTGTACGGAGATTACGAGGGCTTCAGAACCAGCGATCCCAATGTCCACTACTTTGCAAAGACTGCGCCGGGCGCTGACTCCCAAGTCTTCGTAGTGCTCAACTTCACCTCGGAGGAGCAGAAGTGGGAGCTGCCGCACCCACGAGAAGGCGGTCTCCCAGCAACCTCGCCCCTGTCACTGAAGATGCTCAAGAGCACACATGGTGGCGCAGATGAGACGGGACTGTTGGCACCCTTCGAAGGACGCATTTTCATGGTTTCATAGATGGAGTCCGGGGATTTAAATGCATATTGTAGATTGGTGATGGCTTTGTTCGTTTCTGGCATTCTTTTTTTTTTTTTTTTTTTTTACAATAGAAAGTATAGTCCTCGATAGAATGGAAAGACCACCGGTAATTAGGTTCATGTCCATTGACCAGCGCCATCCTGGTGAAGTGTTACCGTTACAGCCGTTGTCCCACGAATGGTCCCAATGTTGAGAAAGGCACATGAACCCAGATTGAGGGCCATCCATGCACCCACCCACGATAGGAAATTCAGGTTTCAGCTCTGCCAATGCAAAACCGAAAGAACGACGACGGAATATTGCACTCCCAGCAATGTATCAGTACATGTGGGAAAAGAGCTCGCTCACTTATCAAAGTCCCGAAGACATCTACCGTCGGTCGCCTCTCTAACATGGGCATAGATTCACCACTAGAACAACGAGGCAACGTCAGGTGTCTGGTATCACCTCCCATGAATCACTGGCAGATGCATTGCGCTTTTAAGCCGCGCGGGAAATACAACCACAGCTCAGAACGAACTCAAGATGTGTCCATTTCGAACCTAGTTCATAGAAGACGTAAGCCAGGACGTGTCTGAGGAGGAGCTGAGGAACCGGACAAATGCAGAAGCTCTAGTCACAACAACAAGCAAGGAAAGTCCATGTCCACAGGTGTTGAGTGCTGATACAGGCCTTTGCGACGGGCCAAAACCTCTTTACTACTGACATTCTTCGCCGCTGGAAAAGCCTATACTTCTCTGCTCCAGCTGCTCAACGGGCACAGAATCTCAGAGGGAAGGACCCCAACCCTGACGCAGTTCGAACAGGCCCCAGCACAGGTGCTGCTCTTTGTGCAAAAGATTGGCGGACTGCAGCTGCCTGGCCATCTCGCCTGGGCCTCATCGCTTTCGTCGTCAGGGTTCTGCATACCGCTTACCTTGCTCGGCGCGTGTCTCCAATCTCTTCAGCATCGAGACCTCCTGGGGATCGAGTGGCCGGCTCCCTATCTGACTACCCGTGTCGTCGTGACTGGTGATTCGGCCGTTCATTATGGAAAAGCTCCCCTCCGGGTGCTGAGGTAGCCCTCGTGCGATGCTACCGGAAGCGGCCGTGCCTATCGAAGGCACAGCTGGGGACTGCAGACTCGATGAGCACGAGGCGATTGCCAATGGGTCGAAGGTGTACATACGCTGTCGAAAGCTGCAAATATGACGACGAGATGTGCAAGCTTCATCTTCGTACGCGGTCCGTGGTCTAAGAAACCGCTGTAATGCAGATGTGCCTCTAGCTATATAACGTGCGTTCTCGGGAAAAGAATCGCTTCAGCTTGGCTACTTCTTATACTGCTTGTTTGGAGATGCGCGCAGGGACCTCACGTGAATCCATTTTCATCTCGCATATCGCATAGCTGGCAGACCATCCCTTGCCATCCGGTATGAGATCAACCCATTACTCTGTCATCGAGATCAGCATCCTGCTGTCTTATCGAGAGACATTTCAGGAGCGCTAGACAATTGTCAGAGGAGTCACGTATCCCGGTTGCCGTTAAGGTCATAATGCACGAGTGTTAGTGTCGCTTGATCGTATGATAACATTACACTGAGTACTTCGGCGAGTTCCAGGCACAGTGTGCTGGGGAGCAGGCGCGTGGCTGCATGGTGAGTTTCCGAAAGTGCCGAATCTTCTTTTCATGCGGCACGACAAGACAAGACAAGACAATACAAGACAGTATGGAGTCGGTCGGAGTAGTCTCTGCACCGGCCCGACTGCGTCACGGATAGAAGGCAATGACCGGGGTTCTTAAGGTGATGAGACATTGGGTCCCGATCCCAGCATCGGAGACATGCCAAGAACAATGGCAACATCGGACAACATCAGACTTCTTGTTGACTAAGAGTTCGATTCAATGAATGCACCGGTCGCCATATGTTGTGCTGTATCAGTGGCATGCAGTGAGCTTTTGCATAGTCCAAGAGTCTTGGGGCTCTCGTCCTTTTCTCACCTGGCCGGCGAAGCAGCTCTTCGAAGAGCCCATTCTGGCGTAACTTTGTGGCATGCTGCAACAGGAACTCAGGTAGCTCTCGTAGATCATATCGTTCTCTCGTGATACAGGCTTAATGATAAGGTTCAAGGCGGTCGCCAGGACTTCGAATCGTACGGCTCGCCGTCCCATCTGACTGTATTGAGTCCCAATATCAGATGGCTCAGCTAGACCCTGGCAAAGGCTCCAATATTCTGTGTTTGGGCGATCTTCGATATGGCATGCGCTTGGACATGACCCTGTGCGCTTGATTCAACGGCAGTCAGGGAGAGAAGTAGCGCCTACTACTGAGCTCCCTAGAAAAAGGTGCTGGCGTGGGACCACTCCGCAGGACATCTGATAGAGCAAGATTCCAAGCAGCCTGTCTGCTGAAATAATAGCACATGGGTGTTGAAGCATCTCTTCGGATCAATGGCGATCTTTTGCCAAGTGGCAGGGCAGCCAACGCCCAGAATGTTTGCGCCGTGCCCACGGTCTAGTGCTCAGACGCACAGCTTGAACGAGCGGCCCTGCTCTGATCAAGGTCTCCCTTCACTTGATGCCAACTTGCTGCAATATGTTAGTGCTTCACATGACTACTTCAACGCCGAATTGCGTAACTTTTACCGCTGTCCTTACTGCGTCTTCTGCCAAAGATGGACAACTTCAGAGGCACCTAAGGAGGCTTTCTGAGAACCAGGATAGGGAGGCAGACTGGCTGTGATGCCGGAAGCTCTGACTTTGCTCTACGCTGTTGGTCACTGCCCCAAGCACACAAATCCTCGCATGTCTTGTCGGCAACGGACGGTCTTTGGTTATTTTTCGGTAAATCCATGCGTGCATGTCGGTAGTTGGGGTGCACAGCATTCAGATCTTGGGGTCTCTGCACTCTGGGTTCACTCCAGAACCCGAGGAAATGAAGTGGGCAAAGTCCGGCATCGGCCGCCGCCGCCCCTTCAAGATCCTACGAGTTTGTTCTGTTCAGCTTGTGGCCACCGTAAAACTCTGTGCTACCTCACGAGTAGGTCAAACAGCAGATTCTAGAATGCGAGGGCAGCTCCTGCATTCGGCCAATGCCTAGATTAGAGGGAGCCTTGATAAATTCCTCTTCGTCCCCTGGAAAAGAGTAGTTCCTGGTGCACAGTTCCTGGAAGACGACGGCTTCCAACGGGTCCAATGGGAGCGAAGCACACTGGGCAAAGGTGGCGGAAAGTCCTATTTTACCCGTAGCTGTGGGTGCATTCATCAGCCTTGAAGCGACAAGGGCTCGGACATGCATTGGTTCGCTCCACTTGACCGTGGTAAAGAGTGGAAGGGTGCGAGTGGTACGGTACAGTGGTCGGGGAGGACCGACGAAAGAGCGTTTTCTTCGCTAGCATCTGCTCCAGACGAATACGCAATCGTTGGATGTTTGTACATGAGAATTCGAGAGGCATCAGGCACTCGCGGTCTCAAGCTCGGCGGTTCCTCCAGTAAGGTCCGGCCACAGGACTGTCAGCGATATCTACCAATTCAGGGGTAGGAAATTCGTCAGATCTGCATGTTTTGTGAAGTGAGTGAGTGGGCTTGACGCAATGTTTAACCGCCCATATCCGCTGGAACTATGTCCAATGGTATACTTACCTTCCACGTGTTGTGACATAAGGGCGACCTGGTTGGATTGCCTCGACAGGAAGACAACTGCAATAATCTACACGAAATATGCTACATGTTGCCTCAAGGAGACCATGTAAGCTTGTGAGCGCCACCATCCTCGGCAGTCTGGGGAAGGCTGGGTGCAGCAACGGGGATAACGGCCCAAGTTACAAATTCGTGCCATGGAGGTGGTGGCCTGTGCGCCATTCCAACCCCAGAAGCCCCAAGAATGGAGTTGGGACGTGCGCGACTTGCTTCCCCAGATTGAACTGCGTGCGTGCGCCTTCGATCCCCAGTCTCATCTCGACCCCTTGGTATATACGGAGTAGGTGGGCGTGAGACCTGCAACTCCGGTGGAATAGGTTCTGCGAACGCCGTCTGTTAACAAGCATGACGGCGTCGTACCCCAGAAGAAGTCGGCAGGGAAAGGGCTGCGCTGAGGCAGGGGCACGAACTGTTGCAGACAGACAATGGCTCAGGGCCAAGGTTCCAGCTAGACGACAATCGGGTAAGTGAAAGATTTCGGGGGGATAAAACCGCGCGTGCGCAATCATTCTTTCCAGGGCTTAATCTCCAGGGCCATACCGGTAGAACCAGAAGAGAGCATGTACATCAATACTGTGCGAGAAACTCAAGTCCCTGCGGCCCCTCTGTGGTCACCTCCAACTCGCTGGGGCGCCAGGTCGTGTCGACGACCCAACTGCCAGCCCACTACACCCACGGGTAGCGAGTCTTTAGGACTGTTCGACGTTGAAATGGTGGTGGCGGTAGCGCCGAGACGGATCTGTCTCTTCAACGCTTTTGGGAGAAGCGGACGCAGACATGCGCACAGCTATACCGCTCCCTCTGGCACGGCTTGCTTGTTCGAGCCTCGAGCCTCGAAGCCATGTCCCACGCACATGCTGCGTTAGCGGGAATGTGCTGCGACGTCGATGGAGGGTATCGTCGTGTTGCCGCGTTCCATCTCTCCGTCATCGCCTGGTCAATACCACTCTCGCCTCTTTATAGATATATTTGAAGGCTGGGGTGACGGGCATCTGATTGGAAGGGCTCCGCGAAGCACCGAGCGCCCAGACCGAGGCCACACCAGCCCGGCCCAGGAAAGAGTTGCACATGACCCTCCCTCACTCCACTAATCCCTGTGTCCCTGCATGACAGCATTAATGATGGCTTTGTGTGTTCGCTTTCGTTATCCTTGCTGCTTCTCCTGTGCCTTGTCGTGGAATGTATACTGAGCATCACCCTGGGCAAGCGCCTGAATGGCGTACGCGTTCCAACCGTCGTCGGTCGTCCTGGTGCTTGCGCTTCCCATCAAGCCATTGATCTTGGGACATCCAGCATATCCTACATTGGGCAATGTCGCCACATTGAACGTCTTGTCTTCCTCTATCAAGAAGGTAAGCGAAACGCGTCATAAGAACCGACGGGCGCATACAGCGTCTCGGTAGGCCAACACTCCAAAGTGGTGCTATAAGCAAAGAGAACCGAAGGTAGCAGCGAGTACAGCAATGAATGTATAGTGAAGTCCAACGGCGATGACCAAGTCTTTGATGGAGGGGGTATTCGTCGAGGGCTGTGGATATGATCTCAGTCGTCGAGGCTGTGCTCACAAACCGAACACTACTACTCCGTATAGTATCGACAGCCGCCAATTTTACGGAATTATAGCGGTTCCTGCGACTGTCCGGAACTGCGACGGCGAATGCACGTTCTGGTGGAAATATTCCGGGGGGATGGGTCCCCAAGGCCCGCAAACGAACGAATTCCTGGTCGTGGCGACACGGATTCTTGTTACTTTCAGCAATGACCCCAAGCGCTGGCGTGGGTGTGCGATGTGCCTCATGCGTGACATGTCGTGCGGCAATACGATGCATACAAGGTACATGGCAACCGCAGCCAACGCATCGTGTTGGCCATTAAACCTCGCAACGTGGGCCAACTGATCCCGATTTGTACAAGTTCGAAACACCCAGCTACCTGTAGCAAGAATGCGTCGTGCGACGATTTTGTCGCTCATGAGTCACGACGGAAGACGGTGGTGATAGTGAATTGAAGACACGGGTCACAGGGCCAAGAGGGCGGTGAGCGTTTCAAACTACCAACAGTAGCGATATCAGACACCACGGCCAATCTGCGGCATGAGGCTCGCTGGGGTCACCTAACGGTGCCGAAGCGGCTCCCAGGAACGGACCAATATTGGACCATCTTCAGCAAGCGTCGCGCCCAACCACCCGCTAAAGCGTTCCTAGCGTTGGGTGACAGAGGGGCAAGCCTAATTGATACTGAGAGCCAAGACTGGGGTCCATCTTCTTGCATCTTGCTCCTATTTGGCGATGATGATTTGCGTGTTGATGCGCGACTTGTCTTTCCATGCAGAGTCTTTGCAGTCTTTGCCCACTGAACGATTATGACGTTGTAGAAGGTCCCTGGGAAGAACTAACTTCCTTCAGCCTGCGTTGAGGGGCAGGTCTGTGGCTGGCGACTCTGGGTACAGTTGACTGTGGATGACTTGAAGCACTTCGAGTGCGGTTTAGCAAGCAACAGCGGAAGCCCGTTATCAGATCGAATTGCCTCAGCCCATCATTGCAACAGTCCTCTGCAAGACGCCAGGTGCCGGATGCGCTGACCTTGACGAGAAACATATTCTAAAGCGAGGGTTCTGCTCACGGACGAGTGTCCTGTGCTGTGGAGGACGCGTTGCGAATGGCGAGAGGATTAACAAACTTGACCAACGACCCAGTCTTTCGGCATGCCCATGTAGTTCTGTACATCCACTGACACTGCGCTAGAATCAATGAGGCAGAAAAGCCAGGCAAGCATGCATGACAAGAGGGTCTGCATGCAGGTTGTCGTCGTCGTTCGCTGTGAGGACCACTACTGTAGCATTCACGGTTCGAGAATCGATCGACCGTCCCACGGAGGGCCCGCCTGTAAGGTGTGATTCTTGCAGGGATCCAGCGGCTAGGAAAATTATTGATGTGTGACCGAGGTGGACTTGTTGCTTCCATTGTCATCCAGCATACGGCTAAGGCACAGTATCCCTGGCTCTACAGAGTACTGTAGCTCGATGATGACAGTCATCCAGGATACCTTGAGAACGTGTGAACGGGAAATGCTATAGCAAAATCAATCGTAACAGGCAAAGGAAAAGATCGAGTCTTACCTTGGGTGTCCCCAGCATCGACACCAATACTTTATGCGAACGTCGAGGAAACATTGGATGATCGGATTCGTTTGAGCTTGGAACAAACCATAGTCTGGTGGCAGCTCTCTTGAGTTTCCACTGTCATAACGAGAGCGAACTAGACATCATGATTCTCGTCATTTAATGCCTTGCTCAAGTTCCTTCAAAACACGAACACGACCCGCCGATACTTCCCTGGATGTTTTATCATGAAGTCAGGTTTGGCAGCATAGGTAGTCTGCCAAAACGCCAACACGACACGACTAGGGAACTGCCACAGGTGATATGGCCTTGTTTCCTGGCGGTGCATTAAACTGTAATGCTGGACGCAGGGACCGAAATCGACCACCCGAAAGCGTCGAGAAACCCACGTCGGAGGATGGCGCCTCGTGGCCAGAAGCCGAACAGAGTTTGGGACAAGCTGGAGTACAGTGCCAGCAGCTTCAATAAAGATTGAACTCTCGGTGAAGAGGTACACCTAGAACTCTGGCTGGGCACTTGTCCTCATCCACCGTACCAATGACGAAGCTGGTGTGGCGGAAGGGAGGTCTCGGCTCGGACGGACTTGGGACCAATCTGGGTTCGTGGTGTTTTTAGCTCTCGCTGTAGAGCTCGGCCCAAGGCGGGATTATTCAAGAAGGAACCTGGCAAACAGTATCATCGCCGTTTGAGCCACAGCACGAAGCAGCAGCAGAACCACAGCCCAGAGCGACCCAAGATGAACAGGAGGCTCCGTCCTACTTGCCTTCGTAGCCCCGAAAATCCCACAGCGCAACAGCAGCCTGCACCTAATAAAGTCCAAATGTACCACGGACTCACTACCTACGCAGGGCCGGTGCTACCCTCCTCCACTGCACGGCAGCCAATCTGGTTGCAGCGTCTCCACGGAACCCCATTGTCAGCCAATCATACTGCTCTTTCGTCCCCATCAAGCACCACCAATTGACGCCCGTCCCCTCCACCATCTCCGTCACCTGCTGCACCTGTTGACCTGGTGCTGGCCACTGCTACCGCTGCAGGAGTGAGTTCACTGGAGAATGGAAGGATGGAACGACTCTTGCGCGCCTTCTACTGTACAAAGGTACCTCGGTCACTGTCCGCGCACGGTAACTCGCACAGTACCCTCATACTCGCCGGCTGCCTTCTTCGACCCGACCGTCGGTCGCTTAACTCTTTCTTCTTCTGCTAATACCTGTTCGTTCTATCATCTTTCATTGCGCGTCGCTTTGCAATCGTATCGTATTTCCCGACAGGCTTGAGGAGTGCCACTGTCGTGCCGCTCAGTCACGACGACACGATCTGCCCCGTTGGCGGAGCATGCTGCTTCAACGACTGGCAGCCCACCCTCGCCCGTTCCCGCCTCAGTGTCAGCGCATACACCTGTGCCTTATCTCACCGGTGCTCTTCTCTGCATTGACCCTCGTTCCATATTAAATTCGAAGCACTGTCCCGTACCGACTCATTGCCTGCTCCAGCGACTAGAGCTGCCTGAACAAAGCCCAACGCTGCTGCACCGCGATTTGTCTCAGGACGTCTGCGCCCCACGACCAAAACGCCGCACCACGCACGCTTCGGGTCCCAACAGCCGCCGTTCTCGCTGTTACAACCTCTCTCTTTCTCTCCTTCACCTTTCCCTCTCGCAGCGCTTCACGAGAACCTTCCTGCGTTGCGTGCCTCGGGCATGGTCATCGACGACGCTGCTTCACGAGATCCGACCATGTCAAACACCGCGTCTTCCAACGTAGCCGTTGGCACCGCATCCGCCAACCCTGCCACTGCGCCCGACGATTCTGGTGAGCCCCCCTCTGTGCAGGCGCCCACCGCGCTGCCCCTCATGTTCCTCCAGCTATTGTTGCCTACCTGTCGCCAAACTGTCGCCGCCCGTGCCGTTGAGCTTCATAACCAAGCGCGGGCAGCCGCATCGCCGCCAGTTTTTTCACTCGCCATTCTCCCTATGTTATACGTTGGCCAGTCTGCTGACCCATGCTAGCTTCCTCTATCACTGTCAATACCAAACCGCCCGCCAATTTCCCGCCTCCCAAGACCGATAAGCCCCGCCCCCATGTCTGTGGTACTTGTCAACGTTCCTTTGCCCGCCTTGAGCACTTGAAACGTCACGAGCGCTCTCACACAAAAGAGAAGCCCTTCGAATGTCCTGAGTGTACGAGATGCTTTGCTCGGCGCGATCTGCTCTTACGACACCAGCAGAAGTTGCACCAAACGTCAACTCCCTCGTCCCGTCCACGCAACCGTCGCGAGTCTGCCAGCGGCGCAACCCCGGCGCCCAGTAGGGCGAGGAAGAATAGCATCGCTGGTCCAAATGCTGCTGCTGCCGCTAATGCGGGCAACGCGCCCATGCGTCCCAGGGCCAATACCATCAGTCATGTTGATGGTTCTGCAATGCAGCTCATTGCCGCAGCAAATGCCTCAGTCGCCAGGCAGCTTCCAAACACACACAGTCGCCATCCCAGTCTGGTAGGCTTGCCCATTCACAACCTCGACCAAACGTTTGGCGGTATGGCCGCTGCCATGGGGCAGAGGGGTGTCCAGCACGGTCTACCGAAGCTGGAAACAGTCCAAATGAACCACACTGATTTTAGCAACGGGCTGCGAACGGCGCCTCCCATGGCTGCCTTCGGCAATGAGTTCGATTTTGGAGATTTCCTTTACGCTAACACGGGCACAACTATTAACCCAAACCATCTTCACTACAACGACTCACCGCCATCCATGGCCATGGAGCAGATTTCCCCCTTCCCAACGCCGATGAACGATCTATCAACGCCACAGCTTGATGACAATTTCGACTGGTTGACAGGGTTTGGGCACCAAATCAGCATAGCATCAAACGAAAATGTGATCGACGGGTCAAGTCCGTCAGCGATCAGTACGACGAGTCAGAGTGGGATTAGTGATGTGATGGTGGACGGTTCGAATCACCCGCCGGCCGGGACAAGTTCGATGTGGCAGTCTTCCTTGATGGGCCCTCCGCAGATGCCCAACGCCTTCTCGATGGATCTTGGGGCGGTCTTCCCTGACCTTCTCAGCGGTGCTCCTTTGTCACCTCAGCCAGCTTCTCAAAAGATGAATGACCCTTACTTCTCCACGCCTCCACCGTCCCTGAGTTCGTTGAGTCCCTCCATGATAGCAGGGCTCAACACGCAGAACCTGAATCAGGCGCTTGGTTTCAACGCCGGCCCGGAGACCCCCTTGTCACTCAGCGGCGGCAACCACGGCGCATCCCCTGTGACCACCATTACAGAGAACACACGGACTGCCATTGTGAACGCCTTGTCCCAGTGCCTGCCGTTCGGCGGTCGTAAATATTCCTTTACCTCACACGGTTCGCCTCAATCACCTCAATTCCAGAACACCTCGGGTCACCCAACGGCCAACAACTTGCCAAGCACCCGGGACCTCCAGAGATACGTCGGATCTTACCTCCTCTACTTTCATCCCCATTTGCCTTTCTTGCATCTTCCCACCTTGTCCTTTGATGTTCCCATATCCCCTAGTGGTCGACCTGAAGGTGTAGGCGGTAGCAGTTGCCTGATTCTTTCCATGGCTGCCATTGGCGCATTGTACGAGGGTGAGCATGCACGGTCGCGAGAGCTATTTGAAATGGCGAAGAAGATGATATTCTTCTACCTTGAGGAACGCCGAAAAGCCGATGTACGAAAGGCCGATTTCCGACGAGCCACCCCAGGTACTGAACATGGTTCCCATGGTCATGAAGGGCCGGTCCATACGCCTGTATGGCTCGTCCAAGCTATGTTACTCAATGTAGTCTATGGGCACAATTGCGGTGATAAGACAGCGAGCGATATTGCGTCTACACATTGCACAGCCCTTGTGAGCTTGGCACATGCGGCAGACCTGGTTCGACATGTGCGCATTAACCCGACTGATACACAGATCGCAGACGATGGCAATTGGCACATGAGAACGGAACAAGACGAACAGTTGGAATGGTTGCAATGGAAGACGGTGGAGGAACGCAAAAGGACGCTCTACACAGTTTTCATCCTCTCAAGCCTTCTTGTATCCGCATATAACCACACCCCGGCTCTGACAAATTCTGAGATCCTGCTGGACCTGCCTTGCGACGAGGAGTTTTACGCGGCGGAGTCAGCAGCAGCATTTGCTGCGAGGGGCGGGGTGAAAGCAGCAAATCATAACCGCATGACGTTTCATGATGCGCTGGGGGACTTGCTCAGGTCGAATGAACGGCAGCAGAAACAGATGTCCAATCCCAACAATGCCGACGGAGAGGTTCCACAGAGCGACTTGAGGCCGAGCACGTTCGGTTGCCTGGTCCTCATCAATGCCCTTCACAACTACATATGGGAAACACGTCAGCGACACCACAACAAAGTGTGGACGAACGAGGAGACGGAAAAAATGCACAAACACATTGAGCCCGCACTAAAAGCATGGCAAGCCGCCTGGGCGAGCAATCCTCACCATACGCTGGAGAGGCCAAATCCGTACGGCATGGGGCCACTGTCTGCTGATGCGATCCCCTTGCTTGACCTTGCGTACGTGCGTCTCTTCGTGAACCTGTCCAGGTCCAAGGACAAGTTCTGGCAGCGCGACTGGGATGGCGTGGCAGAGGAACTTGCAAGGGGAACCGAAATCGTTCAGCATGCGGAGCAGTCGCCTGCATCGAATTCCGAGTCCATCGCCACTGGAACTGAACTTTCCGAACACTCGGTTCCTTCTTCGGTATTCACCGATTCCCCAGCCACACAACCCTCCTCAACTGAACCCTCTGGTGCGAAGCTGCAGGGTCAGTCCGGCTCGTCTTCGCGGGTCATCTCGCGACGCGAGAAGCACCTCCGCAAAGCTGCCTTCTACGCCACCGATTCACTCGCTATGTCTAACAAATTGGGAGTGACCTTCGCCGATTTCACCAGCCGAGAACTCCCTTTGCAATCGGCGATGTGCTCTTTTGACTGTGTGCAAGTTCTTGCCGAATGGATTGCAACATTGCAGGATCGCATAGGCCGTTATGTTGGCATTCTGGGGCATGACGCAGTAGATCTTCAAGCTATGCCGGCTATCATGCTTCTAGAAGAGGAAGATGTGAAGCTGCTCGAGAAGATTCAGGATGTGCTCTCCTCGATCGAGATGAAGATCAACTTGGAGGTGATGGGAGGCAACATGACTGGCGCGGAGACACTGCTGTCAGCAGAGGGCCACAAAGGATACGCAGCCAAGATATTGCGGGTCATGGCACTTTTGATTGACAAATCCGCGGTCTGGCCTTGCACGCACCTCATGGCGCAATGCCTGGAGACACATGCAAATCACGTTAAGGTCAGGGCAGAGAAGTCGGTAACATCTTCCGACTGAATGAGCTTCTGCACCCGATATGAAATAGCTACGAGCCCACGAACCTGGTCCACGCAGGCATTGGCAAATCAAATCAAGAGCGGGGAAATGTTACAATAATACTGCGATGTCTTGGGAAGAAACCCTGTGCAATGGCCGGGGCGGAATCGACGTTAAAATCCAAGAATTCTACATACGTTTCGGAGTCAAGCGAGTGAACATAAGAACAGAACGAACTGCGGCAAGAAAGAAAGCATACCTTTCACTCGAAGTACCGTAGACAGCAATGGAAATGTACATTTACTGGCTGGGTTATCACAGTCTAGAAAATACCATCTATGTTATGGCTTGGCGAGACTTGTGTGTTATCATGACGACTTGCGACGGAAAGTGAAATATCACCCTGATCGAGGCTCAAACCCCCAACGCCTATGAGAATGACTCCAAGCTTCAAAGTCTCAAGAAAAGACAGAGTACCGTCACGGCCACCATCGTACAAAGATCTGGCCTCAGCGTGCGAATGGCTGTTCCCTCTTCCTCCTGAACCTCCTCATCATACTCTCCTTGCACGTTTCCCCTCGGCCAATACTCACAAACTACGTACCACCCCCTCTCATCGCACAACTTCCTCGCACACCCCACATCCGTAGTATTCTTCCACACCAGCTGTGTGAAGTGTCCTGTTGATTCATGAAACCCTTGATCATGAAAGTCATACTTGTCTCTCTCGTCCCCCCAACCCTCCACAGCGCCAGTGGCGTTCTGATAGCCCATGGCGAGGTTCTCGCCGTAGGGACCGCCGGAGTGCTCGAACTCGCAGTCGTCGGAGGACATGTCGCCGAGGTAGTCACGGGCGAAGTCCTCCAGTGTGGAGTTCCAGCTCACAGCGGAGGCATTGTGTTGCTCGCGGAAGGTGTTGGTGGAGTTGAGGATGGCGGAGGTGAAGGACGGATAACGGGAGTAGCTAGGTTCGTTGGAGGGGATGGCTGGTGGCACGGTGACGGTCCGAACCTCTTGTGCGAGCCCCAGTGTGAGCAAAGAAAATAGTGAGAATAGCTTGACGGCCATCTTTGCCTCTATGTGTATTGGGTTTCGTTGTGGTACAACGTGTTTCAATCGTGTAAGTCGTGATGCGTGGGGGGTGGGCTTTAGCTTGTCAGAGCCGTTAGCTTCGGCACCGACTCAGTGGTTCCTGGGACTAGATGGTTGAGAAAGCCGCAACAGTTAAGAAGCAAAGCAAAGCAAACGTCAAAGCAGTCAGACACCAAGGTTGATAATTATACCACGAGGCCTCAATGCCCAATCGACTTGTCCATTTTTGGCCGCTGCAAGAGCGGCCAACCCAAAATCTGGTTTCATGGTCGTGACGCCCGCCAGATCGGTTGGATGACGTAGGCGGGGAATGAGCTGCGACCAGGGTGGCCACCTCGAGTCAAGGCACCGCCAGGTGATGGTTGGTCGCGTTTGCGGGCCAATGTTGGCCTAATCGCTCAGAAAGGTTGGCTGTTCAAGTACTCTGCTGGTGATGACTGCATCTATACCAGGGTCTTGTCATCAGCTGATCACATTTGAGTTTTGTTGTGCAGGTACTTTTAACGGTGACGAGGTAAGGCTAAGGTCTTGATGTGAGGACCCGACTGCATGAAGCAAGTTCCATACCGAGCCTGAACAGTTTGAGTGGTACCGGTTGCGCCAACTCCTTTTTGACGGCAGGAAAAATCGCTAATTCTCCCACTGTCAGCAGAATTATATTACTGTAAGGCTACCTTGTGATACCTGAGCGCTGAGGCGTTAGGTTTGTGGTATCGGGTAGGTAGTTGTACTAAGATAATGTAGCCTAGATAGGTAACCAGATAGAGAGACAAGGGGAAGTGCCTTGGCAAAGGGAGCAAAGCATTTTCATCACCCAATGAATGGAGGCTAGGCTCAGATTTGAATCTCGTCGCCTGGATTTCTTCCTAGACTTTGAATTGGTGGCCATGCCGTACTGGTCAACTCGACATCGACTTACAATGGAGTGGACTCGGCGATTGAAGCTGAATTTGCATCTCCACCTTACCAGCCACCTATCTACCTCTCAGCCACTCTTCCCATGCAGTAGCATGTACCTAGGCAGTATCACGAAGCGCGATCAGCCACGTGCCAAAATGCATGCCAGCCAATATCTACGGAGTACAGACGGAGCAGTCAGCGTGAGGCGTATAGTACTATTGGAGCCTTGCCTGAGAATTAGATACTTAGTACCTAGTCGAACTCACACTTCCCTGGACCACGTCCTGGGGTCGCGCAGGTACCTTCTCAGGCAGCTGGACTAGTTACAGGCGTCCAGATCAACATGCATCCATTTTCCTGATTGGCATCATACGTTTGCTCGTCCCAGTCGCCTGACCTAGTCCATCTTGCGAGCGTCCAGAATTAATGAAACAAAATGCACGGTCGAATGAGAACACAGACGGAAGACATCCGTGCTCAAAAGGCCAGCATGCTGAAACGGCGACAGGAGGTGCTGTAGGTGCTGGAGTGCCCCGAGTGGGAGCTTGGCAGCCAATGACAAGCTGAGCGCAGCGCTGAAACAAACCGCCCAGGGTCGCTGAGAGCATCCTAGAGCCAATGAAAATACACTGAGACATGGCCTCGGCAGGGTCACAGCGGCCGCGCAGTGGTCTTCTTGCGCACAGGCACACGGTCTGGCCTTGCGACTGGTCAGTCACCCAGGTCGTTGCACCACTGCCTCGACCAGTCAAGCCCTTCGTTCACGATGCCTCTTCAGGTAGACCACATTTGAGCAGCCGGCAACATGCCGCTGTCTTTTCCACTTCTCACGCACATCTACCCGCCAAGGATGACCCGGTAAGACAATGGCAATGTTCTTGAGCAGCGGGAGGCTGTTCGCAGACGACTGGAATGCTGTTCCTGCCACCCTCTTAAACCACCGAGCCACACTCACACGATGCCTTCATTCCAGTCGTCCCTGGACCCTGCCCCCCTTCCAATATAATCCTACAATTGCCTTGTTCCCCTCCCTTGTTCATCTGTTCTTGTTCGTGATCTGCATCTTCTTCCCTTCCTTGTCAGTCTGTCAGACAATCTTGGACAACACCATCATCGTCAAGGCCTGCTCCCTTGCTCGACTTCTGCAATCCCTTGCATCGCCGTTCAAAGACAACCAAACCTCTCCCCATTGTCTCATCTGCAGATGATAGAAGCTTGAGTTTTCACGCCTTGGAATTCTCTTGGACCATTATTGAATGCTTCTCACCTCCCTTGAGTCGCCTTTTCCGCTGTTCGAAGGAAAATCCCAGCGAACCTCTCTCAATTTCTTCTCTCTCTCACTCCTTCCCACCAACTTCACCACTGTCACAACCGCCAACACCAACGGAACCTCAGACCCCAGATCGCACTTCAGGAAACAAATCGTTCGCCTATCCACGGTGACCAGTTCGTGAAAGATCCCCATTCCGCACCCAACAACGCTCCGGCTTCTACTTGCTCCGGGGGGCCCTGGCCAGCTCACCTCGCCCTGCGACACTTGACGTTTCGGAAATCCACGGTCATCGACCTGCGACTGCCCAGCACTGGCGCATGTGGTCATAGACCCAAGGCCTGGCCCTCTTCCCGATCTCCAATTTGCTTCCAGCTTCCTCTTCTCCTCTATTCTCTTCAATCGTTTCTTTTGTTTCTTGGGCTTCGCTTCGCATCACTTTTCATTTCGAGCGTCCAGCGCTGGCGACTGTCCACGCATTGATCGACGACAGCCTGGCCTAGAGTCACTTGTAGTGACAACAACGACCGGTTTTCGTCGATATTCTCTTTTACACCATCAAGACTACCGCCTCACAGCCAACAACCACCTTGCAATGTCTAGAAGACACTCAAGTCATCCTTGGCGGCTTGTCAACCTCGCTCTTCTCGCCTCAGCTGCCTCGGCGCGAACCATCTCTCTCTCTTCCTTCGAGCTCATCTCCTCCATCTTCATTACACCAGCTTGCCTCGATGCATACAACACACCTCTCGAGGGCTGTGAGCTGCAAGACTTTCTTCTTGGCAGGAAGTGCTCACAAGCTTGCATTGCAGGCCTCCAAACCATCGAGGCCACTATCCAGCAGGCTTGCAACACCGCGAACCCAAGGCCCGGGACCCTCCTCAGTAGAACGAAGGCAGGCGAACTTGTGGTGGCAGTTTGTGGTGCTCCACCCGCCAATGACGCTGAAGATGAGGATGGTGGTAATCAAGTGACGACGGTCACGACCACGACCACGACACGCTTGGCCTCGGGGCTGCCGCCGTCGGGGATGACAACAGTCACGAAAGCCATCACGCCAAAGCCTGCACCGACTTTGACGACCACCACGATAAGTGGTAATCCACCGCCAGCTACAACACAGGACTCAACCACTTCAGTCGTAGAACAGACGAGCGCGAATCCGATTGACCCGCCACGGAGTTCAGTTAGCAGTTCTTCCAAAGGTGAAGAAACAACACAACCGGGTCCGACACTGCTCCCACCAGTCCGTCCTACTTCAACAACATCACAAGCTGCTAGGAGCACCGCAGCTCGGGATGATGACAACAACTCTTTCTCTGATAGCCGACCACCGGGCAGTGGTGGCGGCGGTCTCGAAGATGTTGGCCTCCCAGCGAGTGCTATGATGAGTCGCCCGTCATTGTTTGGGACACTGGCAGCTATCACATGTGCTGTGCTGATGGTAGCGTTATGATGAGCTGTGGTAGAGGAATCAGGACAAACAGGGGGTGATAATCGCTACATAATACCGATGGGCCTGCGAGATGCGAGAGGGCAATCACGCGCATACACATACATACACATGACGATCATGGAAGTTGAGCGGGAGCGAAGGTCTTGGTGTTTTTGACGATATTTGGGAGGAAACGGAGGATTGATACCAACTACATCACTGCTACAGCGACATGTCTTTTTACACATTTACTTTTCTTTTAGTATAATCTCTATGAGCACCTAGAGTTCCAATCAAACTACTACAACTACAAACATCACGTATTGCCGTTCCACGCTTTCTAGATGACTTGGCTCGGACTCTGCCTCGAGCCATGCGCAAGGGAAGGTCTGATGGAATTGTTCCAAACTTTGATAGCCAGAGGGTGCCTGATTGGTCGCTTATTTCAGCCACTCTTCTACCTGGATTGAACGCCGCCTTGTTCCTTGGCGATGTAAGCTGTCCCAAACAGAAGGACGTTGCCGACCGACATGCTTCACCACTCCCGTCTGCCGCAATACAACCTGCAAACAGGGGGTAAAAGCTGGGAATGTGAATGACAGTAATGATGTTGATGATTGCTGTCTGCGATGAATGCATAGCCATCATGCTTCCCCCCTCCTTTCTCAATGTAGCCAACCTCGCAAGCTGAAGAGTGGCGGCGCCTCTCGCCCTCTTAGGACTAAGCCATGATTGGCAATGATACAGCCATGTTCCTGCAAGCCATTTTCTACCGCCGTTGGGGAGCCCTCTCTTCTAATCAAGGTTTACAGATATGGGCTAAAATCGCATCTGACCGCTGCTTTTAACGACCCGGTTCACCTCTATGCAAAGAAGAAAAAAATATCCTAGGTCGAAGCCTTTCATATTGGAGGGGCAGAAGAGTGTAGTCTATGTATCATAAAGGTTGAGGAGAGACCCTTGTGGGAGGGGTGAGGAAGATGGAGGGTTCCATCCAATGCATGTTGTTGTGGGAAGAACAGCGATTGGAGGTAAACCAGGTGCTGCCAGGAAATCAGGGAGCAGAAAAGAGATGGTCTCCGGGTGTATCGGCCTGGGGCATCGAGGATGATGGGCTTGGCGGGGTGCTTGGCGAGTTCTGGATCAATCTCCTTCGTCATGATGTCTCCGACTATTCCGTCGTTCGAATGTTCCTGTCCGTCACACATTGCGCTGTCTCTGCTGGCTCAGTTGTCGTCTTTTTTTTTTCTCTCAAGCTCGAGTCTAGCTACGAGACTGAAGATGCATCTTCTTCTTCAGCACACACCCTCTTCTTTTTTTCCTGCTTCCCCAGACCAAGAAACGGTCAGTCCCGATCACTTGGCAGCTTGGCTACAGATGCCAGCTTGGCGCGCCCAGTAGATTTGATCCAAGGGTCCATCTCTCCTCAATTTGGTCTTGATAGAAGACCGAAGCCTCACACACATATTCACTCGGCAGCCAACCCCAGCATTCCAGGCCACAAGAGTCTCCTTGAAGAAGAGGAGAGTGCAGAAAGGCACAGCAAGGCACATAAGCTTAAATCCACAACGAGCCTAGGGGCAATTGACCGTTGCAATGACGCTGCCTCCAAACTAAAGCGGCACTAAAGGTGAGCCCTGGAAACCCCCCCCTGTCCGAGCAACAGCACTGTTGGACCCCCGTCATCAGTGGCCGTCATGGGTCGCGCGGTGTCCGTTACCGTGACTCGCGCTCCAACTAAGCGATGCCGATATCTTTTTTCTCTTCGTATTGGCGTCTGCTGCGTCTTGCGCATCTCCGTCATTTGTTTTCTCCCATCACCTTCCCTCTTATCTGCCCAATCCCACTTTTCGCCTTCTCTTCCTCCACTTCCTCTACCCTCCCCTCCTCTCATCCCATCCGTATTCTTTCTCCAGCAGTTCGGAATTATCCTGGCGAGGAGCATCTCTTTCTCTTGAATCTCCCTCTCTCTCTCTCTCTTTGTTCTCAATATACCTGTTTCGTCATCTTGCGTTAGGTGTTCGGTGGCGACATCTTCTATTGTGTTCACATACGCGTGTGCAATTGCATCCAGCATTCCTCACTGGCACGATTGTCTCAATCTTGCACCTCTCTCGAAATTTTGCATTGTTCTACTGTCTGGCAAATCGATTGCGGCTTGACTTCGATCCTTGCGACTTCCTCGCGATAGCATTGGTCTGCTCTCGACCATCGTCGGGACACCGAAAACTCCCGACGCCTCACCGACCGCCGATCCCGGGAGCAAATTTCCCATGATTTCGAGATTGCGATAGCGACCATTCTACCCCTCCTCGACCGAATCTATATTCCATCTAAACGGATCTTTATAATCTCGAGAAATCAAACACAAACCAACGTAATCGTTCTCGACCTTCGGGTCCCCCCAACCGCCACCATGGCCTGGGCTCAGCTTGACATCACACGCCCCCATCTTGTCTATATTATCCTCGGAGGCTTCACCTCCCTGTTCATGCTCTGCTCCTCCTTCATTAAGGAACGCATGTATATTGGTGAAGCCACCGTAGCGACCCTGTGCGGTGTTATCTTTGGTCCTCATGCCGCCAATCTTATCAACCCCAAGGAATGGGGTTCCCTCGATATCGTGACCATCGAGTTCTCCAGAATTGTTCTAGTTGTCCAGTGTTTTGCCGTCGGTGTCGAACTTCCGAAGTTCTACATGGAGAAACACTGGAAGTCGGTCGTTTACCTTCTGGTTCCAGTCATGACCTTCGGATGGCTTATCGTTAGCGTCTTCATCTGGCAGCTCATCCCCGGCTTCGACTGGCTCGATGGACTTGTTGTCGCCGCCTGTGTCACGGCCACCGATCCCGTTCTGGCCTCGTCCGTTGTTGGCAAGGGAAAGTTTGCAAAGCGAATTCCCAAGCATTTGCGAGACCTTCTATCTGCTGAGTCGGGTTGCAACGATGGCATGGCCTTCCCGTTCATCTATCTCTCTCTGTACCTCATCAAGTACAACCGCGAAGCAGGCGAGGTGAGCTTCCACTTCGTCGTTTACGTCGTTCTCTACGAGTGTATTTTCGGCGCCATCTTCGGCTTCGCTGTCGGCTACATTGCTCGTCATGGCATCAAGTTCGCCGAGAGGAAGGAGCTCATCGACCGGGAGAGCTTCCTTGTGTTCTACTTTGTGGTCGCCCTCTTCTGCGCCGGTGCTGGTAGCATTCTCGGTGTTGATGATTTACTGGTCGGTTTTGCTGCGGGAGTTGGCTTTTCTAATGACGGCTGGTTCCAGGAGAAGACCGAAGAGTCACACGTCTCCAACGTTATTGACCTACTCATCAACTTGACCTACTTCGTCTTCCTTGGTACTATTGTTCCTTGGGAGCAGTACAACAGTGGTGTTGAGGGTCTAGAGGTGTGGCGCCTCGTCGTAATCGCCATCCTCGTCGTCTTTTTCAGGCGCATTCCAATAATGTTGGCCCTGAAACCTCTGATACCCGATGTGAGAACATGGAGAGAGGCTCTCTTCGCAGGTCATTTCGGACCAATTGGTGTCGGTGCGATCTTCGTTGCTCTTTTGGCTCGCGCTGAGCTCGAGCACGATGAGCCAGTCCCGTTATCCGAACTCCCTCCACCAGACTCACCACACTACCATCTTCTCTACCTCGTCTGGCCGATTGTGACCTTCCTGGTTGTGACTTCCATCCTTGTACATGGCTCATCAATCGCAGTCTTCACACTTGGAAAACGAATCAATACCTTGACCTTGACGATGAGCTACACAGCCGCTCCGGAAGATGGCCCGTCCTGGATGAACCGATTGCCCAGGATTTCCTCGCAGTCTCGATCTCAAGCACGTACCATGTCTGAGGCTTCATTCGACGAAGTGAAGGACGGCGACTACCCGCCTGGAACACTCGCACCGCCATCAGGATTCCTGCGCCGGCGCAAGGAAGGTGAAGGGCACTCGAGAAGTGGCAGTCGAGCATCGTCGCTTGTTTCCAGGCGGCGCAAACACAAGAAATGGGAGGATGGTGTTGGACCGGGTGGCCCGATCTCCCAGTCTGCAATCTTCCCTACCCGCCAAGATACCGAGACAGAAAAGGAAGACTATCCTCATCCTCCTGAGCATACCGACTCTACCCTCACCGAAGACAGCCCGGGCACTAGAGATGCCGAGAAGGCCGCTTTGGAAGACGTTGAACCAGGAAATCTGCCGCATCGACCGACGTCCCCGCCTCGCATCTCAATCTACGAAGAAGGCAATGAACTCGTTTTCGAGGATCAAGATGGAGAGGTTTTGGACGTGCAGGAAACCAGGCCATCACCACGTGAAGAAGAGGAATTGCCAAAACCTGCCACCGCTGTGACCAAGGCTGATTCTAAGGGTTCCTCATCCAGCCCATGGTCACTCGGCGCCCTTCGTAGACAGGTTTCCGATGTGTACACGCGCGAAATGGAGAAGCGCAAAGCTCGGGCTCCTCACGAGCGGCACGGTCCCGCAAGAGCATACCAATTTGGTAATACTGTGAGTTCACAGCCCTCCCCCTTTCAGCATTTCGTGTATTGACAATCCGCCAGATCATTGTTGAAGACGAAGATGGAGAGGTCGTCAAGACCTACGAACTGCCCAGTCAAAAACAAGAGGGCCAGGAAGGTGGCAATGCTCTTCTCGGTTCCAGTCTCAAGTACATCGGCTTCGGTGGCCTACGTGGCAACACGACAGGACCTGCCGCAGCGGCAGCTCAAGACCCTGCCTCAAGCGCTGAGGCAGGTGCACAAGGGCAGCGGAAGAACAATACTTTTGATGATGGAGACGATAAGAAGATTCGATTCACGATCAACGGTGTTGGCGCGAGGTTGACCAAAGAGGAATTCATCAAGAAGATGCAGAACCTGGATGCGGAAACACGACAAGAGGTTGTTGATCACTCCAACGCTTCCCAGGCTGTGAAGACGCTCGCGAACCAGGATCCTCCGCCGCAAGGTAAAGTCAAAACCGTTGTGATACCGGACCCTCGTCAGGACTCAAGAGATAGCACGCCATCAACGTCCTCCAGCTCTGGAGCTGGCGCAGCCTCCGCGCCGGAGGGGAGATTCTCTCCGGGTCGATCACCCGTCGCCCGTGGGAAGCAGCCTTCTTCAGACGAGGAGGAAAGCCCAGGCGAGACTGCTGTAGAAAGGAAGAGAAGATTGTCCGTGCTTGGAGCACAGGCTGACGACGATGCCAATGACGGACATGTCGGAGAGACTCCAGCGGAGAGAAGAAGAAGACAAGCTGCGCTGGGAATGAGCTCTGGCGGAGCAGCAGATGACAGTGAGGATGAGGGCACGGAGAGAGTGCCACCTGCAGCGAGGAGAGGCATTCGCTTTGCCCCAGAGCAAGAACGTGGCCGTAGATGACATGATGATGATGATACATAGATCTTTCTCCAATTTCAAGGGAATTCCTCCAAAAGTCTAATCGCCATGGTTCAGGTCCCGCCGTATCCAAGACCATCTGGAAGTCATACATGATCCTGTCTACCCTGTGAGCGAGATGGAGGATATTTCATGCTCTTCCCGGCCACGTTCCTCAGTGGGCGCTGTGGCATGAGGGCAGCAAGGCGAAGGGTCAGCCGAGCTGCAGCCATTGAGAATTAGACCATGATTGGGAGTCTCTCGGCCAGTATTCAGGATACAGTAGCAATCAGCTGATATTTATTGGATTTCCAGGGAATTCCTAGTAGGTAGTCAACGACGTCAGATGTCATCAAAATATGACTTGGTACCTGAGCGCCGCGAGGACCATCTAACTCATGGGTGGGGTTGGTTGTGTTAGATCTCCGAAAGTGATTGCGCGTGGCTGCTCAAGATCATCACGTGTGAGGAGTGCTGCCTGATCCAGATATACTGCAGCATATGTTTTTAGGCGCCAGTCACCCTTCTGAACATGTTTCAAGTGCGTCTTGCGCTTCTGGGCAGGGCAGTGCTCATCAGGTGCTGGCCAGTGATGGACAACCGACCGAAGATCTCCTGGCATGAGTTCAACTCGTGAGCTGTTCGACTGGAGAGTCGCAGGGACCTTCAGGAATCCGTACCCGAAATACATCGTCTTCGACACCAGACACCTTGATATCTTTGGACCCTTCCGAACAACCACTTGTACTGTCCATTGTTCGTTGTCAGCTGCGTCGCCCGATTAGGCAGCTCCCGAGAAGTTGCATCCATGATTGATTGCTGACGTTGCCATCCCAGCACTTCTGCACTCCCCTTGGCGGCGTCAACACACCCATCTGGCTCCTTATCAGGTTCTTCACTTGAGCAGTCCGTGATTGTGTGAAGAAGAGGGATACTTTCCACAGCTGGCTGTTCCTTTACAAATCAACTGCAGAGAGAGACTCGGCCTCCCTCCACGGCTGCAGAGGGCTGCGCCAATCACCCTTCATTAGAACAATGCGTCTAACGTCCTACATCCCGTCGTTTCTGTGGTTGGCAGCCTCGGGATTTGCCGACTTCCCACCGCTGCTGGACGCTACACTTGACGAGTTGCGCCATGGCCTGGACTCAGGTGCCTTCACCAGCGTCGACCTCGTCGCCGCCTACATCGCTCGTATCCGGGAGGTCAACGATCAGCTCCACGCAGTTGTCGAGATCAACCCAGACGCTGTCCAAATAGCAACAACCCTCGACGAGGATCTGCGCTGGCCGGGGACGCACCGTGGACCGCTTCATGGGATACCCATCCTCGTCAAGGACAACATCGCGACCAATGACGAAATGAACAACACGGCTGGGTCCTACGCACTTGTAGGTGCAAAGGTACCGGAGGACAGCACTGTTGTTGCTAAGCTCCGCAAAGCAGGCGCCGTCATCCTAGGCAAGGCCAATCTTTCGCAGTGGGCCTCGTTTCGAGGGCTCAATATGTCGCAAGGTTGGTCGGCATATGGCGGCCAGACCTGTGGAGCTTATTTCGAAGGGCAAAATCCCTCGGGCTCCTCTTCTGGGAGTGCCGTTGCGTCTTCACTTGGGCTGGCCTGGGCTTCTCTGGGGACAGAAACAGGAGGGTCTATCATCCATCCGTCCCATCTCAACAATCTTGCTGGTATCAAGCCCACTGTAGGGCTCACCTCGCGCTATCTTGTCGTGCCCATCACGCTGCGACAAGACACGGTTGGTCCTCTGGCCAGGACAGTGAAGGATGCCGCTGCCCTCTTGAATGCCATAGCCGGCCCTGATGCCAAAGACAACTACACAGGTGCAATTCCCTGGGACGAGCCACCAGATTATGTTGCCGCCTGCAGGGAAGATGGACTGCAAGGGATGAGGATTGGCATCACTCGCCAAATCATGAACTACAGTGATCCATCCGGTGGACCAGCTGTCAGCGTCTTCGATGAGGCGATTGACGTTCTCAAGTCTCTGGGTGCTGAAATCATCGACAACATCACCTTTTCCAACTATGACTTGGTGGACGAGGCCCTGGCTGCGGCTGCTGTCGTGTGCGGTCTCGAATTCCTGGACCAGCTGCCAACAGCCTATCTCGACCTGCTGAAATTCAACCCACACAAAATCACCAGCCTGCTACAGCTGCGAGACTATACCCAGAGCGAGCCACAGGAACAGTACCCGGAGATCGGCACGGCCAGCTGGGACAACATCTTGGCCATGAATGTTAGCATCCAAGACCCCTCTTACTGGTCCAACCGCAGCCTGCTCGACGAATGGCTTGGCCCGAAAGGCTACACCGGTGCCTTTGACGAGCACAGCCTCGATGCGGTTGTCCTGCCGTCGGCTTGGGCCTTCATGATCCCCTCGTTCCTTGGCTGGCCCGTTGTCAGCGTTCCACTTGGTGCTGCGCCAGACGATAGTCCCGTGGAGCCAAACGAGCTGGGCACGATGAATGTCACAGGGCCGAATCAGCCTTTCGGGCTTGGCTTCACGGGGAAAGCATGGAGTGAGGAGAAGTTGATCGGAATGGCGTGTGCGTTCGAGGCGAAGACGAATGTGAGGAGGAAGATCAAGCCTCTGATACAGCCCGTCACAGAGCTGAGAGATGTTGTAAATACACAGCTCGAGTTGTGAATGTGCAGACGATATACAATACTGCAGGTACTTACCAGCCGTCCACCTTTTGATATGGGCTTTGGTACTCTGTGGATTGATCACCTTATGCATGGGAGACTACGGCTCTTGTTTCCGAAGCGGCCAGAAAGTACCGTGGTCCTACGAAGTAGCCGACCCAGGGACTGCATTTCGCAGAGACAGGACTTTTGGCACTGCTTATAGTGCACTTTTCTACAAGCTGCTAGATCATGCTCTGTCCTTGAATCCGCAGTGACTCGGAACGCATCAAGGCTCGCTATGAGGCTCGCTATGGCACACGTCAAATGATGACAAGCCAACGGCCCCGGGTACCCGCTGCACGATCGATCGCACAGTCCACGCAGGTGTGCTTGCAGCGCAGGAGAACCTTGCGATGCGGGTTCAAGACAGCCTCTCGAACCGCCAGCCATCGCGCACGAGGGTCGTCTTTGACCAGGAGAACACACACGCGCTGCGGCATCTCGGAACTATCCTCGACCACACACCCTTCGTTCCGCCAGTTCAGGGAGTTGGTTGTCACGCTCTCCGTGCCGAGCCGGACCAAGGCGCTGCTCGGCTTGCTGGTGCCGTGCTCGCACGCCTCGGAGAAGTGGACAACCCAGAGCGCCTGGTTCAGCTCACGGGGGCTGAGCGCCAGGTTGTTAAGGACGACTTCTTTGGTGTGCTGGTGGTAGTTGAAGTCGGTCACCTTGACGGCGCCGTCGCCCTGCAGCTCCCTCGCCCGAAGCCGCACACTGACAAGGAACGCATCGCGGCGGGAGGTCACATACTCCGTGCGAGACGTGACCGCCGTGACGGTCCGCGGCAAGAAGGCGGCGGTACGGTCGTGTACAGTTCGGTCTGGCAGTAGGGCATCGTCGATGTTGTAGAAGTCGCATACGCGATGCTTCCGCTCGCTTGTCTGGCTGTTGGTCGGGACGCCCTGGCGTAGATGCATCATCCACGGACGAACATCCCCTGGGTCCTTGTCAGCAACTGTATCTAGCACGAGACTCCAGCCAAAGTCACTAATAATGAAGGCAGGCATCTCGGCGTCGTGAGCGTCGGGCTGATACCCTCGCCCAACCAGGAGCTGACCCAGCAGACCGACCCATTCCAGTTCCTCAACACGCACATGTTTGCCGGCAGACTCGTTCCATAGGGACTCGACGAGGTGCTGGGTTGTAAGACTACTCAACGAGAAAGATATCGGTGCGTGTGCGAACACATCCGAGTCCACGCCCACCACGCTCGCAATAAGAACCACGAGCACTGTCAGGCTGCGCAGATCAAGCCGCATCAGCGCCTCGGCTCTGTTCTGAAGAGGTACGCGTCCCAAGTAGCCCTCCAGGCTACGGGGTCTAGGGAAGTCTTTGAGCGGGCAGCCAGGCGTGGCCTTCTCGATCATCGAATCGATGCTCTGGAGGTTGACCCCGATCCCGCGAAAGAGGAGCCTGGCAGACGCTGCTACTTGCCAACGGTCTAGCACTATAGGCATATCATCCGTATCATCCTTCTGACGCGGGATATACCAAGTCCGGCAGAGGCCCTGCGATACGTACCATGCCATGGCCGTAACGTACTCTGCTAGGTCCTGGTACAAGGGGTCGCTTTCCGAGACTGATATGATGAAGTTGCACGTTCGCCGCAGCCACTTGGTCCCGTAGTCCAGGACTGAGTGACGCTCTTCGCCAGCCACCTTGTTCATCGACAATATGCCCGGTTCGATGGAGAGCAGCACTTCCATGCTGGAGTCTAGGAGGTAGACACCAGCCTCGTCTGGGTTGTAGGGGTCGAGATGATTATCCCAATGGATAATCACCTGTGGTACCTCTTTGTAGCTCCCGGGGAAGACGAGCTCTCCAGTGGCAAGACCCTGGACCCTGACAGTGAGAGAGAGCAGATGGTTGGCCCAGAGGATGAGGACCACGATGCCTTTCTGGTTCTTCACTTCCATGAGGCGATCCTCCGGGAGTCTCTGCACTGTGCAGAGCATGTCCATAGCAGCCAACAGCTGGTTTGGAGACAGCGCAGTCAAGTTGCGATGTTCTACACTCCGACATCCGTAGGAAGGGTGGGCAGCCCTCAGCTTGCGTTCGACCTGTTCCGCCAAATCGCTCCACGCAAAAGTGCTGGTCTGCGAACTGACCGCCTCCAAGGTCGCCTCGATCCCATGGTAGCCAGGGTCTGGGTTGGAGTCCGGATACTTCAGCTGGAACCTCTTCGCAATACACTCGGTCAACGCGGAGGCGAGCTCGGTCCGCTGGTGGAACCACGCCAGCATCGACAGCTGGATGACTGACGCAAGGTACGCCTTTTCTGGAGACTTACACGCGTGCCGGACCGTGGGGCCGGGGCCAGCTTGCAAGTGAATCCCGCTCCCAGGATAGATTTGTGCAACGCTCTTGTCAGGTGTCGTCAGAAGCACGTCTCCCCTGAAGCGGGCTTCAAAATCATGGTCGATACGCGCACGGCCAAAGATCTGGGCCAAGTCTGTCTCGATGACGAGGTCGGAGCCTGACTTGCGCAGGTCGCGGGCAAGAGACATGACAGCGCTGAACGCGGACCTGGAGAGCTCGCGAGCTGGGAAGAGGTTCGAGAGCTCAAGGGCGAGTTGAAAGGGGGCCATGATGACTGGGAAGCTATAGTGACTAGGAGGCTAAAGCTGTTTGATCATTGAAACTAGACTAGAAGAAAGAAAGAGATAAGAAAGATCATGGATCCGAATCCAACGAAGAGGCCGTAACATATGTTGGCGTTGGTAAAGTCTTACTCACCCCGTGGTTCAAGGGTGACCTTCAGTAGCCTCCCCCCCAGCTGGATATCCCAAGGTTTCTTTGCCCCCATACTGTGCCGTGCCGTGCCACGTCACCTCACGTCAAGCCACCTGCATCTTGCAGGGCAATGGTTGTCAAAGAGTTAACGGGTTCCTGTGCGAACCTCCGTGGTACTATCACATGTACAAGCGTAGGGTCAAGGAGAGGCAGCGTTATGCTACAGTTGGACCCACGAGCAATGTATACACTCTCGGTCGCTGGAAACTTCATGATATTCACGGCTGTAGACCTGAATACCAAGGTAGAACTTGGCATTGGTCATTGTGTATAGCATGGAGGACCTGTACATCTGAGCTGGGTTCAAGAGCTCGAGTTTCCATAGCCCCCCCTCCACCCAGAATAAACCTCAGAATGACAGAGACTAGGCTCGACGAACAATCTGAGAACATGGGTCAGTCCTGCAATTGGTGATAAGGGTCCCAGGAGGTCTCTTGATCCCCAGATACAGCAGGTCAGGGCTGACACCCCCCAGCCTCGTAAAAGAAATAAGCGTATCGTGCGCTACAGCGCAGTACTGGAAAGCATAGAGTTGTGATATCCATCGTCGCCCGCTCATGCAGGAAAATAGTACCCGGGTCCTGATTTCTTGTACATTTCCCCAGCCGTCAATCCTTCTGAAGCGGCACAGTGACGTTTCACTGCGGCCTCTCAACTGCACTCCACACCAGTCATGTGGGATGAGTCGCAAAGGGGTCCGCGCGGTTTTCAGGGACGACGAAGTATGTGCAGAGCTGCGACAGCAAGTGGACAGACCCTGGCCGGAGACAGCTCATTGAAGACGAAGGAGGAGTTGGTTGGATTGGGGGATGGGGATCACAGGTGGCAAGCCGAGAATGAGGGCAACTTCTTTCAACAGTATGTTGTCCGCGGGCTGACTCCTGGTTCGCGGCAGGCATCACTCGATACGCGGCCAATCCCCCGAGTGAGAGCGTTGAATGGCGTCGTTTCTGAACTTGGAGTACCTCCTGGTGGCATTTCATGCGATCATCGGCACATGCTGGTTTTCATCTACTCCTGTTCTTGTCACCTCAAGATGCTGTCACGACCATCATGCGATACTTTGGTTCATCGGTGGCATGCGGTTTGATCATTGCAGTTGAGTTGGCAGGCTGAAAGTGAGAGAGGAGAGTGTTCCCTCTCAACAGCTCTCAATAGGGCGTAAGACAAAGTTGGCGTCCTCCTCCTGTCCCTCCCAGCCTCTTCGCTGCTCTCACGATGCTTGAGCATGTTCAACAAGGATATGTGGTCGTGATGGTGTGTATTCTGTGCTGAATTCTTCGTCTTCTATAGAGCTTCTCACGTGAAGCTTGCCTCCCGGAAAGACATATATGTACAGGAACGGAGGGCTGTGCACATCATATAGCCCAGGCATTAAAATTATAAATCCAAGTCGTCGTCCTCTCCTCTTTATGCTTCAAATGCCATCATTCTTTTGCAGCTGTAAATCGCCTTACTCAGGCTTGCGGCCGACCATCAAGTACATGGGAGTGAAAAGCTTCTCACGGCCACCGGCGACAAGGCAGTCGGCAGCAAGTGCCAGGCTGTCAGCAGTCTTCTTGGTACCAGCAGGCGCGATCTTCAGTGCCTCGAGGGCACCAGCGAAGTTGTGGGCAGCCCAGCGACCCCACTTGGTCATGCGGACGATGGTGAAAACATCGTAAATGCTCTGGATGTAGCGGAGCTCACCGGACAGGGGCCAGTACCAGGGGAAAGGATCAGCGCGGTCAGCAAGATCCTCGTTGTGAAGCATCTCGAAGCCAGCGGCCTTCATGGCGGCGAGACCCTCGGAGACCTTGCACATGTTGGAGATGCCGTCACCCTGCTCGATACCAAGGCGGATCTCACGGTGGCGAAGGTTGTCGTTGTCGTAGGCCTCGGTCATCAGCCATTCGTACACACCAAAGATACCACCGGGCTTGAGCACACGGAAGATCTCGCTGTAGATACCCTCGAGGGTAGGGGCGTGGCAAGTGGCCTCGATAGCGTAAACAGCGTCGAAAGAGTTGTCGGGGAAGGACATTTGCATGAAGTCACCCTTGACATACGTGAGCTGGTGGGAGAGCTCCTCCTTCTCGGCGTAGTGTGTGGCACGCTCGATCTGGTAGTCGTTGTTGTTGAGACCGGTGATGTGTGCGCCGGTGAACTTGGCGATCTCACGGGCAGGACCGCCAACACCACAGCCGACGTCGAGGACCTTCATGCCCTCCTTGATGCCGATCTGAGCGGCAAGGTAGTGCTCGTGACGAGCAATGGCCTGGTAGAAAGACTCTCCGTGAGAGTAGCGGCAGAAGTGGAAGGACTGGCCCCAGCCATACTCGTACAAGTCGGTCGCAAGGTTGTAGTAGCTATCAAGCTGGTTAGCATCTGGGCTCCGTCAAGAGCTGGACTTGAGAGGATACTCACTGTCGGGTAAGAGTCGCGTACTCGGCAGTACGGGCCTGTGGTCAATCGGTGTCAGCTCGGCTATTCGCGCAGCAGTCGTCTATCCCACTACTCACAGCACGCTGCTCAGGAGTCTCGTCCTTAGCGGTCTTGTTATCCCAGTGCTTGAAGTACTCGTCGACCGCAGCCTTCTTCGCATCTGCACCCTTGGAGAACATAGCGGCGATACCACCACGAGCCTGGGCAGACTTGCCGTGCAGAGCCTTGTTGAAATTGGCATCACGGCTGTGATCCTCGCGCTCGAGGTTGGAAGCAGTGCTGGAAACGGCCATGTTGAATGAATGGACGTAGAAGTCGTAAGGTAGGTGGTCAGTTGATGGAAGAGAGGATAAAAACACTCGAGGACTAGACAGGTGACGACAGATAAGAGGCAGCAGAGAAGTGGTGAACAACGACTGGAAGAGGGGATGCGGGAACGGTTTCCAGGAGACGCGGTGTCAGGAGGTTTTAGTCGACTTTTTGAGCGCAGAGGGTCCCCTAGCAATCGGGGGGGTGATTAATTTCACCCTCCAGGCATGTGGTACTGGGGTCCGGAGCTACGCAGCGAAAAGTTGGCCAAATAGCACGAATGCGAATGCGTCCCTTGACGAACCCCTGGCTGGGGAGACAACTCTAGAGGCTTTTGAGTTTAGCGTAATCGGAATCTGCCACTATCCATGCGCAAACCGAATACGACCACAGCCGATACGAAGACGGAAGCGCGCTTTTCCATTCTTATCGCCCCTGAACGGGTCGTCTATGCTCAGGGTTCGGGTTACTTATCGATTATGCCAGAATATGGATATCGCTGACTAACCAAAAGTTCGTCTGGCAGTTAGTTACCTGAAGGTGGCGGGCGGGTCGACTGAAGATTCGCGACATCGTCATCCCAGTCTTCGAAATCCAGCCAGCATAAACATCAAGTCCTCAAATCCAGTCTCGAGCGCGCAGACGGGATTACCACCGACAGCATGCCTCCACAGATCAAGAAGGACCTGAACAGGTCCGGCTGGGAAACCACCGACTTCCCGTCCGTTTGCGAGAACTGCTTGCCCGAGAACCCATATGTGAAGATGCTGAAGGAAGACCACGGCGCCGAGTGTAAGATGGTGAGTCTACATACCCTCGTCCCCGTTCTTGTCCCTTGTACTGACGCTCTTCTCCAGTGTACACGACCCTACACTGTGTTCAGCTGGTCCGCCAATCGAGCGCAAGGCCGGAAACGAAGCACCAACATCTGCCTGACATGTGCGCGCCTGAAGAACTGCTGCCAATGTTGCATGCTCGATCTGTCCTTCGGTCTTCCCATCGCAGTCCGTGATGCCGCGCTGAAGATGGTTGCGCCTGGTCCCCAGTCCGAAATCAACAGAGAATACTTCGCCCAAAATAACGAGAAAGCGATCGAGGACGGTACAGTTGGCACCGAGGAGTACGAGAAGACAGACGAGAAAGCTCGTGAACTGCTACGACGACTTGCCAATAGCAAGCCATACTTCCGCAAAGGTCGCAATGTCGACGAAGCTGAAGCCGCCGAGGCTGATGCCGCCGGGGGCAACCCGGCGGTTGGAGCTGGTGTTGGTGGGCCGGGCCCGATTCGAACAAGAGATTCCAGAGCAGCTCATGCTGCTGGCGCGAGGCCAGGAGGTGCTCGCGGTGGCCGAGGAGGTAAAGGTCGCGTAGGTCTGCTCGGTGCTGCTCCAGCGCCTCCCAGCCCGAAAGACTGGCTGCCACCAGACGACAAGAACATCATGTCCCTATTTGTGACTGGTGTTGAAGACGATCTGCCAGAGTACAAGCTCCGCGACTTTTTCAAGGAGCATGGGAAGATCAAGAGCCTTGTGTGCTCGCACATGTCGCATTGCGCGTTCATCAACTACGAGACGAGAGCGGCTGCTGAGAAAGCTGCTGCGGCGTGCCAAGGTCGAGCTGTTATTGCAGGCTGCCCGTTGCGGATACGATGGGGACAGCCCAAGGCGATTGGTACCATGGACAAAGAACAGAGGTCGCAGATGTTGCACGACGCAAGGATTCGCAAGCAATCGCGGCAAGCTGCGATTGAGGGAGGCAGTGGTCAGGGCGGAAGTTCAGCACAAGCAGCCTTGCCGCCGCCGCCGCCGGTCGCCGCACCTCCAGGTGCTGATGATGAAACGAGTTACGCGAGCCTGGCTGGCGAATAACGGAAGGGCTCTGAGGAAATGCATTTCAGCATGGAGGCGTTTAGGAGTAAGATGGCTTTGGGTACACGCATGGGCTTCAAAACAGACAGGTGATTAGGTTGGTTGCTACTGCTACAGATCAGCAGCTTTCGCAGGCATGGGTATCGTAGTCCATTATACAGCATTTAATGTTACATTTTGTACACTGCGCCTCATCGTTCACTTCTTTCCCGAGCCACCGCAACATCCGCCGCCCAATGCTGAGCCACCAGAGCCGGCCGTCAAAATGGAATCGTTGTCGCCGCGTTCTGTATACTGGTGAATGTTTAGTTCTGCAGAATAACTGAGTTAGCCTTGCGCAGATCTTATAGGCGATCTCTCTCTCTCTCAAAAAGGGAAAACTCACTGTACATGTTGTCCTGGCCCTCCTGTTGTCTCCCCTGGACGACATTCTCACGCAGGATCTTGGCCACTGCCTCTGCGTGCTCGACTGCTTCAGGAATACTCGGGTCGTCTAATGGGAGAGAAGCCTTCTGTCTGAACTCATTTCGAATTTGGCCCTGGGCAGCCGCAAGCGTCGGTGCATCACCTGGCAGAACAAGAGTTAGCTCCATGTGCCCAGGTCTGGCCTGATCCCATCCGACAAACCTTGGAAAGCAATGCGTGCAGCGCGCAAGAGATGACGATATGCCGGAAGAGCCATTGTGCGAGCCATTTCAATACCGAGACCGGTGAGTCAGGCTTTTCGTGCAGTTCGAAAAGTCAGGACTCGAATGTTGAGAGAGAAGTGGTCGAAGGAAGTGTGGTGGTCACAAGTTTCGCTGGCGTTGGCATCGACTACGAAACGGCAGACCCACTCCTACTGCCAGAAGGTGCTGCGCCTGGGAAACCCCACTACGGGTTTTTGTTGGAGTAGGCGAAAAAAGTTCGAGACGTCGCCATCTCACACCTCTTCATCCACCCCAGCAACCCATTGTCGCAGCCATGGCTTCATCCGCCCCGTCTATGCTGCCTCTCCCAGTCCTCCCTGAGGGCTGGTCCGCCGACAAGGATTTCAAGGCTATTGGTCAGCTGTCCGGCGCCGTTCAGCGCAGCGTCGAGCCCATCGGTCCTCACTTCCTTGCCCACGCTCGTCGTGCCCGTCACAAGCGCACTTTCTCCGAGGATGATCGCATCCAGGCCCAGGAGAGCGCCAAGAAGGTCGAGGATGTCGACGATGGCGAGGAAAGCGAGCCTGAGGATCCTATGATGCTTCAGCGTGAGGCCAAGGACTGGAAGGTACGTCTCACTCCGCTATCAGTCAAACTGCTCAAAGCACAAATTCGATGCTAACACGGTTCGCCACACAGACCCAAGACCACTACAAGATCCTTGGTCTTTCCAAGTACCGCTACAAGGCCACGGAGGACCAGATCAAGAAGGCCCACCGCAAGAAGGTCCTCAAGCACCACCCCGACAAGAAGGCTGCCCAGGGCCGCGCCGAGGACGATCAGTTCTTCAAGTGTATCCAAAAGGCCACCGAGGTCCTTCTCGACCCCGTCAAGCGCCGCCAGTACGACTCCGTCGATGAGGAGGCCGATGTTGAGCCCCCAACCAAGAAGCAGCTCCAGAAGGGCGACTACTACAAGCTCTGGAGCAAGGTCTTCAAGTCCGAAGCCCGCTTCTCCAAGACTCACCCCGTCCCAAGCTTCGGCGATGCCAACGCCACTCGCGAGCAGGTTGAGAGCTTCTACGACTTCTGGTACGCCTTTGACAGCTGGCGCACGTTCGAGTACCTCGATGAGGACGTCCCGGATGATACCGACTCCCGCGACCAGCGTCGTCACACAGAGCGCAAGAACGCCAACGCCCGCAAGAAGAAGAAGGCTGAGGACAACGCCCGTCTGCGCAAGCTCCTCGATGAGGCTTCTGCTGGTGATGAGCGCATCAAGCGCTTCCGCCAAGAGGCCAACGCCGCCAAGAACAAGAAGAAGATTGAGCGCGAGGCTGCTGAGAAGAAGGCCGCCGAGGAGGCTCAGGCCAAGAAGGAGGCAGAGGCCAAGGCCGCTGCTGATGCCGAGGCTGCCGCTAAGGCTGACCGTGAGGCAAGCAAGAAGGCCAAGGAGGCGGCCAAGAACGCCGTCAAGAAGAACAAGCGTGTGCTCAAGGGCTCCGTCAAGGACGCAAACTACTTCGTTGCCAGCGGAGACGCCTCTGCTGCGCAGATCGACGCTGTCCTTGGAGATGTTGAGCTCGTGCAGGCCAAGATTGATCCCGATGAGATTGCCGCTCTTGCCGGCAAGCTCAACGGCCTCAAGGTCAGTGACGAGATCAAGAGCGTGTGGAGTGGTGAGGTGAAGAGGCTCGTTGACGCTGGCAAGCTGAAGGCTGGCGAGGCCAGCAGCCTTGAGTAAGGAACAGCAAAAACCGGTGTTGTCATGGTGGCTGTAAACCATACAAAGTTGGATTGAACTAGATATGTAGCGATGACGAATATACTCTAGAACGATTGTTACATTGAATGTCTGTGTCTTGCTTTTTGCGAAACGTGGGCATGCTTCTCACCTTTGTTGTTTCTGATGTTTGTGCGAGTAGGTCCTCGAGTAGGTCATGGTGAGACGTAGCTGCGCCTCTGACGCTACCCACCACGGCTTTGACTCCAATACGCAATACGCCGCCTAAGGGTAAGGTGCTACTACTTCCCAACTCCTTGAGATCCGCTTGGTCTGCTGACAACAGCCATGATTCCCAAGGAAACCGCAGCAAAACAGATGAGTCGTATCTCACCTCCTTCCAAGTCCCCAGGCGGATAGTCCAAGAAGGAAAAGATTTGTCCGAGCAGCGATCGTATCGTCAGCATATCGGTCTGGACGCAGGCCAAGGGTTTGGCGTACTCTCCATACTGAAATCAGATCCATCCAATACGCCATACCATCCACTCAAGATGTGAAGACTAATTTGTTGTATAGAGATCCTTCTTACTATATATAAGTCGGGAATGTTCCCATGTCTCTACTCTATGGCACTCAGATCAAAGCACCCCGTTCTTCACATTCTTCAGCCTCTATCCATAGCCACCACCCACCTTCTATTTCAACATGACAATCAGGGCATATGTCAAACACTTGTTCTTGTTGACGGTTTCTGCCTCGGCAGTGTCTGTCGACCTGGGCATCGCCAGCAAACGCCATCACATCAATGGTGAATGCGCACAGCTGGACATTCCCATCTCTGCCACTGTCGCGGGAGCCGTCTATGACCTTCCTCGTGTGAACAATGATCTCGAAGCAGGGGCCTGGGCCATATACGATGCTACGAGAACGACGCCGCATGATGCCTCGAACATCATTGAGAACACCACTATCTCTGGTACTTGGAACATACACGCGCAGCTGTGTATTCCGAAGTTTCGTGGAGACGAGGACACTCTACAAATCGCCACGCATGGTGTCCATTACGATTCGCGCTACTGGGACTCTGAATACAAGCCGGAGGACCACTCCTATGTCGAGGCATCCATGAAGGCTGGGTACTCCATCCTCACCTACGACCGTCTTGGAGTGGGCCAGTCCGATCACCCCGATGCGTATGAGATCGTCCAGGCACCTCTGGAGCTCGAGATCCTGCGGCAGCTCACCTTGATGGCTCGTGACGGCCGTCTTCATGACCTTGTGAAGCACGCCCAGCCTGAGAACCAGGCTTGGAAGAAGCTTGAGAAGCCAGCCAAGGTCGTGCACGTCGGGCACAGCTTCGGTTCGGTTCTGACCACTGCCTTTATTGCTACATACGGCGAGCTCACCAACGGCGCCATTATCACCGGATACGTGTACACGACGTTCCTCGGGTCTTCCGGTTCGGTGGCATTCGCAGTCGAATACGCTGCAACCGGGGACCCTCCCTACGATCGTCCCAGCGGCTACGTTGTGGCAAAGAAGAGCGGCATCCAGAACATCTTCTTCGCGGGGGATCTTGAGACCGCCTTCACCCCCGAGCAGCTTGACTACGGCGTCTCGATCAAGCAGCCCGTGCCTATCGGCGAGTTCGCCTCGGCATACAATATCCTCCTGAGACCTGGTGATTCCTTCGCGGCCCCGGTGCAGTTCTTGCTGCCTGAGTTCGACTTTTACGTGTGCCGAGGTGATTGCAAAGGGATCATCACCAAGGACGAGCTCTACAAGTCGTATCCCAATGCCACAGACATCGATCTCGTTATCCAACCGAACACGGGCCACGCGCTGCCACTGCACAATAATGCGACGGCTGGTTTTCAGCTTTCATTTGACTTTCTGAAGAAGCATGGTCTGTGATCTCCATGGCCCCCCAGCCAGGCTGCATCAAGACCTTCTACCTCTCCTTCGTACCAGCTCTTACAGCTCAAGTACGCATAAATAGAATCTTTCATTCAGTATAACCACAGATTGGAGACCATGGATAGTAGCTTTTATTCGATTTGTCACTTTGACGCGAGATCGTCATTGTAAGCGACGCTCCCATTCGTGGTTGGCGCAAGCTTGAATTGCCGTCTACTACACTACAGCTGTGCCGCCCACGCCAATGCGCCCCGGTAGCAAGGAACAACTACTTGAACGACGTCTGAAATCTTGCAACAGGTCTCTTGAAGCTTGGCCTCTGAACACACTTTGTTTCCCGGAGGCGGTGGCTGTAATACATCACGTGATAAATCGTAGTTCGTCCAGGAACCGGGTTTCAAACCACCACTCCACACTGTCCGTCAACCTTCCCCCCAGACCATTACCCTTTTCCCCAACGCGAACACAACAAAACACGTGCCAAGATGCCACCTGTAAGGGCCCCCTTCTTCTCAAGACGATCGAAATCGCGGAATCCGATAGGACTGTACTAACACTCACGGGCTCAGAGACACCAAACCCTCCCCGCAGCCCAGACGTCCTCGGCGCGCGAAGCGCAAAAGTCCTTCTACTGCGAGCTCTGCTCCAAGGGCTACTCGCGAATGAACGACTACGAAGCGCACCTCAGCAGCTACGACCACAGCCACAAGCAGCGCCTCAAGGACATGAAGGCCATGGTCCGCGACCCGAACGCGGGCGCGCGCGCCAGGAAGGCGGAGGCCAAGGCCGACGGCATCTTCAGCATGAAGATCCCGGGTCAGGACCAGCAGCAGAGCAGCTCGGCATCCGGGTCAACCGGCGGCTTCAAGAAGGGAGGGTTCAAGAAGAGCGGTTTCAAGAGTGCGTTCGCGCCGGTTCAAGGACCGACACCGACTGCTGCGAGCGCGGCTCCTGCGTCTAAACCGGCGACGAACGATGCTGCCTCGACGAAGCCGTCCCTCACAAAGAGCTTGGTCACGGAGGAGAGCGATACTGAGGACGAAGGCTACGAGGTCTATGACCCGAGATTTCCTACCGATTGATTAAGGAAGGATCTATCCTGACCAAATCCCAAACGCCACGCCTGTCTATGAAGAGATGCTGCCGCTTGAGGCTGTCTATCCTTTACATGCCCATGCCTGTGCCACCCATTCCGGATCCCATGCTACCCATGGGCATGGAAAACCCCATTCCCATCCCGGAGAGATCTTCTTCTACAAGGCCCATCATGTTCATACTTCCTGAATACCAGTCACCCACTCGCGCTGGGTGTTGAAAACCCGGCTCATTGTCCATTGGGGCACTGCCTTGGCCGGTATTCGGCACCATGGGCATGAAGCCAAGCTGGTTCAGGTACATCTCGAACTCATCCCCAATGGGCCCCATGGTTTGGTCAACGTTCTGCTGTGACTTGGCCTCCACATACAGGGTGACCACCTCGCACATTACTTTGCACAGGGTTGCAAACTTGTGGCTTGCTTCAGAGGCATCCCGAGCCAAGTTTAGGGTTGATGCGAAGTTCTGCAGGATGGCCAGGTCTTCTGCCGATGAGGTCTCGATGATATAGCAGAACAAAATGAAGAACGGCGCGAAAGGTGTGAGCATCAGATTCCTTGAACATAGTCAGCGCACACTACTCGCCCGTTCGAGGATGTGATTCCAATTTGGAAACTCACCAGTGCATGTAGATGTTCTGGACATGGTTTCCAAGCTGGAACAGCTTTATGCAGTCCTGGTGTCGTGCCATGGCCTTTCGTGCCGTGGCCAGACATTCTTCATTGAACCGGGAAGCCGAGCCTTCTGGTGCTGGAATCACGCGCTGCACAAGACACCAGGCTGAGAGGAACTGGAGCTCATCTCCTTTGATGAAGAGCTCCAATAGCTCGGCCCCTTGTGAGTACTTGAAGAATTCATCGGTGTACTCCCTCGTCACCATAGATTCGGTCTCCATTGTCCGGCACTCATCTGCGAGCAACTGTGCTCGACGAATCAGCTCCTCACTCGGGCTCCTAAGAGCAGAGGGGCTATATCTGTGATGTAGTTAGTAGTAATACTTACTATGTATGACTGCCCAACTGAGCGTTGACTTACAATTGCTCATATATCCGCCCTTGGACCTCCGCAATGTTCAGCCAGAGACCTGCGTAATCTGCCTTTGCTCCCTGAGGTATCAGCCCGTGCATGCTATAGGTGCGCGGAATGCTAATGTCGTAGTCTGCTATGGAGCCAGCTCGGCCAAGGCGCAGGCTCAAGCTCTTATCCATGGTGTACACTTGCCAGAAGATCAACGTCTTGGCGCGAGCTACTTTCGGGTCGTCATTTCTGAGAAATTCGGCACGATGGTAGCCTCCTGTTTGACACAGCTGTGCAGCCATGGAAACCAACTGCCAAGCCACTGATGGTCGGCAGACGTCAATTGCGTACACTGCCTAGTGCATCAATGTTAGCTACACAGGCCCATCTGTTTGTGGCCGATCACGCCAGGGAATATGCGCAAGGTTGTGAACATACACCAAAGTACAAAGCCTGGACATTCTCGACCTTAGTCGACAGGAATAGCGGCGTATGCAGCAAGCACGTCTCGAGGTTTGCCCGGCATATCTGCAGACAAGTTTCGAGCTCGGCTTTCGATGCTACCTGGGAGCCGTACGCGAGGGCCTCGAGGAACAGCATGTACAAGCCGGCATTCACGATCGTGAAGGCAGCTTCGGAGTATTCATCTGTGGCAAAGTAGACATCGCGGACCATGCCATGAAAGTCTTGAATATCGGCCAATGAACAGATCACACTAGCGAGACTGAGCGGAAAGCCTGGAGGCGAGCCAGGGTTAGCGAAGGGATTGGGATGCGTTGAAGAGTGAGACATGGGAAGTAAAGGCTTGCCCTTGTTCTCTTTCAAGAGAGCTGTGACAATGACCTGAGATGGCATAGACAGCTTGGTCACTCCCCCAGGAGGCACTGGCCGCTGCAGTGGAAATCTTGGACCATGGCTAATCGACCTCTGATTGCCTAATTGAACAAGTTGCCTCAGGGTTTTCAGCGCTTCGCTCATCTTGGGATTCACATCGCTCAGAGAGGTCCGCTCAACGGCATGCTCCAGAAATTCGCTGGCGAAGTTGGCCTGCGAGTGCAACCCGGTGTCGCCACCATACTCAGAGTCATGATCACTGCTTTCATACTCTGCAGTTGAAGAAACTCCAGGGCCGCTGTGGCTGGACTGTGGCGTGTCGAGGCTCGCCTTGGTGGTGAAGGTCTCTAGTCCTGAGCCTGAGACTGAGCCTGAGTTGGATTGCATGGTTAAGTTGCGGAGAAGTATCTCGATGCTGCCAAGACGGGAGTCTATCTGATCGATCTTCTTTTCACTACACGACGAATTGCAGCATTAGCGGTGTTGCCAATTGGCTGCAGGTGACCGGTGAAGGCAGGCCCCGGCATAGTCTCAGCACCTGGTTACGCGAGAACGGGTGGGTTGGCTATCGCCTACCCATGGAGGCCTTGAAAAGAGGTGCTTCGGGTGACACATACTATTGGGAGGAGATGAGGACCCTTTGACGAGCCTCCTTGGGCCTTTGCCCTGCACCTGTGGAGGTGCATGTACGATTGGCAATGCGGCAGTTGGCGCAGGGCCAATCCTTGTCGCATTTGATCTAACGCCAATGACCTTTCAGCGTCTGCTTGTCTCGGCTGCCGCGGAAGCTCGATATCGATGCGGTAGTGCCTCGCATGAGCCCCGGGCATGGAATCCCATCGGGTCCCGGGGCACTATGCAGGGCTGGGCATGATGTATGGGGAGAGTATGCATACCTTGCGCAACCGACATGAATCGCACTACAGGGACGAAATATGTTAGCCCTAGCTGGCTTCTGGTGGAAACATGAAGCCTTCTAGAAGGATGGCAATGGAGAGAGGAGAGCTCAAGGGGTTGTGGTTGACCATACCGCTCGACGTGTTGGGTCGTCTGCAGCTGATGGAGTGGCGTTCATCGTGTGCGATTAGTGTGAGTGTGAGTATGTTCAGCTCATCAGAGTATTGAACTTGGGTGTTGGTGTTCCCCAATACTGTCCAGAAGGCGGGCCAAGAGTCCGAAGGGCCGCGGAGGTTGTATACAAGGATGCCTGTCACCTACGACCCTGCAGCACTACGATTGGACCCTACTGTTGGTTCAACCTGGCGAGAAACCAGACCCAGTCAAGGAAAGTCCAATCTGCAGCTGACCGGGGACAGGGATGATCCTGCGTAGGCGGCGTTTTGGATGGATACTCGTCCAGGCACTGTGTGTGTGTGCACGGATGCAATCCTGTTGGACTCTGACGTATGGTGAATGGCGAACAAATTATCCTTACGTGTATGAGGACTGACTGGTCGAATGTGTTGTGTTGAGCGGGACTGAACTGGCTGGAAGGGAGGATAATACTCGACCCTCGGACCCCACGGGATCCGCGGACTGCGCCGAAGCTGCAGGACCGCAACGCCGCGTGTTGACTAGCTGCACCTTGCTGCCGCAAGCGGAGATGGAGCCCTTTCGTTTCTCTGGTGGCTTCTATGGATAGAGTTGCTGAGCTGGAGCAGAACCAAGTCGTCATGACGACTAATCATCTAACGTTGCCCGTATACTAGTGCAGTAGAGCTGCTCCTGGCTGACGGGGATGACTCACGCGATGGAAACGTTGAGGCGACCGGCATGTTGTGAAGGTGCTTCTTGCGAGAACGCCGCACGGGACAGAGTAGCAGCTTGGAGGTGAACAGGAAACGACATGGGAAATCATGCTGCACGAACTCGAATCGACTCGACTCGACTCATGGCATTTCATACCCGATGGGATAACTAGACGTAGATCAGATGAAGACTGTGGTAAGTCAATCGTGGGTCAAAAAAAGAAGTGGGAGAGGACATTCTTTGGAGGTCAGCCCGAAGCGGTTGATGGTACTAATGTACCCCGGGTCAGTGGACGACAGGGGTTACAGGGGCGATGGATGGAGTCCAGGTCCAGGGCAGGGAGGAGCTTAATTTGACGTGCCTCTGCCATCAGTTGTTGTGTCCGTTAGCCACTGCACTGCTGGACGGTGCCCCGCGGATCCCTAATTTTGCGGACCCCTCTCTCGCTTCGCTCGCTTCGCGTCGATCGTCGACCTTTCTCTGTACGGAGTAGTCTGGATCTTATCGGTGTCCCCGAGGTTCAAATGGCGGACTTTGTGATGACGTTGCCTTTGATATGTATTCACAATCCATGTGCGGCCACAGTGCCTCCTGTCATTGATCGTCAATCATCAGTAACGCACAAGAACGTCCCGAACTTTGCACCCTCTGCGCTCGAACCCAGGGATCCGACACTGCTGCAAGAGGTCTCTGTCGCATTTGAGGCACTGCAACACGCGCGATTTGGCCCAGTCCCAGCCTAGATCCACGCATCCACATCCCAACGAACCACGCTTCTCGGAGGCTCAGGTCTGTTGCCATTCGATCAGACTGAGAACCGCAAGGCAGCAACCCCAAGCTCTCGGCGTGTGGCACAGCAATACTCTGCACGCGCAAGGGTAAACTCCAGTCTTCCAGGACCAGTCCAGCAGGACCATGGCGGTTCAGCAGGGCGTGGTGCAGGATGATGTGGTGAGGGCTTCGTTGACGACAATCACGCCAGGCGACGCGCATGTCGCATTGCAGAGCGTCGAAGATGTAGGAAAGAGAGACAAGAAAGAAAATAAGATCGAAGAGGATGAGAAGCAGGGGGGGCAGAAGAACGAGGGCGGTTTCAAATACTTTTTGGTAGGTTGAGCCCGTCTCATGCAGTACCAAACGCTGGAGGAGGGCCTGCGTTGACTCTTGAGACAGCGCGTCTTCACATACAATGACAAGCTCGGATGGGCCATGAACACCGTCGCCTTCATTTGCATGGTTGCAGCTGGAACGGCACTCCCTCTCATGGATCTGATCTTCGGCAAGTTTGTCAATGTCTTCACCAACTTTGCCACAGGCCAGCTATCACCGGCTGGGTATCGAAAAGAGGTGGCCGACTATAGGTGAGTGCATTCCCAGGGTATGTCGCTGGGAAAACCAGCAACAAATATTGATTTGGCGTAGTATGAACTTTGTCTACCTATTCATCGGCAAGTTTGTCGCTACCTACATCTGGACTGTGAGTACATCTTATCGTCGTGAGCGACTCATGCCTTGCTGACATGATACAGGTCCTCATCTCCGTCACGGCTATCCGCACCACCAAGCAGCTTCGCATCGACTTTGTCCGGCAAATCCTCCGCCAGGAGGTCTCCTACTTCGATGCGCCTTCGTCCTCCATCTCCGGCCAGATCACAACCAATGGCAATCTTATCAGCATCGGTATCTCCGAGAAGTTCGGTAGCAGCGTCCAAGCCATCTCCATGTTCATCTCTGCCTTCATTGTCGCCTTCGCTGTCCAATGGAAGCTCACCTTCATCGTCCTGGCTGTTGTTCCCGTCAATCTTGGTGTGAACATGGCCGCGTTCATCATTGACGCCATCATCGAGACCAAAATCTTCAAGATCACTAGCCGGAGTGGCTCATTGGCGGAAGAGGCTTTTGCTACGATTCGGACGGCGCATGCTTTCTGGGCGTTTCCCAGGCTGACGAAGCGTTATAACGCCATGTTGGATGAGTCGGCCAAGATTGGTGCCAAGAAGAGCCTGCTCTATGCTCTCCTGTTCTCTTTCGAGTACTTCGTCATCTTCTCCGGGTACGGCCTTGCATTCTGGCAGGGAATGAGGATGTACTCCAGCGGCGAGATCAAGGAGCCGGGAGTTGTGGTGACGTGAGTAACTAACTTGTGTGCTAACTCGATCGTTTGACTTCTTGTAACTGACAATCGCAGCGTCATTTTCGCGATCCTTGTCGCAGCCCAGGCACTTACTCAACTTGCTCCTCAGAGCATCGCCATCTCAAAGGCCACTGGAGCCGCCTCGGAGCTCTTTGCCATCATCGATCGCAAGTCCCAGATCGACTCGCTCTCTGCTGAGGGGCAGACTATCCCTGATTTCCAGGGCGCAATCAAGCTGCGGGGTGTTCGGTTCGCATATCCGACCCGCCCAGATGTCGAGGTCCTCCACGGCCTCGACCTAGACATCCCTGCAGACAAGCAGACTGCCTTGGTGGGGGCCAGTGGTTCTGGCAAGAGCACGATTTTCGGGCTCTTAGAGCGATGGTATACTGCACAAGGCGATATAACTCTCGATGGGCATCCCATCCAGGAACTCAACTTGCAATGGCTTCGCACGAGGATTCGCCTTGTTCAGCAGGAGCCGACACTTTTCAGCGGCACAATCTATCAGAACATTGTCGACGGTCTGACTGGCACGGATATGGCTGATCTACCAGATGAGGAGAAAAGGCGGCTTGTCGTTGAAGCCTGCAAGTCAGCATTTGCCCATGATTTTATCGAGGAACTCCCCAACGTAAGTGGCTTCCCAGGCTAGAGTTGGCCGCATCCGTTAACATGATCGACCAGGGCTACCAAACTTGGATTGGAGAACGTGGTGCGTCTCTGTCAGGCGGTCAAAAGCAACGCATCGTCATCGCCCGCAGTATTATTTCCAATCCTCGCGTTCTTCTACTCGACGAAGCTACAAGCGCTCTGGATCCTAATGCAGAGAAGATCGTTCAAAGGGCACTCAACAACGTCGCCAAAGGTCGGACCATGATTATTATTGCTCATAGACTTTCCACGATCCGCGACGTTGACAATATCGTGGTCATGGCGAAGGGCCAAGTTGTCGAGCAGGGCAGCCATGAAGAGCTTGTGAAGCTTGGTGGTGCCTACGCAAGACTGGTCAAGACGCAAGACCTTGGCAAAGGGAATAATGATATTAACGACTCTGATTCCGAGGAAGACGATAGCGTCAAACATAAAGAGGATGCCGTAAACCTTGACCAGGTTCTCACTCAGGCATCTGCGAGCGGTACGCACACTGGAACAGACTCCAGGAAGGTGAAGGAGAAGTCCATGGGCCTTCTTCCAGGAATGCACAAGATGTTCCGAGAACAACCGCGTCTCCGGAAGCATCTCGTCAGCATCACATGCTTCTCCATTGTTGGCGGTAAGCTCTATCGATCATGCTTCCCATTTTTGTTCCTTTTGAAAAATAGTTCACTGACTCGGTACTGCAGGAGGCACATTTCCCGCCCTAGCTGTACTCTTTGCGAAGACCATGGAGGCATATGAGACCATGGATGTGAAGAAGAACAACTTCTTTGCGCTCATGTTCTTTATCGTGGCAATTGGCAATTTCTTTGCCTACTTTGCCACCGGCTGGGCCGCCAACATTATGGGACAGGTGAGGAAAACCAAGATCCAGGACAAAGACGACATCATGTGCGGGTACTGACCTGAGTCCATCAGCATGTCGTGAGATTTTATCGCGCAGAGATCTTCAACAATACCCTTCGTCAAGACATGAAATTCTTCGATGATCCCAAGAATGGCACAGGAGCTCTGGTATCCCGCCTGTCGACGGAGCCCACAAGCCTCCAAGAGCTCGTCTCTATCAACTTCTGTCTGATTCTTGTTACCCTCGTCAACATCCTTTCGTGCTCGATCTTGGCCATTGCGTACGGCTGGAAGCTCGGCCTCGTCCTGGTTTTCTCAGTCTTGCCAGTCCTCGTTTCCTCGGGCTATATTCGAGTCCGCATGGAATTCAAGTTCGATGAGGATACAGCGGAGAGATTTGCCGAAAGCAGCGGGTCGGCCAGCGAGGCGGTCCTTGCTATCAGGACGGTGTCGAGTCTCGCACTTGAGAGAGCCGTCATTGAGCGTTATGCAGCGTCCGTGTCGAACTTGGCTAGGGAGGCCCTTGGTGGCATTGGTCTGAAGATGCTGTTCTACTCTTTCAGTCAATCCGTATCTCTTCTAGGTATGGCACTGGGCTTCTGGTAAGTTTCTGTTTCACGACTAGTTGCCAAAAAGAGCAGTAACTGATGAAAGCAGGTATGGCGGACGCCTCGTGTCGACGGGCGAGTACACTACCGGCCAATTTTACACGGTCTTCACAGCCATCATCTTTTCAGGCGAGGCGGCGGCCCTTTTCTTCACCTTTACCACTTCAGTCACTAAAGCTCGCATCGCGCTCAACTACATCTTCCAGCTCCGTGAGACGGTTGTCATGAAGGATTCCATTTCTGTATCCACGGACTCGGACTCGGACAGTGCCGAATGCATGAGGGAGAAAGGTGCCGCTCTGGATGTGGACGACATAACTTTTGCCTATCCGATGCGCCCGAAGCTCAAGGTTCTGCGTGGCATTGATGTGAAGATTGGTGCTGGCAAGATGATTGCCTTTGTTGGCGCATCTGGCTGCGGCAAGTCCACCATGATTTCGATGCTGGAAAGGTTTTACGACCCGACTTCGGGTATGATCCGCCTGGATGGAAAGGACATCAAGACGAAGGATAGGCGTTTGCACCGACGAGACATTGCCCTAGTGCAGCAAGAACCTGTCCTGTACCAAGGTTCTATCAGGGAGAACATCGCGTTGGGTAGCGAGGCATTTGAGCCGACGGAGGAAGCCATCGTTGAAGCTTGCAAGCAAGCGAATATCTGGGATTTTATCTCCTCCCTTCCCGAGGGTCTTGAGACACCTTGCGGGAACCAAGGTCTTTCCCTCTCGGGCGGACAACGACAGCGCATCGCCATCGCGCGAGCTCTCATGCGCAAGCCACGACTTCTTCTTCTCGATGAGGCCACCAGCGCTCTGGATACAGAGTCCGAGAAGGTTGTCAAGGAGGCGCTGGATAACGCTGCTGCTGGCAGGACGACGGTGGCTGTTGCCCATCGGTTGAGCACCATACGAGATGCTGACCAGATCGTGGTCTTTGGCCATGGCAAGGTTCTTGAAGTCGGTACGCATGATCGCCTTGTCTCCAAGAAAGGTCTCTACTATGAAATGGTGTTGGGGCAGTCTTTGGATCGGGAGGCTGCATAGATATCATTTGCAACGTTTCACGGATGAGGCGGGCACTTGGGATACTGTATACATATTGACGCTGGCAAGCTCATCTACATAATTTCTACTCATCTAGACTCCATACATAAGCGACATGACTTTTTACCTCCTCATCTTACTTCTGGTCGTTCTGCTTGCTTTCGCTGGCTCTAGCAATTTTAGAAGCGAGTCACTCAATCAGTGTACAACATACTCTTATGAACACGATATATTTCCGTAGACTGCTATGAATCCACGAATTTTAACCGCATGGTGCTCGTAGAGCGTGTGGAAGTGGCAGGACAGGGCGGGATTCTGGTGGTGATGAAATAAGAGAAGCGCTATTGGACAACACAGCTCCACCATTGCGTAGTCCCTCTTGACCCTGGATCGACATCGACACGTCTACCTTGGCTGGCCCTGGAGAAGCTTCCAGATGGCCGTGTAGCAACAACCTTCGTGCCTTTGTCGACAGATTGGAAGTTCACCGCGCCTCGGGCGTGCGCGCAGCATCTCATTTCACGAAACCCCTACGTATCATCATCGTACCCGTTATTCCTGCCGTCATGGATAGCGACGCGCACTCGGTTAACCGCCGGGGCTCGCAGGAGACGCTCATCTCGTTGATGCAACTCGATCCCGCTCCAATCGAGACCCCTCCTGCGTCCGACTTGGACAAAGAGCTGCCGGACATACCTTCAAGTGGAAGCACAATGGAGGATGGCACGAGCACAATCAAACCCCCATCCACCACCTCGGCCCCAGGACTCAGCGGGAGCGCCAGCGCCGGACGCGGCTCAGTCTTCTACCGTACGTCGCATCCCTACTGTTCCAATCCCAGCTGCCCCGGGTTCTGATCTGATCTAATTGGGAACTTTTTGCAGTCACTCGCATACAACGGTACTCGAGCTACGCATTCTCCCTCTTCACCACCCTTCACCTCGCCAACGTCTCGATTCTCCCCGCCATCACTCGCTCCGTGCCCGGCTCCGAGACCTACCTACTCATGACGCGCGAAATCTACCAGACCTCCATATCCGAGCCCCTCCTCGTGGGACTTCCCGTCCTCGCGCACGTCGGCTCGGGGATAGCGTTGCGACTGCTGCGGAAGCGGGAGAATCAGCGACGATATGGCAGTGCGACGCCCGCGATGCAGGCGCTGCACAGGAGCCGGACAATGGAAGACAGCACCGGCTCTCTTGGAAGCTCGAAAGCGTGGTCGCCATGGCCACCACTCAGCTGGATTGCGGCATCAGGATATGCCTTCACACTGTTCTTCGGTGCCCACGTCTTCACAAATAGGGTGCTACCTCTGCTTGTTGATGGCGACAGCTCAAATATCGGCCTTGCCTACGTTGCACATGGATTTGCAAGACACCCAGTAGTGTCATGGGCGGCGTATCTGGGCCTCCTGGGGGTGGGGTGTGGGCACATGGTCTGGGGTACCTTCAAGTGGCTCGGGATCGCGCCCTCGACAGATGGTTGGCAAGGCCGTGCGGGCCTGCTTGTCGACAAGAACACTCGAAGACAGCGGAGGAGGAAGTGGGTAGCGGTACAGGGCTTCAGCGCAGGTCTTGCAATGGCCTGGGCAATCGGTGGGCTCGGCGTCGTCGCAATGGGTGGCCTGTCTGATGGGTGGACAGGGAAGCTGTACGATGACTTGTTCGCTCGCATTTGGCTGTGAGATGCGAGTATGGCCGGTGGTGTGCAAATCAACATGCCAGCTGGTATTCCAGTTTCGGGGTCGAGTAGAGGGGGTCGATAGGGTTGAGTACCTGGGTGGAATATCAACACTATCTACTCCGTACTAACCAACAAAGGCCTTCATGATGCAGTCTCGGTGAGTTTGTCTGTTTGACCACGGGGCCTCGGGACTGACTAGGCTGCTTCTGTCGAAATATTCCGGGATCGTGCAGTCCATCTGGGCCACCGGCCTCGACCGTGCTACAACTAGGTACCTGCCTGGCTGGACCCTTGCCCTTGCGAGACGCATGTAGGGATGCACTAACGTGAAGGTTAACCACGAATGGTATCTCGTGAGGCTAGACTATGTGCCAGAGCTCACGCGTCTCTCGACTAGTGGGTATTGCATTCCGTCCATTGAGCGGGCCGCACGTAGTGAGACAAGAGTATTGACAAGAGACTCCATCCGGCCATGTCTCCCGCACGTTGCACTGGCAGCTAGCCGCACGATCGCCTCAGCTGATCAAGATCCGCGGCACAGATGCCACAAAGGTGTCGATATGTCTAGTTGTAGATTTGAAACCCTGTGTGAAAAGATCGGGCAAGGTTCTTGGCTAAGCCTTGCAGGGCTGATCCTGGAAGCTACCGTCCCAGATGCCCTTTTCATCCTTCGTACACTCATACTGTGAAGAGGCCGCAGGGTCTTTGCCTGCAAGGAGTGTGACAAATAAAAACTCGAATTTGACCATGTCACCCAAGCCACCATAAGCTGGATTTCGACGGTAGGTATGCCACCAGCGACGATCCTCGGGCTTGAAGGACCACTACTAGGTACCAGAGCTTTGATGGAGCCGAGAGAACCGAACGCTGCATTTCCGCTGCCCAATGATCAATGCCGCCCTTGATCCTTGTCCTGGTTCCCCCAGTGCGTGCACAGACGTGGAGACAAAACCAGACATGTACAGTACCTATGATAGGGCTTCACTATGGGATTGTCAGCAAAAGCCATGTCCCCGCCAGAAAGCGGGCTCCTGCACATCTGATGGACGTGGCTGGAGACAAGGTGCGACGGAGAGATTCCTGAAAAGGCTGATATTGGGTGTTGCGCAAGCCACAGGAGAAGGAGACTCGGACGGACAGGACAATAGGAAGAGTGAAGAGGACAGGCTGATGGCGATAGAGAGTTGGGGGGCCACAGTAATTTCCCCAGCAGCCAGACTACGTCCTCCCTTGCCTTGTGGTATGTACCGTGCTGTAGGGAAGTGCGACAGAGATTCCCACTTAGTGCCGCCCCCAGCCCATCCGTCCCAGGACTATCTATTGCTTATCACCAGCCAGGCGGCCGCCACTTGGAGGTTAAAGCTCAACCTCTAAAATCATCGACTTTTTGCTCTTTCTCACATTCCCTTCCCTCCTGTCAGCCCACGTGCCTTTCTTCAGCCATTCGGAACTGCAACGCCCTTTTCGCTCCACCGACCTTTCTCCTTCGTCTCGGCAGCAGAACCTCGTCGGCCGCTGTTAAAATCGCTCACCGCGCCTCATGCGACCTTCTCTGATCCCTGCTCATTGAGCCCGTCCGAGCGTCTTTGCTTTTCCCGCATATCCATCACCGTACCGTGTTGGGACCCGAGTCGATCCCGTCGCCGACCCTCCGCCCAACCACGGCTTGCGATTTGTGCGACACCGTCATAGCTAGCCACCGTCGTCATTGTCCTAGGAGTGTTGTTGTCGCCTAGCCATGGAGGCAAAACGACCTCTGTTCCTCGACCATGACGACGATGGTGTACAAAGCGACCATCAAGCACGGGCCGTCAAGCGCGTGCGCAAAGACCTTCCTGCCGATGAGGCCCCGTCACCCACTTCCACATGCCCAGCGTTCAGTCCCTCGAGCACCGGCTTGAGAGTGCGGCATTGCCCTGCCGGAACCTCAGATCGCGATATCGTCTCCTCATTGCCCAACGAGCTCCTCGCCCGAATCTTCTCCTACCTCTCCGAGTCTCAGCTTCTCCGCATCTCCCCGGTCTCGAAACGCTTCAACCACATCGCCGCCGACTCTCAGCTATGGCGCATACATTACTATCGTCGGTTCATCCTGCCTCGAGCTCATCGTATACCTGGCTTCCGTTCCAGCACTCGCCGATCAGATAACAAGCTTTATTACAACTCGCAAAAGTCAATATGGGCGGATGGTGGCTTTGGGCGAAGAGGCGGCTTGCTGAGCAAGCCTGAGTTCGGCAGCAACCAAATCGATCTCGCAGACACCGTTGATTGGAAGCGCGAGTATAGGCTTCAGCACAACTGGTCGCAAGGCCAATGTGCTGTTCAAGAGGTGCAGGTCCATGAAAAGACCCGAGAAGACTCAGAAATACTCCTGCCCTCTCCAAGAGTAGTGGAGCCTGGGATCGCAGGCGCTGCTCAAACACCACAGCCACGGACGCCATCAAAACACCACATGCCATCGTACGGCACGAGAACCATGATCAAAGTAGTGGACGGCTTGGCCATCACTGTGGACTGGACCTGGGGACTGCGAGCATGGGACCTTCGGTCAAGGAGACTGAAAGCTCAACTGAGTCTCGAAACTCAGGATGGCTTAGATCTGCAGCCGACCGCTCTTGCAGTGGATGAACAACTCCTTGCCAATGGGCTGCTGGACTTGGCTGTTGGTTTTGAAGATGGGTCCTTTGGCGTCTGGAGGTTCAATACACGAACGGGCAGGTTCTCTTCATTGCTTCGTCATGATAAACCTGGCAGTGGCAAGCTCATGGCCGTCGCCTACCGATATCCGTACTTCTTTGCCGCTACTCCCAAAGGCTTCATCACCCTGTACTCGTTTGGCATCAATCCGGTCGAAGCCTTCAGAACCGCCAACGATGACGACCGTAGCAGCACACTCAGTGGAGTCAGTTCCCCAGCTAGCTCTACGGGCCACGAACCAGAGCTCGAGGACGTAATCGAACCGCATACCGAGCTTTACGCACCTCAGGTTCTCACCTCGCTTAAGTCCCAGCACACCCGTCAGCCGTTGGCTTTATCCATTCGTGCATCCGCGTCGTCCATTGTGGCGTCCATTGCCTACAGCTTTGACTCATGGGGCGGCTGGTGCATAGGCATCCAGGATTTCGATATACGTGCTTCCTCGGGTGCTCGCCCCGTGGTCCTGACATCAAGGGTAGCGTACACCCTCCCTACCACCACACGCCAATCGACAACTTCACCATCTTCACGCCCTGAGCAGGCCTCACCATCGCTGCCTGGTCTTGATGCACCATCAGAGGATGTCGACGATGGCCCCACGCGCCTCAGCTATAGCCACCCATACCTCTTAGCAACGCTGCCTGATAATACTCTCGCCCTGCACATTTGCACTTCAACGGCCGAGACGCTTCACATTTCGGATGCTGTGCGACTTTGGGGCCACACCTCTGGCATTTCGGATGCCGAAATCACTCCCCGAGGCAAAGCCGTGAGCGTCAGCACGCGTGGCGACGAGTTACGCGTCTGGGAGCTCGAAGGCCGGTCGGCCGCAGGAAGAATAAGAGGAGGAAGTGTGGAGATTAGACCTAGGCAGCACCAGCACCAGCACCAACAACAGCAGCAGCAGCCGCAGCCTCGGACACCGCAGAAGAGGAAAAGCGCTGACGACGTGGCGCTCGCAAACCGGAATACGCCTGGAGCTGACGATGGATTGAGCCAAAGCGCAGACGACAAAAGGGATTGGGTTGGCTTCGATGACGAGATGGTCATCGTGCTGAAGAGCACGCCAACCGGCAAAGAGAGCTTGGTCATATATGACTTTACTTGAAGAGTGAACAAGTCCAGGCTTGCACTTTCGCCGACACTAAGTTTCGAGTCTGAGCAAGTCACGTCGCTTTCTCTTTATCCTCGAGTGCTACGAAGATAGTATCAAAATGGTCCGCTTCAAAGTGCTTTTCGACAGCAGTACGCCACGCAATTCTTACTTTCTCCTACCATGGCCTTGGGTCAAGAAGGGGCTGCACAGAGAACCTGTGAAACCCGGCTCCGTAGGCTCCCGACAACCCTTGGGTTGACAGCATCTGCCTCCTGCTGAGATCCTCAGTGGGAAAGAGACAAAGGAGTCATTCCGCAGAGGAAATTGACTGCACGCAGTGGTAGAGTTCAAGCTGATATTCTCCAATACCCAGCTTATGAATCAGGTCCAGACCAAGCTAGCCCGCATCATAGCTCCAATACATTGAAATCAACGAGCATCACCCAATTTGCCTCTTAGTCTCTCTATGAACACAACTCTGTACAATTCCAGACATCTTCTGGGTATACAGTTCCAAGTGTTGACTCCAGGAAAAGCTGGTCCAAGGCATCTAGCGTTGCGACGAGTGTTCGCCATGCCCTTTGAGATTTCAGAACCCCTGGTACAACGCAGAGTCGATCCAGGCTACAGGCCACGCGATGCAAGGGCAGGGATCTAAACGGCCCGGGGGGCAGTTGTCAAGGCTGCAGCGGGAGGACCAACAAGAAACCCTGCTGGTGGCGTTGCGCGGCGCGCTGCTGCAACGTTATACGTCTTTGCATTTTGAGTTTCAAGTTTGCGCCGTAAGCGTTCATTTATCTTTGTCTGAAGTCATAGTGATTGCGAAACTCCACGATGCCATTCCTATCGTTTGAGCTGTTGAATGATCCTAACAAGTGGTGTATGGTTTCTTCCCAGCAAATTCTTCGTCTCGAGCGATAGGCAGTGTCAGATCTCTGAGCATGCCAAGATGGAATTGTTCCAGTGTCAAACCTGCAGTGGGAGAATCTTGATGCGCACAGTCAATACGGGATGTGTGTCTCATCTTCTCACATATCAGCGTCATATGACGCTCTCATCTGGACCCCCTCGAGATAAGAGGCTCGCTGCTGCCATGCAGCTTGCACCAACCCCACGCCGAGGGTTGATCAGATGAGGTACGTCTAAGTCGTGATTGGCAACACAACGTACATGCTTCCTCTCGTTGATCCTTGTGGCAAGCTACAGTCACATTCGATTATCCCATTCTCCCGCCCGCAGCGTACCGAGCCGCCCACGCCTACATGGGGTCCCCTCTTTGTCCTCGTCCAAGCGTGACCACACCACCATCAGGACTGGATGCGAGACATTCAGTAGCTCACATGGACAGCCTTCCCACCAGACCACCGTACTTCTATGTGAGGGGTGTCGCAGTGATTCTAGCTGTTCAGATTAGCTGACCACCGCCCGGATTGAGTGCGTCGGAAGGATTTGAAGATGATGGTAACTCCGGTGTATAAGTTCAGCTTATGCGAGCGTCCCCACAACTCCGACAAGCCGTACTAACGGCTGAAGATGGGTGAATTGGAAGGCATGGGACAACAACTCGGATATGGACGGATCTCTAAGACCGCCGGGTGCCGGAGTCGGTATCTCCGATATATAACAGTAGTAGATTGAGGGGAAGCACGTTGTTTCTGCGTAAGGATTCGGAGCTCCAGGTTGATACCATATCTGCAGCGTTTGTGGTGTTCATGGCTAGCGATGCAGCTAATGGGTCCCTGCGCGTAGTCTTGGTGCTAACACACCGCCTGGATGCCATTGATGTCATCCCGAGACGAAAGTGGCAGAACGAAAGAGAACAACACAGCCTCGGCCAATTGCCGTGCGCAACTGCTCTTCAGGTGTTGACCTCAGGCCTGGCTCTGCGCATTGGCTATTCCTTCCTTTCCAATGCCTCACAGGCCTGTGTCTGCCTTGATGGGGGAAGAATGGTACAGGCAGGTACCTACCTACCTCCCCGCTCAGGGTTATCGATATCTGTCCGCACTACGTACACCCCTGGCCCGCAGCAAAAGCCCCGACCCTGTCCTGCGCTAAGCCCCAATACGGCAGGAATGCCCTCGTTTCGTCAAGTTGGTTGGGAAGGAACACTCTGGAGCAGATGGATCCTGTGACTCATTCTCGCTCTGTTTGCTCCTCCTCTGGTCTGGGACTCTGGCCTGCTTTGGCCTCCCGCTCTTCGTTTGTTCGTAATGTCCCCGCCACTGTTCAGTGCCTGGACTCTATTCGGTCCTCGCCCCTCTCCCATTTACCTTCCTAGGCTGCCACACCTGACGTATCACGCGGCCAGGCGTCTGCGCGTCGCGCGCGTCATCCTTTTTTTCTTGTCCAAGTCTACTGTAGTCACTCAGGATCACCTCTCATTCTGGTTCGGAGTACCTTCTACTTCTCCAATGGCCACTCGAGACACCACAGGAGCACAATGTCCGACCCGGAGTGAGCAATTGGATCCGGCACATCGCTCCTTGGCTTGAAGACGAACCGCTGCGCAAATGGCAACGAACAATTCCCAGTAGTGAGGGCCACCGATGTATTGCTGCTACCTCATCAGATGCAAGATGCCGCACCGAAACTGCGCTTGCCCTCAGCCCGTCAGGACGGAGTCAGTGCATGCATGCATTGCGGGATTTCACCATAAACGTCGGCCCGGAACATGCTGCTGCGTGAACGTGTCCCATCTGGTGCCCTCCTTCACCCAAGACCAGTGTGCTCGATTGTCCCACATCCTCGATGGTGTTTGTTGAGTGTACTTGGTCAGGCCGCTCAACTGCCTCCCGTTGGGCATCATTGACTCTCGTAGGAAAGTCAATCGCATGTGGAGAGACGATTGTGGGCAGCTGGAGCCTCCACCACAAACAAAGTCTCTCTGGCGAAGCGGTCTACTTCAGCGTTGAGCTGGTGTAGATATGTCGCAAGACCATCTTCTACAGAAGGTGTCATCTGCACTGGGGCCACCCCCCTTTCTCGCCATCTTGTGTGCCCCTCTTCATGTGATAATGGGTGGCAGCAATTCGAAACAGCGCCAATTGCTTGCTGGCGGCCTCTGCTCATCGCACACGCCGCCCTTCGATTCTGGCAATCGCGCGCAACGAAGTTCAATTGAATGCCCGGACTGTAGAATGCGCCACGCGAGTTGGCGATGGGCAACGGCGTGATGGCCACAGTCCCCAGTCTCCGGTGTTGATGACGGATACTCGTCACCGCCGTTTGAACCCCGCGGTCAGACGCAATGGCGTGCAATGACCCATCGAACCGCGCCAACACTCTACGCGCTGGGGCGGGTTACTTCACCGTCGCTGGACACAGCCCACTCTTGGATCTTATTCCACTAGGAATGAATCAGGAGTGCCCGGCATTGATAAGATGAGGGGGGGGCAGAAGACCTGATTGTGCTCCATGCACAAAGCAAATCCACAGCGTCTTCAGCTGGAGCCGGCGTAGAAGCTATGGCCACTTAGGTGCATCAATTGGCGCCTTTGTTTGGCACGTCATTCCAGTGAGTGGTGATGGAAGAGTCCTAAAATATAGGGTAGGGCGGCTATGGGCAATGAGACAACGAGCATCAGAGTATTTCTCCAGTACTTGTGGCTTATTTTGGGATAAGCCCTGCGCCAATCACCATAAGTGGAGGGTGTGTGTGCCTGATGACCACTGCATCATGGCCGTCGGCACCTGACAAAGGGATGAGAAGCATCACAAGGGGAGGGGTGTCCATAGTGCTATTGTCGGTTTCCTGCTTCATGCCGATGCCAACAGTGGCTGGAAACACAACAGGTGCTGCTTCACAACTACAGCAACAACCGCAGTCTCGCCAGTTTGGCGTTATAACTTGTGTAGACTACATGGTAGCTCCTCAACCTGAGGCAATATCTGCGGCGGCCAGTTCGTATCAACGACACGGGGCAGGTAAGATTAAGTGAATGTAAACGCAGCAGGCATCACCTGCTTGAGAATGATATCCCCATGGGAGAGCGCTGGTAATGACGGTGCGCGATACTCTGATAGCCTTCCGTTTACTGTGCCCGAATCAATCTGCTCGTACCTTCGGTACTTTGCCTTATGCAACCCCAGGCACTTCCACCCCATTGGTGGTGGAAGCGACTAGATATTACTAGAATCACTCCCAGAAATCGCATTTGAAGCATTACCCCTCCATTCTTTCCTTCCCTGCATCTTCGCTGGGCCTGCTTCGCCCGATTCCCCTCTTTGTGTATCAAGGTAGCTCTGCACACATATCACTGAATCGCATTTGGTAGTTCTATGCTTAGTCGCAGGGCTCGATTACATCTTCCTTACCGCAGGTTTACCTGCGTAATGTGCCTCTGACCTGATCGCTCATATCAGTACTGTCGCATTGGGCTGTAACGTAACGCCTCCTACTGCGAGGCAGTATATGTCTCTGATCTGTCGCGAGAACTATTCACACACTTTGCTCCGATTAGTTACCTATCTATTGAGACACCAGCGAGCACGAGTGCACACACCTTTTGCTGGCACCACCATCTTGAACCAGTCTTCCCTGCGGCACAAAGCAGCGTTCGCCCAAAGGTCATCTGCGTCGCGACTCCTCATCAGCTGACCTGCTCCTGCATCTTCCACGGCCAGGCGCTGCTCTTTACACTTCCTTCTCTCGGACGGCGAGCGCACTTCTGATCAATCCCCCCCAACGCAGTGCTATCTGCGCGCTTTATATCAATTGCCCTCTAGCCTCTCACCCTGACTGCAGGCGAGGCATTGCGACCACGCTACTTCTTCAACCAAGTTCACCCTGTTTGCCACAGCGAACTAAGGCCTTAACGCTCTCGTCTCCTCGATCGCTTGGGCTATTCGTACCTTTTTCACGGGCTAATCAGCATTAAAATCACTGGCGCTTGTATCAAGGACCCTCGTACAGCCAACTCATCGTCTCCGCCTTGCTTTCGCCCTCCACTGACCCATCCTGGCACACAACGCGGCAACCCCACTGGCTCGCGGTCATCATCTTTAGGTATCAACCTAAGCCAGGCCCGCCAGCATTGGGAAGAGTCATCATCGCATAGCCAGGTTGCTAGGATCTCTTCCTAAAACACCAGCCTCGTACCGGACAAGACTTAGAGCCAAAGAAGGTACAGGCTACCACAGAGTCTGGACGCCACCCGCCCCGTTGCCAGGCACCTGTCGCGACCTTATAGGCCTGCGAGAGTTGCACAGTTGCAACTATACGATTACACTTTCACACCCTCGAAGTATATGAGGAACCACCACTTTGCAAGGCTGTACACAACACTGGCTATCTGTCCAGTGTTACCGACCTCCGACAGCACCAATTACCTCGCCTGTGACGAGAACAATTACAATTACACCGAAACAAAAACGCTTGGAAGTCACGTCGCATCCTCACGACTACCTACTGCTGTTTCCAATCACTTGTACACATCCCTTTGAGGTGGAGTCAACCTAGTACTCATTGATCAAGGTTAGGCTCCAGTGGTCATCCAGTGACTACTAACTACAGAAGTCGATTGTCTGGCATCAGCTTTTCCCAATTTCTCATAAATCGCACGCCCCTCACCCCTGCTCGCATTCTCCGCCAGGCTTGTGCTCCAGTCACCCCTCACTTCCGTCTCGCACCCCTCAGCCAGTACAAGGCAACTTTCACACATCAGTTGGCTATTCTAAAGTACCAGGAAAGGACAATAAGAGAGCACGGCCGCTAGCAAGAGCACGGAGCAAACGGCGATTCACTGTTCCCTTCATCCTCTCCCTTCCTCGTCTCACTTTCTCCGACAGGTTTTGCTTCTTCATCATCATCACCCCTACAGTTTCTCTGCGTATCTTCCGCGACCTTCCCACACATTCTACGTTGTGAAAGGTGCCAAAGCGGCTGGTTTCCTTATCTCCGAACAGCACCATAGTCATCATTCTGCCAACACTTCTGTCCAGATTCTTGGTAGGCCTCCAAGCATTTATCTACGCGCCAAATACGCTCCCCGTACTAGTCATCGGCAACAGCGGTACTCTTGGCCCAGTAAATCCGAAACTTGAAGCCTGGACCCCCGCTGTTAGGTGGTTGCGACGTGCGCGGCTCCCCACGGCCTTCGCCACCCGCATCGACGTGTCAGTCACACACATCGTCGACTCATCACCAAGTGTCGGCTGACAAACCGTGGGCAATGCCACCGGCACTGCCTTCCATTTCTTTCGACAATCCGCGCCCGGACACTACTTCTCACTTCTCTCCATCTGGTCAATCCAATTCCAACTTTCACTCGAATACTCTTTTTACGATGCAACGCCAACCTCATCAATCACATACAATGCCGTCAGACATCGGCTACACTACTCAATTGCCACATGCGGACACCGTAGTGGCGCCGCCAGAGAAGCCAAGAGATGCTCACAAAATCGATATCAGCACGCTCATGTCACCGCCTGATCCGATTCTTGACAGCTTCAGCAACCCAACAACCTCGTACAATTACATCACGGCGAAGCTCTTGAGCGACGATGCGATAAATGAGACGAGTAAAAGAGATGGGAGGCAGCCGCTGCCCATGTCCCCGCCCATCTCGCCATACAGTCAAGCAATTGCACCTGCTGAGCCATCCACGACTCTTACGCCACCGAGCCAAACTATCAAGGACCCCGTTCTGTATCCTCAGGATGACAGCCACAGCTCCAGCAGCCCTACACATTCTCCCTTGTTTGCGACCGTTGACCTGGAGCATCAACGACTAGTTGATCAGCATATCCGCAACAGATCACCAGCCACCTTTCCCACCGGATTATTGCCACCTAAGCCGGAGGATTACAATCTAGCCTTGAGTTTTCAGACACAGGTCATGAAGCTTTATCAATCGAACAGGAAGGGATGGCTGCGACAGGAGCGGGCCTTCTTGAAAGCAGACAGAGCCGCGCAGGGTCCAAAGCGTTACCAGAAGCTCATGGCAAAGCCAATGAACGCAAAACAGGCAGGAAAGTCCAATCGCGCGGATCGCGTCTCGAAGCCAACTGCCCCACGTTCAATCCGCGTCACCGGTACAGCTCATGGCCCATCTGGCGCTGCGAGGCCATCTGGGCGTGCTAGCGCCACCCCTGATCCCTCCCGCCGCATCGTGGCACCTAATCGCGAGGATAAGGATTTCGAATTGCTTCCGGACTTCAGCCCTCCTCTGGACTCGCTCCCCATCAAGCTTAACAGTCTAAAAATTGACTGGAAAGGGTCTCCGATTGATCTTTCTGGCGACCCATTGGCACATCTTCTTCACCCCGACGAGCTTCTTCTTGCCGGTAACTTGCGCCTAGACTGCGCTACCTACCTAACTAGCAAGCGCCGCATGTTCATCCGACGCTTGGAGTGTGTAGGTATCGGCAAGGAATTCCGCAAGACTGATGCCCAACAGGCTTGCAAGATCGACGTCAACAAGGCTTCCAAATTGTGGATGGCCTTTGATCGAGTAGGCTGGTTGGACCAGAAGTGGATGAAGCCCCATATTCACAAGCTGAAGGACATGAACTGAATGCCTTTGCTTCATTTTACGATTTCACGACGCAATTGAGAATGGCAGCGACACAGCGACAGGGCTACACATCTGGCCAAGTGCGATGTGATCCCGTGCCTACTTCGGTTGTCCATAACGCAAGCCTTTTATTAATCAACATGATTAAATGGGGGAGGAGGGCAAACACGCCAGACGACTGGATGCATGAATTGTCACGATGATACCCGGAGCACAGCAAGCACCCTGAATAGACGGTGCGCCCACGCCACTCCACTCAGCATTTCTACGGTTTTTGGATACCAAGATCGCCTCAAGGATGGTCGCATGTACGGAGTTTTTGATTTGTTGGCTTTCTCTTTTCGGCCGACTTTTTTCCTGATCTGCGCAGAATACTTTTTGGCTGGTGCGAGCCTTTCGGAAACACTACCCTTGATGGAAATACCCCCAGGACGGGAGTGCCGTTCTCACTTTCTTCCTTCTTTTTCTTGTTCTTCTTCTTCTTCTTACTTTTTCCTTTCCTTTTGAGACTTTGACGAACAGATATGACTATGGACAGACTTCTGGCCACGACTGTTCCCATGAAGGGAGGCTCGTGTCGTATTATGAAGTTGATGAATGGAGAAAGCAAGATTGTTGGGCTGGCGCACAGTTTACATCACGGCACAACCCGTTGATGAACATAGGATGATGTCCAGGGAGGACGACCGCCACAATAGCGCTGTCGATATTTTAGATTCGGGTGTCGCCGGGCGTGCCCGCATTGGAGCGACAACGGCAATTGAATGCACGCAAGTTAACTTCCAGCGCATGACGAGACTCAAATGAACGTGACGTGACCTTTACAGAGTGAATTGATCAATCGAAAATCGCATCATGTGTAGAGGTAAAGATAGTGGCGCATGTTAAGACTTGGGGGCTCCCGAGTGCAATGCAAATCTCCCGCTTCGGCTGCAGGTCCCCGAAGCCATCCCTGCCGGGTGTAAAGATAATAAGAATGACGGGCAACTGAAAAACAAGCTTGATGATCTTCCGCTGGGGGGTGGGTATGTAGAACCGTGCTCAGGTCAGCCCTACGGGAGGGGAACAGGTCCCTTCTGGAGTAGATGGGGCCACTGAAGTGGGTTTATTACCTCTGCCCGGGCGGGGAGGGTGTTCGGTGAAGCCACAAGTACTTGGGTCCTGGTGTGGCTTGACGAGAGGTGGGGATACAGTTCAGATACATCAAGCGATTGAGAAAAAAGGTGATCCGTTCATTGCTGCAAATCTGTCTTTCGGATCAGACAGGCTGGCTGACTTGAAGTGGAAGGCATGGCAGGATACCTTTACCAGAAGGGGGAGTTGGGTCAGGGGTACTATTCGTGGGGGGTTGGCGGTACGCATGGGACTCGTGTATGGTAATTTCGCAGACAAGGCACACTATCAATTGTGGCATATTCAGTCCGCTCGAGTGGATTCATGCTGTTGTAGACTTTTCCATATGTAATCCGGACCTTCACATTTACACGATTGTGTGTTGCCTAACGCGTGAAGTGAATACGCACCATCAGTATGTCTGGTAGTTGGGACGACGAGACGAGATTATCGTAGAGTTCAACCTAGGATCAAGAATTTTCATGCCATTGAAGATGCCATGCTATCCCGTAGAACTTAATTAAGCCTACATACCAGCCGCAACGGTGTAACCTCCGTCGACAGCAAAAGTCTGACCCTGCAGATACTGGTTCACCACGGCGAAAAGCACCGCACTCGCCATGTCCTCGTCTCTACCGGCCCTACCAGCCGGAACTTTGTCCTTGTACTTCTCTGCAGGGATGAAGCTCTTCTGCGTCTCATCGCTGCCATCCGTTGTCATCTCGCTCGGGAACACTCCAGGGGCGATGCCGTTCACACGGATCTTGAGATTGCTGCTCGTGAGCTCGGCGGAGAGCATCCGCGTCAGGTGCACGGCGGCAGCCTTGCTTGCATTGTAACTGAAGTGATGCTGGGCAGTCTTGATGAGGCCGGAGATGGAGGAGATGAAGAGCACAGTAGAGGACCACTTGGGCTCACGCTCGGAGCTGGCTTGAAGGAGGGGGAGAAAAGCCGTGGTCATGAAGTATTGAGCAGTAACGTTCGTATTGTACACCTGGCTCCAGTCATCGTTGGTGACCTTGGAGTTGTCGAATAGGTTTGCCTTCATCTCCTTTGCATCGCCGTCACTCTCTGTTGTGAGAGACGAAGAGGAGACGCCGGCGTTATTGATAAGAATGTCGAGAGCTTTCTCACGCGAGGCGATCTCGTCGTAAAGTGCCTTGACACCGTCCTTGGAGGAAACGTCGGCGGTAATGGCGACGATGGAACCAGGGATGTCCTTGCCGTACGTCTCAACAACGGTGTCGAGCTTGGACTTGGTACGGCCGGTGATGTAGACTTTGGCGCCGTTGGCTGCTAGGGCTTGTGTAGCCATGAGGCCGATACCAGAGCCGCCTCCTGGAGTGCTTGTTAGTCTCTTGCTTGAATAATGAGCGGCAGTATTACGGCTGACCAGAGATGAGGGCGACCTTGCCAGTGAGGTCAAAGAGGTTGTCGCGTGTGAACGCAGGGTTGCCCTTTCCTTCGCCAGGCATCGTGAGAGTTTTTGACGTGTGGAACGGTCTGTTAAATGGGCAATTTGGTTGCTGTGCAAAGTTCCTCTGTGCCAGGATCTTCTTGGAAGCGCTTGGTGTAGCAACGTTCAAAGGTGTTGCTCTGCTTGGTGCTAATGTTTCAAGTGACTGATTGAGCTTGCGGAGAGTAGGGACAGATCTTCGTGAAAGCATCGTGCAGAGGGAGAGAGAGAGAGGAGGGAAGAAATAAAAGAAGGCAGGGTACTCGAGATGTTAAGGAGATTGGTGGTTCACGTCTGGTAGAGAGGTTGCACAATTGACTGCGCGGTGCTGCAGCTGTTGACAGCTGTGATGACATGTCCTCATCATGATGGCGGCATCGATCGGCAAGTTGGGGCACATCGAGATTGAGTGAGCAGTTTCGGTCGTTGAAAGCTCTCCGGGATGTGGTTCCATGTATGACGAAATCGCTGGAGGAGATCATGTTCAGACGATATGAGACTGATGCAGGTGGGGGTGCGCTGATGGCGGAACGTTTGGTCCGTATTCGATCTTAACAGGGGCCACAGACATAGCACCGTCCCTTTCTCTATGCTAGCTACCAGAGAACTTGAAGGTACCAGAGAAGGAATCACAGGGTCGGATACCTAGTGGTCAGGTACAGAGGCATAGAAAGGAGTCAGTGCACGGGATATTGAGCTGCCGTAGACGAGCTCTCGTGTCATGTCTACTACAATGGCTTCAGCTTACACTGTACTGGTATCTACACAGTCTCATCGTCCTCGCTCGCTGGCTGCCTTGCCAACTACCGCACGTCAATATGCTGAACTGCGCTTTGCCACTTCTTCTCATCTCCTCTGTTATGTCTTGTTAATTTATTGTCATCGCTAACAGACAGCTTGCGGCCGTAGAATGGATCGAACTCACTTATCAAACTTGAGCAGCTTCCCCAGCACCGGCACAAGCTGCGCTCTGAGCTTCGGATCTTTTTGCTCCAAGAACTGAAGAAGGATCGTCTTCAGGTAGATAGTGTCTGTCGCTGCACCACCTCCGAGTTGCGACCCATTGGCTCCGCTCCGGGATGACTCCATCGAGCTTCGTGTGGATTGCGCGGGAGCAGACAGCCGTCCTTGTATGGTTTTCAGCTCCTTAGACAGTTTCTCATATCGTTGTCTAGACTCCTCCAGCATGCGTCGCAGTTCCGCTCGCTGTTTCTCGGCTTCGCGTACCTGACCTTCGCTTGCGTCAAGCGCCGAACGGAGCTGAGCCGCTGCCGTCCGCATCTCCGCTGCCTCAGTCTCGGCTTTCTCTTCGACAGCCTCGAGCTCTTCACGCCGGCGTTTCCACTCCTTCTGCCGTTCTTCCAGCTCATCGCGCTCGTTTTCAAGTGTCTTGACTTCGCGCTCTAGCTCGCGAATCTTACCTTTCAGCTCTTCCGTCTCGCGTGTCTTGCGACGCGCGAGTGTGCTTGACTCGTCCTCCATCCTATCCCGCTCTTCCATGGCAGCTTCCATGCGACTGCGCATCTCTCGAACTTTGCCGTCGGCTCTTTCATCCACGTCCGCAAGGAGTCTGCGCATCGTCTCGCCTTCGCGTGTTCGTTCCTGAAGGAGTCGCTGCACCTCTGCAAGCTCCTCCTCCAAGGACTCAGCTTGAGTTCTAGACTCTTTAAGCTGTAGCGACATCTCTGCTGACTGATCCCGCATGCTCGCCAACAGTCCCTGAGCATTGCTATACTGCTGAGTCTTGAAATCAACCTCCTCTTGCATCGCGGTTTTCTCGCGTCGGAGTTTGGCCATCTGTTCCTCCAGCTCCTTCACCCTGGGTCTGAGCTTGTCGGCCTCCTCTTGAACCCTCTGCAGTTCACGCTCGAGCTTTTCAGCTTTAGCGCTGAGCTCGATTTTCTCGGCTTCCGACCGTCGTAGATCCCGACCAGCCACGCGTTGTGAATCCTCTAGTTTCACTTTGGCCGTAGACTCTGCCGTGAGCTTGCCCTGCAGCTCCTTGATCTGCGATTCGCGTTCACATGCAAGTTGCTGTGCCTTGTTCAAATCCTTCTTCAGCTCCTTCTCTCTCTTTTCAACTTCTCGGAGTTCCTTAGTTCTAGTAGTCAGCTCTTCTTGCGTGGACTTCAAGGTCTCAGCGTCCTTGCGAAGACCCTTAAGCTCGGGCTGCACTTTCTGGAGCACCTCTCGGAGCTCTGAGAGGTCCTTGAAGCGGGCCTGGGCGAGTTGCTGTGCCGCCCCGAGGTCGGACTGTAGAGTAGATGTCTTGCTCCTGAGGTCAGCATACTCCCTCTTCAGTTCGCCCATCTCCGTTTGCATTTTAGTGCTAGTTTCGGCATCCGTCGCGGAAGACCTTATCTTTTGCTCAAGCTCAACGATCTGGGCCTTCAGATCTGCTTTCTCCGCCTCAAGGGCCTTGATCTTCTCTTTAGCCTCTACGTGGTCCTGGCCAATTGTGACCAAGTCTTCTTGTAAGGACTCGATCTCCTCACGAAGATCATCCTCAGTCTTCTTGCGCCTTTCCAACCTCTCAATCTGAGCATCCTTCTCAGATACCTCTTCTTTAAGCTTAGAGATTTCAGCTTCAAATGCAGTACGAGAGGCATCATCAGAAGTCGTAGGTATCGCAGCCTGGTCTGGCGTTTCGGTCGGGGCGTCTTCAGTGGCTGTGGTACTTGCTGCAGCGCCGCCCACTCCACCTTTGCCCTTCTTCTTCTTGTTTTTCTTCTTCCCAGCAGCTGACGCCGTTGCTGGCGTGGTCGTTGCGGCAGAAGGAGGCTTCGATGCTGCTTTGACTTCCAACTTCTTGGATAGATCATCAATCCTGGCTTGGTTTTGTGCCTTTTCTTCCTTAAGAGTAGTGATCTGATTGTTCAAGTCATCGATGAGTTTCTTGGACACAGCTTTTGCTTGGTTGGCCTTGGCAATATCTGCATCAAGATCGCTGGCGCGCTGGTCAGATCTGGCGACTAAAGCTTCCAATTCCTTGACCTTTGCAATGTGCTCGCCTTCCTCAGCTTGAAACTTCGTTTCGAGATCCTTGAGCTGGCCCTCACATGTCTCCAATCGTTGGGTCAACAACATGATCTCGTCGTTTCGTGCGTCAAGCTGGGAGCGCAAAGAGTCTGCCGATGAGACAGTATCTCGCGACTCGCTAAGCTCATGCGTCACCTTTTCCAATTTTTCGAGGAGGCCGGTGCTGTTCTCCTTGGCCGCGCTCAACTTTTGCTGTAAATCTGCAACTTCCGCCTTGAGCTTATCGATCTCGTCAGACTTGGCAGCAGCATCGGCCTGTAACTGTGGGATCTCGTCATCGTATGAGAAGAACTCCTCAGCTGAAGGCCGGGGGATGTCTTCGGATTTCTTGGCCTTTTGTCTCGGTGAAAACATGCCAATAACGGAGGAGACTGGTGACTTCGCTTTCTCTGCTACGCTGTCCGGTTTGTCGGTATCGTCTTGGTTCGTAGCATCGACAGCTCCTTCGGGGGATCCGTGAGTCTGCGAACTCTTGATTGTCTCTATCTCCTTCTCGGCATTCTCTAGCTTGCTGGTAGCTTCGTCATATTTCTTCTTGAGGTCGTCCTTCTCCGCCGAAATCCTCTTCAACTCTTCCATGACCATATCTCCCTTCAAATTGAGCTGACTGAGGTACTCGATCAGAGCATTCGGATCTCCGATGGAAGTCAAAGGGGTGTTTTCTCGAAGAGCTTTCTCAAAAGGCTCGATTGCTGTAGCCCGACGATGCGCGACACGGTACGATCGGAGGAGTTCTGGATTTCTGAGTTAGTTTTTGCCACTGCCTGGTAATCTTTATCGAGAACACACCGGGGTAGGTGGCTTCGAGCTTCTCGAGCTTGCGCAGTCTTTGTCGGATTTCCGGTGTTAGCTCAGATGGAGTGGGTGTCGAGGTCCCCTCTGGCATCGAAGTAATTGTTGATGCCTTAGATCCTTCAAGAGAACTTCCAGTGGCCTTGTCCCCATTCTCGGCTTGGCCATCGTTTCCAGCAGAACTACCCAGAGGGTCATCTGTGGTGCCTTCTAGCTTCCTTTTGACGTCAGTTTCTTCAGCACCAGGTGGTTTCGGCGTCCCGGCTCGGCTTGGCTCGTCGCTGTCATCGATGACAAAGGCAGCCTCAAAAACGGCAGGATCAGGATTCACAGCTGTATCGGTAAGATCAGGACTGTCCCCTTTACCGCCTGCGCGCTTCCCGGCACCTTGGCCATTTTTTCGCGAGGTTGACGCTGTGCGCGATGGAGTTGAGCTGCTGTTGATATTCAATTTTGCCTGTTCTTCGGCAATGCTCCGGTCAATGGCGCCACGCAGTCTCTGGCAGAGTGTCAGCGCGAGGCAGGAAGATGGGTCGCGGTGCGATCTACCTGGAACATGATGGACACCTTCGTCTACCCAAGCTTAGGAATGCGAACGCCCGCAGTGCATCGAGCGAGGAGGCAAAACGGACGCAACCTCAGTGTGAACAGTTGTGGGTAAGAGAGTGTCGAATGATTCATAAACTCCCAAAAGCATTGCTGCGCGGCTCGAAGAAAGGGATGTTAGTGAAGATGCCGAGGTGAGGTAACGCAGTTTCCAACGACGCCTTGTGAACCCCCAAACCGGCGCAGCCACAGATACGTGGCGTTACTGTGGCTCGGCACCTTCAGGTGGTTGTGATCGCTAGAGTGAGCTCTCGTGCCCCACTGGAGCTCCTTGTGTCAGCAAATCGTCATTGCGAGGGTTGGAGCCTGGGTTTTCTGCCAGCCTGAGGTCACGTCACATCCTTTCCAAAACGACTCTCGATCACTGTACTATCGCGCACCCTTGAAAAGGAATCACGGCGCGCAGGATTCTTGCGCGATATTCCTCGAAAGCGTGATAATCACACCGGACTAGGGCGGAGAGCTTTGCGAGCAACAGCTCCAAGGCTCTTCACCAATCGTCGACACCGCAAGCATGGTGTCCTGGTTGCCATGGAGAGTGAGCCCTCACGATAGTCCTCTCATGCCAGGAGTATACTGATCTATCACAGAGCGATTCTTCATCTACCGCGTCCTTTGAGAAGACCTTGTCGACCCTCTCCGCAAAGATTACCGCCTCCCAAACTCGCTTGGACAAATTACGGGCTACTTCACGTCGAGTTCAAGTTCTGGCGACGCTTTATCTCTCCTTCGCATATCTCATCTTTGCAATCGTTGCCTTTCTAGTCATCGGTGCCAACGATCTTGGTCAACTTGAGTGGGCAGGCGTCATTTCAGGCCCGTTCCTGTGAGTACCATCGTAAAGGTTACAAGACTTGACTCTAAGTACATGGCGCATCATAGAGTCTTCGGCATTCGCAAGACACTTGCCGCATTCTATAGCTACCGAATCGAAAGCATATCCGCCCGCCTTTCGGATCAACAGGCTGAAAGAGCCAAAACTATACAAAAGCTGAAGGATGCCACCAAGTACGACTCTACCATGGAGTTAATCGAGAAGTATGGTGGCGTGGAAGGAAATAACAGAGCAAAGGGACATGGTGAGGAAGACAAGGACAAGGACGATAGGAAGGCGAAAGGGAGTAGGAAGAGTCATGTTGGACCCATGCCTGAGCGTACCACTATGCCACCGCCTCCAACCGCCAACATCCAACGGCGAGATCCTCCTTCACCGAGAAACCCTCAACAGCACACAGTACATGGTTCAAACCTCGACCCTATGCAACCTACAGCCGAGTTTGCACCCAACGCAGGTGAACCATCCTCAGGTCAGCTACCTCCGTCCGATCAGGCTTTCGCAGGGGGCTTTCCAGCATCTGGACCTGCCTATGAGCCAGGCCATTGGTATGATCGTATTTTCGATGTCCTCCTCGGCGAGGACGAGACTGCGTCGAAGAATCGCATCGTCCTCATTTGCCAATTTTGTCGCATCGTCAATGGGCAAGCACCACCAGGCACGAGATCCCTTGCCGAGCTTGGACTGTGGCGTTGTATGTCATGTGGGGCATCAAATGGTACTGAGAAGGAGGATGAAGGCAAGCGAATCATTCGCGAAGTTTTGGAAAACGAGGGTGACAGACCGGTTGAGCCCGTGACAGCCACGGGTGAGGACATACTAGAGGGAGAACAAGCGGAACCAGAGATACGGACTATCGAGGAGAAGACCGAAAATGGGTCCGGGGCTTCTGCTAGGAAGAGGCGTGGTAAAGCTAATACATAGCTTTGTTAAGTAAGTCAAGACCTACGTTTGTAAAATCACATCATTGAGGTAGCGAACTATACAGCGCATCATAAACCACGTCGAGTGTAGTACTTATGCTCAGAAGACCGGATCAAGGATTATCCGCGGACTGCTCTCAGCCTCAACGTTGCAGCCATTCACATCCCATCTTCACATTGTGGCGTTCGCCGTTGTACCTTAGACAACCCTCTTTCTACACCTCCATCACATGCATGCGCTTATCTGTCTTGATTGCTTTTCTTTTTCTTAGGTTCCCGCTCACATAATCGGAAAGCGTTTCCAGCCGTGCCCCTCTTGGTGCGAGAACCAACCCATTTGCCATCATACGACTTGACGAAGAAGCGCCCCATATTTCTGCACCTCTAGCACGAACACGGCCTACATCGCTCTGGGGAAACGATCCACCTCCGCCGTCATCCCAGCATTGATCTCCACACCGGTTTTCTCCCCGTCGTTACCTTCAGCCTCAACATCCGTTGAAATAACGCTGACGACTACCTCATCACGGCCTGCAATAGCTCCAAACTCACAGCATGGCGGTCGTCACAAACGGCGAGCGGGCTCGCAGGTTCAGTGTCAGTGGCGACCGCCTCGCGATCTTACCCGATCAAGTCCTCGTCCAGATCTTCGAGGCAGTAGCCGACGTTTCGAAACGCGACATCTGCAGCGTTTCTCGCCTAAACCGCCGGTACCACATCCTCGCTGATGCAGTTCTATACAAGACAGTACACTTCCTGACGCCGGAGTTGCATCTTATATTTGGCGAGTCCCTGACTCGTCGACCTCGTCGAGGCTCGGCAATTCATGAGATCAAGCTTGCCTACCCCGCCTCTCAGCTGTCCGATGTGGTTTCCAAACTGCCAGTCAATGGTGCTCGGGACTTTTATGACAAGCCCCTTCCTTTTGACAGCTTGTCACGAACGATATCCACAATGTCGAACCTCGAGTCCCTCGATATCGCAGTTCCAGAAGCCTTGTTGCATGGCATCGGCCAGCTCTTTAATGGACCTTTCGACCTTGCTTGTCTCAAGACTTGCCACCTCTTTTATCAGTGTGAGGACGACCAGTATTGGGACCTTCAAGAAAACATTCACATCTTCGCACATCCCACGTTGGAGACGCTTGTCATTCGAAAAGCCAGGCTTGGAGACAAGCCATTCGACTTGCCGGATCGTCCAGAAGAGACGGCTCTGAAGCGGTTGCACTTAGTCGATTGCGACATTAGTGATGACGGATTGTACGATTTGATGCATTTCCCAGAGGGACTGTCCGAATTTGTCATGACCCAGGCAGCCGACCTTGAACCCGACCTTGAGGAGACCTCAGACAGCATCAGGGATTACATTATTGCAATAGAGCCGCAGTGCCAATCATTGGAGACTATTACCATAGACTCTCCATTGTTGCAAGACCGGACTGCCCTCTCCATGCGGAAATTTACCAAGCTCAAGACTCTTCGTCTCAACTGGGATCACCAGCTCTTTGGTAAATCGTCCAAAAAGCCGCGGCTTACATCCGTCGGTATGCCCCCCGAGCTCGAGACGCTTGAGTTCTTCAACCAGCTCGGCACTGATGCTGAAGTCACCGATCTCTTCGTATCAATGCTCCAGAGCCTCGACGTCATGGCCCGAAAATTGACGCATCTTATCGTAATGGAGAGCGAGGAAGACGATAAGCCGGTGCCACCGGAGATTGAAGAAGCATGCAAAGTCCATAAGCAACTTCGCTTGGACATCATTGGCAGGATGGATACTGTCGATTGCGCTAGTGATAGAGACGGGGAGGATGATACGCATGTAGCAGACGCTGATGATCAGATGGACGAAAGTATTCAGACGGGCGTCTCATACTCACAGGAACAGAAAGAAGCATAAAGATAGAATTGGATTACACTGATGGTGGGACCTTTAGATTCCGTTATGTCGCGACGCGGGCGACTTGCAGAACGACCGATGGTCTGATTGGCTTAGACATAGAAATGATTTCATTACACATCACCATGAAGATGTAAATCGATGCACATATAACCCATCAAATTCATAATTGTTTCACCCATGGAAAGGCCTTGGCGATAGGTGAGCAACATAAGTCTCCTGAATTAGTCTCCCCTTGTCCGTAGCTACACATCAGAGACTCTTGCCTGCCAGTGCCGCTGGACATTGGACTTCCTGTCAGACACGCGCAAGACGTGAAACCTCATGTCCTGGAATTCTGTGATCGTTTGCAGAACCATCACCAGGCTGCTGGAGAGGTCGCAATGGTACACCAAGCCGGCAATTGAAGTTGTCTCTAGCACAAAGGATGTGGCAGAGTATACCAGGTGCAGGTTAAGCTTGTTACGCGTATTGTCATCCAAGAACTGGCGCGACAAACTTTCAGCTGGAGACTTGGTATTCGAGGTGGGCGGGATGTGCTATGAGCTGAACGATCTCGTGTGGAGGTCGACACTCCGAATGGGGGAACTCGTCTCATAAGGCACGGAATTAAAGCTTATAATAGACCATCTGTTGTTTCAATGAAAGAGGAGTTCGGGATGAGTCTCCGATATCCTGATTCTGCCGCCACTCGTCGAGATATCGAGCTTGGCGCATCCGAAGCCTAGCACTCTGACGCAGGAGTTAGTCACGAATGCAGACCGCCATTCGCTGGGAAGAAAGATCTGCCATGGATTGAGCCTTGAGCATGTGGGTCGGCTACTTGCCGAAGGTGTGAGATCTTGGACTGGGATATCCAGGATCTCGTACCGGACTGAGGTATCGCATCAACAAGACCTGGTCTTGGCCTGCTGCTATCTCCGGTGCATTGGTTCGGAAGCCCGGATCGTGATTTCAGCATGGGTTGTGGCCATGTTTTACAAGCCACCGGGCCAAGCCTTGGAGTAGGACTATTGATGAACTGTGCAGAGAGCCACAGCCACCCCGCTCTTTATAGAAACCGGTGAGATGGGGCTGTTGCCGATCATGTTCCAGCTTCTGGGTGGCTTCTGCACCTGACATCGTAGTGATTCTCGTCACGCCTGGTATGTGGCGATGCTACGTTTTGGTAGGCTCAGTTCTGCGACATGCAAATATACTTGTGGGGATCAATCGCCGCGGAAGGCGGGATCCTTGGATTTGAATCACAATATCTTTCGCGACCGAACGAGCTAGTGGCCATTATGCTCTTGGCAAGCAACGGCTGAATCAGAGATCATACAGTACATGCCGTTAAGCCAAGCTGTGATGAGCATGCTATCGGCGGAGTCTAGTGACAGTACCTGGAGTGCTCTTGTTGATGCAGGTGAGGCAGATGGATCGCCTCAAGCATTGACAACGTCCAGGCGTGCTTACATTGCATATCGCGTGGAAAACATATCGAATGCATGTAGAATGCGTCAATCTACGTGCCTGATGCGACATATTGGTTGGTTACCAACGATTCGGGGCACCTTGACAGTGTCGAGATGTCGCCGAATGCACGGTGAATTCTGAGTGCCGGGGCAGACAGCCGGACTCGATGTATCAGCCATCAGAGAATTACTTGTGACGAGGTGTGCCCGTTGGTTGATTGTTAAGATGCAGGCTTCAGCCTTGAGCGGAGTACGGCCAGTGCTTGTCTTATCAGGCCACATGCCAGGAGAGGGAGAACATGCAGAGGGGTAAACCAGCTGTATCAGCTTCGGATGGCTCCAAATGGCCCCAAGTGGCCCCAGATAGGCTTGGTGCAAAATACAGCGGGCCTGTGCTTTAAGGCATTAGGTAGCCGGGATCCACATAGTGGATAAGGAGCGGCTGTAAGTGGGCCGACAATGGGCCGCGCGCCAAATTTATAGTCCCCTTCGTCCTTGGCTGCCTTGCCGCGTTACGTGGGTGCATGTGCAGCAGGTGGCAGCACCTGCAGTCCTGCACCTGCCTACGTGGTGGGAGATGCAACCACGAGGCAAGTGGATGGAATTTGTGAGGGAGCAGAGCAGGAAGGCGCAGGGCGGCTGGGGGACAAGAAGGGGCTCACCGTGTCCTCTGCCTTGATGCTCAGCCCTCCATTCTTTCTCGTGTCTGATCATCATCATTGAAACGATTCGCCTCAATGTCCCAGCCTTTTCGTCATATGTCCTTGACGGTTCAGTCTCTTGCAGCACCATTATCCGGAGAATGATGTCGACCGGCATTCGGACCCCATTCGGGGGCCGTGCTTCACGGCGTGACCGAAGCACTACTAAGTAGTTAGTAAGTCTCATCGGGCAGGCTACATGCAGTTGCTTCCGTATCAAATGGTGCGACATGATAGAACCGTTGTGTGTGCAGTTGAGCACCCGAATCCCGCCGTGCTCTAATCATTTGGGCAGAAGGTCAGTGCACAAGGCGGCCGCTACAGAGAGATCAATGAGAGTATCCAGCCACTCTGAAGGGCGGGTGATTCTGCAAGCTGGGCAACACCTTCGACAAGGATGGTTCCCCAGAGCATCACCCCATGTTCGAGTCTTGCTGCTTGTGAAATTGCCGACCACCCCTGCATTATGCTGATCGCTGAATACAGTACATCCCTGGCCGGAGCACAGTGCGTCCTTGCTTCTTTGAGGTGTGCTCCTGGATTATCTGGCGGAAGCGGACGCTTCCCCGTACCCCGAGAACTCCGGTTTCTGTAGCGCTTTGGTAGTATACGTGTATAGGCCCTGGCGGCCCAGCAAAGATTGAATACCACGAGGATATTATGCTTTCAATGCTCTTCGGTGAGTCTTCGATCTATTTCGTGGACCGCCCGGAATGACCCATGGGGAAGTGCGCAGCTCAAATACATTCCGAGAGAGGGGTGCATCAGAGATCCGGCTGTACACCCCGTGCCAACTTCGCCGTTGTCGATCCGTCTTGTGAGAAGAAGATGGTAGAATTCGCAAGTTCGACTCAAGAAAACGTGGCTTGCTTCGCCTGAACAGGCGTCCTTGCCAGCGCATCTTTCCTGGGGGCCGGAGGTTTATACAAACGCACCCCTCTCTTCTTGGAACGACTCCTGAACAACCTGCCCACCCACTCCTCTGAAGCGCCGCCAAAACCCATCCAAACTTGACAAACGCGCTGCATGTCGCCTGATGGCAATCACACTGGTCGTTACCCCCCTGGCCACAAGTGGAGGGTTCAGCGAAGTAGTCGTGCAGGGGCTGTCCCGTCTCATGGATAGCTGCGTGCTCGTCGACGGACCCACAGGATGAGGCTCTGCCCGGCCCTTGTCGAATTGACAATCCTTGCGCAAGAGAGGGTGTGGGATGTGGGACGGACGCTTTCGTCCTGGACTTCCCCCCTGGGATATACCAGTCCAACCTGAAGGACTGCGAGTCTTCGGAGCTGCCAATGCTCTTAAGCTCGCTTGTTCCCTCCGTTTGCAATCGACTCAGAGATATCTTGTCTTTGATATTTCAGGCCTGATTCTTCTTATCACACAATCGCATCGCTTGCAGTCGTTTCGAAATCGCGTTTTCACTCTAACGTGTAAGGCGTACTTGTGGCCTTGCAAATCTTTCCGAGCTCGATGTCCCTCTGTGGTCTTGTTACATCAGATTCAGTACACTCAGACTGGCCAGGCAGACTCAACCCCGAGGAAAGCTCTTCTGTTTCGTGAGGGAAAGTCAATTCTCTTGTGTAAACGCAGAGACGCTACACGAAATCTGGACGCTGTCGCCCCCAAAACGACTCGATTCTTCATCTTAGATTCGGCCCGTTGAGCGAGAATGGACGACTTTACCACCGGTCTCCTTCCTCTGGACCGCCACGATATGATCGAGGGCCCTCTCATGGTAAGATATCTCCAAGAGAACTCAAGGCCTCTTATCGAAACATACACCTACGGGTGTCCTCCAGACAACACTTTTGGTGGCACATACCAGGCTCAACATTCCCTGGCCTGGTCTACTCCATCACATGCCTCTGCAGGCAGTGTTACTCTGAGCCCACCAGCCGATAGTGACACCGTGCACGAGGGAACCTATGGGCCAGCTACGCCTGAGTTCTCTGCACCCTCACCCCCTTACGAACCCAAAGCCATGTCTGCCCCTCATTGGGATAGACAGCATCTGCAGCACGCTCTTTTCAATTCTGGCTACATACAGCCTAGATCTCGCTTCATCAACCCATTGGACATCAATTCTGATCACGGTGTAACCCCTCCTACAGATCTTGACGACGACCTTAGGGATACCGACTTCCAAGCGTCTGGTTTTCGAGGGGCAGTCGACAGCGTCATCGACCCAAATCTCCTGCCAAGCGGCATGAGTCAAGAAGCACTAGTTGTTGGGAAAGGCGTCACTCAACAGACTGAAGGTAGACCTACCCCTGAGTTTCCACCAGGACTCAAAGCAGCCGCTGCTCCGTCGAAGACAAATAAAACTCGGCGTCCGCGGCAACCCAAAAGAACGGCCCCGATCCAACCTCGCGCCCCAGAGCGAGCAGCCAGAGGTCCTGTAGCTTCTCAAGTTAAGACAGAGAGACTTCTTGCTCAGACTCAGGACCTAGGACGGTGTAACTTCTGCAATGGAACATTCAGAGATACCGCTGCTGTGCAAAGACACATTCGATCATCACACCGCCGACCGCTCACGTGTGTATTCCATTATGCAGGCTGTCAGTCTACTTTCAGCGCCAAAAATGAATGGAAGAGGCATGTATTGTCTCAACATTTGGGGCTCTTTTACTGGCACTGTACACTCGACCACTGCAGTCAAGCAAACCCACTACATGCCCATGGTCGCTCCATTGCTCCCGGCATCCCTGCCTATGGCAGCATCTTTAATCGCAAAGATCTCTATACGCAGCATGTCCGCCGCATGCATCTCGGTGCAGAGAGTCACGATAAAAAGGCTTTCAAGGAAGCAGAAGCAAGACTCAAGGTCCTGCAAGAGGCAGCCAAGAAGAAGCGCTGTGAACTTCCTCTGTTCATGGAATGCCCCGCCGTGAAGTGCTCGCAGGTCTTCCGCGGGCCTACTGCTTGGGACGATCGCATGGAACACGTTGCTTGTCATCTCAGCCGCGCTGCCTCTGGTAAGGAGGAAGACGTTCTGTTCGGTGGAGAGCATGACTTGACGCTTACCGATTGGGCCGTCTCCCCTGAAGTTGGCGTTGCCCTTCCACTTCCGGGCGGCGGATGGCAGCACCGCAATCCCCTCAAGGGAAGCAGTGCCGGTGGTGCCGGTTCATCCTGGAATGTCTCACCCATCGTTGGAGATCAGGACGCGGAAGGAGAGGACTGCACGTCCGACGACTGAAGCAGACTTAGGCAAGACTCGGTACCAGCCGCTGTCAACAAGATCGAAGGCTTCAACGGCCCCTCGAGCTTTTTTACTGTGATTTTTCTTTCTTCGATTGGGATACTATACGACGGATGGAGTTCAATCATATATCTTAGCTAATGAGTCATGATCGTCATTTAGAATCAACGGACAATACAGGAGCCAGGAGAACATGTGGTTAGGATCGGTATAATACCCTGCTTTCAATATTTCGAGTTTTGGCTTCTTCTCTTCTTCCTTTTCCTGTTTTCTTTCGCTGAATACAAACAAAATGTGTGTTTCATGCTTTCACTGGGCTGTGGCATATGCTAAGGATCACCTCTGCTGTGGTATTAGGTCTTTTAATCAGCATGGGTCTCCTCAAAGTCGTATCGAAGGGATGTACGGAGAGACCACACTGAGTGAGCACGTCTTATGGAAAACAACTCTAAATTATATGCAGCACATGATACAAAGTATCGATCGCCCCGGTATGTCCCTTGTTGGGTGTTCCACACCCACTCCCCCTCCCCTTCTAAGGCCCCGTGAGTGAAGGTTCTGTCTTCCTCTCCTGAAACCCTCGACGAAGTCCTTCGGCACCTCACAGCGCCAAGAGTTGAGTTTCCAGAGACGAAAATACCATTGTATGTGAGGCGATTCTGCAGGGCACTGAGCTGTACACAGCCGCCCAATGTCCCAGTACCTGTGGGCAGAAAAAAGATGATCCAAGCGAAACAATACACATCGTGCCATAGTAGATGTTGAGATATTCTGAGGTCAGGTGCGCGCATTGACTTTCCTGGAAGTCATGTATACAAGGTTCGACGAAGGAGAGGATTTCTCTACTCAATCCTTCAATCGGTGTCCGATCCAGTTCCTTCCAAAACAAATGAGTAGGGAGTAAGCAACAAAGCAACGATGAAAGATACTGCAGAGTAACTTTTGGGTCCAGCGTTGGCCTTGCCGGAGGAGCATGATAATGAACAGCAAAGAGCAACGAATTCTCGGAATACAATGGAATGCCTCATCGCTCCGCTAGGGAAGAGCCGGATCCTTTGTGGATTGGGCATCCTCAGCAGCCGGCACAGCTTCATCACATGAGACAGCTTCAGAAGTAGCATTTTGTGCTGCAGCTTTCTCGCGGCACTCTCGAAACTTCCTCTGCGCACGACGCTGTTGCCTTAGTCGACATTCCAGTGCATAACCCGGTGTGGTTGCCTTCTGATGTTCAATCCAGGCCTCATAATCATTCTGTGCCATAGCATTAGGGGAACGGGGCTTTCGTACAGGACGACGGGATGCATACGCACGAGGGGGAGGACCGAACGGGTTCGGTGGGGGAGGTCTTTGGTTCCAATCTTTGACAGGGTAGTTGCCATAGAAAGGTGATATGACGAGACCGTTCGGATTCGGTCGTGAGTCCAGCGGGCCCAAGAACTTCCTATCGATCTGGTGGTGGAAAGGCAGACATGAGCCTCCATAAAAGGGATCAAACGGCCTTGGGCCTTGTGCTGAAGAAAGGGCTGAAGAACCAGTCACATGCCCGTTGAATGAAGCAGAAGTTGGGATTCTATTCGTCAAAGGAGTCAGTCCAGTAGTCCCAATTTGAGTTGGTATAGTCCCCAATGGCCAGTTTAGTCCTTCCAGAAGGCTGGTAGATATTGGGAGCAACGGTGAGAGCCCTCTACCATAAGGGAGTGGAAGCGGAAGCACCACGGGAGGCACCACTGGCATTGCGTACGGGCTAACATACCCATGGTCCCCTATTTTAGGCGGGTTGCAGTTTTGGATGACATTGGGTCCTGAAGAAGGAACTTGAACTCTGGTCAGGTATTGGTCAGTATCTGTGTCCTGGTTTCCGGTCAAGGGGAGAAAGTCTCTGGCCCGAGGGTTAAACTGTTTAGGAACAACGCATTTTCGCGGTTCGCGGTGGGTCTGTGACGATTGCTCAGAAACTGACCGGCTGGAGTGCCCTGCATTGGTGGAGAGCGAGACGTATCCAGAGTCTCCAGAATTGTTGTGTGAAGAGTCTAGGTGGGTTCTGCCATGAGTAGTCTGAGCCCAACGGTTCTGTGTGTCCTGTGATGTCCACAGGACACTGCCCTGTTGCGTGAAGTTCCTGTCGATGCTCGAGTTAGGGGTGCTCTCCGGATTGTAAGGTGCTCCGAGCTTCAGCAAGAGCCTGTCGTACCTAGCGGGTTGGGAAGCCGATTTGCTCTGTTGCGATTGAGCTGATGGTCGAAGGAAGGCTGTGCAGAAGTCAGTTCCATCTCTCGCTATCAAATTGATATGATGTGCCACATAGACATTGATAGGTGCGTTAGATGAGCTCTTACCTTGTTCACGATCTGAACCACGCAACGTGTCCTTTTGCTTCAGCATGGCTTCGTTGTAAGCCAGTCTTGGAACGGCCCGGGAAGGACGCATTCTTTCAACATCTTCCATTGCCACTGAGTGCGCCACAGTACGACCGTCTTTACCAGAGTCATTCTCTAGACGTACAACCTTTGCAAGCCCATAACCATCAATGGAACTCTGAAGGGTGGTTGAGATGTTGGAGCCAGACCTGCTGGTAACCGGCTCCAACTTGATGAGAGACAGCGACGGCCCGGGAGCAGCCGATCCGTTAATAGGAACGCAGCCCTTGACAGTAGCAAAGCCCAGATCAAAAGGCCGAGTAGTACCTTGAATTGGATAAGCATCTGCACATTCATTATGCTCATCTGCCTTGCGGTCGTTCCGTGTCGATGAGTCGCAGGCTTGGACATCGGAGGTGGACTTTGCGCCATCTCCCTCGCCTCCGTCACCACACATCGGCTGCGTGTTGTTCACGTCCTTCTCGGATTTCTGCTCATCCTCCGCCAAGGAGGATGTATGGTGCAATCCTGAGGCTGGGGACGTAGCACTCTGGGCCTTCATGTGCTTGGCCCCTGACTCGCCGCTGCGTGAGCGCCAATTTGAATCTTTCAGAGCCTTGCTTAGATGGCTAGGGACTTGATCGTTCTCGGCTGTGTCACTGCACTGCTTGGTCAAGCCGTCATGATGTGCTTGTAAACCCTGGAGCTGGGAGCGTGATCCCTGATGGGCAACGTCCGACAGCGGTCCTCGTGGCTGAGTCATTATTCCGATCACAGGCTATAGCAATTGGCTGAGAAGAATTGCTAGTAAGAGAAGCTGAAATAGATATTCCAGGGCTCGGTATCCCTGTGTAAGGTTTGTTCAATTTGTCTCTCGGCGTTGCGAGTGACGACAGAATCTCGCTCTCGTTATGTGCTGATGAACGGACGGATCTGAATAATGCTCCTCGACCGCCACAAGCAGCCGGATCAGGGCCTCGAGTCAACCTTGCTTTCCACTGTTATGTGATCCAAGAATCTTTGTATCCGCTTGCTATCAGTGGAAGGCTTCTTCAGAAATAGGGGCCACTGCATGAACTCGTGTACATACCACGGAGTCTTCACAACAGATGATGAAGAAGCGAAGCAATGAATTTGGCCAAAGAAAAACAGACGTAGACGCTTGAAACGCTGATAGAGCCGTAGACCTTGTCTGCGGCGTCAGAAGAGGCCGTAGCAAGTTGTTAATTGGGAGTGTTGGAGCAGTGAACCGCCAGAATTGCGGCAGAGCTTTCCTCTCGGTAGAAAGCTGTGTCTCTGTGAGAGAACGAAGGAGCAACAGGGGGATCTCCAGTAGAGAAAAAAGAAGGCTTTTCTGCAAGGCTACCACTTGACTTCGTCGAAATGTGCGTGGGTCGTGGACAATAGGAAGATTGTTATGATCTCCAGATCTTCGTACCAGAAGAGTCAGGGGCAAGGGAACAGGCAAAAGGCTGGGAGGAATTCTGCCTCCAATGGTGAAGAAAGAGCTTCAAAGGAAGTGGAAGATTGTTTTGAGGAAGCAGCCGTGCTGGTTTCAGTAGATTCAGCAGAGGAGAGTGACTGCCAAGTGTAGAGGTAGAGAATGAGGGTGAGGAAGGAACCAGGAAGGAAGGAGAACTGGGAACTGGAAGGTGGAGGTAGTAGAGGATGACGAAAAACAAGAGGATTTCAAGGGTCACCTCTAGAAGATAGGAGAAAAGACGCCAGGCATGGCCTGCGATGATTCAAGAGACGGGACAGAACCTAAAAGAAGTGGTCAGGGGCCACCGGGGGTGCATACAGCGTAGGTCACGTATCCACGAGGCCTGTCCCGGCCCCTGCTTTGCTGGACTGAAGGGAATGCAGGTGCTGAGCAAGTGCGCAATATTGTCAGTGGAATTGCGTCATTAACTGCATCACATTGAAGTGCCTCAGCGGTCTGCAAAACGAGGGAGCCTGGGGAGTGATACGAGACTTGGGGAGGAAACGGAGAAGGATCGGAAATTGCGCACGCAGCCTGAGGTTGAGATTCAATACAAGACCCAAAACATGAGTAGATACGCTACATCTTTCCCAAGCAAGTTTCAATTTCACAGAAGTGGTGTGGTTGCCACAGGTGTGGCATAGTCTCGCTTTTTCATCCTTGATACTGCTGCCCTCCCATGTAGGCTGAGAAAGCTTTCTGTACGAGGTATGATCCACGATTAGATGAAATTTCGATACAATCATGAGGCATGGGGACACATGGCATGTATGAATTGCACTCACCGCGTTACGCGTTTGCATGAAAACAGTTCCTGGTCCGGTGAATTTGCAGACGAGACCCTCACCAGAAGCAAGGCCAGAGATGATACCACCAGATGCCACCCGCTCGAGGACGTACTTGGTGTTCCACGCTACTAAATGTCCATTGTCTACAATTTATTTCTCGCCTTCGACCAACTGCATTGCGTCATCAGCAGTGAAGAAAGGAATGAGCGCACATGGTGGACGCGCTTGTGGTTCACTCACGTCTTTACGGATGATGGCCCCGAAACTGGCGATCCACAGGATGCCTGTGCCGGTTATCTTGGCTACCCACAGTCCTTCTCCACTGAAAATGGCCTTGCCGATGCCCTGCCTCTTGTAGTCCTTGTGCACGCCCTGGGTAGAAGCCAGATAGGCATCATGGCCGATGGACCACGATTCCTTGCCGGTCATGCGAATACTGGTAATGTCACCAAGAGCATAAGGAGCTAGAATCAGTTCGCCGGGTCCGGTATATGTGGATATTGAGATGTCAGAGTTCGCAATGATCTTCTTCACGTTGAACTTGACTGATCCACGGAGGGTCATGCTGTGGGACATTGCCACCATAGCGCCTGGAGCGGTCGACCACTCATTAGACAAGAGCATACAAACGCATAATGATCAGGGCATACCTGGCTTAGCTAGCAATGGACAGCCTATGGCTAGCTGAATTGTCAAGATCGTATTGGTATCGCGATGGCTGATGCGCCAGCTGCCGCCGTTGAAGGTCCCCACGTCGTCACCGGTAGCTGCCGCTCCGACAAAGTGTCCAGCAGGCGGTGCTCCTCCGACCAAGTTCTCGGTCTTGCTCGTGTTCAAGGGCGGGCGCTCAAAGCTGGCTTCTTCCTGTTTCTCCGAGATCTGGACTTCTTGCTTCTCAAGAGGGTAGTCTTGAGGTCCCCTACCCTCGGCTGGCGGTGGTGAGAATGGGGGTGGCGCTTGACCATCAGGTGGAGGTGAAAACTGTTGTTGCGAATCAGGAGTCGCCGATGACCTCATCACATACTGTTGGGAAAGTCGAGTCTGTGCGTGCTGTTGCTGTTGGGGAGGAGTTGGGTAGCTGGGTGCTGGCGAGTGCATCAGCTGGGGTGAGGGAGTATGCTGGGGAGGCGGAGGATAGTGGCCTCCTTGGCTGGTTTGTTGTTGTGGAGGAGGTGGATAGTTCTGCTTGCTTACTGGAGTAGCATGTTGAGCAGACGGCGGAGGTGGATAGTTAGCTGCTTGTGTGGGAGGAGGAGAGTAGAATTGCGCTGGAGGAGAGCTCGGTGGAGGAGGCGCATACTGCTGCTGAGAGTTCGGAGGCGCTGCTGGAGTAGTACAGGTCAGCTTGGGGAGAGATCATGATGTTTCGAGGATGATGGCTACATACCCTGACCCCCAGATCCAGGAGGAGCTGCGGCTCATGTCAGTCAGACCGGACAGCTCGGAGAAGAATAGCCTCCATGTTGGAGCAAGCATGAATGAGGGAGGGGTGTATGGACATACGTGGATAGAAGTGCTGCTGCTGGCCGGACATGGCTCTGGGTTTGTGGTTGTGACTAGATAGTCGGCCCAGCAATCTTCAAATCGAACGTGTCAAACAGCAAGTGAATGAGGCAAACAAAAAAATGAGAGCAGAAGGAGGAAGCTGTCGAGAGCTGTCCGGAGCTGTCGAGGGGGTAAGCTGTAGTGCCCCGCAATGGATATCACTTAAACTTGCAGGGCCCGTCTTGGCAGGGCCGCCACTTGGGGGGTAGCGTCGAAGAGGACAGCCCCAATGATGGGCAGCTATGGATAAATTGTCGTGAATGTTGACTGATTGCGTGGTCGTATGGCAGAGCGGAGGCTATCACAGCAAATGCGTAACACAATTAGGGATGGACAAAGCACACCAAAGGAAAGGACGCGACAGCAATTTCAAAAGGAGACAACCACTCGGAGTTGAGGCTCTTTCATTCGTGTCTTCAGGTGTACATGCCTTGCGTTGGAGGATCCTCAGGGACTGGAAGTAGCCAATCGATGACTGTCTTCCTGCACTGTAGCCGCCGAGTTACGCGCCGTGACGGCCTTGGCCCCAATCAGCAACGTCCAGTCGCTCGCTGTCATTGGGTAACGCTGAAGGGGCTGAGTGTCAAATGTTGGATCAACTATGATAAACTCTGATCAGGGGAATTTTGGTCCGATTTCTACCCGTCTTGTTCCAGAAAGGCACGAGGCACCTCAACTTATTGGAGGGAAGCAAATTCACCATCCTCGTCTCACGTGGTCAGTTTGCCTACCCTGCACTCGTCCGTTTGCCGGCATGCCTGGTTTGAATGCTTTCCGTTCAGAACAAATCTTTAGTAGCTTTGTTGGTACACAGGAGACCGGTGGCCTCCCTTCCGCTGTGATTTTTACGACAGCAGACAGAACGATACTTTCGGACTTATGCTCTTGGGAGTGACAGTTCTGTAACAAGAACCTTACTTCTGATCTTCCGTTGTGGGAAGCCAAGTGCGTTTGCTATCCGCCAGAGGACTACATGAACGGCTCCCTCAGTTCATCTCACAGTTACCAGACCGGACAAAACAATCAGCACGAGCGTTCACGATAACAATCTCCTTGTCCTAATGAACAATCACGATTATCCTCACGTCAGAAACGAAATTGGGTGGAGCGGCTCACATGACGTCCTGGACCTGCACGGTCCTCATTTTGACAGCCTCCGGACCCGAGGACTTGCAAGGCGACCGAAAGAGAATGTGCTGTGGTCTCTCTCCCAGTCCCGGTTCCCAGGCGTTACGAGCCGTTTCACTTTAGCCTACTATGACCAAACCTGGCCAGGTGGCGCAGAATGGCCTCCGTCTAGATTTTCCCTCCTGCTCCATTGGCGTCCAATCATCCCAGATCGAGGGAACGAACCATTGCTGACATGTGTTTCTCCAGGTAGCGAACCAACGAAACGATTCCCGTCAGATTCCGCGATTTCTCGGCATGGGGAATCCACTCGAATGTGAGGCAGGCAGGGTTGTTGAAGCCCCCCTGTGAAGCCAGGGGAGGGGCCTTTCGACGGTGAAGCTTTGCATCAAGCAAGTCCTCGCATAACATCGTGCCTGCACTATAGCTGCAGATGCTCCTAGCTTCCTATAATTGCGCGATATTTTCGGAACATGGAGGGAATGCAGGCCAACACACAGACCAACGCAACAACAAATCTACGGACAATCGATCTTCGTACCGTAGGTCCCGATCGAAACGATATGAAACACGCACAGGGCTCTGGCCAGGTCAAGCCTGTATAGCAATCAGGCCTGGACATTCCGACACATTAGGTACTATACTGTACACTGGTGGCTCACCATCCCTAATAACGCAAATCGCGCTACGGACTGGTCTGGTCGAGGCCCACTGAACAAGGGCCACGGTGCGGATACGATCTTCGATCATGGTGGTGAAAGACGGCGTCGTACCGCTAACTGGGGCCCAAGGCTGAACTATCGGAACCCCCAGCAGTAAAGCCTGGACGCTATTCTCGGGATGATGACAGCCCGCCCTTCGCAATCGACTTAGTGCAGCTTCCAGGCATGGACTTCAATTTTAGGGTTGTTTTCTTTCAAGGTTGGCGGATGCATGGCTGACGGCCCCATGGAAAAGACTGCCACCCAACCTTTGCTCGACGTCTCGGAGAGAAGGGGCACTGCCCTTATTGAGAAAGCGTTGGGCACTTCTGAAGATAAAAGTCGACAAGGGTGTCGGACTCCGTGAGACCTCCCAACTGTCGACGTGGCTCGATTGCAAGGACCTTGGCAGACGAACAATCACGTCGTCTGTACTCCGTACTGGATCGATTGCCAGCAAATTATTCCAGTTACAGAAAATGGTTGCATACTGAGAGCAAATCCTCACATCATTATCTGGATTGCTCTTCGAGAATACTTTCTTCTCATACAATTGATCAAAGGTCAATCGTGACCGACTTGCTTGGGTATCGCAAAAAGAAAAAGAAAAACGAACCCGGAGCATCAAGCTGTCCAGTTATCTAGCTGTCCGGCCTTGTTGAAGGGCTCTTGAACTTTGGTGGCGGATGGACGGAGTAGAACTCTCGCATTCCAAACAAAAGGGGTGTTCCCCACCAATATAGAGTGTCCCCAGACCACGCTGGAGGAGAGAATGTGGCTTGCATCAGCAGCTGGTATCCCAGGTGGTCACCGTCGTTCCAGGCCATGTTCTGGGTCTGGGGGCTCTTGGCGAGCTCCGAAGACTCGGTGTGGGCGCTTTGACAGCTGTCTCCTTGTCCGCGGCCAAACCATCCCCCGTCTTTTGTCAGATCACTACTCCGTACTACCAGAGAGAGTTTGGCTGGTTGCCAAACTGGCGGGATGGGCAGCCTATCCATGGCGTTGGCGATGACGAGATGGTTTCGCAAAGAACTTAGGGGGAGGCTGTGAGTTGAGCTCCAGAGCTATGACCACGAGTGTGGTCTGTCTGTTGACCGCAGGAGGTTCGCCTATCTCACGATGCGGGCGCAAGAGATCCCGGGACGGTCTCTTCTATTCATGATCTTGCGATCGCGATGCTCACCAATGCCAGTGGTAGATGCGGGGGGTCTAAGGCATCGCTGGCTTCGTTTGTGACGAATGAGCAGGAAGCGAGCCCATGGCAGCAGAAGAGATGTCGCAGGAGCAGTTCGCTTTGGGAAGGCTGGTTTGGGGGTGGTGTACGAGTGGCAAGCTGTCACTTGCACAGGCTACCCAAGGCTCGTGTGGCGTTCTCGCCAACACTGACCATCGACAGGTGCAGCAAGCTAGTTTATGCTTCGACGAGTCACCGCATTGGCAACAATGATTTCATCGTGCACGTTAGCGACCACATGCGAAGCTCAAGGGCGTGAAATAGGTGAGACGAGATGATGCAGCGACAGGTGTGGAGTGTCGATCCGGCTTGATGCGGGCAAAGATTGTCGCCGGGCTCACTGCGCGGGAGGGCCCAGGCTAGGATCTGCTGCAGCCCCTTCAGTCCAACTGCCACTGATCTTGTTTGTTTGCTTGCGCGGAGAAGCCAGGGAGCACGCTGTACAGTTGTACCTAGCCAGGGGAAGACGGGGCCGAGGCCAGGCCTGACCTGACCGCTCAAGGGCCTGCACCAATGTTGAAGACGCATAGGCGATGCGGCACTGCATCACGAGCCACACACAACGCCCTCTGTGGACAGAGAGCCCGGGCATTCCTGGCGAAGAATCGTCGAGGCAGGTGCTGGGTGGTGTTTCGGACAATCCGAGTCAATTCAAAGGCAAGTCGCTGATGACCCAGCCCCCCTGCTCGACATGCCCACGGGCGTTTGTGGTGTTTTCTGGCTAAGAATGAGACAGAGGCACGCGGCAGAACGTGGCAAAAGGGCAGCAAGCAAGCGGGCGCTATGGAGAAGAAGCAACGCAACGGCGGGGGCACGAATTTGGATCCGAGACCCTGGGAACTGGGAGAAACTCAAAAGGCACGAGCCGTGGCGGTCTACGACTCCAGATACAGTACAGAGATGGACTGACTGATCATCACTTAAACATCCATGTGGAATGTCCAACACGAGTCACGAAACCGTAGCCTGCTGGCATTCCCAATCCAACACAAGACCCAGAAAACGCCGCAGCGCTACGATCAAGGAAACAAGAGCCTGGGAAACGGCCAGATGGTCCGCTGCGCCCGCGATCTGGTGCAGGGGCCATGGCCCATGATCAAGGGTCGATGGTTCGACTGTGGAGTCGCTGAGCGAACCGAGAGGCCCGTCAAGTCCCTCACAATGGTGCGGTGCGTCACTGACTCTACTGTACCGTAGCTCAAGCTAACCTGGCTTTACCTTTACAGTACTCCCGCACAGATACTGATGGCTTAATGAGTTTCTCTGGCCTGTGCACTCCTGCTCTGCTGCCCATGTGGTCGGGGCGGACTGTCTTTACTTTTGCACCTGAGCACCGTCGATCCAGCATCACGATCTAGTAAGGTCACCATCATCATCATCCATCATCGCCAGGTGTACATACTTTCCTCTCTGACTACTCCGTTCCAGGTTCCACATTGCCAATTCACACACGTCTACCTACAGCAAGGAACCTGCTCATACCGTACCTACTCTCGACCTTTACGGTTCATCGATTCTCCACTCGGCGCTGCACCACGCCATCCTCACCAACGCCATCCTGCCCCCTCCTGGTCCATGCCCGGGATGGAGGGTTGCATGGGTTCATCAACCTCCGCTAATAGTCTTGCCTTTCGAGACTTGGGACGCATCGTCGCCCCACCCCACCCAGGCCTTGGACGGTGCGTGCGTACCTTGTTCCCCTCAGCTGGCTCTCTTCCAGTCCGAGTCCTCGGTGCTGTGCTCTCTAACTCCGTAGACTTTGATCATGAAGATTTGCCCCACCCATCCACCCGAGTCTCCGGTCGCCTAAGAGGTGCTTGACCCTGTTTATTACTCTCGGCTTCCCGCCGTGCCTCGACTCGTCGTCAGTTTCCGCAGTCACCTGCCTTTGTGACCATATTCCACATTCTACGACACTGTTTCGAAGGGATCTCGAGCATCTATTCATAAGAAGAAGAGTTGCCCCGGCTTCTGTGCCGTTCTTCTGTCACGACCAAACCGAGGCAGTCGTCCTTCCACACGAGTTACCTGGGGCGCTACACTACACTACAGTCGCTCTCAACACACAGGCTGTCACCAATGTCGGACTCACACCCATGAGCGAGCGAGACGCAGGGTTGGGCGAGGCCTCTCACGATGTCTCGCCCACATGGAACTTCACAAATCGCACATTATCAAATCCGACTTCCCACGACGGTACATCGCACCTATCGATATTCGAACCTCGAGAGCTGCAATCACGACGATCCACACAAGATCATGGGTCGGCCGTGGAGCAGGCATCCCCTGTAAATGACCATCACTCATCCCAAGATTCACTGCAAGCAGAAACTCTTCAACAGCTCGCCAATACCCTCCGACTGCAGGCTCTCGCATTGAAGAACCAAACTCCCGGTCCGCCGTCCGGGTACCTGGTGCACAGCAATGCACCGCTGGAGGTGGACGACATGCAGGAGGACATCGAGAATGACTTGATATACCAAAAATACCAAATGCAATTCCTCCGTCTCGGATCAAGAAATGGCAGGAGTTCCATGTCGCCGTCGACTGTCTTCTCTATAACTGACACCAGCATGATTGCAGTCGACACTGCTGACGCAGGACGGAGCTTGAATGCCTTGCCACACTACAACACGACCCCGAGTCATCAGGAGGTCACCCTTGCTGTGGACAGCAGCAATTCAGACGGTGATGGTGAAGAGTCACAGCAGCCTATCGGCTTCAACACGGACCACTATAGTGTGTTCGGATCTCACAAGATGTTTGGCGTCACCGCTATTCGCACACATGCCGGACCGCCGCTCTTCTTCAGAAGGTCTGCACAAGCTGCCGCGCAGTGCCCGTTGGTGGTACATAAAGCAGCGAGGATGCGCAAAAGAACGAAGACGACTAGGGGTGCACTCTTGCCGAAGAATGGGCAGAAAGGGGAGGCCGTTGCGGCTGAACTGGACAAGACGGCCAGCACCTCGAGATAGGTTGAGCGTCTGGAAGAAGATGGAGCCTGGATGGATTCTCCAGCTCAGATTGCCCGAGTTTGTGGTGCTCATGATCTGCATCATGCATCTCATCATAGCTTCCACCCGACGCATTCGGGAACTGGCCCGAAACCACGTACAATGATCTGGCGACAGAACAGGTTCGAGCTTGGAGCATTATTTGAAGTTGGGCTTCACGTCCACCGACCAGACCACGCACGGCAGGACCAGGTTATCCTTACCTCTCTGCCACTCTCTTCCGTCTCGCATCGGCCTACTACTGGATGACCTATCTTGACATGCCTCTCAACCGCCAACCTACGCATGGCGTTATGTACATCTCACGCGACCCACTTCCCTCTACGACACATGTTTATCAGAACGATTGGATTGCAAAGGCAACCACAGCACTTGACATTTTTATTCAGGGCATCTGGGATTGGCGTTCTGTTACACGGCTGGGCATATTGGTATATTTGCCCTCTTGGCGTTTGTCCGAATCTTCACCATGAGCATGGAGGGTTCGGCAGTCTGTTCTTTTCTTTCTCTTGAACGGGGCGAACGGTTGCGGAAAGGATACGATACCCCTGGGGGTGGCTCTTGTGTATTTTATGCTGGTCTGTTTATATGTATGATATGAGGATAGAGACGGCATCGCCTACGGGAAAGGGGCGTCTGGCCGCATGATGGAACATGAGTGCTATCATCCACCAGAAAGAACGTTACGTCTTCAGTCGTGCATAGGTTTTTTGATCTCTTTCACGATCGGTGATGCAGTCGGGTATGTGAATCTGCCAATTTCTTAGCCACCACCTACAGCTCCCAGCAAGACTTGAAGCAAGGTGATGGATGATGGACCCAACATGGAGTTTCGCTTGAATGGGACAGAAGGACTCTTTTGTGTGAGCGAATTGGTCTTCCAATACGGGCTGACATCCCTCGAATATCTCCTATATCGGAGTTGGGATGCCCTACAGTGGTTCCGGAAGAGTTGAGGAGCGTTTGGGTTAGAATAGTTCTACGAAGACCCCTTCTATGTACAGATGCATGGGAGATGATGCATTGCATGAGGACGTGTGGAGAAGGCGGATAAGTCACCTTGCATCCGGGGGGGTCCAGATTGACAGGCCGAGGAGTCGGACATGACACATTCGGCCTTGGCTGAGTACGATGCATAGTATTTTATTGTTTCAGAGCATGGAGAAACACAGCACCTTGGATGTTTGTTGTGTGATTTCTCTCTACATTGTATACAGCACATGGTATACCTATATAGTATCCAGGCCAGGAAGTCAAAGCACAAGTACTGACAATGTACATACCGCCAACCTACAATACGTAGCCAATAGATACACGTCCCAAAGCTCCCTGCATTTGCCTCGGCGATGTACCTACATTTGCACTTGCAGTGCTCGTTATGATAGGTACTTCAAGCCAGGGGGGCCTGTCTCAGGCAAAGTCCGCCGTATTTCCAGAAGCGGTGTGATTCCCAGCAGTGGCTGGCCACCTCCAATACAGAGCTTCAGGTGCCGCCAACACTGCTAAAGAGGGAGATCCCCCCGCCCTTCATCAAGGCCCACCACACGTGGGCTGTCAACTCCGAGCCCGAGACCCCGATCGTGAATTCGTCATGACCATTGCATTTGCGACGACACGTGTTGTTGGGCGGGAGGGAGATTTCGCAATCTCAATTATTTTTTCAACTTGTGCTTCCATTGCTCATATTCCATTCCTCTTCTCTGCGACGCAGTTGAGGTTCCAGCAGACGGGCAACACGCCACGAACCCCGATTGCCTCAAGCCAAGCATCCCACAGGGCGGCGGGTGGACCCCAGCGTCTAGGTATTCTTCCAACATCCGGGGAACGTCAGACGCTAAAAACGAAGAAACGAGGAACAAACTCCCCAATGATATCCGAAGCACGACCGCTTCTCTCCAAGATGAAAGCCGCTCCAATAGGTGAGGCAGCATTCTTAACTCAGCATTGTTCCCACAGCAGCAACAACAACAATCATGAAACTGACGTGTTCCCCCCCCCCCGCCCTCCACAGCTCCTTGGGCAGATGCCGTGCCTTCATCGCGGGATCCAAAGCGCTTCCTCCCACAGGCAATTGGACACCGAGGCTTCAAGGCCAAATTCCCCGAGAACACCATCCTTGGCTTTGAGGCAGCTGTCGAGGCAGGCGCCCATGCCATTGAGACGGATGTGCACCTCACGGCAGATGGCGTTGTGGTTCTCTCCCATGTAAGCAAGCCTGCAAGACAAGACCATACATACCCACACCGAATGAACCCGTTTGAAGTTTGCCGTCATACCATTAAAAAAGAAGGGAAAAAGAAGAAGGGAAAAGCTGACAAAAGCCAACTTATAGGATCCTACCGGAAAGAGATGTTTCGGCATCGAGGAGAAAATCCGCGATTGCACGTGGGAATCCATCTCCTGGTGGCGGACGCTGCGCCAGCCTCATCAGCCCATGCCACGGTTGGAGGATGCCCTGGCTTGGCTGGCAGAGCCTAGGAACGACAAGATCTGGATGCTCCTCGACATCAAGGTCAGAGGGATCCCCCCACCCTCCCCTGGGTTCACATGGTGGTAGCCATATCTAGTGCAGGGGCCGACGCTGACTGAGGGGAAACTTTCAGGTTGATGATCCAGCCATTGACCTCGTCAGTGCCATCGCAAAGGTCATCGACAATGCACCATCTTCTTCTCGTCCCTGGGACCAGAGAATCGTCCTTGGATGTTGGAACGTACGTCACTCCCCTCTAAGAGAGAAAGAAGAAAAAAAAAGAAGAAGAAAAGGGAGGAGAAAAAAAAAGAGCATCAAGAATCCCAAGAACCTGTTCGTACTAAAAAAGGCATACAAATCGCAGGCCACCTTCACCACCGTAGCCCGTCGCCTCCTACCGACCTTCCCCCTCGCCCACATCTCCATCTCCCCCTTGTACTCGCGCCACTTCTTCCGCGTCCCGGGCATGGGCATGAACATGCAGCACAGGTCCCTCGCCGGCCCCGTGGGCTGGCTCTTCATGCGCAGGGTCCGCAGGGACAACCGCCAGCTCTTCGCCTGGACCGTCAACAGCGAGTGGTGGATGGAGTGGTGCATCCGCAGGAACAACGCGTGCCGGACCCGGTCGGGCGGGAGCGGCGGACAGGGACAGGGACAGGGACAGGGACGGAGCTTGCAGGGCGAGAAGCTCATCGACGGGGTCATCACCGACGACCCGGAACTCTTCGTCAGGGTGTGCGAGCGCTGGGAGGACGAGCAGGATGGCAAGCTGGAGAGGCCGCGTCGTGGTGTCCTTGACAAGTGCGTGGCGGCCATCAGTGCTGCGGCCCTGTCTGTAGGGGTCCATATCGTTGTGATGCTGCTGCTGGCCAGGAACTTCTACCACGGCAGACTGGATTTCTTCAAGCCCGGGGACGATGAGGCGTAAGACTGGCGCAAATACTTTTGTGTATATAAGCAAACCTCAACCGGTTTATTGCATGGCACAGGCGCGTACATCAAGGATTGGACGTCCTCGCCGAGGTTTTTAATGATCTATTATTTGCAGACATCATTGATACAATCCCCTTCCCCAAAGCCATCTTTTACCAGGATGGCCCCAATACATGCCCTTTCCAGTACAAGTTGATATCTCACAAGCCCGGCGTAGATCTATGTCCGAGCGCAAACCGCTTTTTCCACCCCGTGTCCTTACATACCATGGGACCCTCCTGCCACCCCCCCGTTTTACTGGGCTCTTAGATCTCCACGTCGATATCCAAGTCCAGCGCGCCAATCACATCGTCATCCATGAGCGGCTTGCTGATGCCTGGCACGCCACTCTTCTCTTCTTGCAGCTTCGCCAGGTGTGAAGGCAACGAGTGGCCCTTCGTCGGTCCCACCGTTGGCGTGCCGTTCGCCGGTGTGCTCGTTGCGCTGCCGGCTGCTGACCCGTTCGCTCCCTTCTTCCCGTCTTGCGACTCGTGGATGTCGTGTACGAACTTGGCCTTGGTCCGCAAGCGCCTCGAAGGATCTTCCTTGACGAGCTCGCCACGCTTAATGGCCTTTTCCATCTCGAGAACCTTCATCTTCTCCTTGAGCTGCGCCTTGCGCACTGTATCCGCGTTCAGTGCTCGGTTCAGCTTGTTGCGCTCCGCCAGGCGATCCTGCTCCGTCTCCACCTTCTTCGTGTCGCGCGACTTATCCGGTCCCAGACTGGTCTTGAATGCAAGACGATTGGTAGTCAGCTTATCGAGTTCTTCCCTAAGCTCCTCGATCCTGTCGGAATCTCCTTTCGCTTCTGCGTCCTGGAGGAGTTTGCGGACACGCTCTCGTTCCGCGGGATCAAATTGCTTTGTGAGCGCATTTCTCCTTGCGATCCTGGCTTTGATCTCCTCTTGTGTCCAGTTGTGGTTAATGAGACTATTGATATCGTCCACCTTGGCTGTCAGAGTAGCTTTCTTGGGAAGCCGCACACCTTCGTTATTGCATGTGACTTGATACCGGTTAAGCTCGGGCTGTCAAGAGGTCAGCGATGCTCAGCTCAGAATCATGCGTCACGTTCTCACCTCTGTGAACTTGCCACTCGAGGCAGCAATAAACGGGAACTCCTTCACTGCGCTGCCATGGGCGGCCTTCACATACTGATCGGTGACGAATGTGCCAGTCGGGCCATTAAGCGCATATGGTCGGCTGGTCGTGAAGCCTCCAGGGATGTTAGTTGAAATAGAGATTCAGCTGATCGAACAAACTCACCTTTGATCAGCGCCATTCTGTACTGTTCGACACCGGTATCCGGATGAGGGCCCAAAGCAATGCGGATGAAGCAGCCAGTGATGGCAAATTCAAACCCAGGGGTGAAGCAAACCTGGGCAAACTCGTTTCGCCCAAGCCGCACACGCTCGTAGTCCTTCAGCTCCGCTGGCGGTTCCTCTTTAGGAGCCTCAGCCTCCGGACTCCGAGTCCTGTCCCGCCCACGATCTCGACCGAAGTCGTCGTCACTCTCGTCCTCATCAAGCATTCTCCCGCGCGGCGAAAACCCGTCTGCTCTCCGCCGCTCGTTGTCCTCGCGACGACTTTGCTTTTCAGCTTTTTGTCTGCGAAGTGCCTCCATCGCTGACTCGCGCTTGCCGGTCCTCTGTCTCGCTGGTGATCTCGAATCATCCTCAAGCTCGGCAGTGTCGGCACTGCGCTTCTTCTTCGCCTGCTTGCGCTCCTCGCTCGCCACCATTTGACGCAACAATCGGTTCCGTCGGACAGCCTCGATCTCCGCAACACGCTCAGCCAGAATCTGTTCGCGATCGACTTCTCGCATGCTCATGATGCGGTGCTTCTCTGCTTCGCTTTGATACATCCCTTCGACGGGGTATTTTTCATCCTCATCCAAGGTTCCACCGCCACCCGAGCCGCGGTCGCGAGATGGCTCCTCGTCGGAGTCAGACTCGTCCATTGCAGCCGATGCAAGGGAGTTTGGTGATGAGGGAGCCGAAGAGCTAGAGGCGAGGGCATTAGCTTCATGGAGACCGAGTGCCAGTGACGGACCGACGAGGCCACTGGTGCTTGCCAGTATGCAGAGCCCAAGAATGTGGCACACTCACGCTTCACCCTCTTCTTCGGATTCATCGTCCCTGGCCCTCCGTTTCGACTTCTTCGCAGCTGACTTCTTCTTTGCTGGCGGCGACGCAGAAACGTCCCGACCGGCATCAGAACCCTCACCATCGGAGTCTCCTCCGGCAAGAGCAAGAAGCTCATCATCAATATCAGACATGATGTAACCCTTTTAGTGCTTCGAGATGCCTTTCTGTGGTATAATATGCCCAAGGAGTGAAGATAAAGCCGATGCGTTATTCAACGCGCCGGGTTCTGAATCGCAGCCGGTCGCAAGATGGGAACGAAAATCGGGAGCTCGGCGGGAAGAGGACCAGAAGAAGAAAGAACAGCTCGCCGGGGAAGCCTGAAAAGCTGGAATTGATCAGTATCGATGAGCCACGTCAATGTGAGAAGGAAAAAGGTTTGTACTTCTTCCTGCACAGCCTTTGGCGTAAGTCGCAGCTCACAATGAAGCAGCACCCGCGCCTTGATTGGACCCCCTGCTATGTCATCGGGCTAGCACGAGGGCCGGTCAGCGGCTCAACCTAAATCCGATCTGAACCGGCGCCCTCGAATCGGCGGAGCTACCGAGCCGGGCCCCAAGAGTGGATACTCCAGCGCCGCAGCTCGACATTCGATGATGGCTATCAGATCATTGATGCTACACTTTCTACGGAGTTAAATCGCCCATCTTGTTCACTTGGCGACCACCTCTGTGTTTCTGCAATGGCCTCAATACGCTATCTGACCCGCACAGGGTCTCGGTTTCCCATCAAGTGCCCGTCACAGATAGCTACTGCGTGTTTCTCATCTTCAGCCTGCCTTCGCGCCGAAGCATCAACCCAAGCCACCGAGCCACGACCAAAGAAGCTGAAGCCTCTCACCCAAGAGCAACGAGACTTTCTTTCTTCAGCTGTAAGACACCTGAGGAACTCCGGAGTTTCGTGTGCTGATACTTTTTCCAGCTCCGCGTCAACCAAGCCGGCGAGCTCGCCGCAACCCTCATCTACACCGCACAAACACCCCCAGTCCTCCGCCGCGACCCTCACCTTCGCCCTCTTATGAAACACATGTACGACCAAGAAGCCGCCCACCTCGACACCTTCAACGCCCTTATCGCCAAGCACCGCGTTCGACCAACAGCACTATACCCTCTCTGGTCACTTATGGCCACTGGCTTGGGCTGGAGCACGGCCATGATGGGACGCGAGGCCGCCATGGCCTGCACGGAGGCTGTTGAGACGGAGATCGGCGGACACTACAACGCACAGATCAGAGTGCTGCTGGAAATGATCTCGAACTGGCAGGCGGAAGGGTACGATGTAGGTGAAGAGCTGGGCGAGCTGGTCGGGACCTTGAGGCGGATTCGGGACGAGGAGCTAGAGCACCTGGATCATGCCGTTGAGCATGATGCAAGGAAAGCAGAACCGCACTGGCTTCTGACAGGCGTGATCAGGGCCGGATGTCGGGGTGCTATTTGGGTAAGCGAGAGGGTTTGATGCCAAGACACGAGGAGCAGCTTGTATAAATATTTAAGGGAAAGAGATTATTATGTAAAATAGGACAAGGCCACAATTTCGTGTACACTCTAAGTCTTGAAATATCCCGAAGCAACGCCTTGCCAGTTTCTCAATGCACCGCTGATACGAAAGGCTCAAACTCCATGTCAATGCTTTGAGATGTGGCTCCTGAACATCTCCGATGCTACTCGACTTGTGTCTCGTATCTTGCACTTCCCCAATGAACATACTAGTCACTATGATACTGTTAGCACGCAGGAACACGATAATCTCGCGAGGGTCATGGGCTTACTAAATTGCAAGGGGAGACACTCCATCCACCTGGTAGCCCCAGTTGCCATTTTGCTCCTCAGTAAGAAGCCAGTCATAAGGGAACTGCACAAGGTTTCCTTGCACTAGCTTCAGCAGTTCCTCGGCATCACCAGGCGTGGGCATATCGTCAATCGAGAATCCGCGTCGGCTACCTTTAGTCGTGCCGCGCCGGCGACGCTTCGTGGACCCGAACTGACCCGAAGGCCCTGAAGTTGTTTCACGAGACGTAGGCTTGTCGATGGTCGAAAACGTCGTTCTGCGTTCCCGATCCTTATTCGACGCAATGGGCTCAAGAAACTTGCTCTGTGTTGTTTCGAGAGCAGGGAATGGAGTATCAGCAGGTGACTGCACCGGAGAAGGTGCCTCGGGCGCCGGCCGGGAGTCAAGCATCTGAGTATCAAGTGCACCAGGCCTCTGTGCCCCAGTCTCAAGCTTCTCTGCATTCGATAAGGCCTGCTTCTCGTGGAGAGCAGGCTCAGGATCAACTGTCGACATCTTCTGCTTCTCTGAGTCGTGATGAATGTGGGGATGTGGGATCTTCCCTGCCGTCTTCTCGATCTCGTTTCCTGCAGCCTTCGCGATTGCTTCAGGACCTGGGGCGCCGACACCTGCACCAGCAGACGTGCCCTGGGGATGACCGTCCCCTGCTGTCTCAGGAGTATCTGTTCGCGGTTTCGCACCCATACTTGCCCGGAAACGCTCACCGTAGTCAGTGTATTCCCGATACTCGGCCCAGGTGCTAACCTGCGAGTCAGGCATGCAGCGGAAAACACGTCGGTATAGCTTAGTGTTATTGTTTGCGGCACGGTTCCAGACTTCATCGAGGAAGTCAGGATCCAGGGGGTCACTCATACAGTCCTTGTCGATGTGCGCTGTCTTGATATCAGAAGCCATGGGATGGAATGCGCCGCTGATAGGTCGTCCAGTTGTAGGATCATAGTGCACGGCTGGGCCGCCGATATCCGTGTCATCTCCTAGGGGCAGTGTAGGGAGCTGATTTGCTCTTGGGAGACCAAGTTGATCGGTCGTCCGTCGATTCAAGGCCGGCATGGGTGGTATGCCCTCTCCGACAGTAGTATTGGCATCAAGGTATCTGTCCTCTGAGCTCGGCGATGCAGGCCGATACTCCTTCGGCTGATCAAGCGTGCCCTTGCCTTCAGCATCGATATGGTTGACGAGTACTTCGCGGCCATTGACGATAACGGAATCGCGACCCTCATCGAGGCCTGACGCCTCTGCGCTCTTCCATCGATCTGGTCCAAAGCCTGAGACATCGAGCTCATGAGCGACATTGCCAGTCACACGTGTGTCTGATTCTTGAAGCCCGTCATGTTTCGACTCGATACTGATGTCCGAGACTGAGGCTGCTCTGTGATAATCAAGCTCATTGTTGAAGCTGGGAAGTCGCAAGTTGGTCGGCACAGAGGGCCCAGCACGAGACCCAGATCCCTCTGCAGTCCTGCCGGGAGCCGAGTCATCGCGGTAGATCTCTTCCATCTCCTTTTCGAAGTCCTCACGATTCAACTCCTGCTGCCTCTCCTGTTCAAGAATCTCATCGACATCCAAGCCCAGGTGCTCTCGCATTAAGCGCATCCGAAGACTATAGGCAAAACGACCAACGCGGTACGGCTTCCCAGCCATCTTCGACCAGATCATGTCGGTGTCACGCACGATAGCAGCACACTCTGAGTCTCTATCGCCGCGCATGGAACGCTCATTGATGTTGGCAGAGCCGATCAGAGCCACACGGTCATCGACAATAATAGCCTTCGCGTGGATATAGAGTTGTTCTGTAACGAGAGCACCGCTGCCGAGTATACCCCATTGCCTCAAAGAGAAGAACTGAATGTACTCCTCAGGTTCGATGCCTAGTGCCCTCAGGCGTCCAAAGATGGACTGTTCCCCTCTGCAAATGCTTCGATATTGGCACATAAGAATAAGGCGGACACTGGTTCCCCCAGAAGAGTCGACAGTGTTCTGGAAGCCTGGCATCAGTGGAATGACGATCACACAGCGCCAGTCTTCATCATTTTGATGGGCTCGAATGATACGATCAACAAGAGCATCACCGATCCGATTGGTGATCTTCGTGTTGTTGACGTCAGTGCTGGTGATGAAGAATTGGTTCTCCATGTAGACAAAGTGATCAGAATCCTCGATCATCTTGACATACGCGGTTTGAATGCTCATTTCCGTGGAATCAATACCAAGTGACCAGGTAGTAGCCGATCTGAGAATCTGGACTTCGCAGGTACCTGTCAGACCCAGCGCCTCAAGTTCCTCGACTTTGGCATCAGGGGCCGGAAGAAGGAAGGGCAGGGGCCGAGTTGGCTTTCTCCCACGCCTCAGATAATTCCAACGCTGCACAAAGTGGCGAGTCAAATCGCGGGCGGGTTGGCCCACGACCTGCATAGAGATATCGTGCCATGGCATACGAGGCACCTGGGCTCGATCGTACATCTCGGCATAGGGTGCATCGAGCTGGAAAAAGTCTTGCACCCTAGGGTTTGAGTAATCCTTGCCTGGGAACAGCTGGCAATGCTCAGCGTCTTTGGGTGCTTCGGTCATTTCGAATCCAGTTGGCTTATCATCTGTGACGGGGTGTTGGGGACAGTCCCAGCGGCCAAAACACAGGTCGATTCCTCCCACAAATGCTACATCGTGGTCAACAACACAAATCTTCTCGTGATGAGCATAGAAGTACTGATTCTTCTTGAACTGATTGGGCGAGCGCTGTACGAAAATGTTGGGGTGCAAGTTGAGAAGCGAGAACTTTGTGTACTCGGAGTCGATCGGGACAGCCGCCTCGACGTTGCGGTAGATGATCACAAAGATCTTAACACCTTCGCGTGCCTTCTTCTGTAGAAGTCGATCCAAACGCCATTTCTGGCTAATGGCAGCAGGGCGTCTCATGTAGAGCTCAGGGCTCAGCCACCAATCGTGGATGTAAATGACGTCTCTTGCCATATTGATCGCGCGCGACACGTTCCACATGTAGTCACGGCCGTCTACAAGCCACTGGGCGAAGACCTTCTGGCGAACAGGCGCAAAACTGTTGAATCGCTTGGGCTGGTACCAAATTGTCTGCTTCAGCATTTCCCCGATTGATTCTTCGAACTGTCGCATGACGGCCTGGTTTCTGGAGAACAGCCTGACCTTGCGTTCAGACGTTTTCAGCGTCAGGGTGTGGTGCTTCTCTGGCGGCGCTTCAACAGTCAGATCGATCTCTGTCTTCTTGTCGCTAGATCCAATTTGCTTCAGAGCGTTCCTCTTAGAAACGATGGTGAACTGGGCATCCACGAGGTAGACATCGTAGATGTTCATATTCTCGGGTGACTCCACACAGACGATGTAGCTCTGACGCACCAGGAACCACTTCCGACTATGACGAGCGATTACCTTTGTCGGCGTCATGACGCGTCTGAAGTCGAGACCCTTGGATGATTGGATGTGTAAGTATCCCTCCTTGCCGTGGTAGCTGCCTTCTGCTGCAAGTCTCACGCCAAGAGCGGAAAGCTCAAGGAATCTACACAGGCGATTGCTGTCGGCCCTAAACATGAGCCAGCGGATCATTTCGGACAGATACTTCTCGAGAATGCGCCGCTGCTTATCCACATACTTCTGCCTTCGGGCTGCTTCGTTCAGGGGGCCTTCGGCATTCGAAATTTCGCCAGGATCTGTGAACCCAGTCGATCGGCGTCGCATACCCAAGATCTTGGCACGAGACTTGCGTCGTGGAGGTCCCTCCGCATCGCTAGCCATAGCTTGAGGAGTGACATCGCCTGCTGTCACTTCCCCAGCAGTGAGTTCACCGGCTGTCTCATCGCCCTGATTGCTCGTTTGATCACCATCGTCACTTTCATCGCCCTGCTTACGCGCCCCTCGTAGATATGGGAAGGCTGAATAGGGGAACTTGGGCTGCTTCGGCCGTGCGCCGAGATCGAGACGCCCGGGGATATACTTCTCGTTGTTCATAGCAAAGCGATAACGGAAGTGGAGATTGTAGATGTCTCTGATCGTCCGCGTGATTGTCCATCCCATTCGGCTAGGGCCACTGCCATACTCGAGCTCAATTGTAAAGATCCAATGGCGCTCTTTGTCATCATCCGGCATTGGGACACTGTCCTTGATGCGCAGCTTCAATTGCTCAAGCAGCACTGGGATCCTCTTATTCCCGTGCTCGTCCCGCTGGATCATGCTTGCAAGCATCAGGACAGCTGGGGCACCTGCTCTCAGCTCAGCCATGAGCTCCGCAGATTTGTAGTAATCAAACCGGTCTTCTTTTTTCTGGCGGAGCAGCTTGAGTGTGTTCTTGACCTGTTTCCACTTGGTTGCACCGTATGTTGATGCCCTCTCTGAGTTGAAGAATGGCCGGCGAGGTGCGATAGCATCGCCATCCGACACGCCCTCGCCTCCAAAGACTGTGATGCGACGTACATGTCCTGGTCCAGCCCTCCGCCGACTGACGGCCGAGGAGGGACCTGCTTCACCATCATCACCCGGTGGCCGCAGCGAGGTGGCATACGAACTTCCCGGACGCCAGGGTTGCTCGCCGAGCTGGTCCCGAGCTTCATCGGCATCGTCATCTGACAAGACACGGGAGCGACCAGACGTATCAGGCATGGAGGCTCGACGTCGGAGCAGGCGATTGTATGCAGCGGAAGCACCCAAATCGCTTTTGAGTCGCGGGGTCGTGGGGGCTGATCGCTCGGCCTTTTTGGAACGCCGCATCCTTCGCTTCTTCTTGACAGCAGGTGCTGCCGGCCCACCTTCGTTGAGCTCGTCTGCTGTCTCTTCGGCATCCGCGTCAGCATCCATGTCAGCATCTTGCACTTCAGCTAAAGAGCTTGGTGGCAAGCGCCGTTCGGTTCGAGGAGTGCCCGGCGACGCAAATAGGGACTGGACAGGGGAATCGTGACCGGCAGAAGGTGGTGGAGGCGAACGGGGTATCGACGAGCTGGAATTGGCCGTGAAAGACTTGATCTTGGACATAAATGAGGCACTCCTAGACTTGGTTGGACTGTCTACGTCATCCCAAGAGGCGTGTCTAGAATGGGTTCCGGGAGTAGCTGGTCGCTCAGGACGAGTGAACTGAACACTTCTTCTGCCGGCAGCAGTTTCACCATTGTCTATCTCGGGGTCGTTCGGAGAGAAGTCCTTCGCAACAGTCTCGCCAGTAGATGGGGCCCGCTGTCCGGTCAAGATCGGGGAGAGGGCGGACGGCATCGGTGCCGGGTCGTCGTGTGGTGATCCCCCATTCCAGTAGTCTGCAGCTTCATTGCTGGCTGCGCTGGCGCCGTTGGCACCAGGTGATCCGGTGACGATGACGGGAGGGATGTTGCGGAACGGTTTCGGGGAGGGAAGAGGGCTGTTGGAAACGGCCTGTACGGGCGTGCCGGACCTGGGGGACCGTGTCATGGGAGAGACGGACACATCTCTGGGGGACTCGTTGCCTTTGCCCGTGACCATGATGTCTCCTGGAGATATCGACCGAGGGTCTGTTGCAGCCAAGGATTATTGGTTGCGCGCCGAGGAGAGGACGGCAGATCGTGGCAAGGGCTTATGCAACGACGTCATTCCCACAGGACATGTATTTCGGTCGAAGGAGCTGCGACGTGTTGTCTTGTGTTCAGTTTCGGTCGAAGGACAGCCAGCAGATTGCGGGCTTGAGGCAGGATGAAGCTGTCGAACAAGGGGCAAGCTAGTTGTATGTATGATGAGCTGCGGGCAGGGGCAGCTCCTGGCTGGAGATCTCCACAGTGGTCGGTGCTGAGACTCGAGAAATGACGAGAGCTTGTGCTAGAGAAAGAGACACAGCCGCACAAGTGACCAAGGAGGAGCTCGCAAGCGTCAGGTGACAGCCGCAATGGTGGTATATGAGATGGCAAAGTCGGGCAGCGGGAAGGACAGACACGTGCTTGGATGTTGGATTGGAAATGGAGAGGTCGACTCGCGATCTGAGGTCAGAGTGCAGCGGTAGCTTCCTTCGCACCTGGTGATCCGTCCCCAAGTGAGCTATGATATTCCTTGTGACAGTGTACCGATGCCCCTAAAAACAGGCCCAGGGTACACTGGCATCACTGTGCCCCACAGGTTAAGGCAGTTCGACAGTGCTTCAGCGGCTCCACCTCGGGCGCCCGATCAGGGGTTCACTGTCTGTCCACAGGAATTGAACCACATTCGACGCTCTGGTCACTCGGAATTTAGACTGAACGATCCTAATCAATGTCGAAGAACCACAGCAGGTCCTGGTGCTGACATTCCCCGATGAACATAGGTCGCGATGAGCCAAAGTCTGACCTCTCTTCCACGACTGGCGTGCATCAAGCTGGTCACTGCTACTTTGAGTCCTTCTCATGTAGTAGCGTTCTTCGCTGATGCTCCTGGAGTTGTTGAGGCGTCTGCCGTGTGACGCCATCGTCCTTCACCGAAACTTCACCTTCTTATGCGAGGCGCTCCGAGTGGAGGGCCGATGAATCTTCACCAGGCTGTGGACCAACCAACGTCGATGTCCGCATCGAATCTGGGATGGAATGGGAATTATATGGAGGACATATCGTACTGATGGGTCATGTGCACTAACCGTTTTCAACATGATCTTGTCAGAAGAGTCATGAGAGGATGAAAGATCAATATTGGCCTCTCCTCTATGCAAACAGTGCTGCATATGCATAAATTCTGGTCCGCCTACTCTGTCTTGAATCCACGTTTCAGTTATGTATCGCCATAAATATCGCCATACATACAGGGCCATAGCCAATGCATTCTCGTTCATCACCTCATCATGTCGACCTATGGCCATGGCAGCCCAGGTCGTCAGGTGCGCAGCCTTTCAGACTCAGCTCAAGGAGGAATGCGAAGCACTGCCAGGGGCATCAGCATTCACTCTGACTAGCATGGGTGCATTCTGTGACGTCCTTCGCAGCTTCACATTGGTCAGGAACATAGTTGTCGCCATTTGGTCCCATTGCTTTGTATTTGCGAGCCGAGCATATTGCACTTTTTCATTGCTGATAGCCAAGGCTACCTCTGGGCTTATGGAGGCCATGACTGGATAGCATTCAGGCGTTTGAGGTGTACGAGGCAGGTTCTGCTGCGCTGACAGGTTGATAACCCCATCCAGATCTCAGATTTCCTCGACGGTATTTTTTCTTTTTTCCTATTTGAACTTGGTCCCCGTCGCGTGCAAAGCGTATCATATTTGAAATAAACCTGGGTGATTGGCCAACTGGATTGTAATTACTCTTCGGGAGCACTCTGGCAATTATAGACCCAAGTGTCCTTGCTACCTTACCCTGCAAAGGAACAGCTGGACAAACAATGTCTATCTTCGCGCATATTAAAAATACAGCAGTCATATATCAACTGAAGACTGCAAGTGCATTTGAACCTACTTTGTCCGAAGGCTCATAGCAGCTGATTATTGATGTTGCGGCGTCAGCTTGGATGCATTATTTTTTGACACGGATTGTTACACCTCGAGTTGCACATTCTTCGGTATGTGCAATCATGTGTGACCAAAACACTTCGAGGCAGGCCCCATGAAAGGATGTGTCACTCCTTGCGAGCTTTCTACCGTATATGGTATTCAAACTCATACCTCCAGGTCTTTCGGATGTCTCTTATTCTACAACTACTTGTTCTCGATCTCGATCAGCGCTCCATTTTAGTGCCAGTATCTCTCACAACGGGGGATACCCCTACCATTGCCGCTCAAAAACACTGTCCAAGTCGGGGCAGAAGTTGAGATTTCTTTGCATCCAATATTTTAGACGGTGCTAATAAAAGCCAGTCGACTTCCAAGCTGGTTCTGAGGAAGCACGCACTTTGAGAAGGTTGGTCACATCCGCAAATTGGACTCACGAAGCGGCTAGTCATTTGGGGGTGCCACCCGTATTCGGGTTCGTATAGACTAAGCAGTCACTTTTGTGCGTCGACGATATCTATTATCATAGGGTGTGACGTCTGAAAAGAATCGCGCCCAACGTCAAACATCGTGATGGCTCGAGCCGAGGAAGCTTTAGTCTATCGAATCGTTGGATTTGGCCGCCAGCGGTTCCTCCAATCGCCTGACAAGACAGCAAAGAAGGATTCATGTCGAGCTAATGTCATGATTATGCGTCCTATCAGCGGGGTGTTTTCGGAGTAAACGGCGGTGCACCTGCTGCACGGCAATCTATAAATCGTCTTCGGTGGCGTTCTGACAGGTTCTGGTGATGGCCCAGAATGATCAAAAGTGCAAGATAACATACCTAGTACTTCAGTCTACCGCCCTGGACGGCAATTGCTGCTGTTGTTCATGGTAGTGTTCTTCCCGGTTCCCCAATTGCCAGCCTTCTGATATACAACTAGTATCAGACTCATGATAATGTGTCAAGAATTCCATCACGTCCTCAACTACCAGGACCTCGTTTGCAGAGGCCGAGATGCTATAGCTGCGGAGGTGAATCATTTTAACCTCCCTCCGCCATCGAACGTCCAATAACATAAAGACATGAAGCATCTCTGTCGTCAACACGGTTCAGCTCCAGGGGATGCGTCTCCGGCTACCTAGACGTCAGGGAACTCGTGGTATTCAGTCTCCGGCGGAACCCGACTGATGGACAAAACGTCGTATTCGTCTCCAGGTCGGTGGAGGAGGAGGGCGACCCGAGTCTCAAGAGACTCGGGTAGCCACGAGGACGCGATATCGCTGTGGAGTTGGCGCGTGTTGCATATGCTGCTGAAGCCATCTTGAACAGGCTGTGACGAGACGTGCAGGCTGCGAAGGTGGGCCAAGAACGTTGAAGTCGGTGGGATTCTCGGGACATTCCATGAGTTGTGACAGTAGTACTCAGACTTTGGCTGGTGCAGATGCGCCTCTCGGGACTTTGTATGGTCTAGCGATATATTGTCGAAAACGCCCCAAATGAGCTGACCTTGCCAGCGATCACGCAGATATGTGATCAGATTATTGTAGTTGTACCCGACTCGATATGGAAAGGGGACAAAGCCACCCACCCCACGGACATCCGATCTGGGTCTATGCACGTCTCGTGTAGCATCCCTGTCGTATCCGCCCAACTTAAATTCGATCGCACTGGGAATCTCTCCATAGTGCCACAAGAGAGCAGCGGGGGTTGCAATGAGGTTTCCATGATGTTTGGGAGCTGGAATCTGTCTTGAACGGTGACGGAAAGCCGCGGAGCGAGGCTGGCGCTTTGCTATACGATGCCGGCATTAGCGCGCTGTCCGTTCAATTGGGCCCAGGGGTAATGATCCATAGAAGTGCCATGCAGGCTTCCCCATTCCCTAGACGAGGTCCCCAGATCGCTATACGAATCTTGCAGGAAGCGCGTGGAATGCTAGTGGTGCCAGGCCGGGAAACACCCTCCGTCACCACGACTTCATGCAGACAATGCAGATAGGGTTTGTGCTCCGATGGCTTTGGTTCATCAGACAAGCTGCTGAAAGCTCGAGTCAACAAGCAGACACCCAGGCCGTGTGCACAAGTACGACTTTCGTTGTGTAGACGCACTGATCGTTTCTTGAATGATGGTGAAAGTGTGTGTGGGACGCAAAAGCCGTTATTACTGTAGGACCTGGAAATGGGCCATGGTGCCCCTCCAATGGCGCCGCTGGAAATGGTACCTGGCTTTTTCCAGACCCTCCCTGAAGCCTCAAGCGCGTGTCAACAAGTTCTATTCCCTCTTCATCAACGCCCAATTTCTCTTCCTCTTCCCACCCCGCGTCCTCTTTCTCATACTGTACTCTTTTCTTCCCCCCTTGTTTCTCGCCGAATCCTTGCGAGGTCCACTCTCTCCTCTTGGTTTTGACTTTTCTTCCTTGTCCCGTCCTGGCGCTACTGCACCTCTCGTGTAGTCGACTGGATCCGTTTTGTTGGCGGTACCCCTGGGGTCGCGAAACCCCTTTCCGAAGATCAAGTTGCGACCTTTGCGCCCTGAAGGCCTTGATCATTGTTGCCTTTCCCTTGAACCAGGCTTCAGTTACGGCATTGGGTATATAAGTTGTAGCTTCTCTCGAAGAGGTTGCCCCCGAGCCCTATCATGTCAACGAGGTATTCTCTACGACAGACGCCCAAGTACGATACTCCTACCCCTTTTTTGACACATGGACCTTTTTTGCTGACTTCAACTCGCCTCTATAGGAAGAAGCAGTTGTATGATGGCATGGTAGAGACCACGAACCGTCCCTCCACACGTCGTCAATCATCTTTTCCACCTGAGACCTCTGCGGTAGACAACGACTCGGCCTCAGCCTCGGATACTGCGACAAAGCCCCGTTCAACTCGCCGACGTACTACTCGCAAAGTCACTCCTCTCGAAGACGACGACGACAACATGGCCAAGCCTGCTACAAATGGCCATGCCAACGGCCACTCGACCGGTCTTCACAACGGCACAGCTGTCAAACGCCAAGGTGTCGTGGGCCCTGAGACGACGGCCGACAACACTGAGGTGAAGGAGGAGCCTATGGTTGATGGCTGGCGGCCTGGTCTTGACCCCAAGGTCGATTACTCCGGTGAATTTGAGTTCGGAGGGTCCTTCGGTGCCCTGGCTCTTATGATCTTCTTCCCTGCCCTCATGTGGTACATGTGGATAGGCGCAACCTACTACGACGGCAAGATCCCAACCCGTAGCAGCCCTGATCAGTCCTACGTCGATTTCATTCGCCACCTCGCCAATCTTGTCTATACTGGTGCGTTTCCGAAACTCAAGGTCTGGGTTTGGTACTGGTCCTACCTGATCTTCGAAGGCTTCTGCTACTGCACTCTTCCAGGAGTATGGGGTTACGGCAAGCCTCTGCCTCATGAAGGCGGCAAACGCCTTCCCTACTACTGCAACGCCTATGCCAGCATGTATACAACTCTCGCCGTTCTTGGCTTCTTGCACTTTACGGGCATCTTTCGGCTGTATAATGTCATCGATGAGTTTGGCCCCCTGCTGTCCGTCGCCATTCTGAGCGGGTTCCTCGTCTCTTTCGTTGCCTACTTCTCTGCCCTCTGGCGTGGCAAGCAGCACCGTATGACCGGTTACCCTATCTATGACTTCTTCATGGGCGCCGAGCTCAACCCCCGCATGTTCGGCATCCTTGACTTCAAGATGTTCTTCGAGGTTCGTATGCCTTGGTATTTCCTCATCATCCTCAGTCTTGCCACCGCGGCTCGCCAGTATGAGCAGTATGGCTACGTCTCTGGCGAGGTTTGCTTTGTAATCATGGCTCATTGGCTTTATGCCAATGCCTGCAGCAAGGGCGAGGAGCTCATCCTTACCACCTGGGACATGTACTATGAGAAATGGGGCTTCATGCTTATCTTCTGGAACCTTGCTGGTGTCCCTCTGTCCTACTGCCACTGCACTATCTACCTGGCCAACCACCATCCCGATACCTACCGTTGGAATCCGTACGCACTTGGAGCCTTCTACGCGGCCTATCTGTTTTGGTACTGGGTCTGGGACAGCTGCAACTCCCAGAAGAACCGCTTCCGCATCGCAGAGACTGGCAAGATCACTTACCGCTGGACTTTCCCTCAGGTTCCATGGCAGACCGTCAAGAATCCCAAGGTCATCAAGTCGCCCGCTGGTACCATCCTCGTCGACGGCTGGTACGGCCTAGCCCGCAAGATCCACTACACTGCGGATGCCTGGTTCTCGTTGTCTTGGGGCCTTATCACCGGCTTCAACAGTGTCTTCCCCTATTTCTACCCTGTGTTCTTCTGCTGCATGATTGCGCACCGTGCTTGGCGTGATATCAGCCGATGCAGGCACAAGTACGGTGATGCGTGGCTCGAGTATGAGCGCCGCGTGCCTTACCTCTTTATTCCCGTAAGTTTCGCATGGTCTTGAGCCGCTAGAATTTCACAGACGATGGTTTGCTAACTTCCAGCTATAGTACGTCATTTAAATGACTGCACACTATGTGCAAGATCAATGGTCACTGATGTGGCCTTTACTTCAACATACTTCCCTGCCTTTGTGCGCTTTTCATGCCAAAGCAACTCGCTTCATGCATATTCTTCCCGACTCTACATCTTCTAGTGTATACTTCGTCCTCAAGCTATTCCTGATAATGAATATGATTTTCAAAAGACACGAGGGAAAGAGAGTTGCGTAATGCGGGTGCCACGTAGTATTCATAATCTTAATGACCAAAAGGATCCTATGCTTGACTGGCTTCTTGTTCTATCTAACCTGTGCTCGCAACCTCATGTTATTGGTGTGACATGTCGAGTGGGTTATCGTTATTCAAGGCCGACTGCACATGCTGCCTCAAATGGTTGTAGCAAACAAGATACGAATTCTCCATCTCGTCGCCGTCTATGATAAAAAGGACACTACACGATCGCAACGCAACTTTGTCACTAGTGTACATATACGGACCATACCTCCTGAGAGCGCTCGATTTATCCACCGAGAACGTCACATCCCCTTGCCTTCATGTAATCTCCCTCCAAAAAGTTTGGCTTTTGCTGCCATATCATACAATGCAATGCATTGTGCCATTCAATTCAACCTCGTTGTCCAACCCCGGTGTTTCGCGTCGATGCCGAAAATAGCTCATGGGAGAGTCATTTAATTGCCAGAGCGTTTGACGGCATGCGACTCGATCGCGAGCTTACTCGCAGGTAGCGTTCAGGGTCGCCTTGGAGTTCATGAGGAGAGCGACAATGAGACCATAGAGACCTAAGTGAACGGTTAGACTGCTATCGGGATGCGCAAGATGCTGGAAAACATACCCAAGACTTCGGCGAAAATCAGAATCAAAATCATGCCGACGAAGAGACGGGGCTGTTGAGCAGTTCCACGGACACCAGCATCACCGACAATACCGATGGCAAAGCCAGCGGCGAGACCAGCAAGACCGACAGAAAGACCAGCACCGAACTGAATGAAGCCGGTGTACAGCGGGAGGTCCTGCTTCAGGTTGTCGGAGATCAGGACTGATACAACGAGGCCGTAAATACCAATGATACCGGCCATAATAACGGGAACAATGTCTGATGTTGTCAGCGAAAGTCGCGCATAGCTTATCGGATGTGTTGCATACTCTTGACGATAAGATCAGGACGAAGAACACCCATAGCGGCAATTCCAACACCAGACTTGGCGGTGCCGTAGGCAGCACCAAGACAGGTGAAGACGATGGCACAGGTGCAGCCCATAGCACCGAAGAAGGGCTAGATGAAAGTTAGCTAAGGCTTGAGGTCCATGGCTTCGTAGTAAAGGGAGAGGGATGCTGCAAGCTGCGGTGACGTCGTCGGGCGGCGCAGACAGGGAGGGAGCACTGACCGCGTAAACGGGGCTATGAAAGTCATCAGTTAGCTTCAGAGATTCGCAGAACGTGTTGCAGTCAATGAATAGAGCTTGCTGCAAGCTTCCGGCCCGATGACTGGAGCTCGAAGCGATGCGGTGGGAGCTCGGTGGTGATGACGAGTAGGGAGAGGACGCGCTAGAACGTACCAGTATTCGGAGACCATTTTGGCGGTGGTGTCGGAAAAAACGAGCGGAGCTGGCAAGGAGGGATATGGAGTTGAAGCCGGAGTGAGGTGATGCAAAAGCTTTGATGGACGAGCTTTGTGATTGAAGGACGGTCGGGGACGGAGACGTCGTTAATTACTCGGGGCTGAGATGGCAAGGAGTGGTGTTGTCAAGATCTCGGGGCCAGGCCGGCGTCCTGGTTGGCGACAGGTTTTGCTGCGGAGAGTAGGATGCGTGTTACATAATCCGCTACGGGGCTCGGATTATTACTGGGCCCGCAGCTGGGAGACACTGCAAGCGGCCACTGGATGAGGGAGGAGCCACTGTTGAATCCACTGTAGCTGATCATTTTGAGCTTTGCTGCCGCGTCAAGGTTGGAAGCGCAAAGACCGATGACCCAGGTGTACAGTACTGTACTCCGTACATCCACATCAAAGGCCAAACGAAACATGCGTGTGCACATCCATCAAATCCAATGAACGTCTACGATATGGCTTGGCTCTCCAATTTCTGCGAGGCAGCTGTTGTCGAGGACCTAAGACTGTAATGTATTATGACCTCTACGACAACAGAGCTGTTTCCCGGATTGATCCTTGCCTCTTACCTTGAATGATCCTCAGCCTTTCGTTACCTCCAGTGCAAGGCATGTCTGCGCATCTAATTCCCTAGGCGCCTCTTGCCGCCATTCTCGCCCATAGACACCAATGTCAAGTTGCTCTGACTGAGTGTACAAGATGGGTCAAACACCTGCGTGTTTATTCAACGCATCTGATAGGTACGACCGGGTCGCCTATGGCGGTGCTCCGCCACCCTAACTGGTGTGATGGTCACCATGCCCTCGCGCTAACAAGTCGCGGCAACCGTCATCAAGATGGGATAACCTTTCCTCTTAAGGCACGCCGCACAACAGTCAAGGCTGGCATGCTCTTCTTCACAAGGTTTCACATTCTCAAAGTCCCGTGTTTCATGCTTTCGGATTGATTCTCTGTCGGCTGGACCGTATCAATCTCGCCCAAAGCCGCCCTGCTCTGTCCCGCATGACGCAATGCCTGGGTTGGCTCGAAAGCTCATAATATGTGCTGCGGTTGATGGGCTAATCATCCAGCCATTGAGTTCCAAGGGGCAGCGTGCTCCTCAACCTGTGCGGCTCCGCTATGGCGATGCCAGTATATCTACAGCCCCAAGAGATCAACTGCCTGACACGACGGTTCCAGGCAGCTCTTTCGAGGCGTTCGGTGTGCTTGGTGAGCTCACGCACAAGCCGCCACTCCCCGAGTGTCAGAACTGACTGTAGCGCTAGGCTTGATCACTGTCTCGAGACTCAACTATTTGATCACGATCACTCGTAGACAGCAAGTGGCTCAAATCCTTGGCCACCCAATCTATGTCGTTACCGAAGTTGCCGTGACGCCGTGTTCTTCCAAAGCAGATGCTGATGAGTCGATCAAGGCCACCTGTGCCCATCTTGAACGGCGAGCACCACAATCTGTAACAGATGATGAGGGCGCCAGTGATGATGACTCAACAGAGGCGCCTAATAGCGTCCATGACGAAGTTGACGATGGTGTCGTTGACCACACATCCAGGTCAAGTCTGGAAAGGCACAGCGTCGCCGAAGATGTACTGCGCAAGAGGGGCAGCTATGGCCGCTTCGCCCAGAGCTGGTTTAGTCGCAGTGGCTGGACGCAGGACCAGAAGAGGAGCATGGGAATGGGAAGCTCGCCACCGCCTACTACCAAGGATTCGACGGGCCCCTTCCAACCACCCCCGGTAAAGGTGCCCCTCGATGAGGAAACAACGGATGCTACACCTGTGTCAGTACTTCTCCCGAAACTCTTAAGGACAGTCCAATTCTTGTTCGGGACCTCTCGGAGTTTCTATTTCTCCTACGATGTCGACATAACCAGAAGTATTGCGAAGAGCAGGGACTTCCCAGAAAGCGGCACGCCGATGTATGCCCAAGTGGACTCAGTATTCTTTTGGAATCAGAATCTCTTGAAGCCCTTCATGTCAGCCGGACAGGATGCATTAAGCCTTCCAGTCATGCAGGGTTTTGTTGGACAACGCGCTTTTACCGTGGATAGCTCTCCACCACAGATTGATGACACAGCTGGTGGCATGGAGCTATCCAGTCTCCCGCCGTCAGGTTCAGTCCCGTCGTCTCCGCCGGGTGAAAGAACAAGAGACTCTGTTGACCTTCGACCTTCAGAGCGCCAGTATCTTATCACGCTCATCTCCCGCCGCTCAACTAAGAGAGCTGGCTTGAGATACTTGCGTCGAGGCATCGATGAGAATGGATTTGTTGCTAATATGGTGGAAACTGAACAAATCCTTTCTCGATCAGATTGGGCCAGGGATGCCCCTGTTTATTCTTTTGTCCAAATCCGTGGCAGCATTCCGGCCTTCTTCACCCAGTCTCCATACTCTCTGAAGCCTGTCCCAGTACTTCAGCACACTGCAGATGCGAATTTCGAGGCCGCAAAGAGGCATTTCGAACGACTGGGCAAACAATACGGCTCACTTCAACTGGTCAATCTGGTGGAAAAGCAAGGTGTGGAAGAGCCTATTGGCTCGCAATACCGACGGGTCGTACAGAGGTTCAACGAGGAGAAAGGCAGTCTTGATCTGTCATTTGAGTGGTTCGACTTCCATAAAGCTTGCAAAGGCATGAAATTCGAGAATGTGAGCCAATTACTACTGAAACTCAAAGGCCAGCTTGAGAAGTTTGGGAGTACGAAAATACAAGGGTCGGAAGTTCTCAGCAGTCAGAAGGGTGTTCTCCGAACCAACTGCATGGATTGCTTGGACCGAACGAATGTTTGCCAATCATCATTTGCAAAACACATGCTGGAAGTTCAGCTCCGAGAGGACGGCATTGATGTCAGTGTTCAGGCTGACCAAGAGACAACTTGGTTCAACACCTTATGGGCAGACAACGGAGATGCCGTCTCCAAACAGTATGCTTCCACAGCCGCGATGAAAGGGGATTATACACGGACCAAGAAGAGGGACTATCGTGGAGCATTGAACGATCTTGGGCTGTCTCTCGCACGGTTTTACAGCGGGTCAGTACACTCCTGGCGACGTCAACTAATCACTTCCACTCTCTGACACATAACAGCATGGTCAACGATTACTTCAGCCAGGCAGCAATCGACTTCCTGTTAGGTAACGTCACAGCCAAGGTCTTCGAGGAATTCGAAGCAGATATGATGACGAAAGACCCCGCTGTTTCCATGGCTCGGATGAGAGAGCAGGCTATCGACCTTTGCCAACGGCGTTGCATCGAAGATGAAAACGAAGAGTTCCATGGCGGATGGGTTCTGTTAAGCCCCAGCTCATCTGATACGGTCAAGTCGTGGGGCATGGAGCAGATCGTGCTCCTTCTAACCGATACTGCTTTGTATCTTTGTCGTTTAGACTGGAACTTTGACAAAGTCTCCTCATTCGAACGGGTGCACCTGGCTAACGTGACTCACATTAAATTCGGCACATACATAACTTCTACAATCTCAGCGTCGCACATGGACGAATTGCGGAACGTTGGTTTTGTTATCACGTTTCAACCAGGGAAGAACGACTTCACGAGAACCAACACACGTACCTTCTCGAGTCGTGGGGACATTCCCAAGACGCCGAAAGCTCGAGACGACAAGGATGCAAGCCAGCCAGCCAGCCTCGTCAGTCTCTTATCTGGGCGTTCAAAGGGACCGACCACACATATAGTAGCATTCAAGGCGCCTCATATGGACTCAGCAATGGGGACAGGTGGCAATGGTCCTCAGCAAACTGAGATTCAGCAGGTGGTTACGATATGCGCTGAGATCGAGCGTCTTGCGCAGGATGCACAAGTTCACAAAGTGGGCGAAGAAAAGAAAAGCTTGATAGAAAAGGGTGAGATTATTTCGTTGGAGGAGGCGAAGCGCAACACGGGGCTTTTCGAGCAACTGGGGCATTCAATCAAGAAACTGGTATGGGCATAAATGTACGGCAGTCACTACTTTCTTTACGTCTGGTTTCGATTACGAGTCATGGCTTATCGGTCGGTCCTCAAAGTACACGAATTTATATAATCTTGCTCATCTAGTCAAGCGATATAAATGGAGTTGGTAACGCATGTTCTCCAACTGAATAGGGTATGAGAGGCCATCTGGTAGGCGGAACCAGACGGACTCCTGTGAGACAAGCTTCTCCCACTGCAGCCCTGGAGGGCACTTCTGAAGCAAGGTGTGATCTAGCAACCAATGCATTGGGTACCTCTTCTTCTCTTTACCTACAGCAGCCTCAGAGTAGCTCCCTGGACTGTCCACCACCAGGAGCAAACTCCCTGAGGGAAGAGCTTCTCCCAAAAGACCCAGGAATTTTGTGGTTCTCCCGATGCCGCCCTCAGTGTAGAGTTCATTGAGGGTGAAGAGCATTGTTACAACATTCGGAGGCCCGCCAGTGAGACGGACCACATCTTCCTTTGATAATGAGAGGGCATTCTGCTGCTCGATGTGTAGTGAGAGTTGCGAGGTAGGGAGGAAAGCATGATTGGAAGATTTTGCGCTGGCAGATGCGTAGGGTGACAGAGCCGGGGGATTGGTAAGATGTTGTTGGAGTTTCTCAGTTATCGAGGGCCAGGGAGCGGAATCCAGGAGTGTGAGCGTGCCTTGGAGAGAAGAGTCCTGAAGGAAGCTAGCAAAGGCAACATGCTCGGCTGCACACCCTCCAATGCAGAGCATGCGAAGTCTTGATCCCGGCGAATCGGGATTCTCGGGTTCTGATGCTCGGGGTTCCTCCACGTGGATGACCTCGCGGAAATGTTCTTCGAGGCCTTTAAATACAGCGGCATAGCCTAACGAACGTGTAGGACTCCATCTCGCAGCGTACGCTTCCAGATAATCCGTCCTCCCAAACGCGGTAGCGAAGTCACGATTGAAAAGAGCTTGCTTTATCTCTTGCAGAAGCCTGGAGAAATCATCCCGGGCCAGGGTATCAGCGAAGGCAGCGGCGTAGATGTCGAGAAGTTGTTGTTGAGATTTGCCATCTATGACGGTGGGTGTAGAGGGTTGGGGTTTCGTGTTCGGCTGGGAGGATGGTTTCTTGGTCATGATGCGTTTCAGTAGCTCAATTGACAGAATGATGGACTTATATGAGGGGGTGTCTAGGCACTGATCGGGAGTGTGTTTGGATACCTCTCGAGGCTCAGGGTGCCGATGGAAGATCTGATGCTGAAAATGTTTCGTGGGGCAATTGTAGTGTGGTATCACTCTCTTTGCACTGTAAAGGTGAGAAGACAGATTCGGTCGCTGGGCACCTCTTCCGATAGCCACGATGTGTTCTTTATGGCATGAACAATTACATGCATCACCTTGAATCGTGAACTCTCTACGCAGATACGTTCCTGGCGCCACAAAGGACGTCTCCCGCAGCTGGAACAGGAGATACCTCACCTGTTTTATGTTGTAGCTGATGTCTGAGCTAGGAGGTACCTACTGACGTCGGGACTAGGTACCGCCGGCGTTGGCCACAACATTGAGGTGAAGTGGCCCAATAAGCAGCGAACAGACGCAGGATACGGCAAATGTGCTTTCAGCTTATCGCAGTGTGAAGTTCAGCAGGAGCCTCGACGCCCAAAGTATTAGGGAAGCTACTGCCATAAACAGTCCTTCGTCTTGATACCCAGCGACTCAGCACCACAGGACTCGCGACCACTGGTGGTCTACGTGAGCCGGAGTCGGCGGGTACTTTCATATTTATCCTGCAGAACAGGGTGCCAGGGATATGCGGGAAGCCAACAAAGCGGCAGGCCGATTGCGAAATGGAACGTTGGCTGCAGGTAGTCGACCCGGCCACATAAGGAAGTCAAGAGTGAGGCTGTCGGGTGGGCGGACGAACATTGGTGAATGAATTACGGTCATGATCCTTCATTGCAGGTCCATTGCCCGACTCAAAGAAAAACCCCCGAGGATCCATTCGTAACGCGATGAAGTCGGTCGCTGCCCTTAGATGCAATTGAAACAAGCCACAGAGACAAAGGACCCTACGCTAGATTCAGGTGTTTCTGGTGACGACGACAACACGCTCCCTCCTCCCTGAAGACAGGTGCTGTAACGCGGCATTCGTTGGGACCGCTCCGTGTTCAGTGCGGCTCAACAGTCCAAGGCCCTGTCCCGATCACCCCAGGGCCTCCCCACAGCCACGACTTTGTTGGCAGTGCGGGTGGTGCCTGTGCTTCTCTCATTGTCATCGGCACAAGAGAAGCGTTGTGGCCTTTTTTTGTGGGTCTCTTGGCCTACGGCTGGGCTCTGTCTGATTTGCAAACCACCACCTCATGGCAGCGACACAACTTCATCCATCACCATTCTCGTCGCCATCACCGTCTCTCCGCCTACCCACCAAGTCGTCCCTCCTCCGACTGACCCTCCTTCGGCCCATTCTCTGGAAGCCATCCCCGGAAACACACGACTCCGGTGCTTACCAGGCTGAATCCCTTTCCCTTCGATTCCTCGAGTCCCTTTCCCGCCTTACAGCTAGCTAGCCCTGGAGCCAGCATCACCAGTCGCCGACAGGACTGACTGAGCCAGCACCGCCTTGGCAGCATCAACTTCACCCCCATCGAATCAAGTTGGTTGTTTTTTAGAACCCTCGGCGCCCAGCATTATCCCGAACTACCGCGTAGTCGACATATGAGCCTTCGCCAGCTTCGCCAGCCTCGCCTGCTCGCCGCCGCCCCATCGTCTAAGACCCAGTCGGCATACTAATCTTTCGACAACATGGCTGCTGCCCGCCGTCGCAAGATCGGTCACCGACGACGGGTCGAGGATGAGGGCGACGACGAGGGCGGTCCTGATGCACTCGATCTCGATGACGATTCTCTCTCCGACGCCTCGCTTGTCACCGATGACCATGATCACGGATCTGATAGCGACACGAGTAACATTGATGAGGCCTCTCCTACGGCACCAAATGGAAAGAAAAAACCCAATGGTGCGGTCAAGTCAGGATCCGAGACTGCTGTGTCGCAGAGCCCGCACAAGGCATCGAACAAGGCTGTTACCGACACGGAAATGATGCTCCATGGATTGGCGATCACAGATCAACCTGCTCCTCCACAGGAGATGCATTTTGATGATGTGGCGGGATCTTCAGGACGCAGGTCCCCGACAGCTCCGATTGTCGTAAGCTCTGCGTCTGCGACGCGGGATGCGGCGGACCCCCCTGGTGGCCGTAATCGTCAGGAGCACGAGGATTACAAGAAACGTCGGGACGAGGACCCTGCATTTGTGCCAAACCGCGGCTCCTTCTTCATGCATGACCACAGACACTCTGGACCGGCAGCCAATGGCTTTAGGCCTTTCGGCAGAGGGCGAGGCAGAGGTGGACGCGGCGGCATCGGCGGTCCTTACGCCCCGATGAGGTATGTCTAGCATCCTTGTGAGATGCATACGAAGCACGTACTAACGACCTGTAGTCACATCCACCACCCCTCCGACCCAACAACGAGCTCGCCATGGACTCATGACATGCACGAGGTAGTTGCAGACCCTGGACCACGGAGATCCAGACCTACCCCTGCAACCCACGTCCCCCCCGTCCATCATAGCAGCTACATACCTACATGTGAGCCCAGCAAAGTCCCGATCAACCGAACGCTGTCCACCGAGAAGCAAATTGCCAACGCGCCAGTCCGCGTTATGCTGCCGCAGATGAAAGGACCAATCATCCTCCCTGCGATGCTGCTGAAGCAGTATACGAAGCTGCCTGACCATCGCCCCCCCTTACGTCGTGACAAACCTGTCCGCATCTCTCTGCCTGATCACAACCCACGATACATATACCCCGCGGCAGATCGATCCTTCATCTTCATTCCTAGAGCGATGAGACCAAATCAGCAGCGCGTGCGTGGGAAACCTCGAAGCGGATTCGGATCTGTTGGTGGCTATTCCAGGCGCACGAGTGTGTATGGAGGCAGCTACTATGGCAGCATGTATTCTCCGAGTATCGCTCTCAGCAGACGTTCTTCAGTCGTCCACGAGAGGGACTTCATGTTTTCCCCCACCGGCTCTGTTATCTCCAGGGCACCCGCACCGGCAGAGCCATTGCGGCCCGTTGTTCGCTTGCCGCCAAGTGCCCAGCCGAATGTGCCTCTGGGTCCTGCTGCAGATCTCTCTGGCCAGCCCGTGGCAAGGGAGGCTCCCGGAACTTCTTCCCAGACTCAAGCATACGCTCTCCCTCAAAGGCCCGCGTTCCAGGAGAGCCAAGCGTCACACCAGATTCCTATGCATCAGCCACGGCCGCAGAAGAATATTTCTGTAGCAGATCTTGACCCGCCGCAGTTCTCGCAAGGATCGCAAGCCTTCCAAGGTGCTTTCCATCAGCAGGTTCCTGTTCAGATGACGAATGGCCTCCCTAAAGAAAATCACCAGCGCCAGCTTTCCTACCCATCTCAACACTCTACTGGAACGCCCTTGTCGCAGATTCCTGAGCGTGCAATCCATGCAGCTCCCTTCCAGCCTCACACATATGCGCAGCCTCAGCCGCCTATGCAGCAGCAGCAGCAACCTCCTTTCTACCCACCTCAACAAGGTTATCCTCTTCACCAGCAACAGCCAGGATACTACTATCCACCAGGCTATGCTGGTCCCCCGAACATGCCGCCCGCACAAGCTCCTGGATACGCTCCGCCAGTCCAGCAGCATGACGCATCCGCCGCAAATGCTCAAGGTGCTTCTGGTGGCAGCCTCGTCGCCCAGGAAGTCAACGGCATGGTGTACTATTACGACGCTTCCCAGCTTGCGCCGCCCGTCAATCCATACTCCGACTATTCAGCATCTGCCCAACCATACCAGCCCAGCGTCATGGGCATGGGTGGCATGGTGACCCCGAGTCCGGACGGATATTACTACCCCCAAGGAGGACCCCCGCCATCTGGCATGATGTACTACCCGCAGTAGGAAGCGCCCGTGTTTTGGTCTGCCTAAGTTCCTGCTCTCCATCGCCATCTATGTGGAAACTCACCATTATTTTGAAGCTTTCTCATGTCTATGGTTTTCACAATAACTCCTGTTTTGCTCACAATGGCTGCCTCGAATGGCTTGCTTCGTCAGACCGTCTCTGCGGTTTGTTTTTCTCAGGTTCTCTTTCTGACCGGTGCCACTCTTTGGTGCCACTCTTTGTACCTGCTCTTGTATAGGCTTTGGGAATCATGGCGGACTTGGGAAAGGGGGTTGGCGCTGATGGTGACATGCGAAAAGGGCGCGGGGCTTTTCAGGGGTTGTTTGCGCCTGTTATCGTTGGTTGACTTTTCTTTATTTTAATTGCTTTTTTCTCATTTTCTTTACCGACGAGACGTTGGAATATACCTTCACCCTACCTTGCGACGCGGAGAGAGGTTTATCAAGGTGACGGAACAGGGCGGCGGAGAGAAAGCTATTGAGGGCAGGGGTGGAAGCGAGCGAGTGAGGGCTTGAGATGTTGGATGGGAGGCTATAGAGCTGCCTTCGCGCTCATTTTTTGTTCTTGGTGAAAGTGAGATGGGATGTAAGCGTCTCGAATCGGGGAATGACTAGGAGAGGAGGTAAAAGTGCGGAGGACGAGAGGGGGAGCCATAGATGCAGAGGCAAATCTTCCTTCTCTCAAAGACGATCCCAAACTTTTGCGCCCAACGGGCCGTTTCACGCGTGTTCGACGGTATGTACCTACGATCTGCCTCGCTGCGCTTGTGGTTGCATTCTGTGCTGGAGCTTTTGGGGCTGGCAGTTTGGAGGAGCCGGGTCGAGAAGGAACACCTGCGAATGCATATTGTACCAGGGATTCTTTGCCACCTAACATGTCTAAACAAGGAGCCTTGATGTGATTTGACTTGCAACATGTTGTGAAATGGCCATGCTTGGTATAATGGAGTGCGATGGGTGGTCCATCGTGGAGAGATTCACGGTCCAAGGCTCTCGGAACGTGTTGGTCATGTGGAAATGAGTTCACGGGGATAAAGCTTCAAGCTGGGTAGAAATCCTTCAAAAGGACATGGACTGAACGAACCTCTTCTGAGGAGACGAGCTTGCTGTGTGTGTGTATGTACGTGTGTGTGCCTGGGCACACTGCTGATTACGTTTCAAATGGAAGCGCGTATGCAGGAGATAGCCGGCACCCTCATTGACAACTGACGACGAAAAGGCTGATGGAGTCCTGAATTTTCATTTTGTACAATCTCAGATCCATTGCCCTTGCCGGTTTGCCAAGCCGCATGGCAAACGAGTGCAGTTTGCTGGCTGAGCACTCTGAATGGACTGGACTGAGGAGAGCCTCACCTGAGGCTGCCTGCATGAGAAGCTGACAAGTCTCGATGCTTGAGATCGATCGAATAAGCGCAAGCCAAGTTACAAACGCAAGAAAACAGCCTGAGGCTCCAAACGAGCGAATCAACGAGGCGGTGACAATGAATCTACAGTTTGCTGATGGAGAGGTGATGCGGCTCTGGACCTATCTCTACGTATGCCCGTCTGGACGCTGGCATACTGGTCGTTGTCTGAGAGCACTTGACACAGCTTGCCGTACGCCCACAGACCTTGTCCGCCCGTGCTTCTCCTCTTAAGCAGGAGATACGTTAGCGGCAAGTAGCAGGAAGACAGACCTGTGCGTCTTCGGTGCGGCGTTGTTGGCTGAGAGGCGGTGACACAGACGGGGACACCGCATGAGAGCTCTGCACCGACGGACGGAATCAAGGATAGCGAGGAAGGAATGACCAGGACTCCGCGGGTGTAATTAACCGCTACATTTACATACAGTACTTCCGTGCTTATTATAGGCTGTCCGTGCCCTGAGCAAGAGTCTTCACCTCGTGTGACAGACATCTGTGTGGGTGTCGCATGTCTGGCACGAGGACGGTATCTGTCCAGAGGCGAAGCCGAGCTCGCACGTCGGGGATAGCAGCGCGCGTCAGAGCGTTGTCTGCCTGGAAGCGGCGAGTCAAACACACAAGACCCGATGGGCACCAGAGCTGGGCACCTGCAATGCAATAGCGAATGCTTAGGAACGGCCTTGTTGCAATGGTGTCTTTTGTACCGACTTTGTCGTCATTACGCAAGCTGGACCAGCCTAGAACAAGGTGATCGCCTCCTACGTTGCCACTGAAAGCTGTTATCAGCTCTTCCGGTCAAGCTCCGTCTGCATGGCTCAGGACCACTGCAAGTACTGTAGAGAGAGAAGTACAGGGTCACGACAGCTCGGTAGCTCTGCAAGGCCACCAGCATGCGCCTTTCCATGCATCCTTCCACCTCCTCCGGTGGTCGCCTCAGGATGGGAAGCTCGGTCAGTACGAGAGCAACCGGCTGCAACCCCTCCCTCCCCACTAGGGTGTCTCCAGATCGCCGGTATTGGTGTCCATAGCTGAACATGGATGATGATAGTCTAGCATGATAGGAAGCTGCTAGCATCCGAGGTGCCAGTGACAGACCCTCCCGCCAGGTTTAGCGCGGCATGGCTCCCTCGGGGAGATAAGACACAAAGTACCTGGTACGCCACAGCCTCGGCGGCGCTCATCACTAAGCTTCAGATGGGTAACAGCATGAGTGACCGCCTGACAGCCCACCAGCATGGAACGAGAAGGGCCAACCAACCACTAATGATGCCTTGGGGACCAGGCTCCAAACGCTCACTGGCCACTTGCGTGGCCGCCCTCTGCAGGCAGACGCATCCGCTGATGCAGCTTCTCTAACTCAAGCTCCTGCTTCTCCGCCCCTTCCTGATGCAGCACAGTACCTCCTCCACTTGCCTGCGACACCCCGGTCAACGCTCAAGTGACTCTGGTTTCCCCATCTTCTCGCCCATCCACCGCTTCCTTCCTCATCCTTCACTCTCTCCCACCTTCACCTCCTCCGTCACCCTCTCATCAAAAACAAGCCTCCTCCCCAGGTATCCCTTCGATCTACGAACTTAAATTTGAGGGGTCAATCTGGGATCGATCATCATTCACGGCCCTCCCAGACCTTTAACTGACTCCCTGGCTGGGAGGACTTGGACTTGAACGTCACATCATTCCTACACCATTAGATGTAAGCATACTGACCCATCGCATACCCATCGCCGCATCTCATCCATCTTCCTCGATCATATCGTATCCATCTCATCAAATCAAGAATCAAGCTCATTCTATTGTTTGCAGACTCTTTATCAACAAGATGGCATCAGCTGCCTATTCCACCGCTGTCCCCGAGTCGGTCATCACCGTCAAGATCAACTATGACGGCTGCACTCGCCGGGCCAAAATGTTCCTTCGTGACATGGTCCCGGGACAGCTCGAACAGCAGGTATGTGTGTTCCGTTTCCCTCGATTTTGCTTCTCGCGGATCGGTTCGTGCCGCAGATCGAGATATGGCTGTGTCCTTGATACTAACTTTGAACCCGTCCATTAGATCCGAACCTTCCTTCGTGTGCCCTCCGATGAGGAGCTTAAGATCGAGCGCTATTCTGATTCAGCCGGCTCTTATGTCGTTCTCGACGCCACCAACATCGCTGTTTACAAGCAACTTTATCGAGCTGCCAAGGCCAAGTCCAAGCTGAAGCTCCGTGTCACCAACCCCAACGCTGAGGGCAAACCCGCACCTCGCCCTGTCACTGTCGAAGAGGTCCCCGATACATCCGCTGTCACCGAATCTTCCCACAGCCCCCACACTGAATCAAGCATCAAGGCTGAGGAGTCTGCTTCTCCTCAGGTGACGACCCCTCCTACTCAGCTGCCTGAGTCGACTCCATCGGATTCTGTAAGCAACCCTGTCGAAGTCAGCTTACCCCTTCGCTGCGGTCGCAGTTCCAAAGCCTACGACAGCGACCATTTGGCCAAGGCTGCGAAGCAGCTCGCCGAGTTCGAGACCATCCGCAAGGATCTTACCGAGCGCCTCAACATGATCCAGAACAAGATGCCCGAGCCCCCACAATCTGTTGAATCTTTCTCCGAGGCCGCAGCCCGTCGTGTGCGGTTGTTGCACAGCATGCAAAAGGCTCGACTTGAGATTTCTAATCGAGGAGCGGAGAGCTCAAATACCACTTCGCCTGAGTTCCCTCCTATGGGATCTTGCGCTCGCAACACCCAGGGATTCGCTGTATGCTGCAACAGCTGCGACAAGACCATGCCCGATGTGCACTACCACTGCTCCACTTGTGACGATGGAGACTTTGACCTTTGCTCATCTTGCGTCGACCTCGGTATCACTTGCCACAGCCCGAGCCATTGGATGATCAAGCGTACTACTATCAACGGTCAGATTGTCAACAGCACTACCGAAGTGATCCCACCTAAGGTGAAGAAGGAGACTACCTCCAAGGCGGAAGAAACACCCAAATTTGGGCTGACGAAGCCCGTCACTTACATAAGCCCTGCCCTCGCTTCTGATTGCTATGACGGGCCTTCCACGAACCGAGTCCCTGCTCCTTTCCACGCCAGCTTCTCAGCTATGCGGACTTGCAACAACTGTATTGGTTGTATGTTTTAATCCTTGTCCCACTGCTTGTCTGACTTATACTGACTTACATTGCAAAGCGTTCGCCGAGAAGGAATTCCTGCACTGCAATGCATGTGAGGACTTCGATTTGTGCAAGGCCTGCTTTGCCAAGAACCAGCATGGCCACCACCCAATGCATGGCTTTACGCCTGCTGTGATTGGTACTGAGATGCCCGAGAACATCAAGGTGAAGCTTGCGCCCGGTCGAAACCAAATGCACCACGCTATCTGCGATGGGTGTGATAAGTACATCATGGGCGTACGTCACAAGTGTCTTGACTGCCCTGATTGGGACTACTGCGCAAGCTGCCAGCCCAACGCTCACTTTGTCCACCCTGGCCACCGCTTTGTGCCCATCTACACTCCTCTGGTAGATGGTGTCAGAGTTTTGAACAAATCCGTGCACCAGGGAATCTGCTGCGACGGCCCTCTCTGCGCCAACGGCAAAGGATACCCGAGCTACATCCGCGGTATCCGTTACAAGTGCGCCGTCTGTGATGATGTCGACTTCTGTGCCAATTGCGAGGCCAACCCTCACCTTAACCACAACAAAACCCACCCGCTTATCAAGATCAGAACACCCGTTCGCCACATCAATGTGACAACCACTGGTGAGAAGGGTGATGGCTCTCCTATGCGACCCATGGGTGATGGTGCCAGCATTCGTCGATCCCCAGCTCCGACACAAGCACCGGCTGAGCCCACGCCTGAGAAGCAGACCTTCACCTCCGAGGAGATCGAGACTGTCAAGAAAGCTGACACACCCAAGTCTTTCATCCCCATTGATCGTTTGGCTGATCGTCTCCAAGCCTTGAATGTTTTGAATGCTCACGCAAATCAACCTACGGCTGTCAAGCCCGCCCCGAAGGAACAGGATTTGAATGCCACTTTTGTCCGCGACACCGTGGTTGATGGTACCATCATGCCCCCGAACCACGTCTTCGAGCAGTCTTGGGTGCTTCGCAACGAAGGTCCGACTGCCTGGCCTGCTGGCTGCTCCGTAAAATACGTCGGCGGAGATTACATGGGTCATGTGGACTCCAACCATCCTGCCGAGATCGCCAAGCTTGTGTCTGCCTCGGAGTCCATCGTATGCTACGACTCTTTGGCCCCCGGACAAGAGTTTGCGTTCACTGTTCTTCTGCGCACACCCTCTCGCCCGGGCAAGTTCGTTTCTTACTGGCGCCTCTCGACTCCTGAGGGCCTCAAGTTCGGCCACCGCCTCTGGTGTGATGTTGTCGTTCGTCCTGTGAAGACCGAGGAGCCTGAACCCAACACTGCGGCTGAGACTGCTGCTGCGGTCACCACCGTGGCGGCTGACTCGGTCTCTGTCTCACCCTCTGTGAAGACTGATGGAACGATGGCCAATAGCGACATGATCTTCCCTAAGCTGGAAAAGGAGTCACCTGCCGCGAGCATGCACGAGCACGCCAGAGCTCCATCTACCGTGGCCGCCTCCACTGTCGCTGACGACAAAGTCAGCAGCACAGGTGCTCCAGACGAGAGTGCTGAGGACGAAGATTGGGATGTCTCTGAAGATGGCTTCCTTACTGATGAGGAATACGATATCCTCGATGCTTCAGACGAGGAACTCCTGGAGGAACATGCTAAGAAGTTGCAGAAGTGAGGAAGTGAAGAAGGGGTCAACAAGGATTGTTTTCAATAATTCTTGAGGGGTTTCCTTGTGTTCACATGTATCGCCAATACGCTCATGGATTTTCGTTTCTTACCTCGATTTAGTCGGTATCAACTCCTTTGTGCTTGTGGGGTTGTGTCTGCTTTGTTCTCGAAATCGGTACCACTGCGATGGCAGTTCACCGAGCACGGCAGCGCAACTCATTGGATATGGCGTCGGCAAAACTAGTAACGGTCAACACACTCTTTTATGTAGGATTTACGGTACAGCACGCAAAATTGACTACTTGCTTTCACTCTATCTATTTTACTTCCAGAGCGAATGCACACCGGAGCAATGACGGTGTTTGGAATACGCGAAACTCGTATTTGTTGGTATCTAGTTGAATTGCTTTCATTGGGGTTTTTAACCTGTATATCCTATGCGCCGCCATCTTTCGGCGTTTCAGAAGCCTCTACCAAGGGCACGACACGGTCTGCGTTCGTTCCCTCTGGTTGTGCTTGTGAGTTGGTGTTGCCTGCGCCTGGATGGCGAGATCCCTTATCCTTGGGCTTTTTGACCTTCTTGTTGGAAACGGGAGGAGGGTAGGCCTTGAGTGTGACGGCCTTCCACTCTTCGGAAGCTTCGTACTCGGCGATGATGGATGCCATGAGGTCGTTAAGGCCTTTGGCAACAACAGGTTTGATGAGCTGGGGAGTGAGCTAATCAATTCGTTAATAATATGATACGATGACTTGACTTCAGCACAATTACACGTACAATATCGGCGGCATAGTCGGCCTTGACCTTCTCAATGTCGGAGTAGACGAGAGGTTCAGCCTCGTGGCGAGGGACAATGATCTCGCGCTTCCCCTTGAGGGCGGACGCGGGGAGGAGGACATGCTCGATAAGCGCGAGCACACCGTTACCTTCAGGCTGCTTGGGAACACATTCGGCCTTCTTGACCTTCTTGGACACGACGTCTGGGGGGTCGAGGAGGTCAATCTTGCTTTGTTCGTCGCTAGAAGACATCTTGGAGCCGTTGAGACCGGCGATCATGGGGGAAATAAGGTGGGCGCGCTGTGAGGTGTGAGTCAAGAGAGGTTCGAATGTGCGAGGGAATTGCTTTACAGTCCCAGGGGAAGCAGAGAGAGGGTCACTTACAACTTTGTAACCAAGCTTGGGAAGCCACTCGGTGGCGGCGACGAACAGCTTCCGCTGATCCATACCACCCATCTGCGCATCCACATCGAGGTGCTGCTCGTCCAGAACTTGAAGGATGGGGTATATGAGTCCACTGAGCGGCGCATTGGTCGTTTGCTTGACCACCTCCGCACCTGCCTTCTTCGCATCGTTCTCGCTGACCAGCGCAGCCATCTTGTACACGTCCATGATGTACTCTGGACTCTTCTGGTAGCTCGATCCCAGGACGAACTTCAACTTATCGATCGGGGTGCCAACCGCCCTCAAGATTGCCTGGATGACGAAGCGGTAGTAGGTCGCACGGTGATCGACAAGCTCGAGAGGTGCTTTCAGGTTGTCGAGGAAGCCATGGATGTCGGCGAGGAGGATGGTCACAGAGCAGCCTGCAGAGAGGAGCTGGGCGATCTTGATCGCGGCAGGGAAGTAGCCGCAGTGAGGGCGGCCAGTGGTCGCTGTGCCCCAGTAAATCCGTGGTGCACGGCCTTCCGCGAGGACAGCTTCGATGATCTCCGGGTTGAGGACCTCGGCGAGGTTCTCGCGGATGACGGCGAGCGTCTCTTCGTTAGTCTTGGAGGCCATGTTTGAAGAGGGCTTCGACGACAGAACGTTAGGGTTGTTTCTGTGTTGAAGGCCAATTTCTTGGTGTGAGAGACAAACTTCAGTATCCCAATGCTCCGGATCGACCTGAGAGAGCTGCTAGGAACTGAATCGTTGTTCGCTCGTCGTCCAAGTTTTGAGGGCGTTGGTGATGCTCGAGGGACACTCGTGTCGAACGTTTGAGTCACCCCGCCAAAAAAGGCCAGCTGAAGGCAGTACCCCGCCACAGCGTGTGAGGTGGGAGTCAGGTACCCCTAACCCTAACCCCCGTTATCTTCGTGGCTCACGTGACCGGTCTCGTCAATTTGCCTGACAGCGCTTCGGATCTTCTGCCTGGGTCGTGCCCTCGAAGTTATCACTAAGCTCATCGTATTCCTTGCACCACGGCATAAGCGGACGCATCAAGCCATGTCGTAGTTTCAAATATCGCATATCGCTGTTCAATCCGTGCGCAGGGTATCGTTTCGATCCAGACATTCTATTCCGGTGCTGGAATTTATGCAACCTCTTCACGGAGACTGAACGGACATGTTTGCAGTTCTATTTTTACACACTGGGTCCTCACATGCATGATTGATGGGGTGAAGACGATGATTATGTCCTGCGCATAGTCTAGCTCATTCTGCAACCGCGGACTCAGCTAGGTTGAACGCCAAATGCGAACATGTCGTAGCCGACCTGCAAGCTTGCCTGGTTGAAGATGGCCCATGAGTTATCAAACTCGCCATCAGGTCCGAGATGATCGTCTGTCGGCACTGCTGGGGTTGTCAGGGCCTCAAGTCTAGCCTCCAGACGTGTTGCTAGCAGTTCCTGAAGACCAGCGCCCTGGCTGTTGATCTCACGCAATTTTGCTAAGTGCACATTGACAACTTCAAGGTCTGAATAGGAACACCCCACCGTTAGCAGAAAGGCACGAAAAGAATATATCAGGAGGGGCCATCAAAGAAATGCTTACCATCAGGCTCACCAAAACCACCTTCAACACCTTGGATGATGATCAGTGCGGCCCAGGTGATGATCACAAGGTCAAAATTAGACCAGATGGAGGAATCTGCAAGATGCAGCCTGACAGCCGCCCGGGCTGAGATCAGGAGTTCATACTGCTCATTGGGTGTCGTGCTAGACAGCAGATCGCTTCCGCGGGCTGGCAGGTAGATCGACAAGACCAGTACACGATGCAACACATACTGTCGAAACGTCAACTTCTCCTCGCCCTCCGGATCGCTGTTCCGCGCTCCGAACTCGCCGAGCCAATTGTCTAATTGCCGGGCCCAGTCCCTGATTACAGCAGCGTCCACGCCACTGAAGGTGGTTGAGGAGTCCATTGCAACGGGCGACTCGCTCGTGAAATAGGACCATATGGTGGGCAGGCCGCGCCCTGTGAAATGAGTCAGGCCTGTGTGCATCATATGCGACAGCCTATATAGCTGATCTTGAGGCGACACGCGAAGTCTCGCGAATGGCGCCACGATGGGGATGACCGGACAGGCGAGATGAATAGAAGCGTGCTCTAAATCGACGATCTATCGAGGTGGAGAGAAAGAACTTGATGAGCTTCTCCCAGTAGGTGGCTTGCAATGGGTCACTACTTACTTGGAGGCCGGTCATGAGCCTCTGCCACTCCAATGACCGTTCACCTATGTTCGGAGGACAATGCTCCAACAGAAGTCGATACGCGATGGATATCCATACACCTGTCTCCTTTGTCAAACCTTCTCTGAGAAGCCCAGCGAGTATGATTCCGAGCACTGTCTGGAATGCCCACTCCTCTGCGCGGGCGGGATGATCAGGCTGTTGTCCAACCAGGCTACCTGGCATGCACAGCTGCGAGATGGCATTGCACAGCACCGAGAAGTATTCCGTTGCCAGCACAGCGACATCTGAAGATCCCCTCGTGCTGGAGCAATAAAACATGGCAGCCAGCAGGAGAGGTGTTGGTGATGAGAAGGTCTGCCTGCTGGGCATGAAGTGAAGACCGAGCATGGTATCATGAAAGCTAGGAACCGCAAGTTGTTTGTAAGTCAAGTGCATCAGACTCTTGAAAAGCAGAGAACACTTCACTGAACTCACCTCATCCACAGACGTTTGATCAAACCCTCGTCCCAGACCTTGGAATCGACTCGCGACGAGCAAGTTTGCTCGAGAACCTGGATTGAGGGCCAGAGCGGCTTCAGAGATTCATCTCGAGGCTCGGCAGCTATCCTCATGCGCATATTCGGGACCGCTCTGGGCTCCTTGATTACTTCGTCGTCGGAATCTGCGAGGTTCAGATGGTCCTCGAGTCTTCGTAGCCTCCTCAGGACATTGGCATTGAAAGCTCCAGTCTCTTCTCTTATTTGCCCTTCCACACCAACCACGACAACATCAGAGTATGCGGCAGCCTATATCATGAAGCGCAAATAGTGTTAGTGACTGGCACGCACTCAAGTCTCCAAATGCCATGGGACCTTGGAACGTACGTTCGCTCTTGGCACAAAAATACATTGAACGCCAGATCGGAGACACCTTCGACATGTAGAACCACGGTCAATTCTGCATTTCATCTACTCCGATAGGGTGTCAGCAACATTGAGTTCGTCAAGAAGCAACAAGGCTGGGGTCCACAAGCCAAGACCTTTTGCCGTCGGCAGTTGACTGTGTGGCATGGGCGTTAGCAAGGGTACTCCATCTCCTTCGCATGCGTGCCAAGTTAATTCTTACGGCAAGCCTTCCGGGATTTGCCTTGAGCCTGGGCGGCATCCCCGCCATTATCCCTCCCCTCTTCGGAGCCCATCTGGCTTCCTGTGCCGTTGTGGCTCATAGCGAAGGGTAATCAGATGGAGATGGGGGCGCTCGCGTGTGTCGCAAACGCCGGTCGAAAACGGCTGAAGGTCCAGGTTTGGCAAGCGAGAAGTTCGTTTGGCCGGTAAAGCCGGCGATGAGCTGTTTAAGAGAATCTGGTAGCGTTGCCAGTGGTGCCTCGGCACCTGCTCAATTGAGAGCAGCTAATCTGCGTGTCGTCTTGGTGGGAACCCCTGTCGGCGCCACGGCGGTTCTCCGGCTTCTATGCCGGTCTTTGCCGGATGCATACCTATTGCGGACGAGTTCACCATCGTTTCTTGCAAAGAACAACATCCCGGCTTAGGCGGCAGAGACATTCATTATCCGATTGCGTTCGTTGAGCCATGTAGCAACCGGTATAGTGGTGGTAGTGTGCTCCTTGATCCTCAGATCGCAACCGTTCCGTCACTTACCTACCGTCAGATTGTCGCAGTCTCCAAGTACTGTGCTTCGCAGACAGACAATCTCTTTGCTGAGATGTCGGAAATCGAGGCTTGGGCAGAACGCACGTCAACTCTCTTTAATGTCTCAGACGATGTCATTGAAAGGGCAACGGATCTTTTCGTGCAGCAGCTGAGTGAGTTCTCCCCCACAAAGCATATCCTTAGTCGTTGGCAGGTCTTGGATCAGCATCTAATGTAGGATATTTCAGGGGAGGGTCTGCAAAAGGATGGCACGGATCTACTACAGGTTCCGTCCTATGTCGTAAAGCTTCCGACCGGGACGGAGAAGGGCATTTACCTGGCTGTCGACCTTGGAGGAACTAACCTCAGGGTATGTTCCGTGAAGTTGCATGGCGATTGTACGCATTCTGTTGTTCAGTCCAAAGTCGCCATTCCCCAAGATGTCATGACCGCGAGTACCTACAAGGAGCTATTCAGGTTTGTCGCTCAGCATACCGAGGCTTTCATGAGGACACACCTGCCTGAAGATGTCAAGCAATGGCGAGAGGAGGGACATGGCGAATCCGCGGCTGCGCACCTTGCCAATCGATACGTCCACTCCCTGGGTTTTACGTTCAGCTTCACCTTTGATCAGCAAGCAATCGACAAAGGCACTCTCATGTATTGGACCAAAGCGTTCTGTATTGACGACGCCATCGGCCGCGACCCTTGCGAGATGCTCCAGGAGGCCTTCGACGAATACCGTCTACCGCTGGTCGTCCGGGCACTGGTCAACGACACCGTGGGTACCTTGGCCGCCAGGGCATATGCATCTGGCGCGTCCTCGGAAACACTGCTGGCGGCTATTTTCGGTACTGGGACGAATGGCGCCTACATGGAGAGGACATCCAAGATCACCAAACTTCCTCTTCACCGTGACGCCTCACCGGGAGATTGTATGGCTTTGAATACCGAATGGGGAGGCTTCGACAAAAACCTGACCATCCTCCCTAGAACCGTTTTCGACCAGGAGCTCGACAGGGATTCAGTCAATCCGGACGATCAACACTACGAGAAGAGAATATCGGGTTTATACCTCGGGGAGCTCCTTCGAAGAGTGATTCTGGCAGAACTTCAGGCCGAGAAACCATGTCTGACATTTGAGGCGGCCGGTGACTCGTCTCTATACAGCGCGTACTCGATCGACAGCTCTTTCCTGTCTGCATTGGCTCAGGATCGCAGCCCAGACCTTCAACATGCCAGAGCCACAATAGCGAAAGACCTTAGGACGACTCCTGTTTCGATCGACGAGGCCAAATCAATTCGATCAGTCTCTATCGCTATTGGGAGGAGAGCTGCCAGATTGTCAGCGATTGCGATTGCCGGTGTGGTGATCCAGTCTGAGCGTTTGAATAGGCCAACGAGCCCGGTCACAGCGTCGAGTCCTCGGCCCCTTTCCTTCTGGTCGAGATGCCTGGCTCGTCTACAGAAGGTATTCCGTTCTGTAAGGGCTCTCTGTGGAAGTCAGCCCAAGTCAGTCCAGGGCCAGACTTCCACGAAGGATGGCAAGTCTCTGGATTCGGATTCCTCCAGCGGAGACGACATGATAGTCCCAGACGAGGATGTCATTGATGTCGGGGTAGACGGGTCATTGTTTGAGTTCCTGCCAGGATTCGAGAGCGAGTTACGGATCGCTCTAAGAGGAATATCTGGTATTGGACTATCCGGGGAGCAAAAAGTCAGATTCGGAGCGGTTGCGGATGGTAGTGGTATTGGAGCCGCATTGATTGTGTCAGCTCTATAACCCAGGAGGAGAGTAATCAATTGGATGCACGGTCATATGTTGCTTTATGGAGGATATGTCCACTCAAAAGTGTTCTGTGCATAAGTTTCAAGGATCACGAGCACTGGCCTGCGCGCCCCAGATCAATGGCTAGGCTGCTGGTAATGAGAGAAACCGCATGAGCTAAACGAAAAGAGCCCACTCTTATATGGAAACAGGGCCTGAAGAGTATTCAACGAATCGCATTCGAACGCATGTATGTAAGATACGGGCTTGGCATTTCCATGTGAGATGATTTGCTTATGGAATGACAAAGGAAATTCGTTTCTCATCCGCAGCAGGCAGCTTATACCACCGGCCACGATCCCATGCGAGAGGACATGCTATCAGGCGTCAACTCGACCGTGTCCACCTCCTGAGGCATCGGTGGGCTCTTGGAGTTCGGAGTCTGCGGCGGGCTTGCCAGTGACGAGGTGCGCAGCCTCAGCGGCAGACTCTGTGCGAAACCCTTACCGAGCCCGACCATTTCGATACTCTTGAAGTACTGCAACCTCCCATCAGCGCCAAAGGTCTATGCAAGCACACAAGGGGAGGGGGGGGAGGGGGGGGATTTGGGGAGAAGAAGGGGGCCGACGTTGCTTACCCTGACAGTCTTGACCTGAAGCTCCAGCGTCGCATCCTCATCTGCAACAATCATCGAGTAGGGGTGCAGCTGCAGGCAGGAAAGTGTCCACATATGGTTCACGCCGCCCTCGACCGCCTTCTGCAGAGCCACTGCTTTACTGGCTCCAGTGGCGATAATCACGACCTCTCTGGCCTGGGGGGCACGAGATGTCAGTACAGGCTCTCTCTCATGGAGGGGCGTGTGCTTTTTGTTTTTTTCTTACCTCCATCACCGTCTGCACTCCGACAGTCAGTGCCATCTGCGGGACCTTGGACAGGTCGCCCCCGAAGAACCGGGCATTGGCGCGGATCGTGTCCATGGCCAGCGTCTTGACCCGCGTCCGGGATGCGAGGCTCGAGCCGGGCTCGTTGAAGGCGATGTGGCCGTCCGGACCAACGCCGCCGAGGAAGAGCTCGATGCCGCCGACTTGCTTGATCTTGGCCTCGTACGCCAGGCACTCCTCTTCCAGGTTGGCTGCGTTGCCGTTGAGGATGTGGATGTTCTCCGGCTTGACGTCGACGTGGGAGAAGAAGTTGCGGAACATGTAGCTGTGGTAGGACTCCGGGTGTGAGCTGGGAATGCCAATGTACTCGTCCTTTTGGGAAAGAAAAAGGCGTCATGTTAGATATTAGATTCCCAGAGAGATAGAGAGAGACGTGTGACCACTGGGATTTTGCTTGCTTCGCAACACGCACCATGTTGAATGTGATGACATTTTCGAACGAGATCAGTCCGGCCTTGAACTCGGCTACCATGGCCTTGTACACTGGAACGGGACTACCTCCCGTCGGAAGTCCAAGCACGAATGGCCTCTCTGGTGTAGGCGCGAACGTGCGGATACGATCTGTAGAAAAGGAAAAAAAAAAGTCAGATTTGGAAAAAGAATAAAACAAAAAAGACCAAGAGCAGGTCCTCTCGTTTTCCCATCGTTTCTTACCCATGATGTATCGGGCAGTATAGTCTGCCGAGCTCGTGTCATCGGGACGAATAATCAACCTCATGGTGGGCGTGTCGTGGTGGATGGTTAAGGCGTTTGAACAAAGAAATCGCAGGATACTCGCGTTACGATCGTTCGCGGAAGGAATGAATCTATGAGCTGCGAACAGGTAGAATCAGATTATAGACATGGCTTCGAACTGGGTATCTACTTCAACAACCACCCATGGTATACACACAGGCCGCTGACAAGACGCGCCGGCGAACCCGGTCATTTTCACCGGTACGTTATCAAGTCACGCCCGCTCATGTGTAATGACGCCCCGAAGCCATGCCGGTACCTTATTGATGAAGGCAATATTTAATTTCCGTTGGACAAGGTTGATCTGGAGTCATTGTGGGGAGTTGAATGGTCCTCATTGACCCGGGGTCCCCCAGGTTCCACGCTCCTGTCTGCGTGTCCCGTGCCCAGATTCATGAAGATAGTGTTGAGTCTTGGTCAAACATATTCTGCACTATGAATCCGAAAACAACAGTTCGCTAAGTTACTGCACTGCTTAGATTTCTCACGGATCTCTTCTTCCAGCTGCATGTGTAGTCATTGCGTGCGAGTAGTGAGCTTTCTGTCCATCTCGCTGTCTGTTCATAGGTCATGATCATGCATGAATCTAAATCCTCTCTAACAAGAACTCAAAGGCAACAGGCTCGACCTTGACCAGCAAATCCTTCCTTACACCTGGACCACACGTAGCGCTGCCAACGCCGGCAACCAGTGGGCTGATATTGAGCAGTGTAGCCTCCTCCCGAACTAAATCGCAGGGATGCTTCGCGTTCTCAATTGTTTCCGTAGAGAGCCGGGTTCCAGTCCAGTTGAAGGTGCTCGCATCCCGTCTTGTTGCCCTAATACCGGCTCCCTCTGCGTTCTCCAGACGGACCCAGCGTGTGTCCATTCTGTTGCCATTCCCCTGAGGCACATCGTAGGGAACCTCGAGACCATCCACTGTGGACGACCAGATCCCGAGGCGTTGCGAAGTGCATTTGTCGGGATAGGATTCTCCAGGTCCTCGACCGAACCATGAGGCCTGGTCGAGACGCTTCGGCAGTCGGAGATTGAGTCCAACACAGGGGACGTCGGCTGGACATGTTCCCTTAGGCTCCATGTCCATCTTAATGGCAATTGAGCCACTGCTCGAGATCAGATAGTCTGTCCGGATGTCGTAGCCCCAGCCTAGGACTGGCGGTGCAAAGTATGTTTGCGTCGTGACCGTAACTGCCCCTGCATCTCCGCTTTGAGAAACCTCGAACGACCGTAGCTGTGAAGTCATTCTGTGAAGGCCATAGTCTTTCCATACTCTCACAGCGCTATCTTTGTCGTTGTCGGTTGGCGCTCGCCATATGCATGGGTAAATGGCTGCTCGGGTTTTGGGGTCAACGTCAAGAAGGTCTTTGGCCCCTGTCCACTTGGTGATGTAGCCACGAACGCGATCAAATGTAATGCTCCAGCCATTGCCGGAGATTTTCACAGTTGCGCGGCCGTTTTGAACAGCCACTCCTTCGGATGCTTCCTTCACGGTGGCTACATCGGCATGAGGCTTGGTGTCCGAGGAGATCTTGTGCTGGAACCAGGCCACCTCATGAGAGGCAGAGGCCCAGTTCGTGCTCTTCCTGAGACCAAGACTGATGTTCAGGAAGACTTCATCCTTATTCTCATTGAATTGACTTAGGTCTGTCGGAATCGGAAGCTCTACGGCTTCCCAAGGTGCAACAGATGGGATCTGAAGCTCACCCGACTCCAATGTTACCGAGCTACACAAGAAAGCTGTTAGCATACCATGCTCTTGTTAAAGTCCGGGGACTGTGGCTTACGTTTCCCCGATTGCCTCGAGAGTATACCGTCCTTCCAGATGCTCAAGTCCAATAAAGTCATACTCGTTGGTGATCATTATGCGGTCGCCTTGCGCCTCAAACCTGACAGGTTGGAACACATGCTTCAACTCCACCAGACCAGGCGTTGGCTTATGCTCGCTGTTGCAGAGGCCATCCATGACGAAAGTATGATCGTGAGGATCCTCTCCAAAGTCACCACCATAGGCATAGTACCCGTCCTTGTGCAGAAGGCCATGATTGGCCCATTCCCAGATGAAACCACCTTGCAGACGTTCGTACTTGCGGAACATGTCCTGATAGTCTTGTAGTGCGCCTGGTCCATTGCCCATGGCGTGTGCGTACTCACACAATATGACTGGCTTCTCCCACTTTCCGTCCTGAACACCATCGACTTCCACCTCCCGTGTAAGCCGCTCCATGTCTGGGTACATGTAAGAGTACATATCTGCTGTCTCGGCTTTGATGTCGCCCTCGTAATGAATCAGCCTCTCGTCGATGCTCCTGGCGTAGTCCACCATCACGACATGATTCGCGCCGTAGAATGACTCGTTACCGAGCGACCACGAGAAAATACAAGGGTGGTTCTTGTCCCGCTGGACCATCTGCACCATCCTGTCGAGATAAGAAGCACGCCATGCAGGGTCATCCGACGTGAAGCGAGCCGCAAGAGGGAAGAACTCCTCCTTGCTACCCTCATAATCCTCGTATGGCGGAGGATCAATACCATGAGTCACGACATCATAGAAACCGTGGCATTCGAGGTCGGCCTCGTCCATCACCCACAAACCAAGCTCGTCGGCCAGGTCGTACAGAAGCGGTTGTCCAGGATAGTGACTGGTACGTAAGGCGTTGATGTTGTGCTTCTTCATGAGCAGGAGATCTTCTTTCAAGAATTCTGGTGGCACGGCCCGTCCGTGCTTTGGATGATGGTCATGTCGATTTGCTCCTCGTAACAAGATGGGAGAGCCGTTGACCGTGATAAGTCCATTCTTGCGCTCGACCTTTCGGAACCCGACATTCTGGGTGATGGTCTGGATAGTCTCTCCATCTGGCGACACAAGGAAGAGCTCAAGCTGATACAGATTAGGGCTCTCGGCAGTCCATTTCTTAGGATCTGAAACTGGCAATCGGAATGTGATCAAAGAGTCACCGATCTCTGCCTTTTGTAGAGCCTTTACTGTCTCTTTGCTCCCATCTAGAAGGATGAGGTTTAGTTGATAGGACTTAGAGGCTGCAGAGCTCATGGTCACATCGACTTGCAAGATGGCATCTCTATACTGATGATCAAGCTCTGTCTTGACGAAGAGATCCTCGATCCTTGCCATACCAGGAAAGGCAAGAAGATGAACATCTCGGAAGATGCCTGCTTTTGTCAGCGCATGTTACTTGGTAGGGAAGCGAGGGACGTACCGGATAGCCACCATTGATCTTGATCCTCGATATACGAGGCCTCGCACCACTGGTACACCCTGACCACGAGAGTATTCTCCTGATCCTTTCGTGCGACAGCAGTGATGTCGAACTCGGCTGCATTGCGGCTGCCCTGAGAGTAGCCCACGAATGAGCCGTTCAGCCACACGTGATAAGCGCTGTCGACTCCGTCAAAGCGGAGTCTAAGCTGCGATGAGCTGTCCCATTCCGCAGGAATCTTGAAGGACCGGCGGTATGTGCCTGTCGGGTTCTCCGTTGGAATGTGAGGCGGGCATACTGGGAATGGATATTGAACATTTGTGTAATGCGGATGACCGTGACCCTGTAACTGCCAATGTCCCGGGACTGTGATTTCTGACCATGGTTCCGCATTCTCTACATCATTGGGACTGGGATACTCAGAAGCCTCGAGGGGAGAGGGTGCGTACTGGAAGTCCCAGGTCCCATTGAGTAGCAATGACGTCGGAGGAAGCCAGTATGCTCGAGCCGGGAGCCTGTTTCTTTGAATGACTTCTAGATTCTCATAGTCAGGTTTGGTAGTCGGCGAGTGCATTGTTGGCGAGACTTGTTGCTGCTCTCTCGCGAATCCTGTCGCTGTTTTGTTCAGTCCAACGGTTTAGATCATCAGACAGAAGCAAGCTAGATACTTGGACTTGCTGCTTAAAAGAGCCCTTGAAGCGCCTTCGGTATAAGAGCCGCCGTCGTTTCGTTTCCAGAGATCTGCGAAGCCCCCTCCACGGTCCGGTGAAGGTCGGGCTTGCACCGGACAAGGCCGTTGGTGGTGCCGTCTCAGTTAGCCTGGAGCTAGTCTGAGGCCTCGATGGAGAGAGCGCCACTTCAACTAAACAAGTGACAGGGCGAACTTTTGATGGATCCACCACGCGGCGTTAACTGGAGCCGCTTGTGGCGTGTCTGTCATGGTCCAAGCCTCCTCCAAGGAGTGAAATGAGGGTAGGATAGATGAAGTATACGAGGCTCAATGTGCAAAGCAAGCAGACCAGAGGCGATGTGCAGAAGTGAAGGTCCTTCCAACGCCTGAGAGACAGGTGGGAGGAAGTGACTGTTACACCTGCACGTGACTACACTACGAGCGAATCCAGCTGTGAGGGCTTGACCCGCCGCATGGTCGCTCCTCGAAGAAAATCATCAAAGAAGATGTCCGACCTCGGCAGCATGTATCACCGACAAGCATCCTCGCAGGACCGCAAGAGGCAGGGTAAGTCAGAAACAGGTGGGGGGCTGCCCAGCTCTACCGTCGCACTCACGTTTGCTCTGGAAGGGTCACCAGGTTGGTTTCTTGTCTCGAACCGCCAGAATTGAAAAGGGACTCGACTATCCACCCAAGCTAAGCTGCAAACATCTCTGCCTGGCCCGAACACACTCAAGCATCGCCCTTCATGTGGACCGGCACTTCAATCACCTTGTCCGTATTCCTCATCACCTCTCCCACAAGCTGGTCTCCAGCCTCGTGGCCATCCAGCACAAGCGCAGTCTCCTCAAGGCTCAGGTTGCCCGTCTCCACAAACAGGAAGTACACCACCACGGCCTCAAAGGCCAGCCACACGTCGTAAGTAATGTAGTACTTCCAGCCGGAGTTGGTGACGCCGATGGGGTTGGCGTACTGGTTGAAAATGAGGGCACAGGCGACGAACAAGTTGTACAGCACGAGACCACGCGCTCGCAGGTTGAAGGGCAGGATTTCCACCACGTACGTGACCTGCAGCACGCCCCAACCGGCCGTGAAGCAGAGGTTGAAGAGGAAGATCATGGCCAACACACCCTTGGCCACACCCTTGGGTCCACCCGTTCCATCGTCGTTCAGGTCAGTCGACTTCTCGTACGTCGCTTCCAGCGCGGTCCACACAACGTAGCAGACAAGAGATCCAATCGTTGAGGCAAGGAACATTGTGCGACGCGGGATGCGGTTCACGACGACGGAGAAGACAAGACCCCAGATCATGGACCACAACGTGAGCAAGGCATTGATCAGGGTCTGCGTCTCCTCTGAGCGGTAACCAATCGAGTTGAGGATCAGGGTCAAGTAGTAGCTGATGAGGCCGTTGCCACTCCACTGGCTGAAGAAACCGACGGCCAGGATGATGAAGAAACGACGGCGGTTACCGGCAGTCTTGAAGAAGGACAGGTAGCTTGTGGTCTTCATGGCCTCGTTCTCCATCCGGATGGCGGTTCGGATCTCCTCCATCTCGACCAGCACAAGCGGGTCGCTGGCATCACCATTGGCATGGTACTTGATGAGCAGAGCCTCGGCCTCAGCATCGCGTTCATTGGCGATCAGCCAGCGGGGGGACTCATCGACCAGCCAGCAGAGACAGATTTGTAGGAAACTGGAAAGGGCCTGGAGAATGGAAGGGATGCGCCAGGCCCAGGTGCTCTGGATCCTGAAGGTACCATAGGTGATCCATGCGGCCGTAAGGGCTCCAAGACCCCAAAGGGTGTTGTAGATGGAGACCATTGGGGCACGCTGAGTCGGGTAAGCCAGCTCCATGATGAGGAGAGGAGCAGCAGTGATGTTGAGGGCCAGACCAAAACCCAAGATGCCTCGGGCAGCGATGAACATGCCCGTGTTGCGGGCGCCTCCCTGTAGGCCAACTCCGAGAAGCATGATGGCAGCAGAGACAATCAGAGCTGGACGACGACCGAACTTGTCGCAGAAGATGGCACAGAAGGGAAGCGCCGCCAGTTGACCAATGTTCTGGATGGCGTTGAGACTGAGAGGAAGAAGGGTCAGTCAGCACAAGGGACATCGGCACGACCATAAGCATGAGCGTTAGGACTTTCAACTTACATGGCAAGGGTATTGGCGTCCGGGTTGTTGAACGACAGCTTCCACTGATCCAGACTCTGCAGTCCGTTCATCATGGAGCCATCGTACCCAGTCGCATAACTGGAGATGAGCGACAGGCACAGGATGGCATTGAGCTTCACGATGCCCTTGTTGGACAGCCAGCTGGTCCACCCCTCCGGGGTGAGGTGGCCATGGATGCCGACAGATGGTGCTGCTGCTTGAGTCTTGGTCATGATGAAAAGTTAATGCAAGATTGCAGATCGCGCCTACAGATGGACCAGTTCATACGGGACCCGGCAACGTGGTCATGGGGACCCAGGTATTATAGATGGTTGTAGAATCGGCCTTGTTTCCCCAGCCCGTGCGGTTCTCCCCCAGATAGAGGAGGGCATGGAGGCAGAAGAGGGGGGAAAGGTGGTACCGGTGAAGAGTCCGGAGTTGGCCGGCACCTCAGCAGATAGTCTATCGCCTGATGGGCTCTATCCTTGTTCATCCTGGAGTAGGAGTGGTCCATGGAGATAGGCCTAGTCTAGGTCAGGGTCGTCGCATTATCAACCCCATAGATACGGGGTTTGATTAGCGGGGAAACCAGGAACGGATCCGGCCTAATGGTTTAGATCGTTGGTCCGCCTTGACCCGTGGAGAGATATGCTCCTCGCCCCCAATGGTGCCCCCAGTGGTTCAGCTGGAGCGGATCTCGTACGAGTCAGTTTCTGCCGATGGATGCGGCTCATGGCCACACGACTTGCATGCCGTGCCACGCGATATGTTCCCCGGCAATCCTCGCCGGTCTTCAACGGAGATCCGTACCGGTGTCATTGCAGCGTGGATGTTGGGGGAATTAGTACGGATGGATTCCGGGGTAAGCCAAGCACAAAAGCCCCTGGGCAATAGTCACGCGGCTCTTGTTAAATACATCCAAGAGGAAACCTGTTTCCGTGGAGTATTGGAAAGCAAGTGTCTCCTGAGCAGAGGAAGAGTTTCTCCAACGCAGAAGTCTAGAGTCTCAACCTGGCTTTGCAACTCTCACTCATTTCTGCAACTCAGTACACCGAACCTGTACCAAAGATGGGCATCTTCTCTTTAGCAACTTCTTTGCTGGCTTTTGGCTCCGCCATCCAGGCGGCAAGCCTGCCCAAGCGCACAAATGGCAACAGTGCACGGTTGAGTCCAAGTGAGTTTTCCAACAGCATTTCCTCCTCCTAGGGGGGGAGGAGATGAAGCCGTACCACGGGGTGGACTTTAACTCTGCTTCAGTTTCCATAGTCGCTAACTCATAGATCATAGGTGCGCAGAATCTGTTTGACTACTCCATGTCCGTCTCAGACTCGCGCTACGATTCGTCTTACAACTACATCTGGTATCAAGACAATGGCCAGTGGTCTACCCGTTTCACGTCGTGGTACCTCCCCGGCCTGCTGCACCGTGGCAAGCCAGCCGACGTTAAGAATGCCATTGCCTCAATTGAGGCCGTGTAAGTTCTTGCAGCCCCAAACTTCTTCCAGTGCCGCAGAATTCCGGCATCTCCCGTGTTTGGGTTACTTTGTGTTATCTCACGAGTTGTTACTGACAATGAAGCTTCTAGGCTTGCGACCCAAATGAATGAGGACTTCAACTCGCCATGGTATGGCACTTTCAAGCTCTCTCCTGATGAGCCGTATCCCACCGCGAATGGACCTTTGTACCCGCCTTCCATCTACGGGTCCTATGATCCCAACTGGAGGGAGTTCGTTGGGTAAGGAATCATTCTTCTGGCTGCCCATTTTGCACCACAGCGATCAACAACAGCTAACATGGCGTTTTCAGAACTCAACTCATCCAGGTGGTCGAAGAGTTTGAGCACCTTCTGCCCAACTCTCTCGTCACCCGCATCGAGAATGCTCTCGAGGCTGCTGCTGTTGGTGGCATGCGCCGCAACGGAACTTTCCCTCTGGGTGATAACCTCATCCTCGGATACTCCAACCCATCCATCATGCGTTGCCTCACAACTGGATGGGCCGGCAAGCGGAAGAACAACACGGTCCTTACTGCCTTCGCCGAGGAGCAAGGCAAGGATATCCTGAAGCTGTTCCAACGCGACCAGAACGCCCTCGCCGAGTACAACGCCCCCAACTACTATGGTATCGATATCTGGGCACTGGCCGCCAACATCGCCTACGGACCTGCAGACGCACCCATGACCACCAACGCGAAGACCATCCTCCACGACATGTGGGACGATGTGGCCGCCCACTACAATCCTTACCTTGGAAACATGGTCGGTCCTTATGACCGTGCCTACAGCCGCGACGCAACCACTCACTCTCAGATTCTTTCCATCATCGTCTGGGGCGTCTACGGCCGGGAGTACTTTGGACAGCCCCCGCTCGGCGAGGCTGATCTCCTCTACGACATTGCGCAGGGTGCTGCTCTCGCTCTGGTCATGGATGTCATCGCCCCGACGATCAGCAAGAACGCGGCTTCCATCATCAAGGCCAAGGGCAAGTGGAAGGGCAGCCGCTTCATCAAGAAGACCATTTACGAGGACCTCACCTCTGACAACGCCCGCGTCGCTACCTCTTGGCTCACCTCCGAGCTCACAATCGGCGGTCAGACGGTCAAGGAGACTGTGAACAGAGGCAACCAGTACGTGCCTGCCCTCGTTCAGTGGGCTGCAGACCCTAGCCACACGCCGTACCCCTACATGGGCTTTTTCTCGCTCTATCCCACTGCTTCGACCCTCGATGCCGTGGCTTCCAAGAACCGCCTGACCGTGTCCTACCCCAACACCACACAGGATGGCACCAACATCTTCACCTTCGCCCTGACTGGAATCCCCCCTTCCTGGACGCTCGGCGGCAAGAACACCGTCACAGGACTTGAGAAGCTGCCTTGCCTCGACGTAAAAGTGACGGCGCCAGGCTTGGAGAAGCAGGACGTTGTTTACGGAGCCACCCTGAGGGACCACTGGATCTACAACATCTCCTACGTTGTGCCGGAGACCTTCAAGGGTATTCCCCAGGTGACTCTAGACATGAAGTACACCTGTTAAGCTCGCCAATAGCGATGACCTCTCTCATACATAGCATACGTATTGAGAGTTAATGCTCTACATGTACAAAATTAGACAAATATGTTTCATAGATGACATATTAGCTTTTTCCACAACCGTAAGCGGGATAAACCTCACCTTTGCCGTCTTTTCGCTGTAGATGTTGCTTGAGGCAAATCCACCTTTCGTTTAGAACGTGGCGACTACCAAGCCCAACTCCGAGGAATAGGGACGTACAAAAGGCGTCACACGTCCAAAAGTTATCATATGCAGCTGCTTTCTGTTTCCTCTTAACTCTCACCTCAGCATGGTGTATTCTATCAAAATGAGCGAGCCCAACGTGAATCACAGGAGCGAACCGGGGTGCGTGAGACCGTCCACCTTCAATGACTTCATTGCTCTTACAAGACTTTTGCAGGGATTGGCTGTTGCCTAGTTGGAGACCTTCTCCCGGGGACTTTGCGCAGCTGTTCGCGACATCAATCACGAGATGAACACCTGCCTGCCATCGTTGCCTTTGGCAGGTAGGAGCAAGCTGCACATCCCCGCGCTCAATGAGAAGCAACCATCAATCAGCTCCAGCACACATTCAAAGCGTTTTTAGCAATGCTTGATCTTGATCATCTTGATGTCGATGTATCCAGTATTGGAGGTATTTCGGCCTTTAGACCGGTTTTGAATGCTCCCGCGGATGAGCTGTTGAGTGACTATAAAGCCAATGTATTAGCACCTCTTGGCCTACTCCAGGCGTGCCGGCCTTGGCTGAAGAAGGACGCTGGGCCAGATCCACGACGAAAGAAGTTCCTCCTTGTGAGTAGTACAACAGGGAGCATAGGCATCCAGGCCATGCAACACTTTTCATCGACTGGCTATAGGACAAGTAAGGCATCTGGGACGGAATGGCGGTCGCTATTGCTTGACAGCACAAGCTAGACAGACTCAAGATCGAGGTCTTCCATCCAGGGCAAGGCTTCCTGTAATTGGTGGTTGCACATTTTTTGCCAGGAGTTTGGAACTGACAAGATCGATGGGCACCAGGTTCGCCAATACTGGCCTCGGGTAACAGGGTGCTGGGGGCGAGAGAAGAGCTGCCCGTGACAGGGGTCGAAAGTGGCAGAGCGCTGCTGAAACATGTGAGTCCGAATGAGTAAATGATAATACATCTCTGAAGTGGTTTTTCTAACTGATGATAGATGGAAAATGTTGACATGGAAAGCTCAGGGACGTTTGCAAGACTTTGTTTTGGTAGACAGGTGATGCTGGGTAGACATGCTAGACAGACCGTCTTAGACATATTTTAAGGTGGTCAGCAGTGGAATGGAACGAAGTAGATCCTGAAGCAAGTCGATATGCAGGAGCTCTTGCAAGGTCGCGCGATTGGTGAGGCTTCCTGTAGTGGTTGGATGAGAGGAGAGACACAAAGCTACACACCAAAGGTCAGCTGCATGCAAAGTGATGCAAGCCTTTGAGTGGTCTTTGTGCGAAAGGGTGACGAGCGAGGGCACAGCGATGATCGACTCGTGTCAGTTAGTGCACTGGAAGGAACCAGAACCAGTGGTGGTGAAGCTTCCCAGAGGAAGGAAAAGCGGGTCGCTTTGGCCGGTTGCAGCGTTGTGGTTGGCCGTTGCGCCCTTTCCGTGCCCTCTGCGATCGCCTGGGAGGCCACTGACAATGTCCGTTTCCCAGCGTCCACCTAGCCTATTGACGATGAGCTCTTCCGGTTTTGCTCCACACCTACCGTCACTGGGCTTCCTTTTCCACGCACCGTGGCCAGGAATTGTCACCATTGCTCCCAATACCTCTATACCTGCTCCTACGCGCGCATCCCCGTCAGCTGCTGAGGTCCGTCTCTCTCCCACTACCAAAAACCACCACCCATTTTTTCGCGTCGCATTTTGGGGCCAACCCCGGCCATCACCAACTGCGCTGTTCATCATCAGCCTTTTTCTTTCCTTCCTCTCTCGCCATCCCTCATTTCCTCTTTTCTTTACTCTAGGCGTCTGCAGGGCTGCCTCAACGGCGTAATTCGAGTTCTGCACCCGTCGCGAACGCTCCGGGCGCTTACCTTTTAGCCTCTCCTTTCCATCTCCCTCCATCTCCCTTTCGACGGCCTCATCCATCGTCGGCTACACCCATCAGCATCATCACCGACACGCTTAAACGCGTTGTCCATATCGACCCATTCTGCTCCTTCTCTCTCACATTTCTGACGCGCCCCGAGCTCAACGCCCTCGTTCGCGGTCGCCATGGTTACCTTCTCCCTTCCGGGGGACGGCGATGCTGGTGCTCCTAGCAATGGCACTCCAAGATCTCGACCTCCTCTGCCCTTCGCGAAACGCGCCTATGCTGCTTCGCCTTTTGGCGGCTCGGCGAAGCGCTTCGGCACGCCTCAAGGTGCAGCGGCCCGGAAGCTCCTCGTACGCGAGGATCAAGCCCCAGGCAGCCTGACTAAGAGCAACCTCGCTTCCGCTCGCAACATCTTCCGCGCCTCTACCATTAGCGACAGCCCTCCTGTCAACGCTTTCTCTCCGAGCATTCCAGCTGCTACCCCCAAGAAAGTCTTCGCTCCTGGAGCTACTCCAGAGCCTTCGCGATTTCGAGCTTCGACTGCACAGGCTGCACCGCGAGGGGTTGCTTCCAAGGCTAAGGACAAGGATCTCTTCCCCATGCGAATCGCCTCTCCTCCTAAAGAACTCACTGGCGAGACGCTCGCTAGAAAGGTTCCTAAGGACTGGAATCCAAAGGGGTCCATCTACGCCGACCAATTCCTTGCCGATCTTTGTCCGCCCGAGTTTGACGAAGAGCAGCGGAGGCAGTTCTTCTGCATTCTTGACCTACGACGCCTCAAATACGCAGCCGATGAGATCTTCTCACGAAAGGGCTGGAAGCTCAATGTGATGAACTTTGCGAAGGAGTTTGAGAAGAGTCGGAGCATTATCCTCTTGCGATATGGCTTGTACGAGTTCCAGAATGTTAAGCCATCCAAGGAAGTCCTCAAGCGATGGCGCCGCGAACATGGTCTACCTGAGCCTGAAGAAGAGGAAGAGGACGAAGCCACACCTTCCAAGCCATTAACGAAGAAGCGCAAGGCTTTCGATGATGGCGCTCCTGCAGCTTCCACTTCCAAAACCAGGAAGGTCTTCGAGAAAGACGATGAGGACGAGGACGCAGCCCCCAAGGCGGTGCCTGTTCCTGCGCCTGAGCCAGCTCAGAATAAGTCGAAGAGGAAGGCTTCGGTGAGCGAGGAGACTGAAGCACAGCCATTCAAGGTGGCGAAGCAGTCTTCAGCATCATCTCTCTTCCAGAAGATTGCCAACAAATCAGCTACGTCGGCTGCCGCCTCATCAACCCCCCAGGCTCAGTCTACTCCTGCCAAGTTCAATCCTTTTGCCGCTACCAAGCCAGCTGAGACAGGCCCAGCCAAGTCGATCTTCAGTAACCCTGCTAGCTCGAAACCTGCCCCCACAAACGGCAACATATTCGGACATCTCTCAGATAGTTCTGCAAAGAACAGCGGAGCCGAAGCGGACGAAGAGAGTGAGCCTGAATCAGAAGCAGAGGAAAGCCCAGCAGCGGCACCCAGCGATGGACCAAGTGTTGCTGCTAGTGGTGTTGCCGACACCCTCTCTCAAGCCGGAACATCCCTCTTTGCCCCCAAGCCAAACCTTGGCAGTGGCTTTGCAACTGCTGGCTCAAGTGGTCCCGGTACCAGAGAGAGCACTCCGGCACGCAGCTTGTTTGATAGAGTCACCAAGGACAACGACGGTCAGCCTGTCCGAGCTGAATCCGGTGTGGGCGATGCCGCTACCCCTAAGCCTTCAGACCAGACGTGGAACCCGAGCACGACACCAATCAAGTTCGCTCCAACCAGCACCGAGACGAGCACACAGCCGAAGTCTCTCTTTGGTGGCCTGTCGTCCGGCTTAACTTTCCCTCCGCAAACCTCAAACGCATCATCCATTTTCGGCAACACCTCTACGAAGAGCGATAGCGAACCTGAGAAGACGAAACCAGTGTCTGCAGAGCAAGATAAGACGGGCGGCGAATCCGACAAGGAGAACGACTCGCAGCCTCCGAAGTTCACCTTCGGCGCAAAGCCTGCCGTTTCGCAACCTACATCTGGATCACTCTTCCAGCCTCAGCCTGCGTCAACAGAGACCCCGAAACCCGCCGAGGCTCCCAAGCCTGCCGCAAATCTCTTTGGAGCGCCGAGTAAACCGGCCGAGACATCTGGTGCTTCCTTATCTCAGAGCTCAACCCTGTTCGGAGCCAAACCTGCATCCGATGCACCCAAGCCTACTCCCGCGTTCGGAACTTCCGTTACCCCTGGATCGTCTACTTCGAGCACTTTGTTCGGCACAAAGCCTGCCGCTAACTCCAGTAACATTTTTGCCAATGCTCCGGCTGCTCCAAGCACGAATATTTTCGGCGCGAGCAAGCCCGCCACGGAAGCAACCCAAGAGAAGCCCGCGGAGGAGAAGCCCTCGCAACCTGTCCCCACCCCGACATTCAGCTTCGGGAGTGCCTCCAGCGACAAGCCGAACGGGCTGGCACAAGCGTCCAAGTCCTTATTTGGTGCTCCCAAGTCCCCTCCTTCATCTGCTCCCGCAAACTCGATTTTCGCCGGCAGCCCTATGAAACAGGATGAAGCATCTCCAGCGAAGAAAGCTTTCGCCGGAAATAGCAACCTCGGCTCGGCAGCTCCTATCTTCTCTAGCAATATTTTTGGAGGAGGTTCTACTCCTGCGAATAATAGTCCTGCTACTTCCTTCGGCGCAGCTCCTGCCAATGATAAGCCTGCCAACACGGGCTTCAGCTTCACCAGCAATGCGTCGTCTGGTTCTTCGTTCACCAACCCTTTCGCCGCTGGTGGCAATGGAGGAAGCGCACCACCTTCGTTCAATTTTGGAGCCACTTCGACGCCTGCTACGGGAGGATCTTTCCAATTCGGAGCTTCAAGTGGAAATGCCCCCCAAGCTGTATCCACGAGTTTTGGCAGCCAAAACAACGATGCCCCGAAGCCGATGTTCGGCGGTAACACAGGGGGTGCTCCGGTCTTCAGCTTTGGAAGCAACACTTCCCAGAGCAATGGGATTACGTTTGGGGCCAACCAGGCCAACACTCCACAAGGTTTTGCGGCCAGCCTCCAACCCCCAACTGGCGGTGCGTCGACGACCGGGACAAGTAAGTCTCCTTTTCCGCACCGGAAGATCGCGCCACTAAAGCGCCGGATGTAGACTCTCCGCTGTTCAGCTTGGGGGGAGCCTCTAGTCTAGGCACCACACCTGCTGGAGGGGCAACCCCAACAGGAGGGACGCCGGAGCCTTCTGCTGAGAAGAGCAATGGCACGGCAGCCACAGGCGATGACGAAGAGGGCGAGAAGCATGAGCAGATCAACCTCACTGATGGGGTGGACGAGAGTGAGGAAGTATTGCACGAGGTTCGCGCCAAGGTGCTGAAATTCGTGCCTGCGGACAAATTAGAGGGTGACGAGAAGGCGAAATCGAAGAGCCCGTGGTCAACCCAAGGTGTTGGGCCTCTTCGATTGCTGAAGAACAAGGAAACGAGTTTGGTGCGACTGCTCCTACGAGCTGAGCCACGTGGACATGTCGCACTCAATCGTGCAGTACTTCCAAACATGGAGTACAAATCACAGGAGAAGTATGTCAAGGTCACCACATCAAACGAGAAAGGCGATGGTCTTGAGATGTGGATGATCCAGACAAAGACCAAGGATCTGGCGGAGGCGCTTGCTGGGGCTATGGAGGAGAACAAGAAATTGAATGAGAACTAATGGGCAGGAAGTTTGTGTTGAAGAAGACAGTGTTGGCAGGGGTAGCTGGAGAGGAAGAACAAGTACATATAGCTGAGCGTATTAGATTCACAGGTGAGACGGTGTCAGGGCTAGCATGATGGACGGCGCTCGGTCTTTCCCATGGAGTATTGATATTTCCAAAACTGCCGAGTGGCAACGGGATCAAAAGGGGATATGCGCGTACTTTGCTATCAATACTACTGTCAAGAGACGTTGACTTACCAGTAAGAGTTTCGACCCTCAATCAACTGTGAGCAGCATTGAAGGATATTGGCTTGTTCCAGTCAGGGTTTCTGGACACAATTAAAATGTTCGAGTGCGGATTCTTGCAATTTCTAATCGGCATTTACCAACAATGCTGAATACACGGCCCTGCTTGAGGAGTTGATGTAGACCGCTACACTGGCTTGCCTGCGCTTCTCTTGGGCTCCCTCCGTTAAAGACGGACGCGGGGGCGGGGTGGAGCGCGTCGCGTGTCGTCAACTTTCGGGCCCCAGTGAGCCAGTGCGTCGTCTACGGTATCAACTTGCAGCAGCACAGTCATTTTCGCCAAAATGCCACGGTAGGTTGCAGCTTCGAGCTTCATTGGAAGGTGAACATGGATCAGCTCACATCCTGAAACCCAGGGAGATCATCACGATTCAAGCCGGGCAGTGCGGCAACAGCAGTTAGTCCTCCCACTCCCTACCAATGACCCAAACAAGCCCAACGACGGCGAGCGATACCGAGATGCAATACAAGAGAACATGGCAAGCTGATGATGCGATTCTAGTTGGAAGCCAGTTCTGGCAACAGCTCTGCCAGGAGCATGGTATCAGTCAGGATGGCAATCTCGAAGACTTCGCGACCGAAGGCGGCGACCGCAAAGACGTCTTTTACTACCAGAGCGACGATACGCGATACATCCCACGTGCGATCCTGATCGATCTCGAACCCAGAGTATGTCAACTGGAAGAAAGAACGCTATTTTCAAATCACGAGCCGACATCGACATGCTGACCATGTGTGCCTGGTGATAGGTTCTGAACGGTATTCAAACAGGTCCCTACAAGAACATCTACAACCCGGAGAACTTCTATGTTGGCAAGGATGGTATGGGCGCAGCGAACAATTGGGGTGATGGATATCAAAGTGGCGAGGCTGTGTGTGAGGACATCATGGAGATGATCGACCGGGAGGCAGACGGCAGCGATTCCTTGGAGGTGAGTCTACCTGCCACCTTTACGGCCACTACTCCATCCTTCGCTTTGCTTGCTGATTCCGCTTCAATTCACAGGGTTTCATGATGTTGCACTCCATTGCTGGTGGTACAGGCTCCGGTCTGGGCTCTTTCATGCTTGAGCGGCTGAACGACCGATTCCCGAAGAAGATCATCCAGACTTACTCCGTGTTCCCTGACACAACCAACTCAGGCGATGTTGTTGTTCATCCCTACAACAGTATCCTCTCCATGCGAAGACTGACGCAGAATGCGGACTCTGTGGTGGTTCTTGACAATGGGGCCCTATCGCATATTGCTGCGGATAGGCTCCACGTGCAGGAACCGTCGTTCCAGCAGACGAACCAGCTTGTAAGTCATCAGATACTGGAAGAGGAATACTTGTCGGGAACGCTCACATGTTACGCAGGTTGCTACTGTCATGTCCGCCAGCACTACCACCTTACGATACCCCGGCTACATGCACAATGACCTTGTCAGCATCCTCGCCTCCCTAATTCCCACTCCTCGATGCCACTTCCTGATGACAGCCTACACACCTTTCACAGGGGACCAGGTTGAACAGGCCAAGACTGTGCGCAAGACCACAGTTCTGGATGTGATGCGGCGGTTGCTACAGCCCAAGAACCGCATGGTATCGACTGTGCCCGGCAAGAAGAGCTGCTACATTTCTATCCTCAATGTGATCCAGGGCGAAGTTGATCCGACAGATGTGCACAAGAGCTTGTTGAGGATCAGGGAGAGGAGGTTGGCAACATTCATCCCGTGGGGGCCGGCAAGTATTCAGGTGGCATTGACGAAGAGGAGTCCGTACATCCCGATGAGCCACCGTGTGAGCGGATTGATGCTTGCAAATCACACAAGCATTGCAACGGTAAGCTCAATACTCTCGAAACCCTGTCTCTTGGCCGAGAAGACTGCAGTTCCGCCGTGAATTTGAGCTTCAGCTGACCACAGTGTATCTACAGCTCTTCAAACGCATCGTCAAGCAATACGACGGCATGCGCAAACGCAATGCCTTCATGGAGGGATACAAAAAGACAGCACCCTTCTCGGAGAACCTTCACGAATTCGATGAGGCCAGACAGGTGGTTGCAGACCTGATTGCGGAGTACGAAGCGGCTGAGGATGCGAATTACTTGAATCCAGAGGAGGAGCCAGCGACATCTGCTGAAACGGACAGGAGGGTGGCTTGAGTAGCAAGATCGGACTTGGGTCATGTTGGTTGGATGGAAGCAGGTATGATGCGCTCCTCTTTTGTGATGAAGGACATGATGTTCAGGCGTTTCGGTGTTATAAATCCTTGCCCCCCCCCCCCGGTGCTCTCGAGAAAGAAATGCAGGGCGTCCAAACTGAAGAAAGGGTACTCTAGACAGATTCGCAGAAATCAAGATGCCGCACACCGAGTCGCGTGCCAATTTCAGATCTTGCACACCCGCGCATTTTTATGGATCTTGCGCAGCTTTGCGAGGAAAGAACAATCTTGATATCTTCGTGACCGACCAGATTCAGATCGAGATGTCCTCCTGTAGCGTATATCGCCTTACCACCTTGGTGGGGTCAACAGTGGAGTTGCTCCGGAGCATTTGCTGCGGCCCGTCTAACATGCGGCTACACTTTGTCACTCCCGCCCTGACGGCAGTGTTAGCACACTACCTAAATCCATCAGATCTGAGCGAAGATCCCCAGGGCTCTGTATCAAGCAGTGGGCTCCCTTTGACGCATACTGGAGCCTGTGGAAGCTTCTACGGAGATGAACCCGCGTGGGCTGGTCCCCCCCTCCTCCCCGTCTGTTGACGTCACTGACGTCACGGGTTCCTGCCTCAAAGGGCTGGGTTTTCATTTTTATTATTATAAGAGATAAAAGCTCTTCTGTTCGATACATGGGGGTGCTTCTCTCCTCATCCATTCATTGAATGCCGGAATCTTGAGTATACCTCACTTGACGAAAATCACAAGCTTGCTTCTACACCACCTCCTCCCCACACACACCACATCATAAAAAGTAAGTCGGGCTATTGACATCGCCTTAGGCTGTTTGCAGACAGCCGTTCAATCTCAGAAGTGTACCGCTATACCTTGTAAAACAAAGAATGGGAGAGACAGCCATGTTATGCAGGTCATATCAATAGGTACTTGATGCTAACGAAATCCCCTCGTCACAGAAAGAAGCACACGCAAAATCATCACCATGACTCAATCCAAGGACCAGCAAATCGCCGATACCCAGGCCAAGCTCCCTCTTCCCGAGCAGCCCCCTACCGCCTCTGACTGGCAATCTGCCGACGCCCGTAACGTCAACGTTGGTGCTGGGTCCGTCGAGGGCCATGTCGGAACCGGGCCGGCCGCTCAGTCTGGCCTGCGTGAGCCTGCTACCAAGGGTGATGACATGGACATGAGCAACATCGGTCGCCAAGCGAAGGATGGTCTGGACAGTGTTCCCAAGGATGCCGCGAAATAAATATCGACATCTTTGTCCTGGGAGGGAGTGGAATTTGTATGATATGAGCAAGCAATACGCTAACTATGGCGTTTACCCATGAGACAGTCTTATAAAGACCGACACAGTCGGATGATGACGTTATGATGGAACCAACTACTTTGCAAAGATCTACGAAGGAAGCTGTGATCATCTAGTGACGGTGTCACGATATTTCCATGCAGATCAACCTTTATCTGCAGATACAGAAATGTTCGGCGGTTTCCCGGACACAGTAGACACCAAACCGATAGAGTGCAGGGATGAAGTTCATGGAATTGTAATATCGTAGAATTTCTTGCCAAACGCCAACGGTGTGCCAACGCGTGCTAACATATGGAAAAGTCAGTAGGATCGAGGTCAACCAGATGAAAATAACACAATCACATGGGAAATCCTGATCGTCTCGCCTCGCCCGTTTCATACATAAGCTTTCGCCCTTCTTTCGTGAACCATCGCAAAAGCGACATATTTCTTTCCTTCGCCGTTGTCCCCTCCGTCTCTGCGTCGACAAGCAACATCAGTCCAAAACACCAGTTGAACTTCGCGCAAGGCAAAATAGACAAATGTTTCAGCAAAGAGCAGTTGGCAGGTAGTTGTCCGGAAAACCAGCTCCAGGGCAGTGACCTCTCCGGAAGAATGAATCAAGTGTCAGAGACCATAAGGGGTCGATCAAGCAATCACGGGACGGCTGGACAGCTATCTCCGGATCGGCAATCCCTCTCCTCCGCCTAAAGGCTTAGAATCAGCCTTATCCACGTCCTGGTCATCATCCACACTCGTCTCCCTGTTCAGGAAGCTGCTCTCCTTGATTGGGCTCCCCGCCTGGATTCCAGGGATGGAACCGTGGTGGGCATGCTTCGGCAGCGAGCCGGAGCTTCCCCCCAGTAGCCCAATGCTGCCGCCGCCACTGCCAGAGGGAGATGTGGCAGACGTGCTCTGGATCGGGGAGGAGAGGTGAGGGATGTTCTCAGGGACTGGGTGCTGGGAGCCAACAGCACCGGCATCAACACCGTCGCCCTTGCCGGCCTTGGACATGGCATAGTCGCCAGAGTCGAAGTACTTTCGGTCCTTGAGGTGTTTGGCGAAGTGATCGGAGCGAGAGGGCAGCTTGCCGTACAGTCGGAAGAGGCGCTGCTCCTCAGGGGAGAGGGACTATGATTCAACCAAGTTAGCAGTTGAAAGGACACATTGAACGAATAGAGTTATGGCCAAGGGTGGTATTGATTTCAGAGGCAAGGAGAACGATTGCAACGGCCGTCGTAGTATCTCAGACACAATGATACATATCCCACCGAATCGTAAGAGGGTGATCGAAAGGTGGGGTAGCAAAAGGGCAGGGAGGATCCGAGCGAGGAGCACGCTTCTCAACGGACAAGAGTGACCGGCACGTACCTTGACGTCGACCTTGTTCTTCTGGAGCGGGTTCATGGCTGCGGTAGTCGATGAAGAGATGGATCGGGAATGACTTGTCCCTCAATGATCAATATCAAGTCGAGGGCTTGTTGCGTACGAGACAGACGCGATGGCTTGTTCTCCAGGGAAGATGGCAGTGGAGATCTGGCAGGTGATGTGGAAAAGGGCACTATGCAAGGTAGAAAGGGTAGCGGCAGGGTCGGTCAGGGTCTCAAGCTTCGGGGTGGTGTTGATGAGGAGTCGACGTCGCCGTATGTATAGTTAGTTGGTTGGCTGTATGGCGCAGTGGATGGAAGGTGCAGTCAGAGGGAAGCCAGCAGAGGCCCGGCCGGTTCTGGTTTGGGCTGGTTTGGAAGCGGCGCGGGGTCTTTCAGGTACCGGGGCGGGAGGAGGATGTTGGGCTGTGATGTGGTGGGGTGGTGAAGTCACTGCGGAGTACCCTGCCTTGCCCTTGGATGTTGCCCAGTTTTCCAAGGACTTCGTCTAGGGTAGCGGCACTGAGAAGGAAGAGAAGAGGCGGGTGTCTTCATTGCGAGAAATAAAGAAATAGGAGTAAACTGTAGTAGTCTGTGTAGGTTTTGTCTCTTATAGTGTGCAGAGATTTCTCCCGTTCATGCATGGTGGATGTTTGTTGATTCCGGTCTCCAGGGTTCAGGGTCCGGCAAGTCACAGACGGAGCGCAACATGAAAACAAACAACGGCAGTGAGTCAGTCATTAGCAGGAAAACAACCCAACATCGTCATTTCCGGAACATACTGTCACATCACCTTTCCAGACTTTTGGACATACGAGCCATCAGAGCTCCTTCCAAAAAGTCAGTGCGTGGATTGGCAAGGGGGGCTAAATCACGTATTTGTCCGTGCGGCAATGAGGCATCACTAAACTGACGACCTCTCAAGGCACAGTACTACCTGGAAACCAGGCTTGGGTACTATACCTACCTACAGAGTGGCTCAACGAAAACACTTTCACGGCTTTCCAATGCGGTTGAACTGTTGACGTGATAATTCATCATTGAACACTTTCACATTTTCTCGTAGTATCGAAATTTACATGCGCGTTAAGGGCTCGTTTTACAACAGCCCTCAAGGCATGAAGCGCAATCAGCCCTAAGAGCAGGCCGGCAGCGCAGGGTCGCTCGTGGCCGTCTGAGCCAGCTCAACCTCCTCAGCCCTCCTCCTAGTCAGACCAGGCAGGACCTCACCACCGCCCTTGTTCCACTTGGGCAGCTCCTCCGCAATCACCGTGTTGGCATCCTCGCCGTTGTTCAGACGGCTGATGAGCGATGAGGAACCGGCGTTGCCGCAACCGACGTTGAAGGCCCAGCTGACGAGGGCGCCGTACTGGTTGGCGTTGAGGACGACGTTGGAGGTGGTGTCCAGGGTGATGCAGTCTTGGAATTGCTGTGTAGGAGAACGTGGGTTTAGAGACCGATGTGACATCTACACGTGAGGGGAACACGGATTCAACATACTGTCAGATCATCGCGGAGGAGAGACTCGCCGTCAGCGACGGATAGAGGGATGGGGTACGAGACATCGGAGCAGGATGAGTCGGCACAGAGGTGGCCGTAGCCAACGGTTGGGTTGCCGGTTGGGTCAATGTCTGTTCACCAACATGAATTTGTAAGTCATCATCACCTTTCTCTCATCAAGCGTGTACAAATAAATGGTCAGTGACTAACAGATATCTGGCTGCCAGCTCTCGAAGCTCTTGATCAAGTCAATAGCTGCGGCGTTGATGTCCGGACCGACACACTGAGCCTGAGCTCCAGTGAGGGCCAGAGACAAGGTGATGAGTGCCTGGTGGAAGTGCATCTTCGCGCGATCAGATGGTGAAGAATTGAAGTAAAAGCTAGTATGATCAAAGATAGTTGAAAGTCAAACTGTTCTTTCTGTCTGCCAGTTCATTTGATTGATGACCTCCAATTGCTCCCTCACTACCTTTTTATGTTCTCGCCTTTATATAAGTTACTGTCGCTATACATTCTCAGGGCTTCCTATTCGGGCATCTCGTCTTCAGCAGCCGCAAGACTTACGTCACGGGCTTCCCCCCCTCCACCGATCAGTGTCCAAACGTCGCTACGTGCAAAGTTTAGTCGATATCCCACCACCTAACAGCCCGATTAGGAAGGCTGTAAATGGATGTGGGGGTGTGAGAAGCCGTAGCCGAGCTTGCGAAGGACTATAGGAGATCAGTTTGAAACGAGCTGAGTCCGAGGTGCAGCGGATTGGCGCTTTGGTATAACCTCAAGTCCCGCCCAAGTGCCGAAGGTGGCCTAGATGATCTACTCGCACTATCCTAGTTCGCAGGACCCTAGTCGATCACATTCGTAATAATACACGTGCATCAATTCCTACAGCCAAGTGGGAGGCAATGATGCCGTCTCTGTCCGGAAACTCGCTTCTTCAAACGGATGGATGACTTCATGCCAGAACGTACATCCATTGCCGTACATCCATTGCAGTGGCGGTGCTTCAACGAGGTGAGAGTCGGCAGAACATGGGCCCGACTTCGATCATCATGATGACTGTCAGACACACGGCGCTTTCCGCGCTGTAGTCGAGCATCATACCCGGCTCTGTGCCGGGCAGTTTCCATTCACCTTGAACGATATCTACCCCAGCCAGACAAACGCCAAATCGCTGCAGCTTGATGTAATTACGCCTCCCAGATCTTTCCCCCCCTCTCTTTTCTCTATTTCCAGGAGAGGATGCTCGTCTGCGCTGAAAGCCACTTTTGCCAATCGTGCCTTGAATGTCGGGACCTGTCGTCATGCCCACGGTGTATGTACTCTGGATCCACCAGCTTCTCAATTCGCGAAGATTCTCAGCTTCGAATCGACACTCCCCGTAGCAATCATACATCTGATCTGAGTTTCTGCTGGTGTCTGTCCAGTCGCTGCCTTGCTCGGAGTCCCATTGGCGTCTCCATTGGGTGCATCAGCACCTTCGATGGGTGTGCTCTTCGTCATGCCAGGTGCCCACCTAAGCGAGGTTACGAAGCCCTCATGGACATCTCCTAGCACCTTAACGCATCGACCCTCTTGGCTTAGATCCCAACACCGTATTGTCTTGTCGTCAGATACAGAGAGCAGGTATTTCCCGCCTGGATGGAAGACCAGATCGCGAACCCAGTTATCGTGGCCAACGAGCGTCTTGAGACAGTTGCCTCGCGAGTCCCACAGTCTGATGGTCTTGTCCCTGGATCCTGTCGCCATGAATTCGGCCGCACTTGTTGCTGGTGGTGGTTTCTTGAAACCTGCCAGTGGGCCAAGGTACTGGTACGAAGTTGCGGGTGCGAAAGCACAACACTCGTTGAAGTGTTCGTGACCCAGAAGAATGCTCTTGTGATCGTTGCTTGGGGCAGAAATATCCCATATCCTTGCGCTCATGTCATCGCCCGTGGAGATGAGGAACCGACCATCAGGTGAAGGGTCAACATCTCGAACCCAACCCGCATGTCCTGTTAACGTTCGCACGCAAAAGCCGGTTGTGGTGTCCCAGATCTTGAGTGACTTGTCTCTACTCGCGGTTACCAGCAGGTTTCCTGAGGATGGGATGAAACGAACAGCGCTGACACTGTGATCATGTCCAGGTAACGTCCTGATGTTCTTGTAGTCGTCGCTTGGGTCCCACAGCTTGACCGTCAAGTCAGAACTGCAGGATGCCAGCAACACACCACCCCTAGGACCACCATAGTCGAGATCAAGCACGGCCCGCGTGTGTCCTTTGATCGTCCTCTCAAGTTCGCCCCCTTCCCAGTCCCAAATCTTGATGGAATAATCGTCCGATCCGCTGGCAACCGAGGAGAAGACGGGATGGAATGCAACACAGTTGATAGCGTCGCGGTGGGATTCGAGAGTGTGGCGCGCAGGCGATTTGGGCAGCCATGAGGCAGGATCTTTGTTTCTTTTGGAGAGCGAGGAAGGCGTGAGGTGGTCGAGTTCGTATTGTAACGCAGTGTTTCGAGACTCCAGGTCCATGATCTAAAAACAGCAAATCGTGTCAATGGCAGGGGCGTAAAGCGCTGAGAAAGGGCGCGCAAGAACCTTCTTCTGTAGTCTGACAACACTTGTCCATTTCTTCTCGAGCAAGGTCTCGTACTTCTTCGCGGTCGCGCTGTCGTATACATCCTCGCCCAAAGTCAGCTCCTCGCGGAGAGCTGCAGCAGCATTAGGCAAGTTGTTGGCAGCGAGGTAGGCGATGATGGACTTGTGGCTGCAATAGTAGTCTCAGCAAACGTGACAAAGGTGCGCCATGTTGTCTATCGGGGCACGTACAGCTCTTCAGCTTGCCGACTCGTAAGGTTGCTCATGATGGGTTGGGCCAATCGTTGTCGTACTTGGGACAGGGGAGTCGGTGTAAGCTCTGGCAAAGGCTGGAGGCGCAGGCCGCGGCCAATATTGTTGTTTTAATGGGAGCCGGGCCCTGCAGAGCGGCGGAAATTGTCGTGAGGGCCGCAATGGGTGGATGGGGTGGGTGAATAGCGACGTTCGTGAGGCTTGTCAGGAGGAGGGGTTCCGCGTTGGAAACACTGGTTGCTAGGTGAGGTCGGTGAGGGGCGGGCGGGACAAGCGTTGTGAGATGAACAAGGTTTATAGGAGACTGAAATAAAGGCAGCTCGAAGGAGGCTTCACGGCGAGCTCGAAATGTGATGTTCTAGGACTTGACGCCAGACATGCCAGTCAGAGCCGAGAATGGCAAAGGGACAAAAAAAAGCAGGTGTGCTGCATCAAACGCGAAGCATCGGCCTTGTGCGTTGCGTTGCGTTGCAGCATTCCGGCAATGTGTGCATGTCTGTGTGTCTGTCTGTCTGTGCCTGAATGGCGCGCACTGCACTACTGCGTCAGGGGCCGACCTTGCCTGACGTACCTATCTACAGGGCGCATCCCGACGGTTTCTGCTTTGGGGCTTCCGTTTTGGACCGGAAAGACACCAAAACGTGGACTCTTGGAACGGCAGTCGACCGTCTCCACGGGCTAAAGATTTACCGCACCGAGGAGAGCAGGCAGGCTCAGTGGAAGCAAAGACACACAGACCAACCGGCAACGTGACGTGACTGCGGAAGAAACAGGACGGCATCGCTTCATTTCCTAACAAAAGCCTTCTTTAGTAAAGCCGCTGCTACTAGTGGCGCTATGGCAGACTTTGGCTTCGCCCCCGACCGCCCGGCGCAAAGTCGGCCTTTAGCCTGGCGACATGCCGAAGTCTCCTACTTGCCAGTGCACGGCATGGCGAGAGACAATGACCAAGTCCCGTGTATGCACAGGCTGCCATCACAGAATCCACTGGAACGAGTCTTGACCATCAATTCCAACCATCGCAGGCAGGGAACTCACTTCTCGGACTGCTTGGGATCCATCCCGCTCTCCTCCCACGCTCTCCCATGCAGACAAGGACACCCCCAACTGTTCGCAGGGTTCCTCGGCCAATGCCGTGCCTTGTCGATGATGCAATTGCTCGGATCTCGTCAAACCACAATCGCTGCCGCATGGTGACTGACTGTCCTGACATCGTCAACGCCACATCCCGACTTCTTGCCTGGCATGCTGCATGGCGAACAATACACTTACAGCTTCTTCGTCGCCGTAGTCCAGGCATTTGTTTCCCCGCCGCCCCAAGCCCTTGTATCGCATTTCTAAGCAGTGGGCGGATCACACCCGCTCTAGCTTGTCCGCGCGCCGAGTACATGACAGCGCTATTTTCCTCGCCTTTCCTTTTGCTCCATTAAATCAACAAAGATCATCATTGGCTTCAACATTTGGCTTCCGACTATTCGCCGGATACTCAGTCGGAGAGTATTTTCGATTAGACTTCAGCCTCCATTGGGCGGCTGGGCTCAGTTTGCGCGCTTGTGCGCCTTAATTGCCGCCCTCGCACCAGCTTGAAATTCTCCCTCCCTCATCGACCCCCCCGGTGCTTCGGCCTCACCTCGGTAATCAGAATCCTTGAGACATGGGTTTACTGTAAGTCATCTTCATCAACGACTTCATGATTCAATCCCTGAATAATTAGCTGATCCTCGTGCTCACAGAGCCCTCGGCACGGCCCTCGACTGGCCTGATGCCAAGAAGCGAGCTGACCAAGTTCGCGAATGGGGCATCAAGCAATTGCTTGAGATCTGGGGCAAGGCCAAGGGAAAGGAGCGAGATGCTATGCTCTGGGGAGACGAGGTTCGTTCTTTGGTTATTGACCATCTCTCGCCAACTTTTATGACTGACAGAAATTTCAGGTCGAGTACCTTGTTGTCACATACTCAAAGGACGACCCCAAGGTTCTGCTCTCACTCCGGCAAGCCGAGATTTTGACTGCGCTGGCCGCTGATCAAGAGCTTGCTGCCAAAGGTGGATGTGTCCCTGCGCTCCAGGATGAGATGGGCAGCTCCGGTGAAAAGACGTATGTGCAAAACTCGTAACTTGCAGTCTCTCAACCATTCACGCTAACCAGAGCAGCAGCGCCGAATCAATCCCCGTATTTCATCCCGAGTTTGGCCGCTTCATGCTTGAGGCTACTCCCGGCAAGCCATGGGGCATTGGCCTCAAAGAGCTCCTCGAGGTTGAGCCGGATATGAAGCTCCGGAGAAAGATCGCGAGAGATCATATGAATGCTAACGAGTATCCTATCACCCTGACCACATTCCCTCGCATCGGGTGCCCCGGACAGTTCACGGATCCCTATTACCCAGTCTCTGGGCCCAAACTTCGGTCTCAGTTCGTCCCAGACGAGATTGCAAACCCACATATCCGCTTTCCTACACTTGCTGCGAACATCCGGTCACGTAGAGGACGCAAAGTTCAAGTCAATGTTCCCGTATTCCATGATGAGAACACGCCGAAGCCCTGGAAAGATCCTACGGTGAACTTCGACCTGCATAATTGGCCCGAGGACGACGACGAGCGCAATGGCGCCGCACCAGATGACTATATTCACATGGACGCTATGGCATTTGGCATGGGGAGTTGCTGCCTCCAAATCACATTCCAGGCCAAAAATATCACCGAGGGCAGGGAATTGTATGACCAGCTCAGTCCACTGGGACCGATCATGCTCGCTTTGACTGCGGCAACGCCTGTGTACAAGGGTTTCCTGGCCAATACCGATGTTAGATGGAACCAGATCAGTCGAGCGGTTGACTGCAGGACTCCGGAGGAGCTTGGCGAGAAGGTGAAGATTATTCCAGCACATACCTGAGTGACACATGAGCTGACCTCTAATAGCCGCTGAAGAATGACCGTTGGAGAATCCCAAAATCTCGCTATGCATCTAATTCCACATATATTTCCACAGATCCACGCTTACGGAAAGAGTACCTCGACCGGGATCTAGTAATCGACGAGGATATCAAGGCGAAACTGCTTGAGGGGGGCATGGATGATCGCCTTGCCACGCATTTCGCTCACCTTTTCATTCGAGACCCAATTGTCGTATTTGAGGAAGATCTTCAGGAGCTGGATCTTCAGAAGACTGACCATTTCGAGAACATTCAATCGACAAACTGGCAACACATGCGGTTTAAGCCACCACCGGCTGACAACAACATCGGATGGCGAGTCGAGTTCCGATCCATGGAGATCCAAATCACCGATTTTGAGAATGCCGCCTTCTCAGTATTTATGGTTCTGGTGACTCGCGCCATTCTGTCTTTTGATCTCAACTTTTACATCCCGATCAAGCGTGTGGACGAGAACATGGAACGCGCACACGGCCTTGATGCGGTTCTCAAAGAGAAATTCTATTTCCGGCGCAATCCCTTCCCCCCACGGCCTTCACGTGCAAACACAACGACTGGCGAGGACAGCAGGCCCGGGTCCGCCATGCCCAGTAGACCTGGATCACCTGGAGGACCGGTCGACGATGAGTACGACGAGATGACGGTGAACGATATCATCAATGGGTCCGATGACGGCGAGTTCCCCGGCCTCATCCCGATTGTGGAGAGCTATTTGGACAGCGTCAACGTGGATGTGCAAACACGGTGCGAACTTGCAACGTATCTCGACCTCATCCGAAAGCGCGCGAGTGGCGAGCTGGTAACTGCTGCACGGTGGATTCGAGACTTCGTAGCTGCTCACCCTGACTACAAGCGAGACAGCGTTGTGGACGAGCAGATCAACAAGGATCTGATTGCGGCGGTCATTGCCGTTGGAGAGAGGGAGAGCGCCGGGAAGAGCTTCGGAGGACTTGGCATTCACGGTTTGGATAGGTTGCTTGGAGGTTTCAGAGGGGGCTGTGGGCAGAATGGAGACGCAGCTGGCTCTCCCGAGCCGCCACATGAGGGGAGGAAGAGGAAGAGCGAGTGCCTGGAGTAGTAGTAGTAGTAGAGGAAGAAGAATGAGAACACAGGTTCTCATAATGCGCCTCTTCCATGATCCTTTGGTGATGCCCGACGGCAGAGCATGAAGAGCCATGTTTGCCCCTGTCAAACTTCCCTGGTCAGTGTCCCTCACGATCTCCTTCTCTGCCTGCCAAAGTCCGCCGTCGCTACGCGAAACCACTTGTGCACGTACCTATCTTGCGCAAGCCTACTGCTGTGGCACAGATCTTCCCCGATACACACCGTCATCCATCGCAGCACCCCGTCTCACCAAACGATGGGGTCTTGGTCGGTCGCACCCGCACCCGTGCAGGTTCCAGATCCGAAGTCTCAGATCGGCCTGACCCCCTCTCGTCCCCTCGCACCAGACGGTTCTCGTCAAACCCCCCGACTCTGGGCGATCCTCCGGCTTCCTCGTCACACTGTCGCACGCTCGGGGACCACAGAGACAGGCAGGGCCCAAGATCCTTCTCCCCGGCCATGCTGTGAAACTACCAGACGCACCGTCCGCCCCTTCAAACTTGAGCGTGGGAAAGAGGGGATGTTGTCAAAGGCGCGTGCCTCGAACAGAAGGTGATGCTTCGAATCTTCCAAAGGGACGTTTTTGACTTGGCTTTGCAGCAGTGCTGGATGGTGGGTGAAAGGTAAAGCCAGGGATTTCGCTCTACGAAGCGTATGAGAGTCTCGGCATGACCAAATTGAAGAGCAAACTAACCAGACCTTGATACAAATGAAACATCGACCAACACCTTTTCTTTCTTCTATTTCTCTTTCTCTTTCCTTCTTTCTTTTCCTGTCTTCTTTTCAATACCAGCCCTCTCGTCTACGTGCGCTCCATAACCGACACCGTCACTCCAAGCTGTCAAGGTCAAGACACACATGCGATTTCAAATGCTCGCGCAACAAGATATGCAGCGAAGCCTTTCTTCCCTCCCAGCCAGTTCGCCACTCAAGTGAAAGGAGAAGCAATCACCATGCCTCGGCCAGAGGAAAAGCAGCATGCAGTGCAGCGCCCCGGCAAACTGCGCTGAGCCTGTCAAAGTTGTTAGTTAGTCCGTTGACACCGCGAGATATATTTGACGGTGACGGATGACGCTGTTAGCAGAGGAAGATGACTTACATATTGTCCCGATCACCGAGGACAAGTGTCGGGGCATCTTCACCGAGCAGCGTAGTCAGTTCGTTCTGAACTACTGGCAGCAGCTGGGTAAACACGCAAAGGCCGCCGGTAAAGTATACCTCCTGTGCGTTGTAGAGTGTCAGCCATCTTGGTATTTTCAAAGCACCGGGGGAGGGGGGAAGAACTGACCTTGGGCTTGGAAGAGTTCGACACACTCTCAGGACTGAAATAGATCATGATCATCTCCACGATCTTGCCGGCCAGATCCTTGTAGGCCTTGAGCAGCACATCTCTAGAATCTTATCATCAGCTCACAGGTTCGAAATCTGGGGAGAAGAGGGGAAGTTGTCTGGGCATGTCTACCGATGGACCTGTACCGGCTGGCCGTCAGGAGTAGGGAACCATGGTCCTGCAGACTGTCTCACGTCAGGGCGAAAGGCCCATTTGCCACCTCGATATTCCCACTGCAGCATGGCCAAGATCTCGGTCGCGGTCACTGCGTTTGCTTCGGCATTGCGCCCAGTTGTGGCTGCGTGGCTCTGAAGCACATCTTGAATGGCTGTGTAGTAGCGCAGGTTCAGAGAGAGCATGCCGTAGAACCTCGTTCGCGCACCACTGACAAGGAGCTTCTCTGGTTCGTAGAGAGCGGTGTCCTGTCCCCAGAGTTAGATGGCCGTGCCTACGTGGGCATCCAGTTCAAACATGATGCGGACTTACAATGGTGAAACCACCACAGTCAGCTACGACGATAGGGGCCGCGCTCTATGAAAGAAAAGTAAGCAAAACCGGCTTCTTAAGAGTACATGGACGGTATCTTACTTCGTGTAGCTTCTCTTGGAAGTCCACGGTTACCGCCCGAGTAGCGGCATGACTCTCCGACAGAAGAAGCACGGAACTGGTGTCTTGGCCGATCTTGGACAACGCGATGGCCTCCTTGAATCGCTGCAACGTGTCTGGCATCCAAGTAACGGGATGAGTGATCACGGCATGGACTTTTGCCTCTCCATCGCGGGCCCGAGGGATCTTCTCCAAGGCTATGGCCCACAGCCTAGCAATGACTTCCGAGATCAACATGGCACCGGAGCGAAGGTCTGTCTGGCCGCTGTGGCACTCTACGACATGGTTGACGATGACGGGGTCCGACTGCGGCGACGCCCACTCTTGTTGGTTCATCAGCAGGATCTTGCCGAACGCTGGGCGCAGGTCGAGGGCGCCGATCTTGCCAACAGATGGATCGATGAAGGTCCAGACCTGATCCGTCGTCACATGAATGAATTGCTGAGCCATCGCCTGACGGGTTTCAGATAGTTCCACCTCCAGAACTGCGACTCCGGCGTATCTGTTTTCAGGAAGGGGGCGCAAGTGTGAGCACATCTTTCTGCTCCAAAAGATATGGTGGAATTGTAGTGGTACTTACGTGCCTCCGACATCGATCCCGACAAAGTACTCGTACATTGTGAGGGTGAATATGGGAATAAGATGTGAAAGACTTGTACAGGTGTCAGTGAGCACGAAGCAGTTTGATGCTCAGGGGAGGTTAGGGGGAGTTGGGTAGAAACTCCTTGGTCGTGGACGAAGCCTCACTCGCAGTTCTGCCGGAGTGATTGATCACCGGACAAGGGAGAGAATAGGCAAGATTCCAAGTGAATAGCGGAACTGGAGAAGAGTGTAGAGGTAGCTTCGAAGACCGGACAGGTGAGGATGCGGTTGGAGAGATCAGAGGGAAACAAGAACGGTTCGAAGGGGGGATTATAAGGGCCTGTAGTTTGGACGAGCGAACCGGGAAGATCGAATTGAGGCCCAATCAACTGAAGACGAGTGTACTCTGCGTTTGAGATTGCGGAAAGAAGCATCAAATCTCATCATTGAGGCGGTGACCAAGGCATGCTACCTTACTTGTCATATCTCAACTTCATCCTACATGGGGTCCTTGCTGGCTCGCCTCAGGACATCACAGGTCCAGATCGGTGTACGTGTGCAGCTTCTGCCTTCTGTTCTTCCCTGTGAGAAATTTCACTATGAAAAATGTGTTGCTATTACTCACCATATCTGCGTCTTGAACTCTCAAGCTGCTGAGGGCAGCGGGTGTGCTGAAATCGCTACAAACGGACGTGATTTCCGTTTGCTTCACCACCGCGTCTTCTCCGCCTAAGGCAGTATCACAAGGCCGAGACAAATTGCGTCACGTACCGATATCCATAGTTGTGAACGACTGATTTCAGGACTTTGTTGGAATTAGCCAGGCATGTCGCAGGGTGATGTGTTGGCCATGGGCTCCAGGCTGCCTCACTGGTGGCGTTTGCAAGATGTATCTCATCTGACGGCTGTAGAGACAGGATGGCAAATTGGATCCAAAGATACAGCAATTTTGGTTGACACAGGCTAGCCTCGAAGAAAGAAAAAATGGTGGCCAACGCCGTCAGAGCCAACGGGCAAACTGCATCCCATCAATGAAGACACCAGCAGCTCAACCCAGGCACTGAGCTCTTGCACTTGCAAATGCTACTTACAATCAGCTTTTCTGTTCCTATTCAGATTATTAGGCGGAATCCTGCGTATAATCATAGGCCACCGGTAGCTGTGAGCCCTGTGCTGTGCCGGAGCGCAAGCCACAATCCTCTCTCTCTGAAGGCGGTGGCGATGCAGCACAATATGAGCATCGGTACAAATCTGTGCATTTCCCTGCAAGGATGCATGGATAAGGCAGCAAACAGTCCTCACACTTGTGAGTTACAAGCTCTACGCAAGTCCTGAAACCCTGTTTCTGTCCTGTTCCTGTTCCTATCTTTGTCCTCTCCCTCCTCCTGCTTCTCCTTCATTTCTGTTCGCCCCCTGTCACTCATAGGAATTGAGATGGGTACCCCCAAACAGTCGCTTGTGAGCGTAGGAAAAGTCTCTGATGGCAAGCGAAAACTTGATAATGAGCACGATGTTGATGCAAGCACACATGTCGCTGACTTGACTTCTTCCAGCCTATGTCACCAATTCGGATACCTCCTTCACCAAATTTTATCATAGATGGCGCTTCTCTACCAGTCACATGCTCTTCGCCCTTGAAGACCCCCGGCAGGCCATCTCAGAGAGTATTCTGGGTGTGATTCGGGACGACGTGTTCGTTCAGGAGTGCATACGGCTTGCTATGGAGAACAATAGGCGATTCGAGGAGGAGAACCCACTGGACGCAGAACCCGATCCCCTGGCGAGACCTTTGGCGCAAACTGTGGACGAAGCCATTAAGTCAGTCAGCGATGAAGCGGCCAAGTTTGAGTTGATGAGCGCCGGGCACAAGTACCATCTGGATCTCAGCATGAATGATCCAGTCACGGGTAAGGCCTTCGGGTTCCCATTCTCCGAGAGGGAGTCAGACCTAGATTTCAAGCACCCTGGGAACAGTCCGCATCCCGTTGAGCTGGTCATCAACCCGTACTTCACGGCTTACGGCGTTGAACAGCCACCTCTCCCCAGTCACAGCGATCTCTGCACTCACACTGGGGAACAGTATGTGGAGGAATACGGCGATGGGGGCATCAGACACCGAGCCGAAGTGTGGCTGGTAAGGCTACGTCAACAGCTGCGCACGCGGCAGGAGGTCTGGGCGATGTCGATGACATCGAGAAGCTGACGAGGGAGCTGGGCGAGGCGAAGAGATGCGACGTTCGGGATGGGGTGAAGACACGGTGGTTCCGACAGTAGGGATGTCCAGGGCAGTGTTGTCCGCGTACGCTATCAGCAACCTCCCGGGTGATACGGAATGTAAAGGGGTTCTTGTGCTGGTTGACGAAATTTCCTCTGCGTATGAAGTGCTTACTGGATACAGTCAATGATCTTTGATGTTTGCGTTTAATACAAGGGTCAGATGTTACCATAGTTCGTGGGAGTGGTGTTCTGGACGTCCGTCTTCACGACAAGTCGACTCTCCTATTGGCTTATCGCTATCATTGGCTTATCACTATCGCAGTACATCCGGAAGTTAAAATGCCATATGCTGCATCTCCATGTACTTCTGTCAGATGCACATGCAGCTCGCGGTCATCAGTGACAGGGGCCAGGGAGAGAGCTTGGGTGTCGAGGCGTCCTCCAAGAACCTATGGAGGTGTTTTGTTGTAGATGCGAGCTGCAGAAGGGTGTACTAAGAGAAACACGATTTCATTACCACATGGTTTTGTTTCATTTTTTGCCTCACTCACTTGGGTTTGATGTTGAGTGGTGACCTCCCATTGGAGGCACGAAGATCGACGGCCCATGATGCATGAAATTGCAGGCAATCTGTCCCAGCGCTGCAGAGTCCAATCCCATCATACAGAAGGCCGATAACACAAGAGCGATCGCCAAGACCGAGAAAAAAAACAAGCCTTATTGCAGCCCGAGTTAACCGAGAGACAGCGGCTGAACCAACCAGCGGCATGGCATGGCACGGGGCGTGGGAAGGGCAGCGCGCTCATCGTCGTTGCATCGCATCATTGCCCCCGTGTCAGATCACATGTGCGCGGCTGATGCTGATCTCGGACTGCAGCTCAGCCATTGGAACCTTCGCATGCCGCCGCACGGTGTGGATGCTGATCAATTTGACCGCATTAAGAAGCTGCTCGCTCGCAAAGTGCCGGGCATGTTTGGTTTCCCCCTTGTTTGCTACTCTCTCTGGGACGAGCCGCTACCAAGTGGGCTCTGGCTGGGGTTCCGATGCCGAGATGCCGTGCAGACTTACATACAAGTCAGGCTGCTAGGAGGCGAATGGGTCGGGATTTGGTTTCGTATGCGCACGATACGCCTGGAATAGGCAGGAGATAAAACAAAAGCTTGTTTCCCGCAGTCGAGGATCTGAAAGTCAGTCGGGGCCACGCACAAGGGAGATGCTGCGTATTTCTGGGTCTGGCCCTAGTCCTGGTCCAGGTGGAGGTGCAGGTGGTGCAGGTGGTGCAGGCGGTGCAGGTGCAGCAGGTGCAGCAGGTGCAAGTGCTGGAATGTACGGAGTAGTATGGAGGCAGGACCACCAAGTGCACCTACCACCACCATCACCACCACCACCACCACCACATCATCCTCATCCTCATCCATCCACTCTTTAGGCACGGCACCAGGACCAACACCCAACCAGTACCGCCCACCTCTGCCGAGGCCGCATCCTTCTTCTCCACGCGCGAAGCATCTCCATGTCACTCTATCCCCGTTCCAGCACACTAGTACCTGAGCAGGAGAGGCTCTATTCTATCTTGGTCCCTCCATACACTGGCCCCCTCTCCTCTTCTGCTCATTACGCCATCATGCACCGTCTGCGCCAGAGCGGCTAACGGCAATGCCTGTGCCGATAGGAGTCTATCATAGCTGCCTATCCTGGATCGCTGGCCGATGTTCGTGACCCCAGATGGGGAGACTACACTCGCTCACACTCACCCTCACACTGGGGCGGCATGGCGTGCACGCCGTCCCGAGTGGCTGTTCTGCCAAAGTCCATACCGTACCCTCATGGCATGGGCTGAATCGCAGAGCCGAACCACCCCCTTCTGACTCTAGTCCTCAGCTTCCAGGGGATAGACAAAAGCTACAAAGAGTCCTTGTGATATCGGAAACAACGGCATGGACGTCCCGCATGAGACGTCCACTCGATACGCAAAGTCCTTTCGTTCATGCGCCATAGTCCATTGCAAGCTTCCTATTCGGATGCCTTCGCCTTCGCAAAGGATCTTTCGATTGGGTCAAACGTCATGAAGGTCCAAGATGATATGATGATGCCGCGTAGCTTCAAGTAGACACCGATTCATATAAGAATCCAGAGTCTCGCCCTCGATCATCATGTCTGGTCTTCTTCAGCATCACGCACACCACTCTCGCCCTGGTCCAGTGTCTTCTCTCTACTCCTCTCTCTTCTCGCCAGTCCCTCCTGCCCAGCAGACTTGTGTCTCAGAATCATCAAGATGGTCCACACGACTTACATTCTCATGGCCTTGGCCGCCATTGGCGTCATTGCCACGCCCGTCACGCCCCGTGCCAAGACCTTGACTGTCCCGCTGAAGCACAACAACAACGTCAAGTCTCTCAAGGGTCTCGTCGAGAAGGGCCAGGCTCGCCTCCGCAATGTCAACGGCGCTGTTCACTTGAACAACGATGTCAGCTCCGGCACTGTCATTAACGAGGATGCCAGCTATGTGGCTCCTGTCAAGATCGGCGGTAGCACATACGACCTGATTGTGGACACCGGATGTAAGTGCACTTCTCAATCTGGGGTTTGTTTCACCCTTTTCCTGGCAACTCGCTGAACTTTATTCCTCAGCTTCAAACACGTGGTGTGGTGCTCAGAACAGCTGTGAGCCGTCCTCCACTGGACAGGATACCGGTAACTCCGTCTCCGTCAGCTACGGTTCGGGATCCTTCTCCGGTGAGGAGTACGTCGACACCGTGAGCTTCGGCGGCCTCACCGTCCAGAGCCAGTCCGTCGGCGCTGCCTCTTCCTCCACAGGCTTCAACGGCGTTGATGGTATCATTGGTTTTGGCCCCGTTGGTCTCACTCAAGAAACCGTGTCGGGTGTCAACACTGTCCCGACCTTCATGGACAACCTCTACAGCCAAGGCTCCATCTCTACTGAGGTCCTTGGTGTCTCATTCCGTCCCGAGTCCGGCAGCGACACGAGCGACGCCAACGGAGAGCTGACTCTGGGTGGAACCGACAGCTCCCGCTACACCGGCTCCATCTCCTACTTCCCTCTGCTCACGAGCGGCAAGGCTTCTCAATACTGGGGTATTTCTATTGCCAAGTTCGCCTATGGCTCCACAACCCTCGCCTCCTCCGCCTCCGGTATTGTTGACACCGGTACCACACTCATCTACATCCCCACCTCCGCCTACAACAGCTTCCTCTCTGCGGCTAAGGGCAAGACTGACAGCTCCTCCGGTCTCGCTGTCTTCTCCACCAAGCCTACTGCCAACTTCAGCATCACCTTCGGCTCCAAGACCTTCACTCTCACTCCTGCTCAGTACCTTGTCCCTCAGGCTCAGTACAGCTTCTACGGCCTGAGCTCCGGCAAGTACTACGCCTGGATCAACGACGGTGGCAGCTCCGGCGTCAACACCATCATTGGCCAGAAGTTCCTCGAGAACTACTACTCCGTGTACGACACCACCAACTCCCGCATCGGCTTTGCTACCGCCGCTTAGATGCTGTGCACAGTGCACTTGCAATATTGGATACCGTCATCAGGTCACCATGTCTTCTGTTCATAGCCTCTGTTCTTGAGCCTGCTCAAAAGCCTCCTTTCGTCAATTGAAGCGCTTCATGTCATCCATGATCTCCCTCATCTCGTGAGCATAAATCGATAGTCGACTCCGTGATATGTCAGCAAGACTACTGTGCGGCACCACAAAAAACATGGATCCATATGTGCGATCCAATTTCTTCATGATTGAGCTGTCTGATATCGTGATGCTCAAATTCCTAGCAACAAAGAACATGAGAAGGCCATATCTCTTCTGCACCCGCGCCCCGAGGCGGAACGGAAATGTCGATATTTTGAATGGAAGGACGCAGAAGGTTGGGAATCAAGCAATGCATTTTAGCGTTCAAGGCACATTGATGCACGTTCATGCACCCGACTGTGCCTTATGTCTGACATACCACCTCCCGTTGCCACCTCGCATGGCCACGCATGATTTCGGCTCGCCCATGCTGGCTGACATCCAAACGCTGTGTTGCCAATATTTAGGAAGAGAGGACTGCGTTAACAAGATATAGGATCCTCGACATCGCCTGTGAAGTTTCAATACGAACCTCTCTACCTTCGCAAGCCACACCAACCACACGTCATGGACTCGTCGCAAATCCCGTACGAATTCCTCCGACTTGTGACAAAGCCAGAGGCGCAGCTATGCTATAGCTTTACTCCTACGACATATACCAACGCAGAAAGAGCACCACTCCTCGTCTGTCTGAACGGTCTCGGCCTTCCACAAGCGTCATGGGTCAATGCGATTCTCAAGCTCCGAGAGCTTAGACCTCGGTCTTGTCCCGCAATCTTGACGTACGACCGCTACGGCCAAGGTCAAACACAGGATCGCGACCCCGACGACGAGGGCGCCGAGGACCCAATGCACGCACACGACTGTATGGCCGCCGTCCACGATTTGCGCCAGCTCATCAAGCAGATGACCGCGGACAAGATGGGGATTTCAGAGGTGGACTCTGTACCGCTTGTTCTCGTCGGCAACTCCGTCGGCTGCGCTCTCGCCAGGCTTTATGCGCAAGAGTACAAAGTTGCTGTCGCAGGCCTCGTGCTTTTGGATAGCGTACTTGCAAACTCCGACTTTGTCTCCATCATTCCGGACCCGGACAGCGCGGACTTTGATCAATCGCAGCCCCTGCCAGATGGCATCACTCCCGACATCCTCCGGACCGCACGAGCCGTCTTCCGAAAGACATTCCACCCGAAAAACGGAAGTAAGGAAGGCCTCAGCCGCAGGAACCTCAGCGGGCTACTGCCACACGCTGATCAGCCCAAGCTGCTGGAGGGCTTACAGGGTCAAAGCCCCTTTGTCACCGTCGTGGGGCACGACTTTGAGGCTTTCGCCGATGGCAGTCTGGCTATTGGGATGCCCAGACCAGCGACTGCTCACTACGTAAATCCGTACTGGCACAAGTACAACCAGGGATTGGCGAAGCTGACGGAAGCGGACCGCAGCAAGGGTCCTCTACTGGCTCCTGGCGCTGATCATTTCATTCAACGTGATAATCCTGGTTACGTGGCGGCTGAAGTCAGCGAGCTCTTGGACAAGATCGAGACTGAGCTCGGTGGCGTAGAGTTATAGTTCATTCCTTCAGGAGAGGCGTTTTCAGTGAACGGGTGAGCCTGAAAAATATTTGGTGTTTTATAGTAAGCCAATCGGCTTGCAGCATGGAAGGGATAAAATGCTAGAAGAATTATGGCTTGAGTCCCTTTTGGCTGCTCAATGACATTGTCACTGATAGCTACCCCTCACTTGGTATATCGCCACTTACACCAAGAAAGTCATGGGTTCCAAAACAGTCACGGAGTTGTCACTCAGAGAGGTGAGAAGTTAGGCACTGAGCTGTCTTTTCCATCCTCTAAGAGGGTTTCCTTTTACAAACGACAGACCTGAATAATTGTGCGTATATCGGTGACAAATCCGTGCCGCATTGTCGCAGAAGACTGAGCCCCGAGGCTGCCACGGCGCAGAAGACCGAGGATCTTACGTATGGCGTGCGCTAGCACGATCGGCCCAGTCGTTTCGCTTCTACAACCCACACGTCACGTCGGACTTGATGCTTCATCTGCATCCATCCGCTCTCACAATGAACTCGACGTGATGATCCGACTGAAGGCAGGTCACTGCGATGGTTATTCCCGGTGACACCCATGACGAGATCCCTCCTTTCCTTCGCCTCCCGCCCGAACTCCGCCAATCCATATGGCACGTCTTCTACTCGGCCAGCTCCCGACCTTGGATCAGGTATCAGGCCATCTCCAGGAATGGAATCATGTCATCTCGCTCCGTCGACCTGGCACCGACGTACGTCTGCAGGCTTTTCCACGCAGAGGTCTGGTCCGCGATATGGTCCATGCTGCGACTCCACCTGTCGCGAAGACCAGAGTTGCCCTTCCAACACGCGATCCTGCCTCCGCCCGCGCTGGCGCGAGAGGTGCAGAGCATCGTATGGCATATGAGCTGCTACAGCGACCGTGATCTGGGGAGGCTTCCGAGACGGTCAGTCAAGCTACAGCGGTTTCCGAAGCTGAGGGACCTCACAATCTGCTACGCGGAGGAGGCTCACATAGAGTTGCTGCCCGTAGGTCAACAGGTCAAGATGAAGCGAGCACAAACTCAGGCGATGGCGGGAGGTGAGGAGGAATTGAGAGCAGGGGTGGCGTCCAAGAGGCTAGACAGCCCACGCATCGAGGCCGGCTCATTGTACTTGGCCATGTCGTCTGAGGATAGAGTTGCACAGTGGCTGAGCCATCCGCAGTTCTCTGTCGAGAGACTGATCCAATTCGTCACAGACAATGGCAGGGGCGGATGGCTAAGCAGACTGGTCGACCCGGCCCAGTATCCCGAGCCGATGGAACTGGCTCCCGACAGCATTGATGATAGGGAGGCTGTTGATGACGACGATGATGAGGACAAATGGAGAATACACGCTCCGGACTTTGAGCACGGCTCGGTCCTGCTGGACGGCGAGACTCCTGCCGATGCTGAAATCCGAGAACTCGCCGCCTTCCGGGCCGTTGCCGCAAGAGTTCGCGTCATGGTGGAGGTCGAGCTGTACACCATGGGGGGCAATCCGCCATTTGGGTTTCCCACGCCCATCATTGCTGAGCCGGTGCTTGTTCTCGTTGACGTGGGGACGAGGACGGTCTTGGAGGCGAGGCAGCTGAGCCGAGAAGAGCACAAGTACCGGCAGGACAACGGGCTGTCGCCTTGTGAGGCGGACTAGGAAACATACAAGAGATCTATTCTGCATAATCGGACCCGAAAGATATTGTGAACCCTCTCTCTTGCGCAAGATTCAGAAAGACTTCATCAGCAATGGCTATTCCTGTTTGTGATTCCCACGGGTGAAAGCGGTAACGCCGAGGAGGATGCCCGACCTTGTACCTGCTCGACCTTTCGGGCTGCCCGTCTGAAGACTCATAGTCATGCTGGAGGTAATGGATCTGTGGAAAAGCTTGCTGACTTGTTGATAGGAATGTGGGATCAGTTGCAAGTCGGTGAAACCAAGGTTGGAGAAAGGTTGCTGACTTGGTCATCGGTCGTTCTTGCAAGACAGTCACGGATTCTGTACTCCTGATGATACACGGTGAGATGATACAGGGACCCTGAAGTCAAGTTGAACTTGGACAAATCACATCCTCGCATCGAGCAACAACACCGCCGTAACGCGCTCTCCTAGTCACCGCCGACATTGGTCTCAAGGAACTGCCCCTCGATCGTCTCTCAAGTACGGCAGAGACCGGCCAGGATATGCTCAACAACATCCTAACTCAAGATGAGACGAACGAGTATCATCACACACCCATGGCTGATGAAGATGAAGATGAGGATAATCCGACATGGGAAACAACAAACGCCACTGAACTGTCCCACGACAAGGCCACTCAACGTCTCCTGTTGCCCGAACCCAATGAACCACTACGATGAGCCCTGCTTGGTATAGACGGAACCTGATGAAATAACGACCAGAAACAGGATGGGAGCCGCGGCCAGGCAGGGTTCACCACATATGCAGAAAGGGGAGAAAGTGATCGTTGTAAGAGTTCTCCACGGGGTTCTTGTCAGGGTTTTAAAAGAGAGAGAAAGAGAGAGAGAGAGAGAAAGAAGAAGAAAGGAGGCAAATCAACAGAGCAGCACGGTCCTCACACGCCGATGCTGTGCAACATGTGTTTGTCCCCCTTTGTTGCACGAAAGCAACCCCCCCCCCCCTGCCATCGCCCATCGGACGGGAGTTGCTCGATCCAGAGGAAGCGGCCAGCACCAGAAATTTGGAAGCTCAGTATACAGACACCCCCCCCCTCTCCAGGACACAGCGGCACAATGTTTCCCTTGTGTCGTTCGATCAGATATGCAGGCCGTCGGAGGGTACCACCCTGGCCCTGATCAGCCATGGAATACAGGGTCCTGGCTCACATGGACGAGATCGAATCAGCTGGCTTCCCAGGCGTACAATGAGGAGAAGAAGGGAGAGAGTACACGCTTCCTTCTGTTCCCCCTTTTTTTTGAACAGGAAATCCTACTCATCATATATATATATATATATAAAACACCTTGGTCTGGCAAGCTCACGTACTCTGTCTGCACTTGAGTAAAACCCACCTCGTGAGGCAGCCATCTCGCCCGTCCGTCCGTCCGTCCGCCTCGGATCCCGGCAGTGTCATTGTCTTGATGCTCTCTCCGTGATTGCCCACGCCCCTCGAACAACATGTTCCGTACCATGTCGTCATTCATTGGCTCTCGACACATCACAACGCACAACTCTTGTGCCCGGGCGAAATACCTTCCTAAACTGCCCTCCCTTCCACACACACACACACACACATACAGAAGACGCCATCATCATCATCATCATCACCATCACCATCCCACATGCACCAGCCTCTCTTCCAACGGGATTTGTTCAGCTGCCATGCACATGCAAATGCACATGCCCATGGGAACATTGCAGCAAACCGCCGACCCCGTGATCCAATCAGCATATCTCCTCTAGGACCAAATCCCTGGTTTGCTCACCTTTCCCTCGTCACTCCTGACACTCGTCTTGAGTATCTCTCTTTTTGTTTTCGACCTTTTTTTCTTTTTTTTTTCTTTGGGCACACCCGAGGTCCCTGTTCCCCTTTTTCTCTCGACCTCGCAGCTCACCATCTCCGATCCCCTGTACTTCCGTAACGACGCCTCCCATCGTTCAAGTCGCACAAGACAAGAAGGAAAACATACCGTGCCCCACCCCGCCTCCCCCGAAAACGTACCTTGCACGACATACATGATGGACACACCTCTCCCTCTCTCTCTCTCTCACTCATTCTCTCTCTCTTCACTCTCTCTACATATACATACCTACACATACATATATTTATATATATTCATTCCTCGCACACCACACACCCCCCTCCTCGGTTCGAACTTCCCCAAGATACGAGGACAAAGATCTGCCCCTGCCCACCCGACCTTTTCCCATCGTCTTCCATCCTATCCAAACCAGCTTCTCCTCCCCAACCGGCTCTCTTCAACATGGCGCTGCGTGGCATAACACACGGGACCTCTGTTATGTACTATGTACCGCCCCCCCTCAACGACATATCATATGTACAGCACACTCCATCTTCCTCCAGCTTTCCTCTCCCAAGCCACCACGCCACACCCTCTCTGCCACTAATCCATTCTACCTCTGACTTGACCGATAATGAGGACGAGGTCAAAAAAAAACCTTGGGTTCCCATCCTCTTGGCTCAAGTCTCGAACCTCCTCTGATCGACAGCCCACCGCATTTCCATCCCGCACTGCCTGTACATTGCCTCCCCGTCCCGCTTCTCTCGTCCGTCTTCCTCATCCACACCTTGCCCCGGCTCTTGCCTACACGATTCTCCCTTTCCAGCTGTCAGTCCACTTGCCCAAATCCTCGGCTTCACCCCCATTGTTACACCCGCCCAACGGCCACCCCTCTCCCCATCTGGTGAGATCCCCATCGATCATAAGAGACACTGACACATGTCCCTTATCTCCTGTGTTCCCCTATCTCCATCCTTCGTTCTACCCCACAAACACGATTGCGCAAACTCTTGTGTAGACAGAAAGGATGACCGTCCCTGCTTTGAAGGATTCGTCTTTCTTTCTCGCTCGGCCAGAGACATGCTTGGTGACGCCCGAGAAGGGTGCCTGGCCAGTGTTTCCTGCAGTAGAACTTCATCACTCACCAATCACCCTGTCCTGTCCTGTCCTGCTCTGCCCTGCCCTTCTCTTCATGCCATGCCGTTCAACTTTGACTCGCAATCATAGACTTCTTTGTGAATGGAAATTCAAGGATATCAATATCTGTCTGCCGCTCACATATATCAGATAAGTATTCGCAAAAGCCAAGGCACTCAACAGTCCTCTCTCCTTTTCCACATATTCCATCTGTGCAAAATGAACCCCTTTCTCCACCGTGTCCGGATTCGTAGAGCTCCGCTTGAGCGAAGCCTGTGTAAGCCTGATCCAGATCGTGCGACCGCGCACACTGTGGTAGGCTCAGTCAGACAATGCATCCATCCTTTGCGCTCTCCCTCCCATGAGCCTTGTATGCGCACCATTCTCGTGTTGCGTCCATCTGCTGTGCTATGCCCCGGACCCCACCTCTCCGATATACCAAAGCCACAGTCCATGGCCCTCGTCACTACCCAATCCACCTTTCCAACGCGCTGTCTCCATAAAGGTCAGACTTCTGGCCTGCAATCATCACTCCCAGAGCACCTATCCGATCCTTTTAAAGTCTAGGGGGTGGAAGCAAAAAGAAAATCTAAAATTCCAGCAGCCGTTGAGGGGGGAAACATGAAAACAATTGAACAACAAGGGGGCCAAACTATGAGAATGTTTGGTATGAATGCAGCAGAAGCTGTGCGAACCAGAGAAACCGTGTCGATAAACGCCTAAAATGCCGTTGCCTGAAAAGGGCCCTTTTCTCCTAAAACCTCCCCCAAGCATATCTGCCAGGAGCCAGGTGGTATATACAAACGAACAAAGCTGCGCCGTCTTGCATGTCGAACGATTTGTAGCGACGGTAGACGTATAAGGTATGTAATAGTAGTTGTGCAATAGCGTGGAGAGAGAGGCCTTGGTCCAGAGGGCCGAGTCGGGAGGGATTGAGCTGGGCGAGTCATGCATTCCAGTTGGTGGCATTCTCATAAAACGCCCTCGCGTCGATGCAACCACCTGGTCCCATTTCCAAATCGCTGTTTCCCCGGAGCCGCGGTATGGCTCACAAAACGTGGTGCGAATGCGAGTGTCAACAAGCGCGAGGTTCATCACGGCCTTTCGTCGTGTTTGGGTCGAATTTGTCTCGCCTCAAGTTGTCGTTTCCTTTCCAGCTTCGCGTAGTGAAGTCCACAGGCGTTGCAGAGGGTACGAGCACCGTCGGGGCCCCGCCTCCATTCGGGCGTGTCGATCCTGTTGCAGCTGTGGCACCTGCCAGGGGGAGCAGCTCGCTGTGAAAATGATAAGCTTGGAGTTCATGTCTAGTTTGTCCGCTCTTGGTAGACTTACTCCTCTCCTCTTCTTGGTTTCGGCGATATATTGAGGCGCCTTCATGTGATCTGTGTACATCGCAACATCATCGTCGTCGTATGGTCCTTTAGGCTTGGCCGAATCGCGAATGCGCTCGGATTGAGCACTCTGGTGCACAAGATCCCGGACCTGTTCCAACGATCGCTTCACAAGGTCGGTTGTATTCAGCATTTCGGCGATTTCATGATCGGTTGGTAATCGTTCGGGCATCGGTGGACTTCCCGATTGTTCTGAGGCGATCCTGTGATAGGCTTCTGCGAAGTTGAAAACAGTTCGCGCGGATTGTGCCACCTGACTCCGTGTTAGCAACTGCGTTGGGGCACAAGTACGAAGCAGGACTCACGCGTGCCAATGCACCGGGATATGGCCATTGTTCAAAATGCCGCGCGGATTCATATCGAGCTCGACTTGCGGGATCAACATCGTCAGGATGAGGGGGCGGTGGGCCACGATGATCATAAGGGTGAGGGCCAGGAGGACCAGCGCGGTGTGGTGAAATTGGATAGCCAGGCAGTGGTACTTGCCCCGGCGGCAGAGGACCATGGGCGTATGGCCCAGTGGGAAGTGGCGGGACAGTGGGAGGCGGATGCGCGTACGCGCCGTTATTGAGGGGGTGGTGAGGGTCGTGTGCTCTTTGCGCCTCGGTCATATGGTGCGGGGGGATATCGGGTCGAAGAGGCGGGCTCGGACGCCTTTCAGGGACTGCTGGCAGACCAGGGCGGCCGTGGAACGAAGACCGCGGTGAATCAGCGTAGGTGCTGGGAGGTTCTTGACGAGCCGGAAAGGAGGAAGGGTGAAGAGTCTGGGGCGAAGCGTGCTTGTCACCGTCCGAATATGAACCTCGTGGACCGGAGGTGAAGGGTGAGGGAAAGCTAGATGTCGGCTGCATGGACGGAGGCGCAGGAGGCTGAAATTGCCTGGGCTCAGCGACTTTCAGGACATCTGAGATTGAGGGCAAGGACTGGCGTGACGTTGAGTCCTTTGCATCAAGGACAGCTGGGACGCCAGCAGGCTTCCCCGGTTCTGAAGAGATCATATTGGAGATGGCGGCAGCAGTCGTCGGGTACGCAGATGAGTGCGCTGAAGGATGATGGCTTGTCGGTTGAAGAATCGTAGCCGTGGCCATAGTACTCGTTTCCCGCTTATAGCCCAGTGGATGTTGATGTGGCTCGGCGAGACGATATGACGGTAGCTGAGCGGCCAGCCGAGGATGCGTGTCGACGGGCGAGACCGATGACTGTCCACTGTGTTTCGAGTGAGGAGTCGTGTCAACAGTTGCTGGATGTGAAGGCTGTGAGAGATGTTGGGAGGAGGAGAGGGGAAGGATGCGAGCGCAGAGGTGACGATGCGGCCAAAGCGTGGTGTGAAGGAGAGGAAACGTTCGGCAGGGCAGGCACGAGGCCAGACAAGGAAGGGTGGCAGGGCGTGGCAGAGAGGAGGGAGGGAGGGTGTAGAAGCAGGAAGAAAAAATGACACGAACGAGAACCAAGAGGAGAACGGTAGGGTGCGAGGACCGGGCGTGCGGAGGCAAGAGGAGATAGTACGAACCTTTGGCTGGGACCAGCAGCGTTGCCGGCTTCCATTACGGGTCTCGAAAGTGGCCCAGACCTTGAGAAGGCATCTGATCTGAAAGGGTAAGGGCGGGAAATGCAGTGGGCGGAGGGAGTGCAGCGAAGAAACAACGGCGCGCAGAGCGAAGAGAGAAACAAGCGTCGCGCGGGAGGTAGAAAAAGGTCAGATTCGGGTTCCCGTCACCAACGACAACGAAAGGTAGGGAAATGGCAGGCCAGGTAAGGTAGGGTAAGAAAGGTAAGGTTAGACGGGCTTGGGACTGGCAAGGAACAGACAAGCAGCGTCAAGGCTAGATTGAGACAAGACGGACTGACTGGGTCGTTGGGTGGATGGCGAGGATGGGAGGTGGGTTATTTGTGGATGGAGGCGGCGGCGCGGGCGCTGATGAGATCTGGTGTGCGTCGTGATCAAGATCGTCGAGAGATCGAGGGGGTGGAGGAGAAGGAGGGGCGTGGACGAGTGGTGACAAGTGGGAGATGGTGAGCCAGAGACGAGCGACGGGCAAGCGGGCACAACACGATGCAATGTGGATTGTGACTGCGCTACGTTTGTGGATGGATGTATAGTTACTGCGTACTGTAATAGTGCGTGAGCAGGCAGCGGATGTGGATCGACAGACAAGACAACCATGGACAGACAGGTCGAGGCGAGGAGGATGCAGCGGCTGCCTGTAGGTAGACAGCACCGACCCGACACAGCAGCACCGGCCGGAAAGGCAAGGAGAAGGCAGCAGTGCTGTGATTGCGATGTGACGCGATGCGATGCGATGTGATGTGCAGTATAGTATAGTGCAGTGCAGCGCGTAGTGCTTGGTGCACGGTGGACCTGGCGGGAGGATGTGCTGCTGTTATGATACCGGTTGTGGTGCTGTCTTGCTCGGGTGCTCAACGTGGATGTGCACATGGATGGATGGTTGTACTCCGTATGATAATACTTTCAAACTTTGGCTGGCCCATGTGCAAGTACATACGGATGTGCGATGTGCGAATCCTACCGTGAACACTGGTTGGCAAGGCGCGGTTGCGATGGGAGGAGAGGAGGCCACTGAGGCTGAGGCCAGGATGGTAAAAAGCAGGGAGGATGACGAGGGGTGTTCGGGGAGTGCGGTGCCGCATGGTTGTATGTACTGTACTGTAGTGCGAGGGTGTGAAGAGAAGGTGGACTTGTTCTAAGGTGGAGGGGCGGATGGATGATACAACTGCGGCTCCGGAGTACTTACAGTACATAGCGGAGGGTTCGAGTGACAGCGGCCAGAGATGAAGACGATGCCTGGGAGGGCCGCGAGGGGAAAGCACGATCCACAACACAATTCGGGAGGAACGATCATCGAAAGTCCTCATCAACCCACAAGATAGAGGGAAACGGCGCTACCTGAAGAGCTATAGTAATTTTCGTGCCTGTGAGAATCTCTTCGCGTGCAGTACTAAGTACTATGCGCACCTCACGCAAGTAATCGGACTCGTTGCTTTTGAGATCGGCCAAAGTGTATGGGCCTGGACCTTTGTCTAGGCCTCTGTTTCTGCCTCGATTGTACCCATCGTGCCAGTGTCTTGCTTTAATAGCCTGTTTGCGTTTCTCGACTGTCCGACGGAGTACCTAACTGTCTTCTCTATCACATACTTTTCTTCTTCTCTTGCCCCTCTTTTCTTTTGCTTGCTTTTCTGTGCTTTCTGTTCCTTTTCCCTTTCTCTTCCTTTCCTTTCTTTCCCTTTTCTTTTTCCTTTTTTTTTTTTTTATTTTGCTCTGCCAGACGATCTGCGTGTCTGTGCCTCAGCAGATCCCCCGGCCTCGAAGCTCCAATGTCATCAAAGCGGTGAGAGTACAAGTGTGGCCCTAGCTCTTCAAGACCTCCAGAGTCACCACTGACACAGATCAAACGCTACCGAAAAGTTTACGGCGCATTGGCCTCGCTGTCTATCTACGTGTATCTCCAATGAATCTGCCCTCAGCGTACTCGGTGGAGACCACGACACACCCACTGCTCTACACATGACTTAGTACCGCAACTACCTAGTACCTATCATACCGACAGTAGTACCCTCTGGAGCCGCCGCAAAGATTCCCCACACTGAGCAACACCATCGCTGCCAAATCACCCCATCGCCAGAAAATCAGTTCAGAGCAGATAATCGGGCCTCCATCTCCCCCAACGTACGCACACCTCATCACCTCCTCTTCCGGCCCCCCATTCCCCAATTTACCCATATACTCGGTTCCCCCTCGGAGCCTATCGAGATTCCAAACCGTATCCGTCTAATCTGGTGTCCCATCTCCATCCTCCCTGCCGTCTCACGCCAGCTCCTCGAGCCAAGCCGTTCTCCTCGTGGTGGCGCCCCCCTAGTTCTGCCCACCCCGAAGTGGTTCTACACATAACCAACTACGTTCCTCCTGCTGTCCGTCCTTCTTGCCCTTCACTTCCTTTGTAAACCCGCACACTAGACTAACTTATGGGCCGCCCTCTTTTCGGAGCCCAGCCCGATCGTCAGCACCGTGTCTAAGCCGTCCGTGTTGGTCAGAGGAACCGCCAAACATGTAGTCTCCCACAATCTGTCTCGGGGCAAGGCCGAGGCTGGTTTTGTGGCTCCAGCTGCCAGCAAATAGTCGTTCGCGGAGATCCAGCTCCGGCGCAGTTGTCAACGACAGGCACGCAGTAATCCAGACCGACCAGCCCCCAGTCCAGAGCGAGCTCCTGGGCAGCCCAGATCCAGAAGAGCCGTTTGATTGCGTCGCAGGGCCGAGTAATGGTAGTGCAAACTCTCCCCTTCCGATCAGGCCACCTCTGGACCACCCTGACAAGCCCGATGTGACAGATGAGCGCACCAATCTGCCCCACCTGCGCCCGCCATTGGGACACTGACACTCCCTAATTGGGGGGGGGGGGGGCAGCATCGGAAATAGCGCGAGATGATGTGCGGGTGGGGAAACTAACTCACCGGGGGGGGAAGACCTTAGCTACATGGGTATGCTTTGGAGGGTGTGCCTGATGGTCACACGGAGTAGTGCCTCTGTAGCTTCGGGCGCTCAAACTTCCAATCCTCCCTAGTAGGCTTCGCGGCTCGCCCACACGAGATTTCCGCGGCAATGGGTGGGTGGTGGGGCCCTCTGTTGCAGCCACAAATTACAGTAGAACAGTCACTAACATGCCTTCTAGACCTTCTGCGCAAGCTAACAACCCTTTGGCCGCTTGACCGTCTTTAATGGCTGAGCAAACAACGTGGAAGCCCGACGTACTAGGGACCGTGCCGCCGGTCAATGATTGGTGTCGGAGACATCATCTCTTTAGAAGTTTGTTCCCCCTTTGCGTTGCTCACCACCCCATTGTTCCCCACCTGACATACTACAGTACATACATACGCTTTCTGCCTGGATTGCTCGTATCAGCGATCGTGGACTGCGATGTTGCTCGTCGTGATCATTGATTGACCTATTCCATTCTGCGATTGCCATTGCTATCTCTAACATCATTGCCCATCGTGCATGCACAGACGGACGTATCGGTATTGCAATTGACTTTGCAACACACCCCAGACGGTGTCACTTGGCAGCAACTCGGGGGGGTGCTGTTTTAGACAAGATCAGCACCGTGGGCTTCTGCGAATATGTACAGTCAAGCGAAATAAATTATGGACTAAATCTCGTGACAGAAGAAAATAGGTATCAGCGGCGAAGGGAGTGATGTTCAAGTTTTCGGGTCGCAGCGATCGTAACTTCAGCCCAGAGCCTTCCGTATCAATACCATTGTTACGAACAGTGCTCCGTACAGATCGTTCGTTTTACGACTGTCTAGCCGATCACTGCGGGCCGTCTTGCGTCTGCACAGGAGCACTAACGTGGGATGCGTAGCGGGTATGATAGGCACTCGCTTAGCGAGCATTTATACGTGTATCAGGCCCCGCGAAACACCTGAGAGAAATGTATGTATGTTGGTGTGCAGCATCGGCATTTCGAGTGAATCGACAGACAAGACAATCCATCACCCCATCGGTGGCGAGGGCGGCACAGATTCGGAACCGTCTTGCCCAATCTACGATCCGGTCTGTGTCCCTTATTTTAGATCAAATAGTTGCCCGCTTAAGGTTAACAGAGATCGAATAAGAGTGGGTTTGCGTGTGCATGGTCCTCTCTGCGTTGCGACGCGGTACATGTCCGCTGTCAACATCGGCGGGAAATCGCTCGATTCAGGCTTCCATTCCGTTTCTGAGGCGTTCGCGTCCATGAAACGGCCATCCCGTGCAGTCAGTCCACGACCACAGGTTGGGAGGTCCCCTACGTGAGCAGAGTCCCTGCCACCTAACTCGCACCTCCGTGCGTCAAAGGAGAACAACCAAAGTTGCGCACAGCGGTTTGTACTCTTTGGGATCGGCATCCTGCCCAGCTCCGAAAAGTGAAACCACACTGCACGGTACAGCGTCTAGCTTCCAATAAGAATCGAATCCGATCCGTGAGAGACTGCAAGGTGATTGAACACATACTATGATGTCCTCGTTGTTCCTCTTCCCCAGTGCGACCGAAAGGCATCAGTGCCCCGTATTTTCGATCTAATGGAGAATCGTGTGCAAAGTCGTAAGCTGGCAAAATGTACAGTACCAGAGTGTGGTGGTGGATGACAAGGGCGAGGATCCGTTCGGGAAAGGGGGGTGTAAGTTACTCAGTCGATGATCTTGCTAAATGAACAGGGATAGCCTCTGTTCTTGATGGGTGTGATTGGCTGCTCTATGATCAACATAAATGTAACCAGAAATTGGTGGTGTGAGTGGGCGTCGTCATAGTGGGCGTCGGTCATAGTGGCCGCCGCCGCGATCGTGGACGCAGGTGCAGATGTGGGTGGGCTGGCTCGGAAAGCTGGAAGGTGGGACCTAAGCATTGCCTCGTCCATGGTCTCAGCATAGCCCTGCGCGGCTTGTCCTTTCGTGAGTGCAGATGCCGTCACCTGCCAAGACCGTCAAGCTGACAGCTCTTACATGTTACATCTGCCTTCGCGCTTGTGCATTAAGGCGTTGATCCGATGGAATAATCAAATGCCCCCCCCCCATCTCCCAAGAAGAAAAAAAAACGGAAAAAAAAGAGATACGGACGCTATAATGATGGGGAACGGAGCTTACTCCGGGCCAATCCCGACTCGCATATTAAGGTTCAGCTGTGACCTCTAGTGGGGTCTCCAGATCGCCGGAAGAATGGACACCATTTCTCTCTAGAGACATGACCAAATGTGCTTGTTCAGTCTAGCGGCCCTATGTACTCCGCCAGGTTGACCTGACCCAGGCGAATGGAACATGCAAAGCGACACGTTTCAGAGGCCTTCGAATTGCTGTAGAAACCCCACAAGATCGATACTCATCTTTTTGCAGAAGAGAAGGGCAATGCCGTCGACACCCACTTGCGCCAATGAGGGTAAGGTTTGAGGGTCAAAGACTGATCATGATTCAGCTAATGGCAATCACTCGCTTTGCTTCTAGGCCAACTTCGACAGTCCTGTCAGGTGGTGTGTGCGTACATACAGCCGTAGGCCGCCCCTGGAATGGATAGTGTCGTTGCTTTTGCGCTTGCCGACCACTGGTCCCAATTGACGATACCACCTGTGCCTCATGCCCTGCAGCCTAATAACAGAGGGTATGTGATTAGGTATCGCGTAAGGTTATGGTCTTCTCTGTGGTGACGTAGTTAACTCTAGTATCATGACAGAGATCCATAGAGCCTGCTAGTCAAGAATCGCGAGTGGAACTATTCGCTAGTGTGTCAAATTGACAGACGGGGGTTTGTAAACTTTGCAATAGCGCTGAAGCTCTTCCGGGCGAAGTGCCGAGATTCATTCCAGACATTGAAGGGCCAACGAGCGCTGGCACCTCCTGAAACAAATATTACAGTCGATCCGTAGCAGATTAGTCGCCGCCTACAGTTGGTCAGCTTGGGGCAAACCGTTGCTCGACCTGAGTTGTTGCATATCGACAGGGGGTGGTTGTGCTGGTACCATGGGAAGTCCATCTGAGATGCACAGCCCTAGTGTGCCGCTGCGGGTGGTTTGGAGATTTGGGCCAAGACCTTATGTACAACTATGTCGGAGAATCCGTGCCCAAGACGCCTGGCGAGCAAGTTTGCTGTGTCGAGTATGCCGAAGCTGCTAATGAGAACAGGGTATCGAAGAAAGTGAGTGGTATGTAACAGATTGATGACTGCTGTCAACTGGGAACGTCAATCGGGGTATCTGGCGGCCCATGTCGATTGTTAAGACTGTGGTGTCGAGTCACCGATGAGATTTAACATGGACGATCCACTCCAAATCTCGTCTCCCCCATCACTACTGTAATTTTGCGCGCCCCTAACATCCGAGAACAGGACTAGGATCAAGTCCCAAGGCATTGCGACTAGGTTCCGAGGTGCCGTAGCCTGTTCAGTTCCGATGTCGATGCCAGTGTGTGTGGGCTACCGCTCTAGGTAGCGAGTAATATGCCTGCATCACCCTCCATGACCTGTTTTCTTCCTTTGGCTCATGATCTGATCGTCTTTCGGGGCTGTATTGACAGGTAAGTGCAGTCGCATCAGTAGAGCGAGCAAAGACCAGATCCAGGACGAAGGGCCAAGAGAAGATGTTGGAAATAGCTGATTTGATGTCTTGGGTCCCGCGACTCCCGCCTAACGTCGGTCGCTTCGAAGCCACAACCGACTTCACCACGCCTATCTTCAGTCCCTTTGCGCCACGGATTCGAGTGGTGCTGGTCGATGGCACCTTGTCGGGACTAGATGAGAGAGATGTTCTAGAGCCAGGAAAACTGTATCATCATTGCATCGTGACCACCAGCGCGATTGGCGCTCGAAGACAAACATGGAGTCAAAAACGTACGATTTGCTAGTGGTGGCGGCGGTAGTGTCTCAGCACTTCATGACCCGGACCGAGATCATAGGCTTGTCCGCTGGCTATTCTGGTAAAGTTGACTGTGTTTCGTACAGCGAACGGCGTACGGTATGCGGACTGAGGGCTCGCGTTCTTGTGGATATCAAGCTGGCCGTCGCTTCCACGATGCCGTCAACCCCATGCTAGATACAAGCATTGCCGTCCCGGATGGCCACGTTTCGGTGAGCGTGGAGGCGCGATAGGGCGTGATTGTGTCGTGTTTGGAGGGTGATGGAGGGTGGATGCTCAGGGCCTTGGTGGAAAAGAACAGCGAGTCCCTAAACCTTGGACCTGGGAACCCCTGGGGCTACAAGCTTCAGGCTATCGAGATACCCACAAGTCAACCGCCGCCAGCCCTTGCCCTCCCCTCCATCCACAACCTGACCAATCGCACATTGCATCCAGCTGCAGATGTGGGTTCCATTCCAACCCTTGTGAGTGCTCTTTCTTGCTTCCTATCACAACTGTTCCAAGCTGCGCCGGGCGAGAGTACTTCGGCTGGCAGGTAGTCCCTTCCTGTTGACTGGTCCCATGGGCTTTCACTTGGGTCGAGGGATGAGACGCCTCACATCAGGTAAGGTTGGTTCACGGCACGCTTGGATACATGCGCACACCACCACCACCACCACCACCACCTGGCACCTCCTTGATTTTGACACTTATACAGTTGCGAGGGATGACGAAAGCCAAACCTTGATGGAGCACTCGGAAAGCGCGATCTAGAACGAAAAGACCAGCCACAGCCGGTTCAATTCGGCGGGCCTATCGTGGATCTGACATCGAGATCCGATCGCATCAGGCCGAGGGAGATAACGTGGATAAAAGCCGGCAAACACGAATCACGACGTCTCCAGTCCAATGTCTTAGATGTGGTATCTATACGAGCAGGCATCATGGTTGCTAAGGACTCAGCTTAACCGTCGCCAGTTGGTCACGCAAAATCGGCTGGTCAGCCGTCGGCCACAAGGCGTTCGTCCAAGCTGACCGCTGAGATCATGAGTGTGCTGGGACTGTCCAACCCCGATCATGCATACCGCGGATTGTGACAGCCCGCAAGCCTTGGCTTTTTAGATGTTCGACTGGCTATGGCCATATCTTAGCTAGCCGAAACCCTTGCTAATGGTTCCGAGGCCGTTCTCCTTGTCAGCGGCACTTGAGCAGCCTCACCTATATGTATTGGGATAAAGCATGTCTTCAAGTCGTGAGACACGCCACCCGATTGCATGAATCTCCCGCTCCGCGTATCTGGTAATGACGGCTTTCGGTTGCGCTTAAGTCCAGCCGCGCTTCTGGCGCTACAACCAAGGATGCTGACCTGTGAATGCCGTGGACCATCCATGTCCTTTCACGGGATCACATCCATGCTCACACAGCCCGAGACTATCAGCTCATAACCCAGGCAAACTTCCACAGGCACGACATTTGGGGATCATGGGCAAGACCACTAGATCATCGCTTGTTAACCCTCGTAAGCCAGTCCTAGACAGGAAAGAGACAGCAGCCTTGATGCGCCAGGCCATTTGCCATCGTAATGGAGTCAAGCAAGTATTTTTCTCCCTTCCTTATTAGTCACAACTCGAGCTGATCCAACAGCTTGGGTGTGTGGTTGCAAAACAGGTTCTCAGATACCGTCGCACTTGGCCCTCCCGCTTGACGATCCGATCTGCCGCTACTCCGTGAGTGAGAGCTATCTCGATTGACCCCCGTTGCGAGCGAGCAAACTCTCCTCCAGTGTTTCACTAGACCGCGGTGAACAGCGACTAGAACCACCCACAAGCAGGGGGCATCCCCACGGATCACGCGCAAGGGGGTGCACAAATATGCGATACCCAGGCAGGTAGAAACGTCGGAAGACCCTGCAGTTCCGTGCAGGTGCCATCGAACCTCGCTTAGGCCCGCTGTGAATCGACGGTGTTCTTGTGTGGACTGTGTTGTATTGCCGCTTCTAAGCACTGAGCTGGAATGTAAGCGACTGTAGAGATTCAAATGGACAAAACTATCTTGTACGGGTCGAAGGGTAGGTATGTTTGCGCCTCTGATCCGGAGTAAGTAACATACGGAGTACATAGCAGCCTATTAAGAAGAAGAAGAAAAGCACCAAACAAGCAGTTGCGGCCAGAGTCCCTGATCTTCCAACCCTATAGAATGATGCTTCGCACAAGCCAGTGTACCAATATCAATGATCGTGTGATTCAACCTGGTCCAGAACAAGGTGATGCAGCGGAAACAGAACGAATGCTGCAAGTTGGCCCTCATGTTTGCGTCTCGGCGTGGAATAAATTGCTTGCAGACAGTAGGTGGACATTCGGTAGTGTAGGGTGGGTGAGATGTCTGAAGGTGGAAGGCACGCGAACTGGGCTGGACGTCCATTGAATCCACCGAAGAACGAGGGATTGAGGACACGTGACTTACTCCCAGGGCATTCAACTCATCAAAGCCATAATGAAAGTCTTGTTTGCTTCAGGCAAATCACATCATTCATAGCAGCTGATGGAAGCTGCACCAGTCGAATGGCTCGGATGACTTCATATCTACAAATACAGCAAGTATCATTCTCCGATAACTCTGTTGCATTGTAGAAATCATGACTCAAATGAATGAGTATTGAGAGAATGACGATGGATCTCACCAAGAGGATGATACTTCCTACCTCAGGGCCGGCGAAGACACCTGACCGCAAAATGTCGTCACAAGGGAGATCATATCTGGAGAACCACGAGGCAATTCGTTTACACGCGTCAATTCTTACACCCTAAGGTGTATCATCTGGTGATCTGGATCGTTATCTGGCGACTCCGAGCACAGCTCCAGGTCAGCACCAATTTTCTATCGAAACTCCGGGCAAAATGGGCTTTACTGTCGTGCAGCCAGGCCAAGCAGCTGTGACAGCTGTTGCAGGTGCGAAGCTTCCTTCACCGTTATCCGCAGGGCCAAGTGTGTCATGGGCTCTTGCCGTCGCCCCTGCATCTTGTTCTCCGGCCTTGAGCTTTATCCAACAGCTTTCTCCCGCTTTACTCTACCTCATTACGAACCTTGGCTCCCCTTCAGCTCCTCTGTTTATCTACTAGATTCCATCATGGCTGCCTCTGAGAAGGTGAAGACCCCACCACCGCCATACGTTGAAGAAGCTTGCCGTCCCGTTCCTGCGGCCCCAGTCTCTGTTGCTCGCTTTGGAGAGGGTGGTACCAGAGGTTGGATGGTTGTCCTCGGGGCTTTTCTGAACTTCTGTGGTGGCTTCGGTGAGCCTTGAGAGTCCCATCACATCGACACAGTCTGTGCAACACATGGTTTCTAACAAGCTTGGCCGACAGGCTTCCTGAACGCTTTCGGAACGTATCAGAATTATTACGATGACAAAGGGTATCTGACTACTGTCGAAAGTGGATGGATTGCCAGCACTCAGTTTGGGCTCCTACTCGCCAGTGGTATCATCGTTGGTCCCATTTTCGATCGCTGGGGCGCACGAGTTCTTATGGTGCCCGGCTCGATCATGACACTTGCTGCGTTTCTGATCAGCGCCTTTCGATATGACTTCGCATCTCTCCTGTTCTCTCTCGGCATCCTTCTCGGAATTGGAAACGCTATGATGTAAGCACGTTGGGACTTCGAGTTGCGTAAGCCTCGCTGATACCAGACCAGGTTTCATCCTGCCATTGGCGCCATCACAGGGTGGTTCGACCACCACCGTGCACTCGCTCTAGGAGTTGCCATCGCTGGAGCATCCGTTGGTGGCATATATTGGCCGATCATCACGGATGCCTTGCTCAGCTTCTTCGAGAGGAAAACGTATTCAGACGACGAGGGAGGCGAAGGATACATCGACAGCGAATACGCACTGAAGTATTCATTTGTCATCACACTGCTCATCTGTCTGCCGTTACTGGGAATCTCCTGTTTTCTTATTAAGGAAAATGCCGTTATGCGTCATGTTCGCGATGCTGAGGTATTAGATAGAAAGCCGCCACGCATCATGTCTCGCAAGTGCGGATACGTTATCACGCACTGCCTCACTCAACTACAAGTTGCCCTCGCTGTGGCGCTGTTCTTCGTATGGATCGGCGCGATAGTCCCGTACGGCTTCATCCCTCTTTGGTCGAGGGACAAAGTCAAAGGTTCATGGCCAAACTACCTTCTCACCATCTGCTACTCGGCGTCTTTTGTCGGTAGATTGCTGCTCACGTGGCTGTCTGACAAATTTGGCCGCCTCAATATCTTCATCATCATGACGTTCATGACAGGTGCTCTTATCATGGCGTAGAGCGTCATGAAGAGCCTTCCTATGCTGATAGCATTTTGCATCATCTATGGATTCTGCTCTGGATCACTCATGCCACTCGGAACCGCCTGTATCTCTCAACTCAGTCCGGATACACGACAGGCAGGTCTTCGACAGGGTATCATCATGTGTTTCTGTTCAACCGGCATCCTTGCGGCTGGCCCCGTCGCAGGCTACCTATTCGAGGATTTCAAAGATGCGAACGCTATGCAATGGTTCACTAGAGGGATGACTGTTGTCGGTGGAGCTCTGCTTTTGGTCGTCAGGTTCTGCGGTTGGCCCAAGTTCTGGTCGATCTGCTAAGTTGAACAGAGAACCATGACAAGGTGTCGATAAAGGTTTGAGGTTGCAAGGAGTCAACCTTCGGTCTAAGTGCGCGCCCTTCTACTTGAAACCACAACTCTGTATACAAAGTAGCCAGTATTCTTAAGGTGTATTGATGGAAGCATTTCTGAGGTCATCACGCAAAAAAGCATGGACTGAATGATTCCCTTCGCGTACGGTGACGCAACCCAAACAATTGCGAAACCAGCCTGCTCAGATCCGCCATTCCCCGCTCATTCATGTTACCTACGTGCCCAAAGTGATCGACAGACACTTTGATACACTAAAGCATGTAGAAACCCGCTCTCTTCTCCAACCTTGGTGATACTTGAGTATCATCGTGTCCTTTATCTGTTCCTCTTCCACGCCCCATCGTTAGCCGTGAACGATGCATCGTCGATGCACTCCATGGCGGTGGGGTTGTTTAGCGCATGCAACACCACGCCACTCTTGAAAACCAGTTTCAGCATATTCCACCTCGCCAGTAGAGACCAGGTTTCGATCGGTGCAGCAGAGCTGCCTAAGTTGATGTATTGTCTGTAACCGTACGGACGGCCGTCTGGATCTTCTGCTGTTGAGTAACCTGGACCGACACTCCGCTCAAGGGAAGTTACCACGCCACGGAGGGTCTCTCGCAGGGTACGGCGATTGCTGCGTGCGACGGAACGGGTGCTTTGCTTGGCAAGGTGGTCGACACGACCTGCGAGACGGCGCGGGTCATACGGGAGTTGGAACGGCTGGCCAGTCTCGGATTCATGAGCGCGGGAGGCTTCGTAGATGAGAGCGATGCACTCGCCAGCGACAGCTTGGACGTCGATGGAGGCGGAATCAAGTTGGTCGACGAAGGCATCCATAGCGGAGTCAGCGAGAGAGGAGTAATCGTCTACGTGGGCAGCAAGCCAAGACCAGGCGCGCATAGCTGCAAGAACAACATGACTTGAATCGTAGGCTTCTGCGGCCTGACCGTCTGATTGAACGATCTCGACCAAGTACTCCATGAGGTCAGCAGCTGATTCTTCACCGCCGCCGGCATAAAGAGCTGTGAGGGCGAGAGCATAGATTGCATGCTCCTTGCAGTCATCATCGTCCTCATCAAGGATGATCTGCTTCAGTCGCCGCTGGCCGGCGTCGAATACGTCGATGTCTTGGGCAGTCATGACAGTGAGCTGATACGCTTTGAGACTGAGGAGACGTTCCCGCGCGGTAGGACCGCGATTTGCATCGCGAAGGAAGATATCAGCGAGCTGAGTGCCACCCTCGCTTAGCCAGTCCAGGCTCTCGTGGGAAAAGCGAAGGCGCAGTGCTTTGACATAAATGTCGAGGAGCTGCTCTCGGGTCTTTTCGTTGTTGTGCTTGCGATCCCTGAGCTGCTCGATGATAGCCTGAATGTCGACAGTGGGCTTGTCCCCATCCTGTCCAGCTGAGGCACCTGACGCATCGGAATATAGACTCTGGAGCATCTCGTCGTCCGACTCAGCGTCAGGCTCGCTGCCTGAGCCATCGCTCACATCGGATGTGACGCGGCTCGGAGGTTTGGAGGTACGAGGTGAAGTGAGCAATGACGCAATGGGTGAGTCGTGGGGAGAGAGGTTGTTCGAGGCGCGGCCAGATTTGATAGCTTTTCTTGAAACTGTTTTACCGTCGCCCTTGAGGGCCTTTACTCTGGCGTGGTTCATCTTGACTGTCGTTTGGCCGGCTTTGGAATGAGGAAACACCAGCCAGTGCGCAGACCTGCTCTCAGCTAAATCGCGTGGGCAGGGACTGGGAGCCTCAGCAGTTGTAGCAAGCCGGCCGGGCGAAGGGCGAAGGGCGAAAGGCGAATGTGATGGGTATACGGATAGGCCTTGGCTGTATATGGCTATGTGCAGCTTGCAACTCAAGGCTGTGCACGTGTGCTCGGTGCCTCGGTCAGTGACTCAGCGTCACGTTTGTCGAATGCCAGAAGACCAAGAAATGTAGTAACCGCTAAAAGATGCAGAGGTGGTTAATCATAATATGTGGCCGACCTGTGGCGTGCCGCTGTTCTCGATGGGGTGATTTGAGTCACGATACTGTATGTCAGGTGGGCAGAGCGTGTGGTCGCGGGTGATGAATGTTTCTTGCCGAGGACAATGACTCCATGGGGATGCTGAAGCGGAGAACCAGTCAAAGGAATATGCGGGAGGAGACGCGTGGTTGTTGGCGTCTACGGCGGTAGTGGTTAGGTGTCGGTCAGGTCGCGAGAAAGGGAGATGTAGCCAGGCACACGCGTTGCGGCTACAGAGTGGTTTATTTTTCTCTGCTCCTCTTCGCATGGTGCGATGATCATGCAAGATGAAGTGTACAGCTAAAAGGGTCCATGGCGGCGAACGGGGTGGCGAGGGGATGGTGGGTAAAGTGCCAGAAAGTGCATCGCAATAGGTGATGATGAGGTAAGGCCGTGGAGGTGAAAGCGGGGCGCCTCTGGCAAGATGATGACTTCACCAGCGAAGGATTAGCTATTATGGGATTACCTCATAGCCAGCAAAGGCTACAGTCCATCTGAAGCCTAAAAAGCTCGGAGTTCTGTTGAGCGCAAAGTTCATCGGAGCTTGGGGGACAGTTAAGTGGATAACGACCTCTGATCAGAGTAGCTCGTAAGGCTATAGATGGCAGGGACCCTGAGTCATGGTGGAGGCGGGCATGATGATTGGCATGATGATTGGCACGGGTGTGCAGGAGGACACAGGACTGGACAGAACGAGGAAAGTGCCGCGTTCAAGTTTTCTTAATTTTTTTTTTATTAATGAACAGGATCGTTAGGATATAAGCCAGAGGACGACGGGACGCAACAGCTACGGTCGCAGCGCCTGCCAGACTGCTCGTGGTGCCAATGGTATTAGCCGGCGGCTTTGGTAGACTAATTACGGTACTGCCGTTTTAGGTCAAACTCCAGCGGTTATGGCCCTGTACTCCACTGTGAGCTTGAGAGCTGCATCCGATATGGCGGACCGAGAGTCGGGGGGAGAACGGCACCTGAGAGGCCCATGTCTAGCACCGCTTGAAGCAGTCGCTGGCCTTGAAAAAAAATGGAGGGGCAAGCTCTGGCTCTGGAGGGGCAACGGAGGGGCTGCCCAGCCTGAGCTGCATCATGGTGACCCAATCTGAGGTCGAGAGGGACCCTGTTGATAGGTACAGATACGTTTTGCTTCACAGGTCTTGCAATGGCCGGAGTACCCAGATGCTCAGCTAAGAGGCCGTGGGCGCTGACTGAGAGCTCCGTAACCCTCATACCAGTAGTGCTCAGCTAGCGGTTGTGATTCTGCGACATGTTGCGTGGGTGCGCAGTGTAATACCTCCGCGTTGGCGTGTCGGAGATGCTTTGGACGCAATGCACCCCACCTCGCCTTGCCTCCCGTCCATTCTGCTCCTGATGCTGCCAGTGTTGAGGTGAGCTGCATTCTCAAGCTGCCTTTTTTTCCCGCCCTCTTTATTCCCTCGTCTTCCCAACCGTTGATTCCTCTACTTCCCTCTTCCTCATTTCTCCTCCTCCCCTTCCCATCGCCATCCCATCATATTCTCCTTTCAACACAAGATACCCCTCCTCAATTTCCTCCACAATGGCTTACGACAAGTCTGATGAGCTGGCCATCAACACCATCCGCGTCCTCGCGGTACGTATCTCCAACCTGCCCCTCCCCCTCCCTCGTTGCTTCGTTTGCATGCCCGGCCCTCAGTTCTGGCTGCCCCTCTTCGTATCTTGGACTTCACATTCGACGCCGGCAACTACAAACACCTCGGGGTTCAATTGATCTGACACTCTTTACTCTCTAGGCTGATGCTGTGGCCAAAAGCAACTCGGGTCATCCGGGTGCCCCTATGTGAGTTCCAAGACAATCTTGTGGGTTGTTAGGATCACCGAAGACTGACCTGCATCTAGGGGCATGGCGCCGGTCGCCCACGTCCTGTGGAAGAACTTCATGAAGTTCAACCCTAAGAACCCCAAGTGGCTCAACCGCGATCGTTTCGTCCTCTCGTGAGTAGTTCCATGCCGACTTTAGCCGTCTCTAGGCCAGGCCAAAAGGTAACTATCTCTGACGCTATCTGAATAGTAACGGTCACGGCTGCATGCTTCAGTACGCCCTTCTCCACCTCTTCGGTTACAATCTGTCCATGGATGACCTCAAGAGCTTCCGAGTACGTCAATTTGCAGGTGTTTACTTCGAAATTTGACTGGCATCTAATTGTAATGTTCAGACCATCGACAGCAAGACCCCCGGTCACCCCGAGTCTCACGACACCGACGGCATTGAGGTCACCACCGGCCCGCTCGGTCAGGGTATCTGCAACGCTGTCGGTCTCGCAATGGCCCAGGCCCACACCGCCGCTGTCTTCAACAAGGACGGCTTCAAGCTCGTCGATAACTACACATACTGCTTCCTCGGCGATGGCTGCTTGATGGAGGGTGTCTCCAGCGAGGCCAGCTCCCTTGCTGGTCACCTTCAGCTCGGCAACCTGATCTGCATCTACGATGACAACCACATCTCTATTGATGGTGATACCAACTGCGCCTTCACTGAGGACGTCGTCAAGCGGTACGAATCCTACGGCTGGCACGTCGTCATCGTCGACAACGGTGACTCCGATCTTGAGGCCATTGACAAGGCCATTAAGGAGTGCCAGGCTGTTACCGACAAGCCCTCCATTATCAAGCTCAAGACTACCATCGGCTTCGGCTCCAAGCAGCAGGGCACCCACGGTGTCCACGGCGCTCCCCTCAAGGCTGACGATATTGAGCAGCTGAAGGAGAAGTTTGGCTTCAACCCCAAGGAGTCTTTCGCCGTTCCCCAGGAGGTCTACGACATGTATGGCAAGCACTCATCTGACGGGGCTGCCCAGGAGGAGGAGTGGAACAAGCTTCTCGCTGCGTACAAGGAGAAGTACCCCGCTGAGCACGCCGACCTGACTCGTCGTCTCTCCGGTAAGCTTCCAGAGGGCTGGGAGAAGAACCTCCCTGTCTACACCCCCGCCGACCCCGCTATCGCCTCCCGTAAGCTGTCCGAGACTGTTCTTGGCAAGATTGAAGCAGTCGTCCCCGAACTTGTCGGCGGCTCCGCCGATCTCACTGGTTCCAACTTGACCCGCTGGAAGTCCGCCGTGGACTTCCAGCCCCCGTCCACCGGTCTCGGTGACTATTCCGGTCGCTACATTCGTTATGGCGTTCGTGAGCACGGTATGGGTGCCATCATGAACGGTCTTGCCGCCTACGGTACCATCCTCCCTTACGGCGGTACATTCCTGAACTTCGTTTCCTACGCTGCTGGTGCCGTCCGCCTATCTGCTCTCTCCCAGGAGCGCGTGATCTGGGTCGCCACGCACGATTCCATCGGACTTGGCGAGGATGGCCCTACTCATCAACCTATTGAGACTCTCGCTCACTTCCGTGCCCTGCCCAACTGCATGGTCTGGCGTCCGGCCGATGGTAACGAGACCAGCGGTAGCTACTACGTCGCGCTTACCTCGAACCACACCCCCAGCATCATTGCCCTGTCTCGTCAGAATCTTCCTCAGCTCGAGGGCTCTTCCATTGAGAAGGCGGCCAAGGGTGGTTACGTCCTTCATGAAGTCGAGGGTGCTGATATTACCCTCGTGTCCACTGGTTCCGAGGTATGCATCTGCGTCGATGCCGCCAAGGAGCTCCAGGAGAAGCATGGCCTCAAGGTCCGTATTGTGTCCATGCCTTGCTTCGAAGTCTTCGACCTTCAGAGCAAGGAGTACCGTCTCTCCGTCTTGCCCGACGGTATCCCGTCCCTGTCTGTTGAGGTCATGAGCACGATGGGCTGGGAGAGGTACACTCACGAGCAGTTTGGCATTAACCGCTTCGGTGCCTCTGGCCCGTACAAGGATGTCTACAAGGTACGTCGGATCCGACACATAGATTTCACCTGGCAATGAATGTTCTGAACGCGGTCTGACATGTATTACAGAAGTTCGAGTTCACCCCCGAGGGTATCGCAAAGCGTGCCATCGCCACCGTCGACTTCTGGAAGGATGTGCCCAACATCCGCTCACCCATCAACCGTGCATTCCAGCAGATGATCTAAGGCTAAAGTCGGGTGGACAATGAAGAGACGAATTATTACCCACGAAGAGGAGGTACAGCAGGACTTCATATCGGTTATTTTCTTTTTTGGAGGATGGGCTATCAGACGTTCGGTTTAATCACTTCGGAAAGTCATTTATTTGCCAATGTTAGATGAGAGTCCTCAAGAATGATACAAAGTGAAATGCGGTTGACAAGTCCGTTAGAGATTAGACCTGCCGCGCCCCGCAACGCCACATGTGTACTTTCGGCGAGCAAAACCAAAGGGGGATTTAATTTCATTCATCGCATGGTTGAATCATGGAGCTTCGTCTGTCTACTATGGCTGTGATTACCAAACTCCGTGCCGCTATACTGTACCGCAAAGCTTTGGAAGCCCCCCCGCCCTGGTCGTTCGGCGTAAGCATATATACATATATATATATCAGTGACCAGTGACCAGTGACCAAGTATCGGCGGCGTTGTATTAGACATTCTTTTGCAGACGTAGCTTCGTTTCGGGCATGATGTTCGTCCCTGTCTTCCCTATCCTCGTCTCCTGACCCCGCGACAGGCTCGCCTTTTCTTTTCCCATTCCCAGCAGTCTTTCTTCAGTCCGTCGTTAGGTGAGAAGAATCTCGCTCGGCCGCCCACTCTTTCTGGAATTCCCTTCCGACTCTCTCCAGCCTCCCGGCTGCTCTCCTGGCTTCCCTCACTTCATCCGCCGAGCCGGCCACGACCACGCCGACAAGCATCGGCGCCGGCTCCTCTATCTTCCCTGCCGTGGCCCCGTCCTCAGCTTCCCCGGTCGTGGTCGTGGTCGTGGCTGTTGTCGATGTCGATGCTGCGCCTGTGGATGTGGTAGGTGCACCACTGGGTGGTGATTCGAGGTACGACTGCAGAACAACGGGTCCGCGATCGGGGTACTCGACCATGATACGCTGGGGTCGGCCGAGACCGGCTCGTTGGACGGCGGTTTGGGCGGTGAGCGCGGAGTTGGTGAGGACTGTGAGGGAGTTGAGGTGCGCGTTGGAGGAGGAGGAGGTGATGATGGGGTGGAGAGTCTGATCTGTAAGGTGGAGGGACAAGGTTGGATGTTGAGAGGGGAGGCTTGTCATTTTGACTTCATCGAGTCTTTCCACGTGCTTGGGGTTTCTCTCTTGAAAGTCCGCCCTCAGCTGATGAAACTATTGGAAACGAAATCCTGGTTTGGAAAGACAGTTGTTACCCAAGGATGGGGAAAGGCGTTCCTAAGTTTGGAGCTGGCGGCGGATGAGCGGCTTGGGAGGCGGAGAAACGCGAGGTGTGGCGGCATATGCTTCTGGCTTTGCGGCAGCAGGGGAGGAGGGGCTGGGGGCGCCTTCGGGTTGTTTGAGACAACAGAAATAAAGAATTGCCAAAAAGATTTGTTGGAAGAAAAGGATTGCTATGCAATTGCAAGAAACAATTGAGAGAGAAACAGACACTGTATGATAGTTGTTGACGGAATTTGGGGGCAGGTCCGTGAGGGTGAGATAAGGCGATAATCAGGGAGGAGCTAAGCATGGAGAAGGTCATGGGACAGGCGCATGACGTGATACCAAGCAGAGCGACGCGAGCAAAAGGAAGTTAAAGGACGCATGCAATGGCGGAATAAAGATTGGGAGGGCTTGACGTCCGAAAGAGGGGAAATTGGGATCGATACGGATGAGGGGAGGGGAGGAGAGGGGGGGGGGGCAAGGTCCGTTGGTGGAGAAGAACGTACGTACGTATGGTGGTCGATACCACGACAGACGAAGTGAGAGGAGCAACCAAGAGGAGAGTTCCTCGTCTGCAGGTGGTAAGGTATCCCGTACATTAGTTGGCCTTAGCATCGTGGGGGTAAGGAAGGTCGGGTTCAGGTTGGAGTGAATGAACAAGGGGTTCGTCACCGCGCAGCAAATGAGATGCGGGGGAGGCAGCTGACGGAGGGGGGGACTAAGCTGTGTTGGTGGTACTGTACTGTACATACATAGAGGCGTGGGTGGATATGCCAGTGTCAAAGCGGAAGTACTAAATGATAATGGAGGGGGCGGATGACGGAGGTTGAGGGGCTGAGAGGAGTGAAGGAAGATGAACCGGCGCGAGTTGTACGTGTCATTCATTTCGAGTAACGGAGTTGGTGTTAGTCTGACGATGTGGGATGCTCGGTGAAGAATATGCAGCAGTTGGCTGGTGCGCTGGTATCCTTCGGCTTATTTGATTGTGTTCTGACCTACGGAGTACTAGTAGCTACCTAGTTACAAGTTAGTTCCCTTCGGCACTTCGCCGCTTTCGTTCACTGGCCTGTCATTCAACTCGTCTCTTTGCATCTTCGATGAATGATGAATTGTTCTCCAAGTGGGAGTCGTGTGATGTTGCCGCGGAGACATCCGTCCGCTCCATCAGCCAGGGTCTAGGGACGATCCGGAAGATCGGATCGCAGAAGGCATCCCCTTGCTGGAACCTCATTCAGGAATGGGATCTGCAACAATTGCTGCTGGCCGGTGACGCCTATTATTGGTGCTCACTTTCTCACCATCCAAGACATCTTCCATGAACATGGTTTCCCCTTGTGTCTATGGTTCACTAGCCAATCCCTGATAGTCATCTCCTCCTGTTTTCGCCATTGACACTAGTACAGCGCCGTGTGATGCCTGCATCCCTGCTTGTTTAGGCGAGCGCCTTCTTCGCCATCTGCATAGCGCCCTCGAAGGTCTTGTTTCCTCCAATGAACCCTGCCGCGTGCACAAACACGCAGCCCTCGACGCCCGCAATTCCGTCCAGCTCCTGGTCCCGGAACCCTCTCCATGCCTCGGGAAGCGGCTTCCTTGACACGAACGAGTCCTTGCTTTCCGGCACACACTGGATCCTCCACTTGGATCCCGGCCCTGATCCCTCAGCATACAGAACGTACAGCACTGACGGCTTACCATCCTCGAGGTTGTACAGATGATCCTTCCATGGCACTGAGGACCCATCGAAGACGAGGATACGACCCTCGGAGTCGTGCTCGTGGCGCTTGCTGAAAGCTTCCTCAACAACAGCTCGGGCGGGCAGCCATGAGCCGGCGTAGTATGTCAAATCCGCCTCGAACTCTTCGCCGATTCGGGCACTCGCCTTCAGGAACTTCTCATCCTCAGCCTTCTGCGCCTCGTCCTTGTCCTCGGGCTTGGGGTCGTTCCAATTGGGGTTCAGGCGGCCGACAAGCGCACCGAGGCCGAACCCTCCATCGCTGAAACGCTTCTCGAGACCGGCCGCGGCGATTGCCTTGGGGTCGTAGACAGAGATACCATTGTCGTGAGCGTCGAGGGCCTCGATGAAGCTCTCGTAGATCTTGTTGTGAAGTAGCGTGACCTCGGCACTGTCCACAGGTCGGTTGAGCTTCTGCGCGATGATTTGACGGCCGAAATGGAGGAAGACAAGGCCAGCACTGGAGAGCTTGGTAGCACGGCCAGGGAAAGTCGTGTCGAAGCCACGCTGATGGTGGTCGAAGCGGTTGCGAGAAGCGTCGTACTCGCCGCCTACGTCGACCACGGTGTGGCAAGTCGCAAGGGCTTGAGGATCGCGCGTGCGGATAAGAGGAGAGTCACGGTAGTCGGGAAGCATGCGGAGCATGTGCACGGCAAGGGCTTCATCGGCGTGGAAGTGACCATTGTGGGTGCCAATGAGAGGGGCATCGGTCTTCAGACGCTTGGGTGCGGATTCGGCCATGGCGATTAGGGTGCGCCTGAACATGAACTGAAAAATATCGATTTGATTTGAAGGTAGCACCTGTACGACAAGGTTCGAATTGTGCTGGTAGAAAGGTAGGTTGTCGCGATTGAATGCTGAGTAGATGCAAGTTCGAGTCTGCAACTGGAGCAGAATTGGAAAAAGGTGGGCAGTGAATGGTGCATTCCTCTTGTGTTATCTTATCGTACTGTAGCTGCGAGCCCCACGGTGGGTCTGTATCATCCAGTGTTCGCCCAGCAACATCTCAAGGCTCAATAGGTATATAAAGCGAAGAGCAGAACAACTACGTTAGTTGAGTTCCTTCCCGGGTTTCTAAGTGGCGAGTGAAGCTCTTTGATTCCATCGTGAAGATCGGTGCGTCCTGTATACTGTACCCAGCCTCACCATCATGCATACGCTAAACAGAGCTTCCTGACCTCTGAGGGTCTTCTCTGACGGGCCGTCATAGGTGCGGGGCAGGTCAGGCTCCGGGCGGTGGGGAAGGGTGAGATGGCAGCACTTAACGCGCTGAGCCCCGTGCTGCCGCCTACCAACGCGTCTCCCAGCAGCAAGTGTTTCAAGATAAGGAGCTGTGGTTGCCGTTGAAGGGGTTTGGGCCAGAGTAGAGTTACTCGGAGAGCAAGTATCATATTCGTTGGACTCACGCACCCCGTGCATTTATGTTTGGCCACGCACAGAGCCAGCCAGATTGCGCAAGCGTTGGAAGGCCACGCTCAAGCTGCGTCAGTGCAACCTGGAACATCAAGGTCCCTGGTCAGATTATGGTCCAAGCAAGCAAAGCTCGGGTGAGTGCTGGATTAGTCAATAGTAGCCTTGGCTCACCGATTCAAACACCGTGAGGGTACACTTCGCCCGTAACCAACATACTTTCTCCTGGCGAACCAGATGACCTAGGCGGCCTAAACCCAAGGTATCCCACGTCCTTCTGCCTTTGCCTAAACTCCGCCAGCCGCCGGCGCCTTATCTTTTCTTGCTCGCCTGGAGAAAACTGTACTTCTTCCTGCTGGCCAACCGCTGGTTGGTTGCCTATCAGCTTCACCTTTCTGCAGTCCATTCACGCTCATCACGTGTCGCTTCCCCTCCAACTTCTCGCTACGCCTATCTTACCTCACCTCAGCTGCCTGCCGCCCCTCACCTTCGACCAACACACTTCCCCTCCCATCATAACCGTGACTCTAATTCCGCTTTTCTTCAACAACCAACTTTCTGCCATCTCTTGCGTTTTCATCCCTGGCGTCACGAGTTCAGGCTCATCCGAATCCTGATAGCGCCTCGAACCGGCGATCTCGCTGTCCATCATGGCCGAGCTCATGCCGAAGAACCATGATGAGGGTAGGCCGGCTTCCCGAATTCCTCCACTACTGCGTGCACTCGTAATTATCTTCCTGGATTCAACGTTCTGACCTTAGTATTATCACAGTTCTCATTACCTTGACGGATAAGTCGAAAGATGCACCAAAGTTCCTTTCTCGAAGGCTTACTCTGAGCGCCGAAACCAATACCTGCCAGGTCGGGCGCTCCAGCTCGCGATACAACACCGGCCTCTCCGCCTCACCAACGAATGCATGGTTCGACAACGCTGTCATGTCAAGAGAACACGCCGAGGTTATCTGGGACCCAGCCACACAGGTATGTAATTTAGGTGCTGCCCTATGTTTAGTGATGGCTGGCTTATACAGGATCGTGAACATTATGCATGTTGCTGACCAGAGGGGTGTAGCTTGTTTCCATCCGCGATACTGGCTCGCTTCACGGCACCTCTCTCAACGGCTTTCAGCTGCCGCCCTGGACCAAGAAGAGGGTTCAGGTTGGTGATATTCTCAAGTTTGGTGCACCAGTTGAGAAAGAGCTGAAAGCGTTCCACCCGTCCGAGGTGCAGATTAGCAGCATTGATCTCGGCCCACCTCCGTACGTCTTCCCCCAACTCTGCTAGCATCGAAATTGTCTAACACCCTTGTCGCAGGCTACCGTTAAGTAAACCTCGAACGAATACCTTTACCGTGCCAGACGAGTCAGAGGTCGAAGAGATCGGTGATGATGTTCATGTTGAGGAACTCGACAGTGATAGCGACGATGGTGGCGTTGTCAGAAGCGCGAAGCTCGTGCAACAGACTGACTTCCGCCCCCTCGAGACACCTGAGAAACAGGGCTATCCAACCACGATCGACCTGACCGAGGAAGTCAACGAGGAGATCCCAGTGCGCGAGCCTGAGCCTGTCGTATCTGAGCCGACTCCACCGACCGTGAGAGTTGAACGCACATGCACGACTACATTCGCGCCCGCTCTCAGGTTCCAGAAGCTGCCTTTGACCTCGGATGAGCTTCTCGGCGAGGAAACATCGTCTGAAGCTATGGCAAACTTTCAGTCCGAGCCAGAGATGTCATTCTCACCTGACAGCAGTCCCTTGGCAGACATCATTGACGACAGTTGCGAGGCCAATAAGGCTACCACTTTGTCGGATCCTTTTGGAGCCACAACTCGTCCTCCACCTCCTCAGCCCAAACAGTCCATCATTGAAGCGTCTCCGGATATGACAAATATTATGTCTCTCGCGGAGTCGTACCGGTCTCTACATGGCACTGCTGCTCACAGGCCTCTCTCATACCTTGAGCGATTGACTGCATTCGAACGAGCGAAGGCTTCAGTTTCTGGTACAAAACGGAAGTTCGCTGATTTTGAAGGACCTGACCCAAGAACATGCTTCAAAGATATGGATGCCAAAGCCTTGGAGCAAACCGAGGGTGTCAACCTAGCTCAATTAGCAAGCGGTGCCACATCGGACCACAAGGACTCAAGCTCGCGCAATGAGACTGCCACTACTCAACAGTCACCTGTCGCTCTTCAAAGAGACATTCCCGTCGCAGCAAATCAGCCAGAACGGCCTAGGAAGAGGATTCGTCGCGTCGCCGAAGCCATGGGCTACGCCGCTCTCGGAGGTATTGCAGTCATGTCTGCACTGATTGCTACTGCCCCAGATCTGTGACTGCTTCGATTGAGTCGCAACGCGCATGGACTCAAACCTCAAGGGTTGAATTAAGAACAAATGATACATTTGCTGCGAGTCTGTCGTGTGTGTCCGCAGACCTCATGGTTATGATTTGCTTTTTGGAGGATGGCGTTCGGAAAGGTTAGGGATATCACGCAGGCTAGGTGCTTAAGATGATTGTCTTTCTTGACGAGACACAGGCGTTGCAGTTGCGTTCACGTTCTTTGAGAGGCCGTTGAGCTTCTGTGCCTAACAAGCAGGCACCAGTCTGCAATGAAGACTCTGTTATCAAGTTTATGTGGAGCGCAAGATTGTCCAAACTCTGAGTGAGCCAAGAACAGGGAATTCGGAAACATTTGATGATCAAGAGCTGCAACCTCCCTATCGTGCACGAGACGAAGGGCTTCGCCAACAGTAGTATACGCTGAGACGCTTTGACACCCTTGAAGCGGTGGTCTTTCCGTTTTGTTTCTGAGAAGCCAAAGGATTCTTGAAGATGAACACATGCTGTCGCCTCTCCTCCCAGGCTTTTCAGCGTCGACACACATAGCATCATTTTAGGCCCTCATGCTGGACCCGGAGGTACTTCCTCCTCCACCGCCCCTGGGAGCAGATGGCGAAGAGGGTGATCCCGGCTCGGCGGTTGGAGGAGAGGATTCGAGAGGCGAGGTGTCGACGTAGGACGTGGAAGAGGGGATGACTCGGACGAAGGTGTTGTCACATTTGGTGCAGTAGTTGCCTCTAAAGATGACATTAGATATCAACACCAGTCAATCAAAGACACGAGAGGGGGATGCATCGCGTGTGGTTTACTTGATCATGCTGCCCATGGAACAACTGTCGCAGGAGGCAAGCTGGTGGCCTTGGGCAAGGGCTTGATACAATGCGTTGATAGATGTGTTGGCTGACATGATTCAGGACGTGTGTGGGGAAAGGGAATCAGTATTCACCTTCGTTGGTCACGTAGCTGAACCCTCGGACTGATGGCTGGTCAGATATGAGTTATCTTCCACGGCCTGCTTACACGGTCAGCCAGCCTGGATGCTGGACCCGATGAGGGTGCTCTTCTGGGTGAGTACTCCAGTCGCCGAGTCCGCCTTTTCGAGCTCCATAACGAGAGGAGGATTCTGAGTGGTACTGGACAGCTTCTTGGGGATTTCCTTGGCCCGGTTGATCGGATATCAGCCTGACGATATGATTTCCTTGGCAGAGCTATGGCATGATGGACAAGCCCCTCCTGACCGATGTAGACTTCGAGGGGGGGGGGAGGGGTGCTGCCTTGGGCGAGGGACTCGGTGGGTGTGTGAGCAAACTCGACCAATATATCATCAGCCCGCCATGATGGACTCGAAGCTGGTTGGTCCAAAGGAATGCATCATCTGACCGCTTTTCCTGGACGCCTTGGCCACGACAATAGGCTATCGATATTACAGCCGCAGTGAAGGACTTGGGATTTCCTTGCACACACAGTCTGATCTGCAAGTAGTGGATGGAGCTGAACATGAAAAGTCTCCATTCAGCCAGGATTGATGAACAGGGTGGCGGCGCAAGGCAGCTCGGGACGATGCCACCTCGGTCAAGATGGCTGACCTGCAGTTGAGCTTATGAAGACCGGCTTGTGGGATAGTCTAGGTACTGAGCGAGGATTCAGATCAATGACCTTCAGAGTGGGAAGATTGGTGTGGGCTACCTGGAGCCTCAGGCTGCCTTGGTAAGTAAGGGTGTACATGAAGGCCCTCATCCGAAGCTCAGGTGTAGTGGAAGCGCCTCTATTTGTCTGTTGAGTTGGTGTTTTCAGGCATTTGGGCGGTAGGTATGCAGTTGATTGTATGGGGAAACAAGTCCAATCAAAATAAACCCTTGAGTCTGGCAAGTCTGTGGTCAGAGCCTGAAATGCTGGCGGTTGAAGACACAATCAGATCTAAAGGGTGGTGTGAGGCAAAAGCAGTTGATTATATTATTGTGACTGGATTTTTTTTATTTGAACTTTTTGGACAATTCAGCAGTTCTCTCTCTTGATAACTTGTTTTTATAGACTTTATTCACTCCTTTTCTTGCACTTTTTCCACCACTCTGCGAACATTTAGAGGAATCCGCTGCACTTGACGCTTCATTGACCAGGCGGCGATCTTACTATGGGAACTCGATGTGAATCAAATCTAGACAAAAACACACACCTACAAGAAATCATCCAAGAACCCAAGGAAGGCATAGAAAGTGAAAGTGAATCATGACCGCATCAAGTCCATCGTGAAGTTTGTGGATCGTAGGGTAGCCCAAACCACCACGGCTGCAATCGCAAAATGTCAAGCGGGTTTGGATTTAGGAATCGTCGCGCCTCCAAGCCTGCCTGCCCTCGGACACTTCAATCTGGACCATTTTCACGCGGGGATCCCTTCTTCACACCGCCGACTCTGCCATGTCCTTGCTCCGCGGCGCAAGACCTACCACTCTTCCAATAGCATGAGCTAGGCGTCCTGGGCGAATCCAGACGTTGCATTCGCCATGTCCGTCATCTTGTGTACAGGTAAGAAGGACCTCTCTCTCTCTCTCAGCCTTCCATCGGGCAGACAGAGCGCAAGCCGATGCGCACCCTCATGATGGACACCGGCTGAAACGTATCGTTCTTACGCTTTGCCCTGATTTAGCTGGTTACGACCACACGATCCGGTTCTGGGAAGCCCTCTCCGGCATTTGCTCGCGCACGATCCAGCACCCCGACTCGCAGGTCAACCGCCTCTGCATCTCGCCCGACAAGCGCTTCCTTGCCGCGGCCGGGAACCACTACATCAAGCTCTACGACATCAAGTCCACGAACCCGAACCCGCTGCTGACGTTCGAGGGTCACACGGGGAACATCACCGGCGTCGCCTTCCACTGCGAGGGCAAGTGGATGGTCAGCAGCTCCGAGGACGGCACCGTCAAGATCTGGGAGACGCGCACCGGTGCGATCCAGCGTAGCTACAACCATGGCTGCCCTGCCAATGATGTGGTCATCCACCCGAACCAGGGCGAGATCATCAGCTGCGACCGCTCTGGAAGTGTCCGCGTCTGGGACCTGGCCGAGAACAACTGCTCCCACGACCTGATCCCCGAGGAAGACGTGTCGGTCTCGAGCGTCACTGTCGCGAACGACGGAAGCCTGCTCTGTGCGGCCAACAACGCAGTATGTCCCCATCACCATCATGGGCTTGAGATCGTCTCTGGGAAAGCAAGCAGCTAAACTAACATTGGGGGTGGTGGTGGAATTTCAGGGCAACGTCTTCGTCTGGCAGCTCATCCAGTCCTTCGACCGAACGCAGCTGTTCCCCATCACGCACTTCAACGCCCACAAGGAGTACATCACGCGCATCCTCCTCTCGCCAGACGTCAAGAAGCTCGCGACCTGCAGCGCCGACCACACGGCCAAGATCTGGGAGGTCAAGGACCTGACTCCGCAGCAGGACCACGAGGAGGCCAAGCCCTTCCCCCTGGAGGCCACGCTCACCGGCCACCAGCGCTGGGTCTGGGACTGCGCCTTCAGTGCCGACTCGGCGTACCTCGTCACGGCGTGCTCGGACCACTACGCCCGCCTGTGGGAGCTGCACAGCCAGCAGATCATTCGGCAGTACAACGGCCACCATAGGGGCGCGGTGTGTGTTGCGTTGAATGACTACTCCGAGACGAGATAGAGAGAGACGTGTCCCATGCGAATGGCACATGGGGCGAGATGTATGTCAAGACATTTTGATTACGGTTTTTGAGGAGGGAACCTACCGGCGTTTTCGGTCATGAATTGCTGCTTTCATCCTAGCCTAGACAGATACTTGCAAATGATCAGTTCTGTGGGATAAAGTGGTGAATATCCTACGACAAATGAAAGGCATTCAACAAAGCTTCACGTCCACATATATGGAATGTTCATGGGGTTAATGCATCTCAATTCGCTGGCTTTGGCTAATCAGAAGTAACTAGATTATCGGAGCGCCGGATGTAAAAGTTCCTGGGGGATCAAAGCCATCTGGACGGCGATTAGGATTCCATCTGCTGAAGACGCTCCTTGGCAGACTCCTTTGCCTCCTCAGAAACCTTGGGGTTATTCAGCGTACTAATGACACAAAAGAATCAGCTTCTGCAACAATGCCACTAACGGACTGGGGACAACTGACGCCTTGAGACCACCAGCAACGTTGTTAGGGTTCTTCTCCTTGTTATCGTCGGCGCTGGGGACTTTTTATACACATGGTCAGTCAGTCATGCAAATGAGTTCAAGGCGGGAGACAAGGCAGTCGTACCATCACCGCCGTTGAACTCGTTTTCGAGGACCTGCTTGGAGTGCTGCTTGGACTCTTCCGAGGTGTTGGGGTTGTTGATGTTGGCCTTGTGGCCACCGGCGATCTGAGCCTCAGACATGATGGATTGAGAGATTGGTTGGTTGGTTGGTGGTTGGGGAAGGGTTGGATAGTTTGACTGGTTGGTTGACAGTGTTGAATGTTGTGATGATGAGAGGAAAGGATGGTTTCTGGTTCGAGGGAACGAATGCTCATCTTATAGACAATTCTGTCCACACGGCTTTGCCCACGGCCAATATGGCTACAGACCTGAGTTACTATGAGCTTGGGCCAGTGAAGGACCACTTAGTTGAGATCATTGACGCAATTCACTCGAGTGAAAGCTCTACCGATCGAGTCTCCCCTGCCTCGGGATGCACGGCTAGATCACCACGCAAACACCGCATCTCTCGATCCCCTTCTCAAAGCTCGGATGAGCTGCCCTCACTCGTGACGTCCTGCTTATAGGATCAGCCGCTCATCGAAATAAAGGGACATGGGTCGGCTTAAGACTTCATCCCTGATGTACGCCGTGAATTGACGCCGCAATGGTCATAGTCAGAAGTTCACACGCCGGTAGTTGCTCCGTGTCAGCACAAAAGCAGAATGAATAGGAATGAGATGATTCGTCAATGGATGTCTGGAGCTTAGGGGAGCTAGGGAGAATGATCGTCCGCAGGGTTATCGATCGATGACATGCTGAGTGAGATGTGCATAAAGGCGAACAAGCATTGACTAAAAAGACAATGCATATGACGAGGCGCCTATCGTAGTATTGTACAAATGCATTGACGAGGTGCAAATTCATTGATCCCGTCAGATATATGGAGGCAGAATCGAATGATTGCCCAACGTTATGTTCCTTTGGAAGGGGGAAGCACCATAGAGCTCCCTTTCCCGCTGGCTTGTTGTGGCATAGACGGCATCAGCACGTCGTTCGCTTCTTCGTCTCATGGCATTAAAGCTCCCAGTCTACCTGCACACTTGAAACAGGGCAAACGGAAGTGATCGAGAATCTTGTCGATCACACGAATTGGCATGATACCCGACGACGCTAGCCCCAGGAGCGGCGTAAGGCTAGCCGGTCCAAAAGCTCCGGCGTCGACAGAGTGATACGTCTTAGACATTGGACAAGCAAAGGTTTTCTTTGTAGTTTTGCAACACGCGTCGATGTACGTGTGCAGGGTTCGGGCGGTGAGACTTTGGCAGCAAATTGATGAATCATCAAATCGAGACGCGCTGCATTGGGATCTGGCGGCTGCGCGAAGTTGACACGAAGTCCCGTGAGCTGATGAGATTGATCGCTTGATGCTCAAATGGAAGACTGTCAGCTAGTTAGTCGACTGGCTTTACAAATCTGGGGTTGGTTCATCCATCACCAACTTCTGGTGGTCGAGGACATCCGTTGTGAGCGGTGCAATATGCACTCACGTCATGCCCTCCAACCAACAGTGTATATTGTTGACCACTTAGAACATCAATTGAGGCACCTGATTCGTGGACAATTGTCGATGCTCTATCGAACTTCGGTATCTCTGGTTTAGCTGCTGATGCTTTTGCAACAAAGGATTCGTGCCTGCTCTTGGCAGGCCAGCCTCGTGTGTTCCTAGTGGACGACGAGGAGCTCTCAACTCCCAAAATGCCATCATAAGGTCATTCTCGCTTGCCGTATGTAGAGGGCATTCTGCATTGCTCCAATCGGAACAAAGAGGACTGTTTCCTTCCAAGAGGCCCTAGGCAGTTTGCCGTCGCATCGTGCCTCAATAGTGTCAATCTTTGACCTTCCCATCTGCATGCCAGTCGTGGGAACCATGCAGCTAAGTCGAAGCCATGGATATTCTTGTCAATGCATTGGCGGACATTTCCCACTCCTCGTTTGATAAACCATCCGAGTCCTCAGGGAGTGAGTGCCAGCATCGAAGCGATGACGGAGACGATGGCGTCGTTAGGCGGTGATGGGTGTCCAGCTCTACAGGGATCATTGCCAGAGGTGGGTCAGGGCCTGTCAGCCAATCATGTCGTCAGGCAGCTGCCCAGCCACACCCTGTCGCGGGTCCCGCCTATGCGGTCCGCTTAAGCCACCTTTGAGGCTATGTCTACCATCCGGACCAACCACTTTTGCTGACGACGACCCTGCTTCAACTGCAACCAGAAAGCCTTCATCTCAACGGCTGCCCGGAACCGTCCCAAACCAAGGCCTGCCACGCTATTGCTTCCCGTCTTGCCCTGGACTGCCTGACCGTTGGGTGCATGCACTATCGATTCCACAAGGCTGATACACTTTCCTCCTTGCTTCAACGTGGCATAGTCAGCCCCCCCCCCCCCCCTGAAACTGAACAGGCCGGATTCCAGGGAGACGTCGATAACCTCATTGGGCCGACGACACACAACCAACCATGGCAGACCAAGACAAACCCCCGGTCTTCAATTACATTCTCAGCTTCATTCTCGTCGGCATCGCTTGGGGGCTCACCACCCCGTTCATCCGCCGAGCTGCCCGTACTCACACGCCTCCTCCACACGCCGTCCTGGATAGCCCTGCCGTCAAGGCAAGCTGGCTACGGTCCAAGCTGTACGGAGCCTTCTTCGCTGTCGTCGATCTGTTGAGGAACCCGCGCTATGCCGTGCCGCTGCTTCTGAACCTGACAGGTAGCGTGTGGTTTTTCCTCCTCATTGGCCAGGCTGGTAAGTGGTGCTGTGCTGTTGCTGGTGCTTCGGGCTCGGCTGCTACCCATGTGGTTGCAGCCCTATTGGGCGGGTTTCCGACCTTTGTGAAGATTTCGCCACTGACAGCTTGCCCAATAGAGCTTAGTTTAACCGTCCCTATCGTGAACACGATGGCATTCCTATTCACCGTTTTGGGTGAATGGTATGTCGAAGGCAAGGTCATCAGTAGAGGTTCGTTCGCTAGGATTCGGAAGACCCGGTTTTGATGCTGACTGCTATTTCAGACACCGGCATAGGCATGCTCCTATCGCTCGCCGGCATAGCCCTTTGTGTACAGAGCAAGCGATGAGCCAATGGAGTCAGAGAGTCAAACATTAATCAATTCATTTTGCCCATGGATATCATACGCGTCCCGCCCGGTCTAAAGAAGACATGATTCGTCAAAAAGATGCGGCTTTCAAAGCCTGATATCTTCCTCGCAGTCGTTTTCGTCCCGGCTCCCAGCGCCATCCCAGTTTTCTGCGCCAGGCAGTTTCCTTTTCCCTGTCCCTGTATATGCTCATTATGCCCATCGGTCTGGGTCATGCTCGTCATTGCCTCGTGTCATGGGACGATTCAACATCCCAGAGCATCGTGCTCGTCTCTCTCTTCGTCCCCTCTTGTTGCACAGCTATCACTTCATCATCGTGATCGGTTCGAAAGCCAACGCACCACCCTTCTCAGGCTCGGGTCCTCTCCCGCCCAACGGCCTTGCGCAACGTCCGAAGCTTGCAATTGCTCATACACGTACTCGTCCGTGATGAACGACAGCTCCTGGAACACGGGGTCAGCTTCTCCCGCCAGTAGATGCCATCCCTGGAAGGAAGACCTACCGAGCGCAGTTGCTGATCACACTGGCGAAGGTAGCTGTTGTGCTTGGACGTCGGTCTCTGGCCTTGCAGTATTTGGTCGCGCAGCTCGACCCAGCGCTGCGCGGCTCCCTGGCGGAGGTAGATCTTCTGTGCTTCGTGCCGTCTGGCATATGCGTCTAGCAAGACCCTGCAAGATTTGGTACTGTCAGCTTCAGTCCACCCCAAAAATAGCACTCGTTACATTGGAAGGCGCATACTGCTTGAGCTCGGCTTTTTGCTGTTCGTCCTCTCCGCCTCTCCCGGTCGGAACGGTGGTGTCTGCCGCGCAATCGAGAATGTGCTGCCCATCAATGGCGCATTGACGAAGAGCTGCCCAGCCCTCGGTATGGTAGTCGTCTGGGTGTGCAGGCTCGGTGGGTGCTGCAGCAATGTAATACTGGAGAGTGCGGAAGTCATCAAGGATCTCGGCAACTCTAGCTGTCCGGAGAGGGTTCCCTATACGACCTTGTCAGCGAGGTGGAATTATAATGTGTGGGAAGAAGGGCAGTTCCTTACAGCCGTCCATGACGAGGCTAGCAGAAAGCAAAATTACAAGAGCAATTAGAAAGATGGGAACTCAGGGCCATGTACAGACGATCAACGTCAGAAAAGGGAACGGGTGTGGCGAGATGCTAACGAAGGAAAACCAGGAGTAGGAACGATACAAGAATGGCTTGGTGGCTTGAGTGATTGTACAGCTTTCTTCAAGATGAGGACCTCAAGCCCTTTTGTACATCGTGACATTTCAACGCCATGGACAGCTTCCCGTCCAAATAGCTCCAGCAAAACCCCTCCCTTTGGGGAGCATGGCACACAAAGCTTAGCTACCTAGGCGGGTGTGATGCCCATGCGACCCTGTCAGAAAAGCATCCACCATTCTCAACTACACCCCGAGAGCATGGCAACGAAACCTTTACTACATACTCCCCTCTAACTGTTCAAGCTTTCCATATATCCACCCTCCTCCCCCAGAGAGAGAAGAAGAAGAAGAAGAAGAAAAAAAACCACTCGCAAGAGCCTATAAGAGGCCAGCTAGGATGTGCGATCAGCTCTCGACTGGCAGGAGCCGCGCAGCCAACCAGCGTGCAGCACAGCCCTGTCCACAGAGATCGTGGACATGATGGGGGTTAGAGGAGGAGGAGGAGGCTAGCTAGCTTAATGCTCCTAAAGTCCGAGGAACCGATGGATACTGTACCAACAAAGGGGCGTCCCAGCAGGCGTCTGTGCGTGCGGGCGACGAGGGGAAGGGGGTTCGTTTTGTTCTGTTTAGTGCACAACCAAGGGTTGGTCCAATGGAAGCACACGATGGCGCATTTCGGAGGGAGCCGATTCAAAGTCCGAGTCAAGCAGCTCCAAAAGGTGGGAATCATTCGGATGAGCTGCGAGTCGTTCGGGGGAGGGGGGGGGGAGAGGAACTTCGTCTCCGATCTAGTAGAAATCATGGTACGATCCCGCGCTTCACACCCGAGAAGAAACAAAGCCATTAATAGCACCGCACAATGGCCAATCTATTGAATTTCCCCCTCCACCGGCTAGGCGACTGCGCTTCAACAACGGTGGTGGTGGGTGTGGGAATGCGTGACCCGTCGGTTCCCTCCACGGGGCACACTACAGTACACTACATACACTACACTACATACACTACACTATGTACATACACCACAGTTACCATAGGCCCAAAATCGTCACCAGGGGACCACATCTGCTGCAAGCCCTCAGCTTGTCCCATGAACTGCTGCAAGGCACATCCCAACCCTCACCTCACCCCTGGGCACGCCAGTCCCGCCAACTTCGGCCGTCCGTCCCATGTGCGCATATGTGTGTTTCTGGCCCCCCCTAGCGCAACAGTGGCGCATCGGACAAAGCCCCAAGTCCAAAAAGCCCTGTAGAGCTTCTTCCCCCCGTAGGCTTGCTGCCGGCGTGGGATACGATAAGGCGTAGGCCACATGGCTAGCTGGAAGCTGAAGATCCCAGAGGACAGGGGTGAGCATGGACCACATGAGCCTCTTAGACGACAGTCCTGCTCATCGCCTGAGCCGCTCCAGGCTACCTACCTCGTTGCTTCTGCGGATTCTTCGTCATGCCTCTCTCAGGCCGCACATCTCAGAGCCTTGCACTCTCGCTACCCCGATACGACGGCATTGTGTTGCAGATGCAGGACATCCAGCCTGGGCGCAACCGGACCTTGCCATTGGATGGATACCTATGCAGCACTGAGCGACTAGGGTACCTGCCGCTTCGGCCGGAAGGGAAGATGAAAGCTTGTAGTACTGTATTTACTTGCACACGCAGCATGACATCTAGTTGTAATTGTTAACACACGGGATAGGGGGCCGTCACGACCACACCCTCCCACCCGGGCGGCATGGGCTATCCTCCTGCAATCCTTCCCATGCCCCCCGGCTTGGCAGATGGCAGATCCCCCGACATCATCCCACGAATTGTCAGTGTCAGACCCAACCCCCTTTCGGGCTCCCCGACGTCGAATCTGTCAAAAGCAATCCCAATCAGGATCCCTTGCCTTCGATGCGACACCCCTTGGGCCACATGACTTGCCTGTTTTGAGCGCATCATCCAGCCTTAGTCCTTCTCTGCAATCGCTTGTAATCTGTCATCAATCTCATCCTCTGTCAGCATCCGGAAGCCCGGCTCTGTGCCCTCCTTGCCATCCGCGCGCGGGCCACCAACGATGCCGATCTCGATCTCGCCCTTCTTGAAGTCCATGCTCAGCACTGTGCTGAGGGTGGTGATGGCCAGCTCAACAACCTCCTCCCATGTGCCCTCGGCGTGGTCTTTGTTGCGCAGCTTCTTCTCAAGGTGATTGAGGGCCTCCTGTTGCTTGGGACCAGCTGCGGTACCCTTGTAACCAATGTAGTATCCGGCCGGATCACACTTGAAGAGCTGAGGACCGTACTCAGAGTCGAGTGAGATGATGGTTGTGGCGACACCGTAGGGTCGCATGTAAGCCTATCAGTACATGTCAGCTGACCAGTAACCCAGATCTGCCATCAGCCTCGCCATAGCTGAGGGATGGCTCTTCGTATCATTGCAAAGGACGTACGCGCTGCGTGTAAACTTGGCTGATGTTTGCCAGCCTTTTGGCGAGGGCATCAGCTGGCATCTCGTAACCAAACTTGTAGCGGAACTCGGCCGCCTCGCCCTGAGCTCTTTGGGCGAAGGCCCTCGCATCTGCGATAGAACCAGTGATGACGCACCCGACAGAGGGGGACAGCTGGAAGATGTGGGAGACGGACGCAGGATCGATCAGCTTGTCCTGGAAGATGGTAAGCAGCTGAAAGCATAGGCCTGAAGTAATATCGGCTGCAAGACGCAAGGTGATAGACAACTTACGGGGACCTTCTTCTGCGAGAGGACGACTGCGCAGTCCTTTCCACGCACACCCACTGACATGATGTTGGCAGCTGTGATGGCCTTGAAGGCATACTCTGTTCGCAAGTGTCAGCCGAGCGGTGTCCTTGTAGCATTTCACCATCGTGATGGTGGCCATGCGATCTTTCGAGTTCAGATGGCAGCTGGCAGATAGACGTACCGACTTGGTAGAGGCGACCATTGTCGGCGAAGATGGTAATGTGTCGGTCGTAAGCACCAGCTGTGATGTTCAGGTCAGCTTCTGTGGACTTTCGCAGCGGAGCCATCGCTTTCAGCTGAGCAAGAGGGAGCTGGACTCGGCGTACCAGACATTGTGACGGATTGTCGAGGCCTTGACAGGCGCACGGATGGGGTTCGGTGATGCTGTACAGCTCGAAGAGTATGTTTGATGAGAGACGAGGCGGCTGAGAGAGGTTGTAGTGGTGGGGAGCCGTGATTCGGGAGTCGAAGTCGTTGCTGTGGTTGGTGGGTGATGATGGTTGGTGAGCTTGGAGGTTTGGACGCGTTAGCTGCAGCTTGCCTGGAAGCACCACTGCAACAAACTGAACTGCCTGGGTGGCTCTGGTAGCGTCAGAGCTGCTGGCGCCTAGTGAGCGAAGGAAGCTTATGGATGCCTGATTCTGTACGAGGCATCAACATTTGGCTGGTGAGCTTGCGGCTAGTCCTACTTGGGACCCAATTGAAGACAAAAAGACCGAGGACAAGCTGCACCAGAGTAGGTGCAACAGTGACTGAAGCTAGGTCGTCATAAGCTGCTATTTAGAGATCAATTGAATTAATTATAGGTTTACGTAACTACCTTTATGTGGTGTATCACCTTTTTAATACAAATTACGCCCAGTAGTGCGTTGAAAGAATGCCATAGGTGTCAGTCCTGCTCGCATGACCATCCTCAGTTATTGTGTCACCCCTCTACCGTTTTCCCACCCACCTTACGGCAGAGACAGCGGGGCTATCCGCCCCAAACCGCCAACCACTTGCATTAAAACTGACACACTCCAACCGTCGTCGCCCAAAGGAAGAAAAAAAAAAGTTGAAGCGTCGTTCACTCACTCAACCACGAGCCTCAACATCGCGTCCTCTCCCAGAATCAGCCAACATAACCACCAGCCACATCATCATCGTGCGTGTCGGTCCCTGTCAGCCTGAAGCAGGATTCATCGAAACGTTCTTTTCTTTTTCGACACATCGCCAGAGCCTTCTTCACAGAGATCAGCAGCACGCGAGTGAAACGGCGGTGCACCACTGGTTTCCTCTTGCTGCAAAGCAGCCCAGGCGGTTCCCACTTTCAGTCTTGTCTGGCTGCCCAACCAAGAGAGGGTCCCCAGCGTCATCCCTTTGAACACAGGCTTCTTCTCTGCTAAATTGACCGACTTTTAAGGGAGTTGATCCAATTCTAGAGAGGTTGGAAAAAGAGCGCATTAATTGCCCTTCCTTGTGTGTCAAGCCACCCTTGATCATCTAAACCCCTTCGCTGCCCGACCATCCATCCCCCCATCCCACACCATGAGTTCCGCCACCGAATCCTCCCGGGTTCCGGCCTGGAAAAGGTTGGGCTTGAAGCTCAAGCAGCCGGACTCTGCATCTGCATCTGTGTCTGCTGCATCTCCCGCCCGGCCCGCCTCCGTTGGGCACCAGCACCAGACTCCCAAGAGAAAACTTGACGCCCACGCCCCGCCGGGCTCTGCCGATGACTCCTCCAAACGGCCTCGAAGGGAGGATTCCAGGAATGTTGCTGCCGGCCCGGCGAGGCATATCAAGTCCAAGTCCGTCTCCTTTGGTGACACTCCCACCAAGGACGATCTTATCAACCACTCTTCTCCCTCTCATCAACCCTCATCCTCCGTGCCAGCCACCTCAGCACTCTCAAAGTCCAAATCTCCTCTCGGTACCAAACAGGCCGCCAAAGAATCTGCAAAGAAGAGCAAAGGTCCGGCAAAGAAGCAGAAACCTCAACCCCCACTTGATCTTACAGCTGCACTCCAGTACTTGAGACAGTGGAAGACGTCAAGGGATACCTGGAAGTTCAACAAGAACCATCAATCTGCTCTCATCAAACACGTCTTCGACGACAACGCCATCCCCACATCGGACATCACTACGTTTTACGAGTATATTCGTGATCTCAAGGGATTCGTCAGAACTCGGTTGAGGGAGTCGGCCATGGAGGTTAGGGCCCACGATCAAGCCATCGGGCCCAAGGGCTTCCCTACGGGCACCAAGGATGTCGATGCGAAGCAGAGCACATACGAGACTATGCTGGCCGATTTCTTCGGTCCTCCTCCTGGATACAACAAGCGCAAAGCCTTCGACGAAGCAGAATACATCTCCACGTCAGAAGATGCCGACATCATTATTCGAAGAGTCATCAAGCGCATGCGTGCCGAGCTCATCCTCGACGATCTTTCTGACAGCGGTGAGACCGACGCCTCAACCACATCAACCACCAACACCTCATCCGGCGCCTCATCCGAGACCATCACAGGCAGCGATGCCAACCTGAACACCGCTGAAACTGCGGTTGATGCAAAGAGAACAACCCTTACCAGTGCCACCGCTGGCAAGCGTAGGAGGAAGCTGCGCACCAATGTCGACGACAGTAGCAGCGATGAGTCGGAGTCTGACAGCGACTCGGACACCAGCAGTGATGATAGCTCCTCCGATGAGTCTGACGAAGACGATGAACCAGCAAGGACTCGCGACGGCTACGAGTCCTCAAGCAGCTCTTCCTCATCGTCGTCCTCTTCTTCAGGAGAGGATAGCGATTCGGAAGCAGACTCGGACGAAGAGGAGCTGTGACGGAAACTTGTTATGAACATATGATGTTTGGAGACCTGTGTCAGATCATTTTTTCCCCAGGGGGATGGTCGTCATTCAGGGATGAGCGTGTTTTGGAAAGCACACAGCATGGGGACATGGGCATGCTTTCATCTACACTTGGGCATGCCAGCCTCATTGTCATATAAACTGTATTGTGTAGACCTGCGAGGGTCTGCATCTCACATTTTCTTTCAGAGTCTTTAGATTAGAACACTCTAGATTAGATACCCATGGCGCCTATTCTTCAAAGAAGATACGTTTCACATCTTTCTTGTCAACTTCCCTTCTCTCGTGGGTTGCAGAATGTGCGATTCGAGTGAGACCTTTCTCTTTCATCTACAGACATGTACCATCATCAAGCGAAGACCTTGGTGAAGCCCTCCGCTGGTGGCTGCAACCAGTTCCGCTGATCATATCTCTTTCCCTCGTTCTCAATGACATGGAAAGTGTAGATGATCCTCCCCTTCTGGCTAGTGTTTCTCTCGCTCTTGTGCAGCAGGTTGCCGTGAATCAGAACCAAGTCCCCGGCCTTCACCTCCCCAGGTACATACTGCCCGTCCTCATGCTTGTCACCGCCGTACTCCAATCCCATGCCGTCCCCCGGCCCCGGAAACTGCGCCCCATCGTTGTCGATCATCATGGTCCCCTCGTTGAACGGCTTGCGCACAAGCCGCTGGCCGACGGGCGCCCACTTGTGAGATCCAGGCAGGAAGCTCAGGCACCCGTTCTCGAGGGTCGCGTCCTCCAGAGCGTACCAGAAGCCGACTGCTGACGGAGGATCCGTGTACAGGAAGGTCGAGTCCTGGTGGGGAGGAACAGCGCCGCCGATCTCAGGCTGCTTGCAGATGATCATGCTCTGCAGACACCTCGGGTCCTTGAAGCCCAGACACCTCGCCACGTCGGCAGCACTGACATCCCCGTCACCACCCCGGATCAACCGGCCGAACGGCTCCGACAGTCCATGCAAGTAATGGCCAATCTTGTTCACCGCTCTCTCCTTCGGTTTTGTCAGCTTCCCCTCGGAGTCGAAGGCATCCTCCTCGAAGAAGAACCGGATCTTGTCGCCCGAGGTCAGGAAGTAGTCGTCGCCGACATGCTCGCCGTTCTCACCGGTGCCGGTCGAGAAACGGGTGAGAGGGTGGTCCGTCAGAGTGAAGTCCTCCAGAAGGCGGTGCGTCTCGAGGAGGAGGGACGAGACCGTGTCCGGGGTGAGGGCGTTGGGAATGATCAGGTAGCCGTCACGACGGAAGGACTCGAGTTGAGAAGACGTGAGGCCGGTGGTGGGGGAGGCCATGGTTGTTAATCAGCTGAAGAGAGCGGCGACAAAACGGGGTTTTATCGATCACGTTGGTAGTGTTATGTGGCGTTCTGGCCGTTTGCTTCGGTGCCTATGGTGAACCAACTTAATCTTCTGAGTGAGTGATAGCGTGAGTGAGCGAAGTGGGAGAGTTGAAAGCAAAACTCAATGTCCGGTTCCCTATCAGTGAACGGAGCATGACGTGGGGTCAACGTCCCACTCGACTGACTGCTTGCTGGCTAACAACTCGCATCGTGAGCCTCGGCAACGCATACAAAATTTAGAGGGGGGCATTTATCTCTAATAATCATAAGGATGGGATTGGGGCATCATGGCGCTTTGTAACGCAGTCCCAGACAGTTCCGATCAAGCTTAGTTGCCCTCAAGGCGCACAATGTCGGAACGAAGAGACCCAACAACACTCCACATCAAGAGCGATTGCGATACGATCGTGTACGTCCACTTTCCCGTCTTCTCTAGCTTCTTTTCATACCCGGCTTAACCGGGTCATATAGGTCTATTACGGGACACTTCGTCGTCACACATGTCCGGTTTCAATTTCGTCTTAGCCAATAGTGATGTGTGCAACTTGCCCAATGCAGTCCTGTGCCTAGATTATGGTCTTTAGAGGAGGTCGCTTCACTTTTGATCACCGGATACATATACATGCGGTGTATTATTGGTAAGCATATGATATACCTAAAAAAAGGCCAAGCTGACTCCTGCCGAGACACCTGTCGTTATTCTTCCAAGCAGTTTTCGAAAAGGTACCAACACCAAACTCCCAAGGAAACATCCACGCCATGAGAACTTGAAATCAGAGACCGTAATGCAATTCAGAGAAAGAAAGTGGTATCGTGTGGTAAACAAACACTTTACGCATCGAATGGATCCTCCAGGAAGTCGTACCCGTCGTCCGGGGGAAGAAGATACGCAGAGAGCGCGATTCCTCCTGCTGATATCAGGCAGAGTGTGGCACTGAAGGTGCTCATGAACCAGGATGCGTCCAGTTTCCAGCCAGGAATTGCGAATTGTTCGTCATTGTCAAACAGATAAGCCTAAGGGAAATATATGGTCAGCATGAAGCCACCGCGGGGAAAGAAAAAGCCAAAGAAGTTCAAAATCTGCACTTACCACGAGGGAAATGATGACAAACTCGACAACGGACACAAGAGTCAGCATAGCACTGACAAAGGGCCATCCTGTCTCCTGCTTGTACTTTCCTCCGCCCATGATGACAATGAACGAAACGAGACAAGCCAGACACAGGATCACAGCAAAGCTGGCCATGAAACCAATAGTGCGCCACATGGAGCAGAAGTACCGCTCTCCATCCTGACACAGTTCGTTGGTAGGGAAGATTCGACATGGGGGATCATCGAGGGTGGAGCAGCTTCTGTGCAGGCCGATGTGCTTCTCAAATGTATCGCCGTTGGGGGTAGTGACAGAGTACGTGACCCAGTGAGGGATCCAGATGGAGGCGACGGCCATGGCGGTTGCTGAAGAGCAAATTAGTCGAGGAATTACTAGGTGGGTGTGAGGGTGAAGGCGAGGGCGGTGGGAGAACATACCGGCGATGAAGGCCGTCAAGGCAACAGAATACACCCAGCCACGCGTCATGGTGGTTTATTTCTGAGCTTCGGCTCCGCTTCTCTTGTTGCTTTGCCAGTCTATGTCGTCGTCGGACTCAAGTCTGGAGGCAAATGGAGAGTGAAGCCTCCCGCAAGAGGCCAGGTGGTGGTTGACTCCCAGTGCTGTGCCACTATTATAACAAGCGTGGCAGGCGATGGGAAAGTGAAAGGACCGAGTCGACTCAAGCAGTGTATATTTGCCTTTGGAGCCGATGAGCAATAAATCAACAGCGATGGAGGTGCCGAGTTCACCGCTATGCGCAAAGGGTCGGATAGTGATGGAGGAAAAGAGCGGAGGGAGAGGGAGGGAAGTAGTGATGCCACGATGAGACGCTGTGGTGCCAAGGTTGCAGCGGTATTGAGACTGAGGTGAAGAGGGGAGTGCAGGTGTCGTCACCGTGGAGCTTACACCAGAGCTGTCAGTGGGCACCTCGCTACGGGGTACAGTAGACGGCATCAAGCACGCTGTAGTAGGCAATTTGGCAGTGGGGGTACAATCCTAGTGGCTTCCCCAGAGAGCTCTGAGGTTGGTAGCCTTCCATTGCTCAGCCCAAACAAACAGGCCTACGCCAACTGAGAAGCACAATCCTTGATTTTTCTTTCTCAGCACGAGTTCCTTACCAACACCAGTTGCTGACCATCCCACGTCTTGCTTACCTGTCTTAGAACCACACCAAACCCCCCCCCAAGTCGTCTGTGCATATCTATGCATCTCAAGAAGTCACCTGCACAGACATCCTGCAGGCCATACACACACCGCCCTCCCCCTCCCTCACGCAATGGAGGTATTGCTGTCCAATGTTCGCTTCTCGAGGCTGCCACACGGCGTTGCATGAAGAGACCCTGCCTGTGGTGCCGCGCGGAGCAACCAACCCGGCTCATACAAGTCAACACAGTCTTCCTACCTGCCTTTGCTTGGGGGGTTAGACCGAAGCTGAGCATCGCGTGAAGTGCTGTACAATCGGCTCTGTAGTGACTGGCTCAAACGAACGAATGCTTTTTTGGTGGAATCGACCATCAGTTGTGCCCACGTCTGCATTGAGTCCAGGGCCCATGCGCATTTCGCCTTGTCTCTTATCAGCCTCACGCTTGTCTAATTGCCATACTGGTCAATGTCCTTATCATGGCGTTCGTGGGGTCGATTCTGGCGCGAATCGCGGGGAGAGAAAGTCCATGCTTATCAGCAACTCTGGGGATCCCCTCCCTGGCTGAATGAGCCTTTCCCCTGCCTTGGACCGCCAGCCTCGTCGACGTTTTATTAATTTCCTCATAGTACTCATATCATATGTTCTCGTGTTTTCGTAGCGTCGCAGGCCAGCAGAAGGAACGAGTGAGACATCGCCCTGGTTGGCTCATGATAGTAAACCACACAGCACAGCTTGTTCAGTGGTGTTGTGCATGCTGATCACGTCTCTCAAGGGCAAATCCAAAAGGGTCCTTTCTAATCCCCAGCACCTCAAGAACATTTGGACACGGACCACGTCTGCCCCAAAACATAACTCCTTCCCCCATCGGACTCGCCAGTCCGAACCCGCCGCCGCCGCCTCCGACCTACCGATCTTCCGCTGCCGCCGCCGCCGCCGCGCCCCCACCACAACCACTGAGACTCTGAGTCCTCTGGGTATCACGTAACCGCGTCCTCCACCAACTCCGTCACATATGAGATCTCCATAATCGCCGCCAACAAAAAGCCATGCGCATTCTGTCTCCTCTACGGCATCTCGTCAAAGCGTCATTCTCCTCTTCCACAACAGCAGCAGCTGCAGCCACGACACGTCCTCTTGCTTCGATCCTCCGTCACCCAGTACTCCGCAACGCCATGGCGTCCAAATCGACCCCGAGCCCTGCGCTCAAGAAGAACGTCAAGATTGCCCTCGTGCAGCTTGCAGCCGGCTCAGACAAGGCCGCGAACCTCACACATGCAGCCGACATGGTCCGTCGCGCAGCATCGGGGGGGTCCAAGATTGTCGTCCTGCCAGAGTGCTTCAACTCGCCGTACGGCTGCGATTACTTTCCAAGCTACGCCGAGACTCTCCTCCCCTCCCCGCCGTCAAAAGACCAGTCTCCGAGCTTCCACGCCCTGAGTGCGATGGCTTCTGAGAACAAGGTCTACCTCGTCGGTGGTTCCGTTCCCGAGAAGGGCCCGAAGCCAGGAGCCGACGGCAAGCCCACGTACTACAACACCAGCCTCACCTTCGGACCCGATGGCACGCTCCTCGCCACTCATCGCAAAGTCCACCTGTTCGATATTGATATTCCCGGCAAGATCACCTTCCGTGAAAGCGACGTGCTGTCCCCCGGTAACAAAATCACCCTGGTCGACCTGCCCGAATACGGACGAATTGCCGTCGCCATCTGCTACGATGTGCGCTTCCCTGAGCTTGCCACCGTAGCCGCTCGCAAGGGTGCCTTCGCTCTGATCTACCCAGGAGCTTTCAACCTCACGACCGGACCCATGCACTGGAAGCTTCTGGCCCAGGCTCGTGCGATGGACAACCAGCTTTACGTCGCCATGTGCAGCCCGGCGCGGGACATGGAGGCGACGTATCACGCATACGGACATTCGTTGCTGGCAGACCCATTGGCGAATGTGGTGGTTGAGGCGGAGGAGAAAGAGACCATTGTGGAGTTTGAACTCGATGCGGAGAAGATCAGTGAAACAAGGAAGAACATCCCGCTGTTGACGCAGAGGAGATTTGATGTGTACCCGGACATAAGCGAAGGAGATGTGAAGCTGGAGGATGCAGATCTCAGTGCTTAAGAGAACGGCTGGAGCAAAAGCTACTTGTAGAGTGAGAATGAGATCACAGATGTCTGAATACACAGCCGAAGTTGGACGGCCTGGAACTGTCAAGGATCCTGTAAACCCCAGGTATGTCATTAAATCATTTTCGAATCTATGCGTGCTTCCAAGCACCATTTTTCCAGTCCCAATCGACATGGCATGACCTTTTTTCAGCATCCGCCATCATCCAACATCTACCCTAAAAGCGCCCCCGACAACACCTCGCGCTTATTGCAGAGCCTTCTTGGCGAAAGTGGGAAGAATGAAGCTGGCAGCGTGGATCTCGGCGTTGTAGTAGCGGCACTTCTCAGCCTCCTCCTCAGGAGACCAGCGGCGAAGGGGCTTCTTAACGTCGGCGTTGGGGTCCTTGGAGCAGACCATGAAGCCGATTTGACCGGAAGGATAGGTAGGAATGGTAGTGTACGCGTACTCGGCGACGGGGAAAACCTCCTTGCAGTCCTTCTTGAGGCGGGCGATCAGGGAAAGGTGAAGCCATTGGTTCTCAGCTGTGGATAGTAAATACTTGGTTAGCAAGATCATGTTCCATGGCTATAGTTAGGAAGACGGGGCTTGTTTGTCTTAGACAGCGGCAGAGAGGGATCACGGCAGTATGGACATGTTTGCCAGAGACTTGGGCGACGACTAGTGGGCGGGCTACGCGGGACTACCGGAAGCCATAAGTTGGAGGGAAAGCAGCACTAGCTTTGGGCAGTCCATAGGACGCGGAGGGTGAGCCGCTGAGAGCGGCTACCAGCTGTGGAAGATCGAGGGCAAAGCTCTGGCAAGCGGAACAGCCTTGCTTGCGGTTCAGACCCAGCCAGGCAGAACAGCAGAAGGAAACAGTTGCGCCGTCCGCCAGAGAGTCCCCTGGAGATCCATGCCAACAAATCGCCTCTCCTACGGACCCCTCTACTTTCCTCAAGAGAAAAGGAGACATACAACCTTGGGTAGTAATGACACCGCCCTCACGCAGGGCATCGTGGAGCAGCTGGAAGTAGGACTTCTGGAAGAGGCTCTCAGCAGGGCCGTCGGGATCGGACGAGTCGGTGATGATGACGTCGAAGGCGTTCTTGTAGTCGTTGAGGAACTTGAAGCCATCGCCAATGTGGACGGTGCTCTTGGGGTGGGTAAGGCCGGCGGCCATGTCGGGGAGATACTGCTTGGAAAGGCGAGGGACAGCCTACGGGAGCTAGTGTAAGTGGTTGGAGCAATGGTGCAAAGAATAGAGGCACGTACCTCGTCAATGTCGCAGAGGATGGCCTCCTCGACGCAATCGTGCTTGACAACCTCGCGCAGGACACCGCCGTCACCACCGCCAATGACCAGAACCTTCTTGGGGTTGGGGTGAGAGTTCAGGGCGAGATGAGCGATCATCTCCTGGTAGGAGAACTCGTCGCGCTCGGTAACCTGGATGACGTTGTCGAGAACCAGAACGTTGCCGTAGTCGGTCGACTTGAAGAGGAGCACATCCTGGTACTTGCTCTTCTCGTGGTGCAGGACCCTATCGACCTTCAGGGTCATAGCCTGGCCTAGGGTGTGGTTAGACAAGACCGAGCACTGGGGGCTGGTTGGGGGGTTGTCTTACCAGGCCACATGTGGGAAATCTCCCGGAACCAGCCATCTAATACATAGAGTCAGCAGGAAATTCATTCGAGGTTCCGACACTGAGGTCGTGTGCAACGAGGAGCGAAGGTGGAAAACACCCAGTGGAGGGAGTCGCTCCAGAGGGACACCGGCGGACTTGGAGCAAGCCATCAATCAGTCTGCCCCCCGCGCAAGACAAACGATTCTCGAAGAATTTTCGATCCCATGTGTGGTCGACTGGAGGGCAGGCGTTTGGAGGATCAAACAGACTCTTTCTGCTGTCCAATGTCTTTGTGCCTTTCTCGTGGGTTCACCATGGAGGGGCAGATCATGACGACGCGGGGTAGTAAAAGCCAGTCGGAACATAACAAAACAAACCTACCCTTGATGGTCTCGTGGGTAATCTCAGCCATTGTGTTGATTGATTGAAACGATGTGCGACCGTTGTGCTCGAGAAAAAGACGTTGAGAGTTGCGAAGGTGATGTGAAGCTGTAGGAAAGAAAAGCTTGTGGTAGTAGTGTCTGGAGAGGAAGCTCATTCTCGCCCAGACACAAAATTTTCTGACCTGACATCACATTACTACTACCTGACACGACTGGAGCGGGAAGTGGCCCGGCTACCGAAGAGAGCAAGACACCGCCCCGTGGGACTCCATGAGTGGCTTAGGGTCGCTCTGTCACTGCGACGAGGTGGTGTGACCGTCGACGTTAGTGATGGATCATTATACCGCTTGTGGTATTTTTCTGAGAGGCTTATGGAGCATTAGCCAGCCACGATAAGAGGTCTGATAGAACTTTGACGCGTATAAGAACTCTCTTCTTTTCAGACGAATTTTCGGCTCAGCATCAACAATGTGGTCCACTACTATCGGCGTCGTCACACAACAAAGAGCCCTTGATGGTATGGATTCCAAAAATTTGTAGGCTGAAGCCTATCAGCGGACTACTTTGTGCATAAAAGACCCATTGTCTAGCGCGCAGTCAGGCCTCAAGCTTTTTGACGCTAACGAAACAGACTGCCTGTTGTTCCTTTCGTTGCGTGTCGTGCAAAGACAAAAGTCTCCACGAGTCTTTGGCTTCCAATATGGACGATTCTGTAGTCTCATCGAGATATGACTGTCTTCCTGTGGATCTTAGCCGGACTGGAGGCCACGAGAGCGGTTGGAACGGCCGCTAGGGGAATAATCACCCTCGTGGGCTCCAGGTTACATAGAAGGGGCATCTGCAGCTGTCAAGGCTGAACCTGGACTGTTCGATTCGCTCTCTGAAGTTTGTTGGCGTTGCCACGACTTTGTGAGACCCCTCGGCCTCGCAAGGCCAACCGCCTCTGCACGGTCGCAAGAAATTTCCGATTGAACCAACAGTGGTACAGTACTTTGGTCGCATGGTCTTATGCCGCGTCGTCTCCTGTTCCCTGAGCCTAGGACTCGAAACCGAGTTGCCAGAGCTAGCCAGGACGCTGTAGCGCTTGCATCTGCAGAGGGCATCTCAAAGTTCTGCGTCAGCATGCAGAGCCGAAGCTAGAGGCATGGTGAAACAGCGCCAACTCCAGCACGTCCGACTCTGGCCCCAATTCAGACGATTCCCCATCCACTGTTGGACCAAAGAGGCGCGAGTTGTGCCTCTAGGTCTTGGCAACGACCATGCTGGAGCTGTCGATCCACTGAATGATCCTGTCTACGTATGTACATATGTTCCGTCGCTGACCGAAAGCGCAGAATTACGCCCGGGATGTCTTGAGGACGACGAATGCCGTGCCGCAGGCCGACTCGGAACCCCTGCACTCAATTCTGATCCTGGGGACAGCACCTCAAGCTTTATGATACGTAGCTTCGACTTCTTTTTGGCCGTGGTGTTGATCGGCAATTGCAATGAGGTGTTACCCCCCGTCTGAACCAACGAAAGGTTTACTCCTCTTGGCCGAGTTTGCTCTTGCTCCCTCGGTATATAGAACTTCCCCATCGAATCAACGGGAATAGCGTTGTTGGATAGTGTTATGTGAGACAGCTTGACGATCGGGGGCCCCAAATTAAAGCCCGTCCACGAACCCGAGCTCCACCGCCATGTGGTTCAGATACAAACTTTGCTTGGTACCTTCGACGTGCATCAGACATCTTGGGACCTTGCCGACTTGATGTCGATTCCTGTTACGGAAACAACTCTGGTCGCCCATCGAAAGCATTGTCCCTGCCTTGACCATCATGTCTCCCTGACTTGACTCGCCCAGGCTCCATTCTCATCAAAACGCCACCTGAGAACATGGGGGCAGATGGAAAAAGCAACGAAAGAGTAATCTATCACCTCAAGGATCCACAGGTCTTCAGCTTCTAGCGACGATTGACGGTCATTTCACGTTTGCACCGGCCCGTAGAAGATCATCTTGGCACCTAGATGGACGTAGTTGTAATTGCACGGAGGCTTCCTCCCCTAGTGTGAGGTGCGATTGAGAACCACGGATTCAAAGGGGGATCTCACATGTCGTCCACCTACAAGGTTAGCCAGAATCAATGCATTTTTGGATCCTTCATTACTGTCAGAAAATTGTCCGATGTCAATGTTCCGGAGAATTATATGTCCTTATTTAGAGGCAATAAACTTGGCGTGCGTTTGGGGGTGGTGTAGTTGAGACCTGTCGAAACAATAAGCGAGATAACAGCGATCCTCACCACCGCCAAATTGATCTCATTTCGGTGCGTCAGATGAGACATTGCACGGGAAGCAACCCCAGAATCGGTTATCTCATCGTGTAACACATTCTGCGGTGGCTTGTGAGAGACGCAGAACGCCACAACGCTTATGCCTCGTTGATACTCCGTAGGTCACGAGCTTTCCTTTTTGCCAGCGTCTTTGCTTCTGGTAGGCTGACGCAGGACGGGAACCAGGTCGACGATTGGGACGTGAACGGTGCGTGGCTGCACGGCCTTGATGCATCCTTACGGGGTCCCTCTTACTGTATGTACGTCTTGATCTGCGCCTCCAAACTATGTCCATCCCTGCTGTCATCCATGGCCTCTGTCTGCGGGATACGGGGATCTTCAATTGGCCGAAGAGCAACTTCAATGCTTCTGAAAGCTGCAGCAGCAGCGCAAAACCAAATTGCGTCGAAGGTGGAGAAAAGTTGATGGTAGCTGAGCATCTGATAGAAGGATTGCGTGCGTGCGTGTGTGTGTGTGGCACTGCGTACATACTGTGCAATCGTGCTCCATCCTCACAGAAGGATGCATGCATCTGTCTTTCAGTCCAAGTACTCCGGATGGTGCAGGATGACGGGAGGAGTCTTCAGCGCTTTTGGAGGAGACCAGCGCAGGGAACCAGGTACATAGAGCTAGCCCCGTCCGTCATGCCCAAAGCCCACCTCGTGGTGCGTGCGATCCTGAGCATGATCCCTGGCGGAGGTTTGGGGCCCATGCCTCGGAGCCCCACTGTGCTTGACCACAAGCAGGAGAGGAGCCGTGCAGCCAGCATGGGCGATGCAGGCATGTTGAGATAGCGCTTGGTGTTGTCATCGAGAAAGAGACATGGTTGCGTGGGAAATACGGAGTACTGTGGACAAAGTCGTGGTGGTGTGAAGGAGTGAGCCCACAGACACGAGGAGGCGTTGGTGGTGGCAGTGACTGTTCAGGGGAGGCTCTCTCCTGCTGCAGTAGTGGGAGTAATCCGGCTGTTGGGAGCGCGATTCTTCAACAGTGGTGCCTGAGAAGACAGTTCGGCGTCGCCACAGGGGAACGTGACCCCTGCAGCCGGAGCATGGCAGGCGAGCAGATCCCTTCCCGTCTCATTACCAAGAACCGTATTGACAGGCATGATACTAGAACCGTTGAGGAGGTTCGTGCTGCTCTCCTGAGCTCGCAGGAGAGTCCTGCTAGTCAGTCATCAGCTCACTGTCGGACTTTTTTTTCTCTCTCTCTCTCTCCTGGGATTTTCTCGCATCAATCATCTTTCTCGCAACCCTACCTTATCCCATCCTCTCCTTATCTTTCACCCTCGATTTCTGTCTGTCCCTCTTCTTCCTCTCATCATCCCGCTTTGCACGCGGACGGTGGTGGCATTTCCTAAAGCAACAATATCGCAACGTGCTAGTACGTCCGTGCTCAGCGCCGCATGGTGGAATCTTGACGGCTACAGCTTAGTGCCGTGACCATTGGTCTTCTGTTACCCTTTTGGCCTTGGTCCCTTACCTTGCCCAACTACGACTTGTTTCCATTTTGCACTACCATTTGTCCCATTCCGATCCGTTCACAACTGGCGTCAACCTGTCACCTCTTATCTTGATCCCTCGCACAGTAGGACTGTGGATTGGGAACATCGCCATAACCTCTGTGCTCCACAAGCTGCCGACTTGAGCTTGGATCGCAGCTCATTTTTGCCTTTGACTGCGAAAGACCTGGTTGGTAGTGGCGGGCATCATTGGCGATTTCAAACGTCGGACACCACGTTCGGGCTCGACGACCAACACCTAGCGAAGCATCTCGCACCGCCGGCCGACCGAAGCGCTCCCAGGCCCAGCAGTTTCTGCCACAATGTGTTTCGGCGGCCGAGACAAGGATGAGGCGGGCGCCTCGCGCTCTCGCGAAATCGACAAGACGATTCGACAGGACGAAAAGAAGCTGGCCAAGGAAGTCAAGCTGCTCCTGCTTGGTACGTGTTTGGTCCTGGATGTGACGAGCAAAGATTCGCCAAGCCGATGTTAATACCTTTTTCGCTCCAATAGGTGCTGGAGAGTCTGGCAAATCTACCATTCTCAAGCAGATGAGGCTCATCTACTCTCAAGGATTCAGCAAGAACGAGAAGCTCGAATGGAAGCCGGTCGTGTTCAGCAACGTCATTCATTCGTTCAAGACCATCCAGGACGCAATGACGGAGCTCAGTATCGAATTCGAAGACCCAGCCAACGAGGTAAGACAAGCCACTCGCAAACACAGCATACTCAGTCTCAAATCGGACGCGGCTCGCCCCGCCTTCATGTCTCACAACACCCTCTATTGGCTATGCAGTGTATTACAATGAAGCACATATGCTGATCATCCTGCCCTTTTAGAAAAACATGGCCAAGGTCCTCGTAGAGAAGGAGATCAGCCCAGAAGAGCCGATGCCGGTCGACTATCTTGAACCTGTCAAAGCGCTTTGGGCAGACGCAGGTGTCAAGTCCGCTATTGCTAAAGGCAACGAGTACGCCCTTCACGACAATCTCGCATAGTATGTGCTCTATTTGCCCTTCTGGCAGTACCCTTTCCCCTTGAGGGACAGTCTTGTTAACGCGGGCTCCAGTTTCATCGAGGACATTGAGAGAATCTGGGCGCCCGAATACGTTCCCACGGATCAAGACCTGCTCCGATCGCGGTTAAGAACGACAGGTATCACAGAGATGACTTTTGACCTCGGTCAACTGACATATCGCATGTTCGACGTTGGAGGTCAGCGATCCGAGCGCAAGAAGTGGATTCACTGCTTCGAGAACGTCAACTGCCTACTGTTCCTCGTTGCCATTAGTGGCTACGATCAATGTCTCGTTGAAGACAAGGACGGGGTGAGCAACAGCAGCCCTTCTGCTCATGGAACGAATGATTTCACTCCATATCGTGGCAGTTTGCCGTGCATACAAAGTAGCTGACATAGGTGCAGAACCAAATGAACGAGGCACTGATGCTGTGGGAATCCATCGCCAACTCTCACTGGTTCACCAAATCCGCCCTAATCTTGTTCCTGAACAAGATGGACCTCTTCCGTGAGAAGCTTTCACGCAGTCCCATCACCGAACACGGCTTTACCGACTACCACGGTCCCGCCGACGACTACAAAGCCGCTAGCAAATACTTCCTCGACAAGTTTCGCGCGCTGAACCGCAATACCGAGAAGGAGATCTATGGACACTTCACCAACGCCACCGATACGAACTTGCTGAAGATCACGATGGGATCGGTGCAGGATATGATTATCCAGCGGAACCTGAAGCAACTCATCTTGTGAATACACCATGTTACTGTCGTTTTGTTTGTTTTGCTTGAGAGCGTAAGCATTAACAACTTGGGTTTCAAGTGCGAAGGAACTTTAAGACGCCTCATGTCTCCCCACGTCGTCCTGGTTTTGCTTTCGCAGACGCGCTTGTTTTGATTTGTTTATGGCCATTGGTCGGACAATTTGGGCTCGCGCTTCGGCAACCAACAGGGGTCGATCGCTCGAGTCCGATACGGAGTTCTGGGAGGGGAAGGACAAGATTATGCATTCATACGCCAATATGCCGTACGCAGGAGGTGGGCGACAGCTGGAGGAAGAGGAGAAGACGTGAAAATACCCATGGATGATGTTGACGGAGCCTCTCGTGAAGCGGTTGCGGAGGAGACGGACACCTGCTTAGGGATGATGTGACCAAGTCGTGCCTCGACAGGCTTGGATGCTTCTACGTATCCGAGGAGGCACAAGATGTTACGATGATGGACAGGAAGGACGAGGCGACGCGAAGGGCTTGCTAGCTGCCACATTCTTCTTTGTCCAGGTTGGGCATATGCCCCGCCCACAACCTGTGATAGCCCGGGACTCGGCCGTCGGGCCCTCCATTCGCTAGTTTTGGATGACTAGAGAGGGAGAGTAGAGACCACTGCGCACACTGATGCAACCGTGTCAGACTTTATTTATTAGACGGGCAGGATACGAAGCAACGAAATGCATAAACATATCTTTGAGCAGACCAACCCTCGTGGATCGGATGACTTGGCCTCCAAGACCTTGCCTTGGGTGTGCTGTACTGTAATAGCATGCTGCGTCTGTTTGCCATGATATCTCCTTGAGAGTCGTAAGGATCTGGTCTCCACAGCTGGGAAGATCTGTCCATGCAGGAATTCTCAAGGTCGTGATCAGAGATCAAGGTATCTCATCAACGAACGAAGAAAAAGAATCTTCAAGACCGCCTTACCGTATGAAGTCGGACAAGTTGTTCGGCCTATGGAGCTATCCCTCGCGATAGTATGCTCTTTCTGACTGTCGAGCGCTACCAGATCCGACTGAGGCATTCTTGCTGTGGCAATAGCCAGTACTGTGATTATGACCTGGCGTTGCAGAGGTACAGCATTGGTCTACTAACAACAACTATCAATGGTATACATGAACAATTACTGTAACGCGTACTATGAAATGTCCTTGCTCTGGTTTCTTCATGACACCAGCATGACCTGTCCAGGAGCGACTGATTATGCTTGGATGCCTCCCATGACGGATGTTAATGACAGGGGGAGTTGAGTATTCGCAGAACAAACAAGTTTCCTGAGTGTGTATTCCGTATTATTCACGGAGAATCAACGACCATCAAGGAGATACTTCGTGGGGTTGCCCACTTTATTTCTCCCGCATCTGCTGGCGGCTGCACACCCCTGGTTCAATGGGGGTGGTGGTGGTGGTGATCGACAGCTTTTGGGTGGGCCGGGCAACATCTGTCAACAAACCATCACTTCGAATGACCAAAGTTGAGTTTGGGCACCATCGTCATCGACATACAGCCATGTAATTCCGTACACCAGACCTTGATTTCTTCAGCTTCATTATCCGAGTTTTCCGTGCCCGTAGCTGCTACACGTCATTCAGTCGGCCTGTTACCCCGTTTCACACCCCATCAATCCCGCACGTTCACACGCATTCCAGCCGACGGAACCGTCCGCCATCTTCTCGATAGTCGTGAGGCTCAGGTATCCACAGCTAGGAGGATTAGTCCATCCCAAGGATTATCAAGGCCGTGATCAGGAACCAAGGTACCTGATCGACTAGCGAAAAGATACTTTCAAGATCGCCTCATCGTCCACGGAAAATGAAGGATCATTCTTATTACGACTGTCAAGGAGATACCTAGTGCGCTACGCATCCCAGGTCCACAGTTCGAAGTTTCGACTCTTAAAAGGCATCCTGGCCCAGGCAAGGACGGACGGCATGTCTGATGCACTTCTCGAAAAGTCGCCGCATATCTCGTCTGCTGATGCTACAGACGAGCAGGGACCATCGGCATCGCGGCAACAAAGACGTAGTTGTGCCAGCTGACTAGCCGACCTTACTGCACGCTGGCCCTTTCTGAGAACGAGGAAGGGTATCGCACTCATGGTCGCTGTGCCTCTATTGCTCGTTTGCGGGCTGTCGGGACTGGCAGCTCTGGGAGGGAGCACTTCTGGATCCCGCGACTTGAGATCCGACAAGGATCTGATATCGGATGATGCTTATTTCTATGGAGATTCTCCGCCGGTCTACCCTTCGCGTGAGTTTGTCGTTCTAGATCTTCGAGACCGAGCCCTTGAAGACATTTGCTGAACCAGCCGCCAGCGAACATGACAGGCGTAGGGGACTGGGCCCTCGGTTTCAACAAGGCAAGGGATGCCGTCGCAAATCTGACGCTTGAGGACAAGGTCAGCCTCCTGACGACAAAAGCTTCATCCGCTCCAATGTACTGACACAATTGGCAGATCAAGCTGACTGCGGGCGTGGACCACGACTCAGGTTGTTCTGGCTTCGTTCCTGCGATTGACAAGATCGACTTCCCAGGTCTATGTCTCAGCGATGCTGGTCAAGGTGTCCGTGGAACAGACTTTGTCAGCTCGTTTCCGAGTGGGATCCATGTTGCAGCCAGGTATGGTGTACTATTCACTTGTCACCCACTCTTCCCAAGCGACACTGTTTCTGCAGGATGACTGCTAACTCTCTGATGCAGTTGGAACAAGAAGCTCACCTACCTACGTGGCAATGCCATGGGAGGCGAGTTCCGAAACAAGGGCGTCAACGTTCTCCTGGGGCCTGTTGTCGGTCCCATGTTCCGAGTAGCACGTGGTGGACGCAACTGGGAGGGGCTCTCTCCTGACCCGTACTTATCAGGGACTCTTGCTGCTCTGACCATAGAAGGTGTACAAGATCGTGGTGTTATGACAAGCACCAAGGTAGGTCACTCTCCGCTTCCCCGTTTGGCCGTGATGAGCTTAGGACTGACGACTTCATCGTCGCCCACAGCACTTCATTGCCAACGAACAGGAGACCAATAGGAATCCCGGGACAGATGGTAGCGTTACAATTGAGGCAGTATCTTCCAACATTGATGACAAAACCATGCATGAGGTGTATCTCTGGTACGTGCGCATTGTTTGCTTCACAATCGCCCCCTGGCTGACCATGCATAGGCCATTTCAAGATGCTGTCAAAGCAGGGACGGCGAACATTATGTGCTCATATCAGAGAGTGAACAACTCTTACGGATGTTCCAACAGCAAGACGCTGAATGGCCTACTCAAGACCGAGCTCGGCTTCCAGGTATGCGTTGCGACCGCAATGAAGCAATGCCAACTCCCCCAGGCTTTGGCTAATCAGGGGCTGTCTTTCAGGGCTTCGTTGTTTCGGACTGGGATGCTCAGCATGCAGGTGTGGCAACTGCCCTCGCAGGACTCGATATGGCCATGCCCAATGATCAAGGCTTTTGGGGCGACAAACTCATTGAAGCTGTGAAGAACGGCTCAGTTCCCGAGACTCGTGTGGATGACATGGCAATCAGGTACTGTCGGATCGAACTGGGCACATGGCAATGACAATCACTGACACGATCATAGAATTCTTGCATCGTGGTACCAGTTCGGACAAAACACGGGTTTCCCAAAACCAGGCATTGGCATGCCCGGGACAGTTACCGCCCCTCACAGCATTGTCGACGCTCGAGATCCCGCTGCCAAGCCAACAATCCTTCAAGGTGCTGTTGAAGGTCATGTCCTCGTCAAGAACACCAAGGATACCTTGCCGTTGAAGAAGCCACAGATGCTGTCCCTCTTTGGCTACTCCGCAAAGTCACCGGACCTCTTCGGGCCTGCCAACAGTGTTTTGGGCATCTCATGGATGATCGGAGCTGAGCCTGCCAATGCAGACTACATCTTCTCTGGCTCGAGTGAGGGACACTACCTCGATATCGCAGTTAACGGAACCATGATCAATGGCGGAGGATCAGGTGCCACAACACCTGCAAACTTCGTCTCCCCATTCGAGGCTCTCAGGTGGAAGACTAATGCGGACAATACAGCACTGTTCTACGACTTCCGGACAGCTGATCCTGCTGTTGTCCCCGTCTCCGATGCGTGTATTGTGTTTGGCAACGCCTGGGCGGCAGAAGGTTACGATCGCCCTGCTTTGCGAGATGAATACACCGACAACCTCATCCTCTCAGTGGCGGACCAGTGTAACAAGACCATCGTCGTTTTCCACAACGCAGGTGTGCGCCTTGTCGACAGGTTCATCGAGCACCCCAACGTCACGGCCGTAATCTTCGCTCACCTCCCAGGCCAAGACACCGGGCCCGCTCTCGTCTCGCTCCTCTATGGGGAGACCAACGCCTGGGGGAAGTTGCCTTACACGGTCCCACGGAACGAGTCGGACTACGGCTATGCTGAACTACTGGGGCCGACCCTTCCAGAAGGCAAGTTTGAGAGATTTCCGCAGTCCAACTTCACAGAGGGAGTGTACGTCGATTACCGTCACTTCGACCGTGCGGACATCTCCCCTCGATATGAGTTCGGCTTTGGCTTGAGCTACTCGACATTTGAATTCGGCAACCTCTCTGCATCGCTCATCGACGGGGCCAGGACTGCAGAAATCCCCACGGGAGCCGTCATCTCAGGCGGGCAAGCGGACCTCTGGGATGAGCTCATCAGAGTCTCAGCCACGGTGCGGAACACCGGCGATGTAGCAGGCACCGAAGTCGCGCAGCTGTACGTGGGACTACCCAGCGGCAAGGGCCTGGCGGACTCGCCCAAGAGACAGCTCCGAGCCTTCGAGAAACTCGTCCTCGGGCCCGGCGAAGGTGGCGAGGTGGTGTTCTTGGTGAAGAGGAGGGATCTGAGCGTGTGGGATGTAACGGCTCAGAAGTGGAGGTTACAGCCGGGGAAGTACATTTTCTGGGTGGGAAACAGCAGCAGGGCGCTGCCGTTGAATGGCACCGTTGATATTTCACCATGACGAGCAGTCATGTAGAGCCGTGAGAGGTCAGTGGTGGATTGGGGTTGATTGATGAGCTTATGACCGAGGACATGGCGTTTTGGTGGGGAACATAGCGATACTGTTTCATTATTCTACATACTTCGTGTATGTAGAGAGCTCGAATGGCAAAAGAGATTCCCACATTCTTGTTACTTTTTAGATGCACGGCGCTATAAACCACAAGAATCAATGGTTTATGATAATTAGCAGCTGCACAATTACATTGCGCTGCTTCTCGGCTACAACACAAACAGCAAGCTCAGAATCCTAGAAGGCGAGTACGCGAAAATCGTATCAAATCGTGGTCACAGTAGTGGATGAAAGCGTGTCATTTGTCAATCTTTCTTTGATTCATGAGTGGGTGGGTAGGCGAGTTGCAACTCGAGTCCCGAAGTAGTCTATGTAGGAGTCATGGGACGCAGTGGAAACCCTCAAGGAAAATCCACGCGCCATGGAGCAGTAGCGAGGAAGTTCCATCGTCTCATACCACGGTAGCATTAAGACGAAGCGAAAAAGCAGGTATTTCATCTTCTTCAGGAAGTGAAAGTGACAAAGACAACTCAATCGAGTATGTATATGAGCAAAGAACACCAATGTCGCCAAGTTTCCCATAAAACATCATCCAAAAGCAACACAACGCATCATGTCATGCATGGCAGGCCCTCATTCCCTTTTTTGTTTGCCCCTAGCTGAGGTGTATTTACAACTTGCCGAAGATGGAAGTCATGAGGATCTTGGTGACACGGTAAGGGTCGGCGTTGGAGGCGGGACGACGGTCCTCGAAGTAGCCATAGCCCTTGGCGGCACACTCGCGGGGAATGCGGATGGAGGAGCCACGGTTGGCAACACCGTAGCTGAACTGGTCGATGGAACCAGTCTCATGGCGGCCAGTGAGACGGAGCTCATTGCCCTCGCCGTACTCCTTGATGTGCTCCTCGTGGTGGGGCTCGAGCTTCTTGATGGCATCCTCGATGTGCTTCATGCCACCCTCAACACGCATCTCCTTGGTGGAGAAGTTGCTGTGGAGGCCAGCACCGTTCCAGTCACCCTGGATGGGCTTGGGGTGCCACGTGACGCGGGCACCGAAATCCTCGGCAATGCGGGCGAGGAAGAAGCGAGAGATCCAAAGGTGGTCACCCATCTCAATGCCCTCACAAGGACCGACCTGGAACTCCCACTGGGCGGGCATGACCTCGGCGTTGGTACCAGAGATCTTGACACCAGCGTAGAGACAGGCCTTGTAGTGGGCCTCAACGACGTCACGGAGGACGACCTTGCCACTGCCAACACCGCAGTAGTAAGGACCCTGACTGCGAGGTTGTTAGCAAAGGTTTGGATGACATCATGAATTGGCAATGGCGATGGAACTTACGGAGCAGGGAAACCGTTAGCGGGCCAGCCATAAGGGCGGCCGTCCTCATTCAGGAAAGTGTACTCCTGCTCGAGGCCGAACCAGGGCTCGTGTTCGGCGTAGGCCTCCATGACCTTGGCGCACTCATGGCGGAAGTTATACTTGTTGGGGGTACCATCGGACATCCAGCACTCAGCGAGGACAATGATGTTGGGAGAGCCACGGAAAGGGTCAGGGAAGACAGCGCAGGGGCGGAGGTAGACATCAGAGTTGTCGCCAGGGGCCTGTTCGGTAGAAGAACCATCGAAGTTCCAGATGGGGAGGTCCTCGGGCTTCCACTCTTGCTCCTTGAGAGTCTGTTTTGCGCCGGTTGGTCAGCAATTGTAACAATGAACGTTTGGATAAATGCAATGCAGAAGTATTTAGGTTGCGCCGGCTCGTCGTCTCATGTCATCTCATCTGTCATCGGAATTGAGGTCATCGCCAGTAGTGCGAGTGCGGGCGTTGGTGACCCCGGATAGCTCTGAAGAACTGAACCATGATTGGCCTGATATCGTGAGGTGGGGTCATTGACAGTGCCAGCCTCTGGCGGTCATAGTGGGGTAGCCGAGGGGCAGCCAGGCCGTCTCCAGCCCTGTATCAGCCTCGGGTAAAAGGCGACTCGGGCGAAAACGGCGTGACCTTCGCGGGGCTATGCCACTGAAACGGAGCAACAGAGGGGCATCTTGACGGTACAGTGCCCACCACGTTCCCAACACTCACTGCCCCGCGCCATTTGGCCGCGGACAGGCGACCAAAGGCCCACCGAGCAGTGTGTCTCAGTGGCTGTGAGTGTGCATGGCAGACCAGACCAAACCATTCTCGAGGCTTTGAATCGTGGGATCAGGTTCCACACCCGGGCGAAGTTGTTTTCCTGTGCTGTCGTATCGTCCGAGTGACCCATGCAGTTGCAGATGGGAGACCTTGGGATGCGGGCGCAGCAACTGCTGATGCGCTGATACAGGACAAGGATGTGCGGCCGTTCGGGAGACGATGGCGTCGCTCGGCAGTGGGACGGAAACCCTCCAGATGACAAGCCCGTGCAGAGCGAGCGATGATGATGACAACAGACGACCGAGGGCAAAGCAAGGCATGGGAATTGCACGAAGAATTGCGACTCACCCTTGACTTGGAACGGGTCTCACCGTTGGCATCGACCCAGACGTACTCGGCCATGATGGAGCCCTTCTGGTCCAGCTTGAGGTACTTGTTCAACTACAGCCGAAGTCAGAATTTGCTCGCACAGCTGGTTTGGGTTTGGGCGCGGTGTGGCTTGACACTGACGCTGCAGCGCCCAGAGAGTCTGTCGAATCATCTTGTAGACGTGCACGAAGACTTCTGAAAACTGCAGAGGCCCAGTGCCTTCACCTTCATCGCGTCCCAAAGTGTAGTGTGTTCTTCTACGTCTCGAGGGTACATCAAAGGGGGTTTCGTACGTTCTGAACATTGGAAGTAAGGTTGACAGCCTGCGTCGAGCACGAGTTAGCCTTTGCTGCGCGATGACGCTTCGGGCAGGCGGGATGAGAAGCGCCCAGTAGTGGGGGTAGTAGAGGGCAGCACTCACCATGATTGCGGTTGTGTGGAGAATTAACAACGGAAAAGAGAAGAAATGACGATGAGGTTGTTTGGTTGATGGATGAGGGTATCAACAACGAAGAAGACTCGAAGGACGAATATAGTAGATGTCGGGGGAAAGTAGGAGAGGAAATGGCCCGTATCAGGATCGCGGGCGGGCTGAGGGTTTTATCTTTATCTGTCGAGTCGAGTTCGGCGTCGCCAGTGGTAACCTCTGGACCTCTGATGCGAAGTGGATGGGGGTACCGAGATACATCAAAGATAAGGGCGCACACTGAATTGGGGACTACGCGCGGGCGATGCAGGGATCTAACCCGCTGCAAGCAGCCACCCACACGGGGCACACCCACCACACCCTTGTGCGCTCAGTAGTGGCCACCCCCTTCTGGAGCAGGTGTGTCACAGTGGGTGATAGCGGGTGGACAGTGGGGGCTCGCTCAGCACGAACCACGACTGCCCATCGCGTTAAGTGTCTGCAGCGCTGCGGGTGAAAGTCGAAGAGGTGGGGTTGACCAAAAACCACCTTGCTTCCAGCCCAGTTCCATCAGCTCATCGAATCGTGTCAAAGCCACCAGGACACGGCTACATGACTTGGAGTGTGAATCCGGTTCCCCTGGCTGTGTGCCTGATCTTGAATTGTCCGTGAAAGCATTTCTTGATGAATCGATTCACTGGCATGCCGACGGCGTCTCACCTACCTCCGAATGACGACCTACGAGCTAAACCCCCAGTTTCCCTTTGTCAACATTGCTCGAGGACTGACTTTTTTTCAGGTACGGATACCAATTTCGTCTTCTCCAGGTACATTCCATGCCCCATTAAAAATGCTCCTGAACTTACCGATTGCTCATCGGTGCGGCCTGCCCGCTGGACCGGGGGCAACCTCCGATCCGCCGCCGGGTGGTTTTCGCACACAAAGCCATGGTATGATAGTGCCAAGCTGGCACCGCACCAGAGGCGAAGAACCCCCTAAATACATCACCAGCGTTTACCTATCATACATCATTGGCATAGGGACGGAGCAACTACGGCGAGGACGCCATTGAATAAATCTTGCCTCCTTACCGAAGAGGCTCGCGTTGCCCTGGCAGAAGACCCTTAGCACAGACAGAGCCGCTTCATGATCAGCAATCTGGAGGTGGCTTGACACTCGAGCCCTGTATATGGCATTCCGTATCCGGCTTCCGACAGGCGCTGATGTCAGACTGTACTTCCCAACACGCCGGCTCACCGTTGCCAGTGGGTGCACTCTTGATGGTCGCAAATTCTCATTCTGACCGAGGCCAACCAAAATTGATTGATCCTTGGTCGAGACTTTGTGCGGGCGCAAACCTGGGGTTCAGACATGAACCTGGATGTGGTCAGATTGCTCTTCCTCGTCCCGACGTCCAGGATTCTTCAAGCAAAGTCAAAGAAAATACTAAGCGCTTGCTTTCCCCAGCGAGCAATGTGCCCAGACTGATCAAGAATTCGCCTAGTTTACAATTATCGTGGCAGACATCACTTTGCGAAAGTCGAACCAGTGGCCACCTATTACACACCCATCGCGCGTTTGGATTGCATTGGTGGGGTGCGCCTACTAATAGATGAGAGATAGCAAACATCGATTCGGACGAAACGAAGACCGGCATACAAGAATCGTTGACCTGCGCAATTGACAAGCAACAACCCACGCCAGCCAGTCCGAAGCCGCGCCTCAGCCCCGTCCATCATCGTCAAGTTCCCACAAACACACGAACAGCTTCGGGTCGGATATTCTAAGCCAATCAGCTAACGTTAATTTTTTTTCTCTGGACCGCGTCCCGTTCTTTTCCCGCCCTGAGCCCGTTTCCCTCCATTTTCAGCGAGGACCCTGAATCTACAGAAGACGTGCTACGACCGGGCTTTGTCGCGTGGCCTCTGAGAGCTGAACGGTGACGCCGCATGGAGGAACAAGCACCGGGTGTTCTGGAACGTCATGCAGCATTCAACCAAAAGCAATGCAAGAAACGTTGAATGCACGTTAGTCCACAGGAAATCAAACTCACCGGGACTCAACCAAACAATGCTCAGAGATCGCGATGCTGGGTGTTGAGCAATGCGCTCATTCCCCCACTAGGACCCCTCCACCAATACTGCGACGATACTCGTTGGCAGTTGCCACCTTGGGTCGTCAGGTTGCGGGTTGTTTGCCAAGGAAACAACGCAGCTGACGAGAGTCATATTTGCGTGCGCTTGCCAGGAAACTCATCTACCGAGGATCTAGCCATACGCTTACTCCAGAATTTGCCATGTCATCAAGTCGCCTCTCATTGGGAGAATATCTTGGGGACTTGGGGGAACCCGCGTTCATGCTTGGAAGGGCACAAACATGGACAGAACAGCCACTCGGAACTCGCGCTCGTAGTCATCGTGGTGACTGTCGTCCCAGTGTTAGGGACACTGGATGTACCTCCTCGCGGCTGCGGTACAAATTAGCTCGCCGCATTGCAACTAGAGGAAACTAAGTTTCCATCTCAACACCCCGTGTCGTAGCACTCCGGTTTCGCAGCTGCATCTTATCGCCTCGTGCTGATTGGTCAGTTGGCTAGCTCGACAGTCATTCTGCACACTCACCCACTAAGTCGGGACTGGGCCGTCGGCAAACACACGCGACAAGTCTTCTTGCATGTGTGAGATGCTCGTCAGCCTTCACTACCTAGTCGACCTGGTGCCATATGGGCTGCCACTCGGGCGGGATTACTACGGGCGCTCATGTCGGTCCGGGTGTGCTTCGGGTGCTTCACCGGGTGAATGAACTCACTCTACACTCTATTGTTGTGAGGTAAAAATTACCCCTGGCTAATGTGTCAAACCACACGCACGCATATCTTTCCTATCTTTCTCGTTCAGTGCCGCGCTACTGGACTATGCTTCACCTCGAGCTTTCCGGTATTGACGCGGGTGAACGACTCACATCCCACGAATTTACAACTCCCCCATCGCTTTGACCATCTTTCTATCCCCTTCGCCACCGGATCCCCATGCCCCGTGGAGAAATCCCTCAAGAAGATCCGATGGTCCGCAAAACCACACGCACCCGCTCAGCAAAGATAGCCATTTAAATATTGACAGGGGGGCGTGAGGGAAAGCCCTCTCCCAACCCCACTGTGCTCTTGATCGCTCCCGCTGCCTAAAGTTACACCCGATCAGATGGGCTTGTTTGGAGGGGCTGGGAATTCGTCCGTGGCGGGACCCTCTTCTCAGGGGGGAGAAAGGTGTCTGGTCTGAGCTTCTCGGTTTCGTCTTCCGACAGACCGAGATCGGGGGAATGAGCTTGATTCCTTGAATGCTGACATTGTATCGCTCGGAACTGGCTGCGATGGCCAGTAAAGGTGGTTTCGCTTTTGAAACGTCTGGTCTACATACAAACGCCTCGATGCTTTCCTTCAAGTCTACTGCCGTCGATCTCGTAGCCTTGTCTCGCCAATTCGCCAATCTGAACCCCGCAGGCTTCTTGATCCATCGTTCCAATACGTCCTGTCCATTAAGGGACATACCTAGGGGCTCATCACGGTCTGGATAGGAATCCCCCAGTACCAGCTTGCTACGAACATAGCGCCTACGCTCATCGTAACCGCCATGATGAAGTTGACATCGTTGTTGTCCAGCACATCCATGCCGTTGACGGCAATCCGCGACGGCCGTTCGTCTCCCCAGTTCTGGTGCAGATGTGTTTCAAGCTTGGCCTTGCTCGACTCGTCGTCCTTCTCATCTACGGCTGTTGCTTGCATGTTCTGCTTTGCCTTCTTTTTCTCCTCCGTGTTGTGTACTGCGGCGGCCTCCGCGTAGGAAATTCCAGTTTGTGACGGGTGCGAAGTTTTACAATCGGTCGACGTTACAAGCACGCGGTTGCCACCCTCGCCTTCGACAATCTTGCCAGATCGAACATCTTTGACCGATGATTGGAAGAGCCCCCCGAGGACGCTATCGAGAACACTTCCCAGAGCGCCCCAGATGACGAGGAATGTCATGGCAGTGCGCTTCTGCTCTGTTGTCCAGGATGAGCCAGCACCACTCTTGTCGGCGTACTGGTCCGTGCACATGGGCGTGAAGGCTATGGCAGTAGTCACAATGACCATGGAGCCGAAGAGGCCAGCCAGCAGACCGACGAGAGAGACACCTCCGTTCGTACCGCGGGGAACTTTGCGCAGAGTCCAGGAGGTGATGAGGCGAGGCTCCCCTTTGGAAAGAATTCCCAACTCGGAACTAAACGTATCTGCGGCAACAGCAGCGTAGTTCGCGATGATGCCTACGTAGAGAAGGTCTCCGCGCCAAGCGTAGCAGCGGAAGCTATCAGAGAGATGCGGTTCCAGGCTGCGAACGGCATCTTGGCGTGCGTAGAGCTGACGGGCATGGAGAACAGTCAGGATACTCGCCACGAGCGAGTTTGCCAGGACTAAAGCTCGTTAGTACATGTCCAGGATGGGCGAACGGGTGTTTTGTGAGCAGGCTAACCTTGGACGTGCGTCCTCGGGCCTTCACCTCCAGAGGCACCCTTGGATGAGAGCGTCAGAGTCTTCTTGACATCTTCCTTGATCTATGAAATGCCATCGGGTCAGCCCTTGTCCCACAAGAGAGCGATGCATTGCTCGTAAGCCAGGGCAGGACAGGACAAACATGAGTAACACGTGTGCCTGCGAGGAAAAAGACACAAAGCAGGGCGAAAGGCGTGTTCCAGGGATGATAGGCATGAGCGAGGGCGGTGATGGCGGCCACGACGACACCAGCGTTGGTCAGGGACTTGTTGGACAACGCACGGGCGACGAGCAACCCAGTAGCAGGCAGAGCGATACCGAGATGCATGGTGACGGTGACTAAGAACGAAAGAGCCTGAATTTCGCAGGATTCGAAGTTTGCGGGATGGAACGAGGGAGAGAAGTGAGCATGGGACTTGGTATGGTGACCACAAGAAGCGTCCCGTTGCAACCGGAGTGATGTCAGTGGTGAGAGCCGAATCGTAGTGAGACGTTGGAGCACGCAGTGCTTGGCAGGCCGCTCAGGTCTGAGCTCAGGCACCAGAACGAAGAGCCGGCTTCCTCGTTAGTCTGTGAAGCAAAAACAAAAAAACAAAAAAAAAAAACACAGTTTCTCCATTCAGCTCTAAGCATTATTTCACAGCTGATCAGATTTCCTACGTCTGCACTCCAGACCAAGGTGTCTGTCTTCCTTTCTTTGTCCAAGCTCTCCCTCTGCTGGCGAGACGCTAATAATTGACAGAGACCTGCACCACGCAGCGACTTGCGCTTACTCAGCTGCGGCCAACCAATCAGCAGTCTCGCGGCTTTGTTTACTTTGAGCGCAGTCGTCCACCACCCAAAGCGTCCTTTAAACAAAACAAGCCCCTCGGTCATTCTCTAGCATCAGGCTTGCCGACTGACATTTGACCGACGCACAGTCGCATCATTTTGCATGATATGATATCCATTTGAGCATTCGGTTCTTTACAGCGTGCCAGCATGATCGACACCAATAATCTGCGTACAGCCTCGCTGTACATCAACAACCAACTGTTATCCCGTGGGCTCCTGCGAGATGGACAGACCATTGATTTTGCTGACCCAGCTGCGGGAGACGGCGACATCTCTGCGACAATGGGGCGCATCATGAGCATCGTTAATGATCTGATTCTGCGTCGCGACGTATGAGAACCTTCTTTCACGATCCCCTGCCATTGTCGCTAATCATGTCCCAGAAAGACGCTGAACACCGCGAGACCTTGTCGACAACCATGCGAGCGATCCGCACAGAGAATCTGCGCCAAGTCAAGGACATCACCGCCCTGACCGAGAAGGCGACCGAGGCTAAGAGGAAGCTTGAGCTTGCAGAAGCTTCGGAGGCCGCGCTCAAGACCCAGCTTAAATCAGCAGAGGCAGCAGCGCGCGGGCTCAAGGAGGAAGTGATCCGGACAAAGGCATTGGTGGCTCAGGCCCGGGCTTCCTGCGCAACAGAAGTCAGAAGAAGGGATCGTCAAATCGACAGCCTGAAGAAACAGCTCGGAGAAGCAGGTCGCGCTCGCGGCGCAAGGCCAAATCCTGCCATAACGACGATTCATGTGACTGGAGATGTGCGCAGCGAAAAGAGTACCCCAGTCAAGGGCGCAAGTGCATCAGCCGGCGAATATTCACTGCGAGACGAGACCAATGCATTCCTGGCCAACTTGGCAGCAAACCTCAGTGAGGAGAACGAGGCGATACTGAGTGCCATGCGGCATACTATGTCTCAGCTCCGAGAGATGAGCGGGTTCGCGGGCGAGGAGAACTCAGGAGGGCACGTGTTGAAGCAGCCGGGCTGGGACGAGATGTCATCGGAGCTGGATGCTGTGCTGGAACACATGAAGACCATCCTCACCAATCCATCGTTCGTTCCGATTGAAGAGGTGATGCTGAGAGAGGAGGAGATTGCCCGTCTCAAGGACGGATGGGTGAAGATGGAGGATCGCTGGAAAGACGCTGTGCTACTCATCGATAGTTGGCGCAGACGAATGGCAGCAAGCGGCAAACCTGTTGACGAGGAGGAAATGATGATGAGCTTGCGATTGAGCCCCGCCAAGACACGCGGCGATGCCGAGGCAGCACATTTCGCGGACTTTGGGTTGTCAGCCGTTGCCGAAGAGAATGAAGAGGAGTCCATGGTGGAGAGGGAAGGTTCTCCATGTCCTTCCAACCCAGAATCTCTACACCTTGTGCCGGCAGAGGCCTACGAGGGTCATCCAGAGGATCACGTCGACAGCAGTGCGGAGCTCAGTGCAGCTGAAGATGATGAAGTTCCGTTGGACGATTATGATGCCGAGGAACCCAACTTTGAGGTCCTGCAGGAGTCAACGATCCAGCCGAATCTGAACGACTCACTTGACTCATCACCGCTACCTGAGCCGCCACAGTTGAGTCCGTTACGCAACTCGGATACAGCTGGGAACCGAGGTTTGGTGCGAAACCCGAAATTACGAAAGCCCCAGCTGGACTTCACCACGATCGCTGAAGAAAATACAGGAGATGTGCTGCCTTCTACAGAATCCTCAAAGCCATTCCTTGGACGGCAAAAGTTCCCCCCTGTGACTGCAGTGCAGCAGCCGGAGGAAGCTGCTGGGTCCAAGGATAGCCACCGAGCAGTGTCCACATCATCACTCGATGAGGCTCTTCTTGGTAAAAACTCTGCAGATACAGAGCCTGAGCCCGCGCAGATCCAAGGGAACAACGGTCTCAAGCAAACGCCGCGCAGAGGCCCATCGCGTCTGCCGCTTCCTCGGGTTGCCGAGCCACAACAGAGTCCCCTCACAATGGCAAACATCGCAGCCAAACTCGCTGCTTCGGAAAAGGAAGCCAACGCAGCTCGGGTCCGTGCAAAGCTTCGTGCCGCAAGGGCGACGCGTACTGCTCAGAAACCAGCTTTGGACGCACCAAAGGCGACACCACAGATAGCAGAAGACGAGAAGCTCGCAGATGTCGACCCTGTCAAGCCTGCTGCTGCCGCTATTCCTGCCGCTGGGGAGACCCAGCGGCCTGCGGGTGCAAGAGACGACGCGACGCAGCTGAAGCCGGAGAAGCGCAAGAGGGAACCCCGGCCCAGTAAGGTTGCGTCTCGGCGTAGAAGTACACTGAGTCCTTTGGAGCTTCAGGGTTTAATATCTGGGACTGTGCAATGAGACACAGCAGGGTCAAAATGGGCTTCCATGTTTTCAGCGAGGTGTTGCATGTTACGAAGGTACGACATGGCTTCTGGGGCAATGTACATATGGCGAAATATCATGTGCATACGGTTGTCTGCATGTTTGGGTTTGCCAGCTGATGTTCTCCTGATGCAATGGTTCAACTGGTCCACGTTCCTTGTCCCTTGAGTGATCGCCCCTACATTCTACCCAACTGCAACATCAATATCATGTAGAGCAATTACCCAGATGATTTGGTCTTGCCACGGAGTCTTGCAGATATGTCGGAGAAAAAGAAATACGATCTTGACGACGATGCTTTTGTCTATCATTTCCTGGTCTGCATTCTGGCGCAATGCCTGCCCGAGAGCAACAAGGGGATGGGGCACAGATATGTTAAGCAAGACTTGAGGAATCTTTCACAACCACCTTGATCGCTTTTGCTTTCCAAATCCTCTAATAGTTAGACATACAAGGGAACACCTTTTTGTTCTCTGGCTGACACCGGAGATAGTTCGACGCTTATATCTTCAGCATGGGAGCTGGTATGATGTGCGATCCTAAAGCCATCCAAAGCTCACGGACGTCCTGTCCTTTGACACCGCAAGCACGAGTGGCCAAAGGACGATACATTCACCATGTCAACCATATGGTGTATCTTGATGAAGTTCGGTGATACAGGTGAGTTTCATGCCAACCGATCCAGACGTTGAGGTGATGTTGGCCTCTCTTGGTCATGCTCCATTGTGATGACATGCAGTGCCGGTCCGAAAACCGCTGGTTGTTCCGCGTGTAAGTTGGGAATCCTATGCCTGTGTGTCCAGCCCTCGTCACCTTCAGGAAGTTGCCGAATCCAAATCCCATGGTGCCCCTGCGTGTGCCTCTGTACCCTGAGCTGGCCACTCATTCCACGCCATGCTTGTGGCCATGTCAATATCCATCATTGCTTCGTCCGACAGATGTGTGAGCCACTGTCCGTCCTGCAGGACGGGCATATCCCTTGGAACTACTGCTGCGGAATTCCCTTGAGAGTAGTCACCTGCACTATGCCTCAGCATCTCTGCAGTATGCAACATCACCGTTGATCCCATTGGCTGCCATGATGACCTGAGTAGATCCGCAGGACTTAGAATCCCCATGCCGTTCTGTGCCATCGAAGCCAAAGGCATGGATGTTGGATGTTGAACGGGCGGCATGGCTGGTGCTGATAGTACTGGCGAGGCCAGTTTGTTCATTTCCTGCGGAGGCGACAATAGTACCCTGGTGTCCATGGTCGCTGTGCTAGCTTGAGAAAGATGATCCGAGTTCGGAGTACTCCCAGCTGATACAGACGCAGGCAGATGAGGGGATGCTGAGCTTCTCAGAGAGGCTACACGTACAGGCTGACTCCTGTACGTCTTCTTGAGATCGGTGGCGTTCTGAGTGACGATTCGAGGGGTGACAGAATCGACTGCCATCGCCTCTATCGCAAAAGTAGGCGATAGGAGGGGTAGTTGAATAGTGTTCTCGTGCAGGGACCGCACAAATCCCTTCAATCGCTTTCTGACCTCTCGCAGAGTGCTGTTCTGCCCCAAAAGGTCGGACTTACTTAATGTATACATGCGCTGTGCCAATGACTCCAACCGGGCCGAATTCGCAACGCAGATTTGCTCTTCTCGCTGCAGCGTGAAGCACAGGGCTCGTACGCAAGTGTCAATGCCCAAAGTCAACATCCCTGGAAGCAGTGATCCAAGGGAGCCATTGTCAACCAGCATTTCTGACGGTTTATTGCAGAAAGTGTGTGTCATGCTCAATATTTCATCCGCCGCTGAGCAGAGCTGGCTGATGATTTCAGATGCAATATCCTCCTCATTCTTTGATGGAAGGAAGAAGAAGTGTATGATTAAGATTTGATAAGCCGTCAGCACAAGACGATGAGTATCAGAGTCCTCACTTTGGCCTTTGAAGTGGTCGATGCTCTTCAGAAGCACTCGACTGACCTCATGACACACGACTTCGTAATCTAGGCTCGAAAGAGCTCTTTCAACTTCCCGAGGCTTTGTCACCAACGAACTGCCTCGCAGAAATGTCGAGTTGGAATCAACCGGATAAAATGTACAGATGTATGCCACAACGCTCGTGATGTGAGCGAGGGGCCAAGTCTCGCGTACAGCAGCCGTCTGAGCGTGCAAGGTGTTGAAGTTCCCTGAGATCTTGTCCAACTTGATCACAGCAGACGTCTCCTCGAAAGGGGTTACGAAGATCGACGGCTGAGCGACTGGAAGAGGAGGGGCAAGCTGCTGATTTCCAGTCTGGGCAAAAGCCCAAAGGCATATTGCGTTTGTGGTCCAGTATAGATGGTCGATAAGCTCCTTCTCAACTTCGAACACGTCGATGCCATTGATGCGACTCGAAGCCTTGGGGTCTGCAGTAGTTGCGATCTGGTGCTTCAGATCCGTCACGAATGCTCCAGCAAGACCGATGTAGCACATGGCCCTTCGGACGCTGCCAGATGTGAGAGGGTTCCACCCTAAAATAACTAGAGCTTGCGCTGTGGCTATGCCGTGGAAGATACGGGTGGACATGCCGCTGAAAGCAGAGCCTGCGTCATCTCTGGAGACCTTTCCGTCCTGTGTGAGATGTGTACCTTTCAGATGGCGGGACTGAAGTTGATTCGCAGCCCAGCTGAGCAAGAAGCGCCCCCGAGGCTCTTCACCGCATTTCAGGCTTGCCTCCCCCAGAATGACAGCGAGAAGGATCTCATCATGTGTACCGTCGCGCAGCTCGCGCAGGAGGAGGGTCTTGGAGACAGTGAAGGAAAGCGGATGAGTCGAATACCAGACATCGATGAGCTGAGTTTGTTGGCGCTGGCCAAGTTCAGCAAGTGGCCCAGTTCCAGAGGAGGAGTCGACAAAAGGTCCTAAATCGTCGAACATGGCATGAGTCTCATCGCGGGCGAGTGCTGATGCGAAGAATCGTGCACGTCCAGCCTCGACATGGGAACAGCCCAAGGATCCAAATTGAGTCACCACGAGACTTACGAGGTCCTGGGTCACCAGAGAGAGGATGCTGGTGTACATAGGATCACTTTTAGCCGATGTCGGTGCTTGTGTTGTGTCTATGCGTCCGTGGACCTCGCCAACTGTTTCTGAGCCTTGTGAAGATGATGCTCGCAGAGAAGACTTTGCAGGCTGGTCTAAAGGCGTGAAGTTATCACGGAAAGCCTGCTCGAGGGCGGAAGCCACACTCTCGCCTCCAACACCAAGGCCAAAGATCCCAGGCGCATTGAACTCCCCATTTCTGTTGCCAATGCTGGGACTGGTAGAAGACGAGCCGTTAAGGGGAACGCGAGGACCGGGTGGTGGCGTCTCTGGAAGTCCGTTTCCTTCATCATAGTTAGTATTGCGTGTCTTGGACCGAGTACTCTCGAAGTCGTAAATGCAGTCGGCGCCCTGCCGGCGACAGGCCTCGCAAATAGCATCGTTGGAACACTTGATCTTCCGTGCGCGACAGAAGGCGCACGAACGCCGCAGGCGATGCTTAGACGAAGGCATTCTTCACCGGGCGGAGTCGGCTTTATCTCCGGTGCCGTCTTCCCCAGTTGAGCCACGCAACAATAGTTTTCTCTCCTCTCACGATGCAGGCGTAAGATAAGATCATTGACTGCGCAGTCGACGCTCTGTGTCGTAACTCTCCAAGGCTGCAGATAGGCTGACGCTATATGGGGGAAAGATCAGATCCTCGGAGGGGTAGCGTAAACGGAGAGATTCAGGGCAAGGAAGTAGCCCGTCCGTTACATGGTTGAAGAAGAAACGTTAAGAAGGACATGGTATGATAAGAACGAGACAGGGTTCCTTACGGAGGAAAGATGGTGGCCAAGCCATGAGCCGATATATGCAAACAGGAACGGCTCATCATGATCGGCTTCTGCTCCTGGGCAATACGTTGCCCAAATTGGCATGCTGGCTGGAAAGCAACGTATTGCGAGAATGCGAGGCAGTGCCCCCCATCCTCGATAGTCCCCGAGGACCTTGCAGCCAGACGCACGGCTGCGATGAAAGAAGAAACCATGAATGGGTCCAAGAGCGGTACAGTGATGGTACCGAGAGCGGGAGACATGTGGGCGTGGCAAGAAGACCGGGGGCCCCCAAGGTAAGGCTGGATGAACGGTTAGAGTTAGAGGAGGCCGGACGTAGAAGATGGAGTCGAGGTCTCGAGAGGGAGGGGTGTGGAAAAGGTCGGGACCTACCAGGACAGACCAGGAAGGCAATCGGTGAGTGTAAGACGGGGCTCTAGGCGCGGAGTTATTGATGTCGCCGCGGGATGCCGATGGAGGGTGAGTACGGCGTGTAAGTCGCATCTCTGCTCACCGGGGACCATAATCCGGGTCTCCCTGTGCAGAATGAGCTTACTGTGGGATTGGGGGCGGGGATCCGAACAGAACACTCGATCGGCAGCAGCAGCTGACGCGAAAGGGATGCGATGAGAAGGGCGTCGCACTCTTCGTACTGAGAAGATAGAATGCGAGGAGGTGGATGGAAGGATGAATGGACGCATGGATGAAAGGATGTGAACTCATCTGCCAAGCGTATAAGCAGGTACAGTACAGCCGGATCCAGGTAAAGGACTTCGCGCAAGCAGAAGGACTATCGAGGAGGGAAGCAAACGTGGGGACACCCATGATCCTTGCGAACTCCCCTTGGCCTAGCTGCTGGGTGCATATACAGTAGAGTACTGTATGATGCATACACGCGACCCTATCCCCTGATTGCCCGGAGAACGAGCAGCGCGAAGGAGGGGATAGCGAAGCGAAGGAATACCCGCTCGCAAACGCGGAGGGCGTGGCGATAGGGATAGACGAGGGCGTTGGCACAGTCAGCTAGCAGGGATTGCGCGGGAGAGGCTGCGCCCGTTGCCCTATGCTTACAGGCCAGGCCCGAGGACTTCCGGTGATGGGTAACAGCTGTTGCGTACTCTGAGGGGGGTGGTTGATCCTTTCACCGTATCGGCTTGATCCACAGACGAGGCTCTGGCTTGTGAGTGGCGGATGGCATGTGGTAATGTGAAGAGAGTGAAAAGGTACTTGCTTTTTATACGTACAAGTAGTACGTAAAACACATACATAACATGGCTGTCATGAGCAAGTATGAGTGAGATGCCCAAGGATACGACCATCCTGACAGAACATGAAGCTCATGACTCGGCTTCTCTCGACCTGGCCTGCACTGCAGCCTTCTCTCTGAAGCAGTCGAAAAAAGTCAACGTTGCAACTCGAGTCAGTCGCGTCGATGATGTGGCCATGATGCAGCCTGATGAGTTTTCCCTTGCCTGGCCTAACTGACGTTTACGCGGACTCATTCTTTGCCGATATTCCATCTCCAGGCGCATATGCCTCTTCCAGGTGTAATGGAACATCAACATGTCAGCGACTACACCTTCTCGACCAACGGACCCAAAGGCCTTTTGTCTGTCAGAGCCCGTCTGGCGCGATCTGACAAATGCAATGAACCAGCTTTCGTAAGTGACAGATGATAGCAGGCGTTCCGGGGGATTCTGTTGAGAGGTCAAGGTGCAACACTGCCGCCCCTCTGCATCGGTGAACGGCGCCTGTGATGTCGAAATTGGCAGCCTTGTGCTCCCAGGCAAATGGTGTTTATCCCAATGCACACTGTCGGGCTTCAATCGCTCAAAAGACCAGCTGCTTCTCTGTATGAGCCTAAGCGCAGTCCGATTGTCTGGTGACTGAACTCTCCGTCCTCGTAGCTTGCGTTCCTCCTTTGAGAGAAAGCGATTGCTGGACATCCTGAACATGAGACTCAAGAGTGAGCTCGAACTGGGCTCAAGTTTCGAAGGTGACTGAAGGTCCTAGGAGAGATTGGTAAGAGCCGAATACGTTGCACTCTCATTCGCAACCGTAAGACTCGACCAAATGTGACACGCTGATACGCTCCAGAACCAGCATGAAGCATTCATCTCGCTGCAAAAACTCCGCCTCACGCCCCCGTTCGAAGAGTCTTCCCCCAACTCTATTGACAACTTACCGTTCCATTTTGCACTGACGGTCAGAAACAATCCACCGTTACTCTGGGTGGGATAGGCCGGGAACCAATCACGCCCGGCGTCTAGTGTAGTAGTGATGCAGTTTCCTTTCCGTCTGACACACAGCCGCAGTCATATTCCGGTGACGAACCATAGGCAACTGCACGGCGCTGATTCGATGGCTGAGTTAGTCAGGCGAACCAAGCCGATGCTGACAAAATGGTTGAAGAGGGGCGGAGTGACCTTCTTTGCAACGCCGTCTTGTCGGCCTTGCTCACATATTTGCGTCAGCGGCGCCGTCGCCAACGACTCTCTCGGAATTCCTCGAGATTATTCGGACCTGCCTCAAGATGGCAGACTGATTCAGTGTTCTAGCCTGGGATCTGAGCTGTTACTTCTCGTGCCGCACCGCGAGCAAGTGGTCCTGGTTGCTGCAATTCGCTGTGCTAGCGGCCTGCCAGCGACTGACTGTGCGACCTCCTCACGGCCCTACCCGATGGCAACGAGTCCTTTGCCCTGACATATTGCCTCTGCAGGTGCAATATCTGTTCCTAAAAGCCGGCTCACAGGGACATGACTGCTGCAAGCGGTAGGCTGGGCGGTAGAGATTCAAGGCGCTTACTATCTGCAGGACCACCAGCTGAACTGCATTGCAACCAGAGTTAGCAGGCTATCCAATCACGGTACCGGAAAGTGCATCCTAAACTCAATACATGGTACTTTCATACCTGTGGCTTCAGTCCTGCGTCGATCCGGTGCGAAATTGATCTTCACCCACCGTTTTCGTGCATTCCTCGTCATTGGCGTCGTTCGCTCCGATGGCTTCATTTGGTAGGTCGAGAATGGCTTCGTTACGAGCTGCCAACTGGCGGTCTCCCAACTTTAAGTTTTTGCGTGGCCCCAAGCTGATTGATGTTCCGTCTCTTTTATCTCTTTTATCCCTCTTGCCTCTCAGCAGCTTCCTTTGAAGATTTAGGCAATCCGTGTACGCAGGAGTCTTGACGCCAAGGACCTTAGACCTAAGTAGTACCCAATGACTGAGAGGATCGACACCATAGACACAATTCAGTCTACACGCAAATGCACGAGCACCTAAGGTCAATCGCATGACCACGTGTTCCTGCAATCTGATCCACGTCTGGCAATCCGTAAAACAGACCAGCGTAGATAGGCCGCATTCCGAGACGACTGCAGCGTAACGGCCCAGAATTTATACACGCGAGAACCCATATTCACGAATCACCACAGACAGTGGCCTCCGAGAGCTCTATCATGCTCCTCTGATTGTGGTCACTGGTCATGAACCCTCTCGAGACCAAAACTCGTCGCGCATATGACTCGTTCTGCTCTAAGCCATCACCGCTTACTTGACAAGCTGCCAGGCCTATGTCTGATGCGAGAATCCAATCGGAAGTAGAGCATAGCGTGCCTGAGAGTACCGATCTCGGCGCCATAGTGATGCGTCGTACCGATACCAGTCTCAGCAGGCGAGATCGGGAAGCACCGTATTCTAGACGCCTTTGAGCTAACTCATTGACCTCGGCGTAGACTCTTTGGCCATCTCTTCTACTCTGTAGCAGGACTCTTGAAGAGCTTCTAGCCGAGCTAGCACTCCATCTCTGAGCAATGATGGCGGGCCCCGTTTGACAAAAGCGATGCCATATTCTAGTATATGCTCAGGATGGCTCATGAAGATCTCGGTGCCATCCTCAGATATGAGCACAGGGATGAGGTCGTCTTCAAGACCGATCAAGGCTTGTGTACGTTCGTGATCCAAGGGATACGCATTGATCGCAACTGTATCACCCCAGGCTATGGGTCCGAAATCAGAAGAGAGGATCAGGCTCGGATCTATCGTAGCAGATTTGTCAACTTGACAAGGCGTTAGGCTTGCAGTCCATAGAATCAAGGTTGCTCGATAAATAGCCAACGGCCACCATCGCGGCGCATATCGTACCAGAGACTGGATGATTCGGAAGATCTGACCGCAATGAACCTGTTTGAGTGCGAGATCTCGCTTTGACTGAACGGAGTCGGTGCTTTCCGTGCCCTCTGTTCCACGTTCTATCTGCTGAAGCATTCTCCGCTCCAGCCGAGTAACATCTACCAGTGTCGCGAGCCAGATGAGCGAGTATAAGACCAGCATCTCTTGCCCCTCAATTCGCAGTGGCGAAGTAGCCATGACTCCACGAAAGCTATCGTGCCATCTCCCGAGCACATGGTGGACACGGGAGAGACTTTGTGACCTCTGGCATCCGTAATCTGTGCATGTGTTCCCCCGTGCACAAGTCACATCCACAGCCTTCAGAACGTAATACGATCGACGGTGGATCTCCTCGAGAGCGCTGCTTAGAGAGCTTTGTGACACATCTTTGAGAGTACTTTCCTTACCAATGTCTGGTAGCTCGTGATGCGCTTCCTCAAACCAGCTTCGAACTACGTTCAAGGCTTCTCCGGCGCATATCGTCTTTTTTATAGCCTCAGGCACTAGTATCTGGGAGACCGACTGCACTGGAGGCTCGTCAAATAGCACGGTCATATGGAAACCGTTTCGGCAAACATGGCCGTCCGCTTTATCTTGATTCTCGTCACGACTTAATTGTCCGCACTGCTTCTAGGCTGAGTGGATGGTCATTAAGAGTGATGGAGCAGGCGAGTACTTACGCTGGACCGGATGCGAGACTGTAATACTGCCGTGGACATTAACCATCCACAGCCACTCCACGCTGCTACCGCTTGGAATAAATTCTGCCGAGCCCTTTCTGGTTCGTTGCCGGTTACTAAATTGCCTAATGCGAGCTCTCTCTCGCAGGCAAGTATGCCAATCGCGAACAGGTGTGCCTCCCGGTGGTCCATCAGAAGAAGTCCCTGAGCGAGGAGAAGCGGCAATATAGGTGGTGTCCAAACCTCAGACCGACGATTTTCAGACGATAGATCGTGTGTAGGTACATTCGCATGATAACCGAGAGCCCTTAGGCCAGCTGTAGCAATGTGAAGAAGGCTTCGTTCCGAGGGAAGAGAGAGGGACGATTTTAAAGTCGAGAATGCAAATGCATTCGTGAAAGATTGTTTTCGTGTCTCACTGAAAAGAACCTGCAGGCTGTGACGGAAGGTCGTGCTGAATGGTGCCATGGCAAAGCTTTCCATATTGTTAGGACAGTCTCTGGTTTCGCCGCTCTTGTTGGCAACGTGTCTGTCAAGCGCCTCCCACGCGTAGGGCTGTGAGAGCTTGTGACACAACCAGGCAATGTAATCCCTGGCAGATCCCTGCAGCCGATGGTCCTGAGGCTCTTTCGTACAGGGAGTCAACGGCCAACTTCTCATAAGAATGTCTGGAGCTGCAAGTACGGCTGTTGTGGTTGCGTAAAGTGAAGGTCCAAACATAGGCAATCTTGATGATTCCGGGCCAAGACTGCTGCCAAAGCCTGGAAACCCAGGATGCTCCCTTTCGGTTGGAGATAGTGCTGGTGAGAGAGGAACACCAGTCGAGGTTGGAAGCCACGATGCCAATTCGAGGAGGGTTCCATCATTGTCACGGGGTATGCCTGCTGTCCAGGCTTCTTGATATGACGCGCTGTGCTCACCACCTCCAGAGCTTCCGCTGAAAACATTTCGACACGTTGGACGAGGCGATGCCGGCTGTAGATGGGGGGGCGTCAGACCAAATGATGCTTGCCCGGCACCTGTGGGCGGCCACATGGATTGCAGTGATGCCATGGCTTTTGGCTCTGCACGGCTTGGATAGCTCGAACTTTCCGGTGAGCACTCATCGCCATTGAAAGAACGGCCGTCGACGGGGACTTGAGGTGAAGCCCCCAATAAGAAGGTCACCGACGGTCTCCGGCGTGATGAACGATAACTCTGTTGAGAGGCATCCTTCGTCGTTCTGCGAGCAAATCTAGGCTGGCATGGGAACCTCTTTGCTTTGCACCTGCCGCACGGCAGCTTTTTGTCGCATCCTGCTTTGGCCTTCGAACACTGTTGGCAGGCAATCGGGGCGCGTCCACGTCCATTGGCGATTACTTCATCAGAAGGCTTGTCAGAGCACATCGAGTGAGCCATTGATGCGTGCAACTCTAAAAGAGCTCTTTGCAGCGTTGCTCGTTAGACCCAAGAACTTGTATGTGACAGTGACACGTGAGTACTCACGATTCGGGGAATGGAATCAAGCATTCGTAACACCAGAATGCCTTGGCTTCATCCGGATGTCCCATTGTCAGTGCGTGGCTAGACACGCGAGCAAAGAATAGTTACCTGCAAGGTCATGAGGCGGGGAATGATCAGTGGTGTCCTGAGATGTGAACGTTATCCAGACCCCTGCGATGCCTTTGGTCGAACCAATACCTACCGCAAGACTGGAACAAATATGCTATGGAGTCGGCATAGGAGGATTGCAAAGCACAGGTGACCAGATCTGAAGTGTGCCAGTTATGGAGCTGGACTCTGTAGAGGGATAGGCCCTACAGTCTCCCTCATAAAGAACCTGATGGTCTCCATGCAGAGTACTCCGTACTGACAGCAGTGATTCTGATAGAACGATCTAAGCGACGGGATCAAGTGAACACCTCAGAATCGAGGGACTGCAGGACGGACCTGGCCTTTCCCAGGGTATAAGCTACCGCGGTGAGACAGAACGAACGAGACCATCCACACGGGCTAAAACCCCCTCTTGCAGTAGGCACACCTCCTAGTGATTCTCCATCAATATCCGGAAGGCGGCAAGCACCTTGCCCAGCAGATGGCAACCTGAGCGTGCCTGAGACATGTAAGGTTTACGGAAGGTTCGGGGCAATCAAGCCAAATGCAATGCGACAGCTAAGCCGACATTGTATCCTGTCATTGCAATTGCAATTGCAATTGCAGTTCGTCCTTGGTCTTCCGCAACCGATCCAGGATCAGTGGCCCGTTGCTTGCATTGCCGCCCTCATGCGTAGGCCGGTGGCTGTCTGAAAGCTGAAAATGGTTATGGCTTCGGACCCGCAAAGATCACACCGCCATATGCTGATTGTCGATCTGCCGAGTTCTGAACCAACGGCGGTCGAGCCCGCGGGAGGAGCCGCTCATGGGGACGCATGTCATGCATTGAGACAAGGTACGAACTTTACAACACCTGCGCGAGGAACAAGGATCATCCATAGATGGGATCGAATTTTTGATTGTGTTATCTTAAGGACCACGCATTGTGAGCCACGTATCGAGCTGTGGGAACGATGTTGTTTTGTAATCGACGAGTAAATGCTGTGATGTGAGACAGCACAGCTAGGCCTGCAGTAGTCTGCTTGGGCTTCGGCCAGTCGTTCCGTCTCCGGTTGTAAAGTCACACGAGCTCAATAACTGGATCGACACTCTTAAATCCGTATCTCTCCGATCAAAGGGTGCTGCGAGATGCCATATGATGAACCATGCGTTGCCGTGAAATGGCCCACGATTTCTTCGAACGGGCAGCAACACAGTTTTGTGACAATGAGAAATCTCTCGAGAGCGAACCTGAGCATTCAAGATACCCCTGGAGCCAATTTGGGGACGCGTATTTGATTGGGCATGCGGAAGAAAATTGTCGATCGGCCGGCGTTAGGATATGTGCCCTTGGAGGTTGTGTTGACGGGCGAGCACTGTATGTTGTAGGGCTGTTGCTTTTTCCGCTGGCCATGGCAATGCCTATCGTGGCGCGTCAAGCGGTGATCCAGCAGCAGGACAACTGTGCTTATTTAGACCAGGTCAGTCAGGTCCCACAAACAAGGCGTCAAAACCGGGTTGGTGGAGGGTTATGTCTCAGACTAGGTTGAGAAGATTTTGGTATCGCGGTTGTTTTCGGCGTAAGACTGCAGCAAGAGCACATCCGCGTGGGCGTGTTCACTCGCTGCGATTCTTTTGATGGCCCCGCATGGTCATCCTGAAGCTCGATTGAAGATAGAAAAGCAGAAACGACTCACCTTGTCGAAGACCCAATTTAGTGTACACTGCAAAGGAACGCTTGCTTGGCCGTTGGAGCGATATGATAATATCAGGTTTCGGGCTTGAATTTGCCGCGTTTCTCTCGCATATCGTTGACACGTTTCCGATCTTCCTGGAAGCGTTTGACCAGAGCCTGCTGCTCCTCCTTGCGTCTTTCCCGCACTTGGAAGCGATAGAAGTCCTTGAGCTCGGACTTCTTCTTTGACTGTCTATCGATCATGCGCTGCTTGGCCTCTTCAGCCTCGTTACGACTGGCAGGTGCAGCGCGGCCTCCTCTCGTCACTGTGACGAAACCATCCTCATCCGGCTCATTCCTGAGACGCTTGGCCAACTCTGCTGCCTCAGCTTCCTTCCTGTTGAAAACAGTGAAGAAACCGTGCACAGCCGCCTTGGCTTCCAACTTGTTGAGTCGTGAAAGTTGGAGATGCTCCGAGATCCAGGATGCACCAAGGGACGGAACGTCACCAGCCAAATCTTCCCCCCACACGGGGAACTTCTGGCTCTTTTGCAATTTCGTGATGGCCTTCAACGCTAGCTGTACACTTTTCTCATCCGCCAACAGGACGATCGCAGTGCTGCTGGACCTCTGTAGACGCCTCGTCCATACTTCAGGAAGTCTTGCGGCGTCATCTTCACGTCTCCGCTCCTCTTCCTCGACGTCGGCTCGTTTTCTTTTTCTCGCGAATTCGTTCACGCGCAGAGCTTGCATAGGATCAAGCGTCACAGCAGGTTGTCGGTCATCTTCGAAGGCTATCGTTTCGTACCGTCCAGCGCCGAGTAGGTGGGTGAAGACACCGCGGAAGTGCGACTCTGTGCTGTCCACGGGAATGTTCTTAAGGAACAGGCTCCTGCTGTCATTGACAGTTGGGATCTTGGGGTTATTCCTGCGCACGAGCACCTCGTGAACGGCTGGGTGAGGATAGGCTGCCGTCGGTGGGATTTCGATAGGAAGCACGACGAACTCGTCGTTTGCCGAGGATAAAGGTGCCATGACCGACAAATGGCAGTAATGTGATCAGAAAGGCCCTCGTCTCGCCAGCAGAATAGTATCCCGTTGTTGCAGTGCCAGAGTTGGCTACTTGGGGAAGGATTTTGGTGGTAGCGAGCGCACCGACGATTGAAAATTCCCAAGCACGATCGCAGTGCTCTTATCGATAACACCACCTGTTGCGTCTTCCCACGTTCACGCCCAGACAGCCCCAGAAACGGTACCACCTAGCGAGAGCGATGTGACCTCCTAATGTATCATAACGACCGTGCTGGATGACATTCCACGTAGCGTCTGCGACATGATTCTTGGTTCCTGGTGAACATGGAGAGAATTTCATGACAGCCAACATGAACGAACGTAATGCCTGTTTCGGAGACATTTTCTCGGTCGGACCCTCAAGTCTTGCTGCAGGTTTCGCTTCCTCGACAGCCATGCTTCAAGCTCAACCATCGCTTTTCCATCAGGAAATTCGCACCTATTACCTCACAGACCAGGCGGACTAGGCGGTATTATCGAGTCATTCGCGAATATACAGTCAAATCAAGAGAGTACCTCAAGCTTGTGGTATGAAGGCGGCCCAAATGGCCCATACAGAAGATTCAGTAGAAACGCTCGAGAGAGAGACTGATCATCTGCCATTGAACGAAGAGCTTGCGGATATCGACCTTGGGGCGGCGAGTGCAGAGGCCAGTTCCTCACTCGGCTGGCCAAGGCAACGAAAAGAAGTCAGCCTCGGACAGAGGAGATGTTGACCATCATGAAAATTATCATTCGGCATATGGAGACTCCACGCAAAGTGTCTGTCGTTCTTCAATCGCAGGAAGAGCATCCTGATGATGGGACATCAGTCACGAGACCGCACGCTAAATTGAAACTTTCCGATGGTCTGGTTCGAAGCTACTCGATAGTTTCTAACGACAATGCAGATTTCGTCTTCGACGACAAAATCGCTCTTGGCATCGCGCGTGATGAGAAGAGTTGAGGTGACTCTGCGTACCTTCGTAACAGGACCAAGGCTGGCGACATCATTCAGATTGGTAGAGTCACCCAGGATCTCAGACTGGCCAAAGCCGCAAGTAACCACATCTTCATCGCGGGCGGCCTTGAGATTACGGCATTCCTGAGAATTATGGGAGGCTATCGCGGAATACACCTGAGCCTCTGTCTACACTTTGCTGTGCGTTCGGCGGATGACATTTCATTCCGGTGGCATCTCCAAGATTTCGGTGGCTACATTGAGTATGATGCGAATTCCGAAAACACAAGAACGAACATCGCAAAATTCATCAAGAACCGCCCTTGAAATAGCCATACCTATGTCTGCGGGCGTACCTGGATAATGGAAGCTGTGACAGCGGCTGCGGAAGAGAATAGAGTCTCAGCAGATGGAGTCTATTGCGAGGCCTCTGAAGTCGATATAAGGCTGATCTCTTCGAGGTCGAGATGACGAACAAAGATCGCCGAGTCCTTCAGGCCCGAGGCGAAGATAACCTGTTTGAGGTACTCCGTACGAGACAGTAGTTCTCGGAGATCCTTTCAAGTTGTAAAGCGTGACATTGTGGCACGCACAAAGTTACGCTCAAGAACGGAAGAGTTGATCACCGTGATACAGCTCTCCTGCCCGACGATAAGGACAAGACCATCTTGCCTTGGTCAGTCGAGGGATGGACGCATCGCCATTGATATATGAGGCACGTGACAAGAGTCTGGCGCACTGCACCACACAACACATGCATGACAGCCAGGGCATAGTCTATATGATCATGCGTCTTGACACTCATTCCCAAGGATAGATCTGGGGTCACATCGTTGAGCGTGCCACAAGACTCATGCTTTGTACAGCTCTGAACTGTTCAATCTTCCGTCCGTGAGCCAGGAGACTGCTCTCCAGCGGCTGCCTCCCATTGTTCGCCGACAATAATCGCATATCTAATGGATATCACGGATAAGCCAGGCTCTATCGATGTCCTACGCGTGGAGGAGACTGATGTTCCAGCTGGATCTCTCCACCACGGCGTTGCCTGCATCACTATGAAGCTCTACGGAAAGTTGTTAGCCCCAGCCATCTAGGATCCTTGTTTGTGCGAAAAACCGGAAGGATGCTTTCCCCCCACAACCCACCCACAGGATGCGGCTCTGCCGCTCGTCCCTCACTGGTCGGCCAATGGCTTTCGCCCTGACATTCACTCATAATCCCACGCCCTTCACATCACTGCAAGGAGACGAGGGCGGCTCAGGCTAAGGGTGGTCTTCAGCTGCAGAAACAGGTGTGATTATAATGTCCTAATCGGGAATTGCAGAGCTTGAGCAACATCCACTCCTGCGAAAGAAATGAGGCTCTGCAAAGTGCCTTCACGGAGTGTTTGCGACGATGCGTTCTTGATGTCCATCGTTGGGCCTCTCCCAGAATGAAGCATGTCAGGTTTACTCTTCTTCTTTTACTCTTAGTGATCAACAGTCACCGAGGAAAGCCATAGGTGAAGCGAGGGACTTTCAGCAGCGCATCGTCAATTGAATGCACGACTAGTTGGAGTCATCTTCGACAATTGCCTGTTCCACAACACAGTGCCGGGTGACGCAGAGCCGACTTTCACCTAACAAGAGACTGGTTGTGGAGCGATCATTAAATCATGCATTCGATATCTACTCAAAGCCACTGGAGCTAAAAAACCAAAACCCTGTCCTCACGACGCATAGCTCGAAGCGGCCCCTGCGGCTCTACACTGAAGGACCTCACTCACACACCCCTCACCTCTCTGCTTCATCAGCGCTGTTCTCTCACCTAATCAACGACAATGTGTCTGCGTCAGGGCCAGAGCCCCTAAACATGAGTGTTCAGGTGCTACATATACGCCAGCCTCTGTCCTTGACGCCGCCCTTGAGAAATGGACCTTGGTACCGTACTAAGTGCATCCTTCCATACAGATCTCGAAGCACTATGGATATTCAGGCCATTCCCATAGAGATTGCGCTACACATCGCGCTACATCTGGATCCAGAGGATCTCTTTCACTGGGCTTTGACCTGTCGTCAGTTCGAGTATCTCATAAGAGACAATGCTGTTTGTCGAGCAAGCTTGCGAGTGGGTTCCGTAGGCCTCCGTGCTGATCCTGGGAACGAGACTGACAAGATACAGACATGGCCGTTCTCTCGGGAATGCCTGAGAGCTACAGAATCATTCCATTACGCAAAGGGGCTTAGAACTCAAGTGAAGCGACGAAGAGCTATCCAAACGGCACAGCCATTCTCTGTGGCGATTCTCGAGGGTGGCGATGCATTTGTATACGCCAACGGATCACTCTGCTACACGTTCGGCCAGAATCAAGTGCGCCTACTCAACTTCAATGAGCCTCAAGTAGGCGATTGGTCTTTCGATATTCGCCAACTGCTGAGATCTCGCCTTCCTCAGCTTCGAAAAGCTCATAAGCACAAGTGCCGGCCGTTGCACTTCGACGACGGCCTTTTCTCGTGTCTATACAGTAGTAAAACTGACAGCTTTGCTTCGCCTCTGCACTGGCTGATAGTGGTCAATGTGGAAGAGCGCAGCATCCTGACCGTCTGTGAGCTCGATAGAATCGACGACCTTTGGGTGCGTAACACCAGAGAGTGGCTGTACTGCGGAATAAGCGCTGAAACGGAGGAGGAAGACATTCGAACCTGGGTCTTGTTCCAGCTGGACGCGCGGAAGGGCCAATGGGCCTCGAACAGAGTCATGATTCCGGAAATGCCTCATGGCGACATGGGAGTCGGTAACTGCTTCGAGATCTTCGATAAGCACCTCTATGGAGCCTCGAGCAGAATGCCCGTCAACTCCGATTCATACGAGTCACAAGGATGGAACTCCTTTTACTACGTCTTTCGATTCCCACTGGGACACGCCGAGAAGGTGGAAGTCATGGAAAAAAAGGCAAGCTGGCGCCGATGGCCTGCAGACGGCAATGTGGACGACCGGTGGGGGTTCCTACAGCTGGTGAAAGAAGAAGAGAGTGGTGAGATATACCTCTACGAGAGTCGGAGAGAGTTCTTGGAGTCAAGGCCTCAGAGCCAGCGCAATTGCTATCGAAAGAAGGTTGTATTCCCGGCTTATCAACCAGATGAACCGCGGTCATGGGTGAGCAGGGAATCCCAAGTAGGGGATAACAAGAACTATCGAGACGACTTTCACCCCAACGACGTTCATCATGGCGACGATTGGTATCGTGATACTACTTATAAAGTCCGGGAGGCGCCCATCAGGACATACATACCTTCTTGTCGAACCTATCTCGACGTCATTGCCCAACCTCAGGATTCCACAGCTGACAAGCCACTGTTGCACATTCGAACCAGACCGAAAGCTCCGTGCCGTAGGTGCCCAACCAGCGCTACGACAGACGGAAATTTGGGCATGAAATTCCTAGAGCAGGAGACAAAAGCGGATCATGGGGTCTATATCTGGCCATCGGAAACGGCATCCTCGGGCCAAGACGAGCAGCTGGGCCACTTTCTTGACCGGCTTTATCCTGACACTACTGCACAAGAAGTTTCCTGGTACGCCGATGCAAGGTTCATCGTGTACCCAGTTGGAAACATACCAGGAAAGACGTCCAAACATATCGTGGTCATCTCGTTTGATCCGAGTGTGCGCTTACCAGGTGTTAAAGGTCGCCATAGCCCTGGGAGTAAGGCGCAGATGGATAATTGCAAGACAAATGACGGTGTTGGCGGCCTCCCCCCGAGCGGGGAATCTGCAGGTTCCTCCGCATCTTCAGGGAGCTATGATACACCGCAATCATTTGGCTTGGACCTCTCGGGACACAATTGAGGACAGACCTTTATGCGAGGGTTCGGGGTACAGACAACGATGGCGTGATGGTAACGGCATGATAGCAATGTCGTCTCTGTTCCAGATTACCCGCATATAGGAGCTTTCAATCAAGTAACAGCTTGTGCACTTGGACGATCCATAGCTCATCGAACATTAGTTCCCATCGTTCGGTGATGTGTTGTTCCATCACATGCACTCATCCAACCGTCAATGACACGTCTCAAGTACTGAATCATCAAGGACCATATGCTCAAGCCCTACAGTAGCCAGGAACTTACAAGAATAGCCCACAGTGGAAACTTCAACAACATGGATGCAAGTCCGGGTCTGAGCCTGCGCGATGGTTCCTTAAAGAGGGGTACGGCGGGAAGTGAGGCTGATCTTTATGTCCCATGCTGCAGCCATTTGGGTTTTCGGTGTGTGCCCGGCTCAAGCTTGGTCCTAGCTTGCATTATGCTTTCGGAACGCTGTAACGCTGTAGAAGCTGAACATATGCTGCAAGATGCATCCCAGCTGGGGGTAACAATGCCCCCAGGCGGCAGAACGGCTTTCCTAACAATTTGGGATTCTTAGTATGGGTCTTGATAAGACCCAAAAATTGCACATTCACATATCAGACAAGGGCGTTCGGCAGTGCAGTAGGCAAGGTATCTCGTGTCGGACTGGTGTGCGTGTGCGGGAGCGTCAGGCTGTCATTTATGTAAGAGAGAGAGAACAAGACTTATGACATATCGCTTGACATGTTCAATGTCTCTTCACTTTGCTGATGAAGGGGACTCATGTCGGCCGAATAGGAAAACAGCAGCCATTGTGTAGTCCAGGTCTTACTCTAGCACCAGGGAGTGTGGAAAGTCTCGAGCCTGACATGGGGGGCGGGTTCAAGTTCATGTGACCGAGGGCCTGCCTGTGCAAGTGTACAAAGTCGGGCGCCGGAGAGAGGGGCAGCTGGACAGTACGAGGTATCTCAGGTGCAGCTTGACATGCGGTCTTCGCTGACAACGCGTGGCCTTTATCGGAGCTGACTGGGACACCGTGTCTCACTTTCGGCGACTATTACGAGACTCCATCATTGGGAGGTTTGCGTAGAGGTAAAGATGCCGCATATTCAAAAGGCGAATATATAACTGCTTGGGTTGATTACTTTATCTTAATCTAAGCAAAGAAAGCCAACTCCTCCCGTACTCCCATTTGAGCCGCTGAGCCTTCTTCCGAACCGACCCAAACCTCACCCTAGTTGCACGTAGTTCCCTGTTGAGCAAGTCAGTAAACGTACTTCTGCAATTCGATTTGGGCAATCGTGACAAACCTGGGAATTGTCCCTGCTTTCCATTGAGTTTCCCTGTCCACCATTCGTTCTCATTTTGTGTCCTTGATACTATTTCAATAACGTCACCAGCTGAGAAGCTCAGATCACCTTCCGCTTGAGCCGCGAAATCGTACAGCGCTGTCACCGTCTCAACAGCGTGCGCACCCATGAGTGCCTTCGGCTTGGGCTTCGGCGGCGGCGGCTTTGGCTTGGCTTTTGCGGCTGCAACAGTCGATACACCACCGGGAGAATATGGCGGAGGGGCAGCTTCACCGCCGGCGACTTCTGTTGTAGGTCGGTGTACGGCGCCGAAACTTGAATTGACCTTCGGGGTTGAGGGCTCTGATCCCTGAGTGAGGAGAGCTGGCTGCTTTCCTGCTTCCAGTGCAGGACGGCCGCCATAGCGTGGCGGTCGTCTTTGTCCAGTGGTCTTGAAACGGACAATGGACAGTGCTTCAGCCTGCTCCTGGATATCGCCACGCTTCTCCTCAAACGCCTCCTCGATTTCGCGTGTCAGGTCGAAATAGCCGATGTCGCAACGTTGCATGCGCTCATGAAGGGTGTAGAAGATATTAAGCTGCATGTAGTAGAAGGACTGGAAGAGAGGTTGAATGAACTCCTGCTCAAGCTGAAAGAGCTTGGGGAGTTCGTCCTTGAGAAGGTCGTTGAAGTAGTTGAAGTCCTGCGTCGCCTGTTCCACTTCACCCTCAATCTTCCACAGAGCCTTCTCGTCCTTTGCGCTCCGCTCCTTCTTGTCTTGCAACTTTTTCATAGCGGCTCGTGTCCGATCGTAATCAAGTTTTTTATGTTCACGCTTGATCGCAGTTTTCCGAATGACTTTGATGACATCGAGCAGCTCGGTCGCGGGACGAATGACCCTAGTCTCTATCATGTCCAGTTCTGGCGCCAACGTCTCTTGCAGCTCTTTAACAACGGCCTCGTATTCCTCACAAGCCTGGATACCCTCTGGGTTTCCTTCGATCCTCATGGAATCTGGATCGGACATGCGACCAGAAATGGGCTTGTAAATTTCGGTCATGGCTTTGCTAAACTCAATCTGACTGTTCAGCATCGAGTTGATGGCCTCGAAGTACTTTTTGGATTCATCGTGAAGCTTCTTCGTCTCTGTCTCAAGCTCCTGGAAACGGCGTTCAGCATCGATGTAGACGGCATCTTTGGTGTGTTCGCCAATGTTGAACTTGGACTTGAGTTGTTGAGGAGCCTAGAGTAATTGGGAAACTGAAGTCAGCGTGGTACTTTACAGTCGAGAAGAGGACTAGACGCAATGGTGCTGCGCGGTTCGTGCCTGAGGGGTTGGACGATCAAGAAACTGTGCTAGGTGAGGGGCAAACGCAGGCAGGGGAGTCTCACTCTGCTGATGCTCTTGGAAAACCCCTTGAAACTCATGGTGAGTGCGCACGACTTGCCGGATGTCTAGGAAACCATGCGCGACTGAACAGCGGCGAGATCGAGCTGGCGAGAGGGTCTTGTGAAGTCCACGAACTGGAGGACGCCGGAACAGGATGTGACGCGATCATGGGAAATGGACCTGATCATAGCGCAAGCCAAGTCGCACCTCTGTAGTGGTTTGGCCAGTGACGACGATTTGTGGCAGTGCAACTGGGCTGCCGCCGTCTTAGTGGGGTACGCGTACAAGCGTAGGGCAGTTTTGTGTGGCGCACAGAGCTGTCCAGCACAGAAGCCAGCGAGTGTTGACGCCGGAGCACTGCGTCACTGGGGAAAAAAGGCCTCCGCATAGACTAAGCTGTGGCTGGGAATGGGCTGGACTCTTGGTTCAACAAGTTGAAGGACGAGCTCGCTAGGGTATGCGGTGCCTGGCCAGAAAGCCTGTGCACCCTTATAGCAACATAGCCTGCATCTCTGCCACTAGGTATGCTTGAATCATCACAATCACAGCCTTGCTGGAGTGTATCATCATCTGGTTGACCTTCTCTTCTCTCCTTGACTGAACGGCTTCCCTCCCCGCCGGTGCTCTCGTCATGGAAGCCCGTGGGGTCGCTATTGTCCAGCCAATCACCATCCCCACAGCAATGCTATCGCCGAGCTAGCCCGAGCGCCGCCCTTGACAAATTCGCCGCGTGAAAACTCCAGGGTTTGACTCCGAAACATCGATTCTTCCTTCTCGCCATTCTCACCATCTTCCCATCAACGGCGACATCATGGCGAGTCTCACATCTTCCGCGTTGAGGTCTGTATGCAGGCTGAGCTCCGGCTCTTCTGTTCCTTCTGCGCCTTTGCGCAGGTTATCACAGGCTGCCGCTACGGCTGCGGTCCGCAGAGCTGGTTCACGGCGGACCTATGTCACCGAGAGCAAGCAAGATAACGCGCGTGTCGAGACAGCCATCAAACTTGACAAGAAAGATTTCGCCGATATTCCACCTCCGCAGATGGAGGTACCTTCAAATGCGAAGGTGAGCCCTATGGCTGGTATGTTCTGTCCTGGCCAAATCGAACTAGATACGGAAGCTGACTCAGTCCTATCAGACGTTCTCAAGTCCGCTGCTGTCATGGAGGAAGGTCAGCGACCTATCTACCTCGATATGCAGGCCACTACACCAGTCGATCCGCGTGTCCTCGATGTCATGATTCCTTTCTACGTAGGCGTATACGGCAACCCTCACTCAAGAACACATGCCTACGGTTGGGAAAGTGAGAAGGCTGTCGAGGAGGCTCGTGAGCACGTTGCAAAGCTGATCGGAGCCGACCCCAAAGAAATCATCTTCACAAGCGGTGCAACTGAGAGCAACAACATGAGCATTAAGGGTGTTGCTCGGTTTTTCGGACGATCAGGAAAGAAGAAGCATATCATCACCACACAGACTGAGCACAAGTGTGTTCTTGACAGCTGCAGGCATCTGCAAGACTCTGACGGCTTCGAGATTACATACCTCCCTGTCCAGAACAATGGTCTGGTCAAGATGGAAGACCTTGAGGCCGCCATCCGGCCCGACACAGCTCTTGTCAGTATCATGGCTGTCAACAACGAAATCGGTGTCATTCAGCCTATCGCGGAAATCGGCAAGCTGTGCCGCGAGAAAAAGGTCTTCTTCCACACCGACGCCGCTCAGGCTGTCGGCAAGATCCCTCTGGATGTCAACGCCATGAATATCGATTTGATGTCGATCTCATCTCACAAAATCTACGGTCCTAAGGGCATTGGTGCCTGCTATGTCCGGAGAAGGCCCAGGGTTCGTCTTGATCCGCTCATCACTGGAGGTGGTCAGGAAAGAGGTCTTCGTAGCGGCACGCTTGCTCCTCCGTTGGTTGCCGGTTTCGGAGAAGCGTGCCGCATCGCCCACGAGGAGATGGATGTAAGTACTTTTCCTCCCCTATCCTTTTCATTTCTTCTATGATGAGTTGCTCTACATGCATGGCTTTCTGAAAGGCCCGTGACAAGGCCACACTGTGTTGAGTGAAGCCTTACGTCTGATCTTATTTCCGCTTTCACAACCCTCCTTGGATGCTTTCAGCTAGGATGTATCAGCTGACTATTTTCCAGTACGACTCGAAGCGCATCAAGCAGCTTTCTGATCGCCTGCTCAACGGGCTTCTGGCCATGGAGCACACAACACAGAATGGTGCTGCAGATTCCTTCTACCCTGGCTGCGTCAACGTATCCTTTGCCTACGTTGAGGGCGAGTCGCTTCTCATGGCGCTCAAGGACATTGCTCTATCATCCGGTAGTGCCTGCACCTCAGCCTCGCTTGAACCCAGCTACGTTCTTCGAGCCTTGGGAAACAGCGACGAGAGTGCTCATAGCAGCATTCGATTCGGCATCGGCCGTTTCACCACCGATTCCGAGATCGACTACGTTCTCAAGGCGGTACAAGAGCGCGTCACCTTCCTTCGCGAGCTCAGCCCTCTGTGGGAGCTGGTCCAGGAAGGCATTGATCTAAATACCATACAGTGGAGCCAGCATTAAGACTGGCTCATTTTGGCTTTGGCCACTTTCGTGTAAATGACTAATTATCCTTGGGCTGCGGGAGTCTGGTACTTTTCCGAGGGGAGGTGGGAATGCCTCAATATTTTAGTATTCTGTACAACAAAACCAGGTCGACATTACCAGGCCTTTCTTTACATCGTAAGCTTGACATCTGCACATGGTCTGTGATAGAACCTTCCATGACATGCTCTCTCAAGGGAAGCCAGACAGCGAGCAGGTAGTCCACGTACGGTGCCTACCTGAAGAGCTGCAAACCGACCAGTTAGTATGATCAACATACGGAGGTCTTGATCATTGGGTGGGTAGGTATCGAGACCCATTTAGCCACTTACACAGTGGTTGTCCATTATCTACCTACTTGTGTGAATGGTGGTGGTAAAGGATATTAAAGGAGCCTTGTTGACGTCACACAACCAGGCAGCTGAGCTGTGCAGACCACATGTTACACATTGCAGACATAAATGGCATAGTCAAAAGCACATCCCAAGATGGCTGGCGGCAATTGCCGAACGACTATCATGCCTCTTGCGTGCTTTAATGGGTGCCAATCCTCGTTCTTGTGGACACCATCTGGTCTTGCCGCGTGTGAATCCGCCGCATCGCAGTTGCATCATGCAATGACATCATACACCCCAATAGAGGCGTCGCGACGCGCCAACAGCCTCTTACACAGACGAAAAGCATCGTGATCCGTCTCACCTGCCTGGCGTAAAAGTTCGCATTTTCAAGTGCTTAAATACTCATGCCGAGCCCCTCTCTCCTCCCAAGATTCTCACCTTCACCCTCAACAGCTTTTTGCACAAACGAAAATACTCTCTTCCTACTCAGAATCGAAACTTGAACATCCAAAGCATCAGTCTTACAACAACTCCAATTTAATTCATCATGGCCGACAACAGCAGTACTCTCAAGTCGTACATCGACTCTGCCACTGGTGCCGCCCAAAACGCTCTTGGCAACCTCACTGGCAACACTGGTGACCAAGTCAAGGGTGAGGCTCGAAAGGACAAGGCCGAGGCGGAACATGATCTCTCCCATGCCACGGCAAAGGTTCCCGGTGGCGCTATTTCCGGCTCCGGTGCCTTCTCCAAGGACGATCCCAACAGGACTGAGGGTTCGTACAACCAAACCATGGGTTCTGCAAAGGAGACCTTGGGTGGTCTGATCGGCAACGAGGTAGGTTTCCCGTGAATACATCGTCCTGTTAGACTCTGAATAACATTATGCTAGTCCCTCAAAGCCTCGGGTCGTCAACAGAATCTCGAAGGACAGCAACAAGAGGCCAAGGGCCAACTGAACGATCTTGGCAGCGGCATTGCCAACAGGGCACAAGGCGCTATTGGCGGCGCGGTCGCTGGTCTGACTGGCGATGAGCGTGGCCAGGCTCACTATGATGAGATGCGTGCAGAGGGAAAGACCCAACAGCGCAGTGCTGAGCACGACATCCAGAAGCAGGCTGAGGCTGAGAGACGATCCTAGGCTGCCTTGCACAGCAGGCGGGTGTGGAAAGGCTCTGCAAACATGTTGCACCGATACCCTATGAAATTGTGCACTATCATGGCTACGAGCTAGTTTTATAAATTCATTTTTTCAAGGCGCTTTTGCAGTTGACTCAGCCTCGCGATTTCCACCCTATGTCAAAAGCCCATCACCTCACCGCACTGCAGCCTCCAATGAGCTCGACCCAGGATCAATCAGATCCTGTACTAGTTTCTGGCAAATCGGTGTGACATTGGCTTGAAATGCAACACGTCAAGCTCCCTACCCGAATTGTATCATTCCAAGGCTTGGTGCCAACCACTGTTGAAGCTCACACATAGACTATTGGGGAGTTGACGTGAACAATTGAATGATTCAATACTTTGGGCTCTCGATCTAATGTGAGGTTCTCAGCTACAGTCCTTTACTCTGGGGAGCGGATTGCAGAAGGATAAGAGGCGGCCGAATGGTGTAAGTAGAACTCCGTAAGTACCTCAACCATTCTCCAATAGAGCTCAGATCGAGCATTGCAAAGTCTTTGTCGTCTTTAGTAAGGCTATTGTTGTCATAATACAATGAATCGGACTCAAATTTCCGTCGGGCTGGAACCACAAGCATTGAGTGTAGCCGGTCAGGGGTCTGATGTGAGATATGATAGACTCACAAGCAGCAGCTCGGTGTCGCCGACCAGGTCCACAGTCGCGAACGGAGTGTCTATGGGCCTTTCTTTCAGTCTTTCAGTGTTTATTCTCTTGTTTAGTTTCATGCACAAGGTTGTTTCGGCATGTCAGTCCATCCGGGAGCTTACTTCAATGACACAAGCTCAGACGTCTTGACCCTGGACGTGGCCCGCTGACGCTGACAATGCCTATCAATAGATGGTCCTTTGATCTGTTCTCCATATCCCCTTTGTAGTTTCTTCGTGTTATAAGACTGAACTCCCCCGTTGTCCAGTTTCTCAAAGATGTTGCGATGATCCAGACATTCACTTCAACTTCCTTTCTCAACCCCGAAGCTGGTCTTCACTACACTCTTCCTCTATAAGACGCATCTCGACATTATTCCTAATTTGTATTTTCTTTTTTACCCTTCGGTACTTCAGTCTCAACTCATTCATCTTGGATAATCCTCTCGAATCACGCTTCAACTACCTACTCACAAGTAGACGAAAACAAATATCGACACCAACTACCCCTTCTTACCATCTATAACCCCCGTTCATTCTGAGCGCTCCCAACCAAGCGTTCACAGCAGTCATGTGCTCAGGACATTGGATTCAGTGCGGGATCTGCGGCCACCTGGTCCACCGGCTCACCGTCTTCTGCCCACTCAGGTCTGGACCGAACTCCTGCCCCAGCTCTCACATATCGGGCACAACCGCTGACCCCTCTGGCTGCTCGTCTTGCCGGCAAGACCGAGTCCAAGGTGTGATCAGACTGTGAAGCCTCAGGCTCCCCCATGTCTCAACGTCCTCTGGGTCCTGAACCAGCGGCTCCCAATCCTATGTTCAAAAAGCCGACTATAGGGAGAGGTGGGAGACAAACAATATGGGTGGGCATCTAAGGGCATGGTGCGGGTCGCCTACATAATAAGATCGCGATCTTTATGGTGTTCTCATACCAGATACTGGTACCCCAAGTGCCGTCCACCACGGCATTGCATGCGTGCGAGTGATCCGCACGGAAGGATGTCTGCGGTGAACTCACGTACCTACATAGCGACTGTTGTCCTGAAAATCGTACATCTTAATTGCCGAAAGCTTTCGTTTACCACTTCTCTTGTTTATGAGTTCCTTTACTGAGTGAAATCCGTAGGTCCCTTGAGGCGTCCCTGGCTGGATGCGATTGGTGCTGGGCAGTTCAAACAACCAATGGCTGATCAATGATAGACCAACCGCGCTCTTGTAGACAGGGGAGTTCTATATTCCGTCGCTACAGTGCCTTGGAAGGACTTTTATATCGTGCCAAGTACAATATTCATCAGTTTTGCATGCCATTGTTCACACACATACCTCTGACAGGTGCAACATACATGAGAACCAGGCCGCCGCTTGAACTACCTACCTACCTAGGTATCATAGCCCAGAAATATATCGCTGTTCTACACTTTGATCTGAGATAAGGATTGTTCTCTCTCAAATTAGCTAGCCTCCGGGGAAAACGACCGTCAAGCGCAGTGACATATGCCAGCAGCGCGGCTCTTGAACTTCGCGATTCTACCTTTCACGTGGTGGCGTTGGTGTCCATTTGGGGCCTGCTCTTCACAATCGTCTCGCAAGTGAGAAAAGGGGCTCAGAGCTTCGGCTGGCGCAAGGCGTAATTTCTCTGGTCCAGCTACAGTACGAATTTGGAGTATTGCTATTTAGGATGTAGTTATTTAGGATGTAGACAGGGGTACGCGTAAGCAGTGACACGCTAGATAGATTTAGTTAGCTTAATACTATGTGCATCGATATGATTGGTGTCCCTGTTTGTGCGTATCCATCTGTGAAGGCTTTCGTGATAGGTAGTCGTGATAATTCGTGATAATAATGCTAGAATCGAGCTACTCTATACGGCCAGCACCACTACATAAAGTTATATCGCAAGATCCTATAAATCTCAGAAAAGAATCTCCTGCTTATTCTTATTATAGAGCAATTTTTTCTAGCACAGATAAACTAAAAATTGATAAGTTATTAGGGATTTAATTCAGCGATAGTTTTCGCAATATAGCAGACTTAGAGGCACAGTATAGGTTGAAGGGTATACTGCAAGTACGGTCTTGATGGCCTTAGCGCCGCCCTCAATACCACGAATATCGCCGTCTCTAGCATTCAGCAGGGCAGCAATAGCCTCATCGCAAGTATCGCAATTGAGGTTGTTTACCTGCGTACACGCGTACCCCTGTAAGCCACCAACCCCCCCTGCAACTACATCCTAAATAACTACATCCTAAATAGCAATACTCCGAATTTGTTGCGCTGGGTATGCGGTAGCGCACGTGGTGGACTGGGGCAGGTCGGAACTATTGGAGCTAGAAGCTCACTCCGAAGCGACTAGGATGGAGACAAACTGCGATAAGATGGGGAACAAAACGCCCAAAGTGCCGGGGTGCGCCAGGCTTCGGATGCTTCATGTTGTACTTTGTTGCCGCAAGCGGTGTCAGAGTCTTGGGTCCGTTGACAAAATCAGGCGCCAGCTTTGAGAGAAGATGCGGCTTCATGTACGATCATCAGTGTGCGATGAATGTCCCGCGCGGTGGAAGTTATTATTTGCATGTCATGGCGCATGATCCTTGGTCTGTGAATCCTCCAATTGGACTAAGTTCATTGAGTGGATGGAACCGGTGGCCACCAACCAAGATTAGCACGGCTCACAAGTCAGGCACAGACCTGGGTTACCTATTAGCTCTCTCTGGGCGAACAGTGCTTTTTTAGTTCGTCTCAAGCCAAGCTGGGTCAAGACGGATAGTTAAAGAAGTCCGAGAGTGATGGAGGAACGGGCTAGTTGTAACTCACGGCTGACTCTGTCGCGGCACAAAGCCAACCTTTCTCACGTCATGGGCCTGTAGGCTGATCGGCTCTCTACTAGGGTCGACCTTGGAGGTCTACGAGTAAAGCAAATCTGGATACGGAGCATGTACACACAGGTGACCGTGAGGAGTGCCGTGTCTGTGCTGGCTGGGCTGAGACATTCTTAAAAGACTTAACTGTGGTGATCATCAGCAATGGAACTTCTTCCGGTCGATCAAGCAGAAGAGGGGAAACTGTTCTGCGTTGCGTACCGTCAGAGCGGAGATTGGTCCAGATACCTATGCTTGTCCACGCGAGAGCCCAGTAAGCGAAATCCTCCGAGAGCCACTCGTGGCTATGGAGAAGGGGGCTTGATCATGGAAGCATATACCTAGACCATATTGACTTTCAGTCGCCTTTGCTTCAGCCCCGATCCCACACTAACTGCCCCATGTCTGATTCACGACTCAATTCCCGCCACCGCAACTTCAAGACAAACAAATGGCATTGAAAGGCAGTGCCGGATCGGGTCTCAGAGTTACGCCCAGCCGGGCAGTCGCTCGCAGTACTGCGATGGCTGCAATCAAATGTCGTGGTTGGCACAGGTGGTGTCGCTGCTTCTGTCACATCGCCAGCAGCAGGGGGGCAGCGGGGCACACTGCACACTCCCGGCACAACAGCACGTGTGAGGCAGGCATCTCATCAGCCAGTGTCCATTTCCCGAGAGAGTTTTTCTATCGGATCACGATGCGCACAGTATTATCACAAGGCCTCTTCGGGAAGCGTTGGTACTTGATCCGAATGCTGTAATAGAACAGACTGTCATTATCGGACATCACAGTCGGTGACCTAGTGACACGCGCAGCATCGTATGTAGAGAACAACTCACCGGGCATTTTCTTTCCAGAGTCCGTGCGAGGGAATCGGTAAGCAGATCGCCAACAGACGAAACAAGATATCCTTTCCCGTGCGTGCGGTGCCGATGTTGGCTGGACCCTTGGCCTTTACCTAACAAGCTTCTGCGAACCTTCTCCAAGATGCACCGAGCATGCAGACGTGAGCTTCAGCAAAGCGCTTCATCGGGAGGAAATGTGATGCCTTCCCCGTGTCTGACCTGCCGTAAATGCGTAATGATATTTACAGACACAATGCGGGATGGCTCCTGCGAGCCTCAAAGATCATAGAAGTGCAGCCACGCCGCAATGACGTTGGTCGACGAACGCAAACTGGAACTTCAATGCGAGACTGAATCCTTCGGCACCCGGAAGGAGGATCTGCAGGCTGTGCCCTCGTCCTGCTGATGATGCAATTGCGCGCCATCTTCTCGGTGAACATGGAAACACAACATCGAGGCATTGCCAGGCTTCTGGGATCATCCATCCTGGCATTTGACGTGAGAAACGATGCATACGCGAGAGGATGTGAGGTGAGGTGATGCAGATGGTCCGGGTGGATGGCAAGAACTTGCGATACGCCTTTGCCACACTGTGTACAGCGTGGCCAGTGCTCCATCTACAACGGCGCACATTGGCCACTATGGGCATCTGCATTTGCATACGCCTGAACGGGGATGCTTGTAAGACATCAGGCTGCTGGTTGCCGTAGAACGGCAAGGTGTTTGCTGGCTGAAGTTTGGAGCAAGGCAACCATCTTGCCCGGCATGAGATTCGCAACACAGTACTCGCACTGTATGGTATAGAATAGAGTGGACGGGTTTCGTCCTTTTCGCTTCTAGCACCTACTGGTGGGGTTCCCTAGTTGCCTTGCATCCTCATGAACCTCCAATTGGAAACCTCAAGCTGGTCGCATTGTCTTGTCTGCAACGTGCACTCCTAGACATGGTTGCATCGTTTCAAATTCCCTACCGCATTTATTCCATCCCAACATCTCAGTCGTTCGGCATTGAAACCCAGAGGCGAATCGAAACCTCCCAGTCCGCTCTCCCTGCTGATCCGAACCAAGTCAGCACCGCTGACAATTAGTAGCCTCAAACTCAGGGTGCGGATCCCTGCCTCGTGCGTCTGCTTGACCGTGGAAGCTGACTTCATACTGTAGCGACCGTGCAGTAGCCACCTGGCTGGCCGGACAAGGGTTCGTGCGAGCCAGCACCAAAGCCAAGGTCCCCTATCCCCAAACAAAGACCAGGCCCCTTACCCACCCTGACCACATTAAGCCAACGCTACTGCTGCCGCCATCCCACCACTGATGCGCCATCATCATATCCATCACGCGTGAGTGCAGCCGACATTGAGCTGTACCTCCACCGTCGCCATCCCCTGAGCCTGCGACTAGGCCTCTTCGGTGCGCCATCCCCGGAGCCACAAGGTCACTGCGTCCATCCCGAGACCAAGGGGAAAGATGTTTCTCCTGATCGCACAGGGGAGCTCAACACCACCTGGTGCTTGGCTGAATCGTTGCTTCTTGCAAACTTCATTTTCCTCAGCGTTGCTCTCAATTTTGTCCCAGCCGCCCTGTCTCCGTGTGTCAAGATAGCGACGGCGACGGCACCTTTGGTCACCAGAGCGTCGCAGCCTCAGGGGAACTTGTCTCCTCGCCTTTTCTGAGTGTAACTGTCCCTTTGGTAAGTCCACTCTCTTGCCTGGACCAAACGTTCACTTCCCTCGCAACTGCTCTTTCGAGCTCCCAGCAAGGTCTGGCTGCTTTCTCTGCCCTTATTGTTCTGTCATTTGCTATATCTTCAATTTACGGCGCCGACGGCTGTGGTTCTTGTCGATCTAGTTGGCGCAAGCCTCTGGAATCGCATTAGACTTGTTCCCTATTCTCGAACGTCCCGGCTGCTCACTCAATTCCATGCGCTTCTTGACCGATCGGAAATGAATCGTCCTCCCGCAACAGCAACTAACAGAGTTTCTTCAGAAGTTCCCTGCTGGGCTTTACTCGACTCGAGGGACGATCATCCTACAGTCGTGGCCCTCGATCGCTATTAGCACCGCACACTACTTCATACTTACTGAAGTGTCCACTAAGGCAACTCCGAGCATGGCGAGCCCACTCCCTGATTCGATGTCGCTTCGGCGGGAATCTGGAGTGATCTCTCCTGTACGACAAGTTCGATCCCGTACGCACAGCATCTCAAGCGATAAGCCTTCGACGATCAGCCATAGCTTGATGTCCCCGCCGTTGTCTGTATCCCCAGAAGCAGCCTTCATCGCATCTTCCGCAGCATCACAGATAGTCACCAATGACCATGACAGCCATGCCGACACATGGTATGACCAACATGGAATTGAGCCGGCGGGCGAAACGGCCCTTATCGCGCCGGCCGCTTTAAATCTCGTCAATAACTTCTTAGATCAACTTCTATTTAATTTCTTGCAGGTGTCCAAAGCTACGACTTTGGCTGCCCTACGGCCGGCGGTCTCTGAGGTGCTGAAGCCGAAGCTTGCGAAAGACGCGATCAACAACGCTGACGAAGAGTTGCGAGAGTATCTGGGCGGCGCTGATGAGGATGATTATGTCCAGCCTCAGGGGGGCGATGCAAGGCAAGATTGGGACCTTGAGTTGGTCTGGAAGCGAACCCGACTGAGGTGCATGGTTTACTCCTCCTTAGGTGACATGGAGGAGGAGGACGAAGATCTCTTCATGGAGCAAGAGAACCTCGAAATCGGAGCCGATGAACAGATTTCTGATGTTATCTCACCAGCAGTCGCCATCTTCCTGACGTCCGTCCTGGAATATATGGGCGAACTCACCTTGACGGTTGCTGGACAGGCCGCGTACCACCGCATGCGAACCAAGTTCGAGAAGGACCTGAAGGAAGGGATTCGACTGCAAACCGACCTTGCAGACAGGATAGTTGTTGAGGAACTCGACATGGAAAGAGTTGCATTGGATCGCACCCTCGGCCGCCTTTGGAGAGGTTGGAAAAAGAGAATCCGAACATCCACGATCGACTCTATTGGTGGACAGCTATTAATACGTTCTCTGAACAAGCATTCTCGCTCGGATAGCCAGGATTCGATAGCTTTCAGATCTGCTGCAGACTCGCGAGACGAACCCAGAAAAAGCCAAGACTATCGGGCGAATGCCATCGCTGAAGACGTTCAGCCGGCAGATATTGCCCTTCCAATGCGCGACCGAGATGTGGATGAGATCGAGGTCCCCGGTCTAGTGAGCTATAGTGATGAAGAGGAGGATATTGATGAGCCCGTTCTGGAAGAAAAGCGCCCAAGGAGCCTTTATTTACCATCCTCGGTAGCGACGGCCTCACCCAAAGCAGTTCAGACAATATATCTGCCGTCACGAAAACGCTCCATCTCTCACCCTGGAGGGCGATTTAACCCATTCGTTTCCCGTTATGAACAGCAGCAGCAGGCTCAAGAGAGTACTACTGCCAACGCGGATAATGATCAGGCAACGAAGAAAGACTTCTTGGCTGTCTCTGTGGACGAGAGTGGTGTTTCGCCTCTGGATGAGGATGGTCCAGAAGCCCGTGTCCACGATGGCGATGCCATCGGTGTGGCTGTGACATCTGACGCAGTGTCCATCCATGAGCCAGTCGCCTCGCTTGCAGATTCTGACTCTGCTGATGAGGAGATTGAGTACGAAAAGGCGGAAATCATCACTTCTGCGCGAGTCTCTATGTCAGGCAGCTCATCGACTTCAGAACCCGACAGATTGGAACGGAGGTCAAGTGTACGATCAGCTCGTATTGTATCAGTACCTGCACCAAAGGGATCCTCCGGGTCCCGTCCGTCATCAATCGAGAGGTCCCGTCCGACTAGCTTCACTGGCCATAATGGAAAAGCTTCTCCTACGGTTCCTGCGGAACGCAAAGTTCCACTTGAGGCGCATGCTGCTTCTCCTTCAACCTCTAGGCTCATGGTCGAGAGGCAGCAATCAACAGTCCAGCCCACCACCGCAATCACCGAATCAGACGAGGAGTCCGATTTCTTCCCACCGGAGCTGCAAGGGATCCCGTCACGGTCCTCTTCATCAGCGCGCAATCCTTATGCACAATCCATTCGCCAACACCCGTCAGCTAAGCAGGAGCCTTCTGCCGTTACGAAGGTGACGATTATCGGAAGCTCGAACGCGAGTTCGGCCTTCGAGCCGATCCCTGAGATCCCCGCTAAATCTCCTGGTCACGGTGCACGACAGCGCACGAGGCAGGATAGCTTTGACAAGGCTGCTCCGCGAGCCTCTGAAGAAACCATTTCTCACTCGCCGCAGCCCAACAGCAACCCTGGCCGACCAACCCACACATCTGCATCCTCAGTATCCTCGAGCACCGGGCGACTTAAGGCGGTCCGCACATCAGAGGAGAACTATGCCCATAGGGACAATGTGGCCAGAAATTTTGAGGACCTCATTCACAGCAACCAAACGATCACATACACTCTAACCCCGGAGAACATGCGGGATAACGACGTAAGCCTATCGTGTCTATCCCCTGCTTTCGTAGACTGACCAGAGAATACAGGCAACTGAGAGCTCGCCTCTTCCCAAGTACCAGCGCATGAGCGAGGAGGCACGTGCTCATGGTCGGTCAGGCTCGCCTTCGGCAACGGCAAACGCGCCCAGGTCACCGACAAACAGTTATACCGCTCAGAGCCCAGGACAAACCGGCTTCGACAGCAGTGTCGATAGAACTGCGGTCTCTGTGCCCCGGTCATCCTCTAGGCAAGATTCGCGGTCACCACGACTTGGTGGACCTAAAGCTCGAGAAGCCCGTGTCCCTCCAGAGTCAACCGCCGACTTTGCAGAATTTATCAAGTCCACCGGTCCGCCAGGAGAGACGAGGTCTATGCCTTTGAAGACGGGTGTTGGCGCTAGCCCAGCAAAGAAGAACAGCTCGGAGTCTCGACGAGTATCCACTAACAGTAACCGTGGGCGCTACCAACCCCGCGAGGCTGCCATTGACAAAGGAGATAATTCTGATCTTATCGACTTCATCCGTCAAGGCCCTCCAGTTGTTGGTGCCAGCACTCATCGTATTCCTCGTCACGTTGCGCCTTTCCGAAATACTATGGATTCGGACCAGATGACCGGCGCTAATGGTGGTCGTGCTGTTGATGCTACCATCCCAGAGATCCGGCACAGTCAGGCATCCACCAACGTGACGGAGAACTCAATGCCTTCAATGCAGTCCTCGATCAACTCAAGTTCTGCTCTCCTCAAGAAGAACAACGGCGGCGGTATGCCCAGCAAGATGTTTGATGAGGATGATATGATGCCTCAGCGAAAGCAGCGACGAGTGCGAGACCCTTACGCCCTTGACTTCAGCAACGAAGAAGATGACGATGAGCTGTTTGGCACAAACCCCAAGCCTCCCGTGAAGAAGGAGGAATCACTGGCCGAGTTCCTCGCCAACTACGAGTTCGTTGGCCTTGTTCCCTTTTCTTTAATGCATGACTGACCTTCGATAGACCGCCACCGGCTCCTCCTATCCCTGCCTCTACTCAGCAAAAGATGCCCAAGAAGAAGATGAGCGCTCCGAGTCTTATGGCGCGCTTCCGTAACACATATAGCCGAGATTCACATTCGGCTTCTCCAAGCCCCAATCCGGCAGCTATTCCAAATCCCCCACCCACCGCAAGCCGCACGACCGGAAAGGGCGGACACGTGCCTATCCAGGTTACCATGCCCGCTGGTTACGATACCTATGGCTCTATTGCCAACTCTGGACCACCTCGCAGGCGATCCACCGCCGGTGCGTCGGGCAAGATTCCGATGCAGAGATTCCAGCCTCGCGAACCTGTGCAAGTAAGTACTGGCACAAGCGACCTGGCTGCTTTCCTAAGAGACAGTGCGCCACCACCAAGCAACACACCTATGGTTGCCAGTACCCTCCCACAAGAAGAGAGCAATGGAATCTCGAAGATGTTCGGTCGGAGAAAGAAGCTTGGCCTTGCTTGATGCCGATGAACAACGATCTAATGTGCCCATACTACTTTGGCCTTGGGTTCCCATGTTAATTTCCCTACTTGCGCAGTCAACTCCCCTTTTATCATTTCCGGTTATTACTTGATGGACTTTTTGACTCAGGAGGGACTGATAATTTTTTTCGTCGGTCTCCAGATCCTGAGGTTTGTCATCACCCCTTGCGAGGATGTTATTAAGGTCTCGTGCAATGATTCCCTTTTCTTTCAATTCTTTTCGCCTTACCATGTGGCAAATGCCTCGCTGGATTATGTTTGCTTTGGAGGCCCGTTTTGGATTGATGTGATATCAACATCGGCTGGGAGGATGGTTTGTCGGCAGCGAAGGCCTCCGCCATATGACCGTCGCATCACAATGAGGTGCTTGCTAAATTGCAAAAGCTTTTCACACATAACTGGCTCCCCTCTAAGTTACCCCTCTAAGTTATGTCTTGGCCCTTGACTCTAGGCATTCCTGTTCGTGAAACCCACCGAGACCAGTCATTCATCGTAGGCAGTAAGGCGGTGACTTTGAGCATCAATGAAGCTGCGCGAGAATACTTGCGATCATATGCTGAGGTCCATCTGAGTCGCCCAAGTCCTGTCGTGGTTCTGATACGAGGATGTCATTGAGTGGGAAAGTGGAGGTTCTGTTTGAACTAAACGGGTGAGGCAGCCGTCTGTGCAACATTGGAGTGACGCCAGTTCCAGGTTGGAGTACGACATGCATTAGGCACGCCGCAGGCCAACCACTCTTGGGCTTCAAAAAGCAAAACCCTCCCTCCACCGCGCATCAGGAGGTGACCAGACCTCTCGGAAAGAAGTTGACAGCTCGTGCGCATCCATTATGTCTCCTGAAAGAGAATACCCTGCCTCTGAGGCTGGCTTATTCACCGCAATCGACAGTACCCCCATTATCGACAATCACGCACATCCCCTCCTCAAGCTCGAGCATGTCGACAAGTTCCCTTTGCTTGCAGTTGCCACCGAAGCTCATGGCGATGCTCTGCAGTCGAGCCGCACTGGGATGGCTCATATCAGAGCAGTGAAGCAATTATCACAGATCTTGGAGTGCGAGCCTGAGTGGGGTGCCGTATCTGCCGCCATCAAGCGGAAACGCCAGGGCGAGGCTCATGAAGCCTGGATTCGTCGCTGTGTTGAAGGCATCGAAACTGTTCTGGTTGATGACGGCCTTGGTGATCCTGAACACACGGAGACTTACCATTACTTCGATCAGTTTACGCCGTCGAAGGGCAAGCGAATTGTTCGAATCGAGTACGAGGCTGCACTGATCATCCAGAAAGCCCTCAGGCAAAATGGGAGAATGGATATCGCTTGGCGAGAAATTGCTACAGAGTTCGAGGCTTTGATACAGAGGTGTATCAAGGATCCCGAAGTGGTGGGATTCAAATCCGTCATCTGCTACCGCACCGGCCTCGACATCGGCCCTCGAACCGAATACCGAAGGGAAGCAAACAGCACTTTTGCGGGTCTTTACGACCTCTTCCTGCGTGAAGGCTTCGAGAGGCTCTCTCACAGAGGCCTTAACGAATACTTCGTACACAGGCTGGCGGAGTTGATCCAGCAGACCGACAGCACGTGGAAGAAGCCAATCCAATTCCATACAGGCCTCGGAGATAATGACATAACGCTCACCACTTCAAACCCTTCTTGTCTACAAGGCTTTATCAGAGACTATCCCAATGTGCCAATCGTGTTGCTTCATGCGAGCTACCCTTTCACTCGTGAAGCTGGTTATCTGGCTGCGATGTACAGTCACGTCTACGCAGATATTGGTGAAGTTTTCCCCTTTATCAATCGCGAAGGTCAAGAGGAGGTGATCAAGCAGATTCTAGAGCTATGTCCGGTCTCCAAGATAATCTGGAGCACAGACGGTCACTGGTTCCCAGAAACATATCTCCTCGCGGTTGAGCAGATGCGAGTGGCGCTGAAGTCAGTTCTTGCTAGCTTTGTCAAAGCTGGCGATCTTTCTTACGCACAAGCTATTCAGCTGGTGGAGGACATCCTTTTCAACAACTCCAACAAGCTGTACAACCTCAATCTTACGCTCAACCCGAGGGAAACCGGCCAGTCTCAGAGAACACCACGAGATTTGGCGCTTGAGGCTCTGAACAGGGTCGGCGCTGGTAGCTCGGGGTTTCAATTCTTGCGTATAGTCTGGGTCGACATGACTGCGACTACGAGACTCAGGGTATTGCCTATCCGCCGTATCCGTACATTACTTGAACAGAATGAGCCTGTCTCCTTCAGTATCATCTCTGGAGCCATGTGCCTACTGCAAAATGATTTGCCCATCGATGACACAGCCGGAGTCGGCGAACGGAAGCTGGTGCCTGACTGGGCAACTCTGCGACCTGGCCCGAGACCTGGACATGCCGTGGTCAGAAGCTGCTTCCAGGAATTGGATGGCAGTCCGGTCAACGCGTGCCCCAGAACAACTCTGAAGAGGATACTGAATTTTGGGTCCCGACACGGGCTTCATTTCACCCTCGGCTTCGAGGTTGAACTGGTCCTTCTTCGGCGGACAGCAAATGGTTTCGTCCCAGTGGAATCCGATGGTCACGCCTGGTCTGTTGGGGGCGCGATGGAGACAGATTGCGCAACCGTCATCGAGGAGGCGGTCACAAAGCTTGATCAAGCTGGCGTCTATGTCGAGATGCTTCACCCTGAGAGCGCCCATGGCCAATATGAGATCGTTCTACCCAAAAGCACCGCTCTAGAAGCCGTGGACACACTGCTATATGCACGAGAGATCATCGCGGCATGTGCTACGAGCAAAGGATACAAAATGACACTACATCCAAGGCCCAGCCCCGTTCATGGTGGCACGGCTGCCCATGTTCACATGTCTATTTCATCCGCTCATGGGGACGATCCGCAGGTTTACGAGCCATTTTACGCAGGAATACTGAAGCATCTCCGCGCGATCATGGCGTTTACATGTAGTTCCATGGCAAGCTACGACCGCATCCGGGACAGCATCTGGTCAGGCGGAACTTGGGTTGCTTGGGGTACTCGCAATCGCGAAACACCTCTGCGCAAGATCTCTCATTCTCACTGGGAGGTGAAGTGTATGGATGGGACGGCCAACCCGTATCTTGCGATGGCCGCGCTCATCGGCGCCGGAATTCAGGGTGTTGTGGACGGAGAGAAGCTGACCCTTGGGGACTGCAACGTCAAGGACTCGGCCCGCCTTACCGATTCAGAGCGGTCGGCGCTGAAGATCACGGAGAGATTGCCGCGGGAATTGCGGGAGGCTGTCGAGGCTATGAGGGGAGACAGTGACTTGATAGAAGTGATGGGGGAGGAGTTGGTAGACACGTATGCGAGGGTGAAAGACGGAGAAATGCAGTTCCAGGCCGGCATGAGTTCTGAAGAGAGAAGGGCATGGATGATGGAAAGGTACTGAGAGCCGACGTTGCCTGCTCCAGTGTCATGACAGAAGCCTCCTCTGCTGTTAGCGGCCAGCGCAAATATGATTCAAGCCAGCACGATATAGAGACACGCCAAATGACATGCCGGCTTTGCTGCCTCTTACTCAATCTCAGAACCTCGTTTATCGCCAATCATGCATCTTCTGAGTGATCACGGCCAAGCCCATCTGGCCCATTGCTGTCGGATGGAAGTACATTGGGCATGGAAAGTGAGTGTGTAGATCACGTGATCTGTGGGAAAGTGGCTCTGACTCCAAACCCACTGCTGTACGGAGTACTGCACAAGGTCTGAAGCTCAGGCAACGCGACCGTGTGTACATTAACCCACGCTGAGTATTCGCCCCATACAACAAACTCCACGCGTCCAATGACTAACGGTCGGGCTGCCGAAGTGGCCGCCGCCTGGCTTGGCATACATTCCATTGGTATCGCCTTCTATTGCCTGTAGCGACCATGTAGTCTGAGCGCTGGACAAGACAGGAATGGTGGTATGGGGGCAGAGCACAGAGAGAAGGAAGAGCGAGGAGCGAGCACCAATGTCGACCAGGGAACCCTCGCCTGTCCATGTGAGTCTAGACTGTTCCTCGTGTCTCGGCACGAGAACACCATATCCCCCCCCCCTGCCAGCTGAGGGCCACTACAGTGTGTTTCGTGCATCTTTCCCCCTCCCTCTCCGTGCCGATCCAAAGCCTAATGCCAGATCCGCGAAAGCTTACTCCGTACTCTGGGACTATAGCTGACTCAGGCTTGCCTTATGTGCTCGCGAGCTCCATGGCCAGTTATCCATCTCTTCCGCTCACCGTACCCAGTGACAGGTGCTCGTTCGCCTGCCAGGCTTTGCAGTTGCTGTATTGGTCCGTGCATGTGTGTATTTTGGGTGCTGACTTACAGTTCAGGGACTTGGTGGCGTTCGCTGGTGCTGTTGGCGTTCGCCTAGGCTGAATAGTGGGCGGTGGCAACGCGGCACGAGGGTACTGGAGCTTCGTGAAGTGGGACTTTGAGAGGTAAAATGGTCAATCCATGAAACGAGAAAACCAAATAACTATCGTCCACCGAGTCTGGCTCAAGTTGCGATGCTCACTGTCGCGGTTTCGATAATTGCGCAGCGCATCTGAGGCGAGGTCTAGGAACGCCGGGTCCACAGTGGCTAGGGAACCCCTGCCCATGAGATCGAAGATGATCAGCGATCACGCACAAAGGCTTTATCCGCAAAGCTTTAGGCGAACAGGTATTGGCACAGGTCGTGGCACAGGTCGTGGCGGCCGCACTCAGCTGGCCCATCCCAAATTTGTGGAATGCGGCCGTGACAGTTCACTTGAACGGTGCTTCCGGCCGACTTGATCTCCTTGAAAACACTGTTCTCAACGTCACCAGGAGAACCCAGACAGCCCACTGTGAACTCTTGAGGGCGCGCTGGGCGAGCTTCACGACCTTCCGTGGGGCGTGATGGTGGGAGGCCGCGATTTCCCAGCCCGTCTCCAATGTGTGGTGTTGTGATTAGGGGGAAGTCCATGGCGCTGACAGGCTGCAAGTTACAAAGAACGACAAACGTATTGGAACTGACGGTTGAAGGGCGGAGTGGGTGGCACCGTTTGTAATTTTATGCCTCTGCCGTTCACAGTCGTGGAATGGTGATGGTTGGATGGATGAACCGTCGATGGTCGATCGTGTGCATCTTGCAGGTTTGAAGGATGAAATCCGCAGCCATCCATCGAAGGGATCGAAGATACCATTCTGCATCGCTGGCACAATCTGTTGCCGCTGAGTATCTCCCCTGTAGCCAACTTCCTCCCTTGTTTTTCTCTCCCTGGTGCGAAACATCAAAACCCCCCGTTGCCACGCTACTGCCACGGCGGCTTGTGCCCACTCCCAACCCACCCCAGGCCAGACACAACCCACTGCCACCCTCTAGTCTAGCGGATAGCCCAGTCCAGCTTCCAGGCCGACCCAGTGATTTTTGGGAGGCCTTGACAGGTCTGGCCCGCTGATCCCTTCTCTCTTTTTTACCACTAGGCAGCGCTGTACTTCCTGCACCCATTGCTCGCTTCGCTTGCTGTGTCCACCACCACCATTCTCGGGAATACCTTACGGTCGAGAACAAGCTCAAGTTCCAGAGGCGGCAGAGAAGAAAGTTTCGGTTGCTCTCTGGAAAAGGCGATTGGACGACGCTTAAGGCCTGGTCAAACGATCTCCTGCATTGGTGATTCCGACTGTTCCAGTGCGCCACGCCATCCTCAGACCCTCCTCGACCTCGCCCTCGACCTCGATAATATTTACTTCCCTACGAACCGGGCGAGCTTCATCTCTTCTCGACAACATCAGTGGTTGAGAGGTTCAACGTTTACATCCCATCGTGCCTGGTCTCCTCACGTTGTTGCCTCGTCGCGTCTCTCGAGGTTCGCGGAGACGAGCCTGCGTTATCATGCCTGCCCGGTGAATACGTCGCTTTAGACTACTTGTCGCCGCATATTGCCAGTCATGAGGGTCGCCATTCGGGAGCAGCTGGCATTGCTCGTTCTTTTTGCCGTTCTCCTCGCCCTCACCATCGTCGCCGTTCCAACATGGATCTACGTCAACAATCACATTGCCGTGAACCTTCGGGAAGGGCTTGCTCTCACAGCGTCCCTCAAAGCAGCCCGTATCACGGCAGACCTCGAACTAATCCAGACGAGTTGCTTCACAATCTCATCACGTGTACTGCTGCAAGATGCGCTCACGAGGTTCTACCTGCAAAATTCCCCAGACTGGGAGAGGGCGGCGAACGACATTAAGAGCGCTCTCGCCGTCGGCGCGTCGACAGGACTTTTGCAAGCACGTGTCTACTCTCGAAACTCTACCGGCGGCGAGCCTACTGGGCTCCTCAACGTGACGGCACCGAATGTGCCCGAAGTCCTCCTCCCCTATCGAGACGAGAATGGCGACAAGATCCACCTCAACAACACGCCCTTTGGTTATCCCCCGATGCTGTATCCCAACATCACCTACGAGAACCTCAACCGCCAGAATAAGGTGCGGCATAATACCACTGCTTTCGCCGCTAATGCATTTTCTGAGGTCCAAATTCTGGCCAACAATCCTCTCCTTCTGGGTCCTCTTGTCATCAACGAAACAGCAGCACTGTTGTCTGTTACCATCCCTATTCGCGACAATCTGGACACATTTGTTCTGGGCTACATGACGATCGTGTCAATGGCAAGCTCTCTGGTTGAAGTTAGAGACTCTAGGGAGGGCCTCAGTAAGAGCGGCATGGTCCTCTTGGTAGGGCCTACGAATCCCTGGAATCGCTTCAACGCTTCGAATCTTCCGACCAACGCAACTCATCAAGCGAACAAAGAAGAATTTGGAAACCTCGATGTGCAGTTTGTATTGCCTCCAAAAACGCCGGACGGTACTGCAGACCGACACTCGGATCGACAGTACAAAGAAGGGGCGACCGCCGATACCTTCAAAGTAAAAGACTATCCAGCAGTCTTCGATTCATTTGTTGATCATTACAACACTGTCAACAACGCCAGTGCTATGCTTGATACACATAATGAACAGGGCATGAAGGTCGCGGTTGGTTTTGCTCGAACTCAAACACCCCTGGTCAACTGGACAGTCATCGTGGAAAAGTCTCGTAGCGAGGCGTACGCGCCCATCGCTATACTCCGAAACATTCTACTCGGAACAGTGTTCGGCACCGCTGGATTCATCATGCTGGTCGTCTGGCCCTGCGCTCATCTCGGTGTCATGCCAATTAGAAAACTCAAAGCCGCGACTGAGAAATCAGTCAACCCGCCAGGCTATGACGATTCCATGATTGGTTCCGACTCCGAGGACGAGGCGCCAGCATCTGGAGGGACATCCCGAAGATCAAAGAAGGGTTTTGTAGCAAACGTGGCGCGCATGTTAAAAAGAAAAGGCCGCAAGCCAGACTCTCATCGAGACGTCGCTCGCCGAATGTTCAAAATCCCAGGCAAGGTCGATGACCGGAAACATTTCATCACGGACGAGTTGACGGAGCTAACTCGAACTTTTAACGACATGAGCGATGAGCTTGTCAAACAATACATGTCTTTGGACGAGAAGGTTGCAGAGCGAACTCGGGAGCTCGAGGACAGCAAGAAAGCTGCAGAAGCAGCAAACGAGAGCAAGACCTTGTTCATCGCCAACATTTCCCACGAGCTCAAAACTCCGCTTAATGGCATAATGGGTATGTGCGCCGTATTGATGGAAGACAACGATATCGCCAGGATCAAGCAATCTCTCAAGGTTGTGTACAAGTCAGGCGATCTTCTGCTTCATCTGTTAGAAGATCTGTTGAGTTTTTCCAAGAATCAGATTGGTCAGCCGCTCAACTTGGAACTCAAGGAGTTCAGGCTCGGCGACGTCCGCTCCCAGATCATCAGCATTTTTGACAAGCAGGTCCGCGAAGGCAGGATCAACTTCTCTGTTAATTTCCTTGGTTCGGACGACAATGACCTCGGATCCGCCTTGAATGGCTCTACGGATTTCAGCAAGTTGCCGGCTCTGGGTCCCACTGGCGCAGGGCGACTCAAGGATATGTGCCTTTGGGGAGACCAGCACCGTATTCTTCAGGTGATCATCAACCTCGTCAGCAACAGCTTGAAATTCACTCCGCCAGATGGCAGAGTAGAAGTTCGCATCAAATGTCTCGGTGAGCATGAGGTGCCTCCAGAGGAGGAAAGCCGAGCATCTTCCATGTCAAAGCACTCTCGCACAGGGCGAACACGTCATCGAAGTGCCCCTGGGTCAACGCATTCCGGCAGTTCTGGAGGCAAAGGTCCTGGGTCAGCGCTCACTGGAGTAGGAACGGCCTTGACCATCAACCCAATGGATCCAAAGGCGACGCCCCACGTTCAAGTGCGCGAGCGATCACCTACACCCCCACCGAGTACCGCCAAATCCTACATGTTCGAGTTCGAGGTCCAAGACACTGGCCCTGGTATTCCTGAAGATATGCAACAGAAAGTGTTTGAGCCATTTGTCCAGGTGGTCAGTGGTTTGAGCAAGCAGTTTGGTGGTACTGGTCTTGGCTTGAGTATTTGCCAGCAGCTTGCTGGACTCATGGGCGGCTCTATCACATTGCGCAGCACATTGGGTGTCGGCACAATCTTCACAATGCGGATTCCCTTAAAATATGTCCAGGATAGGTAAGGCGTTTGATGGTAACAGAATGCTGGCTCGTCCACTAACTGTCATCCCAGGGCATCAAGTACCGCATCCAGCAGCGTTAAGTCTCGCCCTCCAAGCGTTGACGCCAGTGAACCCGAGAACCTAAGACTCGCTGCAGCCACACCTGCGAAAGTTACACCCGCAATAGGTGCACAGCCAGCAAATATTCAACCACGCCTAGTCGGTCTAAGCCAGCCGTATTTCGCAGCAGATCACCCGGCAAAGCCCAAGAGTACGGAGGAAAAGATGGCTGAAATCGGACGCGCTATGGTCAAGAAGGACGAACAAGGCAAGCTTCGTGTGCTCGTGGCCGATGACAATTCCACGAACATCGAGGTAGTGAGCCGCATGCTCAAGCTTGAAGAAGTGTATGATGTGACGGTTGCAAAGGACGGTCAAGAAGCGTTTGACCTCGTTAAAGCGACTATGGCGTTGAACCAATCTTTCGACGTCATCTTCATGGATGTCCAGATGCCGAAAGTAGATGGTTTGCAGAGTACCCGACTTATCCGTGAGATGGGTTACACATCCCCTATTGTGGCTCTCACAGCATTCTCAGAAGAGAGTAACGTGCGCGAGTGCATCAACTCAGGGATGGATGAGTTCTTGGCCAAACCTATCAGGCGCCCTGCGCTGAAGCAGGTGCTCAAAAAGTTTGCCACGATCCCGGAAGAGCCTGAGACTGCGAGCCTGGCAACGAGAAGAACATCGCCAGAACGATCTACTGGATCGACATCGACTACAGCATCACAACAGGAATCGGACTGCGAGAAAAGAGAGCCGACTGTGGATATCTGTACTCCAATGTCAGAACTTGGACAGACACCATCAGCTAAAGAAGGCTGAAGGGAACTGGCTTCCAATCTGAGGTGAAGTTCAGGCATGAACAATAACCCTTGCGATGCTATATGGTTGTCATTTACACATCTACCCACCACATACGACCATACTCAGATGGAAACACGGGATCCCGTCCGCTCTCCCCTAGTGAATCATCTGAAGGGGCGATTAGTAGTTTGGTCGGTGACGACAAGCGAATCCCGCCTGTTGTATGTCCTCTTTTTTTTTTCCTGGAGTTTTAAACTCATTGTATGGATCATTCATCCACTCCTGGACGGCAGATTTTTCTTTATTTCTTGGCTCTATAGTTCGTTCTTCTACATGGGAAAGCATCGGCGTTCGAAAGGGGTTTTGCCAAAAGGAAACAGGTCGCTTCCACAAGAGTAGCACATTATTTATCACACTCCAACCTTCACTTTCTAATCATTTCATCAGTCACTCACTGTTTTTCTATCCTCGTCGCAGGATACATTTCTGGATGGGAAAAGGTCGATCTGGTGGAGGTTCGGGCGGTTTTCTTTTTGTTGTTGTTTTCCGTGACAAATTCTCCAAAAAGGGTTTTGGCCAAGTCGGGAGTAGCCCAAAGCCTGCCTCGCTTTCTGCTGTCCTCCTTCTGGGCTGGGAACATGACGTTGGATTGCTTTCGGCACATCACTGCCAGGTTTTGGGAGGTTCTTGTCTGTTTATATTCCGCCCATGTGGGCGGGAACATTGGGAAGCAACGCCAGGTCTATGCACTACTACAGATATGGAGATCAGGTCCCTGAAATGAAAATGCTAACGAACAAATCTGAGTGACGCGTTTTTCGTGACAACTTGTTGCGTTTCCAGGATGTTCACTTTGCAAATTGTTCTGTGAATACATCTAGGTTCTCATATCGAAAGTAATCTTCATCGACCGTTGCATATTAGGACACAGTATGGGTACTGAAAAGATTTCGATTGTTTTTGCAAGCAAGTTTCTGATTTGCCATCAATCCAGAGGATCATATTATGTTCTTCCTCAGTTGACCTGATCTCAGCGGTCAAGGTCAACCAGCTCATCCAAAGATAAGCATCTGCCACCTCAAACCTCTCTCCGTAAAGCCACATCGTTGGGACGTAGCCCTCGACTCCATAACAAAGCGAGCCGTAAATGGTAAAACAGATAAAGTTCAAAAAAGCCAATAGACTTATAAGCACAAAGCAACAAGTAGGTGATCCCAGAAGGGACAGCATCTTGGCGTTCAAGGCCAGTTCGGCATGGAGAGCACTGAAAAGAGGTGTGAATCAAACGAAAAACAAATGCCATCAAAAGCAAACGATAACCCATGTCGCCCCTTCCGTGCCATAACGCCTCTGATGCTGAGCCGGCCTTCTCTCACGGGCCAGCCAGCGGAAAGTGAGGCAAATGGAGCAGTGTCCTGTCCCAATGTTGTCGTGGTGTTGAACGGGTGTTGGTGTGATATAATTGGGTAGTCCCCGTGCGCGCAGCGTGCAGGGTACCATGTTGAAGACCCGTCAGAGGAGATCTCAGATCTCCATGCGTCCAGCGACATCCTCGCTCATGTAGCGTTCTTTCTTGTCCAGCACGTCGTCGTCGTCGTCATCGTCATACTCATCGGCCTCGGGGTAGTCATCATCTGAGAATGGCACAATGTCGCCGTCCTCGCCACGATTCCAGTACAAGCCATCGTCAAGTCGCTCGCCATCGTCCTCGGGACTTTCTCCGATGAGTTCGGCGGCACCGCGCTCTCCCAACCAGTACCGCGCTCGCTTCTTGGCACCAGCTGAACCAAAGTCACCATCGTATTCATCGGTCGACCTCTTGCCGATACTGCCGCGTCTGGTAGGTCGTAGCACAGGACTCTGAGCAGAGATGACGGGCACAACGCGAACATAGAGATATGCCACGCGTTTCAAGGCACGGTTGAAGAAGAAGTAGTGAACAGCCCAAATGGCACTCTCATCCTCTTCAAAGGGGTCATTATCGGGATGATAGCTGAATATTGTGCATTCGTTAAGTCGCATCTCCTTATCGATGCGCGACCAGCACTGAGGGCCCCATACGGAATGCGAATCGCTGCCATATGAGGAACCAAGTGACTTGGCCTCGAATCCCGGCCGCACGTTCTGAAGAATGGAGTCGAGGTTGATCATGACGCGGCGCACATTCCTCTCGCGCTTGAAGTCTCCGGGTCGCAAAACGTGGGAGAAGTCATAATGAGGATGACTGGCATTGAGAGTGGCTATCAGATAGGCGAATGTGCGACGACTTGAGAGCTCAGTCAGTGGACCAAAGGCACTTGATTGTGAGAACGCCGGTGATGTCGCAAGAACGTGCTTCCGATCAGGCGGTGAAAGACTGGCACTGAGCTTGACCAAGGCATCGTGTTGGGAGTTTAGGTCCTCGTCAATATTCTTATAAAGCTTCTTGTCGGATCCTGTGGACTTGGTCGTGTATAGATCGCAGCCGCCTGTGACATTGCAGTCAGGTGTATTGAAATTGAGTGCGCCGGTAACGGCCTCGAAATCGTGGACTGGCAGGTACTATCGTAACATGTGAGCATGTCGTCCTATCGCGGATCCACAACTGATGTGTCATCGTCGGCTGATGTTGACTTACCTTCATTTTGATAGAGGCTTGGTAGACGCGTTGTCAAAGACGAGATTGAGAGTCGAACGATGCAGATCTGCGCACGGCACAGCCTGTGGGAAACTGCGGTGACAGTTTATCGTGGATGGTGGAGAGCGCAATTGCGTCAGCGACACGATGCGCGCTGTGGCAGGGGTCTGGTCGAGGTCAAGGATGCGCCGTGGAAGGCCGGAGGCTGATTTCGTCGATGGAATTGTAAAGAGGCGGCTTAAGATCACTGGAGCCGATGCGACCGCCAGTCGCGTCGGAGAGAAAGTAGGTGACGTTGCAGGCAGTTGAGTCTGGCGGAGATGCTGTGGTCGCGGTTGCGCTCTCGTCAAAGGCGATGTAGGAGCGAGCGGTACGTATGCGATGTGCAGTAGAGGGTTGTCGGAAGTCGAGACGGTGAAGTGTCTTGAGGCCAGACGAAAGAAACGCCTAGCAAAGTCGAAACCCGGCAGACATGGTAGTTGATTCACGATGCGATGGGTGGATGTTTGGTTGATGGGATCCGGGAAGAGACAGGAGAACCAGGCAACGCATCATATGGCGGCTGAGGGACTCCCTCGCTCAGGCTTGGGGCGCACGGATAGGTCGTGGGATGCTGGGAGTGGGCCACTGTAGCGTAGCGCTGTTGCAATCCCACTGCGCCTGGAAGTAGGACGGATGCGGAGGGTGGGGACAGCTGTAAGAGGGTGGGAGTGGTACACTGGAGGGGCTCCAGTGAATGGCCAGGCCTGCAGTCCCCTATGCGTGGCGCGGGGTGGTGTGCTGGGAGAGGGGGGGACTGATAAGCCCGGTTTGCCTGGTCAGGTGAGAGAGGAGCATGCAGCATTGTTGTTCAGTTTCGGTATGATGAGGCGACACTTGTCCTGCTTTGCATCGCATCGCACATCTCCTCCTTCTGCGCTCGTCTCGTCGTGGAAGTTGTTTCTCGTTCGTAGTATCTGGACATGTGCCTGGCCATTGCTGCATGCCTTCGCTCGCGGCTAGGTTCACCTGTCGGCGTCGCGAGTTTGCGCAAGTCGGACACATGGCGCCAAACTCAGATGGTCGCTATGGTCCCATCCACCCCAATCTTGTCTCCCCCGATCGTCGGGACGAATAGGATCCCATAGCCCTACCACGAGCAGCTCTCGCATGCATTCCGAGATCGTCTGTTACAACGCGATGCCCGTGGCTGTTCCAGATCTATAGGTCTGTGAACGTGCTGTAGCTGTTAGCTGTCAGAGGCTCTCTGCCATGGGCTTTGTTTGTCAACGCGAATGGACAAAAAGACGTGATGTAACGTGTAAGGATGTGATTCTTGGCTGATTCGGTGCGTGGCGTGCTCATTCTGTTGCTGCTGCTGCTGCTGCCGCCGCCAACCCCTCGAGAGTATTGCCCACATCGTGCAATGGCACTTGTCTGGCCACATGGTAGTACATCTCGGGCGTGATGAGTTGGACAACGGCCTTTCCCCGTGCAGCAGCATATGTGCAACGGAGCGCACCACGCTTCCACCACCTAGCGAACTAGACTCTTGAAGTATGAAAGGGTGGTTTTCCACCCTCCAAGATCTATGAACAGAACAGAACAAAGCCCAGCTCGCGAGGGAGTATACAATTGCAACCCTTGTCTCCCGCACCGACAGTCTTTCTTCAAGGTTCCTTCTCCCCAGTTAGAGAGATGCTCAGTTGCCTGAGTCTTTCGATGTGATCCTCGCCTTTCTCGTGGCTTGCAATCAAAGGATTCCTTCGTCTTCGAGGTTCCTCATAATGCTCTTCGTATCCTACACACGCCAAGGTTAATGTCCATAACATTCAATATCCGAAACGCCCGCTGCAGGTGTTCAAAATGGTTCTGCGTTTTGCTGTCCGAAATCCGTAGAGAGGGAACGGTTTGGATCGCCAACAGGCCCGTCATGTGGGGGGTTCTGGTCGAAGACATTGCGGGTCGACTAGTGAAATCGCTCGTACAAAGGCGACCATTCACGGCTTTTACATCAGCCTGGTCACTTCATCCTCGACCTTTGGATGGCAGGCGGCGTCAGTCCAACGTACATCGTAGAGATGCCAAAGGGGAGCTCAGGTATACCGTTCCGGTCCGGTCCGGTATGCAAGCAGAAAAGTCTCAAGGAATCATAAACAAATCAAACATGCTATCAGTCACGTACCTCCATGTCTTCGAGGGAGTCCTGCTGGCCGATGCATCGAAGTACCCCTTTTTTGCTGCTTTCTTGAAGCTCACCAGCCAGCAGCAGCTCGTCAAGAATATAATAGGCTTTGGTGAAAGAGAAGATGATATCAAGCTCACACACGTTGCCGTAGTACTTGTCCATTTGCTCGACATAGCGGTGGATGATCTCGAGTGTGATCAGCTCATTGTCTTCGGAGGAGCAGCCAGCGATGAAGAAAAGCGATGCGTAGCGTCGGTACACGATTTTGGTGTCTGCATAAAGGATGTCAACAGCGGCGCGGGCTACAAGGAAGCGATTCGGTCGAAAAACTTACCTTTATACTCGAGGAAATTGCACATGCGGGTTCTCCTCGCCAGAACGAGCTGCGAGACATCCTTGACGATCTTGGCTTTGTCCTTGGGCGAGAGAGTGGTGAACCATTTCGCCAACCTCACCTTTCCCTGGCGGGATAGCAGGATGAGGTAGCTGCAATCGAGACACAGACATTGTCAGCGACCATCATGAAGTTTGAGGTGCGCACATGAGCCCTGGTTGGGTTCATGGGAACACCGTGGGGTTCGGAGAGAGGGGCGGTGCGTACTGAATAGCCATGGTAACGATGGTCGCAGGCTCCTCCCTCGGGATGATACAATGTGCCGATGAGGTTGAGGAGGCGCCTGCGTGAGGAGGAAGGGAACGACAGGAGAAACGGGTGTGCGTGAGTTCGCTGGAGCTGGTTGACGTCTGGCGGTGTTGAGCTTGATCCAACGTGATTTTGGCTGGGTTGGTGACGAGCGAACGTGGGTAGGAGTTCTGCCGGAGAGGTGGACCCTATAACAGAAGGGACACCTCACCTCAGAGCTCTTCTCAGGGGGTTAACATCCCCCGGGGCTCCTTGTGCCAAAAAATCAGGCAATCACTACCCTGCAACAGCCTTTGGCCGGGACAACATCTCGATCAATCTACGCAAACATACTACGCCCTTCACCGCCCAGATACTCAGCCGTTAGGTTTGAGGAGACAGAGAGCTCTCATTTCAGATACAGGTTTCGCTTATGTACTCTTGTTGACTATCGCAGTATCGCAGCGCCCGATGATGACCAAAACCCACCCTCCCTCCTTTCCCACGGTCTACAATTCTAGCCAAGCCCTCAAGGAAGCGCTCCTCCCCGAGCGTATCGATCATTCGTCGGTGCAGCAGTAACCTTTCGGCAACCTTTCTGCACCTGAAGACCATCAAAGAGGCTCTTGATGTAAGGCAGATAGTAAGGTTGAGCGGCCTGGAACGAAGGGCCGTGATCCAGCTCAGGGACGAGATACAGCTCAGCGCGTGAATCCGGGAACGCCTTGCACGTCAGGTCGAAGTCCTGCTCGCACTCTTGGGGGTAGGTCAAGGTGTCACCGAGACCCTGGACGACCATCATGGGTGCAGCCAGCTTGTGCGGTCCCGCGCCGTTGATTTTCGTCTGCCACTCGTTGAACTCCTTGCTCGTGAGCCACGCGGTGCTCTTGAAGATATCCGTCACAGACAAATTGTGGAAAAGAGCATCGCCAGTGATGAGGCATCCCTGATTGAGGAGAGGGAGCAGCTCGAGACTCCTGGTGGTGAGAATATCCTCAAGCTTCAGCTCGGGATAGATCTCGACAAGGCTCTGCAACATGTAGACGTGGACAGGAGCACCCAGTGGGCCACCCTTGGCGAGTCTGATGGACTTGGGAATGAGTTTAGTCGGCCGCAACGCGGGAGCAGCGGCCACCGCGCCCAGGAATTTTCCAGCCTTCAGCAGCTCCTCCTGGCCTGGCATGGCAAGACGCTCGTTTGTACGCCATGCAGTCATACCTCCTTCACTGTGGCCCGCAACAACCCATTCGTCAGACAGGATGTTACCGATCCTCTTGCGGGCCGCCACAAGTGAATAGGCTACGTCAGCAGCGTGCAGATAACCAGCCTCATAGCGGAAGCCGCCGGGGATATCAGTGCCTTGCCCGGCAAAGTCGGTCGCGATCACGGCGTACCCATTGGCGGCGTAGAAGAGAGGCGCCATCCAGCCGTAGTAGAGGTCCTTCTGGTTGCTCGGCGCACATTGACGAGATCGACCGGCGGTACCGTGGGCCCAAGCGAGCGTCTTGAACACCTTGCTGTTGCAACCGGGCGTTTGTGCTGAGAACGGGAGGAGGACGAATGCACTGGCGGGAATGGGGTTGCGATTGATGTCTTCTGTCATGTACAAGAAGCGCGACAGAGACATTCCTGCGGCGTGTTAGTCCAGGCGTACCTCCAAGTTGGTCACCAAAAGAACATTACCTCCAGGGATCCCAGTCCAGTTCTGAGCCAGCTGCTCGATGGACACATCCTCCCAGCGCAGAAGATCGCCGGGCTTGGCACCAGAAGCGTTCGCCGGAGTGGTATAGAACGGATCATCGGTGAAGTTGAGCGTTGCCCAACCTGAGCTTTCGGCTGCGAACGCCGCCTTGAAAGCTTGCATACATGTTGCATCACAGGCAGGGTTGCTCTGTCTCTCGACAATGGCACCAAGAGCTGTTTGAGCAGCAACGAGCAGGCTTGAGAAGCGCATGATGAACAAAACCCAGAGGTGAGAACTTGCTTTGTGACTTTGTAACAGGCCTGGACTGCTTGGTCTGTAGAAGCGAACCTGCAGCGTCCTCTGGCCATTCTTATATATTTTCCTTCTTCTATCGATCCGTACATTAGCGGGCAGACCGCGTGACCAACAGCTATCAGAACCTGGTGGGACATTCTGCAAGCTGTCCGTCATATCTTGCACTGCCGTATAGAGATCCGGCGGAATACCCCGCGATGTCCCTAGTCGATCATGACTCTAAGCGGAATCGGCTCTATGTCCGCATCCAAGAGATGGACTATTCAGGATATCATTACGGAATTCCGTAGCATTGCGAAGCAATCAGGCTAGTAAACTTTGTTAGCACTGACCAGCAAGTGATAGGATCATACGGAGTAGTTGCAGCTTCAACAGGTCTGTAAGAAGCATGATAGGGATTTTGCCAAGAGGTTGCACTTATTACCCATGATGCAAGATGCCTGCCTCCAGTATAGTTCAGGAACAGACCATGCCGAACATACGATTTGGTCCGCGATAGGGAATCGAATTGCAGTCAATCGACTAAGCAACCGGTGATAGCCTCGCCAAAGGAAGCTGGGATGTTTGGAAGCGAGTTCGAATATCATCATATCCTGCCTCGTCCCCCAACTAGCACCTATACGGAGAGTTCCAGCGAGTGCCGTGACAATAACGAGTCAAGCCCTCTGCTGGATCCTAAACTTAACCCCACAAATGCTGCATCTCTTCTCAGCTCCGTATGGCTGCTTATACCGGCATCCTGAATCGAGGCACGCGAGACTCCACACGAACCGGCTTTTCTCCAACTGCGTCAGGCGAGTTCCATACTGTCCTCGCCAATGGGGGAGTTACCGTGCCTGGTTGCCGAGCTCAGATCGATGCACTTGTTATGGTGCTGAATCCCATTCGGTCTTGGAAGTACAAGTAAGTGAACTGCTTATCTTCGCACAGAAGACAATCAAACCTTGCTTGCCGAGAGGGAAACCTGGACCTTCGGAACCGTTCCGTATTCCTAAAAGGCCGCTTACGTATCGGCCGTCAGAAAGCACGGGATTGTGGTGATAAAATGAGTGCCAAAAAGATAGCATATTTCTCGCCTGATATTATCAAGGAACCTAGATTGGTAGGTAGTTTCGACGGGATGTTTCGACCGCGAGACTGAATGATAAGCCCAGTGTTGGAGAGAAAGGGGAACGACCCTGCCGGCAAGGCAGTGTACATACAAAGCATCATGACCTCCTCATTGCAGTTTGGGATGCCCCGTGCGCCGGATTCCGATGTACATGGGACGCAGCTCACGTATTGAGAGCGATAGTTTGTGCGGTTCCAAAGGCAATCAATTCATTGAGTTGGCCTCCGACATAGCTAAGCTATTATCGAAGAAGCTCCGTGAGAAATGGCATCCCTCGGGCCCGAGCCGCACGCCATGCCGAACAGGGTTTATACTGGGGTTTCGGTTCCCTTAGTGATTTCGTGCATTGGCCATAGTAGTCTAGATGACGGTTTCAACAGGATCTGAACAACCATTTCGGCTGCTTCTTGGCTTGTTGTATTCAATATTATCCTGTTCTTCATCTTCGTTGTCGTTCTCCTCACGGACACCCCTTGATTCAAGCCCATTCTGCGCTTCATGACCATTATGTATTTTTTTAATAGTCATGTCAGATCAATGCCTGTCTACTCATGTCTCGGACGAGCTCATTCTCGGCCGATACTGTGTGAGCTGGGACTCTGAAGGACACTGGTTTTAATGCTTCTCAACTTTATTGAGCTATTAATCTGCCCCTTTTCACTATTGCTTCCTAAAACCATGTTCCAAAAGAAAAAAAAAAAAAAAAAAAAGGAGGCAAATTAAATCAAGTAAATATATATATATGTGCTCCGACAAAATTAGCACTACAACATGATGGGCACCACAGCAATGCGTCCGTCCAATGTGGGTGGTGGTGGCCAGCGCCCGAAGACGATGTCGCCATGCCTCGAGCATTCTTTACTCCACGCAAGTACAAAAAAGAAAGAATGCCCCAACCCAGGAACAATCTCTTTTCCCACGACAAACTTCACACAGAATGACCATTATTCAGTGTCGAAGAAATAGCGTCAACCAGACTCGGGCAAACGCCAAAACGTCCACTTGCAACTCGAAGCGAACGTCCTCAGCCACCACAACGCAATCCCCCACGCTCGGAGTGAATCACGCCAGACGTGCATGGGGTCTTTTGTCGCTCATTCGCCTGATTTCAAGAACGACTGGATCAATTTTTTTTTTTAACCCCGAGTCCGTTTGAAAGCAAGGAAGCAAATCACACGACACGGCAAGCTCTCATCAAAATTTAGCCTCCACCATGGCGTGCTATACCGCGCGACAAGCAAGACCCCAATGGAAACCATGTATCTTAGCGGCTCGACGCAGCACGGCGGTGGTCCATCAGGGGACTCCTCTCCTTCTTCATCATCACCACCACCGCCTCGGAGAATGCCCACAGACCACAAAGGTCATGTTGTACCTCGGATAGTGCAGCATACCTACGCAACCTCGCGATTCCATCCAACGTTGGTGATAAAAAAAGTTTCACTGACCAAGCGAACCGAAAGCTCATGGCTTTGCAATTAGTCAGCTTCCTCCAGACTTGACGACAGCGACATTCCGACCGACGCCGCACCCCGGCGACCCGATCACGTTTGCGAGAGCGCGGCTCAGCCCGAGAGAGGCACTAAAAAGATCCCCGATAACGACAGCGACAGCTTCTTTTTCTTTCCTCGGGTGCCTTTCATAACGCAGGACTCCCGACACGCATTCATCTCTTCTCTGCGACACCTTGGCCGGCGAGTTCGTAGCGCCATCTTCCTTGACATCACCGGGGTTTTTTCTTTTTCTGAGGACTCCTCCTGGCTGGTCACCATGACCAAGCTCATCCTGTCCACGGGGTTCGTACTGCCGCTTCCCCTCTGAATCCTACACCTGCACTGCACCACTGTGCCCCTCCTCTCCGATCCCGCCCAAAACTCACTGCCACTGCCACTGCCACTGCCACTGCCACCGCAGCCACGCCTCACGATCCGAGCCTCTGTCGCTAACGTCACAATCCTATTCTGCAGCAATGTCATGTCCGCTGGCCCCTCCGTGATCCGCAAACCCGGCGTCAACAGGTCCAACCTCGAGCTCGTCAACTCTCTCCGCGACAACTTCTCCGCCGCGCAGCAAGACTATGCCCCGCAGACGAACGGCAACGGCAACGGCACCAGCATCGGCAATGGCGTCGGCACGCACAAGCCTCCCGTTGAGGTCTGGACTGAGAGGTCCGGCGATGCGCTGTTCGTGCCGCGCGTCAATTGGCAGAGCGGAGGACTGAGGGATGAACAGAGCCAGTACGAGATCACCGTCAAGCTGTTCTTGCTGCCCGACTCCCCCGTTGCCGAGCGCGAGCAATATGCCCGCGATGCCCTGGTCCTGGTCAGGAAAGAGTTGGGAATAGAGGCGATCGACCTGCTCCTCATCTCCTTCCCGGGCATCTCGTTCGAGGGCACGTGTGAGTGGGAAGCCGACAAGCGCAATGCGGAGCAGGGCAACATCGAGGAGGAGATCGCCACCTGGCGAGTTCTCGAGGATCTCCACGATCAGGGTCTCGCCAAGCGTCTCGGGGTCGCTGAGTTTGGCAGCGAGAAACTCCAGGCCTTCATCAAGCGCACGCGCATCCCCCCAGTGGTTGACCAGATCAACCTGAAGGACTGCTGCAGCGTGCCGCCACCGCTCAAAGCCCTCGCTGCCAAGGAGGGCGTCGAACTCAATGTCCACACAGACTGCACGGACATCCTGCCGTGCGGCACCATCCGCGAGCTTCTGAGCCACGGACCGCGAGGGGCGGGCCTGCTGGCTGACAAGGAGCATGGCGGTGCTGGCCTGGAGGGGGACATCACACCTCATTGGGTCGTGCGGTACATGGCCTTCATTCGCGACCGGGGCGTCATCGAGAACAAGGGATATTTCGCTGGGGCCGAAATCGGGTGCAGATGACGAGGAAGACGGTTAGGGTGGACACGAAGATATACCATGATATACCACATACTGCGTCGCGGGACCGTGAGTTATTGGCGTGAGCACCAACTTTGGCGGTTGGCAATCTCTGATTTTCCCCCCGGGAGGAACCGTTGAAGATGTGGGTGGATTTTGGGCATCATACAAGGAGTTTCATAACATGCACTTGATTTCTTTGTTCCCTGACCAAATGTAGCCTTTGCATTGCTGCCTCCTGCTCTACCCCCCCTACCCGAGGGGATTTCGCAATGCATCAGCCGACCATGCTCCGTTTTCTGCCACGCTGCCGCACATCCTCCAGTTTCTTGAGGACCACCGTTGCTTGCTTGAAGGTCGACTTGTAGGCATCGAGGAGCTCGCCAAAGAGGCACTCGGCGCGAGGGTGCGTGCTGCCAAACGCCCTCTCGAGAACGTACAGGTCGACTGCTCGATCTTCGTCCGAGATGCTGCCGCTGGCCAGTCCAAGATCGATTATGACAACTTCGCCTTCCAAATTTGAGGAGTTTCCTGCGCCGCCCTGTGACTCGCTGGCAGTTGGCTGTCGAAGCATCATGTTACTCGTGGTCAGATCGCCGTGTACGATGCCGTTCTTGTGCAGCTGTCCAACGGCCGCCCCCATCCGGCGCATGAGACCTCCCAGCTCTGCATCCTCCTCGATCCCTTCCCTTCGGTTCCCTAGTCTTTCGTTGATGCGAACACGAACGGGCGCGCCTTCGATCCACTCCAACATGAGCCATCCTGCGAGTTCGTCGAGCGCGTAGACCGCAGGCACCCGAACACCGTCTCTCCTGCACTTGGCTAGGATGCGTGCCTCGGAGAGGATGCGGTGCCTTGTCAAACGCTGGTCGAGAACTGGGTGACGCCACGGCTTCTTGGGTCGATACTTGAGAGCACATGGGAGGTCGGGCAGGAGGTATGTGGTCTTGTAGAGCCGGCCCTCGGCGCCCTGGGTGATGAGCTGTGGAGGGGTCGAGGAGGGGTATTCGAGGATCTTGGGGAGGGGGAATTGATGGGTTGGCTGGGTCGCGGGGAGTGCAGCGACTGGGGCTGCTTGAGGTATTGATTCGGTCATCGTCTCTGTATGTGTTTTGGCCGCTGGATCCTGATGTACGTCAACTCGAAAAACAAAACAACCAGGGAGGCAAGGACTTGTCTTGACGAAGTTTGCCCCAAGATGGAGCTTGGAAGGCCTGCTTCACGGTGACGCTAGAGTGGCTGGTGTCGAGATTGTCAGCCACACGCCTGGAGTGATGGAGTGATCTGTGGCGCATCTCAAGGGCGGCCCAACCCGTCGCAAGCGAAGCGAATATTGGGCCGCCATGCCGCAGACACGCAGCTTGTCTTAGGTGCCATGTGCGAATTTGTGTGCTACGCTAGGTGAACTGGCATGCTTTCATGAAATGCTTAAAAACGTAATTCTGCGTCTGTTCTCCTGCTGGCGAACCGGCTTCTTGAAAGGTGCGATCTGCGTCTCTGTAGGTACAACTATGTATGTACTATCCAGGCTTGAACGGGTTTCCCTGTGACAAAAGGACTACTGTAAGCCAGGGCATGGTTCGAGACGCAACGCATTGCTTCCCGCTGCAGGGGTTAGATGGAGCTATGACCACGACTAGGACTAGAATGAACAGGCCGCGGCGCTTCGTCCCTGGCCCTGGCCACCCTTCTGCGACGTACCATCACCTGGTGCGCGGGAGGGGTTTTTGGCTGGGATGGTACTGTAGCTTGTTTGTTGGTGTCGGTGAGGAGGTTAAGCTACAGCTTGACGAGGTGAAGTTGTAGTGGCGGCTGTAGTGCGACCTCCCACTGTGACTGACACATGATGCACACCACTACCACCACCACCACCACCACCACCACCAAACATCACCGCAACCCTCCTTTGCACTCTTCCCCAACGTCATCTGCCACCACGCTTAACCACTGCTTTTCGCTCAACTCCCTCCGACTCAAACGGCCCTGCTTTCATCTTACAATATCCCTTTACGACCATCATGAATCGGTAGTCCGCCGGCCCATGCCTCAGTACCCCGTCCAGACGATTTAGTGTTCCCAACCTCCTCCCCTACTCGGCGGCGAAAGGAGGCACCATGGCCGAGGCGACAGGCTGGCTCCAGTGGACCATCCTGCTCGCCTTGACCGCCCTCGCCTTGTCTCTCGTCGTCATCGCGCAGATTCTCACCACGTACTCTGCTGGGTACATGGCCGCGCCCACCGAGATCGCTACCTTCCTCGACACCGTCGACTTCTCTATTCAGGAGAACGAGAGCCACGACCGCGACGTCGCCAAGGTACAGCTTCTGGAGGACAAGATCCGGCTGGGCCGCCTGCTGCGCGAGATACAGAAGACGGGAGATGACCTGCGCGAGGACCTGAACGCTCTGCTGCTCAACGACGACTCTACCACGTTGCGCATGAGCGCGAGGTTCCTCTGGGCGGCGAAGAGCGCCAAACTTCAGGACAGAGTCAGGAGGCTGGACCTGCTACGCATGCGCTTCCTCGTCGTCTACATGGGTGTCATCACCGCCAACCTCCAGAAACAGCAGCAGCAGCAGCAGCAGCAGCAACCTCAAACGCAGACGCCCCTCTCACCGCCCCCGCCGCCCCCTCCGCCGCTACCCAGGGATCCCGAGAAGATGGCCATGTCAACCCCCACGAAGCCCAACTTGAAAAAGTCCTTCACAGATGGCCCGGGACATAAGCGGCATCCGCCTCTGCGACGCCTCACGACCCAGGCCATCGGCCACAGCGAGAGCACTGGTCGGCCGCACAGGAGGGGATGGGCAGGAGTAGTCGAGGAGCTACAGATGTCACCGAGGATGCACCAGCGACACGCGTCGATAGAGCAAGCCATGGCTATGGAGAAGACGCCCCCGTCCGTCTGAGATGGAATGAGATCCACGTTAGCGATGACTTCAGAGCGCCTTATGAGAACGAAACGACTTTTACGTCCGCTACGACACACATTGATGAAAAGAGCGTTCGCATTCGGAAGACAAACAGCGATATTTGGGTTCACTCTTGGGACCGTCACATCAGCCGCTCCTTGGATGTTCGGTGCTGCTAATCATGCGCGGTATGCCAATGTTGTGGCAAGAGATTTGGGATGTGGTGGACAAGGAGCGAGAGCCAGAGTATTGGCATGCGCGGCAGATGTGGCATCATGAGTAATATGATTGTATGAATAGATGAGAGCTTTGGTCTTTTTTCCCCTCTTTTCCTTTTGTCGAAACGATGCTGCCGGAGTTGAAGATGGAGAGAATGCACTGCCCTGTTCGAACCCCCTTTCTCATCTTTTGTTGAGCCTTGATATTTTGCTATCTTCATTTGGATAGATAGAATACCCCATGACCCTTTCTCAACCAAACAATCGGGCAATGAAACCATGACCATGATGTGTCTCTCGTATGTACCCCGACACTGATCTGCCACACACCCGCCCTGTGATTCGCAGCCAGATCGCTGGACTCAGTGAGCAGCAAGGTCGTCTGGGCCTGACCCGTTCCTTTCGCCGACTAGGGATCATGTTAGATATCATTGGCACAACCACGCAAACCCCATGGCCATATGAGAAGTACGCTATAACGGCCTGGCGAGGAAAACTTACCATCCAATGCCACTAAGAATCGGCTGACGCAGTTGTAACACGCAACCTGAAAGTAAAAAGACGCTCAGGTCAGCCAACCAGCCCAGCATGACTGTTACGCCTGCCAACCTCAAGGAACAGCGGAGCAGGGAACACAACAATGAACTCACAGTCGTCGTCAACTCGATAACCTCCTGGTCATTGAACTGAGCCTTGACCAGCGCGAACACTTCATCCGTGACCTGCACCCTCCTCGTCATCTCATCGGTGTACACCACCGCCGCCCACAGCCTTTCGCTCAAGCATTCCTGGGGTCGTTCCGCCGGCAGCTCCTCCGCCTTGATCACGTCCAGCGCCTCCTGCGACACGCCGCCCTTGACCGCCAGCGGGGCGTGGTGCGACCACTCGTACCATGCGCGGTTGCAGACTGCCACGCGGGAGATGGCCAGCTCGCGGACGTCGTCGGAGAGCGAGGTCTTGGTGCGGACGGCTGCGAGGAACGAGTTCCAGCCGTCGGCGAGGGGAGGGGAGTGGAGGAGGGCGAGGTCGAGGGGCTGGAGAGGGCGTGGAGCGCGGCGAGCTTGCACGCGGGAGACGATGGCGGCTTCCTCGGGGGTGGTGGTGGGAGGGGGGTTGGGCACGTACGGGATGCGCATGTTGACGGTCTTGGTCGCGAGGGCGGGACAGGTCTTTTCTGAAGTTTTGTAGATACGTAGGAACAAGAGTACTGTGTATCGATTTGGGGAAGCAAGTGAACAGAGGCGACCAGTTGGTTGTTCTGAAGATGAAGCAGTTCCGGAGGGGCATCGGAGGGGCAGCAGCACACTCCATTCATATGTCCGGCGAAGTGGGGTAGCCGGTCCCGAAGAGGGTTGTCGAATTGCCGAAGCCAGCTCCGGGCTCCAAGAGACTACGCAGACGCTGCTGTGTCGAAACACTCGTAACATTTCCTTCTCATCGTGCAAAAGGCCAACTGAGCATCTCTTGATAAAAGTGAACTGATTGTCCGGAAAGAATCAGGATGCCAAGACAAATCGCATGTGACTCGTGGTTCGGTGATCTATGTCCGCCATATGCCCTGACAGTCGCTGCAGGAGTTTGAGCCTGAACCATTCCGTCTGGAGGACACTCGCGCCTGAGTCTTCATGGGATATCGTAGTCGGTATTGCGGGGCTGCTAGGTTCATATCTGCAAGAACCTGCCATTGCAAATAGAAGAATCGGACGGTGTGCTTGCGTCACGCAGCTCGCCTTGATCTGGTAATCGAGTTCTGAGGCATCTCGGAAAGTCCAATGTGCATAACTTCTATCTCCGAATATCGCAGCAAAGATGGCGCTGTATGGAGTACTCCATTCACCATACTGTACAGTGTCGCATGCACAAGATTTGTCTCAACAGCAAGAGTAATAACAACCTTATTGAGATCCCCACGGGCTTCCAAGTGTCTCCGCTTCGAGGTCCACGCAATCAACGACGCTGTCTCCAGGGATCCTCCTCTTTGGGGATGGAGTCATGCAACGAAGAGGCAAAGCACTGGGCAGGGGTATTGAACAGGCCCAGACAGGAACCACGCCATTTCAGCGCAACCGCCGTGTCTCTGGCGCCAATCCCTACTAGTGCTCGCCCGCTTTCATGCTCCTGTCAGTCCTTGCTCGCCGGTCACTATCTCCTGGGTAATAGTTGTGTTACGTCGGAGACGAAGGCATCAGGCCTTCCACCCGCCTGGACAGCTCAGGCTGGAATCAATGGGGTAATCGTCAGTCTTTAGAAATTTCCGAATGAACAGAGCACTGATTCATCTCGAATGTGCCATGGAGTGACTCCGTCCCAGTCGACATGTCAAACTCAGCCCTCTTCTCGAAGCGATAGGCCGTCAGGCGCAGACTACAAGTGAAGGGTGCGAATTAGTCGGGTTCCAGCCTGCATACTGTGCCATACATACACAGATTGCGGGTGCCAGACACAAGAGTTTTGGGGCAGCCCCTTGACGCTTCGCGCTGTATGCGTCCTCCGTTTGGGAGAGATCCAGTAAGACGACTGACCCCCGGCGGCCTGTGACACAACTGTTGTTCGCGTTGAATACGATGCGGCCACGAAGGGTTTCCTCTTTCTAGCCACCGTGTGACTGCTTGTTTGCCTTCTCTTCTTTTTGTCAATCGTTGCTGACCATTCGTCTCTCGCCTTGGCATGTTCGACTCTCCTTCTCTGCAGTAGCCAGACTTCTCGGCATTTTAGACTAAAGCAAAACGACTTCAGCTCAAGTTCGAGATAGGTCTCGTCGGCGAGGCTGTCCTCGCCGTGGACCTCACACAACATTTCCTGTCACGCACGTGTCACGTTAGGCACTGTCCACCTCCCGATCCTACGTCCTATCCACCATGAAGTCGACATCCTTCGGCGCGCTGGCATCGACAGCCATTCAGTCATCCTATGTAACAGCGTTATCGCCAGACTTTAGTCCCAGGCTTTTGTCAAGACAGGCTGCGGCTCCTCCAGCAGACAGTTTCGTGCGTCGTGCGGACGCGGCAAGTGAGTCCATCTCAAGACTCTTGAGATAGTCTCGACTAACCACCGGCGTACCAGTAACTGTTTTGGGTGAATACCTTTACATCGTTGGCGGAGGTGTATCTGTGCACGTTGCAGACGACAAAGCCGATGCAGAAGCGCGCGTTGCTGGCTGTATGTCATGCCCACAGATACTTGACAGCGACTGACTTTATATGCATAGTGAATGTTACTCTTGCGCTCTCTCTCAAGGATGACTGGCAAAGCCGTGACGCCACGTACGACGTCATCGAGGTCCCCGATCATTTCGGTGAGAACATCGGACATGCCTTATGGACGAACGCAAAGGATAAAGAGGTTGTGTTCTGGGGTGGAAGAGACTTCAGCAACCAGGTCACAGGCTCGAGGGATCCGAAAGTGTGGACCCTAGCAGCAGACGGTAACGGAGGGGGAAAGTGGACGTCGAAAGAACCACCATCGGACATTCGACGTGCTGCGTTTGGAGGCTTTACAGAATGTGGCGTCAAGGGCTACTTCGTCGGAGGCTATGGCGGGCCCTACACCGATGGTCCTGCGTTCGATGGTCCTCGTATTGCTGTGCCTGGACTGATCTCATATGATTTCGCGACGGGATCATTCAAGAACGAATCTACCGAGGGCTTGACAGAGAGCGGTGCTTTCCAGAAGGGTTCGGCGGTCTGTGTAGAGCTTCCCGGACGCAAGCCGAAGTTGTTTGTTGTTGGCGGAGCAGAGCCCAAGCTCACAGATGTCACTGATAGCGACGTCAGCCTGCAGAGCTTCGACAATGCATACTTCTACGACCTCGGAACGGAGAAGTGGTACAGGCAAGAAACACAGGGGTCGCGGCCAGCATCTCGGCAGGGTACCTGTGTTGTTGGCGCGAGTGGTTCCAATGGCACGTATGAAATGTGGGTGAGCGAGCTCTGGCTTGGATGCAATGTCTTGCGGATATCAAAGCCAAGAACACGATCGGCTGATCACTTTGCAGCTTCATGTACGGCGGATTCGGGGAAGGTGGCGGCCCCATGGATGATGCTTGGGTCTTGTCCATTCCGGCATTCCGTTGGTTCAAGGTTGACGCGAAATCGGACACGCGATACTCTCACGCCTGCGCTCGTGTTGGGAGCCAGATGATCGTCTTCGGTGGCAACGACAACCCTGTATGGAACAAGAAGGACCCGTTCCCGAAGGGGTTGGGCGTTTTCAGCCTTAACACTCTGGCATGGAAGGACGGCTTCGAGGCGAATTCAGCTGAGTACCAAGGGCCCAGTGAAGTCAGAGAATGGTACGAGGAACGGTGAGTGATCGGAGTCGAAGGCCATTTCTACAGGATGCTGACTGCTTTCAGGGGATTAGACACCATCCCATGGGGAAGTGATGAGATCAAGCAGGCATTCCTAAGCACCAACAGTACGCCTGATGATGCTTGAACCCACAGTGGTGCCCAACCTTGACTAATTCATTCAGTAGATGAAGACGACGACGATTCATCAGAACCCGCCGGGCCAACTGCGACGCCCAGTGCTGCCGTAAGCCCCAACAACACGGGTGCCATTGCTGGTGGTGTTGTAGGAGGCATTCTGGCTTTTGCGCTTTTCGGAGGGATCTTCTGGTGGTGGCGACGTAGACGCGATACTAATAAGGAACCCCATGAGCGTATCGTGGAAGCAGACGAGTCTTTCGCCATGAAGCCTTACGAGATGGACTCGGGCTTTATGCCGTCTGAGCTCAACAGTCCCGCTACACAGAGAGCGGCTGAGTCTAGGTCAGGGACAAAGCGAGCAGAGTTGGATGCACAGCATCATGCAGTCGAGTTGCCGGCATGATGCGGCAATCAAGGGTGCGGAATATGTGCTCTGTGGAATAATGTGGATGATCGGGCCACAACTTCATCGATCCTTCATCAAGCGACAGCCGTTATTGTGTAGTAATCCATAGCGTGCAGCCTTTGATTCCCCAGTGCTTCATGGACTGGCTCATTGTACTCACCGTCTCAATGTAGCGTGTTTGTGTACGGTAGCAGAAGTGCCGTTAGAATGCCGGACCTGATTGCGAATCTCTTATTAGCTAGAAGGAATGTCCAGGTCAATAAGATGGTAGTGGATTATTACATGGAAATTCGGCGTGGTCATCCCTTCAGACGTGTCAAGAGATGTGACGTGAACGCGTTTGGACATCACGTGACACTCTCCCGCGCCTGCCTCGTCCATTTACGCGACCTCACTTTTTCGCGTTCCCCGACACGGCGCCCTACCAAAGCTCCCTAATAGCTTCGCTCCCATCACCCCCTGGCTTCATCTGTGACGTCGCATCTCGTCAGTCACAATGGCCGAAATCAAAATCGATAGCAAGATCTTCCAGGAGCGTGTGTCGCATTTTGCGACCGCCTGGAAGAATGACTTGCGATCAAAGGATGGCCAGTTCGGGGGAGCTACCTCCATCATTGTCATGATGGGCAAGGTAGAGGAAGTGCCCGAATTCCACAAAAACAACGCAATGCACGTACGTTACCAATCCCCCTTGCTTGTTATCTTGGACAATTAAATTATGAACTGACACTTTCTACAGTTCTGGCTCCTCGGCTACGAGTTTCCCACGACACTGATGCTGTTCACGCTCGATACACTGTACATCCTCACAACAACAAAAAAGGGTATGCCGCGCGCCGTATCTTAACGAGCGACTCGAAGTCTGACATTGTAATAGCGAAGCATCTTGAGCAGCTCAAAGGCGGCCGATTCCCCATCGAGGTCCTTGTTCGCGGTAAGGATGCCGCCGAGAACGAGAAGCTGTTCGTGCAAATTGCGGACAAGATCAAGGAAGCTGGCGTGCGTATCAACCCCCTGCCTGTCTCAGTCAGCTACTCACGTGATAGATATAGAACAAAGTCGGAACGATCGCCAAAGACACATCCCGCGGCCCTTTTGTGGAGGAATGGAAGAAGGTGTTTGCGGAACAGTGTAAAGATGTCGAGACTGTCGATATCTCGCCTGCTTTGTCTACTCACGCATTTTCAGTCAAGGATGAGACCGAACTCCGAGCCATGCGATCCGCGTCCAAGGCTTGTGTGGCTTTGATGACACCTTACTTCCTCGATGAGATGTCCAACATCTTGGACGCTGAAAAGAAGGTGAAGCACTCTTCACTGGCTGACAAGGTTGATAAGAAGCTTGACGACGCGAACTTCTGGAAGACCGTTCAACTACCTGGAAAGGGAAAGCTTCCTTCAGATCTCGATCCTACACAGCTTGATTGGGTCCTTGGTCCGTCCATCCAAAGCGGTGGCAAGTACGACCTGCGTTTCCAGTCCGAGTCGAATGATGAGAATCTGCACGCCGGTATTATCATCGCCGCCCTTGGCCTGCGATACAGGTCATACTGCTCAACCATTGCGAGAACATACCTCGTCGACCCCAACAAATCCCAAGAGAGCAACTATAAGCTTCTCTGCATGATTCACAACACAATCATCAAGGAGATCCGCGATGGTATGACAGCCAAGGATGTTTACAACAAGGCTATGGGGATCTTGAAGTCTAAGAAGCCTGAGTTGGAAAAACACTTCCTCAAGAACGTAGGTTGGGGCGTTGGCCTTGAGACCAAAGATCCCACCCTCATTCTCAGCGCGAAGAATCAACGCACCTTGAAGGATGGCATGACTCTTATTATCAACACCGGTTTCCAGGATATCGAAAATCCTCAGCCTCAGGACAAGAATAGCAAGGTTTACTCCCTTGTCTTAACAGACACGATCCGTGTCACCAGTTCTGAGGCGGTCGTATTCACAGCTGAAGCGCCTACGAGTGCGGATGCGAACTCGTTTTTCTTCAAGGACGATGAGGAAGCCGAACCAGCCCCTAAGAAGGAGAAGCGTGACAACAAAGTCGGCGCTGTTGCCACCAAGAACATCACGAGCACTCGTCTGCGGTCGGAAAGGTCTACTCAGGTCAACGAGGCTGCTGACCTAAAAAGGAGGGAACACCAGAAGGAGCTTGCAGCAAAGAAGCAGAAGGAGGGTCTTGCGCGCTTTGCAGAATCCACCGGTGGCCAAAACGGCGGCGAAGTGAAGAAGTTCAAGCGATTCGAGTCATACAAGCGAGATAATCAGTTTCCCTTGCGAATCAAGAACCACGAGATCGTGGTGGACTCCAAGAACAGCACTGTGGTCCTCCCCATCATGGGTCGACCGGTGCCTTTCCACATTAACACCATCAAGAACGCAAGCAAGTCTGACGAGAACGACTTCGCTTTCCTCCGAATCAACTTCCTGTCACCAGGCCAGGGTGTGGGGCGAAAAGATGAGCAGCCTTTCGAGGATGCTTCTGCGCATTTCGTCCGTAGCTTGACGTTCCGCTCAGCTGACGGTGAGCGCTATAGTGAGATCGCAACCCAGATCTCGAACATGAAGCGGGATGCTGTGAAGAAGGAGCAAGAGAAGAAGGAGATGGAGGATGTTGTTGAGCAAGACAAGCTCGCAGAAATTCGAAGTAAGCAAGCAGCTGTCCCCCTTGCTTGTAGTAGCTAACCACCTGCAGATCGCCGGCCGGCTGTTTTGGATAATGTCTATATCCGTCCGGCTATGGAAGGCAAGCGCGTCCCCGGAAAGGTCGAAATTCATCAAAATGGTATCCGTTACCAGTCACCCCTGAACGCTCAGCATCGCGTAGACATTCTTTTCTCAAATGTCAAGCACCTTTTCTTCCAGCCCTGTCAACACGAGTTAATCGTCATCATTCACATTCATCTCAAAGATCCAATCATTGTCAGCAACAAGAAGAAGACAAAGGATGTCCAGTTCTACCGCGAGGCAACAGATATCCAGTTCGACGAAACAGGCAACAGGAAGCGCAAGTATCGCTATGGTGACGAGGACGAGTTCGAAGCCGAGCAGGAGGAGCGCCGTCGCCGGACAGAGCTCGATAGACTCTTCCAAGGCTTCGCTCAGAAGATTGCGGAGGCCGGTCGCAACGAGGGTATCGAGGTCGACATGCCTATTCGCGAGCTAGGATTCCATGGCGTACCGAACAGGAGCAACGTATTCATTCAACCTACGACCGACTGTCTGATCCAGGTCGTGGAACCACCATTCATGGTGGTCACTATTGATGAGATCGAAGTAGCTCACCTGGAGCGTGTGCAGTTCGGCTTGAAAAACTTCGACATGGTCTTTGTCTTTAAGGACTTCACACGACCCCCTTTCCATGTGAACACGATTCCGGTCGAGTTCTTGGATCAGGTGAAGGATTTCCTCGACTCATCCGACATTGCTTTCTCCGAGGGTCCACTGAACCTGAATTGGCCCACTATCATGAAGACCGTCACCGCAGACACTCATCAGTTCTTCGCCGACGGAGGCTGGTCCTTCCTTCAGGCCGACTCGGACGACGAGAATGGCGATGAGGAATCCGAGCCAGAATCTGCTTTCGAGATCGATGACGATGAGCTTGATGAGGCGTCAGAATCTAGTGAAGATGACTCCGACTTCGGCAGCAACGCCAGCGATGACGATGACGAGGACGCTGAAGTTGATAGCGATGATGAGGGCGAGGACTGGGATGAGTTGGAGAAGAAGGCCAAGAAGCGTGACCGGGAGAGCGGGCTTGAGGAAGAGGAGCGCGGCAACAAGAAGCGCAGGCGCTAAAGTGGATAGCGACATGCGATCTTGCTTCTGGATTGCATCGGGGTCGATCTCGGTCGACTACGTTTGGTCCTGGCGCTGTGGACAAAGTGCGTTGTACATTGTGACACTAGGCTTTTCTCTATTGCATGCGTTGTTTGCTGGCTTTAGAGATGTGGGTGTAAGAATGTCTGACTTCTCCGACCATCCATCAGGGGTTCGAGACAGTCATTAGCTGAATCCGTGACAAACAAGAGGAAGAAATCGAAAGCGGCGTTGGACTTGCTCTCTTTTTGTTCGGCAGTTTCGTCCACATTCATCTCGACTCCCCAAGTAGGAATTGAAGAACACCAACTTGATTGATCTATACGTCGAAACTAGGGACTAGGGACCATTGAGTACAGGAAGTAAAGCCAAAATAAATAGATTCCCATTGAACTCCGTTTTCATCAATCCCATGTTAGGAGAAATAAGCAAGCAAGACGAACCGACGGCAGAAACAGCAACGGAGCCATCGAAACGCGCCGAGCACGATGTCCGTCACCAGACTAGCTAACTGCAGACCACCTCCGAAGTCTTCCTCGTCAATGAGCGTGGAAGGTATCTGATGTTCGCTATACAAAGTCCACGCACAGTGAAGCCAAAAGGAGACATGCAAGCCCCAACCCGCTCCAGTCTCTCCACCAACTCAGTACGGTGACTTCGGATCGGGTAGCAAACGGGACGATGCTGCGTAGCTAGTTGAGCGTTGGCTGGTTTGAGGAGAAGCTGGAATGGGGGAGAGCGCGACGCGGGCGTTCTAGGCCTCGCCAGGGCGAGCGTCACGACCTGAAGCTGTTGCAGTGCTGGGCCCGGGGCCTTTGGAGGCAGGGGCGTTGTTCCATGAAAGGTACGTGTGGTCACCGAGTTTCCTGTTGCAGCCTTGTGAGTATTATGCTCGGAAAGACACTGACGAGATGACATGCATACCTTGGCTTGATCAGATGCGTGACAGTGAAGAGTACTCCCAGGAGAATGCAAACACCGCCAACTACGATGTAGGCAATTCCGAGGAAAGGGTTACGGCCACCCATGACGGTGCGAGTGGTGATGACAATGGACTTGGTGCCCTTGTATTCCTTGACGGGGAAGTCTGAGACTACAGTTAGCATTTGGAACAGCAGGATTGAATGGGGTCCCTTTTAACTCACGATCATCGACAATGACCTCGTAGTCGCCCTTGATCATCCGGTCATTGTCGTTACGCTGGTAAAGCTTGCTGAAGGTAGGTAGACCCGCAGCGCGCATCCAGACCTGGAAACCCTGCCACTCCTTGACGTTTGGTGGCGGTCGCTCATCGGTGTAGACGCCACCAGGGTACCGCTTCGCCCAGTCTGGCGGGGGAATACACTGATCGGGTTTGTATTCGGTCTTTTCGTAAAGATTGATGTCGCTGTCCCAGGAGATGCCCGTATTGTTCTGCATCTCATACGTCTGATTCCTACCACTCGCGTCTCCTGGCGGGTTGCGAAGGACAGGGAATGTGTAGGTATCGTTGAACATGGAGTTGGCGATAAGACCGCATGGGTAGTAAGGCAGGTTCTCAGTACGGTTTCCATACAGGGGCGTGCACTTTGAGTCGTGGATCTGATCGTAGGTGCGAGGCTTGCCCTTCAGCTGGTCGGTGTCGAAGGACTCCACGTAACGTCGGTGGTTCTGATAGAAGTTTGTGAGGTGGTAGTAAAACAAGACCGGGGGAGTCATATCCTCTGGCAAGCTGAATCTGATGTAGCATCGTGTTGTGTTCACCACTGCGCCACCGATCCAGAGGGTAGTGTTGACGTTGTGCTGGACGGCCCATTGAGCGCCGATTCCAGAAACACCTTCAGAGAAGGACGTCTTCACATCATCGTCAGGCATTTTCCCGAAGCTGTCTTCATTGGAGTCCCAAGTCGGCGCCTTGTCGGCACAATTTGTGTAGTCGAGGCGGATCTCTTTGACCTGGAATCGAGTGCTTGGTTAGCAAGTTGTCTGGGCCAGCGATCATGCGCAGCAGAGGCTTGCCTTGGTATTTGCCCAGAATAGCAGTCCTCCAATGGGCGCAAAGATTATGCCAATAATGAAGAAGAGAGGAAGCACGGTTTTAGGCGTAAGGATCGGCCTGGGAACGTAAGCATCAGGTTTGTTAAGAACATGACTTTGGCGAATCCTCGCCACTTACTGCCAGGCCTTTAGTCTCTGCTGGCGGAAAGCCGTGTCTGTAATTTGCAGTCAGCCGTCATGACCTCGCTGGAGCTGTCTGCGTCGATGAAGGAGCTTACTCGGTGGCCGTCTGCTCTTCTTCTTGTCATTCTGCTTGTTGGAATTGGCGTCGTGGTCGAAGTCCACGGAGTCGGCGGTTTCGACACCGCGCGGCGAGTCGGCCATGGTGGCGCACGGGAATCTAGACTGACGCGCAGATTCAATGCTCTCGATGTCACGTCCGTAGGAAGAGTATGATAGACTGTCGAAGTTTCGCGTGGTTCGGGGGTTGATGACGGGAAGTGTTCGTGTCGTTGGAATCTCGCAAGGGGGTCTTCGCGGGACAGTACAGTAGTCTGTGCTGTGCCTTGTGGCTTGTACGGCGCATCTGCAGTGCGTTACAGCGCCTATGACCGTCGCCCAACGACACGCGTGGCTGTGCTGAAACCCGCGCGTCCCGGACGAGCCGCGCTGCAGGGTAGCCGTGGTTCATTCTTTTTGCTGCATATATGGTTTAGCTGCATGCTGAACATCCATGGGTAGGAGCGTTGGAGACGACACTAGATGGAGTATGTCAAGGCACCATTGCACACTTTGCGCACGAAGTCAGAACTTGTGCCGATTTGTGATGCGGCTCGAGCTGAACACGCTCTCTTATCAGCTGAACACGCTCTCTTATCATTCATTCAATGCCCAGGTCCAATTGATATGAGGACTAGCGCAGAGATTTAGCCAAGTCACGCACACGTTGTCAGCGACAGTGTGACATATACCTCTGCTTATGGAGTGAGTACCTAGCTCGACTTGCGTCCGTACATGTCATCTCAGACGAAAAGTCAACATATAATCTGCTTGTCAGGTAAGTAGAAGCAGCCACCGTGCGACAGATGAAAGGACACAGAACTTTGCTCGGGACTCCATGGCTAACCATGGTCCTTCGTGCATGCCCGAGATGTAGGTATATAGGGTACCTTGAGCAGCCCAAGTGGCCTGGGTGAAGAACGAAGAACGAATACAAACGCCAGCCAAACCTAACGGGCCCCTTTGGAGACAAAGTTTCGGCAGGATCGCGCCGTGATTAGTTTCCACATCTCGGAGCAGCATCCCGTTCGTTACCTTTGCCCCAGCACATCGGCTTGATGCGTGCCGACTGCCTCAGACAGTCATTTTGACTTCAACGACGGGCAGTACAGTACGCCGCAGCCAGTCAATCGATCAAACCATGCATGCGCTCACTCGCTCACCTACAGTAGACTACGGCCTGGCCGTCACCGCCAGTCACGGCCGCGCCAACTCCCGAGCGGGCGCCGTGCAGTGCAGAGACGCTTCTGCACCAAGTAACTCCAAAGAGCCGCCACCCCAGCCACTCGCTCGACAGAGAAGGACCCCCGCATGGAGAATGTCTGTTCGTCAGTTCGGCCAACATTTGATTCACGGCGGCAGGGCACGGACGTCCGATTGCCAGCCAAGAAGTCGAGAGAGGACGGGGTGACACCCGTGGCAGAATCTCGATTCTTGCTGGCCGGTGGTGGTCTGGTGAAGCATGACCTCCGTCTGGTGCAAGACATGCAGCATGGACAGACAACTCACCTCGTCTAACTGGTCCTCTCCCTGGATGTCCTCACCAACCGTCGGCCTGTCGCCTTTCCTTCTTCCATCACCCCTCCTCCCGTGATGCATGCACGTCAAGGTGCTAGCTAGCCTGTCTGCACAGCACTCTCGTACATCTGCATTGTGCTCTGAACTGACACGGAGGATCTGTCCTGGCTTGGCCCCATTCGCATCCCCTCTTCCGCTTTGCTGGAGAGAACCTGAGTCAATTTCTGATCCCCTTCCACCCCTTGCCGTGTCCAGTCTTGCATTTATTACTGTAGCCTTGCGCTACTTATGTATCCTGTACGAAGTACCGTAGCATCAGAAAAGACATCTGCATGCCGGACGCCACCGCCGACGCAATTCGCCCAGGGTCCGACAGGTCGACGGGGTTCTTGATCCGGATTTCTCCTCTCTCCAACAGACAAACTGCAAGCCTCCTGTGACAACTTCGTCCTCTTATTTTCTCATGTTCGAGCTCTTTGGATCCTGCCATTAGCCTCGCCATTGCCTTCATTCAGCCTTACCATCGCCGGACCGAAAGTCAAACATTGGCGCCTCCGGGGCTGACGACGACAAGAGCCACACTATCGCTCGCCCCAAGCTGACGACGCTGCCAGGACTCCCTCGCAGAGCCACCAACTTGGAACAGTGAATGCCTCGGCTGCCACCCTGCGTAAAGCCAATACTTACAGGAAAGGGTTTCGGCTGGTAAGCAGAACTGAGTTTCGTTTCGTTGCTATTTATTTCCATCCCCGCAAAGGGATACTCTCCATCTCCAAGGTCCTGTTTTGGCGCAAGCGGCCGCCCAAACCTATACGCCGGCTCTCCACTGTACACGCAATAGTTTGCCTTTCAGGGCCGTCGGCCAGCTTTCTAGGCTGATGACATTGACGGACAGCGAATCGCCTCCTCCCATTCTTGGCAACCCTCAGCTAGGTTCTCCGCGTCACTGTTCATACTCCCTGTTGCTTCACACCGTGCCGACTTTACCGTGTCGTCCTGGCTTTCGGTTGGCGCCAAGTGGCTTTAGGCGCGCTGGGCATCCTGGGTCTTTTCTTGGTGAATCAAACGGACAGGCAAGGAAGAACATGGACAAAGCTGTCCAGTCAGAGTGCCCGTGCGAGAGACACAAAAGAGTTTCAGAGTGCTGGGGACACATCTTTGACTTTCCATCAATAATACCATAAGAAGGTTGATGTACTGTCCTACTGTACTCCGGTCCGGAACTCTGCGAAGTCTGATTACGGACCCTCGAGGTCACGATCCAGCCGCATCGTCATTCCCCAACAATACAATCTCCGGTCCCCTGACACTGCCAATGTCCTGAGCGATCCCCGGAATTGAGCTGGCTCAATACATTACCACTCAGTTGCCAGCAAGGGTCCGGGCGCAATTTTGTTCTTCATATTTCTCCCGATGAACGGATATCCCTGATCTAAACCTCCAACTCTCCTCTTCTGCTTCTTCTGTGTTGTCTGTCTGGTCTTGCTTCTTGTTGTATTCAGACCGCCCTGCGTTTCCCTTTGTCTGTCACATCACAATATTTTGTCTCAACATCATGGCCTTCGGAACGCCCATGGTCATGAACATGCTCGACCACCGAATGCATCTCCCTCACCGTAATCGCGATACAGACACTGAACCTTTTCCCAGAGTGCCGTCGATAGAGATCATGTCGGCCTCGGACACCCCTACGAATCCCTCCACTTCCAGCTTTCAACGCCGGAATCGAGACACGGGGTTTCCTGAACCCTTTAACGGTGGTATGTTTTTTTATATGAGGCTCTGTCGAGAGCTCCCCTCGAATAAAATGTGAAAGGAACCGAGAACTGAAGAGCAATGCTGACACCCTTCAGATCGGAATACCACCTTGCCCTACCCAGGCGCCGATCTTTCGCCAAATGCTCGCATCACCATGGATGATGGCCTTCTGAATGCAGACCCCTTCTCGAACAAACGATCTTTCCGTCGCTCTCGCCTCAATAAACACAAGCGAACTGTCAGCTATGGTAAAATCACACCGCAATATGAAGCACCTCACAGTGTCGTGTCCATCGTCGACGCTACTGCTGGCGTGCGCAGCACCTCTTCAGGTACCCTCACTCGATCGGAAACAGAAACCAGCTTGTCACCCTCTGCTCCTGCTGCAGCATCTGCACACCCTGCCGCTCACTCCATGCAGCCTTCGCATGTGCCACAGACGCCAATGAGCGCCTCCTTCTCCAGCCCGAGGACCTCAAGGGAAGAAACGGACAGCTTCCGTTCAAAGAGGGAAGACGAGACTCCTCCGTCATCACCGGAGAGCCACAGCTCGCGGAAGGAGGGATTTATGCAGCGATGGCGAAGCCTCAGCAGAGGCTGAGCCACGACATGCCACCACTTATCTCGAGTTACTTCACGAAATCTTTACGAACATTATCACGGCCGAAATTCAAAAGACCAAGGGGCTCCGTCAGCCATTAAAGGAGGCGCGAAAGGAAGTTGGGAGAAGCGAAGAGCGATAACAAATTTGACGTGTCACGGCCGAAGAACTTTTTTATATTTTTGAACGGATAAGCCTAGCGAGCGTCCCTGCTGGATCTGCAGATTGCGAACTTCGACTCTCCATTTCGCTCTTTTCTCGTTGTTTTACTTTTATTGTTTTACTTTTCAGTCTCCCCGTCTCGTTAACTGTTTGTTGACATGGATACAATCAGCGGTATTGACTGGAGTTCAGCACTGGCACGCTTCCGGACTGGTACAGGAACGGCCAACACTCGTTTGAACAAAGAATCAGGAGTTATTATTCTTATTATCAGGATGGATGGGCATGGCTGGGGAACAGGAGATTGCTATCTGGTAGCTTTTTTATGCCAAAATATAACTGGGTCTTATTTCATCATCATAACTACCTGGATACCGCCGCCGCTATCTACGCCAACGCAGTCATCGCAGCCGCATAGCTTCACACTGATCCTCCCATGAAGAAATCACGCGTTGCTCAGCTGCCGCGATACGTAGTATAGCTATAGGGACTCAACAACAACGGCACATGGTAGGTCTGGCCCTCCTCCACCCGAAACACAATCGTGGCCTCTGGGAAAAAGGTAGACTCATCCCCGAAATACCCCGCCGTATCGAACCTCAACGTCCATCTCGAGGGCCCCTTCACCGTCTTGAGCACATCCGCCAGTGTGTGGACGGGGGCTTCTGCAGAGGCATCCCCGGTTGAGCAAGGCTGCCAAACGCGAACCCGACCGTCCTCGTCGGTGAGGGATTCGAAAGTCTTGGGGGTAGAGGAGGTCGAGGACTGGGAAGGACCCTCGAGTAGGACGCGGATGGACTTGGCGGGGCGGCCGCTTGTGGTGTCGAGGACGTGGCAGGTAATGGGGTCCTTGCCGTGAGTGGCCATTGTGGGCAAGAATGATTTGATGAGGAATTGTCTGGATGAGATCTCTGTGAGCGACTCAATCGATGGAAAGTTGGGAGGATGAGGATGAGTGAGCTGACCTCCGTTGCCTACTTGAGGGACGATACGCGATGCGGGGTGGAAAGGCGAGAAAGGTGAGGGAGGGCGAAGCTAGAACGAGAAACAAGGCGAGGCCTGTCTGTTGTTTTTAAATAGACACAGAGCTACTGCTTGCACATGCAGAGGATGGACGACTTCAGGAAGTGTAGGAGAAAGAAAATGCAGCGAGTCTCCTTGCAGAGGAGGCTGCCAAACCCATCCGTCCGTTATCGCTGCCAGCTCCCATTTGTCTTGGGACCGTCGTCGGCCTCCGCCGCTTCAAGTCCAAACAGCTATCGGCAGCCACCCTAGCACCTTTACTCGGGTAGCGGGAGATGGCTGGCACTAAAACATGGTAGACTGGAGATAGGGCCCAGGTACAGGCAACAGTGAAGAGATTAGGAGACGCCGGATAAGTTGAAGCTCTGGTTATTTGGAGTCTTGTTCTTGGTATGGTATGGAATGGAAGATGATGCTATGCCTTACCCGTGTTGGGGTTAAGAGCTTCATTAGGTACCTACCGACGCGAGCTGGGCATCGTGTAGCTGTGGTAGGTCGAATCCAGGCTATTTCTGAGAAGGGAGAATGGGATGAACTTCTGTTGCTCGAACTATGCAAGCCGAGGTGTGATATCTCAGTGAAGTTTGATCCAGTTCGCATTTGAGCTTCTCGTTAGAAGAGGAGGTCAGGGCCTGGCCAGGTTACTAGCACCTTCGATGAGGCCCCTGTCGCTTGTCCTCTGCTACCTTGCATTCTAGCGCGGGGTCCTTCTGGTGACGCACCGCTTCTTGTTTTCTGCCCCTCCACCACTTCGATCGCCTCTAGCATCGCATCACCATCTTCGAGGCAACCTTCACCATCCACCCACATAGTCTTCCAGCCTCCTCTCCTCTTTACGCTTGACATCAATCAAGCGAAGTCACTCACCACTCTCCCTCGCACCTCCACTGTCACCACCGCCACCATGTCCACCGCCCTCGTTTCCGCCGATGACGCCCTCGAGCCTACCCTCCAGACCCTCCTTGACCAGCGCTCCCTCCGCTGGATCTTTGTTGGCGGCAAAGGTGGTGTCGGAAAGACTACGACCTCTTGCTCCCTCGCCATACAGCTCGCCAAGCACCGCCGCTCCGTCCTCCTCATCTCCACAGATCCCGCCCACAACCTCAGCGATGCCTTCTCCCAGAAGTTCGGCAAGGAGGCCAGGCTGGTCAACGGCTTTGACAATCTGAGCGCGATGGAGATCGACCCGAACGGTAGTATGCAGGATCTGCTGGCTGGGCAAGGAGAAGGACAGGATGATCTCAATGCGCTCGGGGGCGGCGTGGGTGGCATGATGCAAGATCTTGCTTTTGCTGTACGTCCCAAAAGTCCTTTGTTGAGAATGCCTGCGATTATGCAAGTCTTGAAACTAACTTACACCCTAGATCCCTGGTATTGACGAGGCCATGTCCTTCGCCGAGGTTCTCAAACAAGTCAAATCCCTTTCTTACGAAACCATCATCTTCGACACCGCTCCCACCGGCCACACCCTCCGCTTCCTCCAGTTCCCCTCTGTCCTCGAGAAGGCCCTCGCAAAAGTCTCTCAGCTCTCCTCCCAATATGGTCCCCTCCTCAACGGCTTCCTCGGCTCCAGTGGCCAGCTCCCCAACGGCCAGAACCTCAACGACATGATGGAGAAGCTCGAGTCCCTACGTGCCACCATCTCCGAGGTCAACACGCAGTTCAAGGACGCTGAGCTGACAACATTTGTGTGTGTCTGTATCGCGGAGTTTCTGAGTCTCTATGAGACGGAGAGGATGATTCAGGAGTTGACGGGATATGGCATTGATTCACACTGCATTGTCGTGAACCAGTTGTTGTTCCCCAGGACTGGTAGTGAATGCGAGCAGTGCAACGCGAGGAGGAAGATGCAGAAGAAGTATCTCGATCAGTACGAGGAGCTGTACGCCGAGGACTTCAATGTCGTCAAGATGCCGCTGCTTGTCGAGGAGGTCCGTGGGAAGGAGAAGCTGGAGAAGTTCAGCGAGCTGCTTGTCAAGCCATACCAGCCCCCGCAATAATGACAAGGCAAAATGAGATTGTTGGAATGGCGTGGACTATATGGAGTGGGGTTGAGAAATTCGATTTATTATCATAAGAGGCATGAGAGGAGACAGGAATCATTGCGGAGTTCAGGAGGGGAAGAAGTCATGAAGAGCGAATGGCACAGGAGCGTAGAAACACAATTGTCACGATACACACATCCGCAGGTCAAAACAAAGCCTTTGGAAGACAGTTCTTAGTGGCGCAGCATGGTATATGAAGAAAAGGTTCATGATTTGTATTTTAGTATTGACAACGGTGTTCAATGCCTCCGCTCCAGCCTCTGTTTGCGAAAGCGAGACGCCAGGTTACGGCGTCCAGCCGCCGAATACCCCCTCTTATACAATGAAAACATGGAGAAGGAAGAAAAAGCAAACGCCAGATCCATCTTCGTGGGATCATGCAAACATCCACTCCGTCGTAATAGCTCCCCCTTCTGTACGATCGTAATTTAGGATAGTGAGCCAGTTCAGCGGCATCAAAACGAACAAAAACGCAAACAAGTCGCTCTCAGGTGAGACGGCTCAGAGCTCGCGATAGTCACTCGGCCGGGCCCTACGACCCTTGTTCTGGTGACGGTGCGGGTTGACTGGCTTGCGGAAGTATGCATCGTCGTCTTGCTGCGGCTGTGTGAAGTTATGCCGTACAGGGAAGTTGCCGCCTCCGTTGTTCATCATACCAGGGCCGCCGTTCATGCCCATGTTGTGGTTCATACCGTTCATACCGTTCATGCCGTTCATGTCCCAGCCGCCGTTCATGTTGTTCATGCCGTTAAAGCCGCCCATGTTCATGTTCGGCATACCCATCATGGGCATAGCCATCATGTTCGGCATTCCCATGCCCATACCAGGCATACCCATCATGTTGGGCATCATCGGCATGCCGTTGAACATCATATTGCCCATGCCCATATCGGGCATGCCGTTCATCATGTTGGGCATCTGGTTGAACTGATTTTGCTGCTGTTGTTGCATGGCTCGCGGTCCCTTGGGGATTTTGGGATTCTCAAGAAAATCATCGGCAGGGCGCTTTTTGGACTTTGGCTCTCCTGGCTTGGTGTCGTTGGTCTTCGCTTCATCTGCCTTGTCAGTGGGTGATGAAGCTCCTATGGGTTCTGCTGGGCTCTCGGACGGCGATTTAATGACAGTATCCTTGCTTGGTGAAGCTGCCTTTTCCGCACTGCCGGGTGCCGTTGTCGTATCACCCGTTTCATCAATTGGACCCTCCTCCTTCTCCTCCTTCTTTCCCTCCTCCTTGGTCTCCTCTGTCATCTCGACTGTTTTCTCCTTCTCCTCATCAGGCTTCTCTGCCTTTGGTGAGGTTGGCGGGGGTGACTTGGCTGCTTCCTTCTCCTTAACGTACTCCTGAATTCTCTTGGACGCTTCTTCATCAGGCTGCAGGTCATCAATCAAAACACTCTCGGTCTGACATGATGGGCAGACGAAATCGCTTTCAATGAGAGCATTGGTTATGCAATCATTGCAGAAAGACTTCTGGCAGCAAGGTGTCTTCATTGGCTCTATCAACAGTTTCTTGTCGATGGGACACGAAAGGCCACGCTCTTGTGCTTCCTTGTCATCATTGGCTGCCGCTTCCTTTGCCGCTGATGATGTCTTCGTCTTAGCTTGGAACTGCTCCCATGACGCCTTATCCGGCTCCGCAATGACATAGTCACCGTCCGCGTTCACCATGACCCCAGATGGTCGCTTGGTCTCATCGCCATCCGTTTGAGCCAGGATGACGGACTTGTCCACCTTTTGCAAGAATGATCGCGGAATGCCAGTGGTCCGCTTGACACGGGGCCGGTTATCGAACTCCGGATCATCGTTGGTAGGACATAGCTGAATCCAATGCCCCTTCTGTCCACATCGATAGCAGATGTAACCGTTGGGCGGGTCACGGTCTGGGACGTTGGCCGGAGGTCGCTTCATGCCTGGCTTAAAGACTGGTGTTTGACTGCAACCATTAGTATTGGCGTGACGAAATGGGGCGGTACAAACATACTGTGACATCTCTTCTTGTTGAGCATTCCACTGCTCTGACTGAGCCGCAAACATTGCAGCCATTTTCTCTTCTTCAGTCATGGCAGCGTTCATCTGGTTCATGGCATTGCTGCTGGGCTTGGAAGCAGTGGCTTTTGAAGCCTGTTCCCTTCGACCGGCGTTCTTCGCGTTGACCGGCGCCTTGCCCGAGACATATCGCGCAGCTCGGCCTGCGCCTGGCTTCAGCGCTGGCTGCCGCCTGGCAATGACAGTGGTTGATCTTGGGATGATTGTAGTGTCATCATCGTACTCTGTATCGCGATCAGTCACTGTAACTATAATCCGTTTACCAGTCGCCTGAGACCAACCTTCGCTGTTGTCGTCTGTGTATATTGAGAGGTCGAAATCTGTGCCATCACCAAGTCCACTTTTGGTGATAATTTCTCGCTTGAGTTCGAACACTGAAATACCAGTACCGTCGAACTCGACCCTTGTGGGCTCCTTTTGCGACTTGAATTTGAAAAACACGGAAGAAGACATGACGACGATAGACTGGTGTTGTTAGAAAGGGGAAAGAAGAGTCGTGTAGAGGGATGAAGTTGCCTGAGAGACTATCGGTATCTGTGAAAGGGACAACGTTTGCAACCTCGATATCGCACAACAAAGCACTTAGTAAGTACGTCGATGATCGCGGCTGAAAGACTCCTTTGTTTTTTTCTTCTTGATTTGTCTTTCGCTTGAGGCCCTCCTTCTTGGTGCCCAGCACTGATCGAACCCTGATCAACAATCAAACAAAGAGAGGGGGAATTAAATTTTGTTTCTTGTATTCGGTGAACAATCAGAAAGCAGTGTCAACGGGTGAGTTGGATAAGGTGTACAGTTGGCTGATGCCTAGAGGCAAGCAACGGTCCTAGAGCTTCCACGATCCCAAGCACCACAAAGAGGCCCTTCGCCAAAATGCCCTCAAACGAGACTTTGAGAGACCCAACCAACTTCGAAACCGTCTCGGCGGTGACAACTACCGTGCTGGGAGCGATGCGAAACCCGAGGTTTGTGGAGAGACTCGGCGCAGGCTACAGAATCGATTGGTCATGCGACCGTGGCCAGAGATAGAATAGAACAGGGACCTGTAAGTTAAGAGATGGCGTCTACGAGGCCGCAAAATCGAAAACGCACACGTCAATCGCTAAACAATTCGGTGCCGTGATGCTTTAGTGGGCGCTGCGAAAAGGGAGGTAGGCGATGGCGATAATGAGGATGTAGAAGTGAAGGAGGAGAAGTGAGGAGAAGGGTGGAACGGGAGACCATTGCACTTTACGGCGCTGATTCTGCTGACTGATCAAACTCTGACTCCTGGCAGGGAGCTTTCAAACAAGCTGGTCACGTGGTCTGACTCCCTGGCCCTTACTCCAACTCTCCAGCCATTGGCTGCCGTGTGTAGCCGGCACAGTGGGCGCAGAGGACCCCGCTACAGAAGGTCCTCGGCCGCTATCAACCGTCTTGGGTGTGTGTGGGGGGTACTTCTGTTCGCGCTGGCAGCTTTGCTTTCCACAAGCTCCCCTCAATGCAGATAGTTGGCCAACATGCCCCGCATCTGCAGACCTCTCTGGCCAACGAGTCTCGCTTCGTTGTTAAGAACGGCTCGTGTCGGATCTCTAAAAACCTTTGCTCGCCCGAACATAACTCCTGCAGCATCTCAACACTGTACCCACCGACCCTACTTGACAGACTCGATTCGATCACACCAAGCGAAGAAGATGGCTCCTCAACTCGACGGCTTCTTCAAGGAGGTCGACAGCAACGCCGACCATTTCATCGAGCGCCTGCGAAAGGCAGTTGCTATTCCCTCAATCTCCGCTGAGGATGCTCGCCGGCCTGACGTGGTTCGCATGGGCGAGTGGCTTGGACAAGAACTGAAGAGTTTGGGTGCCGAAGTCGAGCTTCGACCCCTCGGCAAGCAACCGCACAAGGAGCACCTCGATCTTCCCCCTGTCGTTCTCGGCCGATACGGGCGTGACAGCAACAAGCGTACAATTCTTGTCTATGGTCATTACGATGTGCAGCCTGCCGAGAAGAGCGACGGCTGGGCCACCGAACCCTTCGACCTCACCGTTGACGACAAGGGTCGCATGTTCGGACGTGGCTCGACTGATGATAAAGGACCTGTCCTAGGATGGCTTAATGCGATTGAGGCGCACCAAAAGGCTGGTGTAGACTTCCCCGTGAACCTTCTCATGTGCTTCGAGGGTATGGAGGAGTACGGTTCGGAGGGTCTCGATGACCTCATTCAGGCTGAGGCCAAGAAGTATTTCGCTGATGCCGACGCTGTGTGCATCTCAGACAACTACTGGCTTGGAACTGAGAAGCCGTGCCTGACCTACGGTCTTCGCGGCTGCAACTACTATTCGATTGAGGTCTCTGGCCCTGGCGCTGATCTCCACAGTGGAGTTTTCGGCGGTACTGCTCAGGAGCCCATGACTGACCTTGTGCGTATCATGGGTTCGTTGGTCGACACCAACGGCAAGATCCAGATTCCTGGCATTATGGAGCAAGTCGCTCCTGTCTCAAAGGAAGAGGAAGGTCTCTACGACGGTATCGCTTTCACCATGGAGACGCTGCACGAGTCTCTCGGCAGCAAGACCACTATCTTCGAGGACAAGAAGTCCACTCTGATGGCTCGCTGGAGGTACCCTTCGCTCTCTCTTCACGGTGTCGAGGGTGCATTCTCTGCACCAGGAGCTAAAACAGTCATTCCCGCCAAGGTGACTGGCAAGTTCTCCATCCGCACCGTCCCAGACATGGACATCGACCAGACCAACGAGTGTGTGTACAAGTACGTCAACGAGCAGTTCGCAAAGCTCAACAGCAAGAATACAATGAAGGTATGGGCCCAGCACACCGGCAAATGGTGGGTGGCTTCACCAAAGCACTGGAACTTCTCGGCGGCAGCTAAGGCTGTTGAGCGTGTCTGGGGTGTTACTCCTGACTTCACTCGTGAAGGTGGAAGGTAAGTGCTTAAATAACGTCCCGTATGATGAGCCTCGAATCTGACATGGTCTCACAGCATTCCCGTCACTCTCACTTTCGAGGAGGCGACCGGCAAGAACGTTCTGTTGCTCCCCATGGGCAGCTCAACAGATGGCGCCCACTCAATCAACGAGAAGCTGGACAAGCGCAACTACATTGAGGGTATCAAGCTGCTTGGTGCTTACCTGCACTATGTCGCGGAAGAGCCGCAGCAATAAAACGTCTGCTGTTGTAGACGAGTTTGTAGTATGAGAATGATAGACTCCACAACATCAACGCACTAGGTATCCGTCACATGCATTTGATTGTCCGGGCGCGTACAGTATAACGCATGACTGCACACTGCTCGTTTGGCTGCAGCTCGTATCCGGCTTACTGCATCCACACGTCGCTAACAAATTACAGATCCCTATGTCCCAGGTGATGTTGCAGGGCATGGCACAGTGGTTAGTGAAACGACCCAAAATGTGTTTGAGAACAAACGACAACCCCAAATGTCAAAACACGATCTCCACCATTAGCCCAACTCAAGCCAAGCAACCCCTCCTTACATGTTGGGTCTTATCGCCTCATGCACCAGCCCAGTCCTGGGCTGTCTTAGAACGGACGTAAATCGCCGGGTGTGATGGCCCCAATTCTGAGCGCATCATCTCACCCCATTCATCATGCACGCTGGGTGTGGAGCTGGGATACACATCATGACCGCCAGTGCCGCCGCCACTGGCCACGGGACCACAGATACGTGCATGACACCACTCCAAGCCCAACAAAGGGCATTTCGTCGTTGACATTTTCTTCTGTTCACTTCCTCGTTAAAGGCATTCTGGATCTGCGAGCCTTATGTACTTATGATTCTCCTGATGATCTAATACTGTTGGCCTTTGAAAGTCAACACGGTTTGCAAAAGCCTCCCGGTTCTGCCGACCTTGAGTCAAGGCACTTGCGGGGTCACGGAGCTTTCCACTGCCAGACATAGGGCTGCTACTTGGGTACGGCAGTCATCAACATCGTTCTAGGAAGATCCTTGGGTCATCGACGGCGGCGAACTTTTATTCAGCTCGACCTGTTTTCTCCGTCACGAATTCCTCAGACGCTGCTGAAACTTCATTTGGAACCATATTACTCGGTTCCCACCTCCGCATACTATACAAGTACAAGTCCTGGACTTCCAGTAGCCATCATGGTTCGTGAAAGCGGCATCTCAGCAACCAAACCTGTATTTCCCAGCTATTTGCTCCCAAGCCTGCGCATTCCCTTCATAAATCGACGAAGCTCATCATCGTCCTCATCCACAACATGTTCAGGTTCAGATAGTGATGCACAAAGTGCTGCATCGCCATCAACAGCGGAGTCGACACCAAATAACTCTCCGCCCAAGCACGGCATCGATGATCAGGTCAACCGCCTTTCTCGAAGGCAGCCAGATACTCTGAGGTGCGGGTACTGTTCCACTGATCTCGCATTTGCATCACAAATCGTGTCAAAGGGCTTCACTGGCCGCCATGGAAAGGCCTTTCTTGTTGCACCACAGAACGGGCAAGTAAGCTTGCTGAATCTCAGGGTTGGACGGAACGAGAATCGGCAGCTGGTTACAGGATGGCACGTTGTGGCAGACATCTCGTGCGGCACGTGCTCGACGAAGCTGGGTTGGAAGTATGTCGATGCGAAGGAAGTGAGCCAGAAGTACAAAGTCGGCAAGTTCATCCTCGAGACCGAGAGAGTGGTGACCCATAGATCCTGGGAAGACGGAGATGGGACGTCAATCTGGTTGAACGATGGGTCAGACAAGGGGAAAGAGGGCATTTCGAAGAGACGACAGTATGGTGATCGAGAGGAAGACGAGGACAGTGAAGAGGAGATCACATTCGACTCAGAGGACGAGGAGGAATGCGAGGATATTTTCGCGGGTACCTGGGACGCAGAAACAGTGGCGAAGAGGAGAAGGAGCTTGGGCACGAAGAGGAAGAGTGCCACGGAATGATACGCACGCGCACGGGTGACCATCATTGAGGGCATTTGATCTACTTTAGCGATTTGCACGGCGTTCGACTGATTACCAGCTTGACGAGATGCTGTTGATGGATAATACCCGGGTTCGCATTATTTCTTACCTACCTTACCTAGCATGCCTATTTTGATTACGGTTGAAGAATGAAACGAATATAAATGATGCTCAGTTTTGCCTTGATGGGATATAACACGCCGTTTCCAGTTGCAAGCTTCGTACTCAACCGACTACACTTGTAGTTGAAGACGCTCTACTAGTCACAGGGAAAAAGGAGTCATGCTTCAACTCTGAGATGTACAACGAGAGATCATACAGTTACAGGAACACCCTCATTGCAATCAGAGACTTTACGACTGTTCAAAACAGCATCAAGCGTCACCACTGTTGCAAGACTGGCCGTACCCACCTCTGTGGTGACCGAGAACCAAGGTCGGCATTTCTCCTGGAATCCCCGAGTCAAACGAGTAAGGCAACACGGCTCAAGAGCCAGCGGCATAGACTACCTCCAATGATTGAACCCTGATGTGCCGCGAGGTGTGTGGCTCAATCTGCAGTACGACACTGCACCATCGGCACTGTGATAGGCTGGCGGCAGATGGGGAGATTGCGCGACAGCATCCTGGCTACACGAAAGCAGGTGAGATATCTGTGGCTGGTCACCATAACTTCTTGCAAGCCATCGTCAGAGTCAGACTCCGATATCCCACGCAACATGCATCTGACCGCAGCCACTCTGCGCCAGTGACCCTGAGAGAGGAGGCTCCGCCTGGCAGCATGTCGCTAAGCTGAGAACAGGGGCTCCTTCTCAGGGAAGTGGGGGATCCGCAGAGGGGCATCATGGTGGGAGGTGAAGCGGTACATGCCTTCCCCGCATCGTTGTCACCATACACCAAGTACCCAAACGCCAAAAGTGGCCCTTGCGATATCGTCACCGCCGCAAACTCGTTCATCGATCAAACGGGTTCTTCTTCCACCTTCCCTCGCCACCCTCGGTCATTCTCACCGTCTGTTCGGATGCTGTAGAATAACTGAGGCTCTCGTGATTTCATCTGCCAATCCTCAGCACAAATTCTAGTGTTCATTCCATTGTATCCATTCCCTAGTAGCCTTTCTGTTGACTCCCCGTGCGTCCGCGAGTGGCCTGTTTGCTATTCACGCAGACCGCCCCCCACGCACACGATACCTGTCCCGGATCCTCTCATCACCTTCTTTCATCAGCCCGTGTTGACATTTGTCAGGGCATAAGGACGCCTTCGTCAACCTCGCAACTACGAGTGCGCTTTCACCAAACTATACGCTCGACGATCGTGGGGGCGCGCGTGACCACCTCCCCGATTCCTTGCGCCCCTTGCCTCGTTATTTCACCAATCAACACCTCACCCACAGGCTCTCATTGGTGTCAGGCTTCGACACTCTCCAAGGAATCACGCACTTTGCTGAAGTATATTTACCTCGTCCCAGCGCCACTCGGAAAGCATCATGGCCGACACTTCAGGACATCGCTCTCGCACATCAGACGACTTTGGCGTCTTCGATGATGCCAAAACGTACTACGCTAATGATGAGCGGCATAACAATCGATCCGGTGTGCGCACTCGCACCTTTTCTCAGGTGAGCTCTTCCCAGGCAAGTGCTGTGTTGTGGTTGACTGACCCATTATCCAGAACGCGCTCCTCAAGCAATTTGACAAGAACGGCTCAAAACAGCCTTTTCGACGAGGAAGCCATGGTACGTCACTCAGGATACCATGTAATGGAAGCTGCATTATCTGACAGTGAACCGCAGACGAGGTTAGAAGCAGCAACAACCGCCGATTCCTTATTCAGGTTGATGCCACGCTTGAGAATCTTCGAGCCCAGGAAGACACCGATGACAACATGCAAATCACCATCGAGGACAGCGGTCCGAAAGTGCTCTCTCTCAGGACGGCTGCATCCGCTGGTCACAACAGATTTGACGTCCGCGGCACTTACATGTTGTCCAACCTGCTTCAGGAACTCACCCTGGCCAAAGAGTACGGGCGCAAGCAGATTATTCTGGATGAGGGTCGTCTCAACGAGAACCCAGTAGACAGGCTTTCCCGACTGATCCGCGATCATTTCTGGGAGGGCCTGACTCGTCGTATCGATGCATCGAGCATTGACATTGCCGCTCGGGATCCCAAGGACTGGACGGATGACCCACGACCAAGGATCTACGTGCCAGTTGGGGCCCCTGAGCAGTATGAGTACTACAAGCGTGTCGCAGAGGAACGCCCAGAGATTCGACTTGATGTCCAGCTTCTCCCAGCCAAGATCACAGCTGATCTGGTGCGCGACATGAACGACAAGCCTGGCCTCCTTGCTGTAGCCACGGAGAAGCGGATTGATCCAACAACAGGCAAGGAAACTCTGGAAGGGCTCCCGTTCGTGGTTCCGGGAGGTCGTTTCAATGAGCTCTATGGCTGGGATAGCTATATGGAGTCGCTGGGCCTTCTGGTCAATGACCGCGTAGACCTTGCCAAGTCCATGGTCCTCAATTTCTGCTTCTGCATTGAGCACTACGGCAAGATTCTCAACGCCACTCGCTCGTACTATCTCGCTCGATCCCAGCCACCTTTCCTGACAGATATGGCTTTGAGGGTGTACGAGAAAATCAAGCACGAGCCAGACTCGAAGGAATTCCTCCGTCGTTCAATCTTGGCTGCGATCAAAGAGTACCACAGTGTCTGGATGTCTGAACCAAGACTGGACCCAGTCACTGGACTCTCGAGATACCGACCAGAGGGTCGAGGTGTGCCACCAGAGACGGAGGCCACCCACTTCGTACATATCCTGGAACCATACATCAAGAAGCACAACATGGAGTTCTCGCAGTTCGTACGGGCTTACAATTATGGAGAGATCCTGGAACCCGAACTGGACGAATACTTCCTTCACGACCGAGCTGTCCGTGAGTCCGGCCATGATACTTCTTATCGCCTAGAAGGCGTGTGCGCGAACTTAGCTACGATCGATCTGAACTCTTTGCTGTTCAAGTACGAAACGGACATCGCGCGTACCATCCGCAGTGTCTTCGGAGACAGGCTGGAGGTTCCCGCGGAGTTCTGTCAAGGAACTCCGTATTCTGCTGGAGAAGTCCTGGCGTCTGCGGCATGGGATCGCCGCGCGAAGCGGCGCAAGCTCATGATTGACAAGCTCATGTGGAATGAGGAAGAAGGCATGTACTTCGACTATGACACCGTGAAGCAAGAGCGCTGCACATACGAATCTTGTACGACTTTGTGGGCGCTCTGGGCTGGCATCGCGACTCCGAAACAAGCGGCTGAGATGGTGCGCAAAGGTCTGCCACGCTTTGAGGCAGTTGGTGGCCTTGTAGCGGGCACGGAGAAATCGCGTGGTGAGATCGGGCTGGAGCGACCGAATCGACAATGGGACTATCCCTACGGCTGGGCACCACAGCAGATGCTGGCATGGACGGGCCTGCTGCGGTACAGCTTCACGGACGAGGCAGAGCGGCTGGCGTACAAGTGGCTGTTCATGATCACCAAAGCGTTTGTGGATTTCAATGGTGTAGTCGTCGAGAAGTACGATGTGACCAGGCCAGTGGACCCGCACCGGGTCGATGCCGAGTACGGTAATCAAGGTCTCGATTTCAAGGGCGTTGCCAAAGAAGGGTGAGTCTCAGATCTGGCAAGTTTACCGGTTCTCGTGACTGTTGCTGACATAAACCTTTTTAGTTTCGGCTGGGTGAATGCGAGCTATGTGTACGGACTACAGATTGTCAACGCGCACATGAGGCGGGCCTTGGGGACACTGACTCCATACCCCACGTTTGTGAAGGCGATCGAGCTAAACGACGAGAAGGCGATGGCGGACCTGCAACTGAAATAGACGTGGATCTCAAATTCTGCACGCGAATGGGGGAATTGCAAGTGAAGTCAATGGCGCACCGGGTCTTTCTGAGGAACGAAGGGTCAAATTGGTAGACGAGCAGACAAAATACAGAATTAAAGCACGGATGGACAAGTTGCAAGGCAGGAATGCTATGAGATGGTAGGGATTGGCAAAGCCATGATGGGACAATGCAGGGGTGCGCCGGAGCCATGTCGTGTCAAGGTCGGGAAGACTGCAGCGGCGGACATCGGAGCGCCATGTGACTCAGATCAAGGGGTAGATTGAATGAAGACGAAAGAATGCCGGCAAAGCGTGCTGTGATGTGCTCTCGATCACCGACGCATGACCGAGGTCAGAGAGGGAGCCGCGGAAGACGTGCGCAGCTGGTCTGGAATCCTGCGCGTGGAGGGACGAACAGGTGCGTGCAGCAGTAAAGGCCGGTAAGTGTAGGTAAGGTAGGTAGGTACTGTACAGTAGGCACCCAGGAGAGCACTAGTTCTCCAAGGAGCATCCACCGGGTCAGGCCCAGCTACTCCATACTGAGTTGTGGGATGGTCTCTGTGGCGTCAGACCGAGAACATGGACATGTTTGCTGGTTGCAGCAGCTTTCACATGCCAGAGAGAGCCGGGCGTGGAACTGAAGGCGTGCTGGAGATGGAGGGAGTGTGTAGGCAAGGCAACAGTCAGCGAGTCAATCCATCAGCTACCTATCTGCAAGACATGTCGATTTGATTATCACATGTGCGTGCCTGTTGTTTTGTTCATCTTCCAAGATTGAGACTTTGCTGTGACCAGACTTTTAATCATCTCTCTCTCACTGGATCGGAGTCGTTGCGGTGCAGGTGCTGTACTGTACCGTACTGCAGTGTACTGAACTGTACGCACCCACTGGCGCTGGCTCGGCAACTGAGGACCAATCACGGCGCGCAGTGGATGCCCCGCAACTCTATTCGGGCAACCGTCCTTTGAGCCGAGTGTGGGTGTGTGTCTGGTCTGGTCTGGGCAGAGCAGCGTGGTCGGTCGCATGCCACCAAGACCCTTTTCCACCCAGCCCGTCTCAGACGTCACTCACACTTGCCTTGATGCATCGCCGTGTCGCCTGCGCTGCTGCGGCTTGTAGACGTGCCCCGCGCGGCCGAGGTACCGAGCCTGGGTGAGTGATACCTACCTACCTACTTACTCTAGTTGTAGTAGTCTATCTACCTGCAGAAAAACAGTCAGCCTCAACCACCACCACCACCAGCAGACCAGCAGATAGACAGACACCAGACCATACCCGCCCCGGAGCAAGCCGGCTGTTGCATAGTACTACACGAGTGACAAGTTCCACGGGCCCGAGGGACAGAAACCTGGGGCATAATCATGATGGCGTTTGGCGCGTGGATCGGTGTACCCAGGTACCTTTACTCCCTTTCTGTTTTGAAGCTTGTACAATCTGGTTCCCATCAACCCCTTCGACCGACATGTGCCGATGACACGGACCTGATGACTCCTTTCGCCCCCCCCCTCTCCTCCTCTCATCGGATAGTCCAAGCATTCTTTTTAAAAAAGCCAATCTTCTCTCTCCCTTCCTCCATCCTCCTGCTGAGTTTTCTAAAAGGAAGTCAATTTCACATCCTGTCCTTCCTCGTGCCTCTCGGCAGTGTCTCGTGTGTGTGCCTCGTACCGCCTTTCTTCACTCTTACATGTACATGATCTCATCTTGAAGACACACTCTCTCTCTCCTCCCCCTCCAAGGCTTACTACTATTATTCCAACCCCTCTGTCTGACCTTGCGCACATTTCTGACATCATGGCTGCAAACAACATGGCCAACCCGGCCGTCAACCCTGACACCGAGGACGAGGTCTTCCGCAAGGAAGTCGACGAGGTGAACAAGTGGTGGAGTGACTCCCGTTGGCGCCAGACCAAGCGGCCCTTCACTGCCGAGCAGATCGTCTCGAAGCGTGGAAACCTCAAGATCGAGTATGCGAGCAATGCGCAGAGCAAGAAGCTGTGGGAGATTCTCGAAAGACGTTTCAAGGTGAGCTCTTTCTCTCTCTATTTTTGTTTTGTTTTAGCAGCTTTTTGGGGATTTCCTGCGAATTGAAGCGCGTGAGAAAACAATCCTCGAGAGAGCCTGTGACTAACTGACATGTGACAGAATCGCGATGCAAGCTACACCTACGGCTGCCTTGAGCCAACCGCCGTCACCCAGATGGCCAAGTATCTCGACACAATCTACGTCTCTGGCTGGCAATCATCATCAACTGCCTCTTCCTCTGATGAACCGGGCCCGGATCTCGCTGATTACCCCTACGTAAGCCCGTCACTACTCGTCCTCATCCTCGTACTCACAGCTCACCTCTTTCCAGACTACCGTCCCGAACAAGGTTGGCCATCTGTTCATGGCCCAGCTCTTCCATGACCGCAAGCAGCGTCAAGAGCGCCTGAGCGTCTCAAAAGCTGAGCGCGCCAAGATGGCTAACATCGACTACCTCAGACCCCTGATCGCTGATGCCGACACTGGTCACGGTGGCCTTACTGCCGTGATGAAGCTGACGAAGCTGTTCATCGAGAAGGGCGCTGCTGGTATTCACATTGAGGATCAGGCTCCCGGTACCAAGAAGTGTGGTCACATGGCCGGAAAGGTCCTGGTCCCCATCAGCGAGCACATCAATCGTCTGGTCGCTATCCGCGCGCAGGCTGATATCATGGGTATGTAGACTGCCCCTCCTGGTCTTGAATTCGGACTCGAGGTCGTAGTTGGGAGAGGAGACGGAAGACAATTTGCTGACAATCCCCCCCTATTAGGCTCTGACCTTGTCGCCATTGCTCGTACAGACGCAGAAGCCGCCACCCTCATCACAACCACCATCGATCCCCGTGATCACGCCTTCATCCTCGGCAGCACAAACCCCGACCTCCCTCCCCTGAACGACCTCATGCTCTCCGCCTCCGCCGCCGGCAAGAGCGGCCCGGAGCTTCAGCGCATCGAAGACGAGTGGCTCGCCTCGGCGAACCTCCAACGCTTCGATGAAGCCGTCCTTGCTGCCATTGACGCTTCCGGCAGTGGCGACAAGAACGCCAAGAAGAAGTCCTACAAGGAGCAGGCCAAGGGCAAGAGCAACAAGGAGGCAAGGGAAATCGCGAGACGGATCCTGGGCAAGGATGTCTTCTTTGACTGGGAGTCTCCCCGGACGAGAGAAGGTTACTACCGCTTGAAGGGCGGCTGCGACTGTGCGATCAACAGGGCCATCGCGTATGCGCCCTACGCCGATGCCATCTGGATGGAGAGCAAGCTGCCCGACTACGCGCAAGCAAAGGAGTTCGCCGACGGAGTTCACGCCGTCTGGCCAGAGCAAAAGTATGTCCACCCCCTACTCCTCACAATCCCACCACCACCATCCAAACCCCGACCCCAACCCCCTTCCGAGAAATTGAAAACCAGCTTGGCTAACATAAGCAACCCCTTGCAACCGCAGGCTCGCATACAACCTCTCACCCTCCTTCAACTGGAAAACCGCCATGCCCCGCGCCGATCAGGAGACGTACATCCGTCGCCTCGCCTCCCTGGGCTACTGCTGGCAGTTCATCACCCTCGCCGGCCTGCACACCACGGCGCTCATCAGCGACCGTTTCGCCGGCGCCTACGCCTCGCACGGCATGCGTGCCTACGGCGAGCTGGTGCAGGAGCCCGAGATGGAGCTTGGTGTCGATGTCGTGAGGCATCAGAAGTGGAGTGGTGCGAACTACGTCGATGAGCTGCAGAAGATGGTGACGGGTGGAATCAGCTCGACGAGTGCGATGGGCAAGGGTGTCACGGAAGATCAGTTCAAATGAGTGTGAGTCTGATGATGGAAGGGGGGAGAGGGGATGGAGGAAATGTGGGAGAGTAAGAAACTGGGCAGGTGTCTAGATTGTGATATTGAAAAATACTCTGCATCATTGTTGAAACTTCTTTCGATTGAATTAATCTATGTTTAATATGACGCATGATGACCCACGATGATTCACACGGAGATTTGAATATGCCACTGCTTCTATTCCATGCATCTGGCCCAGAGCAAAGCCATAAACGCCCGAGCGTCCCAATCTCACCTTCGATGGATAGGCGTTACCTTCGCACCATGACACTATGCCTCCCCACAATCTTCTGTAAACGACGTTTAGGCGTATCAAGCATTTTGTCGCCTTGTAAAGCGATGCCATTCAAAGAAAAAGGTATCGATTCCACCATAGAATATCCAAGAAAGTAAAAGAGCAAAGACTGTGGCAGTCCTCCACACCACACCACACCACACCACATGTGAAGATACCATCCGAGCCAACCCAGAAGTCAAAAATCGCTATGCCGTGCCTCCCGTGCCATCCGCAAACGCCGAGCCTTGTGTCCTGGAGACGAAGTGCCCCTGGAGCAAAGAAAAAGATAGGCGAGATATTGATTCCTGCCAGAGACGCAAAGCCAATCATAACTAGTCCGCCTCAGCAAGCTGCATTATCAGCTTTGCTGCCATGTCCAAGAATGGGAACGGACTGGTGACGTCCTTCTCTTCCAGGATGAGGCCTTGTGAAGTCTCGTAGCCGGAACACTTGAAATCAACTAGGTAAACTCCGTGCTCCATCTCGTAGATCTGAATGTCCAGATGCATGGCGACAAAAGGGGATTTCTTTTTGGCTTCATCGGGGGAGTATACGTGGAAGCTATCGGGAGTACCCCACTTCTCTCTCTCGGCACCTGTCTTGGGGGCCGGAGCGAGCTTGCGAATCGCTAGAAACATGTTAGCAATGCATATGCTTGAATCGTTACTGGTACCTACTCGATGAGTCCCAGCGGACCTTGATGTGCCACGGGTCGGCAGGAAGCTTATAACCGTTGGTCGAATCCAGGCTTCCTGTCGAGCCTCCACCAACAGGGCCGCCATCCTGCTCCTGGACGAAGCTGCTGTCACCGCTACGCGAGCCTTCCGTCTCCTTTCTGTGTGCGAGTTCAAAATCTTCGTCAGGAAGGTAAGTTGCTCCGAGCTTGTGCAGTGCCTTATGAATGGTCAAGAGCGCCTCCCATGGCGCATTACGCGATCGGATGCCGAATTGCCAGCGGACAGGCTTGGTCTTCTTCGGGGTGACCGGGGTCATGCTCTGCGGCTTTGCGGACTCTTCCAGACGAATCTGGCTCCGTGAGTGCGGCTTCAGTCTCCGCACGCTCTCCTCCTTTTCAGCCTCCGTGCGTGCTGGCGAGGGCTCTTCGTCAGGGTTTTCAGCGCCACCCTCTGACTCCAACGTTCCTGCTTTAAGCCTCTCGACATAGTCTTTGTGGTAGGTAGGAATACTGCTAGGCAAAATGCCAACCTTGCTGACATACGGTCTGACCTGCCCTGGAATCTGCGACATACCTGAGCGTGCCGATGACAGGCTCATCAGGGGGCTAGAAGCAGCACCCTCCGGCTCATCGGGAACAAGAGCATCGGGGTTTTCTGAAAGTAAGTCAATAAACATATCCTCGGAGTATCAGGCAGGCTTGGACAACTTACGGCTGACCTGCATCAGTTTGTTCTCACGCACGATGAGGTATGCATCCTTGATAGCAGATGGCTCTTCGGCTTTCAAGGCCTCCTCGACATCGCCCTTGCCGTAACCCATAGTCTTACTGATCTTCTCAGTCACCTCATTATGCAACCTCTCTTGAACGACCTCAGAAGCGTGTGGCGCGATATCGCTCTTCTCGATGGCTTTGGATGGGTCCATTCCAGTATTGAAAAACTCCTCCACTGGCGGCTGAAGGTATGCTGGCAAGTCCATTACAAACCACGGATCTTGTCGAATATCTTCGATCGTGGCTCGCTGCACTGGGTTGACGACCAGCATCTTCTTGATGAGGTTTACGGCACCTGCAGGCATCCATGACGGGATGCTGTAGGTTCCCCTGGCGATCTTCGCAAACAAGCTAGGAATGTGCTCGTCGTCGAAGGGCAACCTGCCTACGAGCAGTACATACAAAATGACACCGCAGCTCCATACATCGACCTCAGGTCCCGCGTAGAGCTTGCCTCCAATGACTTCGGGGGCTGCATAGTTTGGACTGCCACAGCTAGTTTTGAGGAAGTTTCCGTCAGTCATGATGTTGCTGAGACCGAAGTCGGCGATCTTGACATTAAGATTGTCGTCGAGGAGCAGGTTTTCTGGCTTCAAATCTCGATGAACAATCTTATGACGATGGCAGTACTCAACCGCGCAGATCATTTGTTGGAAGAATCGACGGGCTTCAGCTTCCTTCATTCGTCCGTTTGCAACAATATAGTCAAAAAGCTCTCCTCCCGCGTACTCGAGAACCATGATGATATCAGTGTTCGTCTTGATCACAGTGTAGCTAAACAAACCTCGAGTCAGTCCTTGTGCTCACAAGATTGGTCTTTCCATCTCTGAATAGCCGAAACTTACAGCTTAATGATGTGTGGATGCCGAAGCAGCTGCAGGTATTCGATTTCTCGCTCGACACGGCCAGCCATGTCCCTACTGATCAGCTTTTTCCTGGCAATGATCTTGAGCGCGACCTGTTGGCCAGTTGAGGTGTGCACAGCAAGCTTGACCTTGCCGAACGAGCCCTCCCCCAGAGTTCGAATCACTTTGTAGGCATCGATACGCTGCTCTGTCTTTTGCTTGACGCGCTCAGTAGTCGGAGGGGCATCCATGACGACGCCGTCTGCGATAGTTGGCATGGGAGGCTGTCGTGGAGCATCATCCCGACCTCGACGGGCTTCTTCCTGCTGTTGTTGCTGTGCTTGGCGCCGGATGTGGGAGGAGGACAGGGAAATAGTCAGCTCCTCGTCGTCAAATCCCCTTGGAGCCATGGTGGGCTGAGGCCGGCGGGACGGATAGCCGATGTGCGGGCGTCAAAGCGATAGGTGAGGGAATATGCTTGACAAGGTACCTCGAACAGGGCCCTGGCGGAGCCCAGTACAGGCGCGAATAAGATAATCCAGACGATGGAACCTGTGAGAGTATGCAGCCTGCCGTGCCGTCCTTGGGTGCCGAGGGTCGATGGTAGTGGTTGTTCTTGGTGGGATGGATGCCCAGCTGGGTCCCGGTCGCACTTCGCTATCTCTTCCCCAGCGCAGCAGGGCCGAATGAGAACTCCGTTACTGCTGCAGGATGATCGTCCGGTGCCAGTCTTTGGGCCACGAGGTTGGTGCAGGTGGGTGACTCGATACCGAGGGAGGGAGGGAGTTGAGCTCCTGTGGTCGCGGATCACGGAGAGGAGCGTTTGCCAGACGAGGAGCTTGGGAGGAGATCGGAGAACCTCAAGGAGGGACAGAAGGTCTGCGTCGTAGTAGTAGTGGTGATGTGGTGGATGGATGGAGGGGTAGAGCAGTGCTTTCAGTGTACCGACAGTGCGCTGGAGTGGGTTTCTTCTCGGTAAATAGGCTACAGCCAACGGCGGGGTGAGCCCCATGGCTAGGGTGGTTGGTCGCAGTTTCCGGCGCACAGGCCTGGGATTTACAGCAGGGGTGTCTCCCTGGACCACATCGCTTTGCCTCACTACCAGGCACCTGGTCAGCCGCTTCCGGCATCGTGGCGCAAGTTTATCGAGTGAGGAAGCATCTCTTCTGCACCACTGAATACAGTAGATACCACCTGCATAGGGTTGGGTCTAACATGAGCTTCAGGTTCTTGACAACGCGATGCAGGAATAGACATGTGCCTTGCATGCGAAGTAATTTTCTTCCCGTGGTGCAGTACAGTATCACGCAACACCTTTATCGAACGACCCTGCCTCTACTGCAGCTCACGTTGATGGTGGCCTGATTCGTGCAACTTATCACATGCAAAAACTCGACGACGCCCATCCAGCCAGCGACGGGGTGCGTGAGCGTCATTGATTCCATTGTTCACAGAGGATGGATGGATGGATGAACGGCCTGTGTTCTAGGCAAACGCGACAAACTGCAAAAGAAGATGGGTGCCGCTTCCATGATAGTTACTGACGTCGCTGTACAGTCATGCGTGTCTCAGATCAGTCCGCCACCTGACCCTGCTCGTGGGCCAACGACGTCTTGTATAAGCTCTTGAGCCACGATCAAAGAATGAATGGCAGCTGACAGGGGAGGCTCAAAACTAAAAGGGAGTCAAGAATAAGCCACAACGCATCAATCTCTGCCGCCCGCCTTCCAAGAAGTGGCAGCCCTCGATACCAGCACATGGAAAGTCCCATGGTCTTCCCACTGACAAAAGGGAGAGACTGCACTATAAAACGAACATAAGGCTACATTGGATACCATCTGTATTCCGGTAGTTGTACAAGTATAGAGACATCGCCATAAGGAGGAGGGGAGTAGCATCACAAAGTTCCAGCTTGAGCTTCTGCAGCCTTCAGTCTGTCGATAAGCTTTTCTCTGAGAAAGGGGCTAATGCCAAGACTGCGTATGATAGCATGTGTTAGCTTCGTTTCACCCAAAGGTTTCATAGGGGTCCTCTGAATCACAAGACAATGGTAGATACACTCACATTCCCTCGTTCGTTAGTATGCGGTAGGTGCCGCTCGGGGTACACTTCCCTACGACCTCTCCATTGCCATTGACCTCGACGCTGCCGAGAATGTCCTCAGGCCACGCAATCCGACCAAAGTCCGGCGGGTTTCTCCTGTCGCTGAGGTGGACAAATCCTCCGCGACCAGCGCCTCCGGCACCACCCTGACCGCTCGCTCCTCCGGCCCCAGAGCCTGCCGCACCACCACCGCCACCTTGCTTTGCGGACGAGCCACGACGGCGGTTTTGAGACTGCTGATTGAAGAATGCACCTCCGGATCCAAGATTGAAACCCCCAGGGCTGGCAAAGGCCCGAGCTTGCTGAGTGACGTCCTCGTCTTGGTGGCCATACTCGCTGACAACCTCATTGAGGATGGTCATAAATTCAGGGTTTTGGGTGAAGGAATTTGGAGTAGGCGGCATCTCTGTTGAAGTACCAATGGCCAGACGTTTTGATGGGGGATCGCTCTTCAGGTAAGTGAGAATATATGTTGATGGAGCCAGTGAGTCTTGAAAAGTATTCTTCCATTTGATGTCAGTCTGGCTTCTGACATGCATGTATTCGCACAAGGGAAAACGTACAATATGAGGATTGCCTGGCAATGTCGAGATACCCCGACGCAGCATCAAGCTAGGGCGGAAGCCCGTTATGAATGCTGTACGAAACATCATGGAAGAGAGGCTGTGAGATGCAGCCGTTCGGATAGGGAGGTTTGGTTGAACTCCGGCGTAGAGGATCCGTCGATGCTGTTGTCCATGGCAGCATCTCTTATGTCCCCACTTTTCTTCTCGAGTGCCAGACTCAAGGAGCTGAGCATCATACTTTTGGCATCGTCCATGTGTGTGAAAGTATTCCTCGGTCACAGTAGGATGTTCAATTGCTTCACATGGTTTATCGAAAGTATTACTGAACTATCTTCAAGCTGTGCGTGTTGGATTGATGGCCAAATAGAGATCTCATCTCAGACGGCGATTTGCAGGTGACGCGACCATATCGATTTATGCGGGTTATGCATCAAATAGCTTAATTGAGTCGCGTCCAGACGCGGTTCACTCAACTCGACGATCCCCACCATCAAGCAATGTGAGCCACGACTGAGCACTGCAGCAACGACACTTCAAACTGTCTGACCCTTGTACACGGACAAGGCGATCACCGAACATCGCCTGCCTCGAGGACACGAGAACCGTCGTCATGGACCGCACTCCGGCTCCTATATTTCGGAAACACAACCCGATCCCGTCCTCCGCTTTACCATCGTCCTCGCCTGCCTTCGGAACTCCCGTCCACCCTCTGAAGCCTTTCAACATCAATGCACCAAAAGCTGCCATTCTTCCGATCATTCTCCCACCAGCAACGCTGCGACCTCTCGCCTTCCGAACCTTCACAAAAAAGCATTCACTCACCCTCACATCTTCTGCCCTGCAAGAGCTGGCCTCGTTCATTGGGAGGCACTGCGGTTCAGGATGGCGCGAGGAAGGCTTGGCTGAGCGTGTGCTCGAAGAGGTGGCGAGAAGTTGGAAGAACAGAAATGGCGGTGTCATTGTCGAAGGATCCAGCAAAGAACTTCAGGAAATCCTGAAGACCCTCGAAGGTAATATGAGTGGAGGAAAGATCATGGGGCCCAACCGCGGCCTCCCTCGTGGCGACAGCATGCTTGATGTCCAGGAGGGTGATGCTTTGAACACGAGACTAGGGATCAGACCGGCATTACTCTCAAGGGAAGACAGTAACGCTAGCTTTGGAATGTCCGCACTGGGCGTCGAGGAGGACGAGGAAGGCGATGAGGATATCAATGACCCAAGAGCATGGCTCAAGGTGTTGGACGCCTATGAGCAGCCCCGGCTGGTGTACAACGTGGACAAGAAGCATTTTGAAAGGTTTGTCAGCGCGAAGTTTGATGTTTCGCGCACACCCCGAAGCTCACTGCTCATAGGGACACATCAAAACCTTCTATCATGCCTTCAGCCTCTCACAAGACGACTCTGTTCCGCAACCGCTACAACGTCATCCACCAACGCCTCCTTCGAAACGAGTCCTTCCAGACTTCCTCCGTCTCCTCTAATCGTAAACGTACCCTTCAACGCTCGCTTTCCAACCAACAATCTCTCAAGATCACCCCTATCGCCAACCTCCTCGGCCGTCATGGATCAAACCACATGCTCCTCGGCCAGCTTGTTATACTGCCCACTGGCGACCTTGCGATTAGCGACTTGACCGGTACCATTGCGCTGGACCTCGCACAGGCCGTTGCAATCCCAGAAGACTCGGCGTGGTTCTGTCCCGGCATGATCGTGCTTGTCGACGGCGTATATGAAGAGGAGGACGAGTCTGTTGGCAAGGGCTTGAGTGGCAGCAGTGGTGTCGGGGGCACCCTGGGTGGTCACTTCCAAGGCTTCTTCATCGGGCAGCCTCCATGTGAGAGGCGAAAGGCCACCCTTGGCATCAACGGCCCCGGTGGCGCTCACGATAACACCATCGGCGGTGGCTTTGGCTGGATCGACTTTCTCGGCGTGGGCAGTGAGCGTGCTACAGGGACAAAGATGCGGCGCCTGGAGCAAAGAATCCTCCGTGCCCCTTCAGACGAACACCCCGAACCAGCTAGGAATCGCATGATCGTCATCGGCGAACTGAACCTTGATCAGCCTCGTGCCCTTCAGGCCGTCCGGAAGATCCTGTCTCTCTACGCCTCGGAACCGGATGGTTCAGCTCCCCTTACCTTTGTCATAACCGGCAATTTCACGAGCCAAGCCGTCATGGCCAGGGGTGGCAGTGGTGGCAGCATTGAGTACAAGGAGTATTTCGATGCTTTAGCATCTACCCTTTCGGACTTCCCCTCCCTTCTCCAATCCTCAACTTTCGTCTTTGTTCCTGGAGACAACGATGGCTGGGTATCTGCTTTCACTGCCGGCGCATCTGTCCCGCTGCCGAGAAAACCCGTGCCGGACATGTTCACTTCGCGTATTCGCCGTGCCTTTGCAACTGCTAATGCCGATGCCTCCGCGAAGACACCAGGCGCCTGTGTCTGGACATCAAATCCGAGCCGACTGACATTGTTCGGGCCAAACCACGAAGTCGTACTTTTCAGAGATGATTTATCCGCAAGACTACGACGTACGTCCGTCAACATCAAGCGCAAGGCAGCCGCTCATGAAGATGCCGAGAACATCCCACCCGAGTCCCAACCCAGTCCTACTGATCCTTCAGAGACTAATACTGATGCCATGGAGCTCGACGCCGCCTCCTCGCTACCATCCAAACCCGAACCTTCGAGCATCCCTTCTGGTGACACTCGTGCCGCTCAAAAGCTGGTCAAAACGATCCTCGATCAAGGCTATCTGGCTCCCTTCCGTCAGGCCATCCGTCCCGTTCACTGGGACTACGCTTCTGCACTCCACCTTTATCCGTTACCGACAGCGATGGTTCTGGTGGACACCACAGCCCCTCCGTTTTGTATCACGTATGAGGGATGCCATGTTATGAACCCTGGTAGTGTGCTTGTTCCGGGGCGAAAGGGCGTTGGGAGATGGGTTGAGTATGAGATTGGGAAGCTAGGGAGGTTGCGGGAGGTTACGTTGTGAAGGTGGAAAAGGAGAAGGATTCTTCAAAATGGAGTTATGACTGTCATGATGATCTCATATGATGTGTTGCATACAAGGCTACGCCTACTTCCGGAGCATAATAGACAACATCTCACTTTTCGTTTGCCATTGCAGAAGGATCCTGCAGGAGACCACATCTTTGTTATCATATTACCCGCATACGGAATGATGTATTTTTCAAGCTTCGACCTGAGCGCCACTTTGTCTCTAGCAAACCGTTGGCGAAACTTCCTGGTATCGGATGCCTCAGCTGCACCATGCAAAGGCTAATTAGTGTCCAGAAGCTCATCTGAGCTTGGTGTAAATGCAATCTCACTCCAAGAGCATCGCCTCCTCGTTCAGGACTCCAAACAGGTCCTCAATTTCAGCACGCACCTTTTTGAGATCCTCCGCAATTTGCGTCGCTACTAATGTATACGCATACAACAGCGCATAGTCTCTGTCATCCAATCCTTGGGTAGCCACGACTCGCTCTGGGCCTTCGGTAAGAGAAGCCTGCCCCTCGCCAGGTCCCTGGAGCAGATTTGGCTCAGCATGCTCCTTTCTGAATTTGTGAACTTTGCCAAGAAGTTGGTCCTTGACCCGGTCAATTGTTGGGATAGCATCAGTCAAGGGATACTCCAACATGATGCACGATGCAAGCACCTGGAAGACGTGGCAGATGCGCTGGCAAAGTAGTCTACGTTCCGCGGCTGTGTACTCAAGAACTGCCCGTTCACCATCCGAAAAGCCATGTCGCTTCTGGGTCAGGAGTCGCATGGCGTAGAAGCCGTCCAAGACATGTTTGGTGGACTGCATGATACGCCCCCAGGCTGCGTCGGGGAAGGGACCTCGGAGCTCAAACTCTGATTTAGCCGCTCCACGCAGAGTCTCTAACTTCGAGGCTATGGATAGGCTTGTTAGTATGATGACAAGGCCTTCGCAAAATTTGGTCATGCTTACCGTAGCGTTGGAGAGCGGCTTGTTCTCCTTCTCTCATGTAGTCCAGCATAGCATTACTCTCCACCGCAGTCCCCAACGGTCCGCGCTTCCAGATGAGTCCGAGCTGCAGATAAAGAACTGCCAAGCCCTCACGGAATTTTCGTCGACCAGAAATGGGCCAGAGGAGACGGCAGATCATGATACCCCATACGATACCCAATACAACAGCAACTACTCTGTGGTATGTGATGTTGAAAATGAGAGGATCGGTGCCACCTTCGTCATCATCGTCATCGTCGACCCTTTGCGAGATGCTGTAGGCGTACAGGACGACAACATTATAAGCAAGCTGCGTGATACGTCCCAGCGGCGCATTCTTGACAACCACAATAAGGTAAAAGTTCCAGAATGCAACAGCCCATCCAAATGCTGCTAAAGCGTATGGATTGCCTTGACAGGAGAGCCAGGAGATGAGAGAGAATACGGCACCAGCCATAGTACCCAAGAATCTGGCGAATCCAGTCGTGTTCGCTGCTCCAGTGGTCATACTCGTGACAATCATGAATGATAACAGACCCCATTCACCACGCCAATGCTGATATACGGGCCGCGTAGCCGGAATATATGCAAACATAGCCCACAGAACCGCGCCGATCCCAACTTTGACGCCGAAGAGAATGTCTTCACGACTAAAGAAGCGCATGGCCGAGAGCAGCAGCTGTGAGGCCTTTCGAACATAGTTGTTCCCTTCTGAAGAAGCCTCCCAACTGAAAGTGTCTCTTCGCTTGATCATTGTGTCCGGGATTCCTTTCGGGACAGCCGACTGTCGCAATCGGCGAACGGCTGGAGGCTTCATAAGCAGCGTGTCGCGCTCAGGATCACTGAACAGGCCAGCGCTATGCTTGGCCTTGCGGCCTAAGCGTCTCCAAAACATCAGCCAGGACCAACTGACCCGCAGGGAGTCGGTCGTGACTTTTAGATCCTCCAGCACATCAAGGTATGCATCCAACTCTTCGGCTACAGTTTGCAAACTGAAGGAGAAGTGGCCACATGCAGCAGCAACCTCCTCGATATCGGCTTGCACGGCTTCAGATCGAGAACGGCCCAGCTCAATGGACTTGTAGAGCTCCTTCAATGCACTGCTTCTTGCCTGATTGTAGAGACTCAAAGCCTCTCGAAGACTTTCGCGCAACTGCTCGGTCTCTGTGATATCTGTTGTCGGATCGGTCCCGAACGGTGACACCCGCAATGTCTCCGCCAACGTGTATGCCAGCGATTTCATAGATGGCCCCAGGAGTTCAATGAAGAGGGCGAATATGTCGGAAGGTGCACGAAAAAGGGGCCGGTGCTCTGGTGCGGCTTCTGAGAGGATTTGAGAAATGCCTCGTTCAGGTGACTCCTCTTCGGTCGCTTCATCGATGACTGCCAAACGCTCCCGTGCGTCCTCAATAAAAGAGAGCATACTCTTTGATCTCCTCAGCGATGGATGAGAGTCAGTAGGTGAAGTGACGGCTGATTCTGACACTTCCATAGGCGTTTCTTTCATCAAAGTGAATTGCGTATCTAGGGCACTGCGCAATCCCCCTACAGCCTGCGAGAGAGCTTCGATTGACTTGACGAGCTTCTTATCAAGCGGATACAGCTTCTCTTTCCCTAGGAAGAAGTGCTCAAACTTTGCCTCCCGAAGAACCTTGGAGATTTGTGCGTGCGCGGCTGTGAACTGTTTGGTGACTTGGGCGAATTCGGTAGATCTGATGTCCTCTTCGGTCCCGTTCAGAAAGCCTGATGTAATGAAGGCAATCTTTTCCGCCAGCGCCTGCGATGCCTTGATCTCACTCTGTCTTAACTGGCGTCTTGCAGAAAGAGGCCACACGAGCAGATTGACACTGACAGTGAACAAAACACCCAGGCCCAGCATCTTGAAAACCTGGACAATCTTCTCCCCATTCCAGTACCCGTCGAGAACTGCTTCCTCTTTCGTGACAACAGTTATAATGGCGATGGACGCTAATGTGCAGGCAACATTCACCAGAGGTTGGTTCAACTTCGCCTTCACCCAGCCAAGTAAGCCCAGGCCTCCCCCGACGCAAAACACCAGGACTGAGATGTGTGCTGCAACATGACCATGATACTCCTGAAACAGGATCGAGATTCCCATAGATAGAGCACATACGGTCTGCGAGTATAGAATCGCAAGAACCGCAATCAGGACAGCTTCAAACATCGATCCAGCCGTCCGGGCTGGGTGAAAGTAGATCGTTATGGTAGCTACAATGTGCTTTCCATCTCTATGGCCCAGGAACTGGGACAAGGGGAGCCAGAAGGTCCCAAGGCTGCCAAGGAGGTACGCAAAAGAGCACTTCAAGACTTGGTGTCCCTCCTCGGAGCACAGCCATTGCCAGACGCTTCGCGTCTGTGCAACAACCCTCCTGGCTTGATAACGCGCATGTTCGATAATCGATTCGCTGTAAACATCTGGGTCTGTGGCTGAGGAAGAGGATGACACCCGGGGGTTGCGCAGTGTAAATTGCCGGCTTGATCGTTCGCCCGTGCTCGGGATGATGAATGTGCCGTTGCGGAGTTTCTGTAGGGCCATTCTCAATCAGCATACGTCTCTTCCTAGACTGGACCTTGCGACTGCAGAACGCACACTTCTCTTAGAACGGCCCCGGTTCGGCAGCCAAGAACGCGCTGATGTGCCGGCAGTGGTAGAGTCGCTGCCGGGTGCCGTGGCGGAGCTCATAGTTACAGCATCTGCTCCCCTTTCTCGAATGCGCTGTCCAGGTCAGACGTCTTCAACGCAAAGCGAAGATGAGGATTGACGGGTCGAGTAGAGGCAGTGTCGGCACCATGAGAGACTAGGGTTGCGGTGAAGAGCTCAGAGCGAGTAACGCGATTCTTCAAGTGTCGAGGATGGAACGGATGACTCGAAGGGAGGGTTGAGGCGCGGTCGAGCTTACCACACTGTGCATTTACGTCCCAGTCTCGGAGGTCCAACCCAACCAGAGGTGAGCAGGCAGCACATGGAGGTGGCCCAAGCTCCTTTCCCCTGGGTTAGGGTCGTGACGTCAAACACCTACAGTACAGCTTAGCTTCCCTGAACCACGGGGAATCTCAGGGACGGAATGCAAGTCAGCAGCTGTGGTTAATCTCAGGCATCATTTCATGACCATTCTTACCTGGCGCTCCTTTATTATTGCCATAATCGCAGAGCCTCGCTCATCGAAGGATCCGGCATAACGCTCAGGATTTTGTCGCAGATAATGTTGACCACTTACATGCCTCGTATTAAGCAAGACGCGAAATCGCATCAAGCCGATCAATGTCTTCTCCCCACTTAGAGTGAACCCCATCTAGGGGAGACAGTCAGGTACCTCTAGTCAAGATTTCCCAAGTGATGACCACTTCATGTTTCAAAGCAGAGGTCTGATCCTGCCTCTCGCATTTCTTCTCACCTCGTTCTCTTGTCCGGATCAGGAACAAAGCTTACACAGTCTGAACAGTCATTTTCCAAGTTTCAAAACTACATGCGTCGTCTCCTCTCCAAAATGACCTCAAATGCGTCAGTGCGCCGTTTCGCGCCGTTGAAAGAAAGCTTGAGAGGTACATCGTCCGATGCGCCTATGTTGAGAGGAGTTGTGTTCGACATGGATGGAACATTGTGGTAGGTGACATGGTCACTGAATTCCTTGCTTGTCAGCGTTTTGGCCGATCTTGCTCCGAACTCGTGACCCCCTTCCATGCTCAGCTTTTGCAACCCCTTCCGAAGCCGTGCCTCTCTGACCGACTACTCTCTCTAGTATCCCGCAGACGTATATGTTTGGTCAGATGCGCGATGCGCTTGGAATCACCAAGTCAGTTGACATTTTGGACCATATCGAAAGCCTCCCACCACAGGATCAGTCCACGGCGTTGACCGCCATCCGAAACATCGAAAGCGAGGCGATGAAGTCACAGACCCCTCAACCTGGTCTGTCAAAATTGATGGACTTCCTCGACAGTCATCGCATCCCCAAAGCCATATGCACTCGCAACTTTGACGTTCCCGTGCAGAATCTCCTCACCACGTTCTTACCGGGCTCGCACTTTGACCCTATCGTGACCCGTGACTTCAAGCCTCCGAAACCGGACCCCGCTGGCATCTTGCATATAGCAAAGTCATGGGGAATGGTTGAGGGAAGCGAGAAAGGCGATGCCAGTGGCTTGATCATGGTTGGTGATTCTATTGATGATATGACGGCTGGAAGGAAGGCTGGCGCTGCTACGGTCCTTCTCGTCAACAACGTGAACAGGCATCTTGTAGACCATGAACATACGGACTTGGTCATAGAGAGCTTGGACGAGCTAGCTACGGTGTTGGAGGAGGGCTTTGAGGGCAGACAAATGGAGGTGCCTCAGTAGGCAAGGCTCGCTTTCAAGTGGCTCTTTTGTACCTATCTTCTCTACCCGTAAATTTGAATGAACAGCGAGGATGAAGCGTCAGACACGCCGAAATTGTGACAAGATTTGACTTCATCACTCTGGCAAAGGTTGAACACAGTAAATAAACAAATATGTACGCCAATGCTCATGCTTTCTCATATTTCTTGTGTCGTTCCACGCGTCTCATGCTTAGCGGTCGTTGCCAAAAGTGGCCTGCCTTCTGTTCTCCCTACGTAATTCATCTGGTGTCTCCTTGCGCGGTGGCGGTGGCGGCAACGGGCCTCCAGGAGGGGCTGGCCTGACAGGAAGGCTAAAGGTTGCAGCACTCGCGCTGTTTGGTGTCGGGCCACTGCTTGTGGGATAGATGGAGGCCTTGGGGATTGATGTAGCGGTGTTGCTCCTCTGACCCAATCCAGGATGAGGCGTGATGGGTGTCCGACCACTACCGTTGCGAGTCGGTGAGCGGTTGCCATGCCCCAGCGCCTCGGCTGGTGACATAAAGCCCGTTCCCGCGATTGGAATCTCACCCGAGGTTGGCGTCTGCAGAGAACGGTCCTCGTGCTGCGGTGGAAAGATTGGGGAGTCGCCCGAGCGCAGCAACTCTTGTGTTGAGGGCGATAGCTGAGGTGCAAGATGCGACTTGCGGTTATCACGCTCCATCATACCCACAGCCCACTCTCTAAGATCGACTGGGGTTCTCTTGGCTGCTTGGACAAACGGATCGCGGTCCTGCTCCAGGTCAGCAACTGTGTTGTCAACGAGGTCGAAGAGAAGGGTGACTCACAAAAAGCTCTTGAGGAGTTGGGCGAGCCTCCGGTTCTTTGTACAGACACTTCTGGATCATATCGTCGAGGATACTAGGGAAAGCATCGCTCTTGGGGAGTCTTGGGGCTGGCTCGTGAACAATTTGTTGAAGAAGATCCAGAATACCAGCAGGAGCCCCGTCTCCGTCTGAGAGAGCTTCGCTAGCACCGAAGGGGAACTTGCCAATGGCTAGCTCCATGATTGTCAGACCAAAACTCCAGACATCTGATTTGACTGTGTATTTCTCGCCCTGGATTCGCTCCGGAGCCATGTAGGTAGACGTTCCAACGAATGTGTCCGCAATGGAGTTGATGAGCTCGCCAGAAACTCCGAAATCACAGAGCTTGATAGATCCTCGAGAGTTCACCAATACGTTGGAAGGCTTGATGTCACGGTGCATAATGTGGTGCTTTGTGTAGAGATACGTGAGGCCACCAAGTGTTGCTTCAGCGATCTTGCCAAGGACATCGACACGAACGGGTCCGAAGACCCTGGACACGCGGTCTAGAGATCTATTTTTGAGGTCAGTACAGTACTTCGACGTGCCCTGATCATGAGGTGCTCACCCAACATCCATGTACTCCATGCACATGATCACATCGTTATTGTAGTTGAGAAACGCTCCGTAAAAGGTGACGATATAATCAGAGTGACACCCATGCATAATCTGCAATTCTCGAACAATCCTCTTTCGCATCTCTTTCTTGGCCTCGACGTGAATGACCTGTTCGGTCGTTTAGTAGAAGCTCACCTCGAGTTTGACTGAGAATACGCACTTTTCTGGCCATGATGGTACCAGTCGTCAGGTGCTTGACCTTGCTGACCGTACCCCCGTTGCCTGACCCGAGCTCCTTCACGATTTCGAGGTCCTCTGGCCTCAGATCGAGCTTGTACTCGATCCCAATTTCAAGCTGCTCATCTCTGTTGCTTTCGCCTGGGTCGACAAAGCTGGTTTCGGCGGTCGGTGGCGGTTTCGGTGCAGCGGGCGTCAACGCAAGTCCTTTGACATTTTTGCGTTTCATAGAACGCGGGGCGAAGGCATCAGACATGATGGGCGGACAGGACGCAGAGACGTCGAAGAGGCGGAGGCGGGAAGATCGTGGAGGGATTTACCACCGTCTGCGATGATCTAGAAGTGTCCAAGGCTGTTCTCAATATCTTGTCCCCAAGCTACAACCAACTATGGCTGAAAGACTAGATGCCGAGTGCGCAGATAGCACACAGATGTGGTGCAACCTGCGAATGCTGGCTGGCAACGAATCGTGGGGTCGCTCGTGGAGGTCGTTCGATACGGAATCTGTCAAGGTTGATGCGCGGCAGGCGGAAGAAGTGAATCTCCTGAGATCAATCGCCACGTCCCTCGATCGCCATCAAAGTCAAAGTCAATCTGCGTCTGTAGAGCGCGGGGGGAGCGTAAGGAGGCGAAGGTGATGCTTGCACTGCTGCTGGGAAGCTGGAAGTTGGGGATTAGGGATGAGTGGGGTGCCTTGATGGGCTACCTGAAGTGCGATAACGTGATGGCGCTTCTGTGCAGGGACTGCCAGTGGTCATTGGAGTAGGTACTCCGTACAAGGGGCACCCAAATCCGATGAGCGCTTACGGTGACTTCTGATTATTTTCTCGAGACGCATAACTACGGCAGACTCGTACTGGGTGATTCCTCCGGCTTACTCTACATACTGATATCCTGTCTCGCGGCCTTTCTGCAACGGCAATCCTGTTTATGTGAAGCGCGAGAACGCTCTGACTCGGGTCCCACGCCAGGCCAGTGTTTGAGGCAGTATCCTGACTCTGGTCCCGTTGACACAAAGCCATGCGAGGGTGCTGATACCTAGTACGGAGTACTGCACGTTTGGTGACCTCCCTGGCGGTCCTGACCTCGAATGGCAGCGCACAGAGGCACATCTTTGCACTGATTGGTGACCATGCACCACCACGACTGGACGTTTCTGACAGGGGTGATTGGTGTCAGGCACATGCTTGTTCGAAACCTGTGGCCTGAGAAGCGTTTCAGTCACTCGCGGCCTTCCTCTACTCAAGCATAGAAATGGCAAGAGATCAATACAGCGTGTCCAGGGACCTCGCAGGCTCGCACCCCCGACGAGACATAATGTCAGAGCAAGCAACAAACTCGGCTGCTGCTGCTTCTTATGCTGCCGATGCTCTGATCTGTTGACCGACCTGCTTTCAGTGTTTCCCACTCTTGGACCAGGGAAATGATTGTAAGATAATGAATGGTCCTGCAGGCGCCAGAGCAACAGTGGGGACACAATTGCGGAATCCACTTGGACAAGTTGATCCAGGCTGGGTGCTTCAAGGTAAGGAAGGGGACGGTTTCCATGAAAATGGTTCAATTAAGCACGTGGCCATCCTAAGTACAACTGATGTAGGCACAAGGAGTGGTATCACAGCAGCAGTCCCAATGGCTTTCGGCTGATGTGCACTGAGTTCGGCCACTTGCAACACGATAATACAGGGTTCTTTTCGCATATTGGTCTGCAAAAACAAACAGTGCATTTGCTCATTATCACCTGGAATAATAAATCGCGGAACAAGATTGCAATAATGACATCATATCTCAAGTCCAGGCCAGTATTGATCCATATGCGAATAAGATGTGATAGTATCTGCCTTGACCTGCTCACACATTTCCATAGTCTACCGATCTGCATGACTCCATCTAAAGCAGTACCTAGTCACGTGAATACTGCGCCAAAGACGGATTTACATGACACATTTCATTGAGACTCACATTGAGCTAGATACCAGGTCAAGGAGGTATGGGTACGATGACTGTCGAGAATGTGAAATTTATACTTTGTTCGTTTGATTGTGGGGGAGAGAAGTTCATGGCCTACCTTGGCTTTTGCCCAAGTCTCCAATTGCTCTCACGTAAAATCGAGTGGCTAGCAAAGGAGGAGGTCCGGCACCCACATTTTTACAGAATGAAATAGTTTATAGAAATAGGAAACCTTAAAAGGCGATGCAAAGGAAGCAGTTCGCTTATAGCATTGATCACCATGTGTCTTGTGTGTATTGATCGTCAAGAAGCCGCTCAGATCGTGATCGTGGTGTAGGGTAAGTAAAAGGCTGCATATGCTGACTAAGGTTTTCACGGCGCGGATCATGTTAAGTTCCAGGCCCGCCCAAGCACCCCTGCACCTGCCAGCAGTGTGTTGCAAGGGGAGACAAGTGCAGCGCGACGAGGCTGAAGCTTGGATTTCTAGATTCTGTTCGCGAATTTCATTCCGACCTTCGCGCACAGCACCGGGCCACCACGAAGCTGGCGCAGACAACAACAACGGCGGAATCTTGCCAGCGCTTCCCTAAAGTCTGTGAAGCCTTGGTAACAGCCTTTGTTCCGCCACGCTGGTACATCCGGGCTCTCCTTCCTTTGTCACCTGCACCATACCTCCAGCGGTTCGCAAACACGCTATTGCAGACACGATGAGTTCTATGCGCGATCTTATCGACAACCAGGCCGAGCTCGACTCGGAGGAAGGGGACGAGTCTTTTGATGATGAGGCTGGCGACCGACCTCGCAAGGAACGGGATGGCCGCATCGAAGACTCAAGTGACGAAGAAGAAGACGATGATGACGAGGAGGAGGCACGCAAGGTAAGATCGTCGTGTTGACGACTGCGCAGAACAAAGCATTGACCACAACCTAGATTCGAGAAGGATTCATCGTTGATGAGGATGAGGACGAAGAAGAGGGGGGCGAGTCTGATGGAGATGCACGGCCCATTCCGAAACGGAAACGTGAACATCGCGACCGGGAGGAAGAAGCCCAGCTCGATGAAGATGATTTAGATCTCATCGGTGAGCAATTCGGGGAACGCCCCAAGCCACAAACACATGTGAGCATCAATGCCGACGATTTTCACCGCGAACCTCTAACAACCTCCCCTAGTCTAAATTCAAGCGACTGAAGCGCGGCCACCGAGATGAGGACGACACTGATAGAGGACCTCGAGCGCTGGAGGACATTTTTTCCGATGAAGAAGAGGATGGAGGCGATGTAAGATACAGCCGACCAAACGCGCGCGCGCAGGTCGACGAATTCGATGGATTCATCGAGGCCGACTTTTCCGATGACGAAGACGAGCGCAGACGTCAAAGAGAAGACGCTGAGGTTGCGCGGCCTCGTGATCGTGGCGTCGGTGGCGTGGTTGACACCAGTGGCCTTGACAAGGATGCCCTCGAAGACATGGAGGCCATCTTCGGCGACGGCGAGGACTACGCCTGGGCCTTGAACGCTGAGGATGAGGAAGAGCAGGCAAAGCACGACGAGCAAGCTATCGAGCTAAAGGACGTCTTTGAACCTGCCCAACTCAAGGAGAAGCTCCTCACAGACGAGGACAATGCCATCAGGTTCACAGATGAGCCCGAGCGATTTCAACTGGATCGCAAGCCCTTCAAGAACCTGCAGCTTACCGCCGAACAGTTCCGGGAGGAGGCCAAATGGATATCTAATCAACTCTGGCCAAAGAAGGGCCTTGCAGCCGATCTTCAACAACCCTTCCACAAGGCTGTGGGTAAAGTTCTCGAATTCTTCATCGTTGATGAGGTCGAGGTGCCTTATGTTTTCCAGCACCGCAAGGATTACCTGTTGCACAATCGAAGATCTCGTTCTGGACGTGATGATGATGGTGGCGATTACCACGACGAACCCGCGAAGCTACTCAATCAAGACGATCTTTGGAAAGTCCTCGAATTAGACATCAAGTTTCGCTCCTTCGTGGAGAAGCGTAATGCTCTAGAGAAGACATACGATAACTTGAAGTCGATGGATGTGGAGGATTCCATGATTGAGGAGATGATCCCCGAAGCGACAACGATGGAAGAACTTCAGGATCTGCAGGATTACATCCAATTCCAGTATCACACAAAACTCAAGGAAATGGCTCTCACCAACGGCGACTCACAGCATGCGAAAAGGGCGGGCGGGAAGTCAACACTTCTCGACCACATTCGTAGCTCTCGGGCAGCATACTTCGTCAAGGCCTATGGCTTGACGGCCGACCAGTTAGCCAAGAACGCTTTGCGACAAGGGAAGAAGGTTTCACCCGACGACGAGTCACAGTATCCTATGGACCTAGCTGATAGCTTGACTGACGATATGTTTTCTACTGGCGACGATGTCATTTCCGCTGCTCGCCAGCTCTTTGCCGAGGAGCTTTTTATGAGTCCTCGCATGAGGAAATACTTCCGAAACTCCTACTACCAAGCAGCCGAGATCAGCTGTCGACGGACAGACAAAGGCTTGAAACGTATCGACGAATCACACCCTTACTACCAGATTAAGTATCTGCAAAACCAGAATATCGCCGACTTTGTTCATCGACCAGAGCTCTTCCTCCAGATGATGCGGGCCGAGGAGGAAGACCTCATCGAGATCCAGATCGGCATGCCTCGTCAGCTTAATTTCCGGCGCCAATTGTACCAGGAATTCGAGTCTGAGAACTTCAGTGATCGTGCGGAGCAATGGCGAGACGAGCGCAAGAAGGTGGTTGATGTTGCTTACTCAAGGCTTGAGAAGATTATCGCAAAGAATGTCAAAGAGGTTATCCGGACATTCTGCCAGGATGAAGTACTCAAGACATGCCGTGAGGAGTACGCGAAGCGACTCGACCAAGCTCCATACAAACCGAAGGGGATGGTGATCGGCACGCTGCCGCGAGTTCTGGTCTTCTCGAACGGCATGGGCGACCCGACACGCGAGCCCATCATGTGGACTTGGGTAGACGAAGAGGGACGTATGCTTGAACAAGGACGCCTTGCCAAGTTGGATAGAGAAGGGTATTGGAAAGACGAGGTGGTCAAAGCTGTGGAGAGGTTCCAGCCTGATGTGATTGGCGTCAGTGGCTGGTCAACCCACACACAAAAGCTGGTCAAAGCCCTTGACGAACTTGTTGTCGCAAAGGAGCTCAAATGTGCTGAGTTCGAGGACATGGAGAACGGCGGGTACAATACAGAACCACTCGAAGTGGTGGTCGTCAATGACGAGGTGGCAAGACTGTACAAGGACAGTCCTCGCGCTGCCGCCGAGTACCCATCCCTCAATCCTGTCACAAAGTACTGCGTTGCTTTGGCAAGATACATGCAAAACCCCATGAAGGAGTACGCCGCCATTGGAAACGATGTTATCTCTCTTCTGTGGCATCCCTCTCAAAGTTTGCTTCCACAGGACCGGCTTGCCAAGTATCTCGAGTCCGCAATGGTCGACATGGTAAACCTGTGTGGTGTTGACATCAATCTCGCAATGACCGACACGTATACTGCGAATCTGCTGCCGTACGTGGCAGGTCTTGGACCGCGAAAGACAACAAGCGTCATCAAGGCTATCAGTGCGAATGGTGGATCAGTAAACACTCGAGATGAGCTAGTTGGCGACCCTGATAGCAACAAGCTCCCAGTTGTGGGACCCCGAGTGTGGAACAACTGTGCCAGTTTCCTCTTCATCGATTATGAAGCAGGGAATCCTTCCTCCGACCCTCTGGACAACACACGCGTTCATCCTGAGGATTATGAGCTTGGCCGAAAGATGGCTGCAGATGCCCTCGAACTCGATGAGGAGGATGTAAAAGCAGAAACCGATGAGCATGGACCTGGCGCTATTGTGCAGAAGCTCTTCAGGCAAGGCGAGCAAGACAAGGTCAACGAACTTGTTCTTGAGGAATACGCCGAGCAGCTTCTCCGCAACTTCAGTCAACGAAAGCGTGCTACATTGGAGACCATCCGTGCAGAGCTGCAGGCACCTTACGAAGAGCTCAGAAGGCATTTTGCTATTCTGAGCACCAGCGAGATCTTCACCATGTTCACTGGAGAGACAAAGGACACTCTTTGTGAAGGCATGATCGTCCCTGTCAACGTGCGGATCGTCAAAGATGATTTTGCTATCGTCAAGTTGGACTGTGGCATCGAGGGTCGCATTGAATCTCAGGAAGTTGACTCTAATGGAAGCTTAAGGGATCTAATGAGCCAGGGTCAGACCCTGCAGGCCAAGATAAAGGCAATGGACTACAAGTCGTTCGAGGCGAGCCTGGGCTTGCGCGAAGAAGATCTTCGAATTCCGTACCGCCGTCCTACAAACTACGGCGCTGATGGATGGAACTACGCTCAAGAAGCTGCCGACAAAGAAGAGCTCCGTGCCAAGGATCAAAAGACGGGACGCACTCAGCGCGTCGTCAAACACCCCAACTTCCGGTCTTACAACGCAACACAAGCTGAGGAGTATCTCGGATCCCAGCCTAAAGGCGAGGTCATCATTCGACCGTCAAGCAAGGGCAATGACCACTTAGCTGTTACCTGGAAGGTTGCTGATACCGTCTTCCAGCACATCGACGTGCTCGAGATGCAGAAGGAGAACGAATTTGCTGTTGGCAAGCTGCTCAGAGTGGGCAAGTACACATACAGTGACCTGGATGAGTTAATTGCGGAGCACGTCAAGGCCATGGCAAGAAAGGTGGAAGAGATGATGCGTAACGACAAATTCCAGGACCGATCACGTTCTGAAACCGGTAAGTCAACCTCGTCAATGAGCTCTGTAACAGCCCACAACTAATGTAACTCTCAGAAAAATGGTTGGCGACGTACGTGGAAGCGAACCCTACACGGTCTGCTTACGCGTTTTGTATCGACACGAAGCATCCTGGCTACTTCTGGCTCAACTTCAAGGCGAACAAAGACGTGCAGACATTAGCGTTACCTGTGCGAGTGATCCCGCAAGGATATGAGCTCAAGGGCTATCAGTACCCTGACATGCGTGCTCTCAGCAATGGTTTCAAGTTGCGGTACCCAACCGAGTTGTCAAAGCTGGTCAGGAAGAGTTGAGTAGATTCTTCTGCGCCAAAAATGACGATGGGATCAGTGCGGCCATCATCGCCTCCTCTACTCCCAATGAGGGACTCTCCCAAGAGTTGGGGAGCAGTACAACGGCCGCAGGAGACGGCACAGCAGGATGCTTGGGGCAATAGTAGTTCGCAATTCCAGACGGCTCAGGCTGGCTGCGGTGTCGAACAGAATGTGGATTGGTGAGGTGGCTTGGGGGACCAGTTCTCGAAGGGGAGCGTGTATTATTGAATTTCCATACGGTGCAAAAACTAGACGAGGAAAAAGTCCCTTATGCCGCGGTTGCGACGATGCTATCTGATGAGTGTAACTACCGTATGGAGGCGCAGCAAGGTAGCTTTAGACGGCTGGTAATTCACAACTGCTTCAAAAACTTGCACTGATGGTAAAGTGGACGATTTGAACTGGTGGCTGGCAGTGACACTATCTTCACCGCCAGACCCTGAAAGTGGCTTCAGAGCTCCCTCGAAGCTCCAATCTCAGGAGGGGTCGAGGGAGGGGAAGCCCGGAGAACTTGCTGTCGGGGCTCTGTACCTTCCCAAGCTCTGAAGCTCCACGGCCTGGTCTCGGCTCTTCTCGAGATAAGAATAGGTGTAGTCGTGGAGCTCAGGGCCATCTGGACGAGAGTGCCCCTGGTATGTACAGGCAAGGAGGCAGGTTGACGTGTCCTCTTGAGAAGCCAGGCATCGAATACGGCAAGAAGGCTGTGGAACTTTCTCCATGATGGTCATGTGAACAAGGCTACGTGGACAGCCAAATTGAGTCATGAGGCTGGCTATGCTCAAGGGGGACGGTTGACGATCATCGGAGGGGGCAGCTAAGAGCGATATCGGTAGGGGTCCACCAGACAGGGGAGTGTGAGTGACGAGGCTTATGACGGGTATCCAGACGGTGCCTCTAGATATGGGATTGAGCAGCCTACACACCCAGAGCTCTAACTGAATGAGGGTACCGCCGTCAGCTTCTCGTCCCATGAGCAAGATTCCTATGCGATCCAGAAAAACAAAGGCAACAAGACCCGAGACATGGTCAAGACCCTGAATCCAGTGCAAAGGCCGCGAACAGCTTAGCGGGGCGTGGCATGACTGCAGGGCAGCAACTGTGCCTGTACGGCTGTGTCGCAGTACCCCATACCCCGCATTACGGCTGGCCTCCCAGTGGTTACCAGGTACCTGCGACTACTGCAGGCGACTGTGGGCCCCGACGTCACCTATCGCAGTTGTTGCCGCAAGGTCTAATTGACTCTGGGAGATAAGGACGAGAGGGGAATCGCAATCAAGGTCCGGAATGACAACAGAGCTTCCCCAATTCTCGATGGTGCAAGGGAACGAAGGGACCGGTTCGGAAGCGGCCAGGAGGGGGATGATGCCTGAGAGCTGGTGGGCAATGGGGTTCCAGGCGGTTCTTGCGTCAGTCAGGCATGGTCACGCGATACATGATGCGACTGTGCTCACCCGTTGCCCATCCGCTTTAGCCTGGCCACACCTGGCAGCCCTCCCCGCTCCGGACCCCCGTCCTATCCGTTTGCGATGCTTCTACAGCTTTCCTCAACAAGGTCGAGAAGGGAGAGTCACTGCGATAGTCGGGTTTCTTAGCCAAACAACGGTTATCTCAATGAGCTAAACCAATTCCTAATCCCCAACAAATCCCCATCACATTGCGCCTCCTCCAAATTGCGCCATGACGGCCATCCTGTCAACAAGGGTCCACTGAGACAGCCGGGTCCTCCCACTGGAGGTGCCCACTGAGGAGCGGTGCTGTACCACTGAACTCACACGCAAGGTGTACTGTAGGACACTACAGGTGGTGGCAGCTGTCGTCAGGCCACCCCCACCATGATTGGTTGCGCCTCGGGTGACATGGTACCGCAACTTATATAAGGGTAGATGTGTGTAGCTTCCCCCCTTCGATCCAGCCGCCTCTCCTCCTTCTCTCCTTGTCTTCAGTGACTCCCATCGATCTCACCTTGAACTTTTCAATCTTCATCTCCCATCTTTCATCTCTGCCACTCTCATCGTCATCTCAACGATACGATTCCATCCGCATACCACCACCCCAATTCGTACGCCTGCTCTACATCTACACCACCTCCCTCTTACACAGCAGCATTGCACATCCCCTCACTTTGGCATAATTCAACCTGTCGTGTGTCTGAAGTAACTGCGGTACCAATCTGAACCAATTGAGTTTTCTGCACCTCTGCTTCCTTCATCAAACAGTATGTCCTATCTCACACCCGTGTTCCAACCATTGCGTCCAGGCAACCTCCTTTGCCAATGCCAACCCAAGATACTGACATTTGTGTTCCTTTCCCAGTGACTCGCACCAACAAGGCCAACAACCGTGACTACAAGGGCCTCGCTGAGGGTACTGCTCACCCTTCTGAGCACCTTCCACGCTTCTTTGCCAAGAGCGGTTACGCCGACGTCGACCCCAAGAAGATCAAGAAGGACGGCTGTGGCCGAGGAAATTGGTACGCTCCTTTCAAAATCCCTATATCCTCCAACGATATGCTAACCTACTGTTCAGGGGTACATTTGGAGACGACGTTGCAGACGAACAATTCCGCTTTGCCAACGCTCGGCGCCGCTCCAACAGCAGCACCCTCTCCCACCATATTGGTGACCTGAAGAGCAAGTTCGAGGTCAACGAGCCCGAGCCCGTGTTTGAGGAGTCTCTGCACGGCCCTATTGACGAAGATGACCAAGCTGATGACCTCTCCAAGACGGACAGTTCGGAGAGTGGCCGCTCGTCGGTTTAACTCCACTACCCTCTCCTACTGTCCGGAGACGCCGATAGTCATGTTTGGGCTGTCAGACCGGGCTGGTCCGGTCACTGACAACATGCCGCCCCTGTTATACTTACGCACCATGTGATATTTTGAAACTACGAAACTGGAAAATGATGAAATTGAATGCTCTTACTATTGGCAGGATGCCGCACAACTGGATGGATGGAGGAAGGGCTTGCTTTGCATGGAGTTCGAGCGGCGCCCTCATGACTATCTCTTGACTTTGCACGGACAACATTGCCTGCGGTAGCGGCTACCGCGGGTGCTACGGAGAATGAACCTCAATGTATAATACAGGCACAATGGCTAAGATAGGCATCTTGACGGCTCTGTAATGAGGCCGAATGGAAACAATATCTCGCAAATCGTTACTTGTTCCTTCTCGTATCTAGGTACTGATGCACGTGTGGTGAAGGAAGTTTGGCCGCTAGGTGCCCTGAATGGTAGATGGGGCCTGGCCTTGAGCAGCAACTACAGCCATCGTCGATCTCCGCCTCTAAGTACGTAACTGTGCAGAGGTGGGTTGTCGAGTCCTGCATGTCAACTCACACGGATACGTGGCGCGCGAAGAACGACGTGAGGAGGACTGTCTGTTACTTTGTGCTCGCATTCCTATACCTCGTAACAGACTCGCGAGTGATAAGTATCCGAGCTAGTTCTTATCTGCATTGATCCGTATCATCTCGGCAAGTGAACCCAGGAGAAGCCGTCACTATCGCAGGAAGAGGGGAGACGCAACGAGAAGGGACCATGACGATAGTGTGAAGACGCAGAAGAGGGGTTGAAACACACACCCAAACCGCCCTGCGGTCCGCCGATCCCCTCGAGAGGCGGGCTCAGGGAGGTTGCCTTAGGGCGTGAGTTCGAGACGAGTCAGTGATGATAGGGGATTGGGTCGGGGACGTTGCTAGGAATGAGTGCTAGGTGGTGCATTGACTTTGAGCTAGTTCCACGGTGATATGGTGTGATGATGGGGATTGAGGGTGTTGTTGGGCGTAAGATAATGGGCTCTTTGGAGGCTTGGGTGCTCTGTCTTTGGAGAAGAGAGGGGGGGGGAAGTGGCTTGCGTGGGAGAGGAGGCTGACTGGTATGTTGCTGGGGACTGGGTACCTCAGGGTGCTGAACAAGGGGGCCTCACCGATTACTTCTGCCAAAAAGGAAATCCAGATCAGATACGCGGCATTGGGGATGGAAAAACATTGAGCTGCGATGTGTATGCAATCTCTTTGACCACACTTTTGATTCGGTAGGTCTTGAGGAAGACGAAGTGCTCGTGAGCAGCGCCCCCAATGAGGTCACACTGAACCACCTGGGTGCCGAGAGCGGAGACTTCCCCAGATAATCTCAGCCTGTAACCTGTGCAAGCAGCAAAGACAGCTCCTGGTGGCCCGTGCACTGGACGATAACGATTACGACACCACCCTCCTCCATACGCTTATCGTAATAATGGGCTTTAGTGGGCTGGGTAGGCCGGGCGCGTCAAAGGCGAACGAAACGGGCCTTCAAGATTTTCGATCTGGGGCAGTGACGATCATCGACGACGACAGCGAATTGCCACTGCGCAACGGGCATTTCTTGCGACAAGATCATACTCTCACATCACACGGAACACCCAAGAGCGGGTGTATTGTATCAACCTCTGTGTTTTCCCGTGCTCGCTGTTGCCGGGTTTCGCACGCGCAGAGACGAAACTGAGGAGCTGGACGCGACAAGCATCACCATCAGGTCTCATCCCACTCAGCTGAAAGTCGGCCGCGGTTCGCCGGCACAGACAGAAAGTATCTCCCGACCAAAATCAACGTTGACATCTATTGTTCGCCTTGGCGAACGATTTCCCTACAGCCCACCATGTCTATGCCTCCGGCATACCACGAATCCCTGCCCTGTACGTTCCTTAACATCTAAACTCAACCACAATGCAAAACCCGCCTGGCTAATCTTCCCCCCCCCCTCAGATATCGACAAAGAGCCTTCAGAACAATCACTCGCCGCCGCTCGCGCCCTGATCTCCGCCGAGGTGACCGCCTCGTCAGAGAAGCCCACAGCCGCCCTGCCACCCTCCGCCGGCGACTCCCTCAAGCTCTCCCAAGCCCTTGAGACCGAACTCCTCCGCGTCAGCTCCTCCACTGCCCTCAACCCCCTCGACCTCTCCCGCTACGAAGCGCAAGAACCCCCGGCCACGACCTCCTCCCCGGCCGACCTCCTCCCACCCTTCACAAACTCCTGCATCTCCTCCACGTACCTTGCTTCCCGGGCGCAGAACCTCGATCTCCTCGACAAGCATGGGAAGAACGCCTGGCTGCTCGGGAACAACGAGCTGGAGGCTGAGCTGAAGAGGTTGGAAGCTGAGCTGACCGCGACCAAGGCTGAGGTGGACAGGGTGAATCTGGAGAGGAGGAGGAGGCAGGAGGAGGCCAGAGGGGAGATGGAGATATTGGAGGAAGGGTGGAAGAAGGGCATTGGAAGGGTCCTGGAGACGGAGGTGGCAGTCGAAGAGCTTAGGGCCAAGATTCGGGAGGAATTGAGGAACGCGGCATCGTCATGAGGGTTACATGTGGCATTATGGCAAGATTTGGCGGCCATTGGCAAATCAGCTTGAGACGATTACGGTGACAGACCAAACCCGACCCGAGGCATCGTCATTATGATTTACACTCTTCAAGAGTATGTGACAAGGCACTTGGACACGCGCATAGAGGACTAGACTATGTATATCAAAAGACTTTGAGGTATCTGAAGCTTTCTTAGAGGTTTCATCCCTCCCCTATCCCCCTCTTTAGTGAGACACACTATGGCATGGAAGAACACATACAAGGACGGAACGAGCGTCGAGGAGAGGCGGTGGGTGCTTGGGGCGATCCACGGTCTCTCCCTACCAAAACCAGTGATCCTATTCTTCCCAAAACGCCAACCAACATTTCCGCCCACTAATAGAAGCTGCTTTCCCGTTCGGGCCTGAGCGAGCGACATGAACGAATAAAACCAAGGCCGGTTATCGGTTCCATCTTTTGGCGAATCACCCCTTCGCGAAACAGAAACCCCTATATCGGGGTAATAAACATGCATCAACACTTCGCATTTTCACAGTCTTCATGAGGCCGGTATGCTTAACCAGTGTGAAGCGGATCCATCTCCTCAACTCCAGATTTGACGCCCTCGTACTTGGTTCTCCTTAAAAGCCCCTCCACTGGGCCAAGCAACCGCTGGAAGGCATTCTTGCCAAGCGTGGCAACCTTGACGTCCGAAGAAGCGACGACGCTGGCGGCGCGTGGCGCGTCGTTAAGCAAGGCCAACTCGCCGAAAAAGTCACCCTTCTTGTAATGAAGGACTTTGGCGTCTCCCTTGACTGCATCAGCCTCGCCACTTTCGAGAAGAAAGAATGAGTGGCCCGGGTCCCCTTCCTTGATGATCTCCTCACCAGCAGCAAACTTCTGCGTCTCGAGTGCGTCGGCAATCTTGGATCGTTCATAGGGGGTAAGTGAGGAGAGCAATGGCACGTCTTCGAGGAAACTCTCATACATGCGTCGGCGGGCGAAAGTGGACTCCATGAGAATACGTCGGAAAGTCATGCGATCGAGAGCCCAGAGCATGCATCCCGGCTCCGCGGAAACAATTGTTGCTGCACGAGGGGCGTTGTACATGAGGGCTAGCTCACCAAAAGATCCGCCTGCCTCAATTGTGCCAACCTTTTCTCCCATTCCGTCAGGTCCAGGCTGGACAGAGCCGCTGGAATTAACATAGACATCGAAGGCTCCCTTTTCGACGACATAGAAATAGTCTCCCGCGTCACCCTGGCTAATGATCTAATTATGAGATTAGCACTGTACTTGAGGATGCCTTTCTTCCAATTGGAGGGGAACGCGTACCTTGATACCCTTTGCTGGGATAGGCTTCTCAACAAGGGCACCCAAGATGTTCTGACTTTGTTCATCTTCGAGATGGCTGAAGAGGAAATTGCCCTCAATAGCCTTTTTCAATCGCTGAAGTTGCTCGGGTGTTTTTTCGGCGAAGGGTGGCGACCAGTTGTCCGAGACGTCGCCGCTGGGCTTGAGAGATTCGGCGGAAACTGATGTACGGCGATTAAAGTTATATTGGGCAGGGTAGCTGCTCGGATCAGGAGGGCCCCTCATTGTGGGAGGCGCGTCTGAGGAGGCATCACCACCTCCGAAGGGCCCGGAGAAACCGGGGTGGTTGCCAGTGCCGAAACGAGCCTCCTTTGGCGTGCCCACAGTATCGTTCTCCTCCTCTTCAACGATTGTATTCGTAGGAGCAGCATTAGGGACCCCGAAGGGGTTGGCGTTGGCGCCGAATGGGCTGGAGAACTGTCCAGACATGGCTTGTCCAGCAAGGCCAGGTGCAGCGATACAATGCGTCGTGCCGTTTGACTTGTGTGTCGATGGTATTAAAGAAAGGGCCAAGAATGAGTCTTGCAGTGTGAATTCCGTGGGAAGCGTCTACCAAACGCAATTATCGGTGGTTCTCTAAGGGTACATGTGTTAGCTGCGGTTCTCCAAGTCGAGGTTGTGAACGATGAATGATAACAACTCCGCTTAAATATGCACCGGAGATGAGACCAAAAAATGCGTTGCAACGGCGGATACAAAGGGTACTCGATTATCGGGTCAAGCGAGCGGATAAATCAATTGTATGGACGTAGGTGCTGTCAGTGCTTTTGATGAGTCGACGACGCCGACGCCGGAGGAACAGTGTAGTCAAAGGGCGTGCCGAGGCAGCTATGAGCTAAGCGACGACATTTGACACAACTTAACGGCAACAGGGTCCCAGAAGAAGAAAGTGCAATAGCACACCCATTGCCATTCTGTATTTCAGGGTTGAAGAGTGACGAGGGTGCGCGCATGGCATCGATGAGACATGACCCAACGGATATAGCCGCCTGGTGGAGGGAAGGCTGGCAACCAGGGCCAAGCACAACGGCTCCATTGATGATGGTCTGGCGCGGAGGCGGGGTGCAGCAGAACAAGAAATGAGAGTAGGTATCTTACCAGATGAGAAAAGCCCCTGCAAAAGATTTGACGCAGAACAATGAGGTTGTGTGGCGATAAGGATGGGTGCTGTTTTCCTCAGAGTGACTGACTATTCGTTCAATGGGTGAAAATGAGAGGCGAAGACGGAGGGAGGGAGGGGTGGTGGATGGTGGTGCGGTGATTAGGCGCACAGCTGTAGAGGCAGCTGTGAGAAGTCTTGGAGGCAAGGACTGTGACAAAAGATGACGGCGATGGAGTGTGTGTGACGAGAAAGAGGCTGCCGGGGTTGATGGCGAGACGACATAGGCGAAGAGCGAGGCGAAGGAGGATTGATGAGAGAGGCAGAGAGGAAGAGGCAGAGAAGGAAGAATGTGGGATTTGGGGGAATCTAGAGGAAGAGAACCTTTGAGTGCTGCTGCCGCAGCGTGAGGGTGCAGTGAGAATGGGGGAAGCTACAAGAGCTTTAGCGCTGGACACTGATGCAATGTGGGATCGTAGCGCTAAAGCAAGCTGGAGCTATCGGACTAAGGCACGACCTTCACTGCATTTACCGCAGGCAGGAAGAGGGGGAGGGGGGACTCGACGAGGGAGGGGGAGCCACTGGCGATGATGATGTTGGCGCTGTTAGTGACTGTTACCGGGCTGTCACTGGTGGCAGCCCCAAAGCAACGGAAGCTTTCTAGAAGGGCTCGCGCTGAGGCCGCAGGATGGTCCGTGCATGGGTTCCCTCGTCGCTGCTCCCGTTGCCTCAGCGCACGGACCACCTGCATCTGCTGCCGAATTCAACCTCACCTTGACCATGGACAAGGCACGGCCAGCCAGAGTATTCACCACTGCGTGGAGATCAGTACTATCTCTTGCAACCACAACAGCCCAACTCATGGCAGTCTGAGGAGCATGTTTGAGGACAAAGCTTTCAAGAGTGGCTGCGCATCCAGCGCTTGGCTTGACAGCTCGCATCAGGCATGTACCTTGTCTCTCCCTTTTGATGACTGTGTCATGTCTTAGGCTAGTCCTTCAATTCGCGTGGCATGGGCAAGAATGCAAAACATGTACCGCAGCGGAATAAGAAACAGTTGAAGTTGCTTTCCACTATATCACGATATTTTCTCTTGCCCTGGCATTCTTGCTTGCTTAATGTACCTGGTGAGCCACATATAGTATACATGCATATTATAATTTTATTTCTTATTCTCACTCCCAACTTTATTTACAGTATTCTTACAGACCATTACTCCGGTGTGTTCATACATGCACTCCCTCACCTCCCATATCGCCTCATGGCGTTGCTCCGACTTCTCGAACAACAGCTTTTGGACTCAGCCACCCTCCATCCTCTTCTCCTTCATGGGTATTATACTCCAATGCAATAAAGCAAAATCCACCCTGACTCCCGCTTCGAAACTTTACTGCCTGAACACTCAAGTGTACAGAGCCATCACTCCACCCCGCTCCCTTCTCTTCAAGGATGCCTGCTCAGAACAGACAATAAACAAAATGTGGGCAACCAAGGAACGCCCTGATCGGAAAAAGAAAGGAACAAAGTAACCCCGTAGAATGCTGTGCGCCAAAACCATGCTCTTTACTGAATCCGCTGACCGTGCCGAAGTTATCCGCAAGGTTCAAAGTTGCAACTCAAACGCCAAAGCCAACCGCTTTTCTCATCTTGCTTTTCAATCGTCAGCACATGTGTGTTTGCTTACTTGGCTTCCTCTGGCATGATCTTCCGAGACGCCCGCCAAACGCGCCTCGAGACAAGCATCACATAACTGCATCAGGGGCGCGCCGTTCGCCGCTGGTTGACTTTCCAGGGAGATATCCTGAGAGCCATGGGTTTTTCTGGTACTCCTGCATATGTTTTGATGAGGAATCGTGTCGAGTGCCCTTGTGCATGGCATGAACTTCAGGAGAGAATACTCCGATATGGTCTTCCTCCGCTTTGATGACAATTTCATCCTTTGTGACCTTGTGCTCAAGTAGAGATACCTCTGAGCGAGGGAGTGCGGCAGGGGCTTCTTCCTCATCCTCTACATCTTCATCTGACCAACAGTACCTTCAAGGTTGTTAGCGGTGCATCAAGCAGATATGTTTCGGAGAGGCGTTTCATACCTCACGTCTGTGTGCTGCGGCTGCCCCTATGAGCTCACTGCAAGACATGAATCCAAGACGCCGTCCAGCATATCCATGTCGGCAGTCTCTGTACCCTCCCACCAAGTGTCATTATCGATTTCCATAGCGTCCACATGGCCGTTCGGGAGCTCGTGGACTCGATCTCCGTTCAACGCCACAGGGCCAAGTTCCAATTCCACACGCGTTGGTTCCACATGGTTATACCACGTGTAGTCATCCCAAAGTTCTAGCTCGCCCTCTCGATAACCATATAGGACTTGGGAAGCAATGATGGGGAATTGGGACAAGCCAACGTCGGCCATCTCCAGCGCGATTTGAAGGTCGGCCATGCCCAATGGTGCTCGCTCACTGGCTGCCTTGTACTCGACCGGCAGTAAGCCGCTCTTATCACGCAAGAGCTCCCCACGTTGAGCTGCCGCTTCTTCCAACCGAAGCTGCTTCTTGTATTTCCGGGTTTGAATCCAGGTGGGGATGTTTGGTCCAAACCCTGCATTACCTGAGTCACCAGGAGCGTTGCTACGTGTTCGGCTGAACACTTGTGATAATGCTTCCTTGATGAAGATCTCCGTAGCGACAGACAGGAGTTGCGGTGCATCAGAGACATGGCCATTGGGAAGCCCAGCCTCATAGCACATAGGGAGCATCCTGCCAGTGATCATGCCAACATCAGGAAATTCGCCAGATTCAATGGCTAGAGGGGGCGCGAAACGTTTTCGGATCTCTAAGTCGAAGTCTGATTCCGCGTCAGCATGAGTCTCAAGTAAAGTCAAGATCACGGTGTACTTACTCATCTTGTTAATCCCTCCTGCAGCAGCGCTTGTTGGAACCTCGGCTAACGCTGACGGTCTGCGATACGTGTCGGTGAACATGTTCGATAATGATTCGTTTGCATCAAACTGGCATGGCATTAGTCCACAAGAGCAGAGCAACAGGACATTCCCAACACTTACATCATTGTGCACAAGGTCCTTAATCCGTCTGCGATCTCTGGCAGGAAGTTGCATGACATCCACCTTGAGCCGGCGCTCGGCAGCATCCCCAGTAACTGGTTTTGCGCTCGCGCCCGTGATAGGTTTATCATGTGCGCTGACCCAGGGGGCTGGGCCCTGGTCTGGCATCTCCCTCGTCACATTGGCGTATATTGCGCTGACAAGTTTATTATGCAGATGCTGCTTCTCATAGGAGGGTCCATCTAGGATAGGGTCTATTCGTTCGGAGAATTCAGTCTGATTCAGACGCCCTGGATTCATATGTTAGCATGGGATGACAGCTCAACAGATTCGGTCAATGCTTGAGGGCATACCTATCAAGAACTCTGTCGTAGCTTCTTTGTATGAGGCCCAATGCTCTGGAGCAATAGCAGCCTTCAATGCGGTGTAAAGTGGTTCGAGGTCGATGCGCTGGGGGATCGCTTGGCTCTTGGATATCTTGACAGCACCCGGAGCAGTGATGCTGAGAGTCTTGGAGGAGAGAGTCGGCGTCGCGAAGTTAGCTGGACGGCTCAGGGCCGCTGGGTCGATGTCCGGCATGGTGGAAGATGCGAAAGCGAGTGATGAGAGAGCGCCAGGTTCGATACCCGTGACGGGGCACGGGTCAGCTGTGCACGCCTACCGGCGACGGCAACAGGGCGTAGACGAGGGTGGTAGACACGTCGTGAAGAGCATGAAATGAATGGAGACGACGTTGCGATCGTATTTTCGAGGTCAAAATGATGGAACACGCATGTTGTGGGCGTAAGGCTGATGACGATGGTCGCGCTCGTTGCGCGGTGATGGAACCGACACGAGGGAGTGAGGTTGTAATCCATGTGTGGGGCTCGACAGACCCGATTCTGACTGGGCCGTCGGCATCACGTGAGTGGGTACCTCGCCGAAGGTCCTCAATCACGAACCTCGCTGTACTCAGTTTGTTACCGTACAACATATTTATAATGTATCTGGACATTTTAAGATACCTAACAAAGCTGCGCGTAGCCTATAAATCATTTTCACTGCGCCCTCTTTTTTTCTCGTTTCATGTCATTTTGGACGATGGGAGTAGACTTATCTCATAGACAGCACTACAATTATGTAGACGACTTTTACACACTCAAAGGCTCCGTAACTTACACGTCTAATCCATTTGGGATTGGCAGGTGTTTTTTCGGATCTAGCTCCGCCCGTTCTAAGACTGGCAGAACCATTATATGTCTTTCGCCGTGTGTCGTCGTCCTCGCAGCTTAATTTCCGAGTCTTCCCCGCCTTACACCGCGTGATGAAGCCTGAAGGGGAGATGGCGCAGGGCTACTATTCGTAGATGAGCGAAATGGCTATTTATGGCTCTACTGAATGCAAGGCGATGACTGGGGAGGTTACGAAACACGGTCACATCAAGAAAACACCTTCTGCTTTGGGACTCGCGATGAAAACTGCCGTGCATCTGATTACATTACAACCCTATTCTATAGCACATGTCAGCACAGTGCTTGGCAGCTGCAAATACTTTGCTGAAGAAGAAGCATGTCAGATCATGATCATGCTACCTTCCCTTTGCAATATCACCCCATCAATATTTGTCTTACTCTGCTCTGGGTTCGCGGTCTAGCCTCACTTCCAAATCCTGAAGGATGACAGGTTGAGATTGAATGCACTCCTACTTACATGGAGGACTGATTGCACGACCTCGCTGATGAAGGGCCAGGTCCTAGACTGGAGACATCTGACTACAGCATGTCTTAATTTGCCGAGAGAAAGTGATGTCCAATTCCACGTATAAATAAGTAGTCATGCCACAGTTGAGTTGGATGGTTGAAAGAGCAACCCGCATCTCAGAGCCCCTTCTTCAGTCTCAAGCCGATATCTACTCGCAGCCGATACCAGTAGCCGCCTTTGCTAGCTCAGAAATTGCTAGTAGTCATGGAGCTTCCCATCCTTCTTGCCGCCCTTGCAGCCTTTCTGCCCCTCGCCTATGGTGCTCCTGTCGAGCAGGCAGATATTGTCTTGTCTCCCTTGGTCCTCTCTGCTCTAGAGCGAGACATGGGGCTCGACGCCGCCGAGGCTACTGCTCGGTTCACCTTTGAGAGTGAAGCTGGTAATGTTATCAAAGAGCTACGCAGCGCACTAGGAGACTCCTTTGTCAGTGCCTGGGTTGAGGATGGGAAGACCATCCATGTCGCCACGTCCAATGAAGCCGATACCGCTACGGTGAAAAAGGCTGGCGCCACGCACAAATTTGTGAAGACCGATCTTTCGAAGCTGGAGAAGGCAAAGAAAGCCTTGGACGACCAAATCAAACAACCCCGGGCAAGCAGCAACAGCAAGTCAGGCATCGCGTTGTACTATGTCGATATCGTTAAGGCCAAGCTCATCATTGATGCTCTCCCTCAGAGCGTCGATGAGGCAGAGGCTCTGGCTAAGGACGTTGGCCTCTCAGAATCCGAGTTCGAGGTGCGCCAGGTAGACGAGCTGCTGAAGCCGGTCACCCTTCTCGGAGGTGGTGGCTACGCGATCAACCGAGCTGCTGCCTGCTCTGTTGGCTTCAATGTTCGGGGCGGCTTCGTCTCTGCTGGCCACTGTGGAAGGGCCGGTGACTCTGTCACTTACCTGGACGGCACCCCGGTCGGGTCATTTCAGAGGTCCGACTTTCCCACCTTGGACATGAGCTACATCAGTACTCTTCCTTCGGTGCCGGGCCCAGGCTATGTTGGAGCGTACGGCATCCAAGGTGACCAAGCTGTGCGTGGTAGCCGCACTGCTGCAGTCGGCGCTGGCGTTTGTCGCTCTGGCACAACGACTGGATGGCGATGCGGGGCGATCCAGGCCTACGATGTCACTGTTAACTACAGCCAGGGACCTGTTTTCGGCATGGTTCTCAGCAGTGCGTGCGCCCAGCCTGGTGACTCTGGTGGCTCCTTCATCTCGGGAGACCAAGCTCAGGGCGTTACCTCTGGAGCTGCTGGTGATTGCGCCTCTGGCGGTACTACCGTTTATCAACCCCTCAACCCCATCCTCCAGAGATACGGTCTCAGCCTTACCACAGCCTAGCTTCGGGACGTTTGGCAGCTTGGACAAGAGTCAATCGTACATAATTCTGCAATCACTGGGTTGTATTAGTCAGTCTGTTGTACATTCAATGGTATACATATTGCAACTTTTGGGCATTGCACTTAACTTACAAGATCATTTCCTGCTAAGCATTGCTGCGTGATTAATTTAGCACTCTCCAAACCCGTACTTCATGTATTGGGGTCGACCAGCTTGATTCCCGACTGGAAGGTTGTTTTCATCTTATGAGATTGCCGGCATCCTGGCGGAAGGCAAAGTCAGGTTGGGGGGAGTAAAGACTACTCCCAAGAACAACTTTCACCCTGCTAGCCAAAGTAACACCAAGATACAGTAACAAAAGGCTCTTCACGATGGCTCTCGGGTCTTGAGCTTCGAGCACTTGTGTCGGACCGTATTAAAATGCTGCTTATGCCTCTCCATACTTGTTTATTAGATGCTCCGGAGAGGGTGGAGAGTCGCGAGACGCTTGAAATGATTTCAGCTTTGGCGCTGTAGTTATTAATGCTTGAGTTGCTTGGAGGGTCTGGCCCTACCGTTCCAGTCTGAAGCAAGCGATACGTTTGAAGACCTGAGGCATTGGTTGACTGAGCTGAGCGGAAGATCGCGGTGCTGGACGCTTACTGCCATCATTGGGCTCCCTGACTCCAAGCGAAAAGATCCATGAGGGCGGTCTCGACTCTCTGGCCTTGTTTGGCTCAATGGAAGGGAGGGTACCTTCCCTTCCCTTTCTTCCACGGAACTGTGTACGGAGGCCCATGCGAGGATAAATACAAGGATGAACTTGGCACCTGAAAAAGGATCTGGACAAACACATGGATGACTTCTCTGAATTTCCACGGATGACGGACGCGGCTGGGGAGGTGGCTACAGTCCCGGTGGCCGCCAGTGTAGTGCAGGCGCTGCCGTAGGCTGCTTGTGGGGGAAGCCGCGCTGTGCTTGTCTCAAGTACTGGACAGGCAAGCGGTGGAGGGGTGCTGCCGCATGGCACTTAATCATTGTAGCGGGTACTTAGCCACCCCGCGAGTCATAACTGGAGCATAAGGTCCTCTCTACCAGCTCTCTCTGTGTTGGACATCTCTAAGTCCCCACCATTTCCTTGAACCCCTCGTCGCGTCAGGCGCGTCTTGACCGTATCAGGAACATATCGTCAACCAGGAGAAGCACTGCCAGACTGACCCGCCCCAAGTGACATTGCGTTCATCAAACTGATGGCGTGAAGATTTTCTCATCAGAGCCCTCTTTATTTTGGGCCATGCAGCCATGGCTCCCGATCGCATCACAACCGCCATAGACAGCCTCATCGCGCATCTCATTCCCACCGACCCCCAAGAGGATGAGGCTGCGACCCAAGAGCGTCATGACACCTGCTTTGAGCTTGTCAAGACGATAATTGAGAGGTGTGTGTGGCTCAGACGACCGAAACTCTGGCCTAAACTGACAAATGTCCAGTCCTGCATCTCCTGCCATTGCCTCAGACGTCAACCATGCTTCCGATCTCATCAAGCGGAAGCTCATCCAAAGCAACCCGAGCCAGGCTTTGCGCTTCTCGAACCTGTACTCAAGGCTTCTTGCAGTTCCAGTCTTGGAGCAGAAGTGGGCTATTCTATACTTACTGCATCAACTTGCAGACTCACCTGACCCAAGCGAGCCTCTACCGCTGAGTCCAGTCAAACCTTCAGCTCCCAATTACAGGGAAGCCATTAGCCATGAAGCTATCAAACGACAAGGCCGTGATCGATCATCGAAAGCTAACACCCCGAACCTTCCTCGACCAGAAGACGAGCAGTTCAGAGAAGCTTTCCAACCTGATGGGCTCAGAAGGCTGCCTCAGCGGCCACCTGACGATTATAATCAGCCTCGGATTGAAGCACCAGGGCGTGATGTCTCCCTCAAGTCTAGCTTGTTGGCTGATAACTATGCGGAGATAGACCCTGCGGAAACAGTCATACTCCGGGATCTGCCTTTCACGCTGCAAGGATTGTCCTCTACGACCTTGCCCTTCTCGGGACCCAACACACTCAAACTGCCACCTACGCTGCCTTTACCTGTTATCTCACTACTACATACCCTTGCCGAGCCATCTCTGTTGTATCGACAACTTGAGCAGTTTTGCAAGTCTCCAGCAGAAGGTCTCCTACGTCAAAGTCTGAGAGCCGCCATTGGTAGCGAACTGCGCTCATACCTCAGTCTCATTGCAACCCTGGAGGCTCAAATCCGACGCGCACTGTCAACACTGGATGAAGATGCACCGCGAGGTGGTATTGGCAAGGCTGGTGTCACTTTGAAGAGATGCGTTGTGTGGACAAGGGAAGCCACGATGGGCTTGAGACTGATGGGCTTGATGGCTGAAGAATCCGCCAACAAGAAAGGCGGCCAGCTGATTTCGCTTATCCATAGTTTCTCGTCCTCACATGGCGACCCAGTCGTGGCTGCCTTCGCAGAACGCCTACTGGGTAATTTCACCCGCCCCTTCTACGACATCCTTAGACGGTGGATATATGACGGAGAGCTCTCAGACCCTTATCTGGAATTCTTCGTCAGGGAGAAACCACAAAACAAAGAAGCAGCAAAGGCTAAAGTCGTCGGCAACGTATGGGAAGACAAGTATGAAATTGCCAATGATATGATTCCAAGCATCACGACCGATGATTTCGCGCAAAAAGTGTTCTTGATCGGCAAGTCATTGAATTTCATCCGCAATAGCTGTGGGGATTCACACTGGGTCGAAGATTACTCCAAAGCTGCATCGAAGGAATTACGTTATGGCGACACTGCAACGTTGGAAACCTGGATCGATGAGGCCTACAAAACGACGATGAAAAGGCTGATCGATTTAATGGCGAAGAAATTCCACCTTTTTGAGCACTTACAGGCCCTCAAGAACTATATCCTTCTCGGCCAGGGTGACTTCATTGCTTTATTGATGGAGTCGCTTGCTGCCAACTTGGATCGCCCTGCGGGAGCTCAATACCGACACACCCTCACAGCCCAGCTGGAACACGCGATTCGGGGTTCAAACGCACAATACGATACCCCTGAGGTACTCAGACGGTTGGATGCCCGCATGCTGCAACTCTCACATGGAGATATTGGTTGGGATTGCTTCACGCTCGAGTATAAGATCGATGCTCCGGTAGATGTTGTGGTCACGGATTGGGGTAATCGCCAGTACCTAAAAGTGTTCAACTTCCTATGGCGGATCAAGCGTGTTGAGTTCGCGCTCTTATCGACATGGCGAAAATGCATGACTGGCTCAAGAGGTGTGTTACAAAATGCTAATCCTCGCGTCGAGCAGACTTGGAAATCCACGCGTGGTGTTCTTGCAGAGATGATCCACTTCGTGGGACAGCTGCAGTATTATATCTTGTTCGAAGTCATTGAATCCTCGTGGGGAGAGCTTCAGAAGCGCATCCAGAAAGAGGATTGCACATTGGATGATCTTATCGAGGCGCATACGCGGTACCTCAACGATATCACACACAAAGGATTATTAGGGCCGAAGGCTCGACGACATCACACCGGAAGTGATGATGACGATCGCACAACTTACCTAAGCCAATTGAGTGAGCTTCTGCGGTTCATGCTCAACTACCGAGACTCGGTGGACGGACTTTACAGTTGGAGTGTGTCGGACTTCACGCGTCGGCAAGAAGCCGATGTCCGCACCACAACGCGATATAATGGTGATGGGACAGCGGGAGCGCACGAATCCGGTACAGACGCTGTGGCCTCGGAGTTTCCAATCCTCCGGGATAGGTTGAGGCAGCTGAGCACCTCGTTCCGCACGAGACTGCAGATCTTGCTAGGTGACTTAGCGTATCAGCCAGATGTAGACATGCGGTTCCTAGGTGTGGCGATGAACTTCAACGACGTGTACCAACCGGCAAGGAGAAAGACAAAGGCAACAGCAAGTTCAGGGACAAAGTCATAAAGGTCCAGGAGGAATATGGCAAAGCGCAGGCCATTCGCGATTTGTACAGAGGTCAGCTGACCAGAAATGAAAATGATTCGCCTCGCGTCTATTTTCCTCGGAACAAAAAAAAAAGATCCCTCAGAGTCCTCTCTCGACCTAGGTCCATTGTGAGGCTGAGCCTTGAAGGAGGGATCCCAAGGTGATCCACGACATGGGAGCCCCGCCAGGCAGATGAGATTAGCGGCCCGCTCGCATTGATCTCCACGAGGAAACGACGGCCATGAGCGAATCACAGCTTCGCAGAGGGTGGGATCCTGCAGCTATCGTGCCCCCTTCAGTCATTCCGGGGGTTGAAACTGCCAAACACACCAGTTTCAGATCCTTTCTCTGGTCTGGCTGTTTCCCCTGTTGTCTATTGCTCCCAGGGGAGGTACAGTAGTGCTGACCTGGAGCAGAGTGAAGACTTTAACAGCTTCTAGGCAGATGTCTGCCTGATCCTTGTCTCTAGATCTTCCGATGGAGTGCATTCATTGCCTGTGCTTATTACTCCCTACCACGGCCAGCGTTTAACATGAATTGATTTTGGGTTGTGTCGTGCGACGAACCAAAGATCTGTCGCGTCTGCCTTATGCGCTTTAAGGGGTTCCTTTGGGATTTGGATTCCTCTTCCTTCATCAACATATAGTCAAGAGACTGCGTTGTTTTGCATGTAGTGCTCTCGTATACTACGCTCTTGTTTCGTTGATTCGACGGTTCTTTAGCCACGTCAGCTGAACGCGCATCGCGGCTGGATCGGTTGACTGCATTGCGCGGAACTTCAGACCCGAACACAAACAAAAAAGTCGACGTCGGTTTTCTCAACGTCTCTGAAGTTAATGAGATGAGAGACACGCCGGATGATGCCCATGTCGGGCTTCAATCCAGTCAGTATCGCCTACCTTTCCGCGGTCCACAAGACTGCAAGGATATCGATGCGCCCGATGAGTTGGGGTCAATACCAAAGCCGATCAATGGCGGTCGCAGCAAACGGTTCCCGGAGCATCTTCACCTTTCCCAAGGTGCCTTTAGGCGATTGCGTTCTCCAACTGGGTCGTCGATGAGCACTCTGAGCAGCTTCTCATCGTCGACACACGTTCCCGACTCGGCGACAACATGCTCGCTATCGACTCTTGCCAGTCCTATCAGCACCAGCTATGCGAGCGAAGTGATTGAGCAATTCGCAAAGCACACGATTGATCCCTCGCAAGCTTCGTTCAGAGCCCTGCATCGCCACCATGCTTCAAACGCCACGTGCTCAACCTTCGTGAATGACGAAGAAGAAGCATTGTTCTTGTTGCGAAAGAAAGAGATGGACTTGGACTGTGCTTCCCTTCGTAGTGTCGACAGAGGAACCAAGCTTTGCGAGCTGGAACCTCAATCAAGGTGAGTTCTAACTGCTGGTTCACCAATTTGGGGGATGCAAATTGACCTCTTCATCAGTCCTCTTTCTGAGGCAACAGTGGAAGAACTATCGCTGCCGCCAACTTCACGAAGGGACAAGGCAACTGCGTCACCGCGGCCCCGAAGCTCTGATGGCTGGGAGACTACGTCCACGGCATCAGACGATCATTCTCACGATGATGCGGACGCTGTGCTGGATTACGCTTTGCAGCTAGTCTACGGTATAGACTCCAACGAGAGTCCCATTCCACGATCACGTCTCCACCGTCTCACCCATGAGTTCCTCGCGGGTATTGGCGATGCTATGCGTGAGGAGTGTGATGATAATGAGCAAGCTCCGAACCGCTCTTCGACAGGATTCTCTTCGTCAACTTTGTCCGAGGGAAACGGGGTGAATGATGGGCAGCAAGGCGAGAAGCGAAAGAAGCTGGAGCAAACCGATAAGGGCAGTGAAGACTTCTCTGACAATGAAGGGCTCAACCCGCTACCAAGCAAGAGGATGAAGCCGTCCCCGAGCGATGACAATTTGCGCCTGAGCTGCCCCTATCGCAAACGGAATCCAAACCGATTCAATGTGAGGGATCATCACAGCTGCGCGATGACTTACTTTCCCAAGTTCGCTGAACTTAGGTAAGTTGTGAGGTGTCATCCTGAGTAGCAAAGCAGACACTAACGGACATTTACAGACAACACATCGTGAAGCAGCACAAGCGAGATGACCCTTCCGCCTTCGTCTGCGATCGCTGCAACACCGACTTTCCATCGCGGAAGGGCCTCAGAGACCATCAAAGGCTTCCCAAAGAAGAGATGTGCGACATCGCGGAGCACAATCCTGAGTCTGGCATCGACGGGCCTACGTCGAACAAGCTGCTCAGTCGCAAGCGGGCCAGCGGCGCATCGCCTTACGTGCAGTGGCGAGAGATTTGGAATATTCTCTTCCCCGACGACGATGATAGTGCCATTCAGCCTTACGGTCAGTTCCCACTGTTCGTTCCTTTCCAGGCGTGCCAGCTACTGACACTGGTCTCAAGACTTTACACCGGTGATTGAGCATTTTGAGATTTCTGATCACTTTGAGCGATCCTTCAAGTTCCTACAAAGCTCCCTACGCGACATGATGGAGAACCCCGCCACACTTGAGACGCTTGCTGCTAAGTTCCATCAATGCTTCATCGAGACTGTTGGCCAGTGCATCCTTAATGCGCAAAATATGCCTTACACAAACAGGAGCAACAAGCGAGCCGAGCCGAATCGTTTCAGGAACTCGGCTACTATGGCCAAGCGAGGCTCGTCACGCCCCGACTCGGGCATAATTATTGACGATGCATCCGAAGAGAGTGGAAGCATTGTGAACACGGCCCTGCGCCACAACAGTGTGAGGACAGTTCGCAGCGCACAGCGTGACAGCACCCGCACGGTTGGTCCACGGGAACTTCTCCCATCGTCGCAGTCCGTGTTCACTGGTTTGGACGAGACGCTTCTGGAGCAGCTTTCGAAATCAGAAGGAGACAACACTGCCATTGGCTATGCTACTACGGCCTCGATGGACCCCGTGTCTGTGCAAGCTTGGAACAATGCGGTGCTGTCTCAACAAATGACACCTCACTCAATGGACCAGCCCCAGCCTGGACCGTACAGCACCATGGCTGATATGGGTGGCAGCAGTGACATGATGTACTCAGAGGACGCATTCTATCAGATGTTTGGCGCAATCCCGGCAGGGTTTCCGGGATTCGTGGGACAACAGAGGCAGTAAGAATGAGGTGGCGAGAACGTAATGCTAATCCTGATCTCGAGACTCGCGATTGATGAACCGTAAAAAATTCTGTAGCGCAATGAAATACGATGGTATATGAATAAATAGTGTGTTAATAAGCTCCGTCAGGACAATCTAATGTAGCTGGGTTTGTGATTTGTCTCCTTCCTTGTCTTTCTAGCGTTTCAAACTCTTTTTTCCCTCAAATTTGATTTAATTTCATGAGAATTCTTACGGATAAAATAAGCTTTGATCTCCTAGCGACACGTAGGCCTTACCGTCAATTACGTGAAGGTTCATCTATTGTATCTTCGTCCATGAAGGCAGCAGTGTGCGGAGTCAGTCAAGCGCAAGGCCACTGCAGTGTTAGCGAAGCCGCTACAGGCTGTCTTTCCGCCACTAGTGCCTAGGAGGCCCTGACTAGTACCAACGTGGAGGTACCGAAGTAGACTTGACATCATTCACGGTCCGCCTGAACATTGGATGTCAACATCACCGTTATTAACCGCACTCCTTTGAAGCAGTATAAATTCAGAGAACTGGGAACTGTCATGGCAGACACAGAGAATGGCCAGCCTAGACTGGACGGACTTCCGATAACAACGCCGTCCTCCCCAGCCAACATCGGCCAACTGCCTCTCACCGAGCAGATCCCCCTCTTCCGCAGGGCGCTCGAGCGCAACACAACACTCGTCAGAGTCCTCGAGGGTGCTCGCGAGCTCGACCTGCCCAGCTGGTACCTTGCCGCCGGAGCCGTCACGCAGACCGTCTGGAACAGCGTCACGGACCGGCCGCCCGAGACGGGCATCGACGACTACGACATCGTCTACTTCGACGGCTCGGACCTGTCGTGGGAGGCCGAGGACGTCGCGATCAAGCGCGGGGACGAGCTGTACCGCAAGATGGGCCTCGGCTGCAAGGTCGAGATCCGCAACCAGGCGAGAGTCCACCTGTGGTACTCGGACAAGTACGGCGTGCCGTGCCCGGAGTATCGCTCGACGGAGGAGGCCATCGACGCCTGGACCTCCAACACCGCCATGATCGGCGTCCGCCTGCTGAAGACGGGCGAGTGGCATATATATGCGCCGGTTGGTCTGTCCGACATGTTCAACCTCGTCGTGCGTCCCAACGCCCTGATCGCGACGAGGCAGGCGTACGACAGGAAGATCGTCAGATGGCAAAAGCACTGGCCGGGGCTGACCATTCACCCGTGGCCTGAGGGGACTGTCATCAGACCTCAGAAACAATGATGGCAGTTTTATGCAGAGCATGTCATGGCTCTATGACTAAGGAGAGAAAGTTCCACGCGATAGAATAGTTATACTTGACACAGCCTCTAGAATAACAACTCGAGCCTGATTTACTTGACAATTGTATGCCGTGTTTCTACTCAGCATGATATGTAGCAGATGATTGGACTTTGTAGAGACGCTACAGAGCGACGAACTCGAAAACGTATTGGACAAAGGCCCCTCTAAGAAGGCCTTATACTGCCCAAGTAAGGCGGATGAGACAGGACACAGCTCAGCACAGGAAGCACAGGAAGATTCGCATTATGATATCATTTTCTTACAGTCTTCTACAGCTTAGAACAACAATCTCTCCCTGCTGACTCGCCAAATGCGTACGTGCTCTGCTTATCCGCCGCATTAAGGACATCCTTGTTCTTGTTCGCGACTTGCGTCGGCGTGCTGGAGTAGCTCGGCGGTACGTCCATGACCGGGTTGTTCGAGAAGAAGTTACGCGGCCGAAGCAGAAGGGTGATGGGCTCTGCGGGCATGACGGGGAAGTCCTCGGGAGCGGGCATGTGCGTGACACCAAAGGTGTGCCATAGGACGATGTCGGTGTTGGACGTTGATGTGCTACCATCGCCAATCCACTCGGGGATGCCACGGGACGGCTCGCCAGATGTTTGGGGGACGTGACGGCCTGCAGGCCAGAGCTCGTCATCGCGATCTGAGAGGAGGGGGGGAGTGATGTCAGCTAATGAGGGGGTCATGGAATGCTGTATCGGAGAGTGCTTACACTTTGTGACGTGGACGGCGTGGCGGGCGAAACCAGCACGCTTCCATACCAGGCTGCCCTCCTTGGGGAGGAGACCAGGAACTTCCCTGCTGACAAGCTTGTACGAGGCAGGCTTCTTGCTGTAAGGGTGAAGCTTTGACTCGTTGACCATCTCCCAGGTCCTGCTCGTCGCGCCGTTGTAGTCTGTTCTCGATGATCCCTCGGTATCGAGCTTCGTCTTCTTCGCGTAGAAGGCATTGCCGTAGAAGTTCTCCTTGCTTCCGACAGGAGCATCGCTTGTGACAGCATCCACCATAAACACCGAGTTGTCCGTTCCATCAATCATGGGGTTGACGCGAAGGGAGAAGAGATGCTGGTGGTTGTGTGCGTTGACCTGAGGGTAGACGCATGTGCCCCATGGGCCGGGATCCTCATCAGGGTTGAGGGCATAGGTGTTCAGGATGCCGGTGAGCTTGATCTCGGGCTGAATGGTTCCGTCTTGATGGAAAATCCACTGGATGGCATATTCGTAGTTGGCAGCCGTGAAGATCTGCTGCACGATGAGCTTGCGGGCACGGGTGACGGTCACAGAGTCATCGCGGAAGTCGTTGTGCTTCCACAAGATGCCAGCATCTTCTTCGTGAATGCAGATGGCGTTCTTGATGGTTTTGATGTTGCCGTCGCGAGTGGGGAACTCGGCATCAAGGTAATGGATGGAGCCCTTGCAGTCGCAGCCAAGTGTGAGGGAGTTGGTCATGTAGCCCGAGCCGTACTCGCCGAGATCGAAAGCATGCTTCCGTTGATGTGGGTGCTCAGGGTTGCCGCTACGAGTTATGTCAGAGGGCGGTGTTCTTGTGCACTCCAATGATGCGCCAGTACTTACTATGGGACGACCATCTCGGCGATGGAAAGACGGTAGAAGATGGAACGGTCTGTACCCCTCTCGTTGTACCGGATGTTGTTCAACACGATGCCCTCGCGGTAGTTGAAGCCGATGTGGAACTTCCAGTTCTGCCACTGCAGCTCTCTGCCGACAAGCTTGAACGACACACCCTCTGGCTGTGTGATGTTGATGGGCTTCAGGTCTGTCCGGTAACCGCCACGCTTCTCGACACCTCGAGGAGTGTAGTCGATTGGCTCGACCTTGCTCAGAGGCCGGCGAATCTTGGGGATATCGATGTCAATGATGGCCTCTTTGTCGGCATCGTAAATTGGGCAGAAGTCGAGGGGGTAAGAGTATTGGCAAGTGTCGGGGTCTGGGCGGTAGTACATGAGGGCTTGCTGGAGGCGAACATTGTTGCCGTATCGCTCGTCGTAGCCGATGGTCCATGGATCGCAGTAGACCTTGTGCATGTCCTCCTTGGGGATTCCAGAGATCTCACACTGCTCGATGACCTTGGGGTCGGTTCGGCATTTGTGCTCGACCAGCTGGAGTTCCTCCATTGTGATCTAGAGCCTTGTGGTCAGAATCCCTTCTGCTGGAGACGAGAAGATAGCAAGTAATGGACTCACGATGGGCTGCATGCCCTCCAGTAGCTCCCACTTGGTAATCGTGGGACCAGCTAGATCAATCAAGCCATCGTAGACCTTGCCACCCTTCTTGATGACAACGACATCGGCGACACGAGCCGGGAGTGGTGTTTTGGCTGGATCGTTGAGCCATGCAAGCATCTCAGCCTTGCGCGGCTCGTGGAGCGACACGACGTTGAAGAAGCAGTCGCCATGGGTCTTCCTAACGACGGCAATCGCAGTCTGGATCTCGGCCGCCGACAGCGGATCGAGAGGGTAAGGTGCAGAGGCCGGCATTGTGTGTTTTCGGGGTGAATGGCCTCGATGATACCCTGATAGACGACCAAAAGGTTGATCAAGAAGTTACAATCTGCTCACTGGAGAATCACCTCAGATTCCAGACGGTCGGTACAGGATGGGCGATGCCGACTCTTTTGTACTGCTGATGAGCCACCCATGAAGCTAAGGTCTGTACGCAGAGAGATGCCATTGCTCCATTGGCCGAACGCCGAAGTACGGCCCTTGAGGACCCCTCCCCCTCCTCTTTCGATATGAAAACAGCTGCTGATAATTACATGAGTCGGCCAGCATCGAGCAAAAAGGTGGCGCGAAGCAGACACACATGGCGGGCGCATCAGGCCAAGGCGATAACGAGGAATGGCTTGACTAAAGAGGTAATGCTATGCGCAGACGATAAACCCATGACAAGGCCCTATCGGACTTTGGCTCCCCGCATTTCGAAGGATAAAGTCTGAAGATAAGAAAGATGCCGCTGCTGTATGATTACCTACAGTAGGTGCCTAATCGCCACAGCGGCTAGGCAAGCGGGACCCCCCACTGGACTACAGAGCATGCACTGCTATCGGACTTGTGGTGTCTGACCTGCGCAAGCCTGCACACCAGCAGTGTCTGGCACCCACCTCCACCTCCGGTATCGTCCTCGGTCACAGCGTGAAGCGTGTTGGAACAATCTGGTCTCGGCTAGGCGATTCCGACGAGTGACACTTCACTTTGCTATGATGGCTATTGACAAGACCGAAGCCCAGGCTACGGTAGCTATTTCTGTTCGTCCAAAGTCTGGGTCGGCTCATTGTCAGCACTCAACGATCGCCACTGTTGCCGTCGGGGTTATACTCCCTGGAACCAACTGCTTGCGGGGAAGATGGGGGGCCTTGTTCAGTACCTGTCAAATCATCAACTGGCAATTCGTACGTAATATCACAGTGCCTTGCTTTCCCCAGAAAATGAGCTCCAAGGTCCTCAAGTGCAGTAGGTACAAGCAGCCTAATTAGCTGATGGATCCTCTCTGCCAACAGGCAAACCCCCGAAATGCCAGCTCCTGTCAATCGATGAACCTGGGCAAATCGTCAGCAAGAATCAGTATTTCTTTACACGTCTTGCACAAAAATTGCCCTTTCCTCCCAATCCTTCACATGCAACCCTTTACCTCAGGCAGCTCAACCCTAATATCGCCATCCAACCCGCTGGCCTCGTCCAGCTCCGGGTAGTCTAGCCCAAATAGTGTAGCTCGGATTTCAATGCCTATCACACTGAAGCCGAGCGCCCTTAGTTCCGAGATAACCATAAACCATGGTAAAAATAAGCCAGAGGGGTCCAGGAATGGGGTTTTGGAATGCAGCTTGCTACTCGTTTCAAGAAGCGGATTCCATTGAGTAAGAGATCCTGTCCTACCTATCATATAAGTGCACTTTGTGTAGAGAGCACTTCCGTGGCCTGCCGTTACAGTAAGGCCGCGATGGCTTCTGACGCTAGCAATTTCCGTTAACACACCTAACCAATCCGACAGTTGGGATCAGATAAAGTTACGAGTCTATTCTAGAATATGGTCTTATGGTTGTACTCGGGAATAGTAATAATAGCACGCTTACTACCGAGTGGTTTAGTCCTCAACTTCTTGACCGGGAAATATTTGCACGATATCACACAGACCCGGAGGATAATTCCTGATTGGATATGCGGTTGGATTCTCAAAGCATCAATATGTTGGTCGTTGCGAAGTGACTTGCACTTCCGTGAAAAGGCCATCTTGGGTTTGCGTCATACCGCTGATATAAGCACTGTCTAATGCTGACATCCAAAAGACCTTCAGGTCCAATAGCAAGGGGAGCCGATTTGTGAAGGGGAAAAAAAGACCACATTTCCAAAGAACCCATCACAGGTACTGTGTCAATGGGGCATCGAGTGGCATTCGCCCTTGACTTTATGCCAACAGGGAATGTTGGTGATGACCAGAGTCTCTCCCTCAACCCGTGTTGGACACTGATGCCCTCAGAAGGGGCAGTTCAGCCACGAGCCCAAGTTCGTGCCTCGAGATGCCTCCAAGCGCATCCAAGAAACAACGACAAAGGGCTGCTATGCCAAGTTTCTGTTGAACACAGCGATATATGAGACCGAGCAGATGGTTTGCCTCATTCACACACATCGATGGATGACCTGACGTACCTCTTGTGAAAGCTGCCAGCCGACACTGCTGAAACCCCGCTGTAAAGCTCGAGGTTTGCAGCTGGACGCATGCCCTGAATTCGACTCGCCTTTTGCGTCATGACCTAAACCACCACATCAAATATCCACATCCTCTTCGAAAAAATTGGTGGCAACCCTCACATGCCTTCGATGACCATGCTGTCTACGCAGGATCTCGAATACCTCCGCGCATGCGTCGCCCTGGCCCGCGAAGCCGTCTCCACAGGCGACGCACCGTTCGGCTCCGTCCTCGTCAACACCTCGACCAACACCATCCTGGCCCGTGACCGCAACCGCACCGTCTCCGGCTCCTCACCACTGCTGCACGGCTCTCCTCCCGGTCCGGATCCGACGCTCCACCCCGAGTTCACCATTGCGCGGTGGGCGGGGTTGAACCTCTCGCCCGAGGAGCGGGCTGTCTGCACGGTGTACACCTCGGGCGAACACTGCGCCATGTGCTCGGCCGCCCATGCCTACGTGGGGCTCGGGAGGATCGTGTTTGCTTCGTCCACGGTGCAGCTGGGCCGGTGGCTGGAGGAGCTGGGGGAGAACAAGAAGCGTGCTTTGCGTCCGCTGAGCATCAATGACGTTGCGCCTGGTGTGGAGGTCCATGGTCCTGTGGAGGAGTTTGCAGATGAGATCAGAGATCTGCACAGACAACATCGTGATAGCCGAGAGAAGGCTTCGTAGTGAAGAGAGAAAGTCATACTATCACGATATACCGTTACTCTATGCACGGCCAATGTGCCTGTGCGTCCTCAGGTACCGTGAATCCTGGCACGGTGCATGATCGGCCTAAGCACCAAGCGGTCAATAGGTGGGCTTGGACTTCTTCCGTGCGTTCGAGCTTCACCTTGGAACTCTTCACGTCACTTCTGACCCTCCAACCGGCCCGTCATTTCTCTCGGATCAGAATAAAAATGGCCCAAATCATCTATAATGTTGCCATGTCTTTAGATGGCTTCATATCGCCGCCTGACGAATCATCTTCATGGATCGTTCCAGACCGTTCGATCGACTTTCAAGCACTATATACCCGATTCGATGTGTTCCTGATGGGACGGAAGACATACGACGCCATCTCTGCAGCAGGCGAGCACAACCTGCTGCGTGAAATACCCAGAGATCGCGTGTTCGTCATCAGCCGCACACTGCAGCATGCCGAGCACCCCAAGATCACCATAATTCAAGACAGTTATGTGGCACTCCTGCAGCAGTGGAAAGACAAGGGGTTAAACGTCTGGGTCATGGGTGGCGGATGGCTTGCTGCGCAGTGTCTGAATGCCGGACTCTTGACATCGATCGAGGTCGCAGTCATGCCGGTCGTACTCGGCGGTGGATTCAAGGTTTTGGATGGCCTTGCAAGATCGACTTCACTTCAATTGCTCGACGTGAAGAAGTTGGCATCCAGTGGGATTGTGATGATCACGTACAAGGTGGGGGCAATGCAGCATGATACCTGGGCCATCTTGTAAGTTTGGAAGAGTAAGTGATGGTTAAATTATTATTAAAATTGTTTTAAACTATACGGTTCTTCTTCCCTTTCGATCTGGTGGTGCTCAAACCAAAGCCTTCCGTGCTGCTTTAAGCCCGGTCGCTGGACTGCTTCTTGTCGACATCAGTCTCTGAATCGGAGTCAGGCCCCTTGGCCAGCGTTTGGGCTTCGTTAAGCTTGGGGTTGCGCATGCAGATGGCGAAGACGATCAACGGAACACAGAGGGAGATACCAGTGATGCAAAGGTAGCGCTGCACTTGCTGAATAGCTTCGATAATGGCAGTGCGCTCAGGTGTACCCATAGGATATGTGGTCGCAGCGGCCAGAGGGTTGGCGAAGACGGCATCGGCGAGGGTCGCGTTGATGTTGCCGAGACCTGTGTCAAGCTTGCCAGGAAGAATCTGACGCCACATGGCTCCAGACACGGCGTTGCCGAGTGCCGAGCCAATGCTGTACGTCGCGAGGTAGAGACCGGTCATGGTGGCCAGATTCTCGTGACGGAGGAAGACCTGCAGAGATGCCTGGGCAGGGTATGGGAACATTCCTCCGGCAATACCGAGGACGACCTGGGCGGCCACAACTCCGACCTTGCCGTCACCAGAGGCAGATCCACGGTATCGGATGAGCAGGCCGAAGGCAACCATGAAAAGAGCCGTACCAGCAACGATGAAGACCTTGAGACGACGCACGTAGAAGACCAGAACACCTAGCAGCGGACCAACGATGACACTAGTGAATGAGTAGAGGGAGGTGATTCGTGTGGCGGTCTTGATGCTGAAGTCGAAGCCAACGACAAGAACTGTGTACAGGTAGTCGGCCTGCATGCCCCAGGCGAAATTGAGCAGAGTGGCGATGCCCATGGGTGCCCAGACCGAGCGATCCTTCATCAAGCGGAAGGGCGCGAGCGGGTGAGGAGCCTTGAGCTCCCAAAGAATGAATGCGGGGATGCAGCAGACGCCGACGACGAGCGGTGCAACGATGTGCGCCTCCTTCCAGACATCCGGGTTGCCATCGGCAATATTGATGGGGACCAAGATCAGGGCAAAGACGGCAATGACGAGGATGATGCCAATGACGTCCAGGACCCAGAAGAGCTCGAGGAAGACATTGCTCACACCGAAGATCTTGAAGGAAGACTGCCAGTTATCGAGCAGGCCGTTCTTCCTCGCGCGGCGGGACACGACCAAGAGACTAATGATCAAAGGAAGTGCGCAGACGGGGTAGATGATGGCGAACATGCCGATGCCCCAGTGCCAAGTGGTGTTGTTCATAACCTCCTCCGCGATGTTGCCGCTGACCCAGGTGTTGATGATGAAGGGAAGGGCGGGGATGTAGCTGAAGAACAGACGGGCACGGGTGGAGGTGATGTCGGCGATGACGACCTCGAGCAGCAGGATGATCATGGTGTAGCCAACCTGGTAGATGATGGCACCGGCGGCAAAGGTCTTGACATTGGTGGCGACAGCCTCGACGATGGTACCGACGACATAGAAGAAGATGGATAGCAGAATGAGCTCAACGCGCCCAAAGACGTCGGCAATCTTGGCTGAAGTGGGTTGAGCAGCGGCAGCGATGACAGCACGGACGGTGTTGACGGTAGACAGGAGCGAGTGCTGGCCAAAGTCGGAGGTGGCATAGGTCTGGAAGGTGTAGCGCAAGGTGCCGTCGAGACCGTAGACGTAGGCGACGAGGAAGATGCCGAAGAAGATGAAAATGCGGTCGGTGAAGGTGATGGAGTTGCTTATGGCCTCGACACGGGCGACACCGGGGGACTTGAGGTCGCGAACAGCACGAGAGGCGGGGATGTGCTCTCCATTGTTGTTGCCGTGCGTTGGAACACCATCATTGCCCTTGTTCAAGGATCCATCGACATCGGCGTCCATAGCCGGCACTGTTGAGGGTTCTTCACCCTTGGGAAGACCGCCCATTGCTGTGCTTGCGAGGAGGAGGACAGCTGGAGATGGAACGAAGTCACGTGGGAGCCCAACGCAGAGATCAGACGTAGGACCAAGGCAAGGAAGGATGCTTCAGGAGAAGTATGAATACAGGCCTCAAGCTGTTGAGAGAAGCAAAACTTTGATTCAAGATTTCAATCTACGGCCGTCGGTTGCGGGGGGAGGTGCCGCGGTGTTATAATAAGCTGCTGCCAGGCTGCAGATCCAGTCTGAGCAGATCCCGTAAACATGGGGGAAGGCAAGCCCTTCGGGGGACCCATGCAGCCGAGCTGGGAACAAGGTAGGAAAAAAAAAACTCTGAAAAAAACCATACACCATCAGAGAGACAGACCAATGTCAGATGGAGCTGGACTGAACCGAAAGATTGATTAGATAAAAAGTGCCGACGGGGGAGGGCTGGTTCATCAGGAGGGGGGGTGGGGAGGGGGCGCTAAACGACGCCCTGGAGGATTTAGGCGCAGCCCCGGCCCCCGAGGAAGCCGTGGGGCAAAATGCAACCTTCGCAGTCGAGTGCAAGGGTTGGAAGTTTTCAACAGCGGTTCGTTCGGGCAAAGTGAAAGATGCGTCTCTTGTTCTACAGTACGCCTATCCCATTCAGGCCTGGCATCCCTCCCCTCTGGTGGGAACAGGGTTCCTTAGTCCCGCCCGACGGACCCGGATGGGAGCCCAATCACGCCAAGAAGGAGAGAAGAATCTGACTTGAAGTCCAAGCTTGAAATTTCGTCAGGGCAGAGGCAGAGTAGGTAGGTGGCGTCGGCTAGGCAGCCACGTCTTGGCCACTGCCGTGCCCAGCCACTAGTCACGCCTTCTCTCGGTGTCCTCAGGCTGAGAACGCTCTCTCCTTCTTATTTCTTGAGTCGATGGCAACGTTTCATGCTCGGGTCAATCTGCAATGCCTGAGAACGAATATGAAGCATGAACTTCTACAATGTCACAGCGAGTCTGGGCCAGCACTCTTTGCGCTGCAGCCAATTCCAGCCAACCCACTCTCTCTCTCTCGGCCGGTGTCAACTCGTGTGCCGCTTCCGGCCCCGGCCTCGCCTACCTCTTGGCACGTACGCAATCCTTGGACTTCGGACAGGGTCTTGGATTCGGCGAATTTGGGACAATGGCATTCCAACGGCGCAAGACACGACTCAAACCTTACCACGTGGAAGTGGTCTGTCTTACGAGCATCAAGCAAGGGCTCTACCTACTGTAGGTACTGTCGAGTTTTCTTGGGAACATGACGATCCATTCCATTTGGCCTGATCCATCGGCGGAGCTGCACGGCCTTGTGGCTGCTGCACTCCGCTCAAGGTGGTGCGATCGTGGTCCACACCGACCGCACTACAACAGCTCGTCACATCGCCTGGTGGGTGAACAAGCTGGATGGACCCCCCATCTTTCTCGAGGGTGGTTTCTCTGCTGGTTCGCGCACCTCTCCCGGATCGCCCTTTAAGGTTGCCCCAAGGCCCCGGAAGCAGTCGTGAAGGGGTTCGAGGTGAGCTGATGACAGCGCAAGCGCAGGCGTGCTTTTGGGGAATGTAAGGCGAGACGCGTGTTAGACTTTGAGCATGATCTTGACGTGCCCACTAATTCATCGATCCTGGACTACCTTAGTAAAGGGATTGCCCTGAGAACTGGACTTTAGTATTGGGAATTGCTACAACTAAGATGGGGCCTCTTTCGCCTAGGGCGGAGTTGCAACTACAAGGTGAGGAGACTGGTTTTTTTTTTTCTTCCTCCTCTTTCTTCTTTCTACAGACTATTGACTGCTTCCGCGTGCTCATACACTAGCGGTTGCGCCTCCTCGTCATCCAGGTAGATGGTGAAGCCGTCGTTGTGATTCCGCCCATACGAGTAGTTCGAGTATCCGAACTGCCAGTACATGTCCGACATGCCTTCCTCCAAGCTGATGGACTGCCAGCCTCCCAGGACCTGGGTGCGAGGCGTGTCGTTGACGACACCCAGGTATTCGAGCCTCTTGTCCGCCGTGAGCCAGCCGTACTCTTCATGGACCACAGGCTTGCCGACTGTTCGTGCGGCATCGGCGTGATCCCTGATCCATCGATCCGTCCAGTCCACCGTCTTGCTCCACCAGTCAGGGTACGAGTGGAAGACGCCAAAGTCGATGGTGTCAATCGCGAGCTCGGCGTCAAAGTCGCCGCCGTCAGCACCGTTGTACATCCAGTCGTCTGACGCGCGGTTGAAGCCGCCCTCACCGCCCCAGGTGACAAGGTGGTTCTCGTCCAAGGACTTCACGTAGGCGCTCATTTCGTTGATCCATGCCGTCAGCACTTCGGCATTGCAACCTGAGGGGCTCCTGGGGAGGTTGCGTGTTCCGTCGGCACCGCACCGGGGCTCATTGCCGAGCTCCCACGCCATGATCGTAGGAGAGTCCTTGTAGCGGGTCACCATCTGCTCAACGTATCGCTTGAAATGGTCCTTGATGGTGTCCATGGTGTAGAACTAGGTAGGGTTCATGCATAAGTTTCGGCTCACTACCGTCCACAGAGTGGAACTCACATCGTCGTGGTAATGACCGCCGAGATTGACCGTATACACATCCATGCCTCCGTAATCGGCCCAGTTGTTGGTGAGCGCAACAATGAGCTTGATGCCGGCCTCAGTTGCAGCGTCGACGACCTTGTCGAAGGGCGTCACGTCGATGATCGAGGTTCCGTTCGACCAGACCTGGAACGTCACCTCGTTACCCTCATTGTACTGAGGGAGGCCAGAGGGATCATGAGTCGCGTTCTTGTCGTTGAAGCCCCAAGTACGCATGACCTTGAGCCCTGCGTCGCGAGCTGCTGTCATGCCTTTCACAGTATCGGCATAGTCCTACGAAGGGGGTGTTAGTCGCGACCTGGTCCCTGCCGGAGGTTTGCATACGCACTCCGCTGAACGGAAAGTAATAGCCATTGCTTCCAGCAAAGAGGAAGTCTTCTCCGTCGACCTGGAAACTGCTGCCGTTTGTCGTGACGAAGCTTGCCTGGTCCTGACCATGGCATGGAACAGCAACCACGCGGCCCACGACGGCGGCGACAGCTGCAAGACTAGACGACAACACCATTTTCGAACAAGAGGACTATGGCTGCCTTGCTTGCCAGATCCTCCGAATGAATCTTCTTCTCTTGAGTTCGATTGACGCCATATATATATATCCCCATGCCTCACTTGACTGATCATCGCGAACCATCCGAATCCAAATCGCGGAGCGTCACCCGCCGTGCCACGGTGAATCCAAGGTCCGCCTTGGCACCAAAGGATAGGATGCAGATATAATTCCGAACGCACATACAAGAATCACGGGAACTGAACCGAGATTACTGCTTCAGTGCTAACGATCTCGCGAATTTGTAAAGCCGAGTGGCTGATGAAACATGAACGGAGCTGTATGCGATCTACCATTTCCCGCGGTTGAACTCGCATCACCTTCCAAACTTTTCGCCTTTCCCTACCTTGAGGTAACTACAGCTATCCCAGTCACAGGTGTCCTGGATCGTGTTAGTCCTAGCCGACGCGATCGACGCCTTGAAACGCTTACTTGGTACACCGTGGTTCCCCACCATTCGAAGCTCTTGGACGCGCCAGTGTAGAAGATGGCGAAGAAGATGACTACACCGGCAATGGCAGTCGAGCAGTCCAGGGCAGAGCTGAGGACAAAGTTGTAGCCTCGCCACCAGTCTCGCTTACGGTGCTTGAGGTAGACGCCAAAGATCAGACCGACAATGACCCAGCTACCGTAGTTGGTTCCAGAGGCTGGTGGGATGTAGTTGAGTCCGCCTAAGAACAGAGGGACGTGTATCAAGCGCAGCCATTGCACGTTCGGGAAGATCTTACGCCTGGCCACATAGACTACTATCGGCAACACAGCTCCCACGAGGAAGAACCAGAACAGAGGGCGGTACAGAGAGTCTGTGGCGAAGAACCGACGAGGACCAAGAGCACCCCACACCATGCTGGTGTTGAAGTGCGTCCTAGAAAACGGGCAGCTGAAGCCATTGGTTGCATGCAGTGTGCAGATGCCATCGATGTGGTTCAATGCCCAGTTGAGGACGGAGACTTGGCCTAAAGAGCCGACAACCAAGCCCACAGCCTGGACAAGGAAGAGCTGACGTGGTGGGATCTGGATGGAAGCTTGTTGTCAGAAATCGTCATCCTGCGTATGGAGCCGAGATTGACTCACGTGGCAGTAGATACCGAGCTTGAGGTCTTGAGCAAAGGCCAGGGCCTTGATGCCGGATATGTAACCCAAGTCAAAGAACCAGATGTTCGCCAGGACCTGGCCTTCGCATACATATCCCGCAATGATCCGGCAGAACACGTCGATCTGGACCTTCATATTCGTGGTCGCGTATACCCAGGCGAGCTATGGTTGGCACGTCAGCATGACGAAGTCAAGGATCTTACGGTGAAGACCTTACCGGGATGTAAAACACAACCGACACCAGCAGTGAGAAGAGCACGCCATACCACCTCAGCTGCACAGGGTACACCTCGCAGGCAACAATTGCCAGAGCAATCGCGACAAGACACGCCAGTCCGTACCACCACATGGGGACATGCATATACGAGTCTTGCTGGCGAGGGCCTGGGGCTGGCTTGCTGCGATCCAACAAGTGCATCATCGAAGATGAACGAAAGGCGGCAGCAATCTCGTCACGCTTCTCCAGCACCAGCCAAACGAACAATGCTGATATACTGGCAAAGCAGAGACCAAAAGTGTTGAGAGCATAGGTTACAGGGAGGTAGATCTGTAGGATAGCATCGTCAGTAAGGGCTCTACCTATTTTTGACGCAAGGTGGCGGGGGCTGCTGGGCTTACATGCGAGTATTCATCCAGCTTTTCCGGCATGAATATGAAGCCGTGCTTCTTGTCAATAACACGAGAGACATTGAAGACCTTGCCAGTGTTGTCATAGATCGAATTGCTCTGGATGGGCAAATACGCCGAGGACCAGGTGTTGGTGTAGTAGAGAGCTGGCGAGACGATGTAGATCCAGAACACCAGAGAAGCCAAGATGTTCAGTGTGACCCAGCTGGGAACGACGAGAGGCGACCCGATGTACGCGATTTGACTCCCTTGAGAAAGTGTTAGTGAGATCTCGAATCGTATGAAGGGGAAGCAGCTGAGGACACACAGTCGAATGTGATGGGAACGAGACCGAGACCACTCTTCATGCCGAAGAGCTGGTTGACAACTGGATTGCGAGGAGCGATCCAGCAGATCCACGTGAAGTAGCCCAGCGCAGGGAAGATGAAGTCTGGAACCCAGTACCAGCAGAACATGGCTATGGATGCGAGCAAGAAGAACTTGTAACGAGATGCCTTGAGCTTGGTGCTGGTTCAACCGTTTCAGTCACAGCCAAGGGGAGGAGAAAGCATATCCCCATACATACCTGGCATCACCAGCTTTGCCCACGTCGTGAAGAGCAGCATTGAGCACCGTGTTGCTGAGCACACCTGGCCAGACAAGTGCCTTGGGCTCGACCACCAGGGATCTGCCCAGTCCCGCGAGCGCGAAGCCGAACAGGATCGTGGCGAGGGTGATGAGCAGCTCGAACCCCCACCCCGCCTCGTAGCCGTAGAAGACACGTTGCTCGGTGAGGACGTCGGCACTCAGACGAGTCAAGAAGCTGAGGTTGGCCAAGATGTAGATGAGGATGTTTTCCTTTTCAAAAAATCCGTATTCAGCAAGGATTGCTGGCCGCCGGCTTCAAGCACGGGCGCCTCTCTCTACAGCCCTCCCTACTTACTTACCTTGTAGTTGAACGGTCCGGGGTTCAAGGAGTGCCGTGTTCCGCGGATGTTGAAGCCCACGTCAGGGAGGACGTACTCCCACGCTTTGCCGACTGGGTAGGCGAGGAACTGGATTGCTGATTGGGACAGCGTCACCGACGGGAAGCGGAACGTGTACAGAGTGTTCACTCCGCTTCCGATCAGACAGAACGCCAGGCCAATCGCCCACATGCGCAGGGTCAGGCAGGGCAGCGTCGGATCGTCGGCGGTGAACCCCACGCCTGCAGCTACGAGAACCTCATCGGTGGCGCCATTGGAGTCCTCTGGGCATCGCAGCTTAGTTCAGTTGCTGCGGTCAGTCTCGGGATTTTCGAACTCACCGGATGCGCGCTTCTGCTCCTCGATGTCTGTGGGCTCTGCAGCACCAACAGAACTATCGGCTGCTGATATGGTATCTTCGACGGTTTCGTTTCCCATTTTTGAACACCAGATGCCTGGTTGACTGTGAGAGAACGATATAAACACCCCAAAACCTGCGAGCCCTAGTGTTTGCTGCACATGGGGGGTCTACTGGATGTGAGATCATTTTGATCAGATAAGATCAAGAGCCGACGGGGCAACCTTTAAGAGAAACCCAAGGATCTGACTAAGAACCTGCCATTCCATGATCTGGTATCCCCCCCCTCGCCAGCCATTGGCTAAGCACCAAACGAGGAAAAAAGGTGACGAGTCGTTCATGTCCTCTTACAAGGGGTTCGGCACCCAACCGAGATCCAAGCTCAGAAGTCTAAAAGCCGGACGGCAAGTGGGAATCTTGCGACGTATGGACTGGAGATCGTATACAGGAACAATACAGAATGTCTTTCCCCGATCTATCTCCGGCTGTCAAGCGACGAGGCAAGGACCGAAGCCATGGCCACGGCAATACGGCAAGTGTGGCGGATCCATGAGATCCATCCCATGGCGGGGCGGCCATCGTGTAGCTGAAGAAGCTGGTGTCTAGACTACCTAGACCTACCTGACCTTGAGCGATTGATAAGATCTGATTCAGTGCTGACAGCTTCCCCGACAGCTGCCAAGGCCATTTACCATGCCGGCATTCCGCGGACAAGCAAATTGTCAGGTCAGTTTGGGTCCTTTAGAGAAATAGAAAAAAAGGAAGTGCAACTCTTTGCGGCGGAAGCGTTCGGGAAAAAGTGAGCTTCCGCGAGCTCAAAAGTTCTTGTATACACCTGATGACGCGTCACGAGCGAGACCGGCGGAATTGTTCCTGTAGACTTCCCTTCTCAACCTCCTCTCCGTCCGAATATTGCCTTCGTATGACATTCAGCACCGCCCCGGACGAGTATTCTGCGCTGCCTATGAAATCTTTGCTCCGGAAGCCGGGGTGTGGCTCCACAATTGCCGGGACCCGGCCGGCTCCGATACTTTCCAAATCGGGTACTTCAGCGTGTGTTTCGGGAAAAAAGCATGTTTTCGCGAGGCCATCGACACCAAAAGAAAAAGTGTGAAGAATTTTGAATTTGGACTTGTGATAGTCATTAAATATGAAATATACTGTGGTATGTACTAAAGAAGAACAATATGTATACGCCCGCCCCGCAGAGCCGGATGCTCACCTCGCTACCTTCTTGTCAAGAAACGGGATCCTGATGGACGGCAAGCCCCTGTTCCATTTCTTCACGCGGAAGAGGTAGTATGTGGCTACAGCGACGAAGATATTGAAGGCAACATAAGCCCAGACGAGCCCGTAGTTGCGCCACCTCTCGCTCCAGAAAATCTTCGGTCCCGCGAGGTACTGATCCGCCACTGAGATGGAGCAGTACGCGCAGTTTGAGGTAGCCGAGGGATCCTGGAGAGAGCCGGGGGCCAGCTCAAGGAACGGCGCCATGTATTCCCCACATGTCAGCCCCTCAGGCGGGTCGAAGATGGCCAATTCACGCTCAGAGCAGATGACTTTCTTTCCGTGCAGCTCGGTTGCGACAATGCCACCGACCCAGTACGTAAAGGGCGAAACGCGATACATGAAGATCCAGAAACGAGGGAGGTTGTCGGGCGTCTGGAGCGTACCGTTGAAGATTGTGCTCATCATGACGAGAAGTGTGACGATGGAAGACGCCGTCTGCGCATCGGGAAGTGCCGCAATCGTCATCTGGGCGAATGAAGACGCGTAGATGAACAGCTGCACGGTGTACAGAAGCACCAGACCCTGGCGTTCCGAGCTTTGAATGCCGACCACAGGGTAGTAGAAGCATGCGAAGATCAAGACACCGGTGATGATCTGGTATGGGATTTCGACGATGATGTTGGCGATGATGAAGGCAACCCAAGAGTACGCCTTGCTCGGTCGCTCGCGGACCTCGTAGAGCTCACGCTGGGTAATGAAGAGCGGTTGAATCTGAGGGAATCTGTCAGTTTCTGGGCTCATGGTGGAGCACGGATCGAGGAGAACTTACCTGCTGGACCAGGACCGAAAAGATGGTGGTGACCATGAACACCGAGAAGATCACGTTCTGCATGCCAGCCAAAGATGTCTGGGCATCATAGAAGGTGAAGCCAATGAACAGGCCAGCTGCGATGCCCAGGGCGAACTTGGCAAAGATGTAGCTCGGGTTTCGCCAGTACTGTTGGAAGACTCGGTACGTCACAGCCCAGATTTGAGACATGAGTGGCATCGCGAATTCGGAGTGAGCATGGACGTCCGCGGCCACAGATGAAGGTGCAGCCTGGGCCCTTTCTTGGTGAAGTCGCTCGATCTCCTCCCTGTTGGCTTGCCACATTGGGCTTTCCTTCCACACGACGTTCCATTCCTTACCCTCATTGTTGGTTCCGTTATTGACGATCTCGAGCATATACTCCGCAGGGTTCTCCTGATCACCGCAGGGTCGGCCACCGTGGGACTCGAAGTAATCGAGCAGTGTTCGCGAGTTCTCGCCGATGTCGCCAAAGTAAACAGTCTTGCCTCCTTTAGCGAGGAAGAGCAGGCGGTCGAAAGACTGGAAGAGGATGGCGCTGGGCTGGTGAACAGTGCAAAGAACTGCCTGACCAGAGTCGGCGAGCTTGCGCAAGAAGGCGCAGATGGCCCAAGAACTCTGAGAATCAAGACCGCTGGTCGGCTCATCGAGGAAGAGAAGAAGCTGGGGCTTCGCGGCTAGTTCAACACCGATGGTGAGCAACTTGCGCTGCTCAACGTTGAGACCTTCGCCGGGAATTCCGACAATGGCGTTCGCAAAGTCCTCCATGTTCAGCATCTTGATGACATCCTCGACGAAATCGTATTTCTCCTTCTTGCTGACGGTCTTGGGCTGTCGCAGCATTGCACTGAATCGCAAGCTTTCTCGAACAGTGGCAGTCTCCAAGTGCAAGTCTGAGTTCATGTCAGTAGAGAAACGCAGGAATGTTGCGTGGGTTAATCTTACCTTGCTGTTGCACGTATCCTGTCTTGCGTTGAAAGCTAGGATCACGAGGGTGACCGTTTACCAGCATATCACCAGTGATGACGCCCATAGTCGTCCGCTCGGCAAGGACATCGAGCAGAGTTGTCTTGCCAGCTCCACTGACGCCCATGAGTGCCGTGAGGGTGCCAGGCTTAACCCAGCCGTCAACGTGATCCAACAGGCGACGTGGCTGACCTTTGATCTCGATGTCGTACACGACATCTCGCCAGGTGAAAATGTCCTTTTGCGGGGGTAAGGCCTTGACGTCGCCATCGTTGCTGCTTTCCTGAACCTTGCGATCGGAAGCGGATTCTTCATCTTCCTTGACAGCTTTGCCATTCTTCAGCAGGTAGGCGGGAACATGGCCTTTTTGGAAGACGAGCGACTCGGCCGTGCTGGAGGTCGTGGAGTTGAGCTCCACCGCGACAAAGTACATGAGCATGAAACCGACAAGGAAGGCTATCAGGATTCCGAAGTTGCGCCAGACGTTGCTGTAGTAGTACTCGTAGTTCTCTTGAATGAAGGCATCTCCACTGACTGTCAGTTCGCCCGGAACAGCACCCGTGGTACCACAAACAAAGGTGGTACCTGAGAGATCTGGATATGGCGGAATGAAGCTGGCACATTCGAACCGGCGACCATGGAATTCGTTTGCGACGAGGATCTCAAAGGCGTAATAAATCGGATTGATCCATCGAATCCAGCTGAACCACGGATGCATGCTCGGCACTGTGATCGCGAAGCCGGTGTAGATGACGAGAGCCAGAACCAGGACACCTGATAGAGACATGGCTTGAGAAACAGTCTTAGTAACCGCGGCCATTGTTCGGAAGACGGCGCTCATGACAAACGTCGAGATGTACGTGATCAGGAAGAAGAGGAAGAACTGTGCCGGCTCTCTCCTCAGTCCAGCCATGAAGTAGATGACCAAGTTGAACACAGTGGCAACACAAAACTTTATGGGTATGTCCAGGAAAACTCCCGCCGCTGCCTCAGCTGCTGGGTGGTAGAATGCGTACGATCTGTGCTTTTCGACAATGGGTCTTTGCGCGTAGAGACTGACAATCTCAGTGATGGCTGTCAGTGCGTTGATGAGAATGGCCATGAACAGGACCGAGCCTTTGGCGTAGAAACTGGCAGTAGTCTGAGGAGTACCGTAGAAGATTGAACCGATGATCAGGGCGATCACGCACTCGACGAAGATGTGAGTCAGAGTGGCTGACTTGTCGTTCCAAATGCGTCGCCAGGCACGCGTGGTGAGGAGTTTGACCTGTGTCCCGATGGGAACGGTATAAGGCGACTTGGGGTTCACGTGCTTCGCCTGGCGTGCGAACTTCTGCTCACGAAACTCCTGGATGGTGGTGTGTTGATTCTCTCCGAGATACTGCCTATCATACTCGTCAAGCTCTGCTTGCAGGGTCTTGTAATCGCTCGACTCGCGCCATCGTAGCTCGAATTCTTCCGGTGTCCTGGGAACCTTGTTCTCGAAGCCCGGTCTGGCTTGCCGCTCGGAAGGGTTGGTGACAGAAGTGAGGAAGTCACCGGTCGTCTGTCGCTGTGGGCAATGCCAGCCCAGGTCCTCAAAATACTTCTTTGCCGCTTTCGCGGGTCCAAAGTAGATCTGACGTCCCTCGTAGAGAACTGTGACCTTCTCGAAGAGATCGTAAATAGCCTGGCTGGCTTGGTAAATGGCGACGATGTTGGTCACTTCGCCAATGTTGCTTGCCATTCGGGCGGATCTGACGAACTTAAGGGCCGTAGCTGAGTCCAGACCTCGCGTGCTACATGCCGTTAGTTGAAGATCTGAGCAAATGGGACATTAATTCTCACCTGTTATCCCATGCGCCGATCGGGGCAGCAGACAAGAACATCTCAGCAATGCTGACACGCTTACGCTCACCACCGGAGACTCCGCGAACAAAGTCGTTTCCAACCTGCAAATGAAGTCAGCCTGGTGTTTCTTCCGTCAATATGATGCCCAGATCACAAACCTTGGTGTTGTTTGTGTGGCTCAGTCCGAAGATGGCCATCACGACTTGAGAGATATACCGTGCAGCTTGGACTCTCTTTCCGTCCTCCAGGAGCTTGTCGTGGACACGGACTGCGGCAGCGAACTCGAGAGTTTCACCGACAGTCAAATGAGGGAAGTGCTTGTCGACCTACGGCAAGCTTAGTCAATTCAAGTCCCGAGGTATTGGCTGGCGTAGGGGACCTTAGCAAACATACCTCTTGGTTGTAGACAGCCTCCCCACGGAACTCCTTTCGCATCTGCTCTTGCGGGATGCCCTTGTAGTGAACGCTGGAGTTGTCGCCGACCTTCAAGCCATGGAGCTGACCTGTCAATGACTTGAGGAGAGTGCTGCAGCCGGATCCAGGGCGACCAAGCACAATCAACATTTCTCCTTCGCGCAGCAGACCATCAAAGCGATGGAGAATGTGTTTGGGGTCTTTCTTGCCAAAGCTGAACAACTCGCCTAGTCTGAAAGGCGCGGCGAACATGGAGGCGACAGTGGACTGGATCTGCAGTGCCGATCCAGAGCCGTACACGTCGAGGTTACGAAAGGCGACACCCGTTCCCGAGCGCTCGATGTCTTTGTCGGTGACTCGTTGGACAAAAGCCCTGACCCATTTCTCGATGCTGAATTCAGGAGACCCAGGGTCGAGAGCCGGGTCGGACTCATCAATTGTTTCCAGGGTTTTGCTGAGCCCAACGTGGTCGACGGCAATAGAGGATCGTCGGCGAGACAGATCTGTGGCAATACGGCGAAGCTCGGTGCGGTCTTGGTGGCCCATGAGACCATCGCCGTCCGCAGATGCGGCATCATCTGCAGCATCTTCATTTGCCATTATACTGCCTTGCGCCGTCGGGATTCGCTCCACAGGATTGGTGTTGTTGTCGATGTAAGCCCTGGCTGGGCAGTCTGCCTCATTGACCCCTTCACCCCCAGGGGGCTGACTTTTCTCGTCTTGAGGGTCCATGACTGTGGCAATCGCAGCTTCCGACTACGCTGCTGGCCCCTTTTTTGCTGGTATTGGTTTGTCGGCGTTTTTTCCCCTTGATTTGTTCCCGTTCGTGGGAAGCTACCTCAGGTCGAACGTTGCAGTGGTGTGATGTATAAGTAGCCCATGCAGGGATGGGAATTACTAAGTAATTAGTAATAGTAATAGTAATTAGTAATTACTATAGGTAAAAAAAAGCATAGTAATAGTAATAGTAATTAGTAATTACTATAGGTAAAAAAAAGCATAGTAATAGTAATAGTAATTAGTAATAGCAAAAGGTAATAATTAGTAATTAGTAATTAGTAAAATAGTAATACTATATTACTAAATAGTAATTAGTAATCTATTTTTAGATTTTTTTTTAAAAAAAATTAAAATAGCTTTTTTAGTTATAAAGAGATTTTTTTTATTATTATATAATAAAACTATTAATATAATTTATATTATTATTTAATTATATATTTATAAAATATTAAAATAATAATAAGCTTTAATATATAAAATATAATTAAATATTATTCTTATATTATAATTAAAATATATTACTTTATATATATATATATATATTAAAAATAATATATATTAATTATAATATTAAAATAATATTTAATTATATTTTATATATTAAAGCTTATTATTATTTTAAATTTAAAATAATTTAAAGGAAAATAAAACTAAATATAACTAAAATCTTTTATAGTAATAGCCTTTTCCTCCTCTGTATAATCTGTATTATATTTATTTATAGCCCCAATAAATTCTAAGTCATTAATAATAGACTTAGCTACAAAAATCCTTATATTATATAAATATTCCTTTTTAAGCTTATTAATTAGGGACTTTTGTATAATTCCCTTATTAATAAAACTATTAATAAGATCTAAAGAAAAGTTAATATAATTTATTTAATTAAAAAGAGAATTAAACTTACTATAATCTTTAAAAGAAATAGATAGTGTAATAATATAATAATTAAGCCGTTGAACTTTATTTCTTAAAGTATAATCAAGATTATAAGTTAAAGACTTATAATTAAGATTAATACTTTTATTTTTATATATAATTTCTATTAAACTATTAGTAAGTATAAAAACTTAAGGTTAAAAAACTACTTACCAGTAAGTCTTTTAAACTCGGTATTATTATAATATTTTAGCCGATTTAAATAGTAAATTACCCGTAGTTTATTTAGGTAATCAACTATTTTATAAGAAATAATATCAGAATTATTCTTATAATTATTAATAATAGCCTTTAAAATGTTATCTAGTTTTGTTCTAGTAACAAAGGCATTATTATTAATAAAAAGAGTAATAAAGGAAGAGGTATTTAGGCTCATTTTATAATAGTAGAAAGATATTTGATGTTGTAGTTGTTTAGTAAAATATATGAATGTTAAGTAGTAAAAATTAAATACAAGGTAAGAGGGAATTCGAAGGACTTTTATAGAAAATTTAATAAATTCTATAGCTTTCTATAAGCTTCTATTGCTTATAAATCAGCTTATTAATTGCTTATAAATCAGCTTATTAATTATTTTAATTAATAATATTATTAGTAATTATAAATATATTAATAAGCTGATTTATAAGCAATAGAAAGCTATAGAATTTTTAATTATTAATATTAATAATCAAAGATTCTATAGCTTTCTACAAGCTTCTATTGCTTATAAATCAGCTTATTAATTGCTTATTAATTATTTTAATTAGTAATAATATTAGTAATTATTAATATATTAATAAGCTGATTTATAAGCAATTAATAAGCTGATTTATAAGCAATAGAAAGCTATAGAAGTCTATAGAATTTAATAATTCTTCTATAAAGCTTTAAGATCCCTTTGAATTTTAACTTCTCTTTTCTTACCTTTAAAGTTTACAATATTAACACTCTTAAGTTATACTATTAAAAAGCATTATATTATACCTTAAATTTACTATTATTTTATTTATAAAAAAAATCTATTAAAACTTATATTTTAAAATTTAAAAAAAAAGATTTCTTTTTTAAAAAAAAAATTAAAAAAATTAAAAAAATATTATTAAGCTATATTATTAAAGGATTATTATTTCTTATAATTAACTTATATTTACTTAATTTAAAAAGATTATTAAAAATTATATTTTAATATAAGAAAATTAAAAGTAATTTTATTTAAAAGAAAGAAAAAAGAAAAAAGTATATTAATATTAATATATTATATTTTTAAAAGTCCTTTATTATACTTTAAATTTACTTGAGTTTTATTAATAAAAAAGTCTTAATACTTTTATTTTATAAAAGAAAAGAAAAATATATATTTTAATTTTTTTAAAAAAAGTATTAAAATTATAAAAGTATATTATTAAAAGGTATTATATTATTTAAAGTATTTATATTTATTCTTTATAAAAGAAGATATATTAAAAGCTATACTTTAAATATAAAAATAAATAAATAAAAATTAAAACTTTTAAAATAAAAATAAAAACTTTAAAAATTTAAAATTTAAAAATTATATTATATTTAATATTTCTTATAAAAGTTTTATATACTTTATTTATTTTTTAATTATTCTATTTAAATAAAAGACTTAAAATAAATACTTTAAAAATAAAAAAAAATAAAAAACCTTAAAAGGAAAAAAAGATTTAAAACTTTAAATAAGTAATTTTATATCTTAAAAAAAGAATTATTAATACCTATAAAAAATGGCTTTTAATAACCCTAAGTCACCTGATTTTATATTACCTCCTTTAGAGAAAAGTGCATCTATTTTTAAAAATAGGCTATTTACACGAGAATTATTACCTTTTGAGGAAGGAAAGCCTAGGAAATTAAAAATAAGCTGTACAGCTTGTACATATAATAAAATAACAGATTGGCCTCCAAATACAAGTAATTTTTTTATGCATTTTAAGAATAAACATTATAATTTATTAGCAGAATATAATAATAATAATAATGATGATAGTGATAATAATTCTAATAATAATAGTCAATCTAGTAATATAACAAGTTATTTAAATATTACACCAACAATAAGAAAAAGACCTAGTTATATATTATTTGATAAAGAAGAATATAAAGATTTATTACTTCAATTTTTAATTTCTAATAATTTACCATTTTCTTTAGTTGATAGTTCTAATTTTAATAATTTAATTAAATATTTAAAAGATGATATACCTATTATTAATAGAAAATCTATTAGAAATCATTTAAATACTTTATATACTAATAATTTCAATATTTTAAAAAATAAACTTGCAAAAAATAATAGTAAATTTTCTATAACTTTAGATGAATGGAAATCAGGAAATAATATGGATTTTTTAGGTATAACTATACACTTTTATAATAATGACTTTATCTTAGAAAGTTATTTAATTGGTTTTGAATATTTAAATGATTCAATATCATATAATGCAAAGGTTTTATATAAATATTTAAATAATATACTAAAAAGCTATAATATTAGAAAGAATTTATTAGCTATAACTAGAGATAATGCATCTACTATTACTTCTTTAGTTGAAATTATACAACATAATTATAATAATAAATATAATACTAATATAATAGATATAAGATGTATTGCACATATTTTAAATTTAATATCTAATTCATTTTTAACTTATTTATTCTTTATTAATAATAATACTAAAAAGGTTAATAATTTAATAAATACTTTACTTTTAAATAATTTAGAGCTTTATAATATATTAAAGGTTTTACCTGGAGTAATAAGAAATATAATACATAATATAACTTATAATCATTATTTAAAAAATAATTTTAGAATATTAGTAAAAAATAATAAAAAAAATACATCTAATTTAGGTCCAGATTTATTAATAAAAGATAATACTACAAGATGGCTATCTACATATAATATGATTGATAGATTTATTCATTTCAGAGATGAAGTAAATATATTATTAGAAAATGCTAGTAATTTAAATATAACAGCTAAAAATAATTTAAATTTAGACTCTTTTAAAATTACAGAATTTGAATGGGACTTTTTAATTAATATAAGAGATATTTTAGAGATTTTTAGAAAACCAACTATTAAATTTCAAGCTTATAATTATAGTACTATATTTTATACTATTCCTTATATAGTAAAATTAATTAATGAGCTAGAAAGCTTTAAAGAAAAATATAAAAACCATGCTTTTATTAATTTAGCTTTAACTGAGGCTTATAATAAAACTATAGAATATTATCCTATTAAAGAAAATAATAATATTAATAAACTTAAAGACTTATATCTTATAACTATATTAAATCCACACTTTAAAATTGGGATTTTTAAGCAATTGGGATTTTCAGATAATATTATACATTTAATAATTAATTATTTAAAACAGGTTTTTAATATATATAAAACAGCTTATAATAATTCTAATATAAATCAAGAATCTTTAAGCCCTATAAATAATATAGATGATGAATATAATAGTGATAATGAATTTTATATTAGTAATAAAAATAATAAAGATAAAGATATAGATGAAATAGCTATTTATTTAAAAGAAGAACGTATTCCAAGAGATATTACTATTATAGATTATTATAAAGCTAATAAAACTAAATTCCCTATTTTATATATAATAATTAAGGATTATTTAGCTATATCTTCTACTTCAAGTCCATCTGAATCTCAATTTAGTATAGCTAATAATATTATAACTAAAAATAGAAATCGATTATTACCTGATACAATTAAAAAAAGTATATTATTAAAGAGTTGGAATATAATTAAATTAGAAGATGATATAATTGATGATAATAAAGCTGATTTTGATAATGATTTAATTATAGAAAATCTAGAGGAAAGTTCGTCTAGTATTTTTGGTAGTGATTAGTTTTATTTTACTTATTTAAAATATTTAATTTCTTAAAAATTAATATATTACTTTTTTTATACTTAAAAGTTCTTTTTTTAATATAATATTTACTTTTAGTATTTTTTTACTTAAATTATATTAATAATATACTTATTTTCTATTTAATTTCTATTTATTAGCTTATTATACTAATTATTATTTACTTTTTAAGCTTTTTTACTTTTTATATCTTACTCTTTATTAATATTATTATTAAAATAGCTAACTTTTAACTTTCTTTCTTAGCTTATATTAAACCTTATATTTTTCTTTATTTTTTATCTTTTAATAATATTATATTTATTTATAATTACTAAAAATACTAATTATATTAGTTAAGTTTAATATCCTAACCCTTTAAGCTATCCTCTAGGTCTTATATATTAAAAAGCCCCACTAACTACTAACAAAGACCCCACTTTAGCTTAACTGGTAGGCACGTAAGATATTCCATAAAACCATCTAAAGTCGGCTGAGCTAGCCTAATTAGGCAGCGAGTATATGTCTCAAGGGTCGTGGGTTCAATCCGTGGCCGTAGGATTTCCCTAATTTTTTTTTGTAACCCTAACCCTAGGATAGTAATTAGTAATTACTATAGTATTACTATTTACCCTTATAGTAATTAGTAATAGTAATTAGTAATGAAAAAATAGTTATGTAGTAATTACTAATTACTATTACTATTACTAATTACTAATAGTGTTACTATTAGTAAAATAGTCATTACTAATTACTAGTTTTGCCCATCCCTGAGCCCATGTGGGAACAGCAACCACAACAGCCTGGCAAATGTCTCAAGTCTGCGATGCCAGGAACGCTGGAAAGATGATGAGGTATGAAAACAATCTCAACAGAGCAGGTGCCCACCTGGCTTTATGAAAGCCCGCAGACGTACGGAGTGCTGGAATAATGAGACCGGGCGCTCCGGGTGGCTGCTGTACCTGGGCTACATCATTCATTGATCTCCTGTCGGGGGCCTGGATGAACCCGACTACGGGCACACCTTCACCTCGCCATCTCACGCCGTCCCACTCGACAGCTCAAAGGCGGATCTTGCTTCTGCTCTGGGCTCCGCTTCAAGTTAAGGCCAGTGCACCTTCGCCGAGGTTGGTGCTTGACGGACGGCGGGCTGGTTGTGCAATGCGAACGGAATTGAGTTTGCGCTTCTCAGCCCAGCGGAGCGATCGTGCTAAAAAGGTCCGCTAAGGTAAGCAAGCGCTCCCTATCCCCTCAGCAGTGCTTTACCTCCGGGCAGGGATTATTGGCCAGTCATGAATGAGATACCTGTCGATGCACCTTAGCTGGGTGAGGAATTATGTACCGGCTTTCGGAACCCCAAGCTGAAGATACATATTTCTTGGCAGATCTACAGTATGCAACCTACTAAGAATTTGATGGTTTCGCTGTACCTCTCGGACTTTGATTAATCCGCCTGTTCATGTGGATACCGGAGGTAATGCACTGCTGAGGGGATAGTACTACTAATGGCTTCCAGTGGCTGATGCCCACTGTAATGATGTTCCCTAAGCTTCCGAGCCCTAAATAAGTTTGTTATGACGCAACAGGTGCGCAGGCATCGGGCTTGACGGGCACCCGACCAGACCACAACAAACATTGTTTTCCCTATGATACTCCATCCGTAGGACTTGAGCCTCCCGGACACATGAAATCCGTCGTCCACGCACACGTCTCTCCAGAGCTCCGGAGGGTAATGATTCACAGTGACCAAACCCGTCCGAGCGGCACTGGCCCATTGGTTCCTACTGCCCTACCTAGTATCTTGGGATCGCCATGCACCCGAGCCAATGGCCGATACAGCTGACTGAGACCCTGCATGGTTCGTTCTCGGGCATATCCTTGTCGCTTCATCCACCCCGTCACTGTCATTCACATGCTTATTATTAGTCCACTGCTACCTTGAAGGGCCATTCTTCGTCATACCCATCAAGATTCAATCTCGAATCAACAGTGCGTTGACTTTTCTCGTATCGTCACAGAGCTCATATGGGAAATCTAATCCCATGTGTTAGCAATCGAAACGCCAGCGTCAAACTCTGTCTGCGCACCAGCCTGCGCCTGATTAGATCCTACACTACGGAGTACACGATGCTACATCACATTTGCCCAGCCCGTCATGAGCTAACATAACACCCTCAAGTTCCGGATGTCAGCTCAAGCCAGGGTCATGGAAAGGATTTCACGTGCCCGCGGCCCAGAATCTAAGGTCCATGTTTTCGCGGCGTCAAGCTTCAGCCATTGTCCGATTTTCCAACGATTCATCATCGTCTGACGAACACATTGCGAAGCTGCCTGTATTCGCTCAAGATGCCAAGACAATGTCGGGTTGGTTTTTTTCCCCATCTCCCTTTCAGCTCAGTCTGGGATTTTGGCACATGACAACCAACGTTTTGAGTCATTCAGTAATCTGCCCATGTGAAAGAAACGAGGCTAACTCAGCTTTGAACTGTGTGTTGCCGAGAATAACATTTTTTTTTTCCTGCCCTATGTAAAGTCGAGACCATCTGGCAGGCTTGGCTCATACCGGCCTGTGTTGTGCTGCTGAGTCGGTCACATTCCAGTTCCAGTGTCTGCCTCCAGATCTTCGACAATCCGGGGTTGTCAACACAACAGTTAGTCAGGTTTGCTCTCATGCGGACAATTTCTAGGATCCATGTGAACATTGTTGGTACCTGTCTCGTCCGAGCACACACCCGTCCGTTCGGGACGAACGTTTCGTGCATCTCTGTCTTCCCTCCTTTCACCTGGTTGTCTTTTGACCCTATGTCTACGATGGAGTCTACGACGCATTTTGACAAGTTGAGTCGAAGGTCAAGGGTACTTCGCTCGTCAAAAGGTGGAACCCGCGGACTGCGGACTGCGGACTGACGGGGAATTGACCGCCCATTAGTGACTACACTAACGAGGATCTTGGCTGCAATGGAATGTGTCCCAAGCCAGGAACAGCCTGTGATTTATTTTCCTTCGGCCGAATTGATCAAGGTAACTAACTTACCTGACATTTGTTATCGGAGCCAGATCCGGGAAAGCTGTCCAGTGGAAAACTAGTCGATCATCACAGAGTGAGTACCTACCTAAGGTACCTAGCTGGGTGCATTCTGCGAAGATGGGGACGACAAAGTTTGGGCCAAAGCGCCTGCTTGAAGGATCAGTATGAAATGACCGATGGAAATGCAGGATTGCTGGTGGAAATTAATACCGCAAAGGTTCGAGGATAAGCGAACAAGATGGGCAGCCAGTGTCCAGATGTACGTGAAGTACACATGTGTGGTGAGTTTGAAGCCGCCATCTCAACATGCACAAAATGCGGGTGCACATCGGGAGACGTAGTCCTCAGGCTTGTCTAGATGAAAGTTAGAAGTAAATCCCGGCGAGGGAAGACATCCAACATGGAGACCGGAAGATGTATACCATGCTCTGAAATAGACAAGTATTGGGAATTTAGATTTCCTTTTTCTGCGTACGAAAGACCTCGGACTATGCCAACCCCATGCGCCGGAAAATGCATTCATCCTGAATCAAACGTACGAACTCATGCCGTGCTCGGTTGAGCCTTGGAGTATACCACAGTTGCAGCGCTCTTGAGAAGACCGAATAGGAGCACTCCCGACCCAAGACCTGTCGTGTCTGTCTGACCGACCCAAGTCTCCCAACCGACATAGCATAGCGACGCCAGCTCAAAAACCTCCAGCATGGGAGACAGCCACGCAGCCAACGCCCCCGTATCATGATCGTTGCCATGTGAAAGATCGTGCCGCTGTCCCATTCGGCCGAGTGCAAGGGCACCGGCCGCAACAGCAACGCAAAGCTTGATTTCCTTCCCGTAAGGGAAGACTTGGCTGTTCTCAGACAGTACCGCCATCGCCCACATCAGCAACAACAGGGTAGCAATCACAGGCATCTGGAGATTGATGTTATGTACTTGGTGATCCCCAGCAGCAACTGGGCCCTGCCTCGAGGCGGTCACCCCGGTGGCGCCCTCTTCCTCTTCAGATCCGAGACTGAAGCTCTTGTTGAGCATGTCTGCCAGCGAGTTACGTTCGTCGTCCTTTGTCGGCGCGAAGAATGTTGGCGGTTGGAACTCTACGGCCGTAGTCCTTGCATCTGGCTTCGTTTGCTGGCTGGCCACTGGAGCCGAGAATAGCAAACCTTCCTCCTTGTCTTCAGTGTTGGGCTTCCTGACAATAGGCACTCGTGGGGGGTTGCGCAACTTGTGCGCAGGATTGACGGGTGCTGGGGGGACCTTGTACCAGAACGGACCGCTCTCCGCCTGAACTGGAGCTTGGCTGAATGGCCGAGACGGTGAGCCTGCAGGTGCAATGTTGCTGAAGGCGCGATGTTGAGACTGAGTCGGGGTCCAGTCCATCTCTTCCGGCTCGTCTTGAATAGTATTTTGAGGTTCAGCAGCACCGAACGACTGCTGAAATAATGGTGGACTTCGAGGTGTTGTTGAACCAAAGGGGATTGGAGGAGGTTGAGGGCCACGCAGCGGTCTGAGATCAGCATGCGTTGAGCTGGGTTTTCGTCCTGGCTCGGGTTCCTCGTGAACTTCAGAAGAAGGGCGCGACTGTATTTGCCGATTGCCGCTGCTCGTCTTCCTAGCGGATGTTCTGGACGGAGAGAGAGGGCCATGGGGCACTGTGAAGAGAGCTTTTGTGTCGACTCGAATCGATCTTCGTGCAGCCACAGAGATCTTGTTTTATTTGGTTAGCTACTTGGGTGGCGGACAATTAGGTAGAATTACTCACCAGAAGCATCAGTCCAGCCATCAAGAGGTGTGGCATGATGGACGATGAAGACGGCCTGCCGGTCCCGCCTCCGTCGAGTTCACTTACGCGCCGGAAGATGATACGGAAAAAGACAATCAGGCCCTGGAAGCAGTACCACTGGCGGAATCCGAGCAGGTGGCGAGAGAATCCACGGGTGACTTGCACGAAACGTGGGTTCCACCATATTGAGATGCCTGCGGCGGTGATGCTGCCTTGTATCAGAAGCTCAGCCCTGGGCAGCCATCTCGAGATCTCTACCAGCCAACGGGTCATTGATCCTTCGCTGGACACGTCTGGATCGACCATCCCGGCTTCTTCAGAGGGCGAAGACTCTACGATCGTTGCAATCATCTTCAAGTGCCACATCAGCTGCATCAGCAGACCGACGAACCACAAGAAGCGGCCTACTCGTTCCGCCAAGTCCAAGGCGGTCAGCTTCCTTCGAGGTCGTCGAGCTCGACTGTTTGCCATTAAGCGCCTCAGGTGGTCAGTCTGCGCAGTATACCCTGCTGCCTGGAGACGGCCCTGCACCCTGCCTTCGCAGTCTGCGCATACCTGGGGGTATCTCTCCTCCAGATCCCGACGGAACTTGTAGTATTTACGATCGAGCGGCTCGTTGATGGGATCGGAGGGATCATCCGGCAGGTACTGCGCGAGAGATGCGGTGAAAAGCCGTTGGTTCTTCAGACAAGTGTCGCAGAAGATGTTATTGTTCCGCGAACTCGGTGGCGATCCTGACGGCGGGGGTTGGACAAAGCGCGGTGCTGGAGGTTCGCGTTCGGTAGCGACTGGAGGATCCGTAATCTCTCCATTCTGGGGAGTGGTCAGCGCTTTTTGGTACGTAAATGGGAGATGGAGAGAAAGCTCACCTCGTCCACGTAGTTGGTAGCATCGCATTGTGAGCAGAGGAACTCTCGGCGAGTCCCGTCGTTGGGGATGGACGATCGTTTGCCGCAGTAGAAGCATGTCAAGAGCTTCGACCTCCGGAGGCGGACCATCTTGGCTGGGGTGGAAGCATATGCCGAATCAAGCGACCCGGAGTCGCCGTGAGATTCGGAAGAGTTGCAGCAGCCCAATAATCAGCTTCTAGGCGAAGGTTCCATTCAAAGTGAGGTCATCGCAACACGATGGCAGCTGTTGACTACGACCTGACCTGACAAAATTCTGCCGGGCGGTCAGTCGCACTTCTTAGGGGATGAGGTTCCCTGGAGGCGTGACCTGGATCCCCTGTCCACAGCGCTGCGTGGCGTTGGGCCTGGGATGAGAGACAAGACGTTGGGACATTGACTGAGAGACTTTCACCAGTGTAGGAAAAGTAATTCCGTTTGATCTGATCATTGGTTAGGAGATCAGGTATTCTGTGGTCTCCAAAGCTCAACTGCAGGGAAGTAATACGAAGGATATCTCCAGGTGGTGCTCAAGTCCAACAGATTCGAGGCAGAAGACCACCAAGAACCTACAGTATGTGGTATATATACTAGGTATCTACATGTTCTAGCGATCAGAGCAATATTCACAAGAGAAGGCTGAAGTAGCAAGAGAACATAACATCTCTTGAGCCAAGTTCAACTCTTCAAACTTTTGGCATGAACCGGTGTTCACCGTATTACTCATCACTGGCACGCCATCGTCAACCGAGCCAGGACGACCCGTTCGATGCTCCCATCGGCATCCCCCACGGGTCAAAGTAATTCAGGCCTCCGGCACCCAACGCCAGAGCACCATCGTTCCCCATCGACTGCATCGCCCCGAACTCATCCCCAGTGGCCGCCGATCCGCTGAACAGCTCCGGCGCGAACGGCGCGAACAGCTGCGAGTTCATCAGCGCAGCATCCGGGTCATACAGGTCCGGCGTCGGGATGCCGTACGACGGTGCATCCCCGCCCTGCGCACCGCTCGAGGTGCCCGCACCGTTGGCGAGCATCGACGAGCCGGCGTCCTCCCGGCCGAAGAGGGGAGTCCGTCCGGAGGAAGGGCCGCTGAAGCTGTGTCTCGCGGCGAGGGGGTCGTGCCGCTGTGCAGACGTCGAGTCGGTGCGGTTGCCCTCGGACGCCGGCGACTTCCCGGCGGCTCGCTGCTCGTAGCGGAGCCACAGCTTGCGGATCATGCGGCTGTAGCGGTAGCCGATGTGCTGGTCGCTCGACGCCGCCTCGCTGAGGACCTCGACGAACTTCATGACCAGGGAGGTGGTGTCTCGACCTTCGGTCTCTGCGGTCCTCGCCCCCGCAAGCTCCGCCTTGTAGAGGAACACGGCAGCGTACACGCCGTACCTGGGTTTTCTCAAGGTTTCAGCAAGCCTCCCGGGACGTATGTACCGAGCGGGTACGATGGGGGAGGGGAGGTTCGTCGGTGACTCACAAGTAGAATCTCGAAGGCAGGAACCGCAGCTCATCCGTGGGGTTCATGCGACCCATGATCCCCAAGATCTTCTTGGCCGCCATGATTGCGTCGAAAACGTATCGTCCCTCGGGGGTGGGCATGATGCCTCGCGGGAAGGGGTCCACGGACGAGTTGCGCCTTTCGCGAGCGCCGTTCTGAGCCCGGTTTCTCGAGCTTGTCCGGGTGAGGATTGCTTGGAAGGAGAAGGCGTTGACGTAGAGGCAAGTGTACTCGTACATGAGCAAGAGGCTGTTGCGGATCCGTGGGCTCATCGGCACGTTCTCCCATGCCGTATGCCAGCCGATGGCGGCGTTCTGGAAATCGTCGAGGTACCGAATGTAGTCACCTAACACGCCCCTCCTCGTTTAGCCCTCACGAATCGGGTCCCCGTCTGTGGTTGAGCAGAGTTCCAACTTACCGGCGAAGACGAGGGCCAGTGTCCTGACGCGGGCGGAGTACAGGATGTCGTGAGCGTTGTTGAGAATCTGGGTCACTTCGAGCTTCGCTTGCAGCATTGACGCGAAGTCCTCGTCTCCGGGTGCTTTCGGCTGCAGTGTCGAGAAGTCCTTTGCCGTGAGACGGTACGCTATTGAAGGGCCTCGAGACCAGAAGGACTGTCCAAGGCGGACGGAGATCTGTCGGTCGGCGAAGTAGACGTCTTTAAAGAAATTCCGCATGAGTATTTTCTTCCCCCTCTCTCTATACAGGCAAGGAGAAGAAATGTCACTCACAAGCCCAGATCAATCTCTTGATGTCAGCTTCCTCTGTCGCCTGGGTAGACGCATTGTCCCTGAAAGCTGCCCTGTCCAACCGCAGCATGTAGGCGTGCCGGACAGCCTGGCCAATGATGGACCAGGCCGTGCGGTCTTCGCTGAAAGAGTTGCCGGATTCTGCAGAGGTCGAATGCCTCATCTGGATGTGCGGCAGCCACTCGGACAGCAGAAGCAATGCTTGGACGGTGGTGGGTGTCTGGGTCCACGGGTGGGAAAGAAGGACGTCCAGCAGCAGTCTCTGCGTATGTTCCCAGCAGTGACGATGCAACATGGAGTACTTTGGCTGGTCTCTCGTGGCTATAGTCAGCATGACGGTGAGGAGGAAGAAGTCCGTGTCACCAATGCGCTCTACACCGGCTCTTCCGAGGACATGTCTCGGTGCGATGGGGCAGTATGGGTGGTACTTCTGCTCGAACCTAGGCACCGTTAGTGAAAGGGACTCAGGATGTGTTTTTTCTTTCTTTTTGGAATGGACCCTTGCTGTACAGTTGAAGTAGTTCCGGGATGGTTCCGAGGGAGACGATGCCCCGTTCGACCAGCTCGTACTTTTCGATGGCTCTTGGTGATGATGGTTTGTTCAAGCGACGAATCTTGGTTCGCCTCGCTGCGTCGCCATCCTCGGCGACAGGCCCATTCAAGTCCCGGTCCAGTGGTGATGTGCCGGCAATGCTCTGGTCCCCGTCGTCGCTCTGCGCCAGAATCTGCAGTGCGTCTGACGGATTCCTCAACTCGCCACAGAGGTCCGTGTCCGTGACGGACTCGGGGACCACAGCGTGGGGAGCGGCCAGGGCCGGGTTGGTGCCGTTGGCCTCATCCTCGGAGTCCGAGCTGTAGCGATGCGCATCTGTTGTTGCTCCCGGACTCCTCTCAGAGGCAGCTGCTGGATGGAAAGAATCGAGCTTCTTGGTGCGGAAGTTACCGCCTCTGCGAGAACCAGCCAGGACACACTGGCTGCCGGAGCGATAGCAGTCCAGGCACGGAGGTTTCCTGGGCTCTCCAATGCTGTCCCTGATGTGGAGATGGTTTGGTTAGTCCAGGCTTATCGCGGACAGGGGCAAGGGAAGCCAAGTCTCAGGGAGACTCTCCGAGGATCACAACTTACAGGTCGCACTTTGTCTTGCGACTGCGACATCGTTGACAGGCCCTGTACAGCCTCTTGCCGGTGCCCTGCGTCATTGCTCCGGGGACGTGCTTCACTTTTCTTTTCTTTCAAAAAGCCCAGATCAGACGAAAAAAAAAAAGTCCCATCCAAGCTTTCCCGTCGAATGAGGACACGGGCGGCACGAGGGTGAGAAGCGAGTAGTTGCTGGAACATGGTGTCGGCTACAGACGGTGGGACTACCCCAACCTTTAATACTCCATCACGACTCGCTGCAGAGACACCAAAAGACAGCACCACGTCCCCCACATTATCCTCGGGAGGGGTGGTGGCGGTGGGGAAAACTCGTGAACCGACCTCGATCGGAAGAACCAGACGACATGGGGTTAGTCGGCAGGTCGGCTGATTTATTTGGGATGGGATGGGATGGGATGGTCCTGCGCTACGAGCCAAGGATGGCACCTCGACGTGGTGTGCGTGTGTGTGCGTATAGTGTAGTATAATAAGAATGGATATACAGACTATGACTTGGTATACAGAGTCGCATAGTGCAAGTGCAGTATGGCCCAGGCGTGCTATGATACTACGTCGACAAATCATCGCCTCACATGCTGAGTTGGGGTTGCATTCCTGAGTGCAAGGGCACCGTCCGTCTCCATGTGCCTCGAAAACACTCTGCGCGACCCCAAGAATAGAGTTGACGCACGTCTAAGAGGGGCCCTAGTGTCGCTTTCTCGCGTGGATTACCCCTTGGCAGGGGAGCGACGGAAGAAAGTGAAGAAGTTGAAAAAAATAAAAAATAAAGAATCATTCTAGGTACGTTGCAGGAAAGTCATCAGTCTTATACGCTTAGACACCATTCTCGGCAGTCTGTTCCGAGTCGCACATCATTTCTTCCTCGAAGCGTCGATGCAAACACGCCACTGTCATGGGATGCACACGCCACCAACACAGTCTTGTCATGCAGTGCTTTGGAGTGAAAAGGCCAAGGGGATGGTGTAGGTGATGTCGCCCTTGGTCGCGGATTGTCGGGAGGTGACGACAGTCGCGAGTACCTTCATCCCATCATATGGCAGCAGGGAGCAACTACTGTACTGTACCTCCATACATTGGCTGCGCAGACCATCGAGACAAACTTGAGGTTGGACTCGAAGATGGAACCTTCTGCACCTTCTGCGCCTCACCGGTCAGTCTACCATCCTGTTGTATGTACATGCATGGTTCCGACTATACAACAATGAACATGTCCGGTCTTCATTATAAAATGTGAGAACGCAAAGAATCAAATGGAAGAGGCTTCAAATAGCCGCTCTTTTATTAATAGGAACCTGTCAAGGGTTAAACTACCCCGGTCCATGGCGAACAGCAGAGGTTCCGCTGTGGTGGCATCTCCATTTGATGATGGGACTGTAACTTTATGTACTCGCGCATAGAACAGTCCTTCAAGAGTCGAGCCGTGGGAGAATTATGGGATGATTCTCGTGCAAAAGATTTCATATTAAACATCAGACTGCAAGTCTTCATCATGGTCCTTTTTTTCTGACTTGACTCTCCGTACTTTTGCAGTCTCTTCAGCTGCTCTGCCAGGTGGTACCTTGCTGGTCGCATCCGTCTATAGCCGAAGCTATATAAGTGCAGCACTTTATCCATTCGGCTGAACCGCGACCTCTCTCTCTCTGGAACCCATGTCTGAAAGCTGGAATTAAACGCTGTAGGTCATTATTGGATACAATTCCAACTTCATGACAAGTTTTTCTCTCCGAGGTCTGCCGCGAGTCCAACATCCTGAAGTCGGGACCGTGGAGGACGCTGAAGACCCGCGCGCGATGACAGACCTCCTCCACACATTCACGGGAGCCCAACCACTACTTGTGATGAGCAGAACCCCGAGCGCCATTGACGAGAGAGAATACGAAGTTCCGGCATCGAAGCGACGTCTGCGAACCTCCGATTTTCTTTTCCCTTTTATTTTTGGGATTTCTTTTGCATGAAATAAGTTTTTTTTTTTTTTAAGTCAGTTCTCTGTTCAAGCAAGCTGGCAGCCCACACCAACCCAACCCAACCAAGCAGTATCAGACGATGATGACCTCCTCGCCCACTGTCGTCATCCCCAACGCTGCTCCTCAACCCTCTCGGTACTCTCGACCCGACGTGCGAGACGCAACACCCTCGGGCGACGACCCCGCGTTGTAACGTGTGCGTAGGTAGCCAAGACAGGTAGCCAAGACCTGGATGCAACATGCATAACGGCACTACTGCAGCAGCTCTGATCATTCAGGACATGATGCGGGGGTGAGACGAAAAAAGCTGGGGAAAGCGCCATAACCTTCCCCCTCCATTACGGCACCGTGTGTCAATTCTGGGTGGTGTTGCTCCCCTTCACTGCTGGGGGAGTATCTCACTCGAAAGCAGGCCCTCTTGTTGTCCCAGCTGAGTGTGGAAGCATGCGAATGAAAGTAAGTCACTTGATACTCAAACCATCCAGCGATGACCACCGATACGATCGCCCAGGTTCAACACAACATTCAGGTTGGGTTGGAAGAGAACACGGCGCTCTGAGCCGACTTATATTGATCGAAGAAGAACCAACTCGGAATTCTCGACGATTTTTTCAAATAACTGTCACTGCCTGGCTCGACGTGCAGAATGGATGGTTTAAGAGCCCACACCGTCGTTGTCAACCAGAGAGGGGGGTGTACTTCAGCCTCACCCCCTCTTCCTCTCCTCATTGTCCTTTCGCCTCCGTTCCTCCCGACTTGACGTTGCTGGCAGAACCAGTCTCCGTCTTGGCCGCTTTGACGTCGGGGTGGTATTTTTGGGTGTACTCCCTGTCCGGAATCTGCTCCTCTGCTCCAGCGGTGGTAGTAGACCTTGGCTTGCTGGTCTTGCTGCCGACGTCGCCTCGCCCGCTTCCAGTAGTATCCTTGTCAGACATGTTTTTTGATCGATGGCTTCTTGAGTTAGCTTCTAACAGTTTGCAGACGATGTTGTATAGTACTGATCCAAGTGTGAGAAATAATGGCCCGGGAATGGCCATTTATGTACGCAAGGACTACCGTAGTGATTCACATTGACTGGTGTCTCGAGTCACGGCAACGAGCTTGGATGGAGTCAGATGAAAATGCATTCAAGCCACAGTGAACAATCTCAGTGTAAGTTATTCACTGCTCAACCCTACCGATCCTCACCAGCCTCTGACCTGACCGCTCAGCTTACTGAGGCCGGTTTGGAATCAAGGCACACGCTTCGCCGGTACTGAACACATGGAAAACAGCAAGGTTCTCCTCCCTTTCGGAAGAGGACAGCCTCAAGTGACATACTTCCATGTAGCGTTCTCCCAGCCCTTTCGCCTCTGAATATTCACGCCCCATCCCCGGCCATTCCTCGCAGGCTTGTAGATGGCCGAGGCAAAGCTAGGAGTGTCCTTCTCAGGGATCCCAACCGAGCTCCAATCCCCCTGGAGAGGCGACACCTCGTATCCAAGGATCATCGTCAGCACCACGCCCACGTTCTCGGCCTGCGCGAAGCTCCGGCCCGGGCAATAGTGCTTGCCTCCCCCGAACGGAATATAGCTGGCCAGTTTCCGCTTGGTCTCCGGGCTGTCTGGGTCCTTGTTCATCTCGAGGAAGCGCTCCGGCTTGAACTCCATGGCGTCGTCACCCCACACCTCCTTGGACGTGTGCAGGAACCGTGCCGGCCACTGGATGCAGATTCCCTTCTTCAGCAGATACGTCCTGTTGCTCGAGTCCGAGACCGTCGTGTCGGCCTGCAGCTGTCTGTTGCCGATGAACTGGTTCGTCAGGCGAAGAGACTCGCGGTAGCACGCAACCAGGAGAGGGCACTTCTCGACAATGTGGGCGATGTCCACGGTCACCTTGTCCTCGTCGCTACGCTGCACAGCTGCCTCTGCCTCGTCGCGCAGAGCTTCGACGAGCCCAGGAGTCGTGTAGATGTACGCGAAGAACCAGAACCCTGTGCCGATGGTGTTCGTGATGGCGACGTGGATGATCATGATTTCGTAGCCGCCAATGTCGTCGTCGTTCAGGCCAAAGTCTCGAAGCATCGCCGCCCGCCCACGGATGAGCTCGGAGACGCCTGCTTTCTCGTCCGATCTGTTGCTGTAGTACTCCCGCATGGCAGCCTGCAGTCGATTCCTGGAAGTGATGATCTTGCGGCAGGTGAGAGATGGCCATGGAGCCATGACCAACCGATCCACGCCACCCTCGAAGGTCCTGGGATCCTCGTCAGAGACTTTGCGCTCAAGGTTTTCCAGCGCAAGACTGCTGGGTTTGTACTCACCAAACGTCATCCATGATGGTGGGGTATTTGTCGGTCTTGTCTGTCGGATTGTCGCGGCCGAACAGGGCTTCACACGTCGCCGAGGTCATTGTGTTGCGGAACCAGATCCACATGTTGTCGATGCGCAGAGGCTCGTCGGCAGTGATCTTCTCGAGCTCTTTGGCAAGATGGTCCAGCGCCGTCAGGTTCATGGCGCGGATATGCTTCAAGGTCATGGAGGTCTGGATGACCTTGCGGCCTTCCTCAAGAACACCTGGGTCCCGCTGCATGATGTCCTCATGGCGAGGGTCATAGGCGGTCTCCTTCTTGATGAAAAGACGCAGGAACGGGAAGAAGGAGAGGTTCTTGCTCTTCTGCAGAGATTGTACGATGGCTGGGTCCCATACCGCGTACAGTCTGCCCTGCACGATTGGCAGAGTCGAGATTGGTCTTCCCTTTTCACTACGAGACAGTCAGTTCCCCATGTCCGTCACTAGAGACATGGAAATGCATACTGACCCTAAGATGGGAAGATGATGAGGCCCGTTTCGAATCAAACCGATCAAATGCCCGACGATGGGAATCCGGGACCGCAGAGCAGGTGGCTCACGCTTATCCAGAGGACCCCAGAGGAAACGTGCCAGCACAATGAGCAGGATCAGTCCGACTGTTTCGATGAGAAACGGCTGGAAGGCCAAACCGGACACCTTCTCGATGATGGCCATGACTGCGTTTCGACCTCCGGATGACTGTTGCTTTCGTGAGGTGATGGAGAAAGGGTAAATGTGTGGAAGGACGGGCAGGAAGGAGGTAGACATCATGAAAATGCTCTGTAGCATTTAAAAGCGAATTCAATCTCATCAGCTTCCCATCAGTGGAAGAAAGAAACATAGGGAACGTGCGTAGAACAATACAAACGGCACATGGAGGTGTACAACAATATTGTCCATGCTTTAGGAATCACGTCTGGAAACCCCACTGGAAGCATTGTGAGATGTCAAAGACAAGATTCAGAGTGCTGGCGGGGCATGAATCTCAGGTGGTTAATGCGCTCGAATGGCAGAGCTATTGTGAAACAGAGAACAATGCTACGGCGGCCAAATCATGGCTGTCGCAGGCGCATTCTGCCCGCGAAACAGCACCCCAATACCAGGCGTCCCGGTTTTCAGAAAGAGGAGCTTAGATTACACGTACCCCGATTCTGTGCAGCAGCCTAGACACTTGATGAATTCGACATACTGCCTGGAAGTTCCATGGCAAATGGGTTCGAATCTATTTCGCCTGATACGTTCACTTACACAGGGTTCCCGTGCTACGGTCGTACTCTTCGCAAACGTGCCCGACGGTCGGTGGGAAAGCCTCAAGAATAGGTCCTAGGAGTTCAAAGCCCTTACATTCAGTTCCTGATCGTAATATTCGAGAAGTTTCAAGAAGAACAAAATGAAAACACAGTCTACAAAGACGAAGTCAGGTGGTCGGCGGTCATCGACATGGGGCTGCAGTACGGAGTAGTAGGAGATAGCTCCTTTAGGCACACGCCCCCTGTGATACTACTCCCCACCACCATCGTCGTGGATCACCTTCAACACTTCACGACTTGTTGTACTTGTCCCAGACGCAATCATCGTCACCAAGCACGCACTTCATCCGCGTCCAGCATGCAGCCAGTGCACGGGATCTCATTTTTTACATAATGACGACCGCCTCTTCATCGGCCGAGCATGCGGTACCGGCAGCCAGCAGCACTCCTTTACACGTAACCATCCGATTCTCCAACTCCCATCCCGACCTCGATCTCGACATACCCTCCCCCGACTCTACCACCGTTCTCGCTCTCAAATACCTCCTCCGAACCTCCATCGCATCAAAGTCTCGACTCCGCCTCATCTACCGCGGTCGTCTTCTCCCGGATACGGCAGCTCTCTCGTCCGTCCTCAGCCAGCCACAAGAACAGCCTCCTCCACCACCACCAAGTGATCATGTCGACCCCTCAGGCAAGGGCAAGGCAAGGCTCGAACCGCCTCCAGCATTGAAGCTGCCCCTACAGCGCGTCTATGTGAATTGCTCCATAGGCGACGAGCTCTCCGAGGAGGAGCTTGCCGAGGAACGTGACGCCGCGTCCCTTCCGCCGGACGCTTCCGCCTCTGGCAGACCTGGCCTCGCGCCTCCGACGTCCACGCGCCCCCGCCCGCGTGGCTTCGATCGCCTCCTCCAGTCCGGCTTCACTGCCTCCGAGATCGCCACGCTACGAACCCAATTCGCATCCATCCACAATGAGCGGTTTGCGCCCGACTCGCTCCCTTCGCCAGATACGATGCGTGGGCTCGAGGATGCGTGGATAGACAACAACGCGGGGGACGGGCCCAATGCAGCCGCGGCGAGGGCGTTCGAAGACGAAGGGAGCAGCATGGCCACAGTGCTCGACGTGCTCATCCGGGGCATGATGATTGGGTTTTTCTTCCCGCTCGGCAGCATGACCTGGCTGCTGAGGCAGGATGGCATTTGGAGTGAGAAGTGGCAGATCTTCGTCGGTTCAGGCGTTGTGCTGAGTTTGACCGTGGGCATCGTCATGGGTTTGTCCAGCACCCCGTGAACCTGGCATCTGCTGTTCAAGTAACAGGGTCGGTAGGGGTTTAAATGGAGCAGGGCATTGATGGCGTTTGGAATGGGAATCTGTTGCTGCCTATGCATGAACACGCAATGAAGGCGAGCCGGAGTTATGATACCAAATACAGTTACTTGTTTTTTTCCAGTCAAATCCATCTATTCGAAGAAGAAAAAATATGCACCATATTGCTTTTGTCCAGAACGCCACTCGCCATGAGGTAGCCTGATGCCAGTGCCACGCTTGAGAACTATTGACACACTTCCACCACGAGTCTATGCGACGACCCTGTCCATGAAGATACTAAAGGTATAAGCTTTGCGCAGCGACAAGGTCTCTCCTGATCTTCTGCAGACTCTCATCGAACTTTTTGGTCAGGTCGTCGTTGCCCATGACCTTGGCAGCTTCAGCCATCTGCCGCAAAAGCTCCTCCAACCGACGGAATAGACGGATGAGGGAGCCCTCGTACGTGTTGGTCATTTTGCTGTGGCACCGTTAGCACATGTTCTAGATATACAAGTGTGATGATCCTGAACTTACCAGATCTCAGCAAAGCTCTTGCCTTGCGCCCAGGCGTAAACCGTCTCCATGAGTTGCCATTTCAAGCTCGCAACATAGTCCTCTTCATTGACATCGAGCTTGCATTCTTGGCTGACCTTGGCGATGATCCGTGCTTTGGCTTGGATTTCACGGTAAGGCTTGCTGAGCTCCTCCTTGAGCGCCGCAGTCTCGACCTTCTCATCGAAGATGAAACAGCTGAGGACAGCGGCGCACGCCTCGGGAGTCATCTCGTTGAAAAATCGGTCAAAGAGCAGCTCTGACAGCACGAGTTCATGGCCTTCGGTCGATGAAATCTCACAGGCAACACGGGCTTTGAGCTGCACCACCTCGGCATCATTGATGAACCCAAGGCGACGTAGCACGCGCTTTCTTGACTTGAGCTCATCCATCTGCGAGATGCTGTGAGCCTTCGCAATGGCTCGCTTCTTCTCCTTGACCTTTTCGGAGAGCTGCACCTTCGCGTGATACTGATCCCAAAGAGACGGGAGCATCGGTGAGAGGTGTAGCGGGTTGGCAAGTAACCTTGACTCCAAGACCTCAATCTTGCGAAGAAGCTTCTTGAAGGACTCGTCGTTGATCTCCATGTTTTCCAAAGGATCAAGGATGGGCATGCCATCAGGGAAACGCCTCCGAACTTCAGCAAGGGACTTGTATAACTGCTCCCTGTCGGCATCCTTCTTCAACCCCTCCTTCGGCATGAAAAGCCGGATTTGGCTGATAGCCTTGATGCAAGTAAGCAGGCAAGGCACCTGAGCATGGATGATATCCGATTCACCGGTAGAAGGTACCAGACCTGGCGGCATTTCGCCTGAGGGGTGGCCCTCCTTGAACGCGGCACTCGAAGCAGATAGAGGCAGAATGACATCGATGAAGTAAGACTCCTGTGGTGCCCAGTCTGGCTCGCCCATTTTCGGCGCCCGACGAGCAGTGTGCTGTACGATCACACCCCAGCCGAAATCTTTACCTCCGCTGACATTGTCTGGCGTTTCTTTTGGGTTGTAAATCTGCACCAGTCTACCAGGCTGAAGGAAGTCGAGGCTGTAGTTGGGAAGTTGAATGACAGAGCGCATATCTTTGGTGTACGTGTTGAGCTGCTGGCGAATCTGGTAGTAGTCCTTAATTGTCGCCTCGTCGGGGATTATCAAGCCATCGCCCTCCTGTTGTAACGCCATGAGCTCCTTCTCCAACTTCGGCACACTCGCAGCGTTCTGGAATTGATGGAAACAGCGCTCGAGCATGTACTCCGGGGAGATCGCTTCGATTCTCAGGAGATTGAGGACCATGTTGTAGCCGAGGTAAAACGCCGAGTTGAGGCGATCTTGATGACCCGTTACAATCTCCTTTGCAACCTCTGGTTCCAATTTGTCGTCAATCATCATAATGACGATACCACGGGCGTCTAGACCACGACGTCCGGCACGACCAGCCATCTGAATATATTCTGAGCAAGTAATCGGTCGACGCTTGACGCCGTCCCATTTGGTGACTTGTGAGAAAACAACAGTCTTTGCGGGCATGTTCAGACCAATGGAGAAAGTTTCCGTCGCAAACAAAACCTTGATAAGCGACTCCTGGAAGAGAATCTCGATAGTCTCTTTCAAGATCGGAAGCAATCCGGAGTGATGGACACCGATGCCATTCTTCAGCAAGGGCAAAAGCCCGGTCAACTGTGAGAGCTGACGGTCCTCCTCTGACAGACTTTGCAAGGCGTTGTTGAATACACTGTCCACAATTGCCCTCTCCGAGTCATCGTTGAGATTCAGGCTGGACACAGCAAGAGCCATGTTCTCGCACTCGCGCTTGCTGAAGTTGAAAACAATGACAGGGTTGAACTTCTTCTTCACCGTCATGCGAACGATCTTCGCGATATCCGAGCCACTGTCTGCGCCGCCTTTATTGGTCTTCTTGTTCTTGCCCTTGCCCTTCATCTTCGCATTAGGGTCCGCTGAGTCGGCACCTTTCCTCTCCTCCACCTTCTTCATGACCATGTTGAAGTTTTCCTCGTTGAAGTTGCTCTTCTCATCGACTACAATATACGCGCCATCGCTACCAGACGGGTAAAAGTAGTTCTGCAGCGGCGTAGGACGGAAATCGGTATACACGACGTGACAAGCTTGGTGGTGGATTTTGGCTATCCATTCGGCGAACTGGAAGGCGTTGGGGATTGTCGCTGAGAGGAAGACGTAGCGAACCTTGTCGGGTAGCATAATGATGGTCTCTTCCCAGACAACACCTCGCGTCTTGTCGCGCATATAGTGGATTTCGTCGAACACAACCCAGGCGACTTCACGCATGATCTCAGAGCCGCGATACAACATAGACCGCAGAATTTCCGTCGTCATGACCAAACAGCTGGCTGTGGGGTTGATGGTAACATCGCCTGTCATCAGGCCAACATCACCAAAGATGGCCTCAAAATCTCGGTACTTCTGATTGCTCAGCGCCTTGATCGGACTTGTGTAAATGACTCGTTGATTCCGCTTGAGGCACTGTGCGATGGCATATTCTGCAACCACAGTCTTACCAGCACTAGTGTGTGCAGATACGAGAACACTCTCATCCCGTTCGATCGATGCAACTGACAGACTCTGGAAAGGATCGAGTTTGAAGTTCCATGTTCGAGCTGGTTGCTCAGGCGATTTGTGTTCGGAGAGCGGAACGTATTCGTAGTCGAGATCTGGGGGCAGAGCGACTTGATGTTGGATGTTGTGCGAGAGGACCAGGGAAGAATCCTGAGGAACCAAAGTAGCAGCGCCGGCAACTTCTCTCGACTCAGCCGTGGAGAAGTCATCTGTCATAACTGGAGCCGCGGCGTTTCCATCCTCTTTTTTCCGCCGCTTCTTGTCCTGTTGACTCGGCGTGTCCGAATCCTCTGCGGCCGATTCTCCATTTTTGGAATTCTCTGTCGCGTCTCCCATGCTCACATCTGTTTCGGGCTTGGCGACCTCCGTCGCAGTCGCACCTCCGTTCATTGCTTCGTCCGCTTTCCGCTTCTTCGTCTTATCTCGGTTTCGTCCTTTAGTGGTCGGCCTCTCCTCCTCGCTGTGGCTCTCGGGCTCCGCCTTGCCCTCAAAAACGTCAAACATCTCATCCATGATGGGCAACCGTGGTTGTGAAGTTGAGTGGGAAATGAACTGGCAGCCTCCTTTGTTTTGCACCACCAGTAGTCTGGTTGGTGTTCGATCGGCTCGCGATCGCCGTCAATGAAGATCGGTGAAACGTTTGAGAAACAATGCTGTGCCAGTGAATCAGAGCGCAAGCCGTCAATTAGTTATGGGGGTGCTGCCAGACTCTGCTTCGGTATCCCTCCTTCACGTATACTGAGGACGGTGTTTGTGTGAGGATTGGGTGGTATAAGGTGCCTAGACAACTAAGACCATCGATCGATCCAGTTTCGCAGACCAGCAACGCCACGGCGCAAAAAAATGTTAGCCCGAAGTGGGATTTTCTGCCATAGAGGTACGGAGTACAGCTCTAAAGTTGGCAGGCGGTGATGAGGAGACTGGCATCTCAGCGTCTTAGTCATCTCCCATCACGTGACCATGAGCTGATTCCTGCATCTCGAACGACCACGGATAGCATCATGTCTGTCGTTCAAACACAGCTCCAAACCATCTCGTCCAACACCCGCATCCGACGTTGCAAAGGTACGCAAACTCCATCCAGCCTTCAAACAAGCATTTCTCGAGCTAATTGAGTCTACTGCAGATGCTTTCCCGCGCCGCCACTCGTACCACGACCACTCTGGTCTCCCGCCGGGCCTTCCACGCCACCCGCGCTCGCATGTCCTCTCCTTACCACTACCCTGAGGGTCCTTACACCAACCTTCCTTTCAACCCTCACAAGAAGACCTTTGCCCTGAAGTTCGTCGCTTACGCCGCCACTGGTTTCTTCGCCCCCTTCGGTATCGCCCGTAAGTATCCGATGTATATTTATGTATGAGACCTCGCGTTGCTGATCCAAGGCCTTTGCACACAGTCTGGCAAACTTACAAGCCCCAGTAAGGGAAGCGCGATGGGCTTCGTGGTGGAAATGGCCGGGCAATAAGCTCTTAGGCCGGGATATGAACTGTTGTGTGTGTACACTACCTCATAGAACGCAGCAGCCCGCCGACCCTTCCTTTTGTCAATCAACAATTATATCCGTCTACGAACTGTCCCCGTGCAACTGAGAACCTCTTTGAAGCCATGAGGCGTCGATCTGTGAGAGTATGTATTGTACATTTATGGTATATGATGCAAGTATGCACGGGTATATGCTATTATAAACAGTTGTCTCAAAGTCGGGTCCCATCCTTCTTAACTTTCTGCCAGATTCCGCCCCAATTGCCTCTTGGAGAGTTCATGTCTTTGTCACTGAGGATGTTTTCAAGAACTGCTTCCAGGAACTGCTGACCCTCGAGGGGTATGTCCCATCTCAGCGACATCTCATGGAATGTGCGTTCAACCTCTGCATTGTCCCCCGAGCACTTCTTCATGGCTCTCATACCCCACAGGACGAGCCACCGCCGGATACGGAAGTCCTTGACCTTCTGATCCCGCGCCTCGTACAACGCTGAGAGCACACCGTCGAGTCTCTGCTTGGTCCACGCAGATGTTGGTGTTCCTCCCCAGTGAAAGAACCCTTTCAGTAGCGCGAGGAAAATGGTTGCATGGATAGGTATATCCATGAGCTTCATCTCGTCCAGATACTTGGTGACTTTCCCCAGATCGCCTAAGCGGACGGCATGGTGCTCGATGAGCAGCTTGTAAGTTTGAAGGTCTGGTGTAAAAGCAACCGAGTTCTGAAGAGTTTCTTTCAAAGCAGGGTGTTTCTTGCCAACTTTCGCAAACATCATCAGAACTTGTGTCATGATTTTGCTGGTGGTGTAGTCCCGCTCAGGCATGACCATATCGCGCCCAAGCCCGTCTTTCATTCGCTCATATAAGTGTTCAGCAGCACCCTCATCTCCACAGCGTAGAAAACCAGAGATGAGACAGTTGAGGACAACTGTGTCAATGAGCTCACCAGCATCGACCATCTCTTTATACGCTGCAAGCATCCCATCGGAATCTTGCTTCAGCCCGAAGAAATGGATCAAACTGACATGATTGTATCGGTTTGGCTGGATTCCCCGTGCTTCCATCTCCTTGTGAATCATATCCGCAAGGACAAAATTGCCTGCTTTCGAGGAAACGTCGAATAGGATATTGAAAGTCACGCCGTTACCCCAAACGCCTGACTGGTGCTCCATTTCTCGCCAGACCTGCAGGGCGGATTCGCTATCCTGCGAAGTAACCCAGTTCTTCGATTGCTGGACAAACGCCAGCGCATAGTTCCATTGCGTCAACCGTACCGTAAGCCCTGCACTCTTAATATCGGCGAGGAGGGCGAAGTATCGTAGCATTGATTCCACGTCCCGTTTGTGAGGCGTACCCATCGCCTTCATCAGAAGCCATCGCCACTGGTACGGAATATACAGCATCCGCGGTTCCGGCAACTCCTTATACGCATCGTAGATCGCTTTGAGACTTCCCTTATGAGGTCGTCGGTGTTTCAACCAAATCTCATTGCAAAGTTTGGTGAGAAGGAAGCGGTGGTCGACTCGCAGAGAGACAACTTCATCTCTAGATGGCGCCTGCCAATCCGCTTTCTTATCAGAGACTCGCAGATCTGGTTCGTCTGGTTGGGCAAAGCCTCTGCGGTAGGGGTCGCTGTGGAAACGCAAGTATTCGTCGACACTATCCGCTGGTGGCTGGCCGACAAGACGGAGGAGTCGCTCCCTGTCCTGTTTCGGAGGACCGGCATGGATTTGGGGGACTGAATGTGCCACTGCTGCTGCTGCGGTCGCCGTGCTGTATTGCAACAACCCATTACGAGGCCATGTTCGTTGCGAGCGGTTCCGGACGTCTGTGGCAGGGGCAAAGGTAGACAGGAGCCAAAGGGAAGATTGCGGACAGAAGAATGTCCCTTTGGCCTCTTTGTCCCTGCCTTTTGGAGTTCTTGTCGTCTTCCCGCTTATCCGTCGTTTTCCAGCTAACGGATGTCTGGTTGCAGCTGATCGAGTTGTTGAGAGCAAGGCACCGCAGGCGGATCCCTCCACTCGACAAGAAAGTCTCATGAGTACTGCTTCATGGCTATAATGACATCGATCTCGTCCTTTGGCCTTTTCGATATGTGATCGGTCGAGTGTCGTCGGGGCAGTATTCGCTAAGAGTGGTGGTAGATGGGAGTGCCCAACTTTTGGATCTTTGGCTACTCCGGGCGCGCGACACGGTTTTACGATTCGCCGACAGGGACCCAAAATTTCCAGACACCAACCCTGAGCTCAACGACTCCATATCGTCACCAGTCGTATCTTCCGCAGTCAGCGTCAACTCTTCCAGCTTGGAACAATTGGGAGGACTTGACAAAGCTTGAACCAGCCAGAACATTGGGTCTAATTGGTGATCGCTACCAGGACGCGCAAACATGGGTCGGCAAATACGACCAGCGCAGGTCTTCAAGACTGTCACGACCGAGATGAACCACCGCATTCTCAATCAGTATCCCGTTGCCGAACCGCCGTGGTATCAGGTCGTCGGCTCAATCCCTCCCTCCGAGACGATCGTTCGCACCATTACCCCGAGACATCAAGTTCCCAGAAAGACGACGAAGCCGAAGAAGCTTTACCGACCCCAGACCATCTCCTACCCCGAAGACCGCTTGCGACAGACCTTTTACGAGGATCACCCCTGGGAGCTCGCTCGGCCGAGAGTAGTCCTGGAATTGGATGGAAAGGATGCGCAGCGCTGTGATTGGAGCAAGGGCGTCAGGCAGCCCGGTGTCGCGTTGACCGGTGAATGGTAGGTCTTCCCGCGAGTCCTCCAAGCGAGTGAGTGACTTTGCCGAATCGAAACTGACCGTGTCATCAGTGTGGTACAACGCCAGCTTTGGCTGATGGAGGCGCAAAAGATGCCCAAGCGCAAGGCATACGATACCGCCCGCCGCGAGTTCTACCGCCTCCGCCAGCTCGAGGAGGTCGAGAAGCGGGTTGCCCTCGAGGAGGCTCGCTACGTGGGCGCTTACTTCGGCAAGAACCGCTTGGATGTCGGCATGCACCTCGAGGATCTGGAGTTCGAGAAGTGGAAGATTTGGGCCACAAAGCAGGTTGCTGCTTTGGAGGCTAGGGACAAGGCCGGTGTTGAGACCTTCGATACGGAGGAAGTTGAGGGTGCAGAAGTGACTGACGGCGATGTCCTTGAGCCAGTCTCCGGAGAAGCAGAGTCAAAGCCAGCGACGGCTTTGAGTTCTTGATCCTGAGCGCCACATGGCCTGTCACGATTATGTATATAACAAACTGTAACAACAAGCTCTCGAACATCGGGGACGCCGAAATGTAATTCTTGTTCATCTATGTGTCCATTCTCCGCGAATTGAAGACCATCTCTCCCGCGTATCTGACCCCATAGCGTTCTGCAAGTTCCTTGTGCTGCACCACAAACACATCGGCGAGACCAGAGTAGTGCAGGAGCTTTCCAGTCAAGCTCAATGTCGAGATCCTGGCCCAGGATTCTATGTAGATGAACCGCATTGAATCTTCCGGGACCAGGAAGAACATTCGAAGCAAGTGTGCAACTAAGGCAACGAAGAAGCCAGTAGCAGGGCCGTTGGAGTAGATCCGCTGAGGCCACAAGCTTACCCCCGTGGGTGAAGTGAGGAGTGCCGGGAAGATGTCGAGCACGCTGAGAAGGGCCGTCAAAGGTGTGGTCAAGAGAGACTGGTGAACGCGTCTTGCCCGAGTGACGAGCCTTGTGTCGTAGGTCCCAGACTCGTGTCCTTTCTGCGTGCACAGCTCCCTCAGCTCGCTCTCGTAGTCCTGCATGTGGTCGAGTGACATGTTGTCGCCGGACGAAATGAGGTATCTGCGATGAAGATTGGCAAAATTGCTGGTGCCGTCATCCATCATCATAAGCATTTCCTTCGTGTGACCACCGGAACCAAGCACGAAGAGGAAATAGTCAGCTGGCCGCGAGTCTGCGGCGCTCAGTTGAGGCCAGTTGTACAGCCGTCGGTTGGCGATGAGTTGCAAATGTCGGAGCTGTCGGAGTCAGCTTCAATCATCCTTCTTTCTGGATCAGACGTCATTCATACCGCCATGAAAACCAAGAGCCCGTTCAGCATGAAGCCGTTCACCGCGAGATAGGTGAGGAGGATCTGCAACCAAGACGCCTGCAGGATCCATGGTGCGACCACGATGGTGATGAGCAAACAAACTGAAGTGGCGATGTAAGCCCGGCGCGGAGCCATATGCGAGCTTATAGAGATCTTCCCCATTCTCTAAGCTCTCTGATCTTCGCCCAGCAACTTGGGGGAAGAGGGCGAAAAAGGTTTTGGTTCTCGTGCTGTGATGTGAGAAAGAGAGCGAACGTTGCTGAACCTGTTGTATCCGTGGGTGGGTTTGCGCTCAGCTTGTTTACCCTAAGGTATTGTCCATCCTCCTGGTTTCTATTGCCGAAACATGATCACGACAGTAGAAAATAAGAGAAAACGGCGTGGAAAGTTCATGCAGCATTTTGAGCTGAAAATAATTGCTTCCATCAATATCTCTGTCATTGTAATGTGCGTCCTGGCTCAGAGCCACACGCTTGATCTCGAACACGACGACCTCACTACCTAGCCCAACTTTTTAAACAACCGTCTCTTTTTGACCCTGGCTCTTTTTCGCTCCTCCGTCGCAGGTGACTCTGACTCAATCTTTGGACCGACGATTCTCTCGACGGCAAGTTTTCCCGTGGCCTCGATCATTTCCTCCAGTCCTTCACCCGTCAAGGCTGATACTTCGTTGTATGATGCCCCTATGCGCTCCGCGTGACAGACGGCCTGTGTGTTGTCAGTGTCTGCGCTCTCAACAAGATTCGGGTTCTTTGTTGAAATAAATGCAAAGCACAAAAGCTCGGGAATCACATACATCAACAGGGCACACGTAGCATGACGCGATAGACCTCAATGATGAGGCCGTCTGGGTCCTACTAATTCCCTCCACAGTCCCAGCCTGCCGCAGGTCCTTCTTCGTTCCGACCAGATGAAGAATTGGCATCACCTCTCGTGCGGCGGTGAACCCGTTCTCGACAGCATGGTGCCACTTCCCAGGTTAGCCTTCTAGCCTTGGTCCGGATGTTCAGAGACGACTTACCCAGGATGTGATCGTGTACATAGATACCTTGTCCGTCACGTCGAAACACAGAAACACGGCGTCCCACCGCATGTAAGCGAGCCTTTCCACCGTATTGAGATCCGGGGCGCCGGAAGTGTCCTACATCTCCACATACGCTGGCTGGTCGTTGTATACTCGCTCGTTGGTGTACGTCTCGTAGCACGTTCTCGCGATGCCGCTTGTCTTATCAACTCTTCAGTCAGTATCCGTGCACTTCCATGTATGGCCACTCAGCCGGGGCATAACCCACATCTGGACAACAGCCATAACGAACACGACTGAAGTACTAATTAGCTCGATCAGAAAGAAAGCAATACGACCACTCACAAGAGCAGAGAAGTCTGCCCGGAGGACCGTCCTCCAACGAACAGGAAATTGAGTCTCAGAGGTTCTTTCTCCTCCGTTGGACCAGCGGAATCGAAGATTTCTTCTGCTTGATACTCCCTCTTCCGCTTCTTGCCAAACAGCCCTTTGAACCATTCGGATCGTCTGAGTCGTTGAGGTGCGTCACTGTCCTCATCACCATAGCGAAAGCCAAGGGCAGTGGCAGCGCGACTGAGGGGCCGTATCGAGATTGATTGAGATGCCTTCGAGGCAAAAATGCTGAGACGAGATGCCGGCCGATGGCGATCGGCCTCGCGATGAGCCTAGTCGCGTCAGCGATATCTCGTATAAGGCAGACTGACTTACGAGGCGTGTAGAGGGTCGCAACGGAAACTCAGAGTCCTCCTCTTCCTCTTCAAAAGGATCGTGTCGACTACCTGATCTGGGGACTGAAAGTCGCCAGGTTTCTATCAAGGCTTCGCTCCCTACCCTCATCCTGGCGGCTGAGTCCATGGCGGCATTTACGCAACAAGAGCAAAAGAACTGAATACCAATTGCATGGTGCGTAGGTAGAGAAGAAGTTGAGGCAGACCTTGGCAAGTCTCATCGTAGCATCCATGTCTGCAGTGCGCCACCGTCAAGTGTACGCCGGAGCTGCCACCTGTAACGAGCACACGGCACTTCACGCGTCTGTGACACGCCTACGTCCTGTGGAATCAAGTCGAGAGCGACAACAACAACAACAACAGCCACAGGTTGAAACTAGGAGAACTCCTCGGCGAGGTTTTTCAAGTTCGCCCTTCTCATCCTCTTCTTCCCCAGCCCGAACTCTTCCTTCGGAAACCAGCTCTTCAGCTTACCCCCCGGTATTCCGTTCCGCCGCTTCAAATCAACATCCTCCAGACCGAGGATCATGATCGCCACTGCTGTTGCGGATAGCCAAGCCGATGCCATTCCCTCACCGCTATATCCTGCCGAGACCCATTGTCCGGGACTGGCAGTCTCTTTACCTTCAGCTTTGGAAGCTGTCGAACTCGCTTCATCGCCAATCCTGCCGACGAACGGCAGCAAGTCTCCCGTCATACCAATAATGCCCGACCAGATACTCACGACCTCTCCACCTTGGCCCCAGCTAGCAAACGCTGTCGGCATGGAACCTGTGACGGCCATAGTTGTCAAAGCTTCCACTTTCTCATCGTCCCAGACTCCCCACTGGTCTACTCCTTGCTTCTGGCTCCTCATGAAAGCCCCGCCCACCATCAGCAGACCTTGCTTCTCATGCTTCGTCTCGTCAGGCCTCAACTGAGTGATGTACTCGTAATCTGGCTCGTGGATAACAGACCAGGAGCGCTCCGGCTGATGGACCGGAAAGTCATCCCCAGGCCGCTGTGCCGTCATGTGGCCACGGAAGCCTGCGAGACAGCCAAGCACAGACGGGACCAGGTACGGTGCATAAGCGTTGGTAGCATGCAGAACATGCTGTGCAGAAATCGTGCCTCTCGGCGTCTTGACTTTGTGCATGTACGGTCCCGAGCCAGGGTCGACCGTCACAGATTCAACCAAGGTGTGCGTACTGATGACGATATCACCAGCCCCTTTCTTCAGTAAGTCATTCCAGATAGATGTGACGAGACGATACGGCCAGAGAGCACCAGCCGGGTACGAGGTTGCTCCCACAACGAAGTCGCTTGCTCCGAACTGAGTGTTATGATTAGCCTCCTTCGACCCGGTGACATCGCAGACGCGTTTGCTTACCTTCTCCCTCGCCTGTTCTGCAGTCCAGAAGTCGCACTTGAAGTCCGGCAACCACTTCTTTGCTTCGATGATACTCTTCTTGGCCTTCTGAAAGTCCTTTTCGTCGACGAAGAAGTCCACCGTCTCAACCTCTCGAACCTGGCCCTCGGGCACCTGCTCCCCCACATCCTTGAGCACCTCCAGGTGCTTCATGTAGAACTTGACCACCTCCGCAGCCTTCGAATCGCCAAGACTCTTCCTCACCGAAGCAAAAAGGTCATGAGGAGTGCATTTGATATGGCCTCCGTTTCTGCCTGTCGCTCCGCTGCATAGTTGGCGTGCTTCGAGCACCACAATACGTAACGGCTTCGGCGCAAGCTCCACAAGAGCGCGAGCTGCTGCTGCACCGGTGATCCCGCTACCGATGATCACTACGTCCGCTACCTCGGGAAGCTCGTCTTGTATGTCCACAAGCTCCGGGAAAGGAGGATCTCGGTGCCAATAGGGCTTTGTGGGATTTGCTGACGGCGCTGCGGGAGGGTCGTTAATGCGCTTGACCACTGCGCCGAACTGCTCATTCAATGACACAATAGTCTTGAGCAAGGTCCGCGAGGTTGAATACACATCCTGGATAAGCGAGAGGACTGCGCCCATCTTGTTTCAATAGCGATGAGACCAGAGCGGCGTCAGAAGCAGTTCATTGATGAACTGTCTGAGTTTCTGAGCGGGGCTTGATGATAGTCTACCCATTGCGAAGACTGTCAGATCCTGGTCGTTGTCCTGGCCCTCAAGTAACCTGAGCGCACGCATACCACGCTGCAAATTACGTAGATCTCTCAAGACATATATACATGTACACGAGTAGACTACAAGTTTCTTCAGTCTTAAACAGGTGAAGGGCAAAGCAATGTTTGTTAGGTTAGGGTCGTCCCTTCTAGTGGTATTTTCTCTATACATTCTAAGACCGTTTGCTCCGAAGTCAATGCTCCTTTCGCCTTGCCCAGCCAGCCTTGCTTCGATGATACCTTCTGCACTTTGTCACCTCTGATTTGGGGTATCATGGCCGCGAAACTTCCATTGGCGTACACCGACGCGGTCAGGCGAGTCAGTTCCCAACATCGTGTGGCAGCGTGCCGCAAGTTAACTCCGTCAGGATAAGAAAAGACCAGAAGAATACTGTACTAAAAGAATTCCTTACGCCTCGAAGAAACCATCCTTTTCGCAGTGCCGTCCATGCCAGGCGAGTAAACTTTCCACGAATTGGCTCACAATGCCAACAGACATGCAGGGGTATGTTCCGAGAAGCGTCCCAAAAAAAGAAAAATAAGGGAAAAAAAAAGAGAAAGGGAAATCAAGAAGGAAAAAACAACCTTCGAAAGCCTTGGTCGTCAAAAGGCAAGTGGAATCAGTGGCTCCCTTCCCTGCTTCAACGCCGGTTGTCGTTCGGTAAGTGAAAGATGGACCGCCTGCATGAGACATCCTCAAAAGAGACTGCTCGTTCTTACACTCGACTCCGCGAGCTCGCCGACCGCTCAATACGCGGGTTTCAAAGGCTCACATCTCCTTCATCATCTTCCAATTCTAGTTCCACGGCTGAATCTTCCCACGGTAGGTTGCGCCGTGCGCTGACAAGGTCTAGTTCTGCGCGTACATCACGCTGAATGAGTAGAAAGTACTTGCGCAAGGATCTAAGACCACGGAGGAAACCTTCGTCAGGCTGATCAGGATGCTGGACTGGACAGTTATCGCCTTGGATGCGATCTAACGGCGTAAAGCTGTTGGCAAAATCTGCCATTTTGAAGTCAATCTCGCGCTTGTTCTTCTTGCGGCGCCGCGCGGTCTCTTCGGTGTCGGTAACAGCATCAGTCATAGACTCGTATGCCGTCTCGTAGTCTGCTCCTTCATCAGATGTATCGCCGTCGTAGAACATCAGCAAGCTGGCGGCGTAGAACCTGTACCCCCGTAGCTTGCGAACAATTTGCTCAAGTCTTGCCAGCTTGTTGAGAACAACAGGAATATGACGGAGCACGCTATGTAGATCCACTCCATTGTACAGGAATTTCGTCAGCGCGTTCTGGAAGTCTTTGCCCGCTTTGACTTGCCGACCAAAATATTTGTCCTTGAATTCGTAGCTCTGTGTAGCCGCGTTCCAGACCTGCAACCCGCAAATCCTTACACCGAGCTCAGCCGAAGTAGTGTTCCTGCACTTCTCTTGCTGAGATCTTTGCTTCTTCGCCGTGGCATCCACACCATACTGTCGCGTGCCCATCTTCAGATCCATCATGCAGGGTCTCTTCATCCCAGCGGTCAGGTCTTCAAGCAAGAGGAAGTACTCAACACGGTCGCGCTGAGTCCGGGCCTCTTTCGCGTTGACAGGGCGGGGAATTTTGCTGAATTCCGCCGTCGGACTTGGCAACTCTGACGGGACGAGCGAGTCGGTAGCTGACTGAGTTGGGTCGATTTCGAGAACCTCATGTTCCGCGCCGTTCGAAGCCATCTGTTCATGATCTCCAGGCTTGCCAGCGACGTCCTGTCGATTCGCAGACTCGACTTCATGCTTGTCTTCCGCATCATCGGCTTCTTCATAATACTTCAAGCTGCCTCTATCCTCCTGAACATCCTGAGGCCGACGTCGAAGACCGCCGGCAGAGTATCTCCTCTTCTTCTTACCGGAGGGCGCACTCATCTTCAGGGTTTCACGCTCTGGAGCGCTCGTGCCCGTCACATCCTTAACCTGTCCAGGTTCCAGAGCGGCATCCGCATCTTTTTGCGAGTCATCATCGGGAAGTTGAGATTCGCCGTCGATCGAGAGCGGCAATGAAACAGAAGGTCTGTCGTGGTTATCTTGGCTCAATGACTCAACCGGTTTGCGTGGGGGCAAGTCCGAATCCGAATTGGTGGCACGCGCTCTGTGCTGAATGGCGGGACGCGGGATGGATCTCTGATGCGGCTTGCGATGCCTTTGAACCTCCACCGGCTCCTTCAAGAACGCATCATTGAAGACCTCATTGCGAAGGCGTTTGTTGACCATCGTGGCACCCCAACTATTAGGTCGCTCGTCCAACTGTGGACGCATCTGCGCGACCCTGGTTTTTGGCGAGCTTGACACACGTGGCGTGGAAATGCTCCGTCTCCGAATTGCCTCAGGAGGCGGCGTTGGTTGAAGGAGATTGCGGGGCAGAATATGTCTGTTATCGTCGAAAGTGACTGTGGGAATTTGGAGAGGGGCGTTTGCAAGGGATTGGCTGACGACTCGAGTATGAGTACTCTCGGCAGGCACATCGGTCACTGCCTCACTAGACTGGGGTTGAGAATCATCTTTCTCTCGTGCTTGAGCTTCGTCTTGTATCTTCTTCCTTGCAACAGCAGCCAAATCATCCTTCTTCGTCGTACTTTTCCTACGAGGCTGTTTTTGAAACGTTACATTCAAGACACCAATGTACCTGCAGGGGTGGTTAGCTACTGGCTGGGACATGGCACAGATATAACACAAGCTTTCAAGTATAAATATCACAAACAAGATGAACATGCAATGAACGCGCGATACAACTTACCTCGGAAGGAACGATAGAAGGTCGCGATGATACCTCTCGATGATTTCATAGAACTCATTCTCCCTATTGTTTAATTGCTTGCAGACAGCTCTGCGGGAGAACCTCCATAAAGTCGTATGGCCACCAACTTGGTGCTTATATGGCTTGAGTTCAATGGCTTCAAGCTGCTCTTGTGTTTCATGGTGGTCGTGAACGTGGTCGTCAATGTGCTTCTGAATCGTTTGAGAGAGCGGCTTGTGTGGCGACACATGATGTGCATCTCTCTTGTCGCCGTTCGCAAAGCCATCACCCACATTGTTATAAGGTTGTTCGCCATGTCCCTGCTTAGTGATATCGTGCGGTGGTAGACGATCATGGTGTTTCGATTCGGGTGTAGACCCATGGTCTTCTGTCACCTCCTCCTGAGGCTCCGGCTCAGGTTCATCAGCTTTCACAAGCCATGGGTGCGTCTTGCTCTGCGACAGTGATCGCTGACGAGGACCAGTCCAGTCCGATTCATGCGTCAATGTCTCAATCACATCGGAGTCAGTCAATTCTTGATGCGGCAGAAACACGGCAGAAGAAATCTTCTCCTCGCCAGAGTCTTCGGCTTCAATGTCCCCATCAGCATGTCCTTCTGCGTTCTGACCATGGGACTTGGCTGCATCAGAGGGCTGGCTGAGGTTCCGAGAATCTGGCTGTCTCCGATCACGGCCATCCCTGTGATCGGAGTCGGTGGCTGCCACCTGCCCCACCTCTTTTGGAGTGCCCGAAGAACTCTCCACACGATCACCTGCTCCTTGTGCATGTAGCTTCGATGACGCTGCATCATCTGTTATGGCGTCACCTTTTTGGAAAGTGAAATAGTCGTCGTTACCAGATCTGCCAGTAGTGGAGGTTGGTGGCTCGTCGCCCGCAGTGCTTTTCGCCCGCCACGTATCGACTGAACGAGGCGTTGATTGCCCTGCATCCGTTGGTGGGGCCAGCGTAGGATCCTTATCAATGCTGCCCAACGAGCCTGCGCCTCTGCCTTTCTCTTCAATCGTCGGGGACAATCTGTCCCTGAGTATTGACGACTTTGTATCCTTTCGTCGTGCTTTGTCCTCTGGTGGAAGACCTTCTTTGAAGAATCTCAGGCTGTAGCTGGCTTTGCGACTGCGTGCATTGTGTTCCACACCAGCCATGGCTTCAGCGACGGACTTTTCTACTTGTCCGTCTTCTTCGCTCCCTTCACCTGTGCCGATAGACCACATTTTCTCTGTCTTTTCGCTGCCAGCCGTAGCGCGCTGTTGGAGCCCCTTGGGGCGTTGTTGAGGTCTGGCATCTGTCAGATCATCGATGGCCGGCGGAGTTGAAGACAATTGCTGAGTTGAGCTCAAATACGTAGAGTTTCTAGGTGTTGATATGTCTTCGGGGCTCGTCGAATGTGGTAAGGGTCGGGAAGCGTTCGTGTTCAGCGTGCGGCGCTCGATATCAAGCGAAGTCGATGTCCTTCCTCTGGTTTGATCAAGGAAATGATAACTCTCAAGCAGTATGTCGTTCGCATTCTCAACTGTTGACGGCTCAAGGGAGGGGGTTATGCTGGCAGCATCGCGACCCATCAGCGTAGGTAGCGTCGTAGAACGTGTAGCATTCGTGCTGGCTGGTAAGAGGGTTGCTGTAGCTGTCGCCATATTGGATGATGGGTTCCGTTGATCGTGCTTCTTTGCGGAATCCGCTATTTGGGAGCCGTTCAACCCATCGTGAGATTCATGCTGGGCCGTTGCAGATGTTGATGAGTTCTCTCGTCTTGAAGGAAGAGGAGGAGCTTGACCAGATGTCGCTGCACCAGGTTTCGTCAGAGGAACGGTAGCTAGTCGTGTCGAGGGTTTGTTGCTTGGTTGTGTGATGCCACGAGCGCTGGCAAGTGCTTGTGTGAGCAAAGAAGGGCCGCTCTGCTTGGGCGGTCCTCGATTCTTTTTATCTAGAGCCGCGAGTTGTTGTGCGTCCATGCCCGGAGAAGCGAACGCAGGTGGTACCGGGGCGGCAGCCGTAGTACTTGCAGATATAGCTGCGGGTGCCGTGCCATCGGAGAGTGTGGGTGATGTGCTGGCAGTAGCGGGAGCGGGAGCAGAGGCAGAAGCAGGGGGGGTGTCTATGTCAAGATTTGACCTTGCTTGGGGTTGCGCCTCACTGTTCTCAGCCGACACCGGCGTGTGCTGAAGCCCCTTGAGAACCGAATCCTCAGAAACGGGGCCTTGAGCACCCCCTCTTTGCTCCGTTGCTTCTTTTGCGCCATCATGGCTCTGCCCGGGAACCTCTACTTGGTCTCCCAGATTCTGGACGGCACCGACAGCAGAGGCAACGGAGAGATTGGCGCAGTTCAAGGGCTCCTCGTGTGCGGCATTTTCGGACGAGCGAGACGGGTTTGACATGAGGATGACATTTGGCGGGCGATTGAGCGTGGGAGGGATGATTCGTCGAGTATCGAGGGCGGGGGAGTGAGTGTTGTTGGTGGAGGAGAGGTGAAGGGTGGGCGGAGGGCGATGGTGGGCGAAGGCAAAGATGGGTGGAAGAGATTGGCGGGGCGCCTCCCAGGCACAGCGCTATAGTCTAGAAGGTGCGTACGACAGGACAATCCCTCGCAACATGCACCATGCACCGTCTGCCTTAGCCATAGGCACCAACCAAAGCCAATGTCTGATTTCCTCACCACAACGTCCACCGCCGTTTGTACGTTGTTTGTTGCACATCAGCTACAGGGCACTCGCATGCTACACAGGTGCCAATATGGAGACCACGATCCAAGAGACTTTTACTTTCCAGCGCCAACCTCTCACAGGCTCCGCCACAGCGGATGCTGCGTTGCACGAATGGTTGACCTTGCCAGCAAACGCACGCTCTGGCCGTCATGTTTGATGATGCATCCAGTGCTGCTCCGCTTCAGGAATCCCTATACCCGATGCAGGAGCTTTGAGTAATGGTTACGTATGTACCTATGTACATGGTCAAGCCTAACTTACCCCGTCTCGACGCCCAGGAGCTGCCAAAGCACGTTCAGCACCGCCTTTCCACGAGCTCCTTTCATCTGGGCAGATGACGAGATAGCGAGTCGCAATGCCACAAGGGCCATCCCCGCGGTCCTAGTGGCCCGGAGCCGGTGGCGTGAAGGGTGTGGATAGATGTGCCGTAGCTAGAGTCTCTGCTATGCGGCGACGGCGTCAGAGCTATCTCACTTTGGACCTCATCTCACCATGTCATTGCGCCAGAGACAGCTCGATTCCCAACAGGTCAAAGCTTCGAGACCAATTCCGTATGGTAAGTGTATCCAAACCGCCCCTGTCACCGTGTGGATGGGATGGAGTCTAGTCGTAGAAGCCGACTTACGCGGCCCAGCTTTCGAGTTCATGGATACTTCGTTTACGTCCCTAGGGCTGGCGCGATGCTTGCACGTGCAATGGCGTCGAATCACGGGTCGAGTTTGTGGACGAATCACCGCGGTATACCGATGAAGATCAAGCCTATTCGCATCGTACATTGGCTCACTCCCGAAAAACCCAATTGCCGTCGGTGAGAGGTTGATCTCCATCGATCCAGCCTGCACTCGCGACCGAGCACAAGGTCATGGGGGGAATCTCACACCGCATCCACAAAGGCTGAATTATACGCTCGTTTCGCACGTCGTAGACTCAAGCACTGGTGAATCACATCACTGCAGCGTCAACGTGGTCGATCATGGTTCCACCTCCCGCAACGGCACCGTCTCCCCAAGCGAGAAAGCGATATGTATGACACCTTGGCTATCAGAAGGTTTCACTAATCCAGGAGGCTTCACCTTGGCCACTCTGTCAGTAAACAAGATTTGCGGTGAGGCGCGGAACAGCATGTTGGCGGCCTCATGTCTGGAGCGATGAAGAGAGTGAGCCGGCTCATGCATGTCACTTCCGTGCGTGACGGAGATAATGCATGCCTGCGCTGATGCGACGTACACAATCCCAACAGGTTTCGAGCGGAAAGGAATCAATGCCTTCCGGTATAGTGACAAGGCCTGGTATCATACAGAGTACGGATCACATATGCCAGCAACGGCTCTCTTCCGCATCTGTCATAGCATCTCGGCCACAGCCGCCCGCCTCATAGACCAGCGATGGCCCACGTTTCCCCGTTCGCGCCAGCCATTGGTAAATCAGCATGCAAGGCAACAAACCAAAGCATTCACCACCCCTGACATTCTTCCAGCATTTCGATGCTTTTGGTTAAATGGCCTGGCCCTTCAGAATTGGTTTCATGTCCGCAATCAATCAAGAATCTCCGTCCATCCGTGCAGCCTCCGAGGCTGTGGTCGACTTTAGCACCAAGCTTGGCATTTGAGCTGGATGAACTTGTTAGAGCCGCACCCAATTCAGGGATGAAGAGGCCCATTCGAGTGATGACTTTCTAGCTCGTGCTTTTGCTCTCTTCATTCCTTTCCTGAGTCTCCTTCACATTACCAGTCGCTTCGAGTCATTCGATGCGAGGCATCATTCCCCTCGGCGCACGACTCGAGGGATGGCCTAGTCGAACCACACTCAAACCCTGCTTAGTCGGAGGTCCAGACGCTCGCCGATCGAATGTATTAATTCGGCAGATGATGTGAGCCTCGTTTCCAGGGTAGACTGATGAGGCAGGCACAAGACTGAGGCTGGAATTCTCAGCACTTACCCTAGCACTGCGCCGAGTTCGTCTCTCAAATCAAGCACGCAGTTCACTCGACTGTTGCCGCCATTGAGGTCAAGTCATGAACAAGTCTCCTGCATCAACGATCTTAGCATCGCCTCCAGAACGGCTCACCACACTCGGACGTCTGCTGGAAGGCCTGGCGGCATGCATGCTTGAAGAATGACACAGTATATGAACGAGTTGGACCTCCGGGGAGCCATTCAATTCCTAGAAGCAGAGTAGTGTCCATAAACAACCCTTGAATGGGAACGAACAACATGTTCCCCAACTTAGATCGCTCAACGCAAGGACTGGCACCATCCATGCATCAAGGCAATTGTAAAAATGAGCAAGGTGCCTTTTTAGCAGTCTCTTGTGCGTCCCTCATCCCACCTCGGGTGAGTTTCGTCCCATACAACAGACCCTCAGATCACCAAAGTTCCGTGGTTATACTACAACTGGATCATGGAGGGGTGTCCTTGGAGAAGCATGGAATATACTGGCTGGCTGATACAGGTTCCAGGCTGATGACCTTCTACAAGCATTGCATCGTGCCCAAATGCTTCTGTGTCCAATAGACCGACGACGTTCAGGACATCACGCTGGTTCTCAGAACAGATAGATAGTCTGCGGTTCAAAGTTCTAATTGCATGTTTATCTGTGTCAAATTCAGCAGGCTGCCCAGCAAAAGGGCAGACGAGCAACAGCTTCGACTAATGGCATGCCATGTCGGACCTCGCCGTGAGTCAAAGCTGACCTCGGCACAGTACTTCAAAAACATAATGTTCAATGATCCGCTAGACCATAGACCAGCCTTTTTTTTTTTGGCTTTGCGCGAGCACACATGCTCCAACATTTTCAGGCAAACTTCTACGCTGGGAAGTTACGCACAGAGAGATTGGTTGTCATCGGATGCAAGAGCGGCAAGTATTCAACTCGATAGAGACCGGCGCCTGTAGCCGCAAGCACTTTCTCCACAAAACCCCCGTGCTAATCTCGTGATCGGCAACGCTGATATCCTTTATACGTGAGCTGGAGGGAGGCCTGGGCGAAGACCACTCAGGTAAGGACGAGAGGTGAAAGAGAGATTCAAGTTCATGATGAAGCATACAGCTTGATGGCAAAGGCTTTCGGCTGGTTTATTTTGTCCTTGAATTGTTCTAGTGGCAATTCTTACGCCACATGGACTTGAGATGTTGTGGTCCCACGCGTCTGGCTCACAGTCGAGCTTTGGGGATCAAAGTTGAGGAATGCACGTCAATTCAGACAAAGATGGCATCTTGCCACACGATGGCCCCAGCAGACCGGCACCTTCCACATGCAAGATCGGGTTGCTTTCAACAAATACAAGTGCATCGGGTGTTGCTAGAGAGTAGACGGAGCAGTCTGTGTTCATCATGACAAGCAGGGCTAGCAGTTGGAGATGTGCATGATGAATGCAGTTTGGGGAAAGAGTTCTATTATTATGTCAACAATAATCTTATCGCGTCGGCACGCCTGTCAGCTTTTTAATAAATGAGCGCGACAGCTTCATTCCAAGGTGATCATGAACCCATGCGCTAGCCGTGTGCTTTGATAAGATGGTCACGAGGCTTCAGCCGCCCTCATTTGACATCTTCTGCAGCATTCCAGTGCTTTTGCGAGAAATGAACATGTTTTCAATTGCTTCAGATCTAGCATTGAGTCCAGATGGCTTGGCAGGCCTCCTTCGATGCATTCTGGAATTCTTTCGTCATGTCCGCCATGCGATCCTGCCATGGCACTCCTTTAAGTGAAAGGACCTTCGTCTGGTTCTTATCCGACAGAAGCTCATTGACATCCATCCAGAACAGCGAGGGACTCGACGCAGATTCGTAGAACATCATCATATCCTTCAGATCCGTGTACATTCTCCAGTACGTGGGCCAGACGTCTGCGGCTCCCGCGGTTTCGAAACTCGTCAGAAGCATGGGGTTGCTGACGGCACGTACCATGCCGGCGCAGTATGACACAGCTTCAGCGGCATCTTTGGCAGGGGGGATGTTCTTGTTGTAGTAGGAAAGGCGGGCAAATCGATCTGTTCGGCTTGGTTAGCTAACTGAACGTTATGATGGCAAATTAAATGAATTATGAATCTCACCTGCAGGTCTCGCTGTTCCCGGCAGAGAGTGGTTGGCAACTGGACCCCAGTAGGCGTCGATGGCGAGTTGTTGATCGAAGGTAGGTTCGTTGGTCATGACCGTGTAGTTCTTCGATTCCCAACAAGTAAGTTTGCCCTTGGCGAACTCCATAATGAGGTTGTTTCCAGTGGGGTCACTGAAGGACAAGTGAAGATTGGAGTGCACGCCCGGGACGATCGACTTGACCACGACCTGGAATGGTTCTTCACCAGGTCCAGGGCAGTAAGCCTTTGCCGCGTCGGCGACATTTGCGTACGTGTCGAGGAAGTATTGCATCCAGATGCCGACGAACATACCGGGGCGTGTGGCGTTGCGCTCCTCGAACTGACTGTCGCCGAGGTACAGGGTGCTTCCTGCAAGACCCTCGGAGTTGACTCCCTCGGTATAGGCCTTGTCATACATCAAAGCTGTGACGGAGCCGTACTTGGATGTCCAATTGAATGGGTAGTCCTCGACACCGCCATTGCGTTCCAACCCGGCAGGCCAAGCATAGACGGTCGTGTTGGTGTCGGCAACGAAATCGACGGACCGTCCGATGGTGATGCGGTCCTCGCTGGCGTGGTAAGTGACTCGGGAGCAAGCATGTGCTTGGTACGCGGTCCCGAGGACGACAAGGGCTTTGAATAACATCTTGACTGGTGCAATTTCGACGATGGCTGCAGCCGACTCTTCTGTGCGGCGTCTCTGACAAAGGTCGGCCGGGCGGCTTTATAGCCAGTAACGGTCTGAGGGAACGGACAGAGACCAAAGCTGATTGCGTGGCATGCCATGTTGTTGAGTAAGCCGCACCTTCTTCCACGAGGCACTAGAATCAATGCAGAAATCGTTGACGACAAGCGATCTACTAGGTCTTGAGGCTAGAAGTCTTTGAGTCCACCGTTTGCGACCGAGTAACCTGACATGAGCTCTGAGGCTTAAGCGATGTGCGTTAGGAATGAGAAGAGTTGCGCAGCGACTCGACCTACGACGGAAACAGTAATCGTGAAGCCTCTGTTGGCAAATAGTCAGACACCGACCTGAGCTTGTGATCCGTGTTAGTGATTGTGGCCCGGTGAATACGGAGTATAGCTAGGACGGGACGCGCAACTGCTGTTCCACTCAAGACCCAGACATACGAACATTTCAGGTCCATCTTTATGACTGTACTCGGCTGAAAAGCGATTGCCTTGAAGACCTCTCCGAATCGATGTTCAAGGTCTAGACCTGCTCACTCCGCGGCGAATCACCATGTCCGTGGTGGTCGCGAAGGTTGTTTTTGCCTTGTGCAGATCTTGCGTAGATCCGGGGTTGGGAGCCTTGCTGGGCCAGTCCGGAGCAAGAGAAGACAGAGAAGACAGCAATTACAGTTTCGTTCCAGGAAAACCTACCATTGATCTGCATTCCAGTCAAAAGGTCCGCGGCAAGCGAGATCGGAACCCGGGCCTTGGCGAGGTCCAGACCCTCGGTGACTGCCATAAGGCACTGCGCAACTGGTCTAGTGCTTCATTGGGACTTATTCGACGCCACAGTCAGGTCAGTTGAGTCTGATTGTGACGCGGATGAAGCCTTGGCGGGGAGGAGGGCTCGGGCTCGGGGTTGCTCCAGTCCGGAACAACTTGACCACGCAGATTTATTAGGGGTTTCGGGGTCAGGTGACTCAGGTCAGACACAGCCTGTGGTAGGTACACTACCGACCACATTGCACCGTCAACACGGCCCGCGTATGCTAGCGAATAATCACCCACACCATGGAATCCTGAGACAGGCGCTGCCAGCGTGATGTTGACTCTTGGGGGGATGGATAATGGTGCTCTGATGCATGCTCTACGGAGTATAATCTCCATCCAGATCATCAGAGTCAGTAAGCGTCAAATGAAGCCCTCTCGGTCTGGGTCCTCTTGCAGCAATGCCAACTATCTCGACCTGCCAGCATCCCCGTCCAACAGCACGTGTGTGGAAACATCCACGGTATTTTGTGGGCGCCACCATATCAACAGGTTGCCCACGTCCGCCATCCCACCGCCGCCCGGCGACGGCGACCTGCATCAGCTGGAAAGTTCAGCCTAGTTCAGGTCGAAAGCAAATAGCGGTGGATCTGCCGTTCGCTAGATCATACTCTATACTCCGTATTCAGGGACGATCCAGTGATTGTCACCGATACCCTTTCTGGGCTGAGGTTCCAACTACAAGGGACAGACCTTGGACCGCAAGCAACCAAACCTGATAAGGCCTCTCTGTGCACTTTGTCCTGCAGAATGTGCTCAGCCTTCAGGATAGCTGCTTGTACTTGGCTTCCCTCAGTGCACTTATTCATGGTTCGTTTGTGTTCTGCACATGGCACTGTCTTCCCTTCGCGGCAAGACATAGCTACGTTGCAAAGGATGCCACCCATCCCTTGATACAGGTAACAGGGAATATGATCGTCGTTCCATGACTTCAACAGCTGGATGCAGTAATTCATAGGTCTCACACAAGGTAAACTAACAGTGATTTCAACAAAGAAGTTGCAATTACGCGCACAGACAGGGGGTTTCAAGAGGCGCCAGAGTCGATACTCCGTACCTGACAATCTTATTCCCTGTTACCTGTATCACTCATTAGTCTACATCAAGCCTGCCACACGCACGGGAGAAGCGCCCAGCCTGATGATGGGAGATGAACGTCGGTTGGAATAAGCCAGAGTAGCTGACCCGTTATGTTATCGACCCCCTGACCGCTGATCATTCTTGGCTGAAAGGTCCTGCGATCCCAGGAGCCGAACCCACCATCCACACCTTTACCTCAGTTGGACAAGGTTATCTGACGCTACTCAGGTGTTCTAGGTTCCCCTTCAAGTGAAGGTATTCAGAGAATATCCAACGCCACGGCTTTGCACGGATGGTCGACGACGGTGAACGCGATTCACACATCGGATGACATCCACTGGTCAGCAACCACGGACATTCCCGCAAAAGAAGGTTCTTCGGTTCCATCGGTATGATTCTGACTCTTTGTCACAATCTGTTGCGCCTTATGCTTGCCCGCAGCGTGCCGTTGAGGCGTTCGCGACCAACCGATTTCATGCGGCTTGTAGCCTCACCGGAAGCCATTCGAGAGCCTGGCGCCAGGTTCTCGATTGCTATCAAGATCAGGGATCTGCTTGGCTTGCATTAGACTCCTTGAAGCTCCTGACTTGTACGTGGTCTGATAAGGTCTGTTCTATCAGGGAGCCGGTCGACAATACATAAGCCGAGGCGATCCTCCTTGGCAATTTACACAGTTCAACCATGTTCTGAAGTCATTCCTTAGGACCTAGGCAGTATCCTTCTCCAGAACATGCGCTCTTACATCTTCCTCGGCGCAGCGGCACTCGCTGCCGCCTCCCCTGCTCTTACTGGCTTGGACTTCGCCGCCATCGAGCATGCTCCGGCTCCTACCGGGCCAGCCGTTGGTATTGCAATAGAGGAGAGCGTATACGATCCTTCTACTGCAGCCTCCGAGGCCGAAGAGGCGGCTAGCGACGATGCTAGCAGCAGCGATTCAGCGACGAAGCCTCGTCGAACGGACCTTCTGCTGGTTTGACAAGCGGTATTGTCCCGTTTCCTATCCTGGTCATCAGAACGATCATAAGCCTCGTCCAAACCCCTTTCCACCAGAGAAAGGCAAGCCTCATAATCCGCCTGCTCCCACATCCACGCGATGCGCCAAATCAACCTCCACGACCTCTGCCACTCTCACGACAACCTCTGCGCCATCCACAAGCCACGTGGTTCCATCTTCTTGCACGCCTATCAGTTGGACCAACACCTTTGCCTTTACCAGCGATACTGCCTGCCCTACCCCGTACGAAGTCGGCACCTACTGCGGCTTCATCAACCCTGACGACCCTTGTGCTCTCCAGCCTGGCGGCTTCGGCCCTGTTTCTTCTCCGGACACAGTCCAAGCTTTCCTCAACAATGGTGACCTGCACAAGATGGCCAAGTCCGCTTCCGATCCCCGTGGCTACAAGAATACGTTCAAGGATCTGTCTGCCGCTGTCAACGCCAACACGTACCTTGGCTACCGCATACTTGAGACCTACGACGTCCAGGCCTGCGCTGACTGGTGTGATGGCACGGACCTTTGCACATCCTTCAACGTCTTCATCGAGCGCGACCCCAAGTGGAACCCTTACAAGTGCTCTTGCGAGCAGCCCGACTCCATCACCAACTTCAAGTGCTCCCTCTGGGGATCCGGTGTCGACGCCAAGGCCGCGGTCAACGATGGACAATATCGTGGAGACTTCGAGGTCAGGATCGTCGGCTCGAACGGCTATCAAAAGACCGAAGAGACCGTGCCGAAGACGCCCGACGGGTGCGAGAACCCCCAGAAGTGCCCTGCAGCTCACGACCACTCGTCGACTTGCATTGGCGAGCACTTCTTCCCCGGGCCCTTCGACGTGGCCGTCTGCGCCTAGTACGCCCTTGCCTATAACAAGCAGGTCTCCAAGCGCAAGCAATGCAAGTTCTTCAATGCGTTCATGATCAAGGAGAATTTTGTGGCCAAGGGCACGTACTGCAAGCTATTCACAAAGGAGTACTCAGCCAAGTTCGCCACCTGGGTGCCGGGCTGGTACAAGAACAAGTGGTATAGCATCGAGAGCTCTTGGTCTTATTCGCTCAGGTCATAAGTGACCCAAAGTCTCAAAGACTGGCAGAGTGCCTGCTGTGTCAGGAGAGGAGGTGGCAGGTGCAGATAAACACAGGTTGTCAAGGCTGCCCCTCCTGTGGTCACCAAAGCCTTTGCTATACGGAGTAGTATTGTCCCATACTTGCTGCAGTCCAGCGGTTTCTTTCTAGTTTTATAACAACTAACGGCTCGAGCTAGTATTTTGGCTAGTGGTTTTGATGAGTAGTGGTGGTGGGAGCCCTTGACGGTGAGTTTTCTTTTTCTTTTGACAAGTCGTATATAATTTATAATCAGTTCTCTTGAATGGATTCTCTGATCGCGTGAATTCTGCCCCAGTGCTTGGCTGCGCCAAAGAGGATCGAAACCTTGAACCAGTATTACAGTATTTTTCGACGACTATCCCCCCTTGGTGGTATTTTCCACAAGCTACTAGTGGTTATATGGGGTGGCCAGGTTAATGAGATGGTCACGCGAATCACAGTTGGATGATCGCTGAGCTCACATAGGTACCTTAGTTTGGTGTCTCCCGCTCGCCGAGTTCATCAAGCTCATCATCACAGTAAGGTCATTTGGCCTTGAAACTCCTGAGTCACCTAGAACCTCATGAGGAACATTACTATTAACGATACTGAAGGGACAGATCCTCGCCCTAAGAATCTTGAAAGACTGTGCAACAGCAATGGGTATCAATTTTCTCTTCATGCTGTTTGCTCCACAGCAACGGACAACTCCCACAAATGGTATATATATGCCCGCAGTGAAGCCTCAAAATAGGCATTGCGATCCCGCGGGAACCACAGTGGACCGTTTCCTCTGCGCTTCAAGTTCAGCCTCTACATCCCATGTTTGCAGTAACTCGCTCATTTCCATAAACACATCTTCCACAATATCCAGTGACTCTTCTGACACCTCTCGATCCATGTCAATATCCTGAGATTCTCCTGGTGCCAGTTCACGTGCCCCGTTGTCCTGAAACTCTACATTCATCGGCTCAACTGCATTGGCGATCTCATACTTGGCAGCGCCGGATGTTGATTTCAGCGAGGCTTCGCAGTCCGCCGGACCGTCGGTCTCAATGCGACGTGCTACAGCAGTGAAGTGTCGCTGAAACCTGGCATCTTCCCTCGATGCAACCTCAACTGCACAATCGGGTGGTGGTGACGCTTGACGCAGCTTCTCCAGGCGGTCATAAACACGCTCATCAGGCAAAGACGCCCAAGTCACCCGCTTTTTGACACCTGCCACCGGCCAGCTACATTTGAGAACTGGCTTGATTATGCCGTTGCGACCTGCGATGCCCCTCGACTTCGCAAGACGACGAGGCAATTTGTGTTGGGGAGAAGGAGACATGAATGACGCCATCGACTTGATAGAGAAGCAAGGCTCGGGCGTCTTCAAACGAGAGCTTACAGCCACCTTGTGAGGTGTATGCTGACTAGGAACAAGCCTAGTCTCATCCTCCAAGGCAGCTTCGAGAGGTGCGTTAGAAACTGACTCGATGTCTCCCAACGCAGTAGTGCTCGTGCTCGCCTTTGTGCCATTGCCCGGGGAAGCCATGGAAACATCGAGGGTCGTTGCAGTTTTGAACAGATTCAGGCTGCTTTCGGCTGTCCTCAATGCTTCTTGACTTTCAGACTGGGGACTCTGAGCTGCGGAGCTTATATCAGAGAGGGAATTAGGCCTTTGAGGGTTCTTTGCACAAGTGGCCGTGTCATCCGTCCATGCTCCGGAACCAGGTCCAGCACTGTTGCTCTTGACATCGATATCGGCTGCCACGGACATGGATACAATGCTCTCCTTCGTGTGGTCACGATCTCCAACTTGCAATAAGGGAGCGTCTTCTGACTCGTCACCATGTGCTGTTATGGAAACGGCCTGAACATTTTGTCTCAGTGGCCCAAGAATCGACGAGGCGTTGATCGGAATGAGCTTGGACATAGAGGCTGAAAACGAGAAATGAGGCACATCAGCAGCAGCGTCTGATGGTGATTTTTCGACTTCTTCAAGTTCGTCATGGTCCTGAGATGCTGGGGCAGATTCGGTTTCATCCGCATCGTTGATTTCCGCATCGTTGATTTCCGCATCGTTGATTTCCGCATCGTTGATTTCCGCATCGTTGATTTCCGCATCGTTGATTTCCGCATCGTTCACATGTTTCTGCTGGTTCAGCTCCACGGTCGGTGCTCCCTTCGATTCCGCATAGCCCATCGTGGCGGAACGAACTGCCAATGGCGAACTTCTCTGATTGATACGACATTGGTGGGTATGATCATCTTGACCTAGTTGGCCGTCAGTGCTTCCCATCGGTTCATCCGTGTAGGAAACCAAAGGCTCTGGCTGAGCAGCCTGTACACTGGCAACAGACTGGGTCAATTGATCCATTATCATTGCGTCGATAACAGCCTGTTCATCCAGGTCTTCGTCCGTATCCACCTTGGGGTTCACCAACATAGGCCCTGTCGGCAAAAGGCATGTTGCCTCCTGAGGTTGGATTAAAACATCCAATGCCACATCCTCCTGTACGGTGGAGCTGTCGAGAGATTCTTCCTCTTTCTTGAAAGATGCTTTTGGTGGCTCAACTTCACATGGAGGCACAGCCAACAGCTCTTTGCATTCATGAGCCTCGGTAATGCCACAAGAATCAGTTGAGACGCCCGCCCGATCGCTGTTGTCCTTCTCCGCCTCGTAATCATTTGACTGAGGGCCGGCCGGATCAGCTCGTGGATCCGTTCCTCCGTCGTCGGAGAGTTCATGACCCCGGTTTCGGGACCTTCTTACAGACAAGCCCACCTTTGTATCACGTTGTAGCTCGGAAGGAATCTCCAATCCAGTATTCGGCATCTTGGCATCAGTGGCTAGACGTTGAGAACGCGGCGAAGATGGTGATGGGATGCCAGCCTCATGCTTCTGCGAAGGCTCATCGTTGGTTTCTTCTCCCTGGCATCGTGTCGGCGTAAGACCTTGCTCTGCTTCCGTCATCGGTTTCATCTCATGTTGGTGTTGCGATAGATCGAGGAACAGAGGCCGAGTTCCCTTGATTTGGGCCAATGTCCGATCGTTCTTTAGGCTCTCACAAGAAGTCTGCGATATTGATGCCGCCGCCATCTTTCCTGGTGCACTGCGGAACGAGATCTTCAAAGGATCGTCAAATGCGGCTCGACAGCCGCGGCGTGGCGGTTGGGACAGAGAGAATCCCCCAACTCGATTAAGAGGACTTGTGAACGTCCCGCCACTCTCCTGGCGAGTTTTTTGTCGTTTTGCGGTGACTTTTCTGATCCACTCCGATCCTCTGGACTTCCTTTCCCTCGATGGTGAAGCTTCCAAAGACTTAGGTGTCTGCCGGTCAGTTCCTTCATCACAAACATCGTCCATCCATCGCTTCAAATTGCCAAGCTCTCCTTCCCCCAGGAACCTGTGGGGTGTGGACGCCACGGAAACTTGCTTAAGGCTCTCGGGGCTGGGCAGATGTGACTCCTGGCTATCTTCAGGCTTCGTCCGCTTCGAGCGTGCTGCTTCACATGATGTTGAAGTCGGGTGACAAAGAGGAAGTTGGCGAGGGGGTGACTGGCTATTCGGATTCTCTTGTAAGCAAGGTTGATGTCGGGATTGCCATGGGTTCTTCCAGCCTGCACGAGCATCGAATGGACCACGTAAAGCAGTTGATAGCATCAGCGGAGCCCGGCCTTGCAAGTAGCGGTACCCTGCAAGGGTGCATGCTCTTTGACGAGCCTCTGCCGATGTGTAATACTCGTCATCTGAGCCTTCGTAGATAATGTCGGAGGAGTCGGTGTGTGTGGCATGGGAGGTATCTTCGAGCCAATAGGGCCTAATCTGATCGGGTTCGAAGTGCTTTGTTGACATTGTGGCAGGACCGGAGACGTTATAAAACAGGTGCACAAAATATCAATACTTCACCATCTCTGCAGGCAATACAAGTTTGACAGCGTGATCATGCAAGGCAATCAAGTCTGACAGTGATTGAAGAAGGAACGAGGTTGTGTAGGTCACGGCGTAGTCTACGTGCTAAGGTGGTTGGATTGTTGGGGCTATCGACTAGGGTCGCGTGCGACGTGAGACGCGACCACGATCTCACGTGCAGACGCGTAAAGTGCGATATCCACCATTGCCTATTAACAAACTTCATAGATGAAAAGACGTTCAATTTTTACCAAGAAAAATGAGTAATCAGTATAGAAAGAATACAATACCAAGTGATTTCGATAGAGATGGAGAGACGAAAGTTTAATACTTGTCATGTGACCTGGCACGTGACCTGACGGTTGGCACAGCAACACCGTACCCCATGCTGTTTACACGATGATCCCAGCACCACAAGCGCGAAGCTCTCGGCCTCGATCGCGTCACCAATACTCCGTACATCTGCAGATATTCGAGTTCACCAGTTGACAGCAGAGCTTGAGACTTCGAGGCATCCAACTTTCTGCATATTTCGTCAATATCATTCATGTGTTTCTAGATCCAATTGAGTTGGAAGCTTTGCGACTAAAGAAACACAACATTACCAACACGCCTCGTACCCCGCGAATGATCTGAGCAACCTGCAATTCTCCCGGCCTCGCAGGCGAGGAAGTTGAGCCTTCCACAGCCCTGAAATCTGCCTTTCACAGCCATGGGACAAGCGTGGCTGGACTCCCTTTCGGAGGACTGGGTATCCCAGCCTGGCTCTGATACATCAATCGGGCAACTACCCCAGCTTGAGGTAGCATCGCCCACGGTTCAGTCTCGCGATTTTTCAAGTCGCAAAGGCCGGCGCAATACGGGCACTGGTTCAACACTCTCATCGAATTACGACCACAGTATAAATATTCTCAGTGAGCGGTCTACAAACGAGATCATTGCCTCAAGAAATCGGAAACCCTCGAAGCTATCTCAGGGATGCACCCAGGCACAGAGCACTGACAAGGGTAGAGTTGTATCTTCAACTTCGAACGCGTCTGTTGTTCACAATACCGTCAATATCCAATCGTCTCCAGACAAGACCAAAGGCCAAACTCCGGAATGGAAGAGACGGCTTCTCCATGGTGAGATCGCGTACGGCGAGCAACGCGACTTATTTTGCTCGGCAGCTGCTGGCCTACAAGACATGTTCAGGCCCCCTCTAGCCACAAGTGGCGAGATTTTGAACGACGAGCAGTCCATGCAGGATGAGACTTTACCATCGAGCCCTCCAATCTACCCCCAGCGAGTCATAAGTGGTGACCTTATCGAGGAGCACGAGTCGCTAGATGGGATGGACGACTATGAATTCCGCCATCCTAACGATATCAGCCCCAGTCCCAGCCCAAGAAGGCAGACACGTGCTGTCAAGTATCGATCGAACGACGAAGACTCTGGTCTTCCGTTCAACGATAGCTTCAATTTGGCTCAGAGGGGCTCGCCGCGAGCTCTGGCTGGGAACGAAATTTACCGGGATGAGAGTTGTCTGACTGTTCCATCGGTGGCCAAAAATGAATCCAGAAAGCCAAGCGGACAAAGTGACACGCGCAACGAAGACTTCAGCCCCATTTTGATCGGGAAACACAGCAGCCAGGATGGGCAGGTCGGCTTTGCCCCAATCGAAATCCCCGTTGACCAGTTGAAGCAGAAGTTGGAAAAGCTTCGTATCAACCAGATGCTACTGGACCCACAGATTCGAGCCGAGGAGATGTTCGATGGGCAAATGGATGGCTCGCCCAGCGTTCAAGATACCATGGACAACTCTGCTCGGCAGGGAGCATTCATTAATCTACAAAGAGGAGGGCGATCAGCAGAGGGCTCCTTCAGGTACCGTCCCCTGAGTCCCAGTATGGGCTGCGATACTTCTGAAATGCTTCCAGAGGAATCCTTACAGGCAAGCACACCAAAGCAGTTTCCAACTGTCAGAACTGAGATCCATGGCTCGAATCAAAGCCCATCTCTTCCTCGAGCACCATTTCCCAGTCCTGAAAAGAATTCACAGCCACAATTCGCAAGCGCAACCACTGGTGGTAGCCCGCTGAAGTTGTTCGGCCCATACGACACTTTCACCAACCAGACTCTGCTGCGTCGTATCAGTCAATTTGAAGAAGGGACATCTGGTAGCGTTTCCAGACAGTCTCTGAGTTCGACTGCACTTGAGAACGGGTCTCCTTCTCGCGCAAGTCATGCGCTCATGCCTGGCGCCCAGTTCCCACAGCGAAGGGTAAGCCAATTTGGTGAAGGAGACTTGGAAGGTTATGAGTTCAACAGCGACTTGTCGGTGGGATCTGTGGAGAACTCGGGCTTCCGGGACCACGCAGGTATTCCGTACGCAGCTCCCACGCCACCAGTCGGCCGATTTAGGTCGTTCCCGGATGGAAGCTCGCCGATCGACGACTATGAGATGATGGTTCTGCGTAAACGTGACAATGGAGTCACCGCATCAACAACACAATATCCATCCAGAGGAGAAATCCAGACAAAGGCTGCTATAAGTGTTCCGGACATTGCGACCACACCTCGTCGCGATGCAGGGTCCGAAGTGAAGCGTCCAAGGACATCCCCATCAAAAGATCCAACACCAAAGCGTCGACGAACTTTGCACAAATCCGACATCGGCTATGGCAGGGGAGAGGATCCATGCGCAACACCTGATGACAGCATAGCTTCTGTTAGCAAGAAGGTCAGAAACACACGCCTTAGTGGCTTCGAGGTTGCAAGTCCAGAAATTATTGCAGCGAGAACCATCTTACGACCGCGTAGTCCTACACCAACCCAAAGATCGTCTGGGAGCTTGGCAAGGCAGTTCTCAGGGTCATCCGATATGCATCGCGGCTCTCCAGTTGCCGCGAAGTCTCCAATTCGGGCTTTGAGAGGTGAGGGTAGCCCTACCGCGCGCAGCGACCCGACAAACACCGATCGCAAGCCATCGATTAGGACTCAAGACTTCGTTGATCAGGCCGCACAGATCATGGCCATGATTCGGAGCCAGGTTCGCCCCCAGGGCTTGGCAAGTGTCGAGGAGTCTGAAGCAGAAGCAGCCAAGGTCAGCCCTGGGCTCTCAGATGATTCTGGGCTCGAGTCAACGACTGAGCCTTTCGATCGGCCCCCGAGTCGTGATGGCGCACCGATGCCCAGGCTGCCACAATATCAAGATGACCCAGAGGTGGTGCGACGGCTGCAGAAGTATCAAGAGGTGAGCGATTTGGGAGATATTGTTTCGTCCTCGCTTCGTTCTGTAGGCATGGCAAAGGACGCCGTTCATGCTGCGCAAGAAATTCAGCGACGCGTCCGCGAGAGCGACGAGGGGGCAAATGTTGTCCCGCTCCATGTCGATACAGATTTTGTGAGCGACATACCCAACGTGCGCCTTTCGACGGCACCATCTCACAGTCGAAGCCCTTCCAAGGACTATCCTTCTCAATTTTCTAGTAACTCTACCAACAGGAGCTACCCAACTGGCTCGTCACGTGGCTCAGATTCTCGAAAAGTCATAATGCCCGAAAGCGTCTCTCACTTGATCCCTGATCGGGTCGGCAGCATGTATCTCGACAAGGACAACAACATCTGGATCAAGAGGAAAGAGGAACAACCGGAGCCGGTGCAGGAGGTGCCCATGTCTGATGATAGCGAGGATGATCCCTTTGCGAGCATACCGGATCTTACTGTCGACATGACTAAGGAGATGCAGAACCTCAAACTGGCAACGGGCTGCAAGCAAGGCACTGCCGATGACCTTGTTGAACAAGATCCATTGGTCAGTCCTTGTCGAACAGCCAAGCAAACAAGCAGTCCTCGCTACGTCACTATATCTCCCGAACAGCACATGAAAATGCAGCTCCTGCCAGAGACCTATGCGCAGGTCGATAATCAGTTAGAGACTGCAGATGTCCACGAAGAGCTTGAGCACGGCCTTGATAGTCCTGAACTCCCTCCCGTCATCAGGCCTACATCTGCACGCAGACGCAATCTGACGATTGCTTTCTCTTCACCAATAGCGTCAATCATTCAGGACGTAGTTGCAGAAGATCTGGATAGCTTGGATGATGACGACGTCTCTAGTGACCTTGGTCCCGGACTAGGTGCCCCTCAGTCCAGACAGCATGGATCGAATTCGACTACCAGAACAATCCCGCGAAATCATGTTACGAGCGAAGCCCATCGACCTTCAGGTGCTTTCATCCCGAGACCAGTGTCGCGTATCGATGAGCAGGACGAGGATAGCACTGTCGAGATGCCTTACAACGAGCAACGCCAGCTAAGCATCATCGGCGAGACGAGCCTAATCAGTCACAAGACACCAAGTGCTCGTCAAGCTAGCCTGAGCTTCCTCATCAACCGGACGCCGGGCACTCAAGCATTGTCGGTGAGGGCGGACGAGAGCGCCATGATTGGCCACAATGTTGGCAAACTGTCTCTGAGTCCGCTGTCTGAATTTACTCTGAATAATTCAGACCAGTCCTTCGGCTTTGAGGTCAGTTATGTGATGGGTCACCGTCATATGGAAACTGGCAACGGTTCTAAAAGAGTCATGTCCATGACGATACGGGAACTCGTGGGCAAGCTAAGTGAGGCCGAGCCACGCGAGCCATTTTGGGAAGATATGACGGAATTGGTGCTTTGCGACAAACGATTGACAAGCTTGCACATGCTGGATGAGTTCTGTGGCAAGCTGGTAACTCTGGATGCGTCTCAGAATATGCTAGGTCACTTGGAAGGGGTACCATCGAGCGTGCGTCAGCTCAAGGCTACCGACAACATGCTGACAGAACTTACTTCGTGGGATCATCTCACGAATCTGCAGTATGTCGACATTTCTGGAAACGAGGTGACCAGCTTGTCAGCGCTGAAGAATCTCGTTCATCTTCGAAGCGTTAAAGCAGACAACAACAAGCTGACATCGCTTGACGGGTTGGACACCCATGACGGGCTTCTATCTTTGAGAGCGCGAGACAACGATATCGAGGAGATTGACTTTGCAGTCACCAGGCTGGAGCGTCTCGTGGACCTTGATCTGGGCGGAAACCGGATCACCTCTGTGCGCAACCTTGACAGGTGTCCTTCGCTTGCTCGTCTCAGACTTGAGCGTAACGAGCTCCGATCCTTAGCTCCGAAACGTGCCGTCAAATCGCTCCGCCTTCTGGACGTGAGTGACAATTGTCTCTCGAAGCTTGATGTCAGCGCGTTCCCAGGCCTTCATACACTTCATGCAGATCGCAACTGCATCACCCGTGTGAGCGGGTTTCACCGTTGCAAACGTTTGGATAGTTTGTCCCTACGTGAACAGCAAGGGGAGGAGCCTCTTGATATGAGCTTCCTGTCGTCAGCTTACGAGGTACGAAAGCTCTTCCTGTCTGGCAACTCGATGGGTTCATTCGAGCCGCTGGTGGATTTCTTGAACCTCCAGCTTCTGGACTTGGCAAATTGTGGTTTGCGCGAGTTACCAAGGATGATGGGCCAGTTGATGCCCAATCTACGCACACTAAACATCAACTTCAACGCGATATCGGATCTCTCGCCATTGCTCTTCGTACCGCGTGTCAAGAAGCTGCTGGCAGCCGGTAACAGGCTTGCCGACTCAACATCAGTGACGGAGCTGCTCACTGAGTTCCCACACCTGACCCAGCTTGATCTACGGGACAACCCAGTCACTCAAGGGTTCTATGCTCCCGTTCAAGTTTTAGTGACTACGGACAACAAAAGCCATGTCGATCCGTTTGTGTTACCAGATGCCGATCCAGAACGCGACGAGACGTACGCGCGACGACTTGACCAGGCCACCAAGCTTCGGCGCCGGCTTCACCAGGTAGTTTTCGCAGCAAGCTGCAGGCGACTCCGTAAACTTGATGGGCTGGAGCTCAACCGGCATAGCATCATGGCGCGTGACGACCTTCTACAGATCTTGATCTCGGATGGACTTCTCCCGGACTTGGGCGGGATGCAGGATGCAGATACGAAGCAGCAATTGCCACCAGACCAGCGCGAACGGCAACTGCAGAAACATGGAGATGGCGTGAAGGTAGAGGCTCAGGATTCCCTGAGGAGCAGCAGATGGAATGCGGAGGACAGCTTTGCCTGAGAAATCGACGGGCAGGATTCAAGGTGGTATGTCAAATGGTTTTGCATTTAGGAAGGAGTTTGTTCAAGGGATCGGATAAGCAGAGTTGGTTCCTGCGCAAATGACCGGCGTTAGATTTTTCATTGGAAAGGAGTCGGTCACCGTACACCAGGAATGGTTGGTTTAATGAGCTTGGGGCGCAGGGTATATCATCTTCATGAGCATGACACGAATGATTAGACTGGTGGTATTAAGCCAACCAAGGGACTCGTATCTCCTTGCTGCTGAGATCAACCTCGTCGTGAAGCCTAGACATGCCCGCGACCACACAATCGCTACAGTTCGTCAATGTTCTCTGCTCGGCTCTCATCAATTCTTCCAGTATTCGGACATTATCTTGACGGTCAAAATTCAGCCGGATACAGGGTAGATACACCATTTGGCATTGCGTCGATGCGAAACATGATGAAGGGCGCTTGGCCTAGAGATGACCGCTAATATACGCGCGACCATCGGCAAGTCTTCCTGGAACCGTGCTTTGGAAGAAGTGCTCCCAAATGAGAGTGCAGCAAACGCGAGTTGGGCTGGATGCACGAGCCACAAAACGCGCCAGGCTCAGTGCCTCAAAAGGCAATCATCAAATGCCACCGCGACCTGGCGGCCGTAATTCTCAGTAGTGCGTAGTCTGGGCCAGCCCTTGTTCTCTCCAAGGGCAGGATCCAGCGGGCATAGGAATTGAATCGCCCTGTCATGTCCGTGTCTTCAACAGAAGGGAGGCTCCGAGACACAGCTTCTCTATTAGAAGCGAAGGTACTTTGCATTCCGTGCAAAACAGGGGTCGACCCTGGGTACTACTGCAGACTTAGTACCTTAGTATCATAGTACAGGTACCTACAGTAGTCCCTTAAGTGCCGTTGTGCCCACCAGCAACCGCGACACTCCCCACCGTCGCCGAAACAGTGACGGCACAGCGCAGCTTCCACTCCCTTGGATTCTCAAGCTTCCTCCTTTCCATCCCCTCCCTGTAGCAACAGGCGACGCCAGAGAACCATCGCGCCTTTCCTTCACGCTGCCGACATCTCCAACAGCTTCTCACGCTGTGCCACATCTCCTTGCGCCGTCACCCTCTTTCTCTTGTTGCTGTTGGGGGCAACTCCCCGCCATCATCATCACGTCACCAACTCGACTGGTGTAGCAACAGACAACGTCGACCTTCACGATCCGACATGCTGCCCTGCCAAAGCTCACCCACTTACGGACCTCCTCTCTTCGTACTCGGACACTGCGTCAGGGACCAGATATAACAACGTTCAACCACTCGCTGCAGCATTGGTGGCTGCTCGCGCCTCGCTGGGATGGATACCGTGGACGCGTCTGCCGTTACCTCCCAGCCTCTGGAGCGCACAGTCTCCCAGCAAAGCGCCGCCTCCACCAGGTCATACCGTAGTGCGACTGTCCGTGTCTCGAAATCTCGAAAACTTATCAGCCAACCAAGCAGCTCTGCCAGCAGCATAGCCGCCAGCGATAAGTCTCTTACCAGCTTCCCCAGCTTTTCACCCGAAAGCCCTCGTATTGGCCGATTTGGTGGCGAGGGTGGCGACGAGGAAGACGGAGAAAGAGTGCGGACAGCAACCCAGAGAGGACATGATGCAGCGATTAGACGTCACGCAGCTACCTTTGGCGGAATGGGAGCAGCCGGCGGGCGAAACATATCAACTATATTCGACAGCTTGACGGGGCAGCACACCCCGCGCAGTGCTCTGTTTGAGGACGCACCCCTTGCGACCAAGGTGCCCGGCGCACTCCACCGAGCTGATGATGATCATATTCAGCGCCTAGTCGCCAGACATGGTGCTGTTCCCCTGGTGCGGCAGATCGCCGAGGACCTCGCTCAAAGAGACGACCAGATCGCAAATCTTCGAAGAAAAGCTGACGAGCGAGAGCGAGCCTTGAGAAGGATCCTTCGCGAATGTGGTCTTTCCAATTTGGATCTCGAGACGAGACTGCGAGCTGTGGAAGACGAGATGCGATCCAGCGAGGTGGCGAAGCGACGAGTCGACAGTGGCCTGAGCGAACTCATGAGCGATGCGATGCAAGACACAATGGCAACCAGCGCCTACGGTGAAGTTGGTCACAACAACTCAACAATTAGGGCTGGCAACACCTCACTGGGTTACCGCAACGATGACAACAGCATCCAGAGCAGCGGCACGGAAGGACGTGGTACCACAAGAGGGTGGAAAGATTTTATTTGGGGTACCGGAACAGCAAAGAAGAAGCCAAGTAGGGGCAGCAGTGTCAATGACGACTCTATCGACCCGGCGGCCTTGGTCCGATCGCAATCAAGCCTTGAAAGGCGCCCAGGGCTGCAAGAAGACCTCTTCAGCCCACCAGCCGAGCGTTTATCACAACAGAGCAGTAGCCGCGCCTCGAGCATCTACGCTGGCCAGCCACCCGAACGTAAAGGCTCGGCATCGCTTGCAAGTTTGGCTTTGCGGTTGGTGGCGGGCGGCGCTATCAGCGGCCGTGAAGCAGAGTCTAGGGGACGAGCGGCCAGCAACAGTGCCGTCAAAGCAGCCCCTACTAGGGCTGCGTCTGTGGGTGGGCATAAGACCCCTTCGTTGGGGCGTGCTATGTCTGTCGCAGGGGGTCCGAAGTCGTTAATGGCAATGAAGAGGTCAACACCAGCTCCTGTGCCCATTGCTGCGAAGTCTCAGGCCCAGGAAATGTGGGAGACTATGGTTGGGAGCCCAACGCACCCAAACAGCCCTGGCCGACAAGAGAGCTATGGTCCTGTCGAAATGGACGCTATCCGCCCTCCCGAGTCACAGCCACCAACTTTAACGCACATCTACAATAATTACCCTAATCGAGAGTATCTCACAGACAGATTCGGCTTCATCTACGATCAACGGCGCAAGAAGAGACAGAGGGAGGCTGCGCAGATGGCTCGACACGCAAGCAAGGGCAGTCGTACGGAGATGTTGATCAATGGCCGTGCTGGCATCTCCCCAAATATGCTGGATGATCTACCCAGCCCGAAGTACAGTGTTTCAAGCGATGGCCGACCTGAGAGTCCCAATAGTGTCGAAGAGCGAACAGCCGAAGAAGGCCGCCCGAAACGCTGGCAAGATTACCTGAAAATTGCCACCTTCCCTACGGAACTTCTTAGTCACACACCGAGCATGGGAGCTTCCGCGCTCGAGGTAATGGAGGGCTCAGACATACCTACTCCTGAGGAGCCTGCCAGCGATACACCGAAGCCTGCCATTACGAAGACTGAGCTGGGGCTCATCCCACCCGCGAGCGCTGCAACGGCAGTGGTTGACAGCAGCTCGCAGCCTTCAGAAGCAGAGATGCCACCAGACGCTCTCTCCAAAGACGATGTCGAACCCGTGAAGCTTCTTCTTGAGCAGTTGAGTGAGGTCCATGACTCATTGCAAAGAGAGAAGACCGTTCGTTGGAACGACTTCCTGCGCAAAGTACGTGCCGAGCGAAAGCGCGAAGGGGATGCTGCCATTGCAGCAGCCGCAGCAGCCGCGGAAGCTCGCTTCGAACGCCCCGCCATGATCCTGCCCGAGACTCGTGTTGCAGACGGGGAGATGATTGGTATCTCTAATTTAGGCAACAAAGGCAAGGTTGGTCGAGCCAAATGGAATGAGTTCAAAAACCTCGTTCTCGGTGGCATCCCAGTCGCATACAGGGCTAAAGTATGGTCTGAATGCTCAGGCGCTGCTGCGCTGCGTGTCCCTGGCTATTACGACGACCTGGTCTCGCAGAGCGGCGAGGATGATGATGCAGTGGTCGTGAGCCAGATAAAAATGGATATACACCGCACTCTCACGGACAATATCTTCTTCAGGAAGGGCCCTGGAGTGGAGAAGCTAAATGAGGTGCTGCTTGCGTATGCGAGACGGAACAAGGATGTCGGCTATTGCCAGGGCATGAATCTCATCGCAGCGAACTTGCTGCTCATCATGCCCTCCGCCGAGGATGCCTTCTGGATTTTGACGTCCATCATCGAGAACATCCTTCCTCAGGGATACTACGACCATTCGCTCATGTCCTCTCGCGCGGACCAGCAGGTCCTTCGCCAATACGTGGGCACAGTCCTTCCCCGCCTATCTGCTCATCTGGACACCATGTCCATTGAGCTTGAGGCTCTTACTTTTCAGTGGTTCCTCTCAGTCTTCACAGACTGCCTTTGCGCCGAGGCCCTTTTCCGTGTGTGGGACGTTGTGCTCTGCACGAATGACGGCTCAACGTTCCTGTTTCAATTAGCTCTCGCTCTGCTCAAGCTGAACGAAGGGAACCTCCTCCAAAAGACCACTCCAGCCGGTGTTTATACCTACATCAACCATCACATGACCGAGCATGCCATTAGCATCGATGGTCTAATGCAAGCAAGCGAGGGTCTGAGAAAGCTGGTCAAGAGGGAAGACGTCGAGGCGCGGCGGGCCAAGGTGATCCAAGCGGAGCGTGACTTGATGGAGCAGACGGCAAAGGCGAACGAGGAAGTTAGGAAGAACAGGAAGAAAAAGGTTGAGGAGATCGAGGGCGACCGAGATCTTGCGATCGCCGAACCGCGGCCGATTGAAGAGTGAAGAAGGTGTTGGACTTTGCAGGAACCGTGGACATACTGCTACACGCAGGACACAACCGACATGAGTGCATTTTTGGTTCTCTTTGTCATGATTTTCGTTTCTCTGAGCAGGTGTTCGGATTGGGCCGTCGGCCTCAGGTTGGATTACGCACAAGATAGCATGGCCAAGATACCCCGAAGATTCGGCATACACTTATACAGATATCGCAACAAGTCTCAATATGAGTTGACATAATAATAGCAACATCTCATCTCGATGTGCAATTGACCTTCATCATACAAGCAAGTTTGACGCAGCCTCCAATGCCTACAGCTTTGGCTTGCTGGCGTTATCCTTCTGCCACTGCTCATACCAGACTCGGCCAAACTCTTTCCTTTCACTCTCCACGCTCGGCGCCTGCTCAAACCTCCTCTCATCACTCTCCATTTCCGGTCCTTCGAGAACAGCGACCAGATCCTTGTACATCTCCAGCTTGAGCGCGCCGTACACCCCCGTCCTGGGCTTGTCCTTGAGCTGCTTCTTCTCCACGAAGGCGAGGGCGTCTTCCAAGCCTTGGGGCGCCTCTGCGTCTGCGAGACCCGCGGTGACGGCCTCTGCGCCTGTGAAACGGTGGGCCTCGAGGATGAGGGTGCGGAAAGATGTGGGCGGCAGCTTGACGCGGAAGAGGGCGGCCATGGCCGGCTTCAGTGGAGCACCGAAGAGAAGCTCGTTGAGGCAGAGGAAGCCGCGGGATGGGGTGAGGCGGTAGTCATGGGCTGTGGCGAGCATGAGGCCACCGGCGAAGGCATGTCCGTTGATGAGGGCCACAGTGGGCATGGGATAGCTACGGGGATTGTGAGCCTCTTACTCTTAGGATTGTCACATGTACAATGTTGGTTAGTTTCAACCAGGAAACAGGGCATCGTGTCTTACGTCAACAAACGCTTCCAGACCTGGTAGAGAAGAGGCCAGAACCCCTCGGTCTCAACGGCATGTTTGAGATCAAGGCCATTGCTGTAGAACTTGGGAATGCCACTGGTCGTGATGACGACGCCGGGTTTGTGAGGGCCAAACTCAAGCACGTCGAGAGCGGCCAGGAAAGCGCGGCAGAACGGGGTCGTGAGGCGGTTATCGGGAGGTGAGGTGAAGGTCAAGAGATAGACGGCTGGAGAGGGCTCAGTGCAGACGATGGCACCGCCCTGGTGGTCGGTGCAGGGAGGGATGGGAATAGTGAAGAGAGTTGCCATGGTGATGCTTGTTGCGATTCACACAGAGGGGGTCCAGTGAATATTGCAGAGATACGAAAGATATGACGAAGCGAAGATTGATCCTGTGTGAGACTCTTCAGGCTTTTGAGGCAAGCGTTCGGTAAGTCCAGCTGTGGGATGAAGACGGTATGTAAACTACAGAATGGGTCCCGGCCGAGGCATCCCCCAGAATGATGCTACAGTATGCGGGTGTGGGGACGCAAGCTCAATGACAGACACCCTGTCTAACGCCCTTGATGGATGACGGATGGCCTGCTTTGTATGGCAGTACTGTACCGACAGGATAGTCCCGGAAGCCGACAGCTGACAACTCGAGAAGCAGCTGTGATTATGGGTCCCAATGATGCGTGGCCATGAAGCCTAGCGATGCTCAATAGCATGTGACAGCTAACCGACCCCACGATGCGACCCCCCCACCATCCCCCACCAGGACCCACCGAATTGACCCTGAACGCTCCTGAAACTTGGCCCTACGAAACTTGAAGCTCCCACCACCTCAACTCCTTCAGACTGACGACCACAAGCACACACACACACACACATTCCCATCCCCGAGACCAAAGTCCACGATGCCTCCCGTTGACGGTCCTGACGAGGATCCAGATGACACACGCGCCGTCGTCTTCTTCCACCCAGATCTCGGCATTGGAGGCGCAGAGCGTCTGGTCGTTGACGCTGCCGTTGGTCTGAAGTCGCGAGGCTACCGAGTCGTCATCTTCACGAACCACTGCGACCCTTCGCATTGCTTCGATGAGTGTCGCGATGGTACGTACTGTCATCCCCTCTGCCGTGAATACCAGCTTTTTCTACGATCTTCATCCGCTGATTACTTTTGTTGGCAGGAACTCTCGACGTCCGCGTCCGCGGCTCCTGGCTGATCCCCCCCTCGATCCTCTCGCGCCTCACCATCCTCTGCGCCATCCTGCGCCACATCCACCTCCTCCTCTCCGTCTACTTCTCCTCCGAGCTCTCGCGCCTCCGGCCCACCGCCTTCTTCGTCGACCAGCTCTCCGCCGGCCTGCCCCTCATGCAGTACCTCTACCCGAACGTCCCCATCCTCTTCTACTGCCACTTCCCGGACCTGCTGCTCGCCCGCGGCCGCGAGACCTCGGCGCTCAAGAGGGCCTACCGTCTGCCCTTCGACTGGCTCGAGGAGTGGAGCATGGGGTTCGCCCAGGCTGTCGCCGTGAACTCCGAGTTCACGAAGCGCGTCGTGGAGAAGACGTGGCCGGGGCTGACGAGGGTGGTGAGCACCAAGGTCATCTATCCTTGCGTTGACACGGACGAGAAAATCAGCGAGACCTCTCTTCCCGATGAGCTGAGAGACCAAAAGATAATCCTGAGCATCAATCGTTTCGAGAGGAAGAAAGACGTCGGCCTGGCTATCAAGGCCTTTGCTGCGATCCCACCCGAGAAGCGCAAAGATGCCCGCCTCATCATCGCAGGTCAGTTTTTTTTCGACGAACCTCTCTTGTATAGACATCTTGTGCTGACGAAACATTACAGGAGGCTACGATTCTCGCATCGCCGAAAACGTCGAATATCACGCCGAGCTTCAAGACCTCGCCACCTCCCTCTCCCTCACTCACCACACTACCAGCTCTCTCGATGCTGCACCACCACCACCAACGCCCATCCTTTTCCTCCTCTCCGTTCCCTCTCCCCTCAAACAGGCTCTTCTTCTCTCTGCACGCCTTTTGGTCTACACTCCATCCAACGAGCACTTCGGCATAGTGCCTCTGGAAGCCATGCTGTCTTCCACTCCAGTTCTTGCTGCCGACACTGGCGGTCCAGTCGAGACAGTCCTCGACGGCCAGAGTGGGTGGCTGCGCTCCCCCGACAACATCTCGGACTGGACCACTGTCGTGTTGCGCTCCTTGCAGCTTACCTCGGCTCAGGTCGAGGTCATGGGCCAGAAAGGACGTGATCGCGTGAAGCGCATGTTCGGTAGAGAGAAGATGGCTGATAGGCTGGAGGCCACGATGGACGAGATTGTGGAACTGAAGCGGCCGCCCCCGATGATGAATGCCGTCCTCAACTTCCTAGGTATCATGTTAGTTTTTGTTCTTGGCCTAGGCACCGCCAATCTCATGTCTAGGCTACATGGGAAAGCATCGAATTGAGCAGGCTGAAACTTGAAAAGGCAGAACCACAGCGTAGCGAACATAATCATCGCATTTCACCCTCACGGGAAACAAGAGTGGTGTAATATCAAAGTTCCATTGATCATCTCAATCATCACCACACCATCGCTAGCCAAATAGAAACAGGGAAGCTATGCCGCCCAATGCTATTAGACTCCAAGCAAACCTTTCCGTCCAAGGACACGAGCCCATTGACGTGAACCCACAGTAAACCCCGAGAAGCAAATGATTAGGCCGCTTTCCCATGCTGTAAAGGGAAACGACAATAGAGAACACCGTTCGTAATTTCATCCCTTCCCAGGGCCATCTCGAGTTGCTGTGGCACTTCGCCCAGTCCTTGTTATCCAGCCGCACAGTTTAATAGGCTGGCCGTGGTGGAGAGTATGTGAATGATGAGAGTAGATTGAGATCCTCGGTTCGAAAAAAGGTACATTTGAAATAGAGTTCATCACTGAAGTGATCATGAGGTCGTGAGGAGGGTGTTTGGTCGCGCTGGCGAGTGAGTTACGGGCGATGGGGGGCGCGCTGGAAACTCAACAGCCCCCTTCCAGCGTTTCCCCAACTGGCTCGGGCGAAGCACGCGACCTGACTTGCACAATGGAGCTGAATGCAGAAGACACTGCTCGACCAGTTTGTAGAGTCAAGGCTAGGATAGCGCGTGCTGGGTATCGTGTGAAGATGGCGGTGAGACATTTGTTCAACACCAAATCAAGGTTGCAGCCTGGATGGTAGCAGTCGACTGGACTCAAGGTCGCGGCCAAGGGAATAGTGGCTTATTGATCATCCGAAGTTTTCTCAATGCTGACCTTCTTCGCCGTGTCTGTGCTCATGATGCTGATATTGGTGTCTCGTCTCCGTGGCTCAAAGGGGGACGGAGAGTGTGCTGGAGTATATGAGGTCGTCGGCTTCTTCTTGGACTTAGTCATGAGAAGCAGACCGTCATCACTCCCAGAATCATCCTCATCGTCGCCATCGTCACCTTCGACTGATGCAGCACGTGACGCAGTATCAGATGCATGTGATCGATGAGCGCTGGCGAGATGGACTGTCAGCGATCCACTATCCATGGCAGGAGAATTTCTAAACACCTCCTGAATCGGAAAGGTTGGGGGCTCTTTTAGTAGCGCAGGAGGTGTGAGTGAGTCAGTCGTTTCGAGGAGAATACTGGGCTGGCCTTCCACAATCCCCGGGCGCCCAAGAAGCTCAGCTTCCAAATCGGCCGACACCGAGCTTGCACCGCTCAAGAGGGCAGGGAGAGAGGGATCGGAATGAAAAGCGGCCATCGACTCATTTGAGTGCTTGCCCCCTGGCGGCATGATTACTGGGCTTGTCATTTCGCTCGGGCTTGTGAGAGGCGTCCCAATGGCATCCATTGAATCTGTACTTGAAGATTTGGCGGCATTCATGAATTGAGTGCCGGGGAGACCGTCTTGCTGAGCTGCCCAAAGGGTATTTGTCGCAACCGCAGCGCCATTCTCCGAAAGGTTAGCCGAGGCGTCTTGCGTTTGATAGGTCTCGACCTGATGCTTTCGGTATTGATTGGCTTGTGCCTGCGCGGAATTTGCTAAATCGGCAGCAGTCGAGTCACGCAGAGGATGCGCATTACTGGTCTTCTGTGCAGTCTGTGGTCGTTCTCCAGCCGCGGAAGCAAAGTTCGTGTGAATACTGGGATCAGAATGAGGCTGCTGATGCTGGTACGATGCCCCGTAGTCAAATCGTTGCTGTACAAGATGAGGTGGAGAGGCCAGGCCGCCATGACCTTGGGCGCTATTGTCAGGATTGTGTGATTGAACAGGCGTATGAATGCTTCCAGGCGCAGCTGCGGTGTTCAGAGACACTTGTGGTTGAGCTCGCTTGTCGGTGCTGACAAAGAGACCTCGGTCCACGGATTTGGATCTTGACAGGTCGTCTTTTGAAGTTTCAACGTCACGCATCTGCGGCATTGCGTAGCTTGGCATCGCGGGCATCGCGGGTGAGTTAGCGCGGATCTCCCCAAATGGCGTTGTCGGCGTAGTATGGCGGCCTGATGGCGTCCAAAGATGCTGACTGTGACGAGATAGGCGACCAACAGAATATCCATGGCGATGACCAGATGACATGGTTCGAGACGGAATCACCGAATGATCAAATGCAGCGGCAGCAGAACCTGACCGTAAATGTTCACGGGAAATTTCTGAGGCACGGAGGACGGTTGCCAAGGGGTCATAGAATTGATTGGGGGTTTGTGCGCCATCGAGTTGAGTTGAGCCCGTGTTTGTGTCAGTATGCATCAAAGACTCCTGGATTGCCGTTGCAAAATAGTCATCGGATAATATGCTGCGGCGTCGTTCGGTTCGCTGTCCCGGGGTTGTAGGGACGTTGTTAACCATGCTGTCACCGGCGGAACTGGCGGCACTACTGGTAGCTCGCTGGCGTGAACGACTGTCGCCGCGATCTCCAAGAGGATGCATTACTTTGTTCAAGACCTTCCGCGTCATTGTTCGGGCCCTCTCCAGAATAGCAATTGGGACAACGGCATAGGACAGGTCCTTCTCATCGACTTGGATCTTGCGACCTTCCGTAGGTCGGGCCGGATCAGAATCATCGAGCCAACCGATGATATTTGTGATGTCCGAAGTGACCCATGGGTGGCGCTTGATGTCTCTGAGCCGAATCCTCTTTTCAGGATTCTTGATCAGCATCTGCTGTATGAGATTTATGAGGGAGGGGTCCACGTCTTCGTATTCGAGGTCGTTATCATCCCGGTATGGGTCGGAGTTCTGCCGTTTGTAGAGAGAAGACACTGCCGGCGAAGTGGAGGGGTCCACAGGTTTCAATCTGCGGTCAGGGATATATACCTCCTCTGTCGCTATCTTTTTGAACATTTGGTACTCATCGTCAGCGAGGAACGGGATGCGGGCGTAGATCAGACAGTAAAGAGTGACGCCGAGTGACCACACGTCGATCTGTTCCGATATCTTCGGTTGCTCCTGGTCCACATCAGTGTAACACAGTTCAGGTGCGAAGAAGGCCGGCGTGCCGACTGTTTTAGCCAGCTCAAGGTCGTCATCGAAATCCTGGGCTTCTGATTCGGAGACAGTGTCATCGGCATCTCCGTCTCGTATAGGGCGACCAAAGTATGACACGCCGAAGTCTGATATCTTAACACGGTGCTCTTTTGTCCACAGCAAGTTTGCTGGCTTGATGTCGCGATGTACAACGCCTTGATAGTGTAGATATTCCAGCCCAAGCACTGTATCGCGGAAGGTCGATCTCGCTTGTTGGAATGTAAAGCAGGGCACATACGAAAAGTCGTCCACAAAAGCATCGTGAATAACATTAGGGAAGTCGATTGAGGACATGTGTGAGATGATGGAATCTGCCATGCTGGGCGAGCGCCCGCGGTACTCGCCTTCACCAGGCAGTCCGTATGAAGCTGCGTCAAGTCCAACGCTAGAAGCAGCATTGGACCGAAGCGGACCAGGAGTCTCCATGTCATCATCCCAGTCGACATCTTCCTCAAGCTCGAAGGGAGCCTCGTTGATCGACCGGTAAGAATGCGACCGCGTTGGTGCACGGGAAGAGGAGCGGGAACCAGCTAACGACTCTTCGATGGCGAAATCGTCCTGCGAAGCAATGCGCGACTGCTGGCCGTAGCTGCTGGCTTCGTCAGCGGCACCATGCTCCACGCTCCAGTAATCTGAGGCGTCTGGGTAATGCTGAGCCATACGCTCTCTCTTCATCTGCTTGATGCGCTGTCGACGCTCGAGAAGCTGCATGTACTTTTCCTCCTCTGCACTTGGTGGTTCTCCACGCATCTCGCGCTCAATCCTGCGGCGCTCGAACGAACAGATATGAGGCAAGCCCTTCTTGCGCCAGACGATCTCTCCAAGCTCAACATGTTCGAGGACCATATAAATCTTCTTCAATTCTGGATCGTCGATAACCTCCAACAGGGCGACGACATTGGGATGACGTATCTTCTTCAGAATGGCGATTTCCTTCTTGGTCTTATCTTGAGGTGCAAGGCCGCTGAGCTTGCCCAAGCGGCGCTTCTTCGAGAATCTTGGAATAATTTTGATCGCAACGTTGTCGCCAGTCTCTTGATTTCTTGCAAGTTTCACTTTGCCGTGCATTCCACGTCCGATCTCTTCGATGACCTCGTACTGATTGATTGACTTGCGGCCAGTGATGTTGTCGGAGTCGATATTCGCCTTGTGAGTCCTGTGCAAAGCTACAGTTAGTGCGAGGTCGTACAAATCACATCAGTCCAGCCAGGGACTGATCGATGAATCCACAGCGTGGGTTAAGCCAGCTGCGAGGTATACAGAAGGTCATAGTACTTACTCTCGAACACGGTGACTCTGAAGGGGGTGCAAAGAGCCGAGGCCAGACGGGGTTGTGGATTCAGACAGCGACGTGTTCCCAACAGCAGCATTATGACGGATGCCGGTTGGACTGAAAAGACCAGGCGAAGACATTGGAGTGCTTTGAGCGGTCTTAGATGGTAATGAAGGTGCGGGTGGAAGTTGTGTGTGAAGAGGAGTAGTAGATCGTGTTTCCCTTCGATCTCGAAGAGGGCCCTGATCGGGCACTTTGTTCGAGGGGGAATCCATAGTGACAATGTCGACACGAGGCAGCGATAAAAAAAAAGGAAATCGACAAATGGTGCCGGGTTCACGCAGCCTGGCTCAGGCGTTGGTGAACGGCCCTCGTGGGCGATTTATCGCAGCATCATGAGGGATGGATGGTGGGTAGGCGATAGTGGGGGAGATCGAAACGTGGACGGGAAACTTCGACAGGATGCAGTACCGAGGAGAGGGCGATGACTCGTAAAGTGAGGTCGTGTGGTCCGTCGCGTGCGTGAATGCAGTTGCCAAGAGAGAGCAACAGAAGTTAAGGCGGATGAAGATGAAGAGCGCTTTTGTGAAGGCTAGAGGGAAGAAGAAAAGGGAAGAATGAGACAGACAGTGACGGAGGATGACGGGTGCGGGAGACGAGAGAGAGAGTTGTGTGGGCAGCAGCGACGGCGCATGTACTCCGTAGTAGTAACTTAGTAGCGTCAGGTAATGCAGTCAGTTCTGGTGCATGAGGGACAGACTCGTTGAGCTTGCAGGACTCAGCAAAAGAAGAACAACCCCACCAAAGCAATGCAGCAGCGTGGTTCGATTGGTGGAGCGAAGAAGGATAAGCGTTCTCTGGGGCAGGCTTTGATAAAGGATAAGGAGGACAAGATAAGGAGGGTGGTTCTTATTCGAGGCCTAAGAGCATCATGCCTCACGCTAAAGGTACCTGATTTGTAGCCTGAGTCTACTGTGATGCTGCCGCTGTAGGCATGCCTGCCCAGGCCGACAACGCCAACCAAACGCCGATGCGTGGCTCGTTCAGTGAGCAGATGGTCTGTGCGCACCTGGCGCTATGTAAGGCCGGGACCCACAGCCATTGATTGCCAAGGGAGAGCGGTACGGCTGGGTACCTCAACTTAGACTTTACGCCGGAAGAGTACAAACTCAGGCGATGCTATTAGCTCTCATTGCCCATCAGCCGCTGCGATTACCTTAAGCACCACGGAGATCCCGGACAGGCGTCAGCGTCATGGACAACATGCCCGTTCATTCTGACCTTAAGCTACAGCCAAACCGGTCAATTCTATTAAGCAGAGGTCAAACTCCCCACAGAATCCCAGAGAGATGTCAGCTCTACCTTTGGGCATCATCAGGATCAGAGCTCAATTCATTAACCCGATCCTCCTGGGTTCTGACCAACTGAGGAAAGCCACTGTATTGGGCTGACCAGCCCACACCAAGACGCGACTTGCTGCAACTCTCTCAACGTGCAGATGAATGCATCGAGGTGCATTAGCTGCATAGCGCTAATACTGCGATGCCGCTCCGCTTCGCCTCATAGTTCGCCGTCCCGCCTCCAGTGGCTGCTACACTGCAACGCTGCCAGACTGGGGCCCAAAACCTCTGTCTTGGGCCAAGAGGTATTTCAAAACAAGATGTAATGGCAAGAAGAAAACACAATTCTTGGAAGCACGCATATATCGCCCAGGCGCGCCTCATATCATGTTCTCAGTCGCTCATTCAAGGTGGATGCAAGTTGTTTGCCTGCTCCTAACCAGTCTGCACCTGTACTTGCATCGGCCTTGGCATGCAAAACCCAGTCTAGGCTTTGGAGACCTGGACGTTACTGTAGCACTGTCGAATATGAGGGCAATCGTCCTTTTGTCCTGAGACAGGGACTGCACTCAATGCTGCCCAAGTCACGAGTGGCTCCTCCTGGCATCCTTGGAGTATTCTACCCATTGCCTCTGAAGCCAGGTCCTGTTGGGCAAATGCGGTTACGGAACGTCAAGCTTTGCATTCAAAGTCGTCATCACGAGGCATCATGCATTTCCTGCATGCGCAGCCTAGCAAAGAGAAGGACGAAGCCATCGTGACCTTCTCCGAGACCGGTGTCTGTTGGGATCGCTCCTGCAACCTAGGTTCGGTGCAGTTACCTAAGAGATTGCTCACGCGACTCGTACCTGGAAGGAGCTCACCGTGGCCACTGTCTGTCTGACAACGCCTCTTTGTCACACGCGGCAGCTTTCCTCACCCAATCGCCCGTGCCGGCTACCAGTCTGCAAGTGTTAAGGGCGACTGTAGCGCCTTCGAATTCGATGCCAGTTCGGTGGCGCGGTTCGGTGGCTAGGATATTGCGTCGCAAATGCAGTGTCCCATCGTTTAGACTTCGTTGGGCTCCGTCCGTATCTCCCCAATCTCCATTCTCACGAAAACAAACCATGCCTTGCAACAAAGCTCTGGTTTCTGGTTTCTTATGAGAGCAACGGCCAATCCCGGGTTGCGATTTCAGGAACATGCGACACACTTCAGCATTCTCAACCCCCTGCCTCTTTCCTTTTTTCGTCACGTTCCGCGACTGCCGTCCTTTCGCAGCGCTGACGTTCCATCACAGCTGTGCATACACCCATGTCTAGGCCTAGGCCTTGGCCGCGGTCTGTCAAGACATCAACCTGCGTCTTGGTCTAGTCTCCCATGGCCCCTTCACTGGTCGAGCCACTATTGGCGGACCTTGGGTCGATCACAACATAATCGTTCGTACATAAGTCAGGCCCAAAAATATCTTGCCCAAGATATTCGATCCTTCAAGCACTCCTGAGAGCATTCCGAGCGAACAGAATAGAAAGAAGTGAAGACAACAACATCAACAATGTTTTGTGATGAATGGTGGTGTGTGCCAGCTGCAAGGCTAATGGCTAATGGCATATCATAGTTCCCTGCTGGTTGTGATACATTGACTACATTCTCCTGCTGCTCATTGCGGGCGCTCGTGCCGTCTGTCCTGCTTGCTCGCACGTCCGAGGAGCAAATTACTATTCTTGCTTGATAAGAAGCGGCGCCCAGGCCCCAGGCCTGAGTTTGTTGCAAAGATGACGCAGGGCTGCTGTATCAGGATCGGCCGAGTGAAATCCTAGATGCTGAGTGACTTTCTCTCCTACGCACGCACACACACCCATTCATCTCGCACCAAATTTTTCGCTGGTGATGCCGATCGCCCCCAACACAGCAAGCCACAAATCGCGCATGGAACTTTCAACTCCAGGTAAGAGCATCACCACTGTGGCGTGGCCACCATGGCCCAACAGGTTTCATTGAGGCTTTAGGCTGCTTATATGGATTCAATCATAAGAGTACGTCGTCCTAAGCCAGATCTAGATCAAGTCGCGCTGCCAGACTTGCAGAGAAGAAGTACCCAGGGAGCACTTGGAAAGCACACTGACGAATACCTTGGTATCCCTAGTAACCATGGCAGGTATCTGCCCTCTTGAAGTACCCCAGCTCCGCTTCTAGCCTACCGGTACCTGACTTGTAGCATGATGAGATTCTGCAACATGGTCCACTGAGATGCTTCGTGCGCGACTTTCCCCGCGTTCTCTCGGAAGGAAGGGAGCCCATGATACCCCCCAGTCACTTTTGGCGCTTGCTAAAAGCTCGAGCCATTCGAAATACAGGCTTCAGGGATCTTATACTTTGATAGCGACCCAAGTCAGTAATACTTCCTCCTCTCAGGGAAGCGCAGCCATCCTAGCAAGTTCCGATGTGTAAATGCAATTTATACATCATCACTGAGGACTGTAAGACACAGTGCTCTACTGCGAGCAGGATGTTGAAGGTCAGTGCCTCTGACACGAGGTGTTGGTCTGCAAACACTAACCATTCGTGGCTCGTACTGTAGATCGGTATTGCAAAGACCAGTGCACCAACGAGACAAACTATTCTTCCATCGGGGCGACGACGGCGAAGCAGGTTAGCATCCGCCCGCGGGTCCGAGGAAAGCTCATATTCAGGCTAGTTCAGGCTAGTCCTCTCCTGAAAGCCCTTGAGAGGTGTCCCTGATATCTGGCTATCAAGTGTTGGTCAAGCTCTCACGCACTAGTCTGATGGCTGCTTACACATGCAGTACTCCGTACGAAGTACCCAAGTGAGCGAAGGTTCATCTCTTACAGTCCCCCAGTCAGATCGCCTCTTCTACATGATTGAGCAGCCGGACGACCTTGCCATGACATGACCCTCCCTGAGCCGTGCACAGTAGTTCATGGAGCAGGGGTTGCTTCATCTGACATGGTTTCCTGATTGTGAGTTTGGGTGCCGAGGCCACCCGTTCAGCTCTCGCAAAGTGACAGGTCACATTCATCCAACAGCATGTTTGTATTGTCACCCAGCATCACACTGTGCCAGTGGCTGCTTTACCAAAGAAAACGAAACAACGTCCATGTCCCACCTGGAAACCTCTTGACACACCAGAGATAATCCACGGGCAGATGCGGACGTTGAACCACTAGATGACGTCGGCGATGGACCCGATGACAGGATGGGCTCATTGCGACCGATGTTCAGCAGACCAGGACTAACGCCTGCAAACCGAGATCCAAGATCATCTAGTGCCGGACGCTTTGCTCCTCTTGTTGAGGCACTGGCGCCGTCTGGGAAACCAAATGGGTCACGGGCGGACTTCACGCCGCACGGTGGTGTCTGCCAGCCACAAGAACATAGTGGGAAGTTTGAGATCGCAGATTTGTGTGTTGCGGTTGCAAACGCCTTGATGGTCCTGTCGTGTGCAGTGCTTATCTCTAGGCGCCACCAAAGTGATTGAGTGAGTGGCTTTCCCGCCGGCCTAGCCTCTGTTGAGTTCAAGGGAGAGGTCGTCACCAAACCATGTTCTCCGCAATGGACTACCTTTTCGACGCTGCAAGCGGCAATGCAAAACATCGAGTGGGGTGCATGCATAGTCAGTGCTGCCATTGTGCATATTGCACAGACACCAGACACTACGCTCTAGGGACTTCACGATCACAATCATAACGTGGATGAGAGTCATGCCAACTCGATCAAGCTCAAATGCCCAACAACATAACTTGGCTTTGCTCCGCGGACCTGAGATCATCGTGAGATTTCAAAGCCAAATCTACGCTTCTGGGACAGAGTCGCTCGTCCCCGTTACTTGTGCGATGGTGCCGAGACTCGAGCTGAAAAGCTGCGGTGGGCTATCGATCCTCCTCGGAGAAGCGGCCATCACAGCTCAAGCGACGTCTGGGGTTCGTCCACCCCGCATCGTCCTACGTACAGCCTGTCTGTCTGCATGCGTGTGGCGCCTGCTTGCTTCCATCAAACCTCCCCTGCCGCACAAGATGGCCAGGCCCTGCAGCGACGCCATCACCGATCAAGACATGGTGTGTTGTGTCTCGCGGATGTGTGTAGGTTCGTTCGTTTGGTAATTGGTGGCAAGGGGAGCGTGGATCTCAGCTCACTGATTGTTTCCTCGGGATGTGAGACATTTCTCTGTGGCGCTTGTCGCGAGCGTCCATCGCTAAAATGCCAAAGCTGCTTGCATGAGTGTTAGTCCCAAGGCAAAGCCCAGAGACGACTTGAATGTCTCTCTGTCGATGGTAAAACCCAACTTGCAACTGTGCTTCTATCATCTGAACCTTGGGGGAAAAAAACATATCTTCATTCAGGTGACTGAATTAACTCTGAGCCGCCGCTGCCATGATTCGCAGCACGCGTCACTATGATTGGTCTTGTATGCCTCCAGACCCATAGCTCCCGTACCTTGCATTACTTGGCTTTGAACGACGCATAATCACGTAACTCGAGCATCACCATCAGGCGCAGGTCCCATAATGAGTGCATCTCGAACCCTGAGCAGAATTCTCTCCTCACATGTGATGGCATTCGATGGCACGGGTTCATGTGCCTACATACACGTACGCTTATCGGCCAGACTGTATGTTGGGAGTCAACTCACGAACAGGGTTGGATCTAGCCAAGTTACTTCCTGCTTGATTGTCTGCCCAGCCATTGCACGCATGATCGGCGACGGGCAGTGCAACGCTATTCCGGATTTTTCACCTGCACCGGTACTTGAAATGCCCTGTCTTTGCCATCCCTGCTTTGCCGTACAATATGCTTTTTGCAGATAATGCACCTCGAGCCGGCTTGCAGGGTTGTATTACATACAGCAGAAGGGTGGATTCGGGGATGCATGTCTCGCTCGTGGATATCACGGTTCGCTTGCCATATCGTTCGTTCTTGCATATTGCGGAACACGGGAGGCGGGACGCATCACGGCCCGTGCTGGGGAATTAGAGTAATGGAGCTTCTTGAGACCTTTCTTTCGGAACGTGTCGCGTTATGCGGTGTTCACATGTCTGTATCTTGGAACCGCACTGAGGCGAACATCGCCCACACCTCTACGAACGAGTAGGGTCTCATCCCCGACCTGTGACCAATCTTTGAGAGCATCGCTCCACCAGTTCCGTCGATTCAGACATCCGCCCCAGGCTAAGGTGCTCCCATGCCTGTCCACCACTTCAAAGATGAGTATGGGTTGGTCGCAGGAGCCGTGCTCGACTTCGTATTGCGACGTCCTTTCCGGTGGCGAGGTTGTCTGGCTATACGTCCCATGTGATGGTTGTGTCTCGGTAAACTCGTGGTGCCCACCATCTTGTGTATGCTAGCTCTCTGGGCAGGGTTCCATCCGGCCAAGACAGACGGCGAGCGCTCAATGATTTCCTCCGAGCAGAAACCCGCCGCCGGTTGACAGCTAGGTGCCGGGTAAGTTGCCAATATCGAGGTCCAGTGACGAGGTCTCTAGATGTGCTATCTGACGACGCTCGCAATATCTTGGCTGCTGTGAATGGCCTCGAACGCTGAAAAGCCTGATCACCCTTGCGGAAGGATAGTGATCTCACTTGCTGGAGAAATCGGTGCCCAGAACTTGATTGAGCCATGAACCAAGGGAGCTAGCCTCTGACTCTGACATATCAGCGCTCGAAAGCGTTTCTGACCAGTCACGGCACTCCCAAAGATTCGCGTGCACTTGTGATCTGTCAGAACAGTCACCGACCGTAAGCTTGATATCATCGAGCTCGATGTTCTCGATCTTGCCATGGCGCGTATCAAAGAATATCTTGCGCTGAAACAAGAGAGTTAGTGTGTGAAACGAAAGACCTGGCCTTGCACATATCGATGTACGTTGGACTCAGTATTGGGACTCATTTGTCTTACCGATATAGGCGGCGGCAGCACCGTATTCTCGGAGCTGGAGCTGTCGGTGCTGTTGAAGGAAAAGCGAGGAGTCTGACCATAGATCCAAGCCTTGGACTGCAGTTCCTCAACGCCCTTGCTGATCTCGTGCCATGGTAGTTTTCCCGGCCCTCCTGCTCCCCTTTCATCCACGTCGACTTGCAGATGCACATCGAAATCCCCATACATGCGACCAAACTCGAGTGCCACGGCATCCATGAAAGCAGCTGGTTCCAGCCCGACATTCGCCACGGGACTGCGAACACTTGGTGAGCCCAGGGCCGTAATGAAAGGTGCAGCCGGTGATCGCAGAAGAGGGGAGATCTGTGCAAGGTTTGGGCTCTGCAGAAGGCACGTTCCATGATGGAGGGCACGGAAGCGAGTGAGCTTGTAAGCTGAGCCTGAGATCTTCCTGACTTGTGTGGTCTCAGTATCAGCTGAACTCGGCGGAAGGTCCATGACAATGTCGTGTCGTGCGTTCACCCGAGTGTTCCCTTTTCCAAGTGCACTTAACGCGCGCACAACCATCAGGGCATGCTTGTCGCGGTCGAATTCCGCCGGAGGACATATAACACTAAAGTTGACATTGCCCGCATCGTGGAATACCGCACCGCCACCAGAGCGGCGGCGGACGAGGTCGACAGGGCCGTGATGCCAGTTGGTGATAGATGAGGGCTCATCACGAATGCGGGCAAGAAGCGGGAGGTTGACCTCTAGCCAAGGATTTTGATTCCTTCCGATGATCACAGATGGCCGGTTGGTATAGAGAAGAAGAATTCGAGAGTCCGGAGGAGAATGCGTGAGGAGATGGTGCTCGATGGAGAGGTTGATGTATGGGTTTGTAGAAAGGGAGCTGTAGACCTGAAGCTTGTTGAAGGGGTCGCTAATTGAAGATGCTGAGAAAAGCCGACAATAATGCGCTGTGTGGCTTTGTCCAAGGGATGGTCGAGGTGACTCGAGTCGACATCTCGCTGCATGAGATGTGGACGACTTCAGGGGCCTTGGGATGCGGCGAAGGGAGAACATTTTCCACGTGTCACGGAGCCATCAAATGCTCAAGTGGGTTTTCCCTGCAATATCTTGAGACCTAATGGCTGAGTTCGCCGCAATTTAAGACCAATTGGGCAAGTCTGGGGGTTTTCGAGGTATCAAGGCTTATGTTTTGGGTACGTTATGAGGTTCAGATGAAAGATGTCTCAATCTTGCGCGAAGTCGGGGTTGCTCGTTGTGCTGCATTGGCTACCCTATACCAGTCACAGTATCGCGGCACGGTCAGGCAGCTCCTCCAGCATTCACTTAGGCCATGCAGGAACACTTGGCGATTCGAATGGAGCATGACAGTTGAGAGCTTAACTGGAACGGGAAGTGTGTCCCATAGTAGAAATAGCATCGTGGTACGGCATGCTTGGCAAGCCAGATTATGAAGGGAAGCAAACGGGAACAATCGATCTGGCTGCGCAGAGCGGTACTCACAGCCTGATATATCCAACAGGTCAATGGTATCATAATCAACATTTATCAGTACTTCGTCCCGGTGATCCCACGCGAAAAAGCTCACGCTCCCTGCCCTTGATGCCCGAGACTTTCCTCATCATACATGCCCAATACGTCGCTGGGTATATAATCCAACCACCCTGCCATCAAGTCCTGGCCATGAAGCCCTAGTGATCCGATATCAATGTCCTGACTATCGAAAGTGATGGCATCCATGCCGGCCAAACCCCATGTCGAGACTGGATACCCTGTCTGACCGTACACGGCGCTACTCATGTTATGCGCGCCGCTCCCATCTGCCAGCGATCCGCTTGCTGACGATGTACTAAACGCATCGAAACCTGCAGATGGCTGGCTCCCAGGGGTGAAGTTAGGGGGCAAATAAATCTTCGTGCCACTGGAGCTACTGCCATCGTCGCGAAGCCCGTTGTCACTGCCGTCGAACGTCAGAGTATGTTGTTGGCTTGCAAGGCGGTCGTTGCGCGTATTCGAGACGTTCGGTTGAGGAATCGCTGGAGGAAGCATCGATCCTTCGGTCGGGTTTGGCCGAACTGGGTCGTACATCATGTTACCGGGTGAGTAGCCTTTCATATGCCCCGAAGGTTGATGCCCTTGGCTTTGGGTGGACGAATTGCCCCCAGAAAGGTTCTGATACATCAATGTCAGGCTAGAGTTCGGTGAGTTCGCTGTTCCGGCCAGACTCCATGCGATAGGGGGCCCTGTCATCTTTGGAGATGTGGCGTGGCTGTCGAACGGGAATTGACGATCCAAATCGCGAGCACGGTTGACATCTGTACTTTCGTACTCCTCACTTGTAAATGTTTCGACATCCCAAATGCCCTTGGACTTTTGGTCCAGTGCAGTGAGAATATATTTGATGCCACCCCAATAAGTATGGAGATGTTGCAAGGAACTATAGCATCGCTGGTAGTTTTGATTTGCGGCCGAGGCAAGAAGTGAATGTCTTGAGTGTTTCGAGGCGGAGGCACTGCCACCTGTGCCTGACTCCTCCGCTTTTGCAGTCGCAGCATCCGCTCTTGGCTGTGATCCTTCTCGAGAGGGCGCTGTTGATGCGTTGGCACTGGACTCCATGAGGAAAGCACATGCTGCTATATAAATCGGCTGGCTGGTGAAGGGGTTCCCGACAAAGCTGTTGGGATCGATGAGATCCGCGAACGATAGGATATCGCAAATCGTCTTTGCGCTGCTCATGCTGAGCTCACGACTATCGGAAAGGAGCTGCAGCTCGCTTCTCAAATCTCCAAAGGGCGTCATCAGAGTCGGTTGATGTAAGATGATGAAGAGCGCATGGAACCAAAAGTGCAGCAGTATGAATGTCGTTCCTTGTCCTTGGCCTAAATAGGCCTTGAAGTTATTCACGTTGAACTGTAGCCTCGGGTCCCAATTCTTGTATACCCTCGTGAGTTGGTGCTCCAACTTGCGCAGCTTATCCCATTTCTCCTGCGTCAGATCTTGGATATCGTGGATATTATTGAGGACATCGCTGACGCGACCGTAAAGATGAATGATCTCCACAAGCGCTGTAAAAGGAGGCGGCCATTGCGACGACAATCCGACATGAGCCTGTGGATAGCTCAGCTCGAGATCATCTTCTCGAAAGGTCACTGGACGACCAGTCCCAGATGAAATGACGCGGTCTAGGAAGAACACCGACCAAAACGTATCAATCCGCTCTTGTTCAATCTCCCTTTGCTCCTCCAAAGTAAGAGCACCAACCTCGGATTTCTTGAGCTCCGGACTGGAATCCTCGCCATTGGCCCTGCCTCTTTGTCGTGTGTACCATGGATCCTGGGTACCCTGATATCGGATCCCGACGCGTTTCTGCAGGCCGAGGTCGATTGCCATACGGATAGCCAGTCCAAGGTACATCCATAAAGCACTATCTTGGTTGGCTCCAAACCCCTCGTAAGCCATCAAGAGACACGCCTGAACTGCGCCCACAGATGGAGCAGGGAACGTATCAACTGTTGCTGCCTTGGCCCTTTGCGCAAAGACTACGCCCCGTTCCGTCCGCGGCATCTTCTCGTTACCGCCCGTCAAGGCAGGGAGGTCCGAAAACCGAGCTGCTATTGCGCAAACAGCGTCCACAAGGATAGGTTCGACAGTCTTATCCTTGACCATGCGGAGGAACTTGGGCTGTTTCAAGAATGGGTAGTTGCAGCCCACTTGGGTGAAGAAAGTATTGACAAGGCTAATTATGATGGGATGCACTGGGGCTGAATCGTTGACGTCGTAGACTGGTAGGTCTTCCATGAAAACATCGCTCCCAGCTGTTGATCCCCTTTGTATCCCGCTCGGCGTTGAAAGTGGTGAGATACCTGAATGTGAGCCAGAATGGTGTCGATCTCTAACCGAAACCACCATCTGCTTGAAGCCAGGCACGATGGCCGTCGGACCAAAGTAGCGGAAGTACGGCACGCGGTGATTGTGGCTATTGCGGCGAACATTTGGCGACGAAGGGTCGCTATCCGAGATAGACGGTACGCCGCTTCGAGGCATAGCCTGGCGCGGATTCTTAGCAGCTGCCTGGGTATTCGAGCGGTGCGTCTCTGTAGCATCTCGAATAGATTGTGTCTCTCTTCGCCAAGCATCAGGTCCAGGAAGAGGTTCGTTGTTTGCACATCGGAAAGACCTTGCGTCGTGTGCTTTCTCGTGAACCTCCTCGTCACCGTTGTCTGTCTGATTGCCTTCCTCGTGTCCACTTTTTGTATTGGCAGCGTCGGTGTCTTCACGTTTATCCTCAGGATACCCTAAGCACTCATGTCCATTCTTGGTACAAGTTGAGCAAAGCGGACGTTCGCCTGCACATCTCGTCTTCCGCCTGCGGCAAGTCAAACATCTGCAAACATAGCGGATGATCAGCAAAGCCCAGCGTGCAGCTCATACCGTGTACCGAGGAGCCCAGGGGGAGATGATTGGCACTCACGCAGCATTGATTCGTCGCCTTTTGGAGGGTGGCTGGCCCTGATTGTTGACGAAGCGAATCTGCTTTGGGGCAGGAAGGGAATCAGGAAGTCTGCCCGCGTTCGCTCGCGTCCTAATATCGTCTGCGGGGTTGGTGGCCATCGTCGCGCCCACGACATGGCGCACACTATGCAAGACTGTCTTTGACACTAGGTTCTGTAACAAAGTCGACAGAGCTGCTGGTTGCTAGCCTTAGCAGAGGAAGCGAGGCAGAGCTTCTGCAGCTGCGGCCTTTGTGCGCGCTCAGTCAAGACAGACAGTGACTAGCTGGGCCAAGGAGGTTGAGTCAAGCAAGTCTCTCTACATGGTCCCTGCTTCGGCTCGATGCGGATTGCGGCGTCGGGAAGGCCTGTAAGGGTTGCGTTGCGTAGTTTTTTTTTGTGTCCAATGATGACGGGCTGTGGCGTTCCCAGGCGAGCGGGATCGCTTGATTGATTGATTGAGGGGTTCCTCGGTACGGGATGGGTTGTGTGTGGTAGTATGTTGAAGGGAAGCTTTCAATGGTCCGAAGAATCTGGGGTACGAACGCCACTTAAAGCTCTGGTCCCTGAGACTGGGACGAGTCCAAGCATTTTAGTTTCGTCCGTACTCGGGGTCACTTGGGGACTCCCTGCACTGAGACGGCATAGTGTCGATCATTTTCATAATAACGCAACATGCTCACTAAACGACGAATATTAATTTCAATTCTTGAACCCCTGGTCACAACATACTTGTTCATACGCAACAGTACATGCATGTGAAAGTGAAAAAGGACGGGCTTAGGACATTATATCGAAGGGAAATTAAACTTCACTACGAGGCACGGCAAAAAAAAAAAAAAAAACATCTCTGGCCGTTGATGTACGCGCTCCTTAGTCGGAATCACATCCCTTGCCAGTTCGCCAGGATATCACCAGAGACCATATACATGTTCGAACCCCATGAAACGCCAGATGCGAATGTAAACTCAACCAGCATCATCCGAAAACAATAGTCATCCCCATATCCTCGCTCACTCGACGCCATAAATCGCCACCTCGTGATCCATCCAGGATCGATGCCATGTCCCCTTGTGACAGATCTTTTTGCCGCCTTTCTGCTTGGTCTGCCCGCCGCCAGACCTCCTGCACAATATTCCAGGCTCTGTCGATGTTGGTCATGCCCTGACGCCGATCGATGGCCACGAAGGCCTGTCGAGCGAGGTCGCGGTCGCTCAAGCTCGTGGCCTCACAGGCTGCTACAAACAATGGCCAAAGCAGCGCACCCATGGGCCCTTCGTTGCTCACGGTTCCAACACAGTGCGTAAGGCTGACGTGCGCGTGCCGCTGGACCATCGCGTGGTTTCGCGGATAGTCGTGAATGGTCCTGTACAGGTAGACAAATGCAGAATGACGATAGGCGAGCGCGTTATTCAGGATGCTCTGCAGGCGTCCGCGCTCAACACCCTCCTCTGCCGTCAGCTCATTCGGGTCTCGAGCTAGGACACTGTCCGGTGGTAGCACAGGTTGCCATTGCTTGAGCGCTACTTGTATAGCCGACGCGCTTGACTCAAACTCTGTCCGCAATGAAGATATTTTGCCAATGTCACCTCGTGATTCAGCTGTCTCCAGCTGGTCTTTGAGGCCACGGAGGTTTGAGAGTCGATGAATGATGGGCCAGAGACTGGTAGCCATGCCAAGAAGTGCGTCCACGCTGCCCACCGGAGACGTTGCGCCTCTAGAATCGAGAGGCGGGAATGGAGCAAGAGCGCCGCTGCCTGGAGGCGCTGACAATGGGGCTGTGCCAAATGATAGAGCCGTAATAACGTCGTAGAAACGAAAAGCCTGATTGCGGTTAGCGGTGGCTCTTCAGTTGGCTTTCCAATTACTTTACTCACGCGTTCCAAGAAACTCGTCGTTGGGTCAGTACGAGTCTTGCTATTGCTCATGATAGTCATAGCTCCCTTCAAGTGACCATCGACGATATTCGAACGGCCTTGTTGAACGAGCTGCGAAGGCGTAAGTAATGAAGCACAGAGCGGCGGGATGTGATTTATGTAGACTCACCACCTCGTAATAGACCAGGAGCATGATTGCTGCCAGGAGCTCGTTGCGGTTGACATCGCCACCTTGTTCAATGAGTCTTGCAAGACCTTGAATAGCTTGGTTGTGGAAATACACGCTCTTTTCTGCATTCTGAACGCCTCTGTATTCCAGATGTGCGCTCGCCAAGGCGTATATCGCGTCCATGACTGCGGGACTGCTCTGTGAAAGAGGCAGGACAAGCTGCTGGAAAGGGTTGCCTTTCTCTTCACGAAATACAATCAAATGCGAGAGGACATTGCAGAAGTGGTCAACAAGAGCACGCCGATTTGTGCGCTGAGAAAACTCTTCGAATGCTGGAGCGCAAAACTCGAGGTGTGGTGATGGGATCGAGACTGGTGCTATCAGGGCAAGAGACGGATTATATGACGTATGGGGCGTGACAAAGGATTCGCGCCGAATGACCTCCTCGACATCATCATCACCAGCCGATGGTGATCCAAGGCCTGATAGATCGAAACTTGAAGAATCGATGGCACTGAGGGTTGGCATTCCCGCGTTGCTCCAGCCGAATGTAGCATCAAACGTTCCGTCACAGCTTCTTGCGGATAACGGCCCTGTGCTTGCTATGTCACTGCCATCAATCGAGACGATATCGAAGGAGTCATGTATGTTCTCGCGTCGCTGCTGCTGCCATTGGTGGAGTGTAATACCGGGAGAGATGGGAGATTGGATGGCATGATCACCGTCTTCGGTCGCCAAGTCAGATGTATCGAGGGAGAGGCTGTTGGTAGCATCGCGTTTGCGACGTTGTCGAGGTCTGACAGGCTCATAAGAGCAGTCCTGTCCTCGTTCAACGCATCGAGCACAGGATGGTCTGGTTTCATCGCATTTCTTTTTCTAAGGGCAGGTGTTAGGATGAAAAGCTGGCGACTTCGTTGCTCCCGCAATGGCACGTACCTTTTCCTTGCAATAGCTGCAGCCTGTACGGAATGAAAATGTCAATACGGCTTTGCTTTCACGGATTCCTCAAGTCGAGCCCATTCTCAACCATATGGCCAACTTACCGGCTCGAGACCGCTTCTTCGGCACCTTCGGCGGCGCAAGTCTCGTGTATAGAAGCATCGTATCAGAGTTGAATGGAGCAGGTCAGAAAGTCATGATCCGCAGAATGAGCGGAAAAGAGTAAATTGGTGGGCGTGACTGTCAAGCTGGGGTGGTCTGAGTCTGGGGTAATGGGAAGAGCCCCTCACCGACCCATGGGCCAGTTAGCGGCGAGTCGGCTGCCCAAGGAGACCAAGTAAATTGGACCCGTGCGCGAGAAACGAGTCGCTCGTCAGGTGAGTGACCAATGTGTACCGGAGGTCACGACCACAACTGTAGTAGCCAGGCCCAGTATGTGTGCACTTTGGTCGAAGTGCTTGGTGCAGGCGCGGTCGATAATCCACTTGAGATCACAGGATGTGACGTACAACAGGGACTGGACCACCTGTTCTAAGCTGTTATTGACTTGGCGGACCCAAGACCGAAGCGGGAATCTCAGCGACGCACCGAGGAGGGTGCCGTCGGCAAGTCGAATCGTGCTCGGCCTCAGTTGCAGAGTCCCCCTAGGTAGGAATGAGGAAGGCCGAAGGGTGGGCGAGTACTTTGCAGGGGGGCGGCTGATTGGAGGGATTCCACGGCCTCGGCAGAGCGGCGTTGAGGATATTGTACGGTGATGCTTTGAGTGAAACCTGAGAATCGAACTGTGCTGGATCCAAGGGATAGTTGAGGTTGGGATGAAAGATTCCAAATGGGCAAAGGGAAGCGACGTCTAGATTGAAATACGGCGAAAGAAAAGAACATCCCAGAAGCGGAGATCACAGGGAGCCGGTATGGGCCGTGAACGTGAAAGCGAAGCGCGGGGGGGAATAAGAGGGCAGTGATCTGAGGAGGGTGTCGGATGGGGAAGAAAGGTAGAAGATCAGGATGCTTCCATTCGACCAGGGTCTGGGGGCTGATCTGATGAGGGGGTTGCAGTAAACTGTTCGTCTGCTGCTAACCCCAATTCGCTGTCACATACAGGACTTTACGAAGATGTTTACCCCATTATCCGACCCCATCATCTGAGTGGAGTTGTGCGTACAGTATGTAGCTAATGGTGTTGACTTAGGCCACTCACGGCTAAGGCCGGACCGCCGGTGTCATCGTCGACTGCGACCTCGTGGTTTTACCGAGACCTATGGAGGATTTTGCATTCGCGCGACAAGATGTGTGAAGGCCGCATTTTCCTCGCACTGGTACTGTAGCGGTGCTGGTGCTTGTGTGTGTGATTGTCCTCGCTCCACATCGAGACTATTTATATGCCACGCTCGTGCTCCATGCAGCAATAACCTGGTCGAGAGGCCCTTGTCAGCAAGAACAATCCCATCCTGGGCGAACAACAAACCCGAGCTCACAAACTTAGCACACCGCAAAACTGGCCAGCTATGTACCCCAGACGAGGCAAACCTTGGAGCCAGGCTACTGGCTTTCCTGCATGAGTCTGTAAGGGAAGACTGCGTGAACTTCCTTGATCGGTGCAGCGTGGCGGGGACTGAGTTCTGACTGTTGGAGGATGGTGACCTTGGGGACGGGGCTAGAGGAGAATCCTGAGCTTCTGATTCATCCGCTTATAGAGGGCGCGCCAAAGCTTGTGGCGTTCGTCGCTCTTTGTGGGGAAGGAGGGGCGTCACGAACAAGCTGCAAGGCAAAGCACAACATGGTTCTTTTTCGACTGTGAAGCGTGGAATTTCCACTAGCCACATCTGAGACGTTTCGACCGAGATGGCAGTGGTTGTCGATGAAGTTTCTTGGGTTCGAAACTGGCGATGGGTAGATCAATGCCCCTGCAAAGTCGGCACCTCAGGCATCGATGGCTGCCTGGCAGGGAAGCGCACCCACAGACTCTATGACAGCATAGGGCCCCTTGATAGACCTGGACCTCGTCCTATTACTCCCCATGTCCGATTGCCAGGGCTATGGTTACATGAGTATGACTGTCAAAATGAAAGGAGCACAGCACAGTTCGCCTGTCCATCTATTCGAGGCCCGAGAACGCAGCTCAGCAAACATACGGTCTGTGGCTGGCTGAGGCTTGTCACGTAGCGACGGCCGATCGCTGTGGTCAGACACGTGGAAGAATAGGAAACCTTTTTATGATTCACAGGCTTGCATGGAAGCATCTGAACCTTCCATGAGGAGAGAGTCTCTCACTGAGGGTGGCAGATGTTGCCAGACCCTGGTCGGTGGATTCTTGCGTGTTGGCTCGTCATGTCGGTTTCAGTGTGGCGAAGATCAATACCCGACTCGTACGCTTGCGCTCAGGACCTCGTCCCTGGTATGTACATACAGCTGTCATCCCATCGCCCTGATTCCCCATGGGGAGGACGCCCGTAAGTGTTGCACCCCGAGCCTTTGACAGCTTGGCGACACGTTACTGATGTAGTCCTGATTCTCCCAGAATACACGATTCGATTGCTTGACTCCCGCTTTGCCGACCTTAACCGGCATACCTTTCGGCATTCAGCACACACTCGAAAGCTGTGGGTGCCGATGAACAACCAGTGATACTGCTAAGCGACATTCCAAACACCGTTCCTGACATCCCTGGATTCTGTTCTGCAGTTGAACGATGGGAGACTTTGATGCTGGATCCGGATTGAACCCCCTCACATTGTCAGTTTTCCTGTTCCATTCATAACACACTCCCTTGGGGCCATGTGGCTCGTGTTTGAATCACCAAGATGTCATAACCTTTCGAGAGCTGAAAGATCTACTAGATTATTACGTAGCAATTTGCTATGCCCAAAGCCGGTATCCAATTCACGTGTCAGCCAGTGCTATCGTGCTTGTCCGTTTTCGCAGACCGCCCGGCCCTTGCCAGCAGGAGTCCTCGACACATCTGGTCTCACCGACATCTTTTCCGCTCCCAATTTTCCTCTCAGTTAGTTCGATCCAGTGTGATCCGCACCACCGTGCGTTCCCTTTCCGATTTCGATCCCTGGGTTCCATTTACACCGTTCGAAGTCAGTCTACCCTAGAAGCAGGGTAACGAACATTGCGGCTCTGAGTTACCATCAATTTGGACCACAAAGCCAGGGGTGAACACCTTTTGACAAGTTCATCGAGCGAATTAGGCAAACCTATCCGCCGTGATGGACACGGGCAGAAGTGGATGGCATTGGGTCGATTTGTTCGTCTGCCGAAGTCCACTAACACTGAGGTACCTGAATGCTGCTACATGCTGGGTTCGCACAAATTTGTGAGAGAGAGCTTCTTTGCTGATTTCCATTGGGCCATGTTCATCCTCGTTGACGACGCGTAACTATGACCAAGATGCGTTTCGACGTGCCGAAATCTTCGATTCACCAATTTGTCGCGTGGGTTTCCACTCACTGACACTCTCGCCAAGTCTCGTCAAGCCTTTGTGGTTTGGACGCCCAGTTTGGCCCAAACCCTCGGGCTGCACAGAAGCACCTGCAGGAAGGGACCACATGACGGGGCGAAACCCTGATAATCATCACTTATGCGAAAGTCTCGACTCAGTATCAACCAAGCACCCACGATTGAGACAAGTGTCTGCTCAAGCCCGCGGGTCGCATTATCAAGACCAAGTGTCAACCTGCGTGGAAGCTACCTGTGGTGCGATGTAGGCACTTGAAGGGCCGGACAACGGAAGGTCTGGCGTGGTCAGGAAGGGTCTGCTAATGATGCCTGCCGGGAGTGACTGAGCATGTATGATGCGATTGGTAGTCTGAAGGAGCCCGGATAGCAAGCGACTTCGCAAGACTGACCCATCGGCCTCTGTCCAAGAATCCTCCACATGCCACGACATGATCCCCTCACAAGGTGACTATCGGCGTGATCGAGCCCAAATCAGTAAGCTTGAGACACACCTCTGCGACCTCGCTTACCATTGATTACAGGCTGCAGTTGTCTACCAAGCATGAGGGTGGGATACGTTGGGGGCATGAAGAGAACATAACCAATCATGCAGCAGGTACGTTGCATCGAGGCTCTGCTCCGATACGGGCGAGCGGCGATCGCATATGCAGAAGCTCAGAATCCCATTCAGCTTTGGCCGGAACCCCCGCTGCTCTTTTGCAGTGTCCAAAAAGCTCACGCGGCAGCCGCATATCAGGCTCGCACATATGCTGTCGCACCGATGGGGACCCTGTTGTGTTGACACTTCTCAACCTTTGGGCATCTCGACGGGTTGCCTCTTGACGAAAGAAATGGTTCACTTGATGAACTCTGCCCTCGTCAGCCAGCACATTCTCACCTCACTATAACTACCAAGGGCGCATTTGCTGGCAGTATTGCCTCAACCAAACTTGCTGACATTCAGTCACCGCGCATAAGCTGAGGCCCTCCGACAAACGGAAAGGTTTTGTGGGCTTTGGCGCGATTCCTCGACAAATACGTCTCAAGTCATCCGTGCGACAGGATACAAGGATTGACGCGTTCAGACTCAGGCGACAAGCACGGTCACGTAGCTGCTACATGACAAATGACAAGCGGGAGAGAGAAGAACGATCGACGGGCAGTTGAACCACAATCATGGGAAGTATAGGGAGTCTATCATGGCCCGCCGCCCTGATGCTTGCCCTGGGCACATCTGTTGCAGTTTCCATCGACGTTAGGAACCTTGACCGGGGTCAAGAAATGGCAGAAGATTGCAGAAGAGCGCGGACTACAGCACCAGCAGTGCTGAATGCTCGAAACACCGATAAACTTTGCGGGACTGGACTCCGGATGTGTCCTTCGAGTGTGTCTGGTGGTTGCTGCCCAGATGCCTTCTCATGCGGTACCGATAGTTGCTATGCTACCTCGCGAGCACCGTCAACTTGTGGCACATTGGTTGGTTGGCACGCTTGCGATGCTGTTCATGGAGGTATGTCTTGGAGGACGGAACTCCACAAAGATTCCCAACGCACTGCCGCTCGTTGCAAGTGACGGTCACTGTGTTCTTGAAGTCAACTGACACAGGTTCAGGGAGCTGCTGCCCTGATGGCTGGGAATGTGATACTGCCGATAGATGTGTGCCACCATCTCGCTCAGCATACACATTCGGCTGCCCTGTGAACCACTACCTTTGCACATCCTCCCAAGATTATGGGTGCTGCCCCACTGAGATGGCATGTGGCATGAACCGATGCTATTCGACTGCAGCAACGACCATCACGAATGTAATCGATTTCACAACGACCCGGGACGGGGAAAGAACAGTGATTCAGTCGACATCGATTACAGTCAGGTCCCCAACACTCCCGACCGCTGTCGCAACTGTGAATATGAATGAACAAGATGATCAAGCCGTGTTCAAGTACTTCCCATCAGCGGTGGCGAAAGTCTCCCCCACAACAGAGCCGGAAGATGATAATACAGAGGGAGGCGATAGCAGCAGCGGCTTGACCAAGGCTCAGCTAGGAGGTATTGTCGCTGGTGCCGTGATATTCCTCGTCATCATCCTCCTGGTGGCTTTCTTTATCATTCGCAAGCTGAACGCGGCCGTTGCTGTCCTCAAGAATAACACAGGCTCGAAACAGTCGAATGGTACAAAACCGCAGCCGGCGATGCGACAGTTCGGGCCGACAGACTCAGAAATTGACGCACTCAGCATCGATCCTCTCATGATGTCTCCTCAGCCGTCGATGATGCGCCACGATTCATCAGATCCCCGTTATCAGTTTGGTCAAAGCATTCATGCGCCTGGTTCTACAGACCCAACACCGAGTAGCCTCGCTGGCGGCTACCATCAAGTCACTCCCGTCCACAGCAGGCATGCAAGTCTCGACGTAGCAGGTAACGTCATCGGCTATTTTGATCCAGGACCCAGCAGACCTGTGAGGACGAGTCAGGGCTCGGGCACCACGCCGCAGAACGACAGGGTCAGCACAGATTCACAACAGATCGCGTCATACATGCGCGTCAGGAATTGGAGCAATGGATCTGATCTCCTGGACGATGTTTTTGCTCAAGCTGACAGCAATGGTGTTCTCGTGAGTGAGCTCGACGGTACGCCTTGTATTGCGGAATTGGCTGGATCTCAGGGCTCAGTCTCGCCGATGGACGATCGGCGAAGATCGAGCGGCAGCGGCAGCGGCACCGGTGTAGTGGCGAAATTATCACATCATAGAAGAAGGAGCGAGGCAAGCTCTACCTCACGTGCGGAAGGGACACCGCCGCCGAGTATGTTGGGAGTCGTGAGTGAAGAGATCCACGGTTTTCATGGTCTTCCAGATCGTATGGCTGGCCAAACTGCTCATCTTCCAGCTACCAGAGCAGAGGAAATCTGGGGCAGTGAAAATGAGTCGAGCGATGGCACAGAGAGGGAGAGATGACTTATACCAGGTGTTTCGACCGGAAGTGTCGATGCAGGACATGCCGTTCAGGTCAGCAATTCAGGCTCAGCATGCATGTGAGGACTGTCTCTGCAGGATTGGGTACTTGAGGAGTATGATACCGTTTGATGCTCGCAGGAGTTCGGACGTTGTGGTTGAGTCAAGTAGTTCATCTGGTTTGAGGCAGAGCTCTGACGGGATGGGTGAAGTGTATACCTGGCACACATTCTGGGGTATCGTGAGGAGATGCACAATATTTGTATCTCAAAGGCAGCAAACGAGAACTGCAAACTCCGAATGATCCATCAACAAGACTCGCAGATCACAACGATGTCCGATCTTGTTCTACAACTCTGAGGTGGAATTCCTCTCCTTCCCACAGTTCAGAGGACATTGAACTCACAACCATGGCTATCTGCTGTACCGTGTACGGATTCGCAAACATCACGACCGGCTCCTTGCTAGACTTGAAGGACGGTGCAGTGCTCTCTACGTCGGATAGTCACGTCCTTCTACCCGGATCTGGTGCCTGACGTCGTCGGAGAGTCTCGGACGAGCGGTCGATACGAGAGGATGTATAGCCTAGCGAGATCTGTGCGGGGAAAGCAATGTCAATGGAAATGCGGAGGCAAGAGGGTCCATTTCCAATGTCGTGGTCAGAAGAGCCGCCAAGTTAGCCAACCATCATTGGCCCGCAAGTTACATGCTGCAAAAAACAATGCCACGGTAGCTGTTTAAACAGCCGGCTGGAGGCATCGGACAGGATCCGCCTTGGGCTTCGATCCCCCATATCCCGCCCCCCGGTGGGAGATAGATATAGGCAAACAGAAAAAGAGAAAGGCGGAGACAGAATGCGGAGAAACAGGACCCAACGAGATGATGGTTGGGTGTATGCTTAGAACAGGCAAAGGGAGGACCGGACCAGGGCCAGCCATGGGAATTCATCCGGTACATGGAGCCTGCGGGGAAAGCTGAGCACTTGCAGTCAAGAGGATGGCGAAAGAAGTCGATGCCGCGAGGACAACAACACCGGCAAAATACAACAGGAGAGCTTCTGAGGGGGTGTCCAAAAATGGGAACAGGGCAGCAATTGTGCCGAACAGAAGTTGCGCGAAGCGAAATGCCTGATCGGCAAAGAGAAATGGTGCAGGCAATGGACGGAGAGACGAACATGGACAACGCCCAGCGAGCGTTGGGAATAGTTGCTGTCTGATGCAAGCTACGGACGATTCTACATCAGTAAAGGAACAGAGGCTCTCAATCGGGACGTGGTTCCTTACGACGCTGCGGCATGACGGGTTGAGATTCGAGCTCGGAGACGCAGGTGGGAGCCAATACCAAGCCTCAATTGATGATCAGGAGCTTTGCAGCGACATGCAATTCTTCTGTGACGCGCCCACCCTTCGATGTATCCGTTCCGGTCAGTGCAACCTTGGGGGGTAGCTGCAGGAAAGGGTAGATAGAGCAAGACCAGGAACGCATCGCTCCGGGCGGTCGGATGAACGAATTGGGATGGAATGGATAACATGAACTGTACTATCTCTCTCGGTGAGACTGCCATGGCCCTTCAGTTCTTCGAGGTCCAGGCCACGGGCTGAGTTGATGAAGGGGCCAGCGGAGGTGAGGACGCTGGCTTGCTGACAAGGGCACAGGACTGGGGCGCAGCAGACAAGCATTCGCGGATGTCGGTTCGGCTGGCCGGGAAGGGCATCTTGCAGTACACACAAGGTCATCGAGTATGTCAAAGGGACCGAAGTCTTGTAACGGGTTCCAAGATGTTGAATGGAGTGAGTGAGTGAGTGAGCGAGTGCTCCAAGGACAAGAGAACGGGGCAGTTCTCGTGAACAGAGCTGAACAGGCTCTCCGGATCGGCTGGGCTGGCCGAGAAACAATGGCTTGAATTCAAGCTAAGATTGAAGCTTCAATGGGAAGAGGGGGGTCTTCTCCATGTGAAGGTTTGCGCAGGAATGGGCGGTGTTCAATTCGAGCACCACCGGCACCCTTTGATCAGGATTCACCCACGTGCCTCGAGGCTGACAATACGTGGGATTACTACTCCCTCATTGATACAGCAGGCATGAAAAGAGAGGCTCCATCACCACAAAATATGCATCAACAGCTCACGATGCCGGATCCTACGACGCTGAGGCGAGATGCGGGCAAGGAACGTGCTCGCTCACCCATCCCTCTCAACCACGTGCCGGCGAACAAGCCTCTTGTCGCGTGCCAAGCAAACAAGCAAACAATGGCTCAGAACAACGCCCCTGTTCATTCGGAGGACCTTCTTCCCAGCCTGCCTCATCGGGCAAGGGCTGAAGAGCAATGGGGCCCGCCCATTGACGGTGCGAGCGAAAGGGATTGGCAGAAGAGAGACCAGCCTTCCTCTCTTAACCTTTTCTACTTTAATACGTACCTACTGTACCTTAGCCAGCGACAGGGTCGGCGCGGGTACTTTTTGTCAATTGATCTCCCAAGGGGGGGCTGGCGACATTTCCACGATAGGATGGTCGTGGGGAAACAAACGACCAATGGAGCAGGTGGATGAAGCTCTCCAGCAGGCAATCTTGCTTGTCAATTGGGAATAGGACCACAGTTGCTCTCGGTGACGCTTTCTGCTCAGCCTGCAGAGAGGGTTCATGCTATTCAGCTGCACCTCTTAAAACTGACGGCAAATTTGACTTGATCGCAAGGGCCAATGCTGCCTTTCGCATGGAGGAGTCGACCCTCTCTCTCTCTGTGGGAGCGACCGTTGAGAATCAATCGCTGACTGCGCCTTCTACTAGACTAAGTGACCCTGGTCCATGTCAGAGTCATAGAAGAGACTGACTAGGTACAAGGTTCGCTCAGTGGTACTTCCAGAACATCCTGGCTCGTAGCTTCAATTGATGCTTATCAGCCCTCTGCACGTCGCCACTGGGGGTCCTCATTGAACTCGAATTCAGCGCATTCACGCCCTGATTCATGGTCTCTGTTCGCTGTCATGCACTGGACGCTCGAGGAACGCCAGGGGAAGTCAATGGCTGCGATAGAAAAACCCTTACTTTCAGAACATGCCTGCTTTCCATTTCACCCGTAAGCCGCCGCTTTAATTAGCATCTTGGCCGCAGCACGGATGACAATGACAGCATTCTTGAGGGAATCCGGCTCAACATGCGAGCTTGTGTCCCTGGGTTACCGGCTGAATAGGGTCTCGGCGCCTTTTCGCACTGCAGCAATCTACTTACTGTGTGTGTGTAGGTATGTCGCCACGGCGAGAAACGGAGCCGACACTTTAGAATGATCTCCATGCGAGAAACAAGGCAAGCGAAAGCCAGGAGGGTACATACTGCAGTCTATGATCACTGGCGTCCTGGCCCCCAAGCTTCATCAGGGAAACGAACAAAAGAACGGGGATGGAAAAACGCCACCAGCGCTGAGCTACCCTCCGCGAAATCTTGGCTGCTCTCTCGGGCCTAGTTCACTGTTACTTTGATCATTGACCGATCTCTGTTCACGGCCCGGAACAGCGCGTTGTTCATCGTCAAGGAGGACACCGCGACAACAAGATCCGTTAGAGACCGAGATCAGAACCGAGATCAAATGAACTTTTTCCCCCCTTTTTTCAAGTATCAGCGACTGTCTCAAGGCTCGCTCGGCTCACTGCTTCCAGATCGGCACAAGTCTGACTGCCCCCCAGCTCGGTCTCGATTAAGAACCCGCAGCTTAAAGGTAACCTTGAAAGTCTGTTCTACAGATCGTTCCCCGCCCTTTTGCAAGATGCGCAACTGCGACGCTGTGCCTCCCGTGCATTGCTCGATCGAGGATGGGTGGCATCTAACGTTATGTATTTCTTCTTCCATGTACTCTTGTACGTGCACGCTGGAGAGCTGGGTTCGCCTCTTGTCACTAGAGTCTTCCGGGCAGGCAAGCAAACGGCGATTTGCAGTTCCTGGGGCAAAAGGTGCACAGACTAACTTACCAACGCACTCGAGTGAGCTGCAGGAATCGCTTGCACCCGAGGGGGGCGTGCGTGTCGTATTGATGCATGTCCCTTGCTGTACTGTACAGTACAGTGCAGTACCTGGCTGGCCGCATTTCTGCCAATCAAGCAGCCCCGGGCATTGCAATATAGCGGTTTGTATCTGGCTGTTTTCCTTGAGCAGGCAATTCTTCCAGGGCTCCTTCATCAGCGTCTTCTTCTCCTGGATTCACGGCTGGACTGCGCCATACGATACGTGGTGGTGGTGTCGTGCTCAATTCGACCCTGCAAACCACTTCGTCCTCCGCGATGCTTCCCACCTCTCTCAGATCCAAATCTCAATGCCTCCCCCCCCCTTTGGCAAGAGGAGAGCCTGAAAAGAAAAGAGACTCCAAAAATGATCTCCTCTGCCCACGTTTTCTCGTCGAGCGGAGAACACCCCTCCAATGGCAAACCAATCAACCAGCGTACAGGGGCCCTTGTTTGCGCCCACGAGCGACAAGACCCGAGGAGGAAGAAAGCAGCAGGTCAGACAGACACAACCTTGCCAGCCTTTCTGCAAATCTGAGTTGTAGATACTGTATTTGCACGGCTGTCGTGCTTATCATATACAGTACAGATGGACAAACAGCTGTCAAGGCTGGCCGAGTCGAATCAGTGTCGAAGCCACATAAAGCCAGGTCAGGACACTAACACCGACGGACCGGGGTACCAGGGGGGAGAGCTGGTCATTCCTCTCCTCTTCGCCCATCTTCTCTTTCTCTCTCTCCTTCGATAATCAATACCTATGCACCGAGGACCTTCGTTTTGGCTGCCCACCCACACTGCAGCCTCCCCATCGACTCTTTTGCCTCGCCGCTTAGACAAAAGAACGCTCAATCCCCGCCTATCACAAGCCGCGCCGACCGCATGAGGCAGGTCAAGGGTGTTCCGCCCGGGATCCACGCTTTGTCCAGGTCTTTTCTCTTGACTTTAACCCCCCCGGCTCCTCGCTTGTCCCTACTTGGCCATGGGTTCCACGGCCGGAGGGCGACCGGGGTGAGGGCCAGCATTTCATTCTCTCGGCTGCGTGTCCCGACTGGACTCGAACCCTTGGTGACTGTGGCCGATACCTTGTACTGAGGGCGGGAGGTTACCGTACTCGAGTCCATGCGCTGAGCGACGTAGAGTCCAGTAGGTACAGTAGCTAGACTGGCTTGCCACGGGCCTGTGCAAGGAACACTTCAGTTCGCGAGGCACATCGTCTACCACACCACACACACCACACGCGCACACACAAGTACACACCTCCCCTGGTCCCCGTACCTTATCCAGTATTATCCTCGACTTCCGCGATCCGCCATCCGCTGCCTGGTCTCCTCTCTCGCCTGCTTGGCAGATGCCCCAGTAGAGCAGGTGAGGAAAGCTGGCTTGGCTGGTGGTGCAGTCGTTCCCCTCAAGGGCGAGATCATACCGATATATAGCTCCCTGCAATGCTACCATCCTGTTCCCTCTCCTCCTCCTCCTCCTCTTCCTCCCCATCCCTCTCAGTCAATACTCAGCCGTCGACCCTCCTCGTCTTCACTCCATCTCACCAGTACTTCTCTTCTCTTGCCCACAAAGACAAGACAACACAAGTCCACCCGTCAAGATGAAGGTCTTCGCTATCCTGTCCCTCGCCGCCATGGCCATGGCCGGCGCCGTTGAGATGCGTGACGGCTGCCACGGCAACAACTGCAACCGTGCCGTCACCGGTACTGGTGGTCACCTTCTCCCCAGCGCGACTCGCAAGGCCGACTGCTCCAGCTTCCAGGCCACCACCGTCACTCCCGCACCTGTGTATGTTTCCCCCCTCATATCACCCTCTCTGCTGAAGAGGTCCTTCGCTTGAAAGAAAGAGAGAGAGAGAGAGAGAGAGAAGGACCGCCTCCAGAGGTTGGAAGACCCATGATCAAGGAGACTAACAAAAGATGATCACAGCACCACCACCGTCACCGTGACTGTTGACCCCGATGAGCCTGCCAAGTTCAAGCGCAACGTCCAGCCCCTCGAGCAGCGCGCCGAGAAGGCCATCCCCACCTACATCAAGAACTGCGCTTCCCCCGAGGACTACGCCGCCGCTTGCTCGTGCTGGGGCATCACTGCCACCACCTTGACTGCTCCCACTCCCACCAAGACCGTCACCTCCACCGTCACCGAGGACTACTGCGAGGACCTGTAAATCTGACGCCGTGTGTTGTGTTGTGATGGGTTGCGTGCCTGCGTGCGTGGATGGATGGATGGATGGATGGATTGAAAGAGTATTGGCAAGACAAAAATGAGAGGAGGATCTCGCTCAAACCTATTGGGTACTCTCAAATGAGGCCACGGGGAGGGGACTTGAACCGAGGGTTTTGAATTGTATATGTAACGGCCCCCGTTCAGACCACTGCTCGTTTGACCCGTTGAAGACTTCGGGATCAGCATCTGCCTTTTAATGTTGCATGGGATATGAATATGGAATGAACATACAAGATCATGCAATGCTCAAGACCAGACTCGACATTCGCTTTGCTTGCCTGACCTGACCTGCTTCGCAGCGTGCGAACTGCGAAATGGCATCCGTCGTGGTGACGACCAGGACTCAAAACATAAGCTTAAAAAGTCCCAAAACGCTCAAACGTGAAGATATACCTCCCTGTTGACTGACTGGAAGCCATTCAGAACTGAGGTCAAGACGGTGCATCTCCCCAGAGCGCCATCAGCGACCATTGATCAGCCACTCCCGCACCTTTCGCACGTGCGTGCACTAGACTAATGTCTTGCATCAGCCAGTGTCCCGGTGCATTGAGGTTCAATAGTCTAGCCTCCCAGCCTTTGCGCATCGCGCGCCGATCGCGCTGAATTTGGCAGACGCCAATAGCGCCCACGTACCCGCCCCCTAGCCTCAATTCACACGGGGGGAAAAGCACAATCTGTAACCCACCGTAAGGCTGATGACCACCGGTGTGGTTTGAGTTATCGAGCTAAGGCGAGAGTGGCTTCCTGGAGAATTGAAGACCAAAGTCTACAAGTGAGAATGGGGAAGTTGATCGACGATGTGATGCGATGGGACCCCGGCTGATAAGCGATTCGAGGTTGTGGAGAGAAGGGGAGATCTGCACGAGGGTTACTGTTGACTGAGAGTCCCGTGTAAGAGGATAATTGTTTCATGCCCATCTGCAAAGCAAAGGAGATGCGAGTTTCCCATTGCTTGAATGCTCTCTAGAGCGCTCAAGTGCCGTCATGGAATAGACGATTCATCCCTCGTACAGGACATTCTGTTGCTCAGGTCTATAGGTGAGAGGCTGCCGCACCTGTATTGCTCAATAAATCCTGCAGGCTAGGAATATAGGATACATACCTCTAGAGAGTAATTCACTCCAACAAGCACCAGCTCCTTTGCGATGTCTTTACATCCTCAAGCGTGGCTGCCGTCGAGGGGCACATGATCGGTGAGATGTTCAGCCGCACATGACAGCTACGCTCTCTGCCTGAGTCACTGAAGGCAGTCATCAGCCTCTGATCTTCTCGATAGAACGCCGATGGGACACCCTGAATTACGTCCTCTCGCTTTCAGAACCTCTACGTCGGATGGTCAAAGAGCAGACTGATCGGCTTCCTCGAGATCTCTTCCATCTGTAAAAGGTGCAGGTTACAAGTCACTTCCGACTCTAGTCCAACCCAGTGTGGCAATGGTTTTGGGTCTTGTTCGCGAAGCTCGAGCCTGGCTCCGTCCGCTTCTTGTCGCTCTCTTCAACCGGAGCATATCGTGGTCTCTTCGCTGGCGTCTTCTGCTTCTCCAGCCAACGGTATTCCTCACTTATTCAATCGGCAAGGCTCCCTACGTCTTCTCTAGCCCCTTTCAGGTCGAGTACCTACCGGTCGGACCTGACGGCTCGCTTGCACGAGCTCTCGTCTTCAAGCCCGGTGAGCGTAAGATCAGCGGCGGGAGAAAGCTGAGGCCGTTGCACGTCGACATCCATGGAGGGGCCTTCATAGGTGGCATGCCAGAGAACTTCGCTTCCTTCAACGAGCGCATTGCGAATGAGACGGGCGCGGTGGTTGTGAGTATAACCTACCGCTATGCGCCAGAACACACTTTCCCTGCTGCTATAGACGACGTCGACCGGACGCTGGAATGGCTGCGACTGAACGCCGAGGCTCGCTGGGATGCAGATCCATCACTCATGACCATCAGCGGTTCCTCAGCCGGTGCAAACCTGGCCCTCGCCGCCATGCAGCAGCCTGCTTGCCAGAGGCCAGCATCGACGGCAATCAAGACCTGCATCACCTTCTACGGTGTCGTGGATCAGCGAGTCAGTCCCTGGCAGAAGCCTAGGCCGGACAAGATGCCCAAGTCAGACCCAACGGCTGTATTGATGCCTTTGTTTGATGCCTATCCAGCGGCAGCGAGGAAAGACCATCTTGACGACCCACGCCTGAGTCCGATACTCGCGGATCGGAAAACACTACCGGGTCGCATGCTCATGGTGATAGCTGCCGTCGACATACTGGTCGCCGAGCAGATGGAATTCGTCCAGCGCATGAGGGAGCAGCATGCTGCAGAGCCGCAATCTGATGCAGATGGAGACTGGCTGCAAGTCATCATAGAAGACGATGGCTTTCATGGGTATCTCGAGGGTAAGATTATCGATTCACTGAAATGAGAATCAGCCAACGTAAGCTGAGTGTCCTGCAGTTCCCGATTTCTTCGTCAGCAAGGAGATCAAGGCGCGTGCTTCCGACCCAGCTGTCACGTTGCTGCGAGAAGTCTACGAAGAATTTGGTTGGATCTGGGAGTGATCCTAACGGTTTGTGACTTGAAGAAATCGCCACTCAATCGCTGGAGTCGAAATCCATGCTGTTCATTCGTCGGGCAGTGAAGGCTTGTCGTGACTTTGTGCCACTGGCATGCGGCAGACGTTGGAATGCGGAGAGATCCGAAGGTCTCACCAAAAGGAACCGTTCATCCCGCAAAGCGTGGAGGGGACGTACAACTACTCCTCACTGACAGGAACTGACAGAAGACCACGTCTTATGAGCCTTTGATTCGCAGTCGATGTGTAATCGGTTGAATGCGTAGTGTGGTGATGCGTTGGCGTCAGGGACAAGGATCAAGTAGTGGTAGCCTAGCAACGCACGTAAACAAAACCGCCTGAAGCTGGTTGCCCACCTCAACCACCAACCGCCCACGGTCCGCCCACACCAAACGACGCACCACGTCACGCAGGCGACAGCCATCTTCCCTGCATCCAAAGTCACTTATCACAGCCAAAGAGTCGATCAGTGCCTTATCTTGCCACCGTTACACAGGTTGTTTGTTGTTTGCGGAGCTTTTGCTGTTTGCAAAGCTTCTGAGCGATCTCAAGCGGTCTGTCTACCAATAGTTGAAGCGTGTTTGCTGCTCTTTTCTTCTTCTTCTCTGTCCCCCTCTTTCGACCATATTATACCCCGAAGCGCCAATGCCCCGACGACCAAAGCCTGAGGAAATCGATTTCGAAATACACGTCGATCAATCCTGCATGAGTGCACCCCAAGACGAAGCCGAAGCCGACATCAATATGAGTGGGACGGAGAGCTTCCCCGAGGAGACTTCGAGGCACGCAGATGCCATTGAAGAGTTGGAGAACCAGATTCGAGAGCATCTAGACCAGGGACTGGATCCCCAGAGACCACACGTCGACGAGCCTTCCCTGGACACAATGGATGCGGGAGAGTCCAAGTCAGAAGACAACCAAAAGACATCAGAATCTCAAGAGGATGACCTCTCCAACCACATTGAGAATGTCCCAGCAGACGATCTGTCAGTTGCGTCTGGAGGTGCACAGGGAGAGGCCTCAGCCTTGTCCTCCGGAGAGTCACAGCTCCCCACTGATGCTGCTCATGAAGACCTGGATGAGGTCGTCATGCAATCTGTCGAAGCCGATAACTCAATCGAGGCGCAACAACAAGAAACAGATGAACTTGCCACACCAAAGGGCGATACACAGGAGCATGGCGAAGCTGGCTCCCAAACTCCAGAGCCGATATCCCGCCGAGAATCTCAACAGTCAGCCACATCAGTGGTATCATCTCCTCGTCGAGCTTCTGGTCGGACAGAGGCACTCATTCACGAGGCTGCCCGCAACATCGTAGCTCAGATCGAACAAGGACAGAATTTCCAAAGCACCTGCGAGGATGATGAAAGCTTCGTTTCAGAGACAGAGACCGTGGAGAGGACACGGAACTCCGAGGCATACAGCATGACCGAGAGCCGTCGCTCCTCTGGCAGCGCTCACGCTGGAGAGCAAGCGCGCTCCGCTGATGAAGGAGCAGACAGCAGCTCTCACCATGAGAACGAGGATGATGTCTTCAGTGACCGCAGCCCGAGAAGCTCCCTCGGCTCAACTTCCGATGCCGCAGGTTCAGACGCCGATGTTCGGAAGATGGACGACAATGTGACACAGCGTTCGAGGACAAGGTCGCCTCGCGTATCCGGCGTCTCAGGCTTCTCCCAGTATGAGGAAGATGGGGATGACTTCATCCCAACGGTCCGTGGCACACCTCGGCCTCCGTTCAGATCACCCTCCTCGGTCAAAGCGATCCAGATGTCATCACCTCCCGCATCTGTCTATGGTTCGCCACGTTCAAGCCGGCGAACCCCTCTCCCGACAGTCTCCCGCCTCGGATCTCCAGGAATATCAGCACAGTACTCACCCAAGAAAACACCTCCACGATTCAAGAGAAGTACTCCACCGCTGGTTCTTCTCCATGTTACCCTGCTGCCACTTCGTTGGAGTTGGGGCGACGTCCTTGACGATGCCAGAGATGACGATCTTAGTGCCGATGGCAAGAATCTCCGGGATGCATGGAGGCAACTCCAGGATCGTATGGGCGATACGACATGTGAGAGGGGCATTCTCTTGCCGCATCCCCAGAATGACTACGAGGTGCTGGAGGAGCGACTGCTTGAGGCTTTGGAGCTGCCCCTGAAGCGACGTGCAAGGATCTTGGAATGCGGACACTATCTCGGCCCAGCCAACGAGATGAACATTCTGGATGAGATGGACAGTGAAGAGGAGTTCGACGACGAGGATACCAACTTCGTTGTTCACAATGCTGGTGTCAAAACTCATTGGTGCGCAACATGCCGTTCCGACATTCGTTACGATTCTCTAGGTGCCGGTAAGGTCTTCCGCGTAAAGGTCTATGCTAGCAACGGCCTCATGAAGGCCGGAGCCTGGGACACCTGTTGGAAGGAGATGGAGCGCGTTGACGTCGAGATTGAGCCTTTGGTCGAGCTGGATGTGCATCATGAGCTCTCAAGACTCCAGGCTGAGCAGGAGCGCCGGCTTGATGAGGAGCACGCTGTGGAGCTGCGACGGTCTCTTGCTCAAGAGGAGCATTATGAGGCACAGGAAGATAACGTCCAAGAAGCTATGGAGCCCGAAGAGGGCCAATCTTATCTTGACGAGCACTTGCCGCAAGAGCAGGAGCCGGTGTCTCAGCATAGCTCAGAGCCCAACGTCGAGCCAGCAAGTCCCGAGGAGGCTCGTAGGCTCCGGGATGAGGAGCGTCTTCGCGAGATCTATGGCCACACACCACCTGCAACTCACCCCGAACCTGACTCGCCTGATTTGAGCTTCACTGAACACGCTTCACCACCCTCTCCCTCTGTGGAAGCATTTGAACGACGCCAGGAGCGGGCCCGCGCAGCGCAGGCTTATAAGAGCGCGTCCCTGCCAGAGCTTCTCCTCGAGTCCGTACGTGTGCTGATGCAGGACCGCAAGAATGTTGTCATTCTGGTGATGGGTTTGCTGCTTGCTTTCCTGGCTCTGAACGGTGGTGGGAAGCATTCCAATAACCTGGATGCTGCCAGGGATATCGAGAGGCTGGTGGAGAGAAGAGAGGCGGCTATGGCGACCCGTGAAGTGCCTCCCGCTGTGCTTGAGGAGACTGTGGCTGTGGTGGACGCACCTGTCCAGCCCTCTGCGCAAAGGGAGGAATTGACGGCCTCCGCTGGTCCGGTGGAACAGAGCACCGCTGATCCATGCTCTTCCAGCCAGGGTAATGCACCGCACGTCAGTGTCTCGCGAGAAGTGATCCGCATCGTTGAGACCGTGACAGAGACGGCTGTCGAAACAGCCACGGTGACGCAGACCTTCACGGCCATCAAGACGGAGTCTGTCATCGAAGCACCGGTGCCCGATGCTTCAAGCGTTACCAATCCTGAACCTGATCAGGCTCTCATCAGCGAAGTTGTCACGGAGCATCAAGCTGAGGAAGAGGCTCAGCAGGAAACAGAGGAAGAAGCTGGAGTCGGCGAGGGCATCGTCCAGAAGCCCGTTCGAGAGCTTTGAGGCTAAGTTTCGGTTGGCCGAGGGGCAAGCAAGAGCTTTTTATGAGATCGATATCATGAACATTGCAGGCGAGCTTTTCCTGGGAACCTGTTTTCTTTTTCCCTCCCCTGAATTTCCTTGGCTTTGGATGAATAATGTACTTAGGTAGTTCATGAGCCCGCACAATATTACGACATTCATTTGCAGCAGCATTGACCGTGAACGAATTCAGACCGTACCATTGTATTCGACCCTTGTCTTTGTGAACGTGGCAGAGGTTTGCTGTAGAGATTGGGGTGAAATCAAGGCTTGACCACTACGTAGTTCTCATATGGGGTGCTGACAATCAGGACCTTATGCTCACACATGGAGGGATTCAATAACGTTCAAAAAGACATTTAAGCAGAATCTCAATCATTATCTCAACAGATCGCAAGGTTCTGTCCATCCTCCCCCGTGAAGCACAAATGACAACAACTCAACCATGATGAGGATAAGGCAACGTAACAAAGACCTCCGTTTCTTCTCCATACGATTGCAGCAAATACTTTCTTGCCAGCCTCCTATGGCATCCGCCATTTTCTTCCAAGCTTCCGCTTTCTCAGCCGCCCCATGATGCAAAATGCTGCACATCAAAAGCTGTCATCACGGTCATATCCCGGGCATCAAGCTGTCTTTTGCATCGACTGGGCATCTCTGTTCATGCTGAGCATCGGCCTCTCCGGAATCCTTGGTTGCAGAGGTCGATGCCAGACGCCCTCTCCTTGCAAATCATGACAGCTGCTTCAACCACTGAGAGACTTTTCTCATGTGCATCGCGGTCGTCATCGTTATTTGGTCGTGGATCATGTCGAAATACATCCAAGCACGTCAGGAAACGCGCGGGGCGAGAATTCCTGGTCCTTTGCGTCGTCTCCCATTGTGTTGATAGATATTGCTACACAGTCCGCTTTACTGACCACCTCTTTTTCTCCTACCGCCTTCTCTTTCATATCTCGTCTTCGTTCGAACAAGGGTATTGCCCGTGTCGCTCCATCAATTCGTAGGGTTGCCCCAACCATGTGATATCCGCGTTCAAGTCGTAAGACCCTTTGAACCAATATGTGCGTACGTTTCCAGGATCGTTATACCGTAGATAAAAAGATGTTAAATGCCAAAGAAACCATTATTACAAGTCCGTAGGTGGTTTTTGTGTTTTTTTTTCTTGCTCCCAATGACCTGGAGGTATGCCCAGTCATGCATTATGGTTGGGAACTAGGTTGCGTCTCGGTAAGCTATCGTCCCCTTGCCAGGAGAGAGAGAGAGAGGTTGCCGAGCCTGGCTTGGGTGATCAGTGGTACCGAGAGGCGCTGGTCGAGCTTGTAGCCACTCGGGCTCCGTTCTCCGACGAGTCTGTTATTTCCGTCAGGCATTTGATTGCCTGGATCCGGCAAGGGTTTACTCACCACTGCCGCGAGGCATATGCCCGTTGGCACGACCGCGAGGGCCGAATCCTGCGGAGTTCTCCCACTCAGGGCCGCGCGGCTGACGATCGGGGGCGCCTTTGCCATTGCTGGCATTTGCACCGGGACGCTGACTACCGATCGCTCCAGGAGCATTTCTTGGTTGGGTTTGAAGAGTGTTGGATTCATAAGAGCCCAAGCTGAGGCCGCTTAAGCCGCTAATCAGAGGATTCTCGCTCTTAGGGCCGGGTGTGCCCGGGTTACCGGACATGGAGCTCTGGTTACCGGCTCCCATGTATTCACCAAATCTTGCTGTGGACACCTGTCCCATGCTCATGCCAGTTCCTGGAGTGAGATAGCTTGATGATGCCTGAGAAGGGCTTGGCGTGAACGATCGAAGGTCGGCAAAGCTCTTCGCGGCTCGCAGGTTGTTGGGAATGCCAGCGCCATCAGGGCTCCCTGGGAGCTCCAACGTTGGGCCCTGGCGGCCCATGACCTGGGAATAGTTGCTGCTGGCAGCGCGGGATTCACGATCAGCGGCGAAGTCGAAAGTTGCCGCGCGGCTAAGACCACGATTGTGCTTGTCGAGAGGGTTTGCGCTAGCATTGTGAGCATTCACAGTCGGAGAGGGTTGCTGTCGCTTTAGAACAGTGAGCTGTCGCGAGTCGGCTTCGCCAATAGATTGATGCTCGAGCCCCATGTGATGTGCGAGAATGTGAATCGACCGGCGATGCTCAGGAGCGATGCCGGGTGGGAAAACCAGGATCTCGCGTGAATCGTCTCGACGGAACATCACGAGTTCAGTGTAGTATTCAAGCGTAACCGGGTCGTTCAGGTCGACATCGCCTGAGAAGTCTGGTTAGTCAGAGAAATCCAAGATCGGAGGGAACGAAAAGTTACGTACCAAGGTGTGAGATGCCTCCCCTTTGCTGGCTCTGGGAAACGCTGCTCAACGACTGAATAGAGCTTTGCTGGTGCAGCATAGGTCCCCTGTGTTGCTCTTCAAGTTGACCGCGACGCTCACGCTTCTCACGCTCAATGCGTTCACGTTCGGCTTCAGGCAGCATCTTCTTGTACTCAACACGAAGCTTCCTGCCTTGAACGTCCATACCATTCATTGCATCAATGACCATGCGCGTGTCCTCCGCCGACTGGAAGTTGGCGAATGCAAGGCCACGGAAAACTCCGTTGTCAAAGTGGTAGTTGAAGGCATAAGGTTGAGGAAGAGCCATGTCAAGCATCAGGGATGCCAGCATCTCTTTGCGGACAGCAAATGGAATATTCTTGATAACGATCGCGGTTGGGATGAGTTGTTCGGAGTCGGAGGCTGTTGAACGCATGTCGCCGGGTGAGCTATGAGTGCCGGGATGCTCAACGCGAAGCCCGCCATTGCCCATATGACCGCCATTCATCGAACCCGGGAAAGGCTGCAGGTTATTGGGCATACCCATGCCGTTGTGATCAGTCCAGTTCTAGTGCATCAGTTAGCATGATGAGCTCCTGGTATGATGACCCTATGCTCTGTATGAACGGACCTGTGGAATGGCAGCGCGGCGGTTAATGCTCCTTTGACGGTTAGGTCCATTGACAGCACCGTTCACCGTGGCAACTCCTGACGAGTTGTAGTTCCATGCCTGTTGGTTCGCATCCATCATGTATCCTGGGATGCCCCCCGTCGGCGTCATGTTATCCATCGCACGCGGGTTGTAGCCACCGGGAACACGGTCGGAAGGATATAAAGCTGATGAGCCTAGAGGAGCGTCGAATGGTCGTTGAGTTTGACGGGGTAGGGACATGCCAGCACCAAAAGCAGAGCCGCCATAGTTGGGTCGAGAAGAGCTGGGCGACCGATTGGGCCCTGCGTTATAGTCGAGGTAACCGAGGTCGTGGGGTTGTTGCGACATGATCAAGGGATCGAGGCGCGAGGCAAACAAGTCCAAGACTCACTGGCCGACGCAGCGCTCGTGGAAGGTTGAAGGTGAAACGAAAAAAGAACGTATAAAAGACCCGGATAGGTTTTAAGCAGCTGACCAGAAAGCCACGGGGTCGTCTCTATGGTATGGGGAGAACAAGCCGAGAGCTGGTGGCATTCAAGAAGAGATGCTAGTCTATTGAGCAATCGTTGAAGATGAAGGTATCGTCAGGTCGTCACAGAAACAAGACTTTTTTGTTGCAGCCAAGAGAAGTCGGAGTGACGTGGTCTCTCGGGGGTGGTCGTCGTATGCGTTAATCGTGAGGGTATTTTGACCGTGCGCAGGGTCGTCAAAAATCGATCGAGTCGGGGTAGCTGAGCCTGCGGGTCGGACAGGAGGGTTTTGGCCAAATGGTGCGCGTGTCGCTAAACTGCCTCGCTGCGAGCAAGTGACGCGGCGAAGGGGCAGGACAGAAGATGACCAAGGCGAGGCTCTCCCGGAGAGGTGAGTGGATGAAGCCAGGCAAGTATGTCAGCCAACGAGGTGTCGGAGGACGGGACGGGAGGCGGTGGGATGGAGGAGGTGAGGTTGCTTGGTGGTGGCAACAGGAACAGCAGTAGGAGACCTCAGCAGCTGTGAACAGACAGGATTGTTTGTGCCCGGAACGAGGAGGGCGGGAGGAAAAAATTAGCGGCACTGCGGCGGGTGGATAGGGTGACGGTGGTGGTGGTGGTGTTGGTGGCTGTGGTTGGTGATTGGTGGCGGGCTCAGGAGCCGGCAGCCCTCCGCAGTCGAAAGCAGCCCAATCTTCAGCTGGCAACGATCCCAATAGATGGGTGTGAGGACGCTACGAAGACCCGAGACTGCAGATGTTGTGTTTGTGGGATGGACGGTGGTGGTGAGGATGTTGAATGAAGCAGCAGAGCAGAGGAGGGACACAGTGCAGCCGGGAGAAAAAGGGAGGAAGGCAGGCAGGCAGGCAGGCAGGCAGGCAAGGTCCGTAACAGTCATTAATGTCACGGTCACTGGGAGCAGGCAGCATAAAGGTAAAAGTTAGGCAGACACAGGAGACTGAACTATGCACGACGCAACAGAAGGATGGCGACTTAAGTTAGTCTACGACTTGCACGGCACAAGGGGGAGAAAGGAAACAGAGGCGTTGTCTGGCACAGGGGGGGGCATTGTGCGTGCAATTTAGCGGTCGTGGATAGAGTGAAGATCCCAGAATTGCACAAATCAGGGTTCACCAAGAGTGGTGCCCAGCGGTGATCACTGGCAGGTCCCCCAAGGGCAAGAAGCTCCAGCAGCCTGGGAAGAACGGGATGTCTTTTTCATTAGGGGCAGTTTTAGCGGGGAGCGGCCCCCCCTAGTGTCCCCTCTATTGCGTGCCTTACCGCTGCCAAAACATTTGTTTCCAGGGCAGAAGGGGGGTCACAGTGTTGACGGTACACACACTGTGACGCTCCCCATTCAATGAACCATCAAATACAGTGTCCAATCAAACCCCCAGTCCTACAGTACCGAGTAAGGGTAGTGGTAGTATTGCCAGCAGCCCCGCGATGCTGTACATAGAGAGGAACAAACCTTTACCAAATTGACGGGCAGGACAGACTCCATCGGTGACCGCTCACAGATGAAGCCAGCTGGCGATCATGTGCATGAAAAGGCAGGCATCTCGCTAGGCTTCTCACGAACCTCTGCAAGTAGTTGTAGGTATGCTGTTCAGGCTATACGATCCGAACTCTGATCCGACGCAGGGGGGCATCATTGGAGAAGAGATGAATGATGGGGCTCACCCCAACTGTGGCGTAAGCGGCCACTTGGGCCGTGGCGCATTGGAATGACTCGGCAAAGTTCTATGATCAGTCCCAAGTTCGCCCAAGGGTCCTATTCAATGCGCACCGCTCAAACCCTAGTGCTTCAAGGGCCCTGGGAAGGGGGCTCAGGGGCATTAGAGTCTCGAAGCTGAGTTCCAGAGCAAAGTAATTAAGGCATGGTCATTTTTCCGATACGACACGCCAACAGGAAGAACCCTTTGTCTGGCGCTTAGTCTATGGAATATAAACACATGATAGCGCGCCGATGAATCTGCACGGCAAACCGCGTGATAATGCATGTCATGTCATGTGGCGCTTTGAGACAGGTCTCACATGCCTCACCCTCCGTATGTAGCGTCCATGTCCAGCTCATGACGACCCAAGCGGTGAGGTCTGAGACCAATGTCTCTGAACAGCGCAATACAACACAGCTCTCGTTCGATGAAATGAGAGTTATTGTGGTCTGTCTGGTCCGTGTTCATTTTCAGCTCGCGCCATAAATAGTGTACAACACATTGCGAGACAGGTCCCAGATATATATGGAATGACTGGGGTTGGAGAGTTGGGATTTGCTCCTCTCGTCAGGGGCAAGGCATCTCAAGATCCGCTGGTGCAACGGGTAGGTGCATCTGTCTTATTCTCCTCTAATCTTGGTCAGTATCTTATTTGCTATGTGACTCTCACCCATACTCGTTTGAGACTTTTCTCACGTAGCCATTCTGACACCGTTTCGCCCCGATATATTGCTGCTCAGAGAACTCTCAGCAGATATGACATACCCTGAACTGACGACGAAGGGGATGATGGCCATTCAAGGACTTCGGGACTTCAAGTGTAGTCCCGGGGGTCCTAATGCTGGTGGTGTGAGAAAAGTAGCTATCCAGCAAACGGAGAGTTGTGCTTTTCACGTTGTATGTGTTTTCTATTCGTGTGGTGGTGCTTAACCAACGTAATCGTACTCGAAATCCATTGGACCAGGCCCACAAGACCTACTGCCAATACTTTCGGCACCATGGCTTCTTCTCTATATACCCAGCAACTTTTTCAAGAGATCTTGCAGCCTCTGCACAGTCATCTCATCAGTCCTCTGGCTCGCCATGATGTAAATCACATTGCCCAGGACACGAGAATGAACGGTTCCGTTGCTGTCACCGCCTCGAAGCTGTGACTGGAGGTCCGCCGCTGCCTTGCTGTTATATCCGGCACCATCTCTTGCTTGCATGCTGATTGTAAGCACGCTACCGAGCGCCCAAACACCATTGATGCGGTCACTCTGTCTTGAAAGTGCTTCGAGAAAGCTTGAAGACCACACCGACCAGGGTCTTCTCAGCATCACGGCAGGCCGTTGCTCCTGTTCGTCATGCCTGCCGAAACAACCCCCCTGTTCCATCTGCTGGAGCTCCTTCACAGACTCTAACGCGACCTGACATCCGACCGCATGGGCAGTGTAGCTGTGCCCATGGAGGAGAGCGTCGCTCTTGTCCTCACTAGAGAAGGCGTCAAACACGGCCTCGGAGGCCAGAGTGATTGAAAGTGGCACCAGTCCTCCGGTGAGTAATTTGGCATGGACGGAGATATCAGCCTCCGTCTTCAAAAATGATGAAGAGGAGAATCTTCCCAATCGATACAGACCCGTGAAGACCTCGTCAAATACAACTGGGAGTCCCGACCAAGCCGCATTCTTCTCCACGTCAGACAACTGAGTAGAAGGGCCGAACAGCTCTGGACTCTCTCGGACGACGTCAACAAGAGCCTTTTGATAAAGAGGGTCACTAGTACTTCAATTCAGTCATTGCACTGATGACACTAGGTCTTTGCGAGGTGCAGGGGTCACGTACACCAGGATCATGCCTCCAGCCCCCAGGACGATCGGCTCAAGCATCAGAGCGCCGAATCTGTGACCCCGAGCGCGCAGATCATCTAGAATCACCCGGAAGTAATTCTTGTATACTTGATGGGTCCCTCGTTCTTCTCGGGCGGCAATGTCGAAAATGTCAGCCAACGTGTCGAACTCAGGGCTCGGCCCAAGTTGTTCATGCAACGGCTGCGGCATGTCAAGAACCCATCGGCCGTTCCTCAACCAAACACTCGGATAGTCAAACCAGAAGCCTTTCCCTTGGTACCACTCCACCTTTTCGTTGAACACGCTGGGCTCAGAGCAGTCCATTGTGCCGATGGTATCGCCATGGTAGCTGCCTTTCAGGCCCAGGATCTCGATCTTGTCGCTCGCAGCCCATCCGTACCGCTTCCGAGACGCACGGAGGGCCATCTTCACGGCAACTTCGCATCCAGTGCTTCCGTTGTCTGTGAAGAAGGCTCGCGATAGTCGTGGGTTCTTCATGCCTTTGATCATCGTCTCAGCAAGGGCAAGAGCTGGCTCGTGAATGGCCTCGGCGAACATGACGTGGCCGTAACGTCCAGCCGCATAGGCTGCAGCCAGAGCCAAACGAGGATTGCCGTGTCCGAGACCTTGAGTCCACCAGGACGCAGACCCATCGAAAGCTGGCTCGAGCAAAGGGTGGTCATCTTTCTGGCTGGTGATTCCGTCCTCTGCAGCTGGCTGGCGTTTCTTGAGAACCTGAAAATCGTCGCCATAAGCAGAATCAATCACGGAGATGCGCTCAGGTGTCAGGAGCTTCTGCTGAGTGAAGGGATACCAGATGGTGCGGCTAGCAATGGTGCTCATCGAATCCAGTCGATCAAGGCGGTTCTTGTGGTGACGGTGGAGGAGCTCGGTAACTGCAGTCATGGTACTGCTCCCTTCGACTCGGCAGTAGTACTCACGCAGTGCGTTTCGGTCCTGTTCTCTGTCTTCATGGCGTTCTGGTGGTGCCTCGAGAGTGATCAGCGGAGTGCCGTCGTGCTTTTGGAAGTAGTCCTGAAGATACGTGTGGTTCTCATAGACTTCATCGCGGAACATCAACACCGCGACCACATCAGTCCCGCGAATCTTGAGTGACTCGAAGGCAGAGACCGTCTGCGATATGCCACCCAGTCTGCAGTCTCCCACCAGCACAACAGGGCTCCTCAGTGGAGCGTAGAGGTCGGCTTGCGGGGTGCCTGAAGGACCAGGCGAGAGGACACCGCCAGCTGTCTCGATGAACAGCCATTCTTTGCCCTGCTTTGCGCATTCATTGGCATGTTCGACAATCGCTGCGCGTAATGCTGAATCTGAGAGTACTTCTCCAGCAGCTTTTGCAGCCTTGTGTGGACTGCAAGGTATGTCGTATTGGACGAGAGTCTTTGCAGCTATTGACGATGTATGCTGTGTCAGATGCCTAGGGCTGTCAGCTAGCTTCCTGGCGACGAACATGGATCAATGGATCACTGATTCCTTGGGATGACATCTGGGAATGACTTGTGAGCACACTACGTCGCCAGCAAAGAAGCCTCGCTGCAGAAGAATGGCTTTGGCTAGAGTGGAAGTGGCCTTACACAGTGCATCAGACTCCGTCTCTGGTCCAGTCGAGACTGGCTTCAGGTATCCGGTCTCGTGCCCATGCCTGGACGCGGAAGCACAAAGAGCTGTGGCAACAACTGTCTTGCCGACATCTGTGTTGGCGCCGTATATGGTGTATACGCGAAGATGACGCCACAACAAAGACGAGAGACTGGGCATGGTGATGTGCTCCTTGTGCGATGGGAGTATTCTTGATCAAGAACCGATGTACTGTACGGAGGAAACAGCTTGAAAGGCCATGCTCCTCTCGAGAATCCTCAACTGGGTTTCACAGCACGCCTTGCAAGCATCCTGCAAGGCCACACAAAGTCCCAGTGGTCAAGGTTCGGAGTGTGATGTGAGCAAGTTTGGCTCTGATGTAACGGGGCGTGTCCCAACCTTGTCGACTGACCCTCCTCCGCCCCTCCCGGTTACCCGATTCCATAAAGAAATGTGTTTAATATCGGCTCAAGACACATGTTTGTTTGTTGGGGCCGTTGAAATGGCTAGTAATGAAGCTCGGACTCGGTTCCATCACCCTAAGGTGACTTCGAACTCAATAGCTGTTTATCGTCATTAGATGCTTGCCCATGCACAACTTGCCATACTTGGCTGTATGTTAACGAACCGCAGATATCAACGATTAAGATGTCGCGTCAGAAATCTTCATGCCTGGAGGATGTTCTCAAGAGCCAGTTACAGGACCGGGCAGCTGAATCTCGGCTGAGGAAGCTCACGTCGTTTCCTAGTAGTGCCGTGGACTTCTCGTCCAACGCCTACCTCTCATTATCTACCATTCCCCAAGTTCGCGAGGAGTTCCTCAGGTACATGCAACACTATGCCAGCACATGTCCATCTCTGCCGCTTCTCGGCTCTGGAGGTTCACGCCTTTTGGACGGCAACAGCGAGCTGGCCGAATCTACGGAGCAGGAAATCGCTGCTTTTCACCGCGCTCCAACTGGTCTGCTCTTCAACTCCGGCTTCGACGCCAATGTTGCTCTGCTGGGCTGTCTGCCTCAGCAGGGCGACATTGTCATCTACGACGAGCTCATCCATGCCAGCGCCCACGACGGCATGAAGATGAGCAGAGCTGGTCAGAGGATTGCATTCCGTCACAACTCCAATTCATCGTTGAGCGAGATACTTGCACGAATTGGAGACGGCGACATTGGCAAGCCCGTACGAGAGGGTTTGCACACCGTCTTCGTGGTCGTTGAATCCGTGTACAGTATGGATGGACATGTTGCACCGCTCGAGGAAATTGTTGAGACGCTGCACCGACAGCTTCCTCGGGGCAATGGGAGACTGATAGTGGACGAGGCGCATTCAACCGGCATCTTCGGGCAGCATGGCCGCGGCCTTGTCTGTGAGCTCGGCCTGGAACATGCGGTCTTTGCTCGCCTGCATACTTTCGGCAAGGCAATGGGCGGATCTGGAGGTGAGTCACCCAACGCTGTATGGAGCCCTGAGGGGATCGACAGTGCCCTGTTGATCTCTGGACAGACCGCTGTGCAATGGTCCTGAAGACTAAGAACGAGCCAACGCAGCTATCGTTCTATGTGCTCCTGTCGTCAGGGAGTATCTGATCAACTACGCACGTACCTTGATCTACACGACAGCCATGCCGCCAGCTTGCCTTGCAGCTATCAAGGTCGCATACAAGGCTTTGCCAAGCCCTCAAGTGGAGGACATGCGCAAACACTTGAAGCAGCTCATAGTGTATACGCACACAAGACTGGTGCAGGTCTGCGCTGGTGATGGGCGGCTCCTCAGGATCGACAGCACGACACCAAGATCGTCGATCCTCCCGTTGTTCACCCCTCACCCGAGACAGCTGGCTCGATACTGTCAGGAGAGGGGCTTCATCGTGCGTCCCATTGTCGCTCCAACAGTACCCAAAGGAAGCGAGAGAGTCCGGATCTGTCTTCACGCTGCCAATACCGAGAGCCAGGTGGATGCTTTAGCCCGGGCCATCGCAGCATGGGTGCAGTCTGAGGAGGTGTTGAGAAAACCGGGCCAGGGGATGGGACGAAACGCACGCCTCTAGGTGACAGCTGCGGGCATAATAGGTACTTCCTCGGCAACGTGCTCCGTAGATCACAGAGACTCAACAATCCACTGGCACAGGCTGCAGACTACTAAGGTACAGGTGCTGTAGGCTGTAGCGCCGGCTAACCACGGCGAGGCAATTACCCATCACATCAGCCTCGGAACCTTATTGTGCACTAGGCTGGTGGTCCCTGAGAAGCTCAAGTGGGGAGCTGTCTGTCCCAAGCACACAGTGACCCCTCCGTACCTATTTCTCCTGAGCTCTGCAATCGTACCGTCACATTCCCATTGGACCCCTCAACGAAAACTTGATTTGTTGACGCCATAGGAGATGTCTGTGGACTGTTCTTTCTTGCCGACAGTGTCCGGTTCTCGCTGACACCTGCCTGGGGACCCCGGCCCGTTTGGTGTTGGGGGGGGGGGGCCTTGGGCGAGTGAGTCAATGGAGTTGAGCTGTTGTGTCCCCCTCATTCTCGCCGTCCACACAAAGGTGGGAGCAGCTGCAGAATGGCGTGTCACCTAGGGCGTTTCTATTGGTGATCAAAGTCTCTGCGGTACTTCTCTGCTACTGTGACCTGTATCGTTCGTTCCGCTGGCTGGAGGGACTTGGCTATTGCGGGAGAGCCCACGTCGACCGATGTAGTGCAACTCTATCCTGATTACATCCCGTAACCACTGAAGAAATACACGACAAAGTATCCAATATGGATCGCACTGTGGCACGACTCCGTACGGTACTGTTGTCACAGGTGCCGCGACTGTCCAGCACTGCAGTTGGTAGGCCATGCCGTATGTCAACCGCAGCTGCACAGGTCTCGCATGAGCCCTCTGTTCCGTCATCTTCTCCAGCCCACTTCGATCATCGGCGGGAACGGGATGGTCATCAGATACTACGCGATGCTGTCGCTGCACAAGCGCCGCGTCATGACTGGACGCGAGAGGAGATCTCTGCAATTTACTACCAGCCACTGATGGAACTGGCATACCAAGCCGTATGTGCTGCACCAAGAGCGATGAATGAAACAGAAGAACTAGTTGGCTGTGCTCGACAAGAGCTTGACTGACGTGCACGTGCTTCATGAGGACCATGACTAACCAGCTTGTTCTGCCAGGCCAACCTGCATCGTCGATTCCACAAGCCGTCCGAGGTGCAGCTTTGCACGCTCATGAACATCAAAACCGGCGGCTGTTCAGAAGATTGCTCTTATTGCGCCCAGTCTACACGCCATCAGAAAGGTACGGGGCTAGAAGCCAAGAAGGTTGAGTCCGTCGAGTCTGTATTGGCAGCAGCTCGAGTTGCCCGCGACAAGGGCAGCACTCGCTTCTGCATGGGTGCTGCCTGGCGAGACATGAGAGGCAGGAAGAATGCGCTGAAGAACATCAAGGCCATGGTGGCAGGAGTCCGGGAGCTCGGTATGGAGTCATGCGTGACTCTCGGTATGATCGACGCCGAACAGGCAAAAGAGCTTAAGAGCGCTGGCTTGACGGCATACAACCACAACGTCGACACCAGTCGCGAGTTCTACCCGTCCATCATCTCTACCCGGACTTATGACGAGAGATTGACTACTCTGGGGCACGTCCGTGATGCTGGTATCAATGTCTGCTCAGGTGGCATTCTCGGCTTGGGCGAGACCTCAGAAGATCGGATAGGCCTGCTCCTTACGGTCTCAACGCTCCCATCGCATCCTGAGAGTTTCCCCGTCAACGCGCTCGTTCCTATCAAGGGCACTCCGCTGGGCGATAGACCACCTGTTGAATTCACAAGCATGCTGAGGACGATTGCGACAGCCCGCATCCTGATGCCCTCAACGATCATCCGTATCGCCGCTGGCCGAAAGACTATGTCGGAGGAGAAACAGGCGTTGTGCTTCATGGCTGGAGCGAACGCCATCTTCACGGGCGAGAAGATGTTGACAACCGAGTGTAATGGCTGGGATGAAGACAGTGCCATGTTTGGTCGCTGGGGCTTAGAACCCATGGGCAGCTTCCGAAAATCCCCCATGCCAGAGAACGGCGATATGAGAGTAGCTTCTTTCTGAATTTGACCACGAGTTCAAGATCATGGTCGACAGCAACAAGGACCCACGTTAAAGACATTGGCATTTACGCCATGAGACGACGATGCCAAGCCTACTATGGAGAACCTACTGACGTGATACAATACATACCTATCCGTACTGTCTCCCAGACCTGGATTCTGTGATTTCAAAAGGAGATGCGAAGAGCACCGAGTCTGCAACTGTTGAGCAAATGTACGCAGTTAAACTTCTGGACGCATCAGGGAGCAAGTATTAAAGCAATAGGGTAATGTTAGAGGTTTCTAGTGCAGTATGAAAGATTGAGCAACTATGGACAACACATCCAGCTTGTTGTTACATCGTTCAGTCATCATGTCCCGCAAAATACGAAGTAATGAAAACCAACCGTCGAGACTTCTGCTGTCCCGACTCTGAGACGCCCAAATACATATCTTAAAAACGTCCTTCCTTCGTCCGCGGGCAAGTAGCACCACCAAAGAATAGAAGTGGGAAAAGGTCGATGATCCCTTTCCCCATCGCAATGATTGACACGTTCTTGTGTTTCTTGTGTCGAGCCCAACTCCAGTCGCAATGTTGTGCAAGAAAACTGGTATCGACAAGTTGCCATTCTGCTGGGGCCACGTTCGTGGCCCTTTAATAAAGGCCATTTCCTCCAATACCTTCAAGAATCTGGTCGGCAGTGCGCACGATCCAATCCAGTTTGTTCGGCTCGAGACTCATCAGGAAAGGATCCTTGGGATAACCGTCCGCAATACCAGCCAGGAGGGGACGGACTCGGCTAATTAGCATCTGCATCGTTTGTGAAGTGCTTTTCATCACCTCACGAACACCAGCCTGATCCCAATCCTGTGCCTGGTCAGCTCTATTCTGGTTCCTAAAGGGGAAGAGAAGACTCACGTATGAAGGCAGACTGTCGCGGAATGCGCGGACCGCCATCTCGATCCATTCCACTTCCTCTTTCAGCCGAGGATTCGGCTTCAAGTCTTTCGAAATTGTCGCAATGACCACAAGCAGAAGCAAGTGAGGAATGCCCTCAAACTTGCTGGGTGGGTAGCGACTCAAGCAGCGTCGGAAGATTTCAGCTTCGCGACCGCTCTGAATCCACCGAATGACCGCATCTTGAAGACGTCCCTCCTGGACAAGCTGCTCAATCACTCTGATCTGATGAGCAAGCTCTTGATCGGCCTCAGTATCACCCTTCTGCATCTGATTCGCATAGGAGCCTGCCAGCGCTGTCACGCTACTAGCTGGGCCAAGTTGCTCGGAAGTTGGCGCAGATGCCTGAGGACTGCCCATAACATGCTGGCCGCGCATATACTGAGGGCTGCCCATGTATGACTGTGAATGGCTCGGCGGATGTCCGGGTCCAAAGCTACCTTGGTGGCTCGGAGGGCCTGGAGGACCTTGCGACCCGGTTATGGCGCCATGTTGAAGCACCTGCTGCGCCAGATTGCGAGGTGCATCAGTGGGATGCGAGCCAGGACCGCCAGACACTCCAGGCAGCTCATGCACTGGCTGCTGGCGGAATTTGAAGAACTCAGCTTGCAGAGCTGACTGCGACTGGGCCATAGTGGACACCATGTCTGTTAACCGCGTGACGTAGGATAGCAACTGATCGATCTTCTGAGTATCCGCAGCGTGCTGAGACTTCATGTGATCGAATTGCTCGCGATACTGTTGATGAACCTCACCAGCAACCGTCTGGGCAGATTGCTTGGCGATATTGTTGATGGTTGGTGTTAGTCTCTGTGCCAAAGTGTTAACAACCTCTTGTTGGACACTCGTGGCGACGTTAGCACCAACGCGGTCAGCGATAGAGTTAACGAATTCATTAGACCGAAGCGAGCGGTTCAAGGCATGTGGCAGAGCGCTCTGGATCTCCCTCTGCACAGTTGATGCGACATGAGGCTGCAGTTTGTTGTTGAGGAGATCAGTCACCGCTTTGCCAGCCTTATCACCAATAGCGGGAATGACAAGCTCAGTAAACTGGTGGTGGATCAGAGCCTCCAGAACCTTTTGGGTGTTCTCATTGAGGACCTCCGACACCATGTCGAGGAGCTTCAGCTGGTGCTGGTTGAAACTTTCATCCCGAGCCCTAGAGCCCTCGTCAAGCTTGCCTTGCAAGCTCTTGAGGGATGACTGCACCGACTCGGACAGGCTCGTGTTCAAGCGCGACTCGAGTTGTGTGATTGCAAATTCCAGATTATCAGCAGAGATGGTAGGGGCGCGAGAGCTTTCGTTCTTAGCTGAAGAGGCAGGAGTGTTCAAGCTACCATTGCCAGCCGTGTCCGAGTTCTGAGCCGCAGCCTTCTTCTTACGAGGCTTCCGCTCAGGCTTTTCAGTTTGATTCTCCTTGGATGACTGAACAGGAGTCTCAACGTCCTTGTTGTCCGCTTTCGTTTTCACCTGACCTGCAGAATCGGAAGGCCGCAGAGAGCCCTCAGCTTGGGCAAGAGTGGTCTGCTGAAACGCGTCTTTGGAGGCGCCCCGATGAATGTTACGTACTTGTGGACCGTCATTGGCAGCGCTAGGCACCTCAACTGGTTGTGGTGACCTCAGCTTTGACACTGTTACGACGCCTTCAGTGACTGCGTCAACAGCCTCGAGAACCTTGTTATCCTTGGACCAGCCGAGTTCGTGCTGTTTGATGAGGATACAAGCCACGCCTTTCGAGTGCATGGCATAAAGCTCGAACAATGTAGGGTCATCGGAGTCCTGAGTCATGGCGGGATTGGACAGGATATCGAGGCTGCGAAGCACACCTCTATTCTCGAAGGAATACTCTCGAACTCCGCTGATCACGGCAGTACTTTCAGGCTGAGGAATCGAAGAGTCCTGGGCCATGAGTCGCTGAATGTACTCGGCCTGAGACACGCTCTTGAGGTTATACCTAGGAGCCGACAAGTGCGCGAAATAGATCGAGTTTCTCGTGGGATGTCCGATCACAATCATGCCGGTAGCTGCGTGATACATGACGCTGCAGACTGCGTCTGACTCTTTGCTGTGAGGCAGGTTGAACTCCTGCACTGGTTTACCCAGCGCGAGATCCCATAGCTGCAGCGTGTGATTTTGTTTCATACCAACAATCATGTACCGAAGAGCACAACGCTTCTGATATGGTCGTTGCTTATCCAGCAACAACACTGAAGTTGGCCAGGCCTTCTCGCCTTCAGGAGTACTCGCCAGCGTCATGAGAGGCTCCTTGACCTCTAGAGATGACTGAGCTGGAATCGGGAACCGGGTATCTGAACCCTCCTTGACAGCAGTAAGGTCGCGGACGTCCCAGAACTTGACCCTGCCTGACTTGTCAAGTGAAACGACAACAGAGTCATCCTGACTGAAGGTGAAATCCTTGCCAGCCTTTCCAGTATTAATTTTCAGTGAGCATTGCGAGAGCAGCTTGTCGGTGTCGACTACACGATCATGTCCTGGCTTGAACAGGTTGTTTTGCATGATGTAGGACGGCCAAACGAGGTTGATCGACTTGCCACGGCCGACAGCGAAGAATTCGGGGTGCATGGTCGAAGCGCGAGCACGTGTCTTAAGTGCTCCGCCAGGAGCATCACCCTCAGGGGTGTTGATCGGAGGAAGAGCGAAGCCATACTGCTCGAGATGGGCGTCATCGATGTGATCCTTCGAGCCATCTTTGATCTCGACCCAGTATACAGTGCCGCTGATGCCAGTGCCAATAATGGCCTCGCGGTGAGGGCCCTCGCTGTCGGCTGGTGTGACCGACATGGCTACGTTAAAGATCCTGTCCTTCGTATCCGTAAACACCTTGGCATCTTTGCCGTCATCCTGACGAATGACACGGAGGCCACCTTGCTTGGACATTCCGTAAGTCATGTAGTTCTGAGAAGCCGTATAGAGGTTACGATCGATCTGGTCAAAGTCCTTCTTCAGGCGGGCGATGTCCATAATCGCCTCGGGCCGGAACTCAGGTCTTGGCTCAGTTGAGCCGTCCTGTAAATTGATAGAGATCCAGGGCTTCATCGGGAAGTTGAATACCTTCACAGCAGCGACTTCCTTGTCTTCAATCACAACGATCTCATCCTGATCAGCACTCTCCCAGCTGTCCGCCACGCCTTGAGCTGCCTCGTCAACGATGTCACGGACTGCCTGTGCTGCCTCAATCGGCAATGTGTGTTCCAGGACGCCGTTGTTCTCCTCTCGATCGAGCTCTTGCTTGATAGCTTGTGCAGCAGCCTGAGCGCTGTTCTCAAAGTCGGAGTCAGACTTTGCCTGGAGCATACCATTGATGTCTTCTGCGATCTCTGCACGAGCCCGGTCCTGCTCAGCTCTTTCTGACGCATCGCGAGCATCCTGGACTGTCTGGCTCGGTACAATGTCAAAAGGATCTTGAATTGCGTCGCGCCCTTTTCCAGAGGCGCTGTGGCGATCATGATCTGAGGAAGGCGGGGTTTGCTTTGCCGAGGGGTGCGAATGGTGGGAAGAAGTTCGTTCTACCTGACCACGGAAACGAGGGCTCGCAAAAGGGCTTCCTTCAGTTCCCGATGGCTGTTGCTCGCGGTGCTGGGATCCAGCTGGGGAAGGGTGGTCCTTACTCAGGATCTGGAAGGGCGCCTGAGAGGTCGTAGGATGAGAAGACTGAGAGTGAGGAGATCCTTGAGAGAGATTGCTAACCAATTGCTGGTACAGTGCAACGTCATTGCCCACCTCTGGGCCTGGGCGATAAGGATAATCTCGCTCTTGGTGCTGATACTGTTGCGCCATACCGTATGAGTTGGATCGCGACTGGTGCTGCTTCTGCTGTTGCTGAGCGATGTAGCGCTCCGCCTCAGCCAGCCTATCCTCAGACTGAGGAGTATGATTGTTTGATCGTGACGTTTCAGTCAACATAGGCTGCTGCGGCTGCTGCGGCTGCTGCTCGCTCTGGGCCGGCTTGCTTCGATTCAGCAGGCCCAGCAAGTATGAGGTTGTGTCGGGGGGCGGCGAGCCGTGACCAAAGGCAGATGGAGGCTGAGGTGCAGTAGGAGCAGTCGGGGCAGCAACAGGAAGTGGCTTGGGCTCTTCTGGATCCTGCGAAGCGCCTCTCATAAGGGCAGCAAGCAGACCTGAAGGATCAGCTGCTGTTGGAGCGGGCTGGTGAATCTGGTGGGCCGTCGGAGGAAATTGGGTCTGTGACAGTCCTGACGGTTGATGCTGGAATGGGTGCTGCTGACCGAAGGATTGGGCGTGCTGATGAGGTTGGTACGACTGGGACTGCGGAGGAGAAAGCTGCTGGTGTTGCTGCTGTTCGACAACAGGACTGGGAAGAGCTTCGAGGGATCCTTGCCGTTGCGTACCAGCGATACCGGCGCCTCCGCCGCCACCACCACTGAACTTGAGAAGATTCAGAAGATTGGCTGTACGGTTTCCATCAGTGGCAGCACCATTGGGACCGCCGCCGCTGCCGTTGGCCGACATCCCCAAATTCACAGGCGGTGTCGGAGCTGGGGGAGGAAGATCCATCTGCGGTAGGACGAGGCGCAGCTTTTCAGCTCTGCCTTTACCACCACCGGAACGATGATCCTTTTTCGGAACAGGAGGTATATGTGCTCGATGCTGGTGCAGAAGAGGATGAAGGCGGTTAATTCGAGGCTCAGAAAGCGATGTGGTGCAAACAGAAACCTCTTCCCAAGCAACCGCTCAGTTGATTGACGAGAGCAATGTCAAATATGAAGTCGCTGAAAAGAATGCGTCACTTTCGAGTCTCGAACCGGCTCAGAATCGCGTGTAGCAGGCGAAGAACGAGGTCGAGAAACCGAAAGGTGAAGCGAGAGGTGATGGAAAGTGGTGATGTGGAACAAAATTTGGAAGCGGCTGGTGAGTTGGTGGCGCCAGTCCCAGTCATAGGATAGTAGCGTAGCCTAATAGCAAGTTCGCGGGCCTTCGCAGCAGGCCGTGGGAGCCCAACGATGACGCCCGGACGAGCTGCAACTCTCGGGCACCTTTCAGTGGAGCATGCCAGCTGTACTTCGACTGGAGCTTTTCTTTTTAGCGAATCAAGTGTGCCACTTCTCCTAAATCTGGGCCCTTCCCACTGTCTGCCACCTGGCATAGCTTCCCCTGCATCCGCATTGCTCTGAAAACAGTGACTGACACCCTTTCGGAAAGCGGTGAGTTGGTTCTGCCACCAGCGGGATCCCGTCTTGTGGCTGTTGTCTTTCAGCATTGGGCGTCGTCCAGATTTATCAGCTCGTCTCACGGCCATCGCCCTGCCCGGCGCAAGACTCTAGACTCGTCGCAAAACTCGAGCCCGGAGCATACTGAATCGAGTGCCATGGTCTGAACTCAAAGCAAGTATACCGCGACGCCGAAACCTAGTCTCAACCATCCCGATATCTATACACTTTCGACCCTCACAACCAGTCCCTCAACCCTTGGAAGTGGCCCACGACGTGACTTATAGTCAAGATGTTTTGCCTCCGAAGGTGAGCAGCTCAGCCTCTTGAAAAAAATTATCCTTCTACAGAAATGTCTAATAAGCTTTGCTTAGTTGGCTTCCGCTCCTCTTCATTCCGACCAACGCCTCTCCCGCCTTCATCTTCCTCTTCTTCGTCTGCACATACTTCCTCAACCGACCATGCGTCTACTGCTCTATTCTGCTCCTTATACTTTTCCTCACATCCTGCAACTGGTCCGACCGTTGCTTCTTTGACTTTGGAAGCAACTGGTTCGAGCCACGCTCTCCAGTCTCTCACGATTATACGATGTCAAATACCACAATCGGGTCTCTGAATTACCAGGGCGCGACAGAAACACTACTCGGCGATTTCAACGCCACGGTGCTGGCCATGGCGGGGTCTACAGCGAAAGGTCTGGCGCATGCGGCACTTGACGAAGTCCGCTCGTTGGAACGCCCTGAATGGACCGGGTTGGGACTTGAATGGTTGAGACAGCTTTTGGGCAAGCGAGAATGGAGGATAGCATGTATGGATATGTACATTAGACTGTAGGAAAGAAAGACAACATCGTCATCACGTATTTTCAATATCAGGTGGCAGCTCTCACAGACAGTATGCATAATCCTTGGTGAGGTTATATCCAATCCTTTGCTGGCTGAATGCGTTACTATGCACATGTTCGCGTCCTGGCTGATCATATCTGTTGCACGAGTCAGAAGTTCTGTAGCAAAGAATAACAGCCTCAGACAAGCTCAGGGCTACGCGTGTAGATTTCGGCAGGGTATTCTAAGAATGACCGCCGTAAATAAGTAGGTAGGTAAGTTGCCGACCACGACCTAACAATTGCATATACAACATAGCGCGACGCCTGAAACCGGACCGCGGTTCGAGTGCATCGAAAAGCACGTCGACTGCAGTAGGCACTACGTACTAAGGTGCCTTTACCTCAGTGCGTCACTATAATAAGGTAGTGGCGTAGATAAGGCACTTCGGTATCCACGTGGGAGGCGCGTAACCTACGTCTTACAACCACATGAGCCGGAGTCTATCACAGTGGCTCATCAACAGGATCAGCATTTTCATCCGATAATAGATGCCGATTTCCATCATTCCTACACTAGTTCAAGGAAACAAAACCACTGTACAGAATCTTTGAATCAGTCTGGGGAAGCGCATCGGCCTTCTCGTCATTGATCATGATCGGGTCACTGTTGGGCTGGGGCAACACGTCAGCTGCGGTCGAGAAGCCTTCAGATAAAACAAAACAGTGGACTACAGAACAAGATGGAATCAATAAGCTCAGGCAGGACGAGATTGACACCCCAAGGCCGAAAGAGGGCGAAGTTCTGGTGAAGATTCGTAGCGTCAGTCTCAACTACCGTGACCTCGAAGGTACGTGCTTCCATCCCAAGCTCGAACTCCCATGTCAATCTCTGCTGACTTCGGGTTGCCGTACATTCAGTCTGTAAAGGTAGCTATGGTCATGACCAGGCGAAGCGCAGTCCAGCTCCGCCACTTGTTCCCTGCTCAGATATGTGCGGAGTTGTGGTAGAAAGTAGGTCCAGGGCTCTCAAAAACGGCACCCGTGTCATTGCGTTGCCCTATCAGACCTTTCTATCGAGCCCTATGAAAGAAAGTGATCTGGATAGTGGCCTCGGAATGCCCCTCGACGGCGTCATGACTGAGTATCGATGCTTTCCGGCCGAGGCCGTGGTCAAAGCACCGGACTATCTTTCCGACGCCGAAGCTAGCTGTCTTCCAATGGCGTCACTAGCCGCATGGATGAGCATCAACGGTTCGCAACCGATTGGCGATACGACTTCGGGGAGGAATCGCAAGCAAACCGTTGTCGTTCAAGGAACCGATGGGGTTGCTCTCGCGGGGCTTCAAATCGCCAAGGCGTCTGGCTTCAACACCATAGTGACAGCATCGTCCGAGGACAGCCTAGAGCGTGCACAGAAAGACCTACAGGCTGATCATGCAATTAACAACCGTACGCACTGGGAGTGGTCAACACCCGTTCTCGAAATGACGGACCACGCTGGCGCGGACCTGATTTTTGAGACGGGTGGTATGCGCACACTACGAAAGGCATTCGATTGCGTGGCCTTCGGCGGAACTATCGCATGTATTGGATACACATCTGGGAAGGGCGAGCAAGAAGACAAAGCAGGTGACACGAACAACATGAATGTGAATACCTTGGCGCAGAAGAGGAATGTGATTCTGCGAGGCATCAACGGAGGTGGTCCTCGAGACAGGTTCGAGGAGATGCTGGGTTTCTACCAGAAGAACGAAATTAGGCCCATCGTGGCGAAGGAATTCAACTTTGAAGAGCTCAGGGAGGCAATGAAGCTCCTGGATGATGGAGTCGAGGTATTCGGGAATATAGTAGTGAAGGTTAGTTGAAGGCAAAGGAGGCTTCTGGACTGAACGCAATTGAAGGCAACGTTTGCCCGTTAAGGTGGCAGATTAGGCAGGTCAGGCAAATACAGAGACGAACAGTCATTGATCGCGTCATATTCAAATATAGTCCTGCGCCCCATGGTAGTCTACGCCGAGTGTCCTTATGCTTCCGGTTCGTTGATTGAACCAAACCGGGGTCCCATCTCCTCCCTCTCTTGCTTTCCATGCGCATCTGCATAAGCCTTGAGCAAATCGCGTCGCATGATCCTGCGCGGCGCTCGCCGTCCCGTGAAGAGTTCGAACTGCGCGAAACCTTGATCTGGCAGAAGATCCAGTCCATCCATCGCGACCCAGCCTTTTGATGCCCTATTCTTCGCCTGCGCCAACAATGGCGTATCCAAAGTCTTGTAGCCCAGCTCAATAATCACTCCTCCCGATCGACTGCCGAGCCATTCCTCCGGCACTCGGAAGTCCGGTGCCGGTACGTCTCCAATGCGATGAGTCGGAATACAGGAGATGATCATCGTTGGCAGATTGAACTCCGCAGGCCATGGTTCGTTCAAGGAGTGTACAATCCTGAACCTGGTCTGCCGACCAGCACCAAGGAATTGGAAGTCGTCTTTTTGCAAGAGCTGCTGGAAATGGTTCGCAAATTGTTCCGCTCGAGAAACAGTACGATTGTAAATAGCGATGTTCTGAACTCCGACCTGCAGCATAGCGTAAAGCGCTGCTCTGGCCATGCCACCTGCACCAATCACGAGGCCACAAGTGCCCTTTCGAACTGCATTCGCAGGAGACAAGCCACGGCGAATGCAGGCTCGAATACCGATCCAATCTGTGTTTTCGCCAAACAGAGCTTTCACGGGACCAGCTCTGTTCATGGTCTTAACAAACTGCGCTCCTTGTGGTACATAGCCACGCTGGTCGAGTTGTCGTACTGGGATGAGAGTATTGACGGCGCCGATAGCTTGGGCATGCTTGCTGAGAGAGTGTGTTAGGGATATAATTTCGACCTTGAAAGGCAAGCCGACTGAGGCACCACCAAATGAGGGATCCTCGATCAGGTGGCGGAGGCCTGATAAGGTATCTGTCGAATATGGTTGATAGCGATGAGGCATCCCGCACGCCACCAATGCCGCGTTGTGCATGGCGGGGGACATACTGTAGCTCACGTTGGCACCGAAGACGTACAGCTTCATCGGATCATATATGAACGAGGCTGTCAGAGCCAACGATGCAGCGCGGGCAGTGATCATGCTCGAATGTCTTGCAAGGGCACTGTCCTGTTCACGCTCAACAAGCGTTAATATTGGATTGAAACAGGCAGAGTTGCGGCCCAGAGCTCCTGTATTGTATGCGATCACCGGTGGCTGACGGCCTCCCAATGACTCTAACCGGGTTCGCAGTTTGGCGACGGCAAAATTGTCCTCAAGGCACGATGCTGGTCGCAGGAAGCGAACCATGTCAGCCCCGAGGCGAACGGCCCGCTTGTACGTAGTTTCCCAGACAGGCGAAGACCAATCTGGGGCGTCGCAGCTAGCAGTGAAGCTGTAGTCGCAGATGACCTTGGAATGTCCCTTAGCTTCCAATAACGGCGACAGTTCATGATCCTCGAGACGCAGATCAACTGTGACCATTTCTGGGGCTGACCTGAAGGTATGTGAGATCAGGCTGACGTAAAGTGACTTGATCTCTTCATCCAGCCTTGCTGGCAATGCTATATGTGCAATGATCGGTATAACCGTGCTCCTGCGTATTGACGCAATGGCCCTGGTGATGTCACTCGCGAGTTCGAACCCCAGATTCGCGTGCATGTCAGGACTGCCTCGTTCTGGTAGAGGAGGGACCACAATCTGAACAGCATCTGCTCCAGTGGTGTGTTCCTCGATTTCGAGGGTATTATCCAATGCATCAGCCATGCTCAAAGACAGGGCGTAGGTGAAGAGCCGCTCCTCTGTCGGAATGGTCGAAAGTATGAAAGCTGCTTCGATGAAAGGTATAGCATTGGGTGGGAAAATCTGCGAAAGAAACTTGAGGAAGTGTCGCTCAGCGCCTTTGAGCGTTAGATACGGAGAAGGCAGACGGTCTGACTTGGACGGGTGCGATTCCGAAGAGGATTCCGTTTCAGATATGTTGAAGAACTCGAAGTTTGTACATGATCGGAAGATGGCGTTGCTGACTGCTAATAGGTTCTGCATCTTCTCTCGGTCGTTGATCTTCAGATGCTGCTGAATAGGTTCAAGATTTCTGACGACGTGCACGACCGGGTTGGTAGCGGCGAAAGCTCGGAGTAGCCTTTGTGCGGTGATTTCCATCCACGAGCATACGATGATGCATCCCTTGTTGTTCTTTTCTAAGGTGTCGCAGAGAAGCCTCGCTTGTTGCTCCTGACATTGCGCGCCACCGTGAGCCCTCTTGTATACGGCACTTGAGGCACCCATAGTCTGTTGAAACGCTGTCTCCATATCGATGACCCTTCTCTTCATCGCTGTGGCTGCCATGATGGCCAGAGTCGACTTTCCTGAGCCGCGGATGCCGGCAAGAACAATGGAAGCATCGCTGCCGAAATCCGCAACTTTCCCGGTGAAGGGTGTCAGGCGTGGTGATGGAGTCCTTGTGCCTGGCTCGGGGCTTCTTCCTGGAGTCCGAAGTGGTGTTCTGATGGGCGTTCGCTCTGTGGGAGTCCAGCTCGGGGATGATCTGGAAGCGAAAGCGGAGGAGGGAGGCAGGCCATAGTGCTGGCTCTGGTGGCCTGTGACTTGCATCGCGCGCGTCTCATCTTGGCCAAGCATGGCTGTGAGAGACCTCTTGACCCCAGCCATCGTGTTATGATTCTTTGTTTCGTCTTGCACCGTTCATTCTCACATTCCCTCTCTGGTCGCGCCGCAAGTCCTGTCAGCGATGCCGGTACAGCGTACGGCCAGTTCGGTGCGTTCTTCAGGTCAGTCGAGTCGCGACGATTCAGTTCGTGAGGAGATCCTCGATTCGGTAGCGCTGAGTCGAGAGTCTGTGACACGACTGAGGTCGAAATCTGCGAATCAGGTGGATGGCAATTGTCCGCGCTGCTCTGCCGATTGCGAACGCAAATGGTGGGTGAGAGAAGAATGGATGGTACTACAGCCATAACTACTAGTAGCACACACTACCAACCCTCCTCCCTTAGCGGCAACGCCAATCTTGCGGAGTGACCGGGGCGGATAAAGTCTTACCCTTCCATGGCGGGGTGCCAGGATGAACCATCTGTTCCGCCCTCACTCTATCTGCGGAAAACGGCTAGAAGCGGGCAATTAGGTTCGTTCAATTGCGTTCCACAGCTTGAGGTCGATGCGCAGACCCTCACTCAGCATCTGCATGTTACTGTGCCCGGATATTCGAAGTTGAAGCCCCTGTCCAACGTGCCTATCGTACACACAAGCCCCCAAACACCTAGCCACGGAAGATGCCGGAGTTCAGTGACGACCAGCTGAGTGAGGTGTACTCATTTGCAGTACAGTTGGGGAAGGATGCGGGAGATATGCTGATGACGGCTGCGAGGAGGCGGTTTGAGAATCAAGGTGGCCCTTCTACCAAAGTTGCATATGTCGAAAAGGACAACGCAGTTGACATTGTCACATCAACTGACAACGGTTCGTGGTTTTCCATTGGGTTTGCCTACCACTGTTGTGTTCTGACGGGTCAGTAGAAGTTGAGGCGTTCATTCATGAAAGCATCCAAGCCAGGTTTCCATCACATAAGTAAGCCCCCCCTCGATTGAAGTGATAGAAACTATAGCAGCTAAGACACCGATGAAGATTCGTTGGAGAGGAAAGTTACTCTGCAGGAGCATCGCGAGACTACCTTGTCGATGATCAGCCGACATGGGTAAGTGAATCATTCCTCGCATATCTGAACATCTCGTATCTGGCTTCGAGTTGACTCTGACTGGCAATTGCCTCTAGATCATCGACCCTCTAGATGGCACAGTTAACTACACTCATCTTTTCCCCATGTTCTGTGTATCCATTGCTTTTGCCATCAATGGAGTTCCTGTCATCGGCGTCATCAACGCACCATTCCTCAGCCAGCTATTCACATCATGTCGTGGCAAGGGAGCCTGGCTGAACGAGAAGCAAAGGCTGCCTCTTCTCCGTGATCATCCATTGCCTGAGAATGCGCCAAGCGGTTGTGTGTTCTCATGCGAATGGGGTAAGGACCGAAGGGATATTCCGGATGGCAACATGATGCGAAAGGTTGACTCTTTCATGAACATGGCTTGTGAGAGAAAAGGGCGCGGAGGCCTTGGCGGCATGGTGCATGGCGTGAGAAGCCTAGGAAGTGCGACGTTGGACCTTGCCTATACGGCAATGGGCTCGTTCGACATATGGTGGGAAGGCGGCTGCTGGGAATGGTAAGGACCATGCTTCTGCAAGCCCTGATGCTGTTACTGATCTACAATAGGGATGTTGCTGCTGGCATCGCTCTGCTGCACGAAGCCGGCGGCCTTATCACCACAGCAAACCCACCGGACAACTTCGAGACTGCAGCCATCCCGGAAGCCAAAGTGGGCGGAAGACTGTATCTTGCTATTAGGTAGGTCAGAGGATTCATACCGGACTTGACGTTTACTAACCCTTCCATAGACCAGCGGGAGGTTCTGAAGGCGAGTCAGGCAGGCAAGCGCAAGAGCGAGTAGTCAGGGAGGTATGGAAGCGTGTTCGGGAGTTGGACTATAAGAGACCAGGAGCTTAGACCGTCACCAGAGCTCTACAGGAAGCTGCAGGAAGCATTACTCACAAGCATATTCTCATAACTCTGTCTAAAGCAGTGAAGGCTATGATGTATTTGATAGAGAATGGCGCAGAAGCCACGCTACATTGGAAGACATTGTGAATACGTTACATGACAGACGGCAGCTCCTAAGGAAAGCTACCCAGCAATTCTTGAATGAACGAAGTATCATATTAGAGCGCGCTATGGAAAATGGAATATGCCGTTGCGATGTTATACATTCTTCAGAGCATTGGTCGTGGTTCCTCGGCCTTGTACAGCTGCTTTGACGCCACATTAAGTTTCAGATCATTCGTCATCTTCTCAAATGAGAGAGCTGCCCGACTTGCCATCTCCTCTGGGACACTGCCATCCTTATCTGCCAGTCTTCGGTTGAAGACCTCAAAGCTCAACCAACCGGTGAAGCCAAGGTCCTGAACCACAGTCTTGAGGACGGCGTACACGGGCAAGTATCCTCCGTATGACGACTCTCCGTAGAACAGTCTTGCGTTCCGAGACCAGCTCATCCTCGGTGGCTGCTCGGGGTTGTAGAAAGGATGCTTCGGGCTCATTGGCTGTGACAAAAGCTCTGCATCCGCGACTTGGAGCAAGAAGATTCGTTCCACTGGTACCGACGCAACCATGGCCGCCAAACTCTCTCGCACAGCTTGCTCGCAATCTGGTGTGCAGCCTGAGATTTGCGTCGGGTCTGCGTAGATGCGACCCGTAAGGTTGAAGGTATCGATGCAGAGGCCAAAGTTCTTCCTGTTCACCCTTTGGACAATGTCCCAAGAGCCATCCCAGGTGTCGACACGCGTGCCCCAGCACAATGCCTCAAAGGCGAATCTGACTGGGGGCTCAGCCGCAGCTCCGATGTCTGCTACCTCGGCCATGTCGTCAACAATGAGTGACATGTCGGTGGTCATTTGCTCGGCGGGCAGGTTGCTGCTGGGCAAGAGGATAAGGTCGGTCCCCAGTGCATGCACCAGCTCGACAAATAGATGCATCTCCTCGATTCTCTCCTGGTGTCTTTGACGGTCTACCAATCCTTCATAGTGCATGAAAGGCTGCAGGCAGATGATCTCTAATCCTCGAGCTTCGCACAGCTCCCGTACGAGTCCAGCTGCCGCGATCTGGCTTTCAGCGGAAGCATCACCGTAGGTGACGTTGGAGAAGTCGACAAGATCCTCGTAGAACAGTTCAATACCCTCAAAGCCGTATTTGCGAGCCATGTCCAGCTTGTGAGGTAGAGTGTGCCCGGCACAGGCTCGGCCCAGGGAGACCGTGCAGATACTTGAACGATGTGCCATGGTAGAGATATCGCCAGATTGCTTAATTAAGCGAAGAAAGTGAAGTAAAAGAGATGAGAAGGGAAGAAGACGTTTCGATCGTGAAACTGACGAGATTCTTTCGGATACAGCGTCTAGTAAGGGCGTTGCTGAGATGGAGAAAGTTGAACAGAGCACGTCTGGGTGTAATGAGTGTAACTCAAGATGATGAGGAAGAGCCTCTTGTCAGCCAGAACCGAGACCGAGTCACTAATAATAAGGCGGCCGGGAGGCAGCAATGCCCAGGAATCCGCAGGCGGATAAACATGTTATTCAGAGACTCCGTACATGGGGTGTCGGTTACAGAAGGTCTTGATTGCGTTTGTCCGGACCATGGTGTCGTTACCAAGTCGTCACCGCAGGCGATTGTTGTAGCACTGTTTGCACCCTTGGGTGAACGTGTGGATGAACAATTATCCAGCAGGTCGCGTGAAGGGACGATTAGTGTGCGACAGGGAGACCGCTCCCCCTAACGTAGCACTACAGAGGGGCCCCAGTGCTTGGTGGAGGGGCTTGGGTCACTCGGCCCCCTCCAGCATTTAATTGTTCTCCCGCAACCCTCAGAAACTGGGTTTATGTTCACTCGGACAAGAGTCGCCACAACCTTCTGGAATCCTATCTTTCATCCATAGACCCGAGGCTTGTTTGATCCAGAGCCATCGATACTTATACTTGTACCTTCGAGGATCCCTGTTGTGCTCCTGGCTCACAGCTCTTGCATGTAGATTGTTGCTTCATTGGATCCGATTCATTCTTCACTTACCTACCACACATCATGGCGACCATCACAGAGACTACTACTTCGCTGTCTACGCAGCGCGATCCGCGTGCTCCCGAAGGCATTGAGAAGTTGGAGCGGCACGGCTACTTGTTTGGCCAGCACTTGGCCAACTCGTTCTCGCCGTACCTCCACGATGTCATCTACAGCCATCTTGGCCTCTCTTGGGGCCAGGTGAGACTCGATTCTGCGGACATGGACTTGTTCCTCCACCTTGTTCAACACCCAGACTTTTATGGTATGCATATCTCGCACTTCTTCCACGACATGTAGAGGTTCATCGGCTAATTCAACATCCCCAGGCGCCTCCGTCACCATGCCAAACAAGGTCGCCATCATTCCGCACCTGGACGAGATGACGGATGAATGCCGTGATACCGGTGCTTGCAACACTCTCTACATCCGCGATGACCCGGTCACTGGTCGGCGGAAGCTTTGCGGCGCTCAGACCGATGTGATTGGCATCCGTGATTCCTTCATCCACAACGTCGACAACCTGCCTCAAGTCGTCCACAACCGACCCGGACTGGTGATCGGTGGAGGTGGTGCCGCGCGCAGTGCAGTCTACGCGCTCCGGAAATGGTTGAAGGTCACGGACATTTACCTCGTCAACCGCGACCCGTCAGAAGTCGATGCTGTCATTCAGGACTGCAGGAGACAAGGCTACGGGGAGGGACTCGTTCACGTCTCATCAGCTGAACAAGCACAGGGACTCGAGGGCCCGGGAGCAATCGTTGCTTGTGTTCCTGACTTTGAGCCCCAGACGGCGGAGGAGAAGCTGGCGAGAGAGATCACCAACGTCTTCCTCGAGAAGAACAAGGGAGCCATGTTGGAAATGTGCTACAACCCGACCCCGTTCACAAAATTGGGGGGCATTGCCGAGTCCAAGGGATGGCAAGTCATCCTCGGCACCGAGGCTTTGATCTGGCAGGGTATTGAGCAGGATCGGTACTGGACCGGCAAGTCATCTGATGAGCTACCTGTTGAGGAGGTCAAAGCGGCCATTGCGAACAAAGTTGCGCAGTCGTCGAAGCAAAAGCTGTAAAGATTATTTAAATTCCAAGTATAGAAACAAACAGAGCGTGACATTCAAAGTATGCCGAAAGCCTCCGCTGCGCAGTATTGCACGTTCTTGACAAGACCAATACCATGCTCTCCTGTCTTCTCTGTCTTGACCAGGTGAGGAGAAGATGGGAGCTTATCACGGCGAGTATCTGGAAGATGTTCACAAATGCTTTTCTTTATTAAATCACTGTCCTGCTGGCTTCTCCCGGAGCTTCATATGTTTCGCCGCGAAATCAATGGCGGCAGTGTAGCCAAACGTGCCCATGCCACACACCATCGCCACGGCTTTGTCTGTAAAGTAACTGTGGTGCCTCCACGGCTCCCTCGCATGAACGTTCGACACATGAACCTCGACGAACGGGATGTCGACTCCGAGCAATGCGTCTCTTATGGCAACACTGGTGTGGGTGAAGCCTCCAGGGTTGATGATGATGGCGTCCGCAATCCCTCGCGCAGCCTGGATGCGGTCAATGATGGCCCCTTCGTGATTTGACTGAAAAGCCTCCAGTTTGATGTTCAATGATTCGGCTTGTTGCTGAGCGTTTGTGACAACATCGTCCAGAGTTGCTGATCCGTAGAGGTGTGGTTCTCGGAGACCGAGAAGGTTCAGGTTGGGGCCGTTAATGAGGACGATATGCATCTTTGCTGATTGTTTCAGACGCGCCACAAGTTGAAGTTTTTCTTGAATTATTATTTTTTCTAAGAAGAAGAAGAGAGAGAGAAATGTCGTCCTAGAGTCTCTCCATCACCAGAGAATGCTTCAGCTATTTACGTCTTTTACAAGCCGTGTCAATATCCCGAACTCATTACTATTGCCCTTGGAGCAGGCTTCGGGGTCCACGTGCCCCGGCTTAAGCCACAGCAAGTGGCGGGAAAGCGTTTTCCCGGGTCACTCGGGTAGCGTGCCCTGCACCAGGCTCCAGACGAATGAACGCCGGGCATTGCGAATGCTGCTCTGCTCTGCGATCGCGAATTGCTCCAACTTTACCCCAGACTCTCCGCAATTGGTTCGTACCGGAGGCCAGGAGCAAAGAATTTGCCTCACATCCTGCAGAGGACTCGGCCTCGCGCTCTTGCAGAAGGCAGCGCTGTCAAACTCGGCAATCCCTGCACCAGCATGCGATGATATCACCAATTGCACAAATCGACAGGCTACATCCCAACCGCGAACCGTGCGCACAAGGATACACAAGAGGGGCTATGTGACTTTTCAAGTCAGCCGATGATGCCTCGATCACGAAAGCGCGACGAGAGCGACAATGAGCCCTCGAATGAAGCAACACAGGCTGCGCCCAAGAGGCAGAGGGTGTCGCTCGCCTGCGACGCTTGTAGGGCCGCGCGAGAGAAATGCGATGGCGACAAACCGCAGTGCGGGCCATGTACCTCGCAGAAACGACAATGCTCCTACACACCGGCCTCGAAGAAGCGCGGTGTAGCCACGGGTTACCTCAGAACGCTGGAGTCATCCCTCGCGTGGCTGTTCGACTACTCGCCCGAAAGCGAGAAGGCGTTGCAAGCTTTCCTCAGCGAGAAAAGGGCGCTCGATCCTCGACTACAGAAAAAATGGACGAAAAGTCGGGTGCACAAAGAAGTCACACGGATGCTCTCTGATGCGCCGCCAACGCAGAAGGACGGCTCTGCTGCCGACGACTCGGACCAAGAGATCATCGATCCTGGATCCTCACAGTACATGGATGCGACCCCCTCTGACCGCGTCTATTCTCCTCAAGACCGCCATTCGAGGGCTCGTCGCGGCCCTGAAACGACGATTTACCAACTACCACCGAATTGGCGGGACCTCATCTCTATACACTTTTCTCACACACACCAATGGCTGCCGATTGTTGATCGAGAAGATCTCATGAGGACGATAGAGGCATATCCAGCCCATGGCCTCATACTGAGCAGTGATGATGCACAGTGCGCTGATCACGCTCAACTTTGGGCTGTCTTCGCGTTGGCATCCTTCCAGGCTCCAACATCAGACACTGGCCACGACCCAAAGACACTCTTCTCGATCGCCCGCGGCCTGATGCCATCGGAGATCCGTACATACCGCCAGTCACATGTATCAGCCCTGCTGCTGCACGGTCTCGTGCTCCTTGGTCAAGATTCGCCTCTTGCGGCCTGTCTAGTGATTGGCTCTGCGTGCCGCATAACGCTTCAGCTTCATGCGTCGAAAAAACTGGATCTCACGCCGAGCAGTACTGCCTTGCGTGAAGGCCTGCGACCCTTGGGAGCCCGCATCATTGCAGGCTGTTGCGTGTTGGAGACATGGGCGTCTTTGACCTTGGGGCAGCCTGCTGTTTTGAGCACCGAGCTCAATCAGATACTCCAAGGGCTGTCGATGGAAGACGAGAACGAAGCTGCCGCACAGGGTTCTTTCCTAAGCCGCAATAGCGACAGTGAGGCTCAAGCAGCTCTGTTGCAGCTGAATCGGTTTGGCAACCTTCTGGAAGAAGGACTGCGGAAGCGAGCCATTCCTGGAGCAAGGCGGATTACGACAGAAGACCTTGTGAAGTCTTTGTACAGCCAGTTCAGCTTTTGCAACTGTCTGATCCATGAGGACACTACACCCAGGAAGCCTTCGGCCTATCTGTTGCAGCTGGCTTTCCTCACGGCTACAGTCGCCCTCGCAGCTCAGTGCAGACCCTCTCTATTATCTACTGTCTTTGAGGTCGCGGAGACGTGTTTATCCAGCATTGGCGAGATGGGAACCCCTCCCCTTGCTGTCGCATTACTAAAGGTTGTTCTTGCTAAGGCGGATAATGTTTCGGGGCACGAAAAGCGGAGATGGAAGGACATCATCGACAGGGCTCAGAAGCCGTGGTTACAGCCTCCAGAGATCCTCAGAGAGACTTCTACTCTCACCGTTCCACCAGCAGCTCGCGAAATGGGTATCCACAGGGCGAGAGAGAATTTACCAGCCGCAGGGTTTGGTAACGCGCCAGACTTTGGACAAACGGCATCTGAGCAGCTCCATTTGGAGTACGCGTCGTCGTCGTACCAGGAGCAAATACCTCACGATGGGCTAGTCTCCATGGGCGAGGGGAGCGCCGGCATCGGCACAGCTGGTATTATTTCACCCGAACACGGCCACTCCGCAAGGCCCACGGCTCAGCTTACACATCGGATGCCTCTCCAGTCGCCTTCGCTAGCCAAAGGGCCTGCATTGCTGTACGGAAACCCGGTGGCTCAGGGTATCGATTACGATGCGATTATGGAAGAACTCGGATCCATAGACTGCAACGATGTTGTGGAGTCGGACCAGTTCCTCACAAATCTCGGATTCGCGCCAGACTATGATCTCGGGGATATGTTTCAACAGGGATACTTCATGGGTTGAAATCTATAGGCGTTTGAGGATATGGAAGGGCCACGGATGGCTGATAGATGAGGATATCATGAGTGAATGCACGACTTGACCAGTACCAACGCGTTTTGCCCGAGTTGTCGTTCTTGACTCTGCGCCAAGATACATCAGAAAGGTCTTGAAGGCATTGATCAATTGGTACACAGCAATACCCGGGTCCTTTTTCCGAACGCTGCTTCGAAATATCTGACATCATTGCTGGCCATGGTGGTGTAGCCAGCAACAGCGTTGATTTGGTGGGAAAAGAGTTTACCCCATGCACTGAAGATCAGCGCGATGCTCGGCACACTCAAACCCCGCAAAACCCCAGGAAGACTGGAGCCGCAAGGAACGTTCCCAACATGCACTAGCGGCACCTCCATCGGGATTTGGGTGCAGATTTTTGCCGCGCTGGTGATGACTGGGGATTGCAACGACGGCATCTTGACAGGGTTCCTCTGGGTGACGGCTGTTGAGGTTGCATTACAAAGGCGCACGTAACCTGTCGCACCCTTGGCATCCTCAGTCTGTCAATACTCTACTGGATTCCCCAATTCGTGTTGTCGGCCCTGTTTTCGCCATTTTTTGTCTGCGCAGTTGTCTGAAATCATGAGCATCCTCACTCTCAAAGAGGATAGGCCAACGCCAAAGGCCGTCTATAATTGGCGAGTCTATCTATGTGCCGTGACGGCATCATGGGCAGCTTGTGTCATTGGGTACGTCCTCGCTTGCAGCTTGGCAGGCATTCTTGCCAAGCGACCCTACGGTCTGATGCTGTGTTGCTCATCCGCGGTAGATACGACTCTGCTTTCATTGGGACAACACTTGCCCTACCCTCATTCACAAAAGAATTCAATTTCGAGGACTATTCTGCCAGCAGGCTTGCGCTCCTGAAACAGAACATCGTCTCCGTGTATCAGGCTGGAGCATTCTTTGGCTCCCTCAGCGCCTATGCAACTTCCTACTACCTTGGTCGGCGATGGTCCATGGTCGGTTTTACGCTCATCTTCCTGCTTGGTGCCGGCATTATGCTTGCTGCGAATGAGGCGCGTGGACTTGGACCTATCCTCGGAGGTCGCGTGCTTGCTGGCTTCGGCGTGGGTGGTTTGTCCAACATGACGCCGATTTACATCTCAGAACTTGCGCCTCCAGCAATCCGTGGCAGGCTGGTTGGCTTCTATGAGCTTGGCTGGCAAGCTGGTGGTTTGGTTGGGTTCTGGATCAACTAGTAGGTTCTCACATGCAGCCGTCCTTGCACTTTGGATGTTGACTGACAGATTTACAGTGTGAGACGACTTCTCAAGCTTGCAACTTACAATGGCAAAACTAACTCCTACACAGGGTGTCAATACAACAATGGAGCCCAGTATGAGCCAGTGGATGATTCCATTCGGAGTTCAACTGATCCCAGGCGGCCTTCTCTTGATTGGGCTTGGGTTCATTCCCGAGTCCCCGCGATGGCTCTTCTCGAAGGGAAAGAACGAGAAAGCATTGAAGATCCTGTGCTGGATGCGCAACCTTGATCCCAATGACACATACATTCTTGAAGAGGTCAGCTATATCCAGCATGATCTGGATCGTTTTCGTCGCGACGTCGGAGCGGGCTTCTGGAAGCCCTTCGGAGCTCTCAAGTCCCGAAAGACCCAAAAGCGATTCCTGCTGGGTGGTCTTCTGTTTGTGTTCCAGAACGGCTCAGGAATTAATGCCATCAACTATTACTCTCCGACTGTGTTCCGCAGTCTAGGTAAGTCTTTGCCAAACGGATCCTGACCTGAAGATCGTCGGCCAAACTAACCCTGGCCAGGTATCACCGGCACAAATACCGGCTTCCTTACAACTGGTATGTTCCTCGCCCCAACTCTTGACCCAGTCGGGTCACTAACCCTGTGATCAGGTATCTTTGGTGTCGTGAAGACTGTTTTGACTTTTGTGTGGCTATTCTTCCTCATCGATCACATGGGTCGCAGATGGTTGCTCATGATCGGGTCCATCGGCGGCTCGCTCTGCATGTGGTTCGTCGGCGGCTACATCAAAATTGCCAAACCGGAAGATGCTAAAGAGGGCGCTTCACTGAGTCCTGGTGGTATCGCGGCCATCTTCATGTTCTACCGTAAGTGGTTCATGTCCTATTCGATTCTTCACGGACAACCTTTGCTGACTGGTCCAGTTTGGACTGCTTTCTACACTCCATCGTGGAATGGTACCCCTTGGGTGCTCAACAGTGAGATGTTTGACACCAACACACGAAGTTTGGGACAAGGTAAGTCCAAGCCATCTATCTATGTGGTCGATTGCAAATTCTCTGGCCGTTGCTAACACTTTGAAAGCCAATGCTGCCGCGAACAACTGGTTCTGGAACTTCATCATCGCGCGGTTCACGGTGCAGATGTTCAATGCGTGGGGCTACGGCGTCTACTTCTTCTTCGCGTCAATGATGATCCTGTCTGTGTTCTTCGTCTGGTTCTTCATCCCAGAAACGAAGGGCATTCCATTGGAGGCCATGGATCGGCTGTTCACCACCAAACCCACGTGGAGAGCGCACGGCAGACTGATGGGAGAGCTCCGCGTCAACGAGGAGGCCTTCCGGCTCAATGCACGGGGAGTCAACACAGTCGACGAGAAGGCTGAAGCCGCGGAGGTTGAAGTTGAGAGTCGGCGCAAAGACAGTCGGGCAGCTCAGGTCTAGGACGAACTCCAGGTCTGTCTCGTAGTCCATTGAGGTGATGGACACGGTGCACACTGAGCGAGGCTCGAGCTGTGTTTCCTAATAATGAAAATTGAATAAATTTACCACATTATTGACCTCCAAAAGTGCCCCGGTTCCAGAGCATATGTAGTGGCATTCCTTGCACGTCGTTTAGGCCTTGCGACGATGGCATCTCGAAGGGGGGGTGGGTGCTGACAACAAGGGCGGCAAACTGGTGAAGGAATTCCCCGAATTGCAAAAAGCCACATCGTCTAACGCGGAACTAACGCATGGCGCAGAACGTATAATAAGCCATCCGCACGGGTCTGGCTTCTGAGCGTCGAACCCAGCCCCGCAGGATTCACATGTTCTTTCAGAGTCAAATTGTAGCCTCTGCTGCCTCAGGTACTGTATTGCAATCGCAGGGGGATGGTTGGTGAACGTGCAACAGGAGCTAGCACCGAGGTGCCTCGGCCCATGATGTTTTCCAAAGCTGGCTACCTATGTTAGTAAGGTACCTACTTAACAATCCCTCAACGTGCAAAACATGATACTCAGCTCACAACACATCAATGGAGTGTGCCATGTTCACGTGTGAGATTTTCCTCCCCCCCTCATCCCTTTTGGCTGCTCGATTCATTGGCAACAGGAGGTACGTACAACTACTCAGTATGTTGAACAGCAAACCGTGTGGGTCTGGAGAGGTTTTGCTCACGCCCCTCGTTTAGGGGGCACCAGGGACCCGCTCAGCGTATCATAGCGTGTAAGATTCAGGATGAGGGGTCGAATCGAGTCCGGAGAAAGCCAACAGATCGGGCGCCGTGGCAGATGAGATTCGCGTAAATAGTGGCTCCAGGGCTGCAGTCCCCAAGCCAAGCCAAGCCACGTACTCACTCATGGCTGCTGGTTCAAGTATCATACCTGTTTGTATGCTTGACTCGACCCCGGAAAAAGAATGAATGGATCGAATTGCCGCCCCCCTTGCAGACCGGGGATCAGAAAGCTTAGCCACAACGTCAGTGTCCGAAAAAGAATCAGTGTGATTTTGATTTTTTGCAAAACTTCAGTGCAATTATTTATCCTTTTATAAAAAATCAAAATCAAAATCAAAATCAGTGATTCTTTTTCAGACACTGTACAACATTGCTCTTTGAACCCCATCGAGCAATCAAACACATCTGGAGGGAATGGAGTATCAGCACACACGCACGTACAGCACAGCACAGCACAGCACAGCACAGCACAGGGCCACAGGAGCAGTTTTCCGGCTCGATATTGCCGATGGGCGTGCACGGTCCACGGTCCACGAATGCTCTGTGATGAACACAGGTCTTGCCAATGTTTGCAAGGGATGAAACGGAGGGGGAGGGGGGGAGGGGAGACGGTCATTGCCGTCGATTTCCACTCCCCCCATCGAAGGAGACGAGCAGGAAAAGGTCGAGTGCTGGATGTTTCGAGGGTCGTGATGGTTGTTGCTTTACGTAAAAGGGGGCCGCGTAGCTGTTGGGCGTCTAACATGTAAGTGCGGCGGGCTTTCACCTCGGTTCGCCTCCCCTGGTTTCGTAACCCCGTGTTGTCCTGGCTTTGGAGGTGTTCTGTGCGGCAGCTGCCAGCACGGTGTACGTGACCGCCGTGCAGCTGCCGCACAGAAAGTGAATGACCTCATTTCTTGGTCAAATGGGAGAATCTCGCATCTTCCAGAACGAGATGTTACCGTCGGGTTCGCGGAAGTGAGAAATTTAAACCCCCTTGTGTGATTGCATCTTTTCAATAATGCTTCTTCTCTGGGCAGGTTTGAAATGACATGTCATGAATCTTTCACCGTATTGTGTTTACAGAAACCCTTCGCGCCGTAATTGTACAGTTAAGCCGCCGTTCCCAACCCCCGTAATGCAAATTGCCATGTCTCTCTGTCCTCATTGGACAGGAATAGATGCAAAAGGTCAAAGTTTCTCCCTTTTTTCCCCTCCCGCGCCCTGAGTGCATGCAAAGAGGAATGAACCGTATACCAAATGAGATAGTCTCAGATATGATGAGTAAAGAAAAAAAGAATGCAGTCCTCTGAAACCCTTGGGTATGCCTTTTCAGGACACGTGAAGTTCTGCGCTGATCAAGAAGCCAGCTTGGTTCTTCAGAGGGTTCCGGCCAAACATCTTGTTGAAATCGTTCAGGCACGCGGTCCGTCTGGCAAGATGACCCTTGTTGTTGCCGATCCTGGGCATCCCCTTGGGCTTCGGTGTTAGTCTGGCACCGCCTTTGCCCTTGGCGTAGATGGTCGGGCAGCCTGTGATGTACTGGGTCATGTAATTCATCGCGATGTCTTCGCAGTTGAAGTGCTCGTCGACGTAGTCCCGGATCTGGGTCATGAGCACGTCCGACGACGAGTAGTAGTCCAGGAAGGCGATGTGCACAAAGGTCAACCCTGTGAGGATCATATTGTACTCGGACTCCTTCCCTGGGATGATGTAGTGCCATTGGCCCTCCTTGTTGGGTTTCCCAAGGCGAGGCCAGGCTCCCACCAGGCGGCTCTGTCCTGTCTCGCGCCAGGTCTTGAAGGCGAACTCCATATCCGGCGTGGTGTAGAAGGTGTCGTCATCGCCGAGGAGCACGCCTTTGGTCTTGATCCTCGGGTTGGGCTTGAGTTTCTGGTTGAGGCTGTTCTTGTCGGATTGCTGGTAGTGGATGGGGATCCCCCCCGGTGAGTTCCAGTCCTTTGGCACTGGCGTTTCCAAATCGTTCCAAGCAATGATGATCTGGTCCAGCATCTTGGACTCCCCCTCGATGATGCGGTGGAGAGTCTCGTTGAGAACGGCAGGTCGCTTGTAGGTCTGGATCACGATGCTGGTTGAGCGGCCATCAGATGTTAGTGACTGACTGCCCATGACCCTCATTTCCACTACCAAAGTCGCCCATGACTTACGTGAACTTGTTATCCAGCAACTGCTCGTACTTGGCTTCCGCCTGCAGCAAGCTAGGGACGGCTTTCTGGTCAAAGCCATCGCAGAGCGAGATTTTCGTTCGAGGCCCAACGTCGGCTGCGTTCAAGGATGCCGGGAGACTCCAGGCCGTCGGGGAGGAAGAATCATCGTACAGGAAGAAGAACGAGAGAATGAGAATGCAAAGAAGGACAGTGCCAGCTGTCGCAAACTGGATGATGTTTCGACGTTGACTCAGTTGCACGCCTTTGACAGCATCGAGCAGTCGGTACCCTTGACTAGTTGCATCTCGCATAGTGACGGTTTGGTAAGGCTCTCTCTCTCTCTCCTCTTCGCTTCTGCCTGGGACAACGAAAGGAGATGGAGACAAGAAGTGAAGAGACTCCCCCTCCTCAGAAAATATACTGGCCCAAGTATGCAACGGCAGTGTAAAAAGCCCCAGCGGCAAGTGGACTGTACTTTTTTAGAGCTGCAAGAATGGCTGAGACGGGACGCGTCGTCGTCGTCACCCCCCCGGCGTGAGCAAGACTACCCTCTTTTCCTGACTACACCTCTCAGGGTTAAATGTTAGCTCGGAACAAGTGGCGAAGCCCATTAAATTCCTACGAGAGGGAATGATGATCATTTACTGATTGTCAAAATATCCCCGTCATTAGATAGATCAAGTACGGAGTACCGAGCTAATATTTAACATCCGACAGGTGTATGTATCTCTCTGAGTACGCGAAGCTACCAGACAGGAACTATAGTCCACTTAGACTAGCTGAAAAAAAGTGACAAGATTTTACTAGCATTCTACACTATGACAGAAGTCATAATATTCATGTGCTTTATAGATTGGTGTATTAGAAGTAATAAATTTCTATCTCATGTAGCTGTTAGATATAATTATAGTTAATTAGCCATCTTAAAAGTCCTTATTCGCTTATTATAAATAGTACTAATCTCTAGAATTAAAATAACTCTAGTATAATCTATTCAAAATACCTCTTATGTACTTATAGTTTACCTTATTTGTTATGTCACGTAGGGTCGTGGTGACCTACTACAGTGACTGGGGTTACTGATGACCACTGGAGGAACTCGGACTTTTTACACACCTTTGCTGTACCTAGGTATTTTTGTAGAATCGTCTCAATTACTACTCTGGGCTTTTGCGAACACTGCTCTCCGGGACCTCGATACGTGATAGTTCCCTATGAATCCCTACATCGTTTTGATTGTGGTAAGCTACTGAGGCGCACTGAAGCATCTTGTTTGTGGCAAAGGGCGTTGCTAGGATTACACTGCGGTAGACAGGAATCAATAAATGATCTACTACTAGCAGCTACTACCGGTAAGGTGCTTTGAGCTCCTGCTGATTATAGTATAAGTGCATGTCACTGACTGAGGGTAATCGCTCATTCGCTCATTCGCTATGAATCCTTGACCTGTAGCTAAGCAAAGTCAAAAGAGATAGATGTGTACGGTAAGCCATATGTATAGCTCTTCAGGCGTCGTTCAAAACCACCTATGCTTGGCTACGCGCGTATCGTGGACTTGGTCCAGACTTTGCTTGAAGGCCTCTTATTTGTATAATCGCTCCATTGCTAACCTGGCGATTCGCTAATAAACTCAAGGAATATGTCGATAGGCGCATCGTTGGTAATCTTCGGTTTGCAAAGGGCATCTAGATAGGTAGGCATAAAGGGCGGGTTCGGGGAGGCTCTAATTGGCCGCGTAACCAGCCGGAAGGTATCATCACAAGGCTAATCGCGCTTTTCTAGTTGCCCGGCGAGGTACTCAGCAGCAGACACAGGTATCTCTTCGTCAATATCTATTAAATTAAAGGCATCAGTCAACTAACCAGCTAGTTACTACGACGTGTAAATATTATTGTAATCTATGAATCTACCTACTCACGCGACCAGTCTTGACACATGTGAAACCTGGTAGCTTCGGGCACTCAAAGAAAGGTATTCTAAACCATCCGTGCGAGACACTGTGTCTACAAGTCCACCTTCCAAGCGCCCCTCCGCGGCCCTCCCCCTTCCTTTGGCTGGGGCTGCGAAAAGGCTTAGCATCGAAACTAACCGAAACCAATCTTGTGTGGAGAGAGAGAGAGAGTCGTGCGTATTGTGGTGTAAGGTGTGCAAGGGACGATCGGAAGATGAGGTGAACCAACAGGAGGAGTACGTAGAGTTGGAGTAGATTGCGCCGGATAGCCGACCCAGCGTACACAGTTACGTATGCGTGCGTATGCCGTGCCGTGGACGTCAGCCTTCAGGCCCCCACTCAATTCGTATATAGCAGACGGGGAACGGGCTTCGGGCTCTTCTTGGGCAGTCTGTTGGCAGAATTGCGACGTGCATTGAGCATTGTTTGCTCTTATGGCGCGCCTGTGCTGTGCAGTAGCATGCACGTGTTCCCAGGAGTATGTAGGCACATAATGCATCCCTAGTCCCAATATTGAGTACTCCGTACGGAGTACTCACTGTAGGTATTTGAGCTGGAGGTGTGTTGTAGGGGAGTGTATGTACATGCACTCGAGACCGAAATTAGACTACATGATTAGTGTTCTTGCTCGCCGCTTCGCCTCTGGCAATTTCCAGGCTTTACGCTGCCCACGGAATCCGAGAGAAAAAAAAGAGGCGTCAATAAGGTGGCAGATAGTTCACTGCGTAGTGTCGTCAATGCTTTCGTCCCTAAACGCCCCTCCCCCAATATTCAGTTTGGCCGCTTCCAGACCGGGCGCTAACTCTGCCGTAGCAGTAGTCACAGCGTAGATGGGCTGGTCAAAGCCGGACTTCCGTTTCTCAACAGCCGTCTCCGGTGCCCACCCCCCTACCGTCTCCTCTGGAAGGTACAGTACAGTACCTGAGTACCTGTAATGTACTGTATGTACCTACAACTAACTCCTCCGTCACTGACCCTGAGTTTTCTTGTTTCAAGCCTCCGAAATGCCAGCCCGACGTCCGCCCACTCCAAGCCGTGTTTTTGGTTCTCCATTGATTGGATGGATGGATCTCCTGGAGGCATGGACAAGTACTGTAGCCTCGCCCTGACCAGCTTTCCAATAGCCGGGAAAGGGGGTGGTGGTCTTTGTCTTGGGCGTGAAATGGAAGCCAGACGCCAGCGAAGCTACCCACATTCCCTTCGCTTGCTGAACCTTCTTCGTCCGCTTTAAAGTTCCCCATCATCGCTTTTCATTTCTTCTTGTCTTTTCGCAAAACATTCAGCTTCCCGTGTCAGCCTGGAAGCGTTCGCTCCCTTTTCCGCTTCTCCAACACGCACGCATGACGAGCCATGAGAGGTCTTCAGGGCTGAACTTCGACATGAGCGTGCTACCCACCTTCCAGTACGATGGTGGAAAGGCGCCGATCGTGTCCACGCAGCTGGGAATCACAATCATCTACCTCCTGTGAGTGGCAATGCGTCGCCTGTCCTCCTCAACGGCCACTGATGCGATATGAACAGGGTCTGGGTCGCCTCATCCAACTCCATCATCCTATTGAACAAATGGGTCATTGACACCGCCGGTTTCAGTACGTTCTGCCAAGCCCAACCCCAGACCTGCCCTATAGCAGATCGTCTCCAGTCCATTATCTTTCTTCGGCTGCATCCGCCTTATCAGTGCCCAGCATCCTGACTATCTCTTACAGGTTACCGTACGTGTCCAATCGGAGTCCGACCGTGTTTGCTTGGATACACTTGATTGACTTCCTTTTACAGCCATTCTCTTAACATGCTGGCACCAAGTCTTTGCCACCATCGCCATGCAGGTCATCGCGCGAACCACCACACTGCTCAATGCCCGCCACTCGCAGCCTCTTAATGTCAAATTCCTCCTTCGAACCATCGTCCCGATAGCCGCCGTCTCGTCTGGCGCCCTGATCTGTTCGAATACCGCATACCTTTACCTGTCCGTCCCGTTCATTCAGATGCTCAAGGCTCTGTCGCCCGTCTTTGTCTTGTTCTTGACCTGGTTGTGGTCGCTCAAGCAAGTCACGACATCAGACATGGCAAGCATCCTGGTCATCACCGCTGGCGTCATGCTGACCAGCATCGGTGAACTGGAATTCTCATGGCTTGGCACAGCCATCCACTTGACGGGTCTGGCATGTGAGGCGCTGAGGGTCGTCATGATCCAGGCGCTTCTCACCAACGAGGGACACGAAATTGGGCCTCTCCTGAGTCTCTACTACTACGCGCCTACGTGCGCCTCATTCAATCTGATGTTCGCTACCCTCACCGAGCTGCCCAGGATCACTCTCGCCGACTTCGCCAAGGTCGGGTGGCCGTTGCTTCTCCTCAACGGCGCCATCGCGTTTCTCGTGAACATCAGCAGCATCACCCTGGTAAGACAATCCTGCGCTAGCATGGTCCTGCAAAGTAAATCCCTGGTGGCTGACACCTGAACTAGATTGGAAGAATCTCTGCTTTGCTAATGAACTTGACGGGAATTGCGAAGAACATCCTGCTTATCGGGCTTTCAGTCGTCATCTGGGGCACAGAGATCTCGCGTCTTCAGGTTTTCGCTTATTCCATCACCCTCCTCGCCATTACTTGGTATTCCAACGGAGTCGAAATTCTTACAGCATGCTTGACCTTCGTGAGGCCACGGGGACCATGGGGCTACAGCAAGCTCAGTAGCTCGGGGTGACTGTAGGACCACGAGAAATTGACAACAAAAATTGATAAATCGGGGGGTGAATTAATGACGATAGTACAGCCTCTGCTGCCTATTCTAGCGCCGCGGGAACATCTCTCCCCTGGTCGCTTCTCCGACGACTTTGGCCAACTAATCCACCGATTTCGATGGACAGGACATGGCAGGCCCTCATGAAACCGGCAAGCCAAATCTACGGGTCGCTGAAACCCGGACATAGCCTCTGGAAGGACAAGAGGAGGGACGTCTGCAAAGGCACACTGAGAATTGTGTGGCCGGCAGTGCAACCAGATCCCTCGGGCCTTCCTCCATACATTCAGGGTCGGTGCACTGGGAGCGTCACCGCCCATTCACCCGCCCATCATCAGTCTCTTATCAATATACCCCCGATTCGAAAAGCACTTGGCCACAGTGATGGAGGGGCAAACAGCCATTAACCTTACCAAGGGTACGTGTCAAGGGATCTGGCTGTGGAAACCTCCGGCTGTACGGTTTGGCGCGGCCTAAATGGGCTGGCCCCTTGGCAATGGCAGGGTTGATTGCCCTTGCCCGGTGATCGGATTACTGCACCTCGTCATGAAATCTCCTTGGTACACAGCTTGGTGTTCGCCGAATAGAGAGATTGAGTTGCATAGATATAGCTCAATGAAGCATCCGGCGCCAAGTTTGTGATTTACAAACACACGAGTCTCTTCATTCCGTGCCCCCAAGATAGTTCGCATGTGTAGTCGATGAGACTAGTAAAGACAAAAAAGGCCTGGAGTCGGAGTGACAGATGGACGCCTCAAACATTCGTATAGGTCTTGTTCATGACAACGAACAGCCATGTTCTGGGTTTTGAGAGGAAGTCTTCAGTTCTAGCTTTTGTCCTTGTAGCGTCTCCTCTGACAGATGTCCTGGGGGATTGGCTCGCGTGGAAAGTTGCTGAAGTTGAGAAACGCTTTGTTGCACTAGACGAAGAGCACTTGCTTGTACTCTAAAGCATGCTCAACCCCAAAGAGGGATCGGAAGAGAACATCCTGCTCAAGTCTCGCTGAAAGTCGCGAGCATCTTTGGCCCATGCAAGCTAGCTCCACTGGTTCTCTATATAACTTCATCCCAGTTCTACCATTGGCATATGCTAGGATCTGTTCGAAAGCCGTTAACCATTCGTGCTATTCACCCACATCGAACTTGATGGCTCCGAAGGGATAGAAGAACTTGAGCGCGCGTGTGACAAGGATGAAAGTGATGCTTCTGGGAAGGACGAAGTTGGTGTCAGATGTCCCAGCCCTCGGTTCGATTCGATTTCCACATCCAATTTTATTGTAGCATAGATTGTGTAGTTGGTGGAATATTTCTGAACAACACGAAAATGGGAAGACTCTTACTTCGAAGAAAAGGATTGGGAGAACAAAGGTATAAGAGGAGGCATGGATTGGCATATCTCGTGTGCCGACAGAGCAGGCAGGTCTCACAATGGTCAATCTGCAAATCTCAAACACCAAGTGCGAGGCTTACAAGGACGCCGGGAGACGTTCCTGAGAAAGGAGATGTGAAAGCGAAGAAAGCAACGGCACCCGCGACCGGGATGAGAGTGAATTGAGGACCCTCGTGAGGAGTGGTCCGATGGCGCTTCCGGCACCCAAAACTTAAGTAGCTCAAGGAGCGTGTCTCCATCCTACTCGATGTCGCGATTCTTGTTCACTGCTCATCGGATGATGTTTGTGTTGCAGATACTGAGAACGATGTAGGAGTGCGCCTCTTGCTGTTCACGCTGCATTCGGCCACCCAAAGGCACTCTCAGGCGCGAACACCGCTACTGGTATGCGAAATATCACATTCGATGGGTCTGGAAATGGCAGCTAGTTTTCTTGTCGAGATCATGAGCAGCGACTGTCCACGGAAAGGCAAGCATCAATCCTACTTCGCCTACGCCGGGTTAGCCATCGGAATCCCATCTGCGTACTTTGCAGCTGTCCCCCGGCACTGCCCACGAAGGCATGCAGTCACGGAGAGGTTCTCAAAATAGACATTGAGGTTCGGCATATCCCAATGATTTCATACAGGACACTCACTGCCAAACAGCATTGGCAGTCGTTCTTTTGAGAGGAGCACTTTTGGCATCAAGGTTGCAGCGCCGAACAGTCCACGAAGTTGAATCAAAGGGAACAGGCACGAATGTCGCTCTTGTCACGATAGCAAAGGGAGGAATTGGTCTTCGATCAAGGACTGTGCTGGCGAGAGGTATCATCTGCCTTGCGACCTCGTCGACCATACGATGGGTAGGTTCAGAAGGTGTCAATAAGGCTCACATAAACCTCAATACCTTATATCATTGAGCTCAAAACATCGTGTCTTTTCAACATGCTTGACCGAGAATGTACCCTGGTGCCTTTCACGCTGGACGGTTCCTCTCGTGATGTTGCCGCGTGCACCGCTGGTGTGAACCACGCAAGGTATCCTGCTACACCACGACAACCAAGGTCACGTTCTCTATGCTGCAAAGATAAGGAATGCGTGAAGGAGAAGAACGAAAAGGTGCGCGAGGAAGAATCAAAAAGAGTTATAAAAAACAAAAAAAGAATGCTCTCCCGCCGGGAATTGAACCCGGGTCTCAAGCGTGACAAGCTTGCATACTGACCACTATACTACGGAAGATCTTGTTCAGTTTACGAGCACGTTCACGTGCCCGGTAGTGGGTCTGGCAAAACGGTTGCCAAAAGTGCTACATATACGCCACTAAATCAGAGCCTCCGTAAACCAACTCATTGCCCAAGTACCTCAACGCTAAGCGCCGCCATCGGTACATAAGAGACCTTAGCTACACACCCGTCCCTGTGAAGAATACTTTCACTTCAGGGTCGGGCCTCTTTACGAACACACCCACGGATGCATCCTCGAAGATCACATGGAGCCTCACCCCCAGTGGACAGTCGTTGGTCGTGGTCGACGCGAACATTTATGCCGTCAAACTTGCCGAGGAGATGTGCGGTGGCCCAGAGCCCCCAGGGCTCGCTCGATGCGCATTCTGTCAGCTCCTGTCTTTTCTTCCCCTTCGAATTGCTCGAGGTTAGGGTTCACATGTGCGCCTGCCAATCTCTCCATCTCTTTGGGATTTCAAACATTTCGTCAGACAGCGGTGACATTCTCAATAATAGCAGATCTCACGGCGGCGCTCTCGTTGGCTCCAAAGCATTATGTTGCGACACAAATTGCAAACAAAGTGTCACATACGGCTTGATGTGCTACCTTCTTGTGTTTGGGATAGTGCTCAACAAACCCAGCGCAATGCCACCATCTCCTCTAGACTTCAGCTAGAGCTTAGAATAATAACTTTATACCAGAGCAAGTCAAGTAAATTGCCTTTGGTTGGGTGTTGCGCGGAGGTCGACCTTGGCTCATATTAATTAATGGATGACAATGTTGTTGAGGAATCTCTAGCCAGAGGTTTCGTGCAGTGTCAAGAGGTAGATGCGCAGTAGCCACGGCCATAAAAGCTTAGAGTGACTTCTTGTATTGGTAAAGTCCAATCCTTCTATCATCTAATGGGATCACCGAAGGAGAGTGTGTGGCATGAATCCCTGACCACGATCTCCAACTTTTGATGTTATTGTCTGAGGCGCTAATACCAAGGCTCCGCAGCATCCAACACCTCCACGCTCCCGGAACAAATCAAGTAAGTGCATATCTAATCAGTGGTCGTACATTTCTCGACTCTTTTTTTTTTAGTGGCGACGTATTAGGTCGGCGTCCTTAGCTGCCCCAACCTGCCGTCGATGAGGCCCGCCTGACCGCCGACATCGGCTCCAACCAGACGATGTAAAAGCACTCATTAGGTCGGAACTTCGTATTCCCGAAGCCCGGAGTATGACTCCACGAGGGGAATTACAGGACGAAGCTTCCAAAAGTGCACATCACCAAACACCTTCCTGTTCCAAGGATAACATCGAAAGCTGTGTTGAAAATGGCAACAACAAGTGCTCAAAAGAAGAAATGCGGTATGTGCTGCTTAAGCTCTTTGGTTTCTCACTGTGAAATCTGGTATTGATTAATGTTAGCAATTCTCGGCGCGACTGGCGCAGTCGGCACTCGATTTGTACAGCTCCTCGAAAACCACCCATTTCTGGAGCTCGTCGCAGTCGGAGCATCTGCAAAGTCGGCAGGAAAGCGATATGCTAGTGTCATTCATTGGCAGCATCCCACGCCCGTGCCTTCGAATATCGCAGACATGATTGTCCGGCCATGCACGCCGTCGCACTACCAAGACTGTGAAATCATCTTTTCTGGCCTCGATTCATCTGTGGCTGGCGAAATTGAAATGGAGTTTCTGAAAGCCGATTTTGCTATCTTCTCGAACGCTTCAAATCATCGAATGGCTCCCTTTGTACCATTGATGGTTCCGACTGTCAACCTTCCACACCTTGAAATGATCCATGCCCAGCGAGAGCATTATAAGCTACAGAAAGGATTCTTGGTTTGCAACAGCAATTGTGCCGGTATGTACATTTTGTGTCAATCATTTGGGCATCATTCTAATTATGCGATCTAGTTGTCGGCATTGTGGTAGCATTTGCAGCCCTTCAGAAACTGGGCGCTATCGATCAAGCTACGATTTGCTCATTGCAATCGATTTCGGGTGCTGGGTATCCTGGCACTCCGGGTAAGTCTTTCCATTGCACCTGTTCGAAATGAAAGCAGAATACTGATACTACAAAGGTCTGGATATCCTTGACAATGTGATTCCCTACATTGCAGGAGAAGAAGAAAAGATCCAGGCTGAAGCCTGCAAGATTCTAGGAAATTTCCAAAAGGATCCATCCGCCAGCATTGTTGAGCAGTCTATTCCCATGACTGTTGCGTGCAACCGTGTAGCTGTCCTTGATGGTCATCTTTTGTGCGTCTCGATACGTTTTGCCCAGCGGCCTGCACCAAGTCTAGACCAAATCAAGGCGGCTCTGCAAGAGTACACGTCTGATGCTCAAACCCTCGGCTGTTTTTCTGCCCCTCAGCGTGCTATTGTTGTTCATGACGCGCCTGATCGTCCTCAGCCGCGCTTGGATCGCAATATTGAAGCAGGGTTTGCAGTCAATGTCGGACGAATTAGGTCCGATCCCAGCGGAGTTTATGATTGCATGTTTGTTGCATTAAGTCACAACACTATCCTTGGGGCTGCAGGTGCATCTATCATGAACGCCGAGGCTGCGATCAAACAAGGTTATGTTTAAATAAACAAGTTCAACTGTCATGACTGGGTCTTCCTCTACAATAGCCATTCCCTCCTGTGCAAGGAAGTCTCTCCCGAGAGTCTCACCCGAGGAGCATGTCAAACGGTGCTCCGTCATGTATCGAGAAGGTCATCTTGCCAGTTGGTGCTTCGCTACAGGTGGTGATGCCCATAATAGTCACTATTCCTGTGCCTGCGCTCCTCATTACGGCGGGCAGATAACCTCGACGAGCACGTCGTGTGCTTCTGGTTTTCGGGTTACAATTAAATCTGACTATATACTGGTAATAAGTGTTTCGCAACATGTTTGCATATTCCATTCTAAAGCATATAACTTGTAGCACTGCTTCTGACCTCCACAAGGACCGGTTGCATGATATCGGCCGATAGGTAAGAGCGGAAGAGCTACACAATGGCGCACACAATAGCAAAGAAGAGCAACACCCACGCTGGGTCTTGAGTTTTGGTCCATGAAGTGCTCTTAAACAGATGCAGGATGTTAACTAGGCTTTTAATTCAAGAACACGACCCGACTCAAGATAAGCATGAGTTGGTTAAGAGCGAGGGTCTGGTTACATATGTGAACATACGAGAACAAAGAAGTAACATGTCATACTCGTAAATCTTGCGGCTTTTGGAATGCATGCTATCTGTAGTGTGCCTAAACGACTTTGTAGCCACTTATTCTTCGCCCGATGATACAGAATGGGGACTTGTGGAAGGCCAGTAGCATCGTCGTCTTGCTGGCTGCGCGGGGTATCGCCGAACGGCCTTAGGCAAGACTGTGGAAAGGCGCCTTCCGAGAACCCATTTAACACTCAACCTTGAATTCTCGTCAATGTGACGGATGTTGTCTTCATAATTGCCCACGCTGTTTCCTGTCTCGCCGGCTCACGTTTCTCGACATCAGCATCCTTGTTCACTTGACCCTCAAGTGTCCCCCTCGGACCATCTCTGCATCCACGCCGGCAACTCCGGGAATAGCATCATGCCTGGGACCATCCGCCTCGGGACCGCCTCCCCAGCCACTCAAGCCTCAACAGCTGAGACTTTGGCCCAAATTGCTTCCATCGCCTCTCGTGCAGCAGCAGCTCACATTGACATCCTGTTGCTGCCGGAGGCTTACATCGGTGGCTACCCTCGTGGCACATCGTTTGGCTGTGTGATTGGCAATCGGTCTGCAGAAGGCAGAGAAGAGTTCGCCCAATACTTTGAGAAGTCAATTGATCTTGGGGACACAGTTGGCAATGGCGCAGGTGCGGGCGAGAAGTGGGTGAAACGTGAGCTCGGGGGAAAGGACGAGGTTCGAGGTGACGGATCGAGGGAGGAGTTGGAGCGCATTGCTCAGGAAACTGGCGTCTTCATCGTCGTGGGATGCATTGAGCGTGCCGGTGGAAGCCTCTACTGCTCTGTCGTCTACGTCTGCCCCAAAGAAGGAATGATTGGGAAACGTCGTAAAGTCATGCCAGTAAGTATTACCTCCCCCCTGATACCATAGTCGATTCGTCTTTGTAGTCTGATGAGATGCTGATGTTTCATAGACCGGAACCGAACGCCTCGTATGGGCTCAAGGCTGCCCGACCACTCTCAAAGCCGTTTCAACTTACATCCGCGGAACTCGTGTGAATCTTGCGGCAGCCATTTGCTGGGAGAGCTACATGCCTCTTCTGCGTCAAACACTTTACTCTCAGAACGTCAATCTTTACCTGGCTCCAACAGCAGATAATCGGGACGCCTGGCTCGGTCTCATGAGAACAGTTGGCGTCGAAGGTCGCTGTTTTGTCATCAGCAGTAACATGTGCGTTCGAGAAGACAGCTCAAACGGCACTGGCGTCGATGACGCAGTAAGCCCTACGAACGGCTCTGTTAGTAGGCTGAGGAGGAGCTCAACCGTCACGGAAGAAGGTCATGAGATTGCTCTGCCCTTGAGCAACAGCGATGCTCGGAAGAAACGGAGAAAGTCTGTCATCGACGAGAACGGCAACGAGATCGTGTTGTGCTGCGACGAGGATGAAAACACGCGAGAAACAGCCGGTGGCTCAGCCAAGCAGAATGGAGTCGATGGAACGAAGAGCAGTGTTAAGCCTGCGTCATCAGCCTATATCTCTCGTGGAGGCTCGTCAATTGTAGGACCCTTTGGCGATGTGTTAGCGGGTCCACAATGGGAAGATGACGATGGCCTGATCTTCGCAGACGTCGACTTCAGGGACTGCATCAAGGGGCGGCTAGACCTGGATGCCGGGGGCAGCTACTCGCGGAACGACTCGTTTCATTTCAGCGTTCGTGGCCTCGACCTCGATCCCCTGCCTTACTAAGATAGACCCTCGTACACGATTATATTGTCAAAGGAAGAGTACTCTGAGCCTAGAATTTCCAGCATTCATTCAAAGTATCAAGAGAAGGTCCAAGAGTGCGAGGTTAATATTCATGTAATTACTCAATTAAACGTAGTGAACTTATGTCAAAAGGTCAGAACAACGCCAACGCTATGCACCCTGTCATGTTGATCGGGCATCTACCAAGATGCCCATTCTTGAATCCTTGCTGAGTGGTCCCCAGACCTACTGCTTCGGTGGGGACCGTGAGCCATCGCTTCGCTGCTGGCGCTGACACGGTCTCCAGCCCTTCTCTGCAGCATCGCAAGCCTTCCTCTCAGCTCCAGTCTCTCTCTTTTGTCTCTCCTGAGCAGCCTGAGCGAGGATCTCTCGCCGGCTCAGACCCGCAGACGCACCAGGGTGAGTTCCACCTAGGACGTATTCGCCGCCTGTCCACCCTCCATGGTCTTCGTAATCCCCTTCGTCTTCCTCTTCCGCCACCCCAGAGGTAGTGTATCGCGATGACTGTCCGATTGTTTGTCCCCCGTGCTTCCAGTCAGCCGCTTGCACTTCCCGCTCAATCTGATGGCATAGGTCCCAAAACTGACGGTCGTGGGGACCATGGACGTTATGTGCAAGCTCGTGGCAGAGGGTATTTCGGATGGTTTTATAGTCGCGATAACCGTCGTGGGCATCGGTACGTAGCCGTAGCTCAATCGCCTCGCCTTGGTTGCGATTTAGACCCAATAAACGGCTGGTTCCTTCATGAGATGTTTGCGTGTTTGACAACGGTTCCATCTCCGTAAGCAGAGCAACAGTAAACTTATGCTTGCGCATGGCCGCGCGAATACCGGGATCCTCTTTGAGCTTCAGCAGTAGTTTTTCGCTCCGCTCTGGATGAGGGAGTCCCTGGAGTGGACGGACTTGGAGGAATGTGTACTTTGTATCATCTGCCGATCTCGCCTGATTCCGTTGAGGGAAGAGCTTTGCCTTGGCCCTTTGTGCCAAACGTGCGGCGTTCCTCTTCGCAACCTTGTCCGCCATGCTCTGAACGGCCTGAACCTCAGCAGCTGGGCATCCCATCAAAGTAAGGTTCTTCCCTTGGAGAATCTGCAAAGACATATCCGGGTCCTTAAGGGGTGCTTTCAGGAGTGGCCCCTTGGGAACAAGGATCTTTTGATTTGATACTGGGATATCGAGGCTTGCCTCGATCTCGTCGAGGAGATCTGTAACGGTAGCATCTTCGTCAAAATGGAAGTCGAAGTTGTTTTTGCGGTGGGTGACACGAATTGTCAGGCAACTGTCCTCGGAGGACGGCTGTAATTCAGCCATCGTCAACTTTTGCTCTTTGGACGTGTTTTCAACTCTTGAAGCCGCGATGTATGTTGTAGAAGGCTGTCGATGTTGATTACAAATGCAGGACAGTGGCCGAAACGGGTTGGCTGATAGACAGGTGGACAAATCCGGTGTAGATTTCGTGAATCGTAACTTTACAGTCGTGGGAGAAGGTAGGATATTCGCTTTGAAGACGTGTTGATCGACGTAGATGAGGTAGCGATCGGGGCAGGGGCCAGAGGGAATGATATATATCTGTTGGCGGAGGCGAAATGCGGAGGACAGGCTATCGTGCTTGCGCAACAGGTGATGCCCCACTACTAACCTGACCAAGCTGGCGTGCGAGTGGTAACACAACGAGAAATCTGGCACTAGTAAGCAGGGTCTAAGGCGCGTTCATGCGACCGATGTGGGTTGCAGGCCAGCACGAGCACCGTCCGCAGAATGAGGGTCGTTGGGGTGGGATGCTTGGTAATGGGCTTCAGTGCTCAGGCACCTTAGGTAACAAGTGGCTACGTCATCAGTTGTAAGAGGTGTGGAGCCAAGCTACAACTTACGAACAGCTTCGAGTGGCTAGTGCGTGCTGAGCCACACTTGGGAGATGCTTCTAGAGAAGTTGAGGTCACCTAATAAGGGCATAGTGCAACTTCGGCCTTAAACTTCTCGCATTAATCTTGGAGGATCTGGTACCTGGGAACCTACGCTGGAACTAGCTGATAGACTAGATCCTACGATCTGATCCTGAAAATAGCGGGATTTGACCAGGACCTGAGCTGTATCACGTGACTTGGAGGTCTGTTTGCGGTATAGTGCCCAGGTGAGGGAGCGGCGGAACTCCCTTGAGCTCTTCCGTCCAGGGGAACGTCGCTCGCCCAATTAGCGTCGAGTCGCGTCGTGTCCTTTTTACTACCGATCAGCTCCCATCCGACGACAAGTAGCCCAACTTCTTCGTCACATCTCACATTGCAGCACCCTTCGCATCTAGAGTCCATCAATCGACGGATTTCCAGTCCACCTTATTGCAATCAACAAGCATCAACGAGCAGAGCGGCCAAAGTATCAGCAGCCGCGGGGCGACCTTATTGAGCGAATCCAAGCTTCCCAGCTAGCTGCGTTGGCAGACAACGACCATGCTTAATATCTTTCGCGTCGCAGGTGAGATCAAAAACCACCGGCTTTCCAAACGTATCAAACTGACAATTGATCAGCGGATCTCTCGCATCTTGGGAGTATCCTGATCCTCCTGCATAAGATGACACAGCTCAATGTATGTCTCCTCGCAATTACGTCGAGGTCCAAGCAGCAGCGGTGCTAACCTCGAGCAGAGCTGTTCAGGCATCTCTTTCAAATCACAAGTCTTGTATCTGCTGGTGTACCTCACAAGATATCTTGGTACGTCTTTCCTCTCTATCAAGCCATCATCGTAGTAATAACTAACTATGAACAGATCTGTTCTCGACTCATAGCTTGTACAATCTGCTCTTCAAAGTCATGTTCATCGGATCGCAAGGCTACATAATCTACCTCATGACCAACGCATACAAGCCGACCAACGATCCCAACGTCGACACTTTCCGCGTCCAGTACCTTCTTGGGGGGGCTGCCGTCCTCGCCATTCTCTTCCCTGTCAACTACTCCATGTCCGAGATTTTCTGGGCCTTTTCCATCTGGCTCGAGTCGGTCGCTATTTTGCCTCAACTGTTCATGCTTCAACGTACAGGGGAAGCTGAGACAATTACCACCCATTACCTGTTCGCCTTGGGAAGCTATCGGGCACTCTACATTCCCAACTGGATATACAGGCACTTTACAGAGCCGAACAAGTCTCTGGACTGGCAGGCAGTAGTCGCTGGCATCATTCAGACGGTTCTCTACAGCGACTTCTTCTATGTGTACTACACCAAGGTCCTCAAGGGCAAGAAGTTCAAGCTGCCAGTCTAAATACGACCGTCCTCCTGTGGCAAATACAGGACGTTCAAAACACCGACATACGAGAGCGCGGAGGTGCATTGCTTTTGCATCCCAAACTCTAGCGCTTTTCTCGCCCGAATTGGGCGTCACAGCTACCGGGGCTGAACCGGTAGTGTTCGAGAAGGCCACGCCGACCGATTGACGAACAAGTCGATATTGTACGAATGATGCGGCGTCAGGGTAAAATGCAAGAGGAAACTATCTGTAAATTCCCTCTCTTCACTGTTTTCAGCAGATAGATGCTGCGGCCAATGGCCAATGGTGCTTGCGACACGCTATCAAGCTAATACAACACAATACCACTAAATGACTACTTGCTGCAATCGTGTTGTATGTACCCTTCGCCATGAATAAAAGAAACCAAATGGATGTCTAATTCCTACGCGTGATCTTAAATAACCATGAGGTTCAGCATTGCCAAGAGGAAGAAAAGCATACATTCTGCCATGACGTCTCCTTGTGAGAACCAGTCGTCACGTGACGTAGAGCCATTCCGATGGCCTGTATCATCGAACCGCTACCTTCGATCAGGTTCATCACCCTATCCACGATATTCCACAAAAAGTGCCCAGCATGGCCAGCGAAGCGCCTGATACGAACGAGCAGCAAGCTGCAGCCCCGCAGCCTAACCAGCCGCAGGCTGCGCTTCCTGAGACGGCGCCCGACGCAAGCGTTGCGCTGGCACCCGAGCCCAAGATGCCCTCGCGGAAGGATACATCGCTTCGTGAATTCCTTCACAAAATCGACGATTATGCGCCTGTTGTAAGTCCTAGCAAGCGCCTGTGCGTCTACGCGATCATGCTAACCCGTGTGTGTGCGTGCTTCAGATCCCCGACGCGGTTACTCATTTCTACATGACCAAAGCTGGCCTTCCGCCACCACCGCAGACCGACCCGCGCCTTGCCCGCCTTTTGGCTCTCGCAACTCAAAAATTCATCGCAGATATTGCTGCAGATGCGTATCAGTACAGCCGGATTCGCGCGAATAACACAAACGCCAACAATCCTATGGGTTCCCTCGGTGCTGCTGCTGGCTTCCCGGTGGCAGGTCAACAGGCTGGCCAACCAGGCACCAAAGACCAAGGCAAAGGCGCGGCATTGGGTATCCAGAGACCTGGATATGGTGGTGGTGGTCAAGGAGGGAGCCAAAATCGCACAGTTCTGACGATGGAAGATCTCGGGATGGCAGTCGGGGAGTACGGCGTGAATGTGAAGAGAAGCGAGTTCTACCGCTGAGGATCAGGTGCTTATGATGTTCCCTTGATAGTATGGTAGAGTTTTCTTTCGGTATATGGCGGCGCAAAGGAGTTAGGAGGCGTTGTTGACATTTCTTGATCACCTGGCTTCGGGGTTCATGACCGGCCAAGGGTTCCTCGGCTATGTCCAATCAACCAAGAATAGATCATGACTTTATTCTCCACCTTTATAGAAGTTGCATGCTAAGTGTAGTACTGTATTTTACAGATTCATTGCGCCTTTTGAATGCCCACGTCATTTTGCGAAAGATTGTCCTATCACTTCTTGTCCCAGATGTGCGGTTTCCTCGTTCTGGAGCAGTTCGTCAGCACAAGATCAGGCAAAAGTATTCGCAATAGATGTCTCTTACGGTGAGAACTCTCCAAGCTTGTGACCGACCATATCCTCCGTCACCGTGATCGGCACGTAGTCCTTGCCATTGTGAATCTCAAAGGTCAGGCCAACAAAGTTGGGAAGAATTGTCGCGGAGCGTGCCTGTGTCCTAACTGGAGGGACCTTGTCCTGAGGTCCCTTGGGCCAGACAATGGGAAGTCTATTGCAGGGAGCTGATGTCAGAATGTGGTCTTTTCGATTCGATGTTCAATTCGCAGTCGGGAGCTTACGGGACGAGATGGGGCCCTACGCAACATGGTTAGCTATGTAAAGGCAAAGTCCAGATATAACCGCATACCTTTCCATACAGAGCGCTTCAAGAGAAGCCGCGTTGGATGCATTGTGAATGGCGCAAACCGTTTGACAGGTCAAGGCTGGCGAGGAGCATCGAAATGTCCAGCAACATGAGAACCAGGGGAGAACTATTTTTCCGCGTTGAGAGATGCCCCACCCCCAAGTTTGGAGACGAGAGCTTGTCCACTTTACACGCCGGGCATGCCAGCAGTCACCACATGCCATTAAATTTATAGGACTTCAAACTATCTATTCCCTAGAGTGCAGAAGTGATGTCTGTCCTGGAGAGTTAGTTTGGGGATTTTTCTTTGGGAATAGGTTTAGATACCCTCGTCAGTTTGCTGTTCATCTTGGTCTTTCACTTCTTGGGCTAGATCCGTTCTAAGTAGTGGGAACTAGCTGAAGGTGATTTCGTCGTCAAGACAAGTTACGATAAAATATCTTTTCTAAACTTTTGAGCTCTGCTACCGATAATTACACGTGTAAATCAAATTCTTTAAGTGTCCTGGGCAATATCTTGGTGGAAGCATGAGCCCAATACACGCCTTTAGGGTAGTCATTCTAATCACGTGGGCCACATGGGGGGCACTAGCGACCGGCTCCAAACTCCGCAGGTCGGTCGTTGGAGAGACACTGGAACCAACAGACGACGGTGGCCACTCCAAATCCCACGCCGTTGACAGAGGACACCAGACCTTGCTCTCCATACCATCGATCTGCATCTGCATACACCGCTGGCTTACCAGTCCATCGACATCATCGACGTATAATCCAATTTTGCTCGCTGATTCACCCGACATGCGAACTTGAGCCACTACATATCTGAGAGGCTTATCCAACTGTTTCCATCTCTTTTATCGTCGCATCCACCCCTCCCCTGGATCAAGTCTGCGGCTTTGCTTGCACCCAAGGGCCGGCGAGTTTATCCCGACTGAGTGCCATACTGCGACAAATCGGTAACGAGTGCAGAATAACTGCATACAGACGAAATCATCGGAAGGTACCTCAACCCTGACGAAAGTCAGCCAATTCCCCTCCGATGCCCAGCGCCACAGCGTCCGGTGCTGATACCGGCGGTGGTTCTGCTCATTCCCGCGATCACAAGCAGGGAAACCAACAACGCACATTCACCCCTGAACAAGAAGCTGCGGTCATTCGAATTAGAAAATGCAATCCGACTGCATTCTACGAAATCTTAGTCCTCGAGAAAACATGCTCCGATGCCGAGGTAAAAAAGGCGTATCGCAAGCAGTCCCTCCTTACCCATCCTGACAAGAATGGTCATCAGCACGCCGATGAGGCTTTCAAGATGGTCAGCCGTGCGTTCGGTGTGCTAGGAGATAAGGAGAAGAGGGAAAAGTTCGACAAGTTCGGGACGGATCCCGATAGTAGATTCGCAAGCGCACAAGCCCAGAACCCGTTCTCTGGATTTGCGTCACGACAGGCATCTGGAGGTATGGGAGGTGGAGGAGGTGGATGGGGAGAGGAGCAAATGAGCCCTGAGGAGATGTTCGCCAGATTCTTTGGCGGCGGAGGAGGAGGTGGTGGTTTCGGCGGCGGGCCATTTGGAGGTGAGTCTGAAGATATTGACTTGATGTCATGGCTATCGCTGACCTTAGCACAGCTTTTGACACAGGGCCGCAATTCGTTTTCAACTTTGGAGGCGGTCCGGGCATTCGAGTTCACCAGTTTGGAGGAGCACGGCCGCGGAGACGACCAAGGGAAACACAGCAAGGCCAACAACAGGAACAGGGTGGCCTCCAGAATCTAATCGGCCTCCTCCCAATTCTCCTTTTCTTCGTCCTGCCAATGCTCACCAATCTGTTTGGCGGTGGAAGCGACTCTACACCAGCGACGCCTCGCATGGTCTATGATAATCCTCTCGCTCCTTTCACCGAAGGTCGCACGACACCGAACCTCAATGTTCCATACTTTGTCAATCCGGCCGACATCGCCACATGGAGCAAATCCAAGCTGTCCTCATTGGATCGCAAGGCAGAAGTCAACCTCGTCCGGCACCTGCGAAATGAATGTGACAACGAACTCATGCGCAAGCAGAGAATGAGAGAGGCTGCCAGCGGTTGGTTTTACCAGGATACGGAGAAGATGGCTGAGGCGAATGCATATAGCACGCCATCGTGTGAGCGTTTGCAGACTTTAGGGGTCGGTAGATGACGAACGTGAGGTCATTGGAGTAAGAGCGGGAGTGAGGAGCGCAACAGGCTGCGTTGAATGGGCGATTGGTATTCCCTGTTGTAAGATGCGAAGTTACGTGATAACTTCGTGATGGGAGGGCTGGGCGTTCTTTTGAGGCAGATATCCATGGTTCTTGCATCAGCGAAGGAGAAGTTAGCAGCAGCATATCTCAAAGGCCACTTTGCATTTCCGGCCATGCACGCATATATCTTTGGTACCTAATAGACCGCGAATGTGTGGTTCAGATATGTAGCAAGATACCTACACTCCGATTCAGTGATTGACGTGTCAGTAGTACTTACTTGTGGCGGAACACCATGGGCATCGCAACTGGTACGCTCACCCAATCCATCACATAGTAGCATACTTTGGCACATCTTGATCACCCATAAGTTTGACCGAATCGTTTAAGGCTAGGAAAGTCCGAAGTCTCGCGAACTGTCGTCCCACCCGTGTGAGTTTAGCCTTTGTCTTGCGGCGCAGTTGCCTTGAGTCGATGTATGTGTGGCGCAGTTGCACCCCATGTTAGCTACAGCCACAGTGACGACAGTCATGGCGACCAGGGACGATTACACGCAATTGGCATTGCTGGATCTCGCAGCTCTGTTGCCTGCTCCTCATATTTCCTCCATTTACTCATTCGCATCCAGCTTCCATTCTCCTATATCAACTCGCCTCATTACCTTCCGCGAGCCAAGAATCATCCTTTGCTCCCCTCATCTTCTTCTCAGCATGCTCACGACGTCTACGGCTTGATCAGACCCCGCGCTCGGCGTTTGCTGTTCACCTGCATGATCATCACTGAGAGCAGTACGCAACCTGTCAACTTTACGATCTCGCAGGCAGCTTCCCAACTAACGCAGCACTCCTCTCCTTCATTAGTTCGGCGCTATACTTCTGCGACAGTTGCTTTGCGCAAGAACCATCGCCCTTTCCCGTTATGATTCCTCGCAAACCAGTTGGGGATTCGTCATCCTCTCCGGATGGACTACGGCCATCCTCTCAAGTTGCAGACAATCCATGGCATGACGGTCAAGTGACTGATAACGCGTGGGAAGATTTTGGCATACGCAACAGGAACAACAATTCTCCAAGCGATTCTCGATCGCCGCATGTGCCAAACGTTCCTCGACCAGGCGATGTACCACATGTAACAAAATCTGGCGAGGCCTTGAATGCTTGGGATCCGAGCCAACTGAACGAGCGCCGACCACCGAAGATCGAGACCACGTCAGGTTTTCCAGAGGTACTACGGCCAGGTGCCGGGGGGAACCGTGCTGAAACGAATCCATTCTTGAAGCAGAGACACTCACCCACCGAACCTGGACCTCCTTCGGACGCCTTCTCGAAGCTTGATCTCGAGGAATCAGCCACAAATCCCTGGCGACCAAATGACGATGGTACGCCTGCTCTGATAAGCAGCGATCCTCCACCTCCGATAGTCCTCCAAACTGAAAACAGTGATCCATGGGCGCAACCTAAAGGACCATCGCCACAGCCTGCCAGCTCACCAGCTGTTGTGTCTTTACCATCTGAGGATGGGTCAGGATGGGATGACGAACCTCCACTAATAAAGGTCAGAGCCCCGGATGCTCCACCCAAAACAGAAATGTCCCGTGAGCTCGCAGAAGATGAGCATGTTTGGGATGACTTAGACGATCCAACCTCAGCCAAGGGGAAAAACAAAGCTACAGACGGAGACGACTGGAACCTGATAGACACAGACTCTGCGTCCAGCTCACCAACGAAGAAAACGAACCAAGTCGAAGAGCCACCATTGACTCCAAAGCCCGACAAACCTACTGAACGGAAGAAATGGGTGCCTCCTCGGCAGCCCGTTGATGGAAAATCCGAGACATATCAAATCAAGAATATCGAATGGCAAGATTTGAGCATGGGCCGCGAGATGAGGACATCACCAATCTTGGTTCAAAATGCTAACGGCCCGTGTCCACTGGTAGCGTTAGTAAACGCCCTTACACTTACCACGCCCTCCAACATACCTGACACGGCTCTCGTTCAAATCCTTCGATCTCGAGAGCAAGTCAGCTTGAACTTGCTCCTTGATGCTGTGTTTGATGAGCTCATGTCGTCACGGCGGACCACATATGATGACGCATTACCGGACGTATCGGAGCTGTACAGCTTTTTGCAAAGCTTACATACAGGCATGAACGTGAACCCTCGGTTCGTCCCATCAGCAAGCATGGTGGAAGCCTACCAGAATACTTCCTTGACCCACCTAGATGCCGCGGAGCGAACAGAGCTCATTCCTGGTACTTTCGAGAATACAGCCGAGATGGGGCTCTACGCAACCTTCTCTATACCACTCATTCACGGATGGCTGCCTCCCAGGTCAGAGCCTGTTTATGAAGCCTTTGAACGCCAGGCTGCTTCATACGAGGATGCCCAGAACCTATTTTTCAGAGAAGAAGAGCTTGAATCGAAGTTGATGAGCCCCAGTGGGGCATTATCGAATGAAGAACAACAGCTCTACCAAGACATCTTGACTATTAAGTCGTTTCTAGATACGTCGGCCACTCAGCTGACACCTTGGGGCATTGAGGTCATAAGGAAGTCTATGCGTCCCGGCACCTTTGCGATTTTCTTCAGGAATGATCATTTCAGTACGCTGTACTGCCATCCTGAGAGCAGGGAATTGTTCTCACTGGTCACTGATGCGGGTTATCGTACCCATACGAAGGTAGTCTGGGAGAGTTTAGTGGATGTAAACGGTGAACGTACCCAGTTCTTGACCGGCGACTACAGACCAATCAGATCAGGTGATCTTGTATCAAACAGCACAGGAACGCGAGTTGAAAGCCAGGGTGATCATTGGGAGACATTGCATAATTTTCACGGGAAGGCTACAGGACCAAATGAGAGGAGCGTGGCTGGCAAGATATTTGATCACGAGCAAGAAGATCGAGACTTAGCTCTGGCTTTGCAACTGCAAGAGGAAGAAGAAGAACGACAACGAGAGGACGAGGCACGCAGACAAAGGGAGAGACAACTTTCCGAACAGTATATCGAGCAACAAGGTCGTCAACCTGGTGTTGCTAGCGGCGGTGGCAGGGGAGGGCCGCTCGGGCGAGGGGGCCGTGGTGGCAGAGGCGGAGGTGCCATAGGCCGAGGCGGAACGACCGCCAGCGCTGGTTCGAGTACTGGGCTTGTACCGGAACGGCGCAGCTCTAACAGTGTCAACGCGCCAGTCACGTCTACCACGCCGCCTCGATCACCGGCTCCGGCTCAAGTTGTGCGACCTCTGATCCCTCCACGCCGGACAGGAACACTGCCTCAGGCCGGCGAAGAGGCAGCGCCGACATATGAGCAGGCACAGTCAGATCCGACATATGAGCCACCAATCGGACATCCCGCGCACGCAACGAGTAGCAGAGACTCCCGCCGCACGTCAGGGGCGAGCACAGGTCCTGCAACCACGTCAACCTCAGCATTGCCGGCCAGGGGCGGCGGCCAGGTACCAGTGCGCGGCGGTAGGCTTCCTCAAAGACCACCAGGGCCTTATGGCCGGGACCGTGACCGAGATTGTGTTATCATGTAAGCGGAGCGGTTGCGCCAACTCATTATTTATGCATCCCTGATCAGCGACATCAGGCACATATAGCGATTGATATGGCATATTCAGGTGTTTGTGAATGCGGAATGGATTTGGAGACAACACTCTTCATTGCATAATGAATCGATCTGTTTGCACCGAAAAAACTCTATGGAAGCCTCTATCGTGATGTGAAGCATTAGTGTATTACCGTCAGGCATAGTCCCTAAAGGCCTATGCATTGTCAGGTCCCACCTACTCGAATAGAGATTTGGGGTCAGCCACGAAATGCACGCGGCATCTAGAGCCCATATGCTATAATTGCAAAGCACTCGTAGCCGCGACGCTGGTTTTCAGCATTCTGGAGTTGTTTCCCGTCAGTATCCGACAAATCTTAAATCGCTGGGTGGACAGAGCACCCGGTGTCCAATGGGGTTCCACAGACGCGTTGGCTGAATCACGAGGCAAAAGTACTCACGGCCCCCAGTCTTGACGTCAACTCTCTTAGCGGACCAAACCCCTTTTTGAGCAACTTGTCCAAACATCAACAAAGATCTTTTCAAAACACGTTACCCTTCTTTTTCAAGCGGAGAGATTTAACTTGCGAAAAGCCACATCAATTTGGTGAGATCTGCTGTAATCGTCAGCGGTTGAATTGTTGCTCCACCGAGATGGTTCTCGTCGAGGGCTGGATGCCGCCAACGCGGGAGAACTACGAGAAGATCCTCTTCATCTGGAAATTGCTGTATCCAGCAGTGAGTCAGATTTCCTCCATCACCTAGAACGCCTGGTGCTAATGCTTCTCCAGATTGGCTCTGCGCAGTTCATCATCAAGTGGTATGGCATGGGCAAGACTTCCAAGCCCAGTCGTTTCAATCTCCCAGGCCGGCTGGGCTGGTTTCTCATGGAGGTCCCGGGTTTTGCGACCCTTCTGTATATCATGAAGACTCTACCGAAGATGCATGGCATCGACGATCTGCCATGGCAAAACCGCGTCCTTGCTGGACTCTTTGTATGGCACCGATGCTGAGCATAGTGTATTGAGTCAAGTGCTGATAACACACAGGTCATTCACTACAGTTATCGAGCAGTCATTTTCCCATTTATTCAACCGAGTATGGCGCCGATACACATCTTAGTGAGCTCAATGGCTATTGGCTTCCAGCTGTTTAATGGAACCTGTATCGGCTCTTACCTTGCCGCATACGGCCCGGTGACTGAGGCAGCATGGGCCGCGCAATCGCCTCTTCCGCAGTTCGTCGGCGGGATTGCTCTCTTTTATGTCGGCCTTGCTTCCAACTACTTCCACGACGAAGAGCTGCGGGACATCAGACGACGTGAGAATCACCGCCAAGAACGCTTGAAAGCACAATCTCAAAATGTCAACGGAAGCCGGGAAGTCGAGCGGCACTACCAGATCCCTCGGGCCGGACTGTTCAAGTATATGCTATTCCCTCACTACTTTTGCGAATGGGTAGAATGGTTCGGCTACTGGATGGCGGCAGGTTGGGTCTGTGTGCCTGCAAGGACATTCCTCGTGAATGAGATCTTCACGATGCTTCCTCGGGCGATCAATGGTAAGAGGTGGTACATTGAGAAGTTTGGCGAAGAAAAGGTCGGGAAGAAATGGGCCGTTATCCCTGGCATATGGTGAGAAGCACGGGAGGGAAGGTTTGGAGACAGAAAAGGTGTATAATCAGGAGATCCTGGAAAATGATTGTCGGATCGGCCAGAATGATGGTACAGGAAGAGCGACATTAGAGGCATCTGATACAGACACTTCTTCGAGACGGGGACGCTCTGTGCGTGTCCAGAAGGGAGACTTCCCCGTCGCGGTGTTGGTAATTCTGATGAGCATAGCAGGCAGATGGTGTACTCTGGAACTGCGGTGGAGGCAGGTGCAAATCCGACTCGAGAAGGGGATTTTGAGCTATGAGTTTCACATGCCGTGACGGTCACGTGTTGCGAGGCTGTTGTTAAGGAGGGACCAGCTGGCAGCTGCTCCGCCTGAGAGAATCAAGGCTGAACGCTAACTCGGCATCATCGCACCTTGATGCGACGGATCGTAGATGCGGCGGTCTTTGATGCGACGGCCCGTCAGACATCTATCTTTCTGAAGATCATGGACGCGTCTATCCGTCATACCAATATGAGCCGCGTTCAAGTACCGCAACGCTGTCGCCGAGGATGAGCGCCAAAGCAGCTCCCGCTACTCCGTACAGCTCACCCCACAATGCGCCAGTTGGATTATACTTGGTGACGTTAAGTGATGGAGAGGAACCGTCTTCAGATCCCGGGGAAACCTCAGCTAATCATTCGCGGGGTCAGAACGCCTAGATCCTGATTGCCCCTCCCAAACGACCCAATAGCTTAGACTACGCCCTTGGAAGGAATCGAGAACCGAAGTGATGTGTGGAAGCCTCTGGCACGCGAAAGGAAGAATCCAATTGGGCCAAGGGCCAGAGACGCAGGCGGAGGCGGCCGAGAAGTGAGCCGAGTCTTGAGCCGATCCAAACTGCCGACCAAGCTGGCTGGGGAGTTTCGCGCTAGCTGAATCGCCGCATGTGGCTTCGCCTGTTGGGCAGTCGACAGTGGACACGCGTTGGAGAAGCAGCTCCAAATCGAGGAGTAATGATTGGTAAATGTGTCGTTGCCTTAAGACACGCTCGCAATGGAGGTCCTGGTTCCCCGGAATGCGGGGAATGAGCAACTTAGCCAGTACAGCGGAGATGAAATCACATCGGTCAACAAGTGTCACAAAGGACAGTCAGGTATGCTAGAGCCCGATGGACCGACTCACATGTCGATTGACGTGGCTTATCAGCATACGAGCTGTCAAAGGACGGACGACGTTAGAGTTACTGAGCTGACAAGCACGGGTTGAGGGTGTGATCCAGGAAACCCTGCGAATGCGTGCATCATGCAAACGAACATGGAATGGCACTTCTTTCTGGCTAGCACTTCACTCAATATGGATGATTAGGACTAAGCGAAAGTGCATCCAGGAAGTGCCGGGGACGGCACGAGGCATGACAGGCCAAATGTCAAGGGGACTGACAAAGCGCCAGTCCAGGGGTTCCCTCGCACAAACAACTAAACCTCCACGAAGCAAGCCCGAAGGCAGCAAACCTCGGAACATGGCCTGTGATCAGAAACCAAACAAAGTTCGCACAAAGTCATCGTGTACGGTGCTAGAAGTTAAGCATGACTTATGATTGTGCGGGGGAAGAAGGTTAACAGAACTTCAGGATCCAAGGATAGTGTCTCCACCAAACGGGCCCGAGGTTGGGGGCTCCATGAGTGAACGAATAAACGTCTCTACAGGATGGCGCTCCGACAAGGATGCCTGGCTAAAGTCAGTCCCGGACACTCTGTGGCATAAGGATATACCCGCTCGGTGGAGGTAGCCCACACGACCGCGCTCAGGTCAAATCTCAGAAACAGTCCGGAACAGCCCCAACAGCGCACTCTCTAGTCCAGATACAGTACTGGGTTTGGCCGGGGTACTGGGGAACACGGGGACCCCAAGGTGGATAGCGCAGGGAGGGAGGCGTGCAAACCTGGACTGTCCCCATGAGAATCGTGAGGTGAAGATGCGCCACCACTCGACCCGGCTTAGGCCCCCTTGGATACGCCAGTAGAGAGGGTGTGGAGTGCCGCACCAGCTCTACACTTCGGACTCAAAACCGGCATTTACGTTGACGGACGTGGGAAGGGTCTGTTTGATGCGAGGAGGTGCCTCACTTAAAAGAGGAGCATCTTGCCTGTCTACCCCACGGTAATACTACCCCAGTTACGCGCCCTCTGCTCATATATAGTGAGCCTGATTCCAGGACGGACTCTTCCTCACCCTCTTGTCTCTCACCTGTACAAGTGGTACCCGTTGGCAGTACAGTGGACAACCTGCAATTTCTGTGGTAAGCTTACTCACTAGCTGCGCTGGCGAGCTACGAACAGTCTGGAGACCACAAGACTAACTCCACATCAACAGTCAAACCGCACTTAGGCTTGACTCGGGGTTCTCCCTATTTCTTCGACCCTTCTTCGCTTGTGGCTTTTTTCCCCAGCCCTCTTCTCTTCCCACTCCGGTGCATCTCGTCAGTTGCTAGCCATCCCTGGATCGAGTCTCATCCTTGACAGGCTGGTCGAGATACCCTCAAAATGTCGACCGAAAAGGACGTCGAAAGCCACACCCAGAACCAGCCGTCGGCCGCAACCATTGAGGCCGTACGAGCGCACGGGCTGGATGTGAGTGAAGATGGAAAGATCGGAAACGTTGCTGGCCACGGCCAGCTCGCTACTGATGCGTATGTCCACCCCATCACTACTCGGTCTCATTTTCTTTTTACTTTACTTCTTCTCTTGCGATTACTCCCACAAAATACATGCGGAACGTGTATTCTTTTTCATACGACTGACGTTTGTACAGCTATGGCAACCCACTTGTCACCTTCGACCCCGCGGCCGAGGCCAGGCTGAGGTGGAAGCTGGATTTGTTCACAGTTCCGACTGTATTCTTCCTATACCTTTTCTGCTTCATTGATCGTGTGAATATCGGTAAGTTTACCGTGATACCTGCGTGGCTGCATGTGCTCCTGCTCGACTTTGGTGGCTGACCTATGATCAGGCAACGCTCGCCTCGCTGGCTTGCAAGAGGACCTCGGCATGATGGGCAAGTGGGATTACAACACCGTTGTGTCCATCTTCTACATCTCATACATCATCTTCGAAATTCCTGCTACTATCTGCTGCAAGTGGATGGGACCCGGATGGTTCCTCCCTACAACTACCATCGGTTTCGGCATCGTCAGCATCTGCACTGGCTACGTCCACACCAAGTCCCAGCTATGTGGCGTCCGCTTCCTCCTCGGTATCTTCGAGGCTGGTATGCTCCCTGGCGTCGCCTACTATCTGTCTCGTTGGTACCAGCGCGCCGAGCTCAGTTTCCGTCTTGCACTGTACATGGTTGCCGCTCCTCTTGCAGGTGCCTTCGGTGCTCTGCTTGCGAGTGGTATTCTTCACATGGACTCATTTGCCGGCACCAAGGCATGGCGAATGATCTTTGTCGTTGAGGGCATCGTTACTGTATGCCTCGGTGTTGTTTCGTTCCTCACCCTCACCGATCGCCCAGAGACCGCTCGCTGGCTCTCGGAGGAGGAGAAGGAGCTTTGCGTTGCCCGTGTCAAGTCTGAGCGTGTCGGTCAGACTGAGGTCATTGATGGCATTGATAAAACTAAGCTGATCCGCGGCATGACATCGCCTGTCACCATCGAGATCGCATTGATCTTCCTCTTCAACAACATCACCGTCCAGGGCATGGCTTTCTTCCTTCCTACGATCGTCCGTACCCTGCATCGGGATGCCTCCACTATCCGCCAACAGCTCCTCTGCGTCCCCCCATGGGCCGTCGGCGCTGTGTTCACTCTGCTCTTCCCATTCATCAGCTGGCGCCTTGATCGCCGTCAGCTTCTCATTGCCGCCAGTGCGCCGCTCGTCATGTGTGGTTACGCTATGTTCCTTGGCTCGCACTCTCTGAATGTGCGCTACGGTGCCACCTTCTTCATTGCCAGTTCTGCCATGGTGCTTGGCCCTATGTCGAACGCCCAGATCAGCGCCAATATCGTCAGCGACACTGCTCGCACGAGTGCCATCGGTCTCAATGTAAGTCCCCGTGAAGCGCCACTCCGTCGGCAGTGGATGGTGTTGAACATCTCAGACACTAACTGGTTTCTTCTACAGGTCATGTTTGGCAATGTTGGCGGTCTCATCTCATCCTGGAGCTACCCTGGTGATGATGGCCCAGACTTCCCTATCGGTAACGGCATCAACCTTGCCGCCGCATCCATGATCCTGATCCTCTCCATCCTTGCCTACTTCTGGATGAAGCGTGATAACCGCAAGCGCGACTTGGTTGATGTTGACCAAGCCCTGCAAGGTTTGTCTGCGCAGGAGATTCAAGATCTCGACTGGAAGCACCCCGGTTTCCGCTGGAGGACATAGGCGTGTTTTCGTTGCGCGTCCAAGCTCTTGTTTTGCGAGGTGATTCTCATGATATTGGCAAGGGGCAAGCATTAGGAAGATGAGTCAATGAATGGTTTCAATAATCAGTTGTAGTGAATTTGTAGTCTAAGCACGTACGATGCGAATCCACACGATAACATATCAGATTTGGTTGTGTCCATCGTGGCCTGCTTCCATACGTTCCCAAACTCCATGTTGAAGTGGTGCGGGCGGATGAATTACAGAATCGCAATCGACTAGAGTAATATTCTCATCTACTTGAGTATGAACACCCTTTGGCGAACCACACACAAACTCAGCGCTCATGTCACTCTCCGGTAGAAGCAAAGTGTCTCCCGGGTCCAATTTTCTTCCCGGCGTGGGACCCTGATCCTGTTATACATCGAAGGTCATGCGATTGAAGCGGAGAGCGTGCTCCCGTCGATGCAGCAAGGACCCTCAGGCCGCTGAGCCTGGCTCAGAAAAATCTCAGAGCAACGGCACCGTACCTAAAGAGGTGCTGCAAGAATTGAGCAAAGGCCTTCACAGGATCGAGCGGAAGTGGAAGGTTTCCCTCCGGTGAATGCATGTCCTCTCCCGTCTCTAAGATCGCCTGACTTCCTCTTGTTCCGTATTGCAAAAATCTGAGACATCTCGACACGGGCACATTCCAGCCAGTGCCCATCCGTACCTGACAACCACGCGACTTAAGAAATTGAGAGACGAGCAGAATAACAGGGCTCTAAGCCGACCAGACTAGAGCAAACACGCAGAACAAGCAAACTCTATACCAAATAGTACGCGAGCCTCAACTTAGGCCTCAAGAGCCTTTGCCTTCTTCTTCTGCTCAACCTTGAGGAGGAGGGCGCGGTTGATGTGCGGCAGGACACCACCGAAAGCGATGGTCGCACGGATCAGAGTATCCAGCTCCTCGTCGCCACGAATGGCGAGCTGGAGGTGGCGCGGAGTGATGCGCTTGACCTTGAGATCCTTGGCGGCGTTCTGCGACAGGTTAGCCTTCGCTCGAAGCTATTTGCGGCGCAGCCGTCAGCATGCAATGGGAACTTACGCCTGCAAGCTCGAGAACTTCAGCAGTAAGGTACTCCAGGACGGCAGTGACGTATACGGCAGCTTTGGCGCCAACGCGCATTTTGTTCTGGGTGTTTTGCTTGAGGAAGCGCTTGACACGACCGCAGGGAAACTGGCACAAAAGAGTCAGCAACGCGTCTCAAGAAACGTGTAACTATCAAGTGCGAAAGAGAATATCGCCCGGTCTTGGTGATGACCATGCGCGCAAAAGGTGAAGCAACCGAACGGGATCACCAAGTCGCAGCCGCGTAAGCCGTGCCTCGTAGACGCTAAAGATGGGAGGTTGCAGACAGGGCGTAACGCTTCGGAAGAGGTCGAGGACTGTACTTGATGGTGCCGGCCAAATGAAAGGTGTTGCATGGGGTAGTGGACGCGTCGACATGCCGTAGAGGAAATCGCAAAGTGGAGAGATAGGCGTTCAGTTGTTGGTGATCGGTTGCATTCAAATGCGTCGCAAGACCATCATCCATACCGGCGCAAATGCGCGAGAACGCGCTGCGATCACAGAGCGCAATGCTTACCTGGAGGCCGGCACGAGCAGAGTGGCTCTGCTGCTTCTTGTTTCCCTCGGCGCTCGTCTTTCCACCGGAGCTCTTGCCGCCCGAAGACTTTCCCTTGCCGCCGGCCATATTGACTGACTTCGCTTGATCGAGAAAGGGCGGTAAAAGTGAGATTCGAGATGGTCAAAAGTAACGAAACGTCGAAAATCGATGCGCGTCAAGAACTGTGGTGAAGTTGTCGTTGCGATGGGGTGGAGGTGGTGGATGCGTGGGATGATGCGTGGTTGAAAATTGGCGGGAGGGAGGGAATGGGCGGCCGGATTTGTTGTTGTTTCTTCGGCGGTCGCAGCTTTCACACGCAACAGTCAGGCTGCACCTGGGGAGCGCTGGGGCGGGCGCGGCTGCACACCACCACCGCCAGCGACCAGCACGACGCTTTGAGCTTGTTCAAAAACAACAAAGGCTGCAGCTGTCGTTGGAATCTTGCCGCGTCTGTCGAGTAACTGCCGATATTTGTCCTTGTCGGCCCGCCTGTACACACTCTTTATCTTTTGAAAGACATATCTTCCAGCGGCATCGTGTTCAAATCAGCGACGGCTGGTGCCCAAGCCCCCGCCTGTTCCTCACCAGCTCCCAGCGCGCGTTGAGCCCGCTAAAGCTTTAGCGCACCATCAGTATGTACGGTGCTGGGCGGCGAAATCAGCCGTGGTTAACCCGACATCCCGTGACTTGGGCCGGCGTTGGTGCCCGCCAGAGAGGTGATGGCCTCAAGTGATGGCTTGAAGGAAAGGCTTGGTAGGCTGCGAATTAGCTCTGAAACTTCTCAGAGAAGAGGAAATGGTGCAGTATCTCGGTGGCTCCAGCAACCTATCGGGAGAAGCTGCCTTGCAAGTTCACAGCGCCATCGCTCGAACAGCATTGTACTTACCATGGCTATCGTCTCAAGACGATGATGACCTTTGCCGTCAAAGCCGTTGATGTCAACCCCTTGCCGCCGGAGGCGGTTCTGGGTATCGAGAGGCCATATAGAGGACCTTGGAGAGGCTGTAAATGCAACGAAGATGCTCGTGACCTGTTGTGCGCATTCGGCAAGCTGCTCAAGTCGTAGTTTGCTGGTGGAAACATGCACTGATGCTCATCCCGCTTGTCGTGGCGGGACGGCTGACCCGATGTGGCTGTCATTGTGGCTGGGCCGCTGGCTAACAGTGGGTCGTGGCACCAGCTCTCCATGAAATACATGTGTGTACGATGGTGGACTTGCCTCTCCAAATTGGGACTTCCTTTCATGCCTGAACATGCAATTCTACGAGCTATATCGCACTATGGTGTTTTCTATCTTCTCCTGGTCCTACTTGCTACAGGCGCAGGCTCAAATGCGTCATCATCCGATATCTCGTCATCACTGATTTCCACTGCCTTGGCTTGCGTCCCAGCTCCCCCCCTCTGACTCTGTGAGAAATTCAGGGTGGATTGCCTTGTCTTCGAAGCAGTAGGAGCCGCAGTCTTTCCTCTCGTGCTTGTCGTCTTCTTGGCTGGGGCAGGAGGTGCTGCGGCCGCTGCTTTTCGTGATCTTGACTGCGCGGCAGCTTTGGGTGCAGGCTCTGGCTCTGGCTCATCGTCAGATTCCATTATGACGTCCTCTTCCTCCTCTTCCTCCTCCTCGCTTTCTGAAATTGCCTTACGTCCACGTCCGCGCGCTGGTGCCTTCTTTGCCGGTGCTCTCTTCGCCGCAGCTTTTGTCGCTCTCCCTGCTGCTTTCCTTCCTGTTGTAGTCCTCGGTGCCTCCTCTTCCGACTCTCCCATGTTCTCATCGACTTGCACAGTCTTGCGAGCAGCACCTCTGCTAGTCCCTTTACTTGCTGCTGCTCCATTGGTATCTTCGTTGTAGGTCCAGGCATCAGGCGCATCTTCCCAACTGCCGTCGAAGTCGCTGTCCCAGGTATCTGGACGTGGCTTGAGGACGCGCTTGCGCTTATCATGTTCCCTTCGTTCGCCTCTGGTCACTTGCTGCTCAATTCTTGTCCTGTATATCTCCATAGCACTATTCAAGTCTTCGTCATCGGACTCAAGACCAAGCATCTGCTTCACCTGCCCAGTCAGGTGCTCAGATACGAAAAGCTCCATGGCGTGCTTGTCATCTTTGGAAACGAACTGATTAACTGCGTCACCGAAAGGTCCTTGAGGTAGAACCTTTAGAGACTGCGCCTGAAGGAACTCTTGCACGAGAGATTCGACTTTGACCATGTCACTGCCATCCTCAAGGGCCTCGAGGGCTTCCGTTGGATCTACAGCTGTCGCCTTCTTTTGTGCCTTCTTCTTCCGGTGGAAGTAGACTACATCATTTGTGTTCGCCACTTTTCCAAGGAATCGATTGGAGAAGCGCTGCGGGTTCTCACATTCGAATTGTCCCCCATCAAGGGCTGAGTATTCTACTTTGAGACGGATGAGCGGTAGTGGGCGGTCCTCAAGGGCTTCCTCATCCGTTTGGAGGTCCTCCCAGTCTCTGTTCGCTTGTTCGATCATCTCTTCGACCACTTCCATCAGACGTCGGGTGACCTCTTGACGATTGTCTTTCTTCTTGTCGAGCCCCTTGAAACGCTTGTCCTGAGACAAGACTAACTCCCGTGTCACGAATGGACGGACAGTCTTCAATGGGATCTTCTGTACCTTGAAATCCTTTCCGGTAACCTCAACGATGGCCACATGCTTCTGGACTGCCTCGCCAGGTACAAGGGATGTCGCTACGGACGACCCGGGCTGCATAACGTGAAACCCAGTCTCTGGATTCTTGGTCGGATCGATCAGACACTCGTGTTCATGACCCCAAACCACCAGATTGAGCCAGTCAGGCAGCACATTTTCGGGTAGGTAGGACGTAGCAGTATGTGCGTGGTGATTCTGGTGCACAGCCAACATGTTGAACCAGTCCCCCATTTGAACGTTGGGCCGGAACCATTTGACTTTATGGTCACGAAAAGTCCGAAACATTCTCTCATCTCTCACGTTGCTGAGTCCGAACAAAGCCAGCTTCGTCAGACCCTTCTGCAGCAAGATCGGCTTCGCCTCGATATTATCCGCTTCTGCGACGCGTCCGTAGTAGTTCAGTAGACCGCTTGCTTGCAGGAGATCTAACGAACAGAAGTTTCCCTCGCCGGACGGGTCGTCATGATTGCCATGAATCGAGAAAACGGGTATTGAGACATTGATGTCCGGGTCTTCGTAGTTCACATGGGGAAACGCACCCTCGAAGACTGTCGCGGCATCGGAGAGGAACTCAAGCGGGCATGGTTTGTCACCAAGGCAGTTTTGCCGCAGCGTTCGCATAACCTGGTATAATGATTTGCGTGAGGGTTTATTGTCGTGGAAGAGATCACCGGCGAGGAGCACCATATCGACCTGAGGTTGCCGAGTTAGCTAGGACCAACGTTAGGTGATTCCGGGACTCACGTCTTCGGTTCGTGCGATGTTCATGACTTCATCGAAGGTTCTCCAACTATCATCCTTGCGGATTGGATCCCGCTCTTCGTAGCCGACATGGTTGTCCGTTGCGACGAGAATGCGGATGGTATCCGCAGCTATTGGCAGTCAGTGATTGCTTGATCGCAGACAGTGAAACAGCATACCTGTGAATTCACTCATCCCGAAGGTCGTAAATGCATCAGTAACTTTGAACCTCACCCATCACTCGGTTGGGGGTTCACCAGGAAACCAAGGCCAGGTCAAGTTGATGTTGCAACTGGCAAGGTTGGTGAAATATCGCGTGGGGTCCGTTCACGGTTCCTCCACGAGCGTTTGGGAGCGACGCGACCCAAATACGCCGTCATGTGATCATTTACCAACCACTGTTCGTTCAACCGCCACTTGAAGTACGCTTAATGCTCCGTAAAAGAAATTCAGTATCCCACGGATAAATGAGCAGTAGGAGAATGGTCATAAAGCATGTATGGATAGTGGCTAGCGGAGTATCACGATTGCATGGTCATTTATGCTGCTCTTTTACAGAATCGAGACCTGAGGAAGTGAAGCGGTCCGTCTTTCTGCATCGGTCGAAACGAGTATGCAAGATTAGGCTACGTTGATGCTAAAACAATGGTAAAAAAGAACGCCCGTCACCTACTTCATAGAAATCAAATCTTCTAGACCACAATGCCTCGCTGTTTCCAACCACCCCGGCCGAGCCAGGCCCAAGTCAGAAGAGCACCGCCAAGCACGACTGCAATTGCCTGAGCCCAGAAAGTTATGGCATAACATCCATGCCCATAACAAAAGACGTCATCGTCGTTGATAGTATCCCCGCCCTTGAGCGACCTGGCGTGCGCTTGGTACACAGCCGAATAGATCAGACCCCAGAACGTGTATCCAATGGCAGGAAGTGTAGCGATTATACCGAAATTGGTCCCGAACGTTGAAGTACCCCAGATGCAACTGACCATCAAAGGTGTCAACGAGAAGATGGCACCATAACCAGCGCCAACAAAGCCCGAAACAACCCAGAAGCGATCAGCATGCTCCTGGGCAGCCCCTGATGCAAGAAACACGAGGCCTATTGACAGCAAGAAGGCGAAGAAGAGCATGAACGCTACCCGGGAAATGGTAAATCGCCGCTCAGAGTGAGTCGGATGGATATGAGAGGAGATCTGCACGTGTTGTGTGTGAGGTGACGGCGCAAGAACATCGGTCAGGGTACCAATCAGGAGACGGGCGAGTGTACTCGTTACACCAAAAACAGATACGTGAGTAGCAACAGATGTGTTGTGTTTGAGTGCCTCGGTCGTAGGCGGCGTCAGTGTGCCAATCACACTGCCCAGATTGTTGACGAAAGATTCGCCTGGTCCGATGATTAGAAGGAAGGCGAGCGCAAAGAGCCACATGGTGCGATCCTTCAGGAAGAGCCGTGTCTCTGCATTCAGAACCCACTTCTTCTTGAAAGCGGCGTTGTCATCTTTCGTTGGATCCAGAAGCGCACTGTCCTCTCCGTCTCCCATGGCATTTGCAGGGTTCATGGTGCCGTAACGACTGTCCGAATGACTGAGCAGAGACGCGGCGTCCAATAGACCGCTCTGCTCCAGTTCCTCGATGGCCTCTTCAATGAGATCCTGCTCGTCAACGATCCTCAAGGTGAAGGTTCCAACGATGCCCATTGAAAACAGCAGAATCGCCAGGAAAGTGAAGAAACGGAAGACGTCCAGCTCGCCAGTAGATCCATCAGGTCGCCGTTCCGTGAAGAACCGGCTTGCGACCTGGCTGAGCCACATCCCGCTGAGTCCAAAGCCGGTGATTGGCATCCCCAGGGCAAGGCCCCGATAAGACTGCTTGCCAAAGTTCTTGGCAGGGATGGACACCACGCCGATGTACATGGCGCAGGTCCCCATGCCGATGCATACGAAAGCAAGAATCATGAGAGGATAAGACCATCCGTGATCCTCGCCATGCGGCTTGCCCAAGGTATTGTACTCGTAGTCTAGCTTGCGAAAGATGCCCGCGGCAAGCCCATAACCGCCCCCGAACAAGACTGCCGACAACAGGGCCAGTGGTTGTACGCCGATTCGATCGCATACGTATCCCATGATGGAAACCGGTAGATACAGTGCCAGTGAGCCGCCGATGGCGATACCATTGACCTGAAACTGGGTATAGTGCAACCTGGATTGGAAGACCGGAGCGTAGAGCGAGAAGACGACAATCGAGCCGGCGCATAAGGCCCCGACGGTGGCGAAGAATAGGGAGACGAAGCGGACAATCTGCTTGCGAGTGCGCTGTTGTCGACGGCGCTCCATCTCGGAGCTGGTGATGCTGTCGCTGGAGCTGAGGGTTGACGACCGGTCGCTCTCCGCCAGCGGAGCGACCTCTGTGAGATCTGCGTCAGATACTCGTGACATGATGGAGTCCTTCTGTCTCCCGAATAGACGACTGGTGCAAGACCTGTGTTTCTTGCAAAGGCTGAAGCAAGACGAAAGGTAATGCGCTGAAGACAAGCCCAGATCGCGGCCGCGGTAGATAAGGAAGGGAGCAGCTGGACGACGGCGACACGGACTCAAGGTGGGCCCTGCGTCAGAAATGCTGCTGGTCGCTCATCACTGCTTGAGAGAAAACATCATGTCAAGTGCATAGCATCAAGCTGACGGACCTGGTGATATTGTTTGTAGCTATGCGAGAGGAGAAGAATGAATTGACACGCGGCTAGGACGGAATCAAGGCAGCGGGCGGTGGAGGTGGAGTGTGACCCAGTACATCCACATGAGGTAGGTCAGAAGATGAGGTGCCTGTTACTCACGCTTCTAGGCCTGCGCGATATCGGCGATCAAGCACGTCAGACCGTCACGTGGGTAATTTGGTGGCTACAGACTTGATCGAAGCCGAACAAGCAATTCTGATTCGACATAAGTCAAGTTCGATTTTTATGGTATGGCTTTTTTGTCCTGGGCAAAAGCCTTTTCCGATAACATCAATGTTTGCTCACCGATCAAGTCTCTGATGGGTTCAAAGCTTCGATTTGATCACACCCAGATACACACACAATGAACTTGGCAAGTTCAAGCATTACGTATGCACCAGATTATAGAAGACTCCCGGAGAGGGTTTGAAGTACAAGGAACACCATCATGGTTTTCATGATCCAAATAGTGTATCTCATCGCGGGAAAGCGACAAGAAATCCTCAGTATTGGTTCCAAAAGCGGACATGATAGATAGATACACCCTCATTGTAGTAGAAGATACCATGCTGTGTTCTTACGAGCCTGCAAAACTCTTGACCTTCTCAGCTACAAATTCCTGGTAGGAGGCAAGAGCTACACAACCGGAACAAACAAGAGTACTGTGTGTTGATTGGGCGAGAGCAGCTTAAACTATTTCATCTGACAACCATCTTGAATGGTACCTTGCTCCTTCAACCGGATCTCACGCCCATGAGCGCACAGCACAAAGTATCCCTTTTCGTAGCATATCACAACGAAGTCATTGCTGATATCGAATGTCCGAGGGAAACCGATTCTCGGTGATTCTGAGCGCTCTCCGTGTCGTATTTCTTGTTGCCACATTTTCATACTTGATAACCTTGGATTGCGCGGGGGCGACTCTGATACAGCTGTCATGGTGTTGCAACTATCGACCGCCAGTTTGAAGGAATATCCCATGGCTTCGGAGTGATCCTGTCGGGAAGTCGTGCTTGTGAAGAGATGCGAGTTCCAGAGCTGCCGAAGCATTGAGTAGGTAATGATACTTGATTCGTCCCAGTCATGATTCGCAGGGCTGCCGCTGGCAATTTCGTAGAAGCTCTCGGTGACCACATTATACAAAAGCGTAACATATTTCCGGCCATCACACTTGGAGTTAGATATACAAATGCTGTAGAGGCCAAACTCGTTGGCCTTGTAAATCTTCATCGTCATTTCCCGAACATGAACGGGTAGGATTTTCTGATGCTCCAGTAGACCTTGGCGATATTTGCTGACGACAATGGAGTGTAGTTTTGGCCCTCGAGGTCGCCCGCTTGTCGTCAATGGTTCGGGTTCAGCTTCTGGGATGTAGAACGCAGAAAGCACGAAGATTGTCCCTTGGTCGACCGGGTGAAAGAGAACAGCGGCACCATCGTGCGTACACGTAGCAGGAATGGTATCGCCCTTATCGACGGATATGTCGAGCTGCCTCAGCGCGCCTCCCCACGTGAAGACAAAAGCTTCAGGTCCACGTGTGACGAAAACAGCACTGTTCTTGGACGTGAAGCATTTGGCCAAGTTGTTGGGGAGGACAATTGACTTTTGAGTGTCTGAAGGCAGATGATGCACGATTCTGTCACAATAAAGTCAGATAGTGTGATGTCAGGGAAGGATTGTGTACTCACAATTTGCGACAAGAAGGGCGCGGTCCTTGATCTTCAGGTGCGTTGTCCTCATCTCCCACGAGGACCAAGACGCCACTGAAGCCTATCAACCTCGAGGAGACTCCATGTAAACGATTCGAGACAAAAGAGACCCGCTGCCATGTCTCTGCAACCAAGTCATCTATGACAACACAAGAAGGCATCGCCTGCCATGCCACTTTCCCATCCGCAAATATGAAACGTGGTGGGTAGGACCCAAGAGTAGATGGCAGCGCTCGAGAGACGACCCCGTCTCGTGCAGACTCCAAGGCAGCTTCTGTGCCTATGTTCCAGGAGATGTGTGTAGCAGCCCACTTTGCCCATCCCTGAATAGAATGCTGACGCACGAGCTGGACGAGCAACTTCGCAGCCGGCATCGAATGCCCAAAGCATTCAAAAGCCCCGGGAAAATGTTTTCGAATCAAGCCTCCATTCACGACACGGTCTGACCAAAGATTGTTCCAGGATTTTGACACGAGCCGGCAGTTGATCATGTCAGGCAGGCTCAAGTGGATGGTGATAAGGTGCAGGATATCCAGTGGAAGATTGCTGAAAGTGGCGAGAGGACTTTGATCGAAGTTGGCATGTCGACATTTCGAACGGGCATAAAGCCAATCCCAAGTGCCGAAGCTCTCGAAAAATTCATCGATCACTCGGTTTCGCTCTGCTTGAGTGGCGTTACGGTCCAGCGCTGCTAAACCTTTGGGTTGGCCATGGCCATTGAGGCTGGGCACGTCTGACTGTCGCACATTGTCCATAGCCATGTGCAGGCCTCAAGGTGATGGGTGGTGACAACACGATGAGTAGCGTTGCTCAAATGCGAATCATGATATGCAGCGACAAGTCGCTCACAGACCACGGTCCACGAGGTATAGCTTAAAAGACAAACGAGTTGCGGAGGTGGTAGGGTTTGATGTCGGGTGGGAGACAACAGGTGGCTGTAGGAAGGATTTCCCCGTAGGTAGCGAACATCGGGGTCGGCGAATTAAATAGCATGCATACCCCTCAGATATCGTTCACAACCAGCAGACGCTGACGGAGAGAAGATCGCCTGGGATATCGCCACGAACCAGAAAATCACAGGGCATGACATCACTTCACCTTGAAGTTATGTGAGCATCCACTGCGAGGTAATCAGTGGTCGTGATGAACTCTGAGGGGTGTGCTTGTCTCTAGGACGATATCGACTGTGCGTCAAGCAACATTTTTTTGACAGATAAAAAATAGGGAGGTAGGTACTCAAGCCCTCAAATTTGATCTTATTTATGCACTCATCAGACTGAATCAAATCCTAAGAATTTTGGCGACTCTCAACATCCGCCCACCACTCAGTCAGACCTTGGACATCGCACCATCCCAGGTCCCACGGGTTCTCAAACCACCACTGAGCGGGCACGGTATCGCTTACATACTTCTTCAAACTTCCGCCATCAAATCGGTGATTCTTGACCCCAACCAATAGCACAGAGCTGCCGATCTTGGGGTTGAATTCCTCTGGGTTGAGAAAGACCGTTAGATGCACACGCTTTGTCGTGGATGGGTCGGCGATACGAGCAATGCGCTGTCTGTATGGAGGCAAATGTGAGGTTTCGACTTCGGACAACGAGGTAATGATGGCAAGAACGTTGCATGTCCAGTTCTGAGCGTACGGTAACAGAGGGATGTTCCGGAGTGTTGTGAGCTTCAGCGGTGTTTGAGGATCATGCCAATCTCGAGGCATCGCGACAAGTTGAGACCTGATGGACGAAGAAGATCGAGCGTCTTGCTTTATCGACGACGATGGTCCTTTCGATAGGGGCTGGGGAAGACGCGCAGGGAGTGCACGGTCTTGGGAAGCTCTGGGGGCATCCTCGAACGCATCATCCTCATCATCCTCATCATTGCTCTCGTCGATGTGTTGCTTCTTTCTTGGTCGATAAGATTGTTCCTGTTGGGCCTTGTCGACAGCTCTTCCTTCATACTCAAGTTCTGCCTCTTCAGGATCCGGAGCGTTCTGTTTGCGCAATTCCTCCTCAGCCTCCAGGACTTGCTTTCGCCTCGCTTCCTGATATGACTTGTTCCATCCCACCGTGACTAGATCTTCTACTGCCAGGTAAACGACCTTTTCAGTGTTGCCTTCCCCGTCCCCTTCCAACTCACGGAAACGTATCATAAAGTCATCGAGCCGTACATATGCACCCACGTTAATCTGCCCTGTTTCGACGAATCGATGCAGACCGCCCCCAAGGATGGCTTGGATGCAGAGTTGACCGTCGCCCAAAAGCAGCATCACCGCCCGCCATCTTCCAGAGCGCGACACTGGCGTAATCTGGAGCTTTTCGACGAGGAGGGTGGTGTGTGGGATACAGTATCGGGTGCGCAGCAGGTCCTCAATCACGGGACTGAGGGCGACTTGCCCGTGGGGAGCGACTGGCTCGACATCATCGGGGTCAAGACCGCCTCGACTTGAGGCCATGGGTTGTTCAGCAACGTCATCAACGGCGGTTCGAGCACTACTGTTGTTTTCAGTACTTGTGCGAGCGGCACGCTGGGTTCTGTGACCACGTCGGGCTGAGACTCTGGGAGGATCATTCGTGGGGGGATCGCGTCACTATTAGCAATGCACTTAGGCGGACAAGCCTCTGTAACCGGGGCCCAACTTCATCTTCGCGCCAAGGCATCAAATTCCTCCCAAACTCATCAGCTTGCAATTGAAGCGATCACCAAACGTTAGAATCCTCAGTTGATCAGGTTCAATGCTCAAAAATGGACAATGGATTTGAGAAAGAACTCGAGATCGCCTTTGGCGTCTTGCAACAAGCCTCCAAACTGAGCCAGCACCTCGTCAACTCCAAAGACAAGGGAGCCATCACCAAGAACGATCAGAGCCCCGTCACCATTGCCGACTTTGCTATCCAGGCCCTGTTGGCGTCTACCTTCAAGGATGCGTTTCCAGAGGACACATTCGTCGGCGAGGAGGATTCAGGCAAGATGAGGCAGGACCTGCTTTTGCTCGAGAGTGTATGGGAGTTATTGCAATGGCTCTCTGAGGACGAGGACACAGCGAGACTTTGCAAGCTTCCGGCTTCGAGACAAGACATGTGTGATCTGATAGATCAGTGCGGGAAGTCAAGCCCCGCGGTCGAGGGCCGCACGTGGATCTTTGACCCAATCGATGGCACCAAAGCCTTTGTGAGCGGGCACTTGTATGCCATCAATATTGGTTTCTTGGTGGATGGCGAGCAGACTTTGGGAGCTGTCGGATGCCCAAACCTGTCGATTGATGCCAAAGCACCGCTGAGAAACGAGGACGTTGATCCCGAGGGCAAGGGCTGCATCGTCTACGCCGTTAAAGGCCACGGTGCCTTCGTCCGGCCACTCACTGATTCGGAAACTCCCCCACGCCGCCTGTCTGTGCACAGCATCACGAAAACAGAGGATCTTCGTTTCGTTAGCTGCTTGAGGCATGTCGACTCGGCCTTACCTGGACTACACGGAACCATTGCCCAACACCTCGGAGCCCCCGCACCAACGTGCGACCTGATTGCTTGGGTTCTACGTTGGGTATCCTTGGCTATGGGATTTGGAAACGCGACTGTCTGGATATACAAAGACAGAAAGCGTTGTGGTAAGGTTTGGGACCACGCTGGAGCGATGCTGCTTTTTGAGGAGGCCGGAGGCATGATCACTTGTGCATTGGGCCACAAGATCAGCTTGAAGAGCGGGCGGCTGATGGACCAAAACTTTGGCTTCGTGGCTGGACCAAAGGGTGAAGTTTTTGATGAACTCCTGGCAACAACGAGAAAAGCCATCCGGGATGCAGGGCATGGTCTGTGGCTGGAGGAGAAAGGTCCATTGTAGTGCCTTAGCACGGGCTTCACATTTCGATTGGAGCAAGAGATCGGGAAAAAAATTCGTTTTGGGAGCCAAATAAGGGGCTCGCTTTGTGCTACGTATCATCAATCATGAGCCAAAGTCTATCGTACATTGCGCATATCTCCTGTCAGCCTGGGCTCAAACCTTGCCAGGTCGCTATCCTTCATACTCATCGGACAGTGTAGACACCGGTACTCATAGCGTGGTAGCCCTTCTTTCCGATTCTAACGGCAAGCTCGCTGCGCCAGGTGTTTTGCTCACCCCGGCCCAGCTTCTTCACTGCTGCCTTGAACGTATACTCTGGTCGCCAGCCGAGCTCCTCGATGGCCTTGCTTGAGTCATAGACCCGATCGATTCTTTCGAGATGCTTCCATCCGTGGGTCGAAAATGCTGCATCGGTCTCAGGCTCCACGCGTGCGAACACCTCTTGAGGGTTGCGGTCGAGGGCAGCCAGGGTGTCCGGGTCATTGAGGAATGGTGGCGGCGCTGAGATGATGTACTTGGCCCATTGGATTTCGACGGCCTTCTGCATGGCAAGGTGACACGCCGATACGATATCAGCCATGTCAACACGGCGGTAGGCAAGTTCGAGAACCTTCAGATTCTCGTCGGACATTGAGTTGCGACGATCCTCGTCATCATCCTGCTCGTTGAAGAAGCGACTGGTGCGCAAGACAATAACCGGGAGGGCGGTTTGTTTGTGAACAAGAAAGCACATGTCCTCGGCAGCTACCTTTGTGACACCATAGATATTCTTTGGCTGAGGCGTCACGGTCTCATCGATCCAGACGGCAGGGGAGCCGGGTTTTGGGCTCAGCGCATTCCCGAAGGTGGATGTGGTACTGAAGAAGATGAAGCTCTGGATTTGCTTGCCCAACTTAGCAGCTTCCTCGAGGAGAACAAGTGTGCCCGTGATGTTGGTTTCGATGAACTGCTCCTTGGTGTGAGAGCCGACGTGAGGCTTGTGGAGAGTCGCGGCGTGTAGGATGTGCTTGATGTGACTCCCGACCAGGACCGAGTGCACAAACGCCCGGTCCGAGATTGAACCAACTCGAGTGGTAGAGTCAGAAGGTAGGATGTCAATTCCAAGTGGATTGAAGCCGAGGGAAGGCAACGAAAGCATGAGAGCTGCTCCCAAGTGGCCCGAAGAGCCAGTGACGAGAACGTCGTAAGGTGCCATGACGAAGCAGTGAAAAGAGAAAAAGGCCGATGAAAATAAACAAGACAGGTCTGACAATTCGGTGGAAGAGTGAAAATCCGACTTCACTTCAGCAAAGAACGAAAGAGAGTAGTGCTGGTGCCGTTGGGGAAGGGCGAGCCGTGTGCAACTTAAGAAGAGGCAACCCACGATGACTCAATTGGGAAGAAATAGCACCAGCGCGTTAGGGTGCAACGCGATCCCAGTCCCCGCCAACAAGATGCGGTGGAATGAGGGACAGATGGTTGGTTACAGCTGCTGCCAGGTGGCAGTTCCGGTCGAAATCGGTATCTGGTGACCAAGACGGGGCTCGGCGTTTAGTCCAAGTGCCTGAAGCAGGACTGAACAGGTGGTGGTGAATGATGCATTGTTAGGACGAAGACCCGAGAAGCGGTGCTGGAGTGCGCCATTGACGAGCCATTGGCGAGCTAGCAACAATGACTCCTCAACGGAGCGAAAACGTCCGACACAACAAAACTTCACTATTCCCTTCTCCCCTCGGGCCTTTAACCTCGTATCTACAGGGACCTATTCTTTGGCGAATGCATAGTGACAGCAAATGAGCCCAGCGAATGATACTTGGGTATATTGATTTCATCTATTCATTCTGAGCTAAAGATACAAACGTCTATGATATTAAAGCTGATTGCAGTAAAGGGTACGTCCCAACCATCTCCCATGTAAACCGTCCATTATCTTGCTAAATAAGGAAATCGCGACAAAAGAAACGTAAGAGCAGAAGGAAATGCATCGCTTGCTAAGACTAACAGACAGAAACATCCAAGAAGTAACTCAAACCATATCGCTCGAAATGCCTCAAGAGCTGGGGACGTGGTTACCGTTGACCTTCTTCTCATTCATGGCGTTCATCTGCGCATTCATCTTTCCAAACTGCCACTCAGGAAGAGTGATTCCAGTCTGCTCGTTGATCGTAGTCATAAGGGGAGGTAGCATCTGGTAGACATTCCGCATGGCCTCAGTGCCATCGGTGCTGCCGCCCTGACCGTTGCTGCCAGTATTCCAGACGCTGATCTTGGGCTCGAGGCCGCGGATACCCTCGGCGTTGGCCTTGGCCAGCTCAATATAAGTACCCTTCTCGATCATCATGTACTGCAGGAGACCAGCTGGGCCACCGAAAGCATGAGACATCTTGGAGTAGGCCTCGGCCAAGGCGGCGATACCTTCAGCCTCCTTGATGCGGGTGATGGCGTCAGCTTCGGCGGTCTGCTGGGCTGCGTAGTTGGCAGCCTCGGCCTCGGTCCTCATCGTGTAAGCCTGAGCATCGGCGCGGCGCTGGGCAGCCTGTTGCCGGGCACGGGCATCGGCCTCGACCTCGTAAGCGCTCGCGTCGGCTGCTTGCTGCTTGCTCTCCCTCTCGATGGTAGCCTTGACGAGGTCGGTAGCACGGAGCCTCTCGAGCTCGGCAGCCGCACGCTTGACCTCGACCTGCCTCTTCAGGTCTTCATCCTGCGACTGGATGGCGCGCTGAGCCGTCACTTTGGCGATGTCGACGTCCCTGTTGAGGGCAGTCTGCTTGGTGTGCAGTTGAGCCTCAGCAGAGGCACGCTCAATATCCCGCTCAGTCTTCTGCACCATGGTCTGCGCATTGATGGCAGCAATCTCGCGCTCCTGCTCACCGCGGCGCTTCGCCTCACCAACGTTACCACGAAGCTGAGCCTCGGCGACATCGATACGGGCCTGGTTGGTGGCGCCCTCGTGTGCCTTCTGGGAGAGAGACTTGAAGTAGTTGGACTCAGGGGCGTCGCGCAGTTCCTTGACGTTGGCGTTCCAGATGCGCAGACCAAAGTTGTCCAGTTCACCCTGAATATTGCGGAAGATGCGCTTCTTGAACTCCTCCCTGTTGGTGAAGAGCTCTTCCATAGTCAGGGAGCTGACAAGGACACGGGTTTCACCCTCGATGATACCCTTGATGATGTTCGTGACATGCTGAGCAGCGCTGTCGCCCCTGCGGTTGTCGTCGGCGTCTGCAAGAAGCATGGCGTACTTCATCAGACTGTCACCACGGTCCTCGCGATGGACCAAGTCATCGCCAACATCCGAGGTGGTAGTATTCGCCCCACGTTGGTTGACGTCGGGACCAACAGTAAAGACCACCGGAAGAGAGAACTGGAGCTTCTCAATGGTCATGGCAGTGAGCTCCATGGCATAGTCGCGTGGCTGCACACTGAAGCGCATGCAGCGCTGGAGTGGCCATACCCATGCTGCCTTGGTGATCTTGACAGACTTGACACCCAGGCCAGTGATGGCAAGGTACTCGGAGGGCTGGGCAATGCGGTAGGACATTGTGACGGTCGGAACTCACTAAGTCTTTAATACCAATGTAGTGGAGTGGTGTCAAAGTATGTGGAAGAGCTTGGTATTCGTCTGTCGTGTAAGTCGAGTAATGTGGTACTCAACTGTAAGTGAGATGGCTCTGTAGAATAGATGGGTATAAAGTAAAGAAGGAGGGTTGATGAGTGTTCGAGGATTTGTTCTTGCTTCACCTGCCTATTTCTTGAAAAGCCTCTTTTGTTTAGTGATGGTCTTGAGTATGATCCTCCTTAATCGAATCAGAGGTCCAGTCACCTTTATATGTTGGCCTCCCATGGAATTCTCGCAGTCGCGAAGTCGCGACAAGCTCGAGCCTACAGCGTGATACTCGCAGCCAAGCCCATTGAGGTTGGCACGTGCATACACTCCAGTGGAAATGTTTCGTTTGCTCGTGTGTCACCACGAGGTACAGTTTGAAAGGTACATTTCAACCCATCGTAAAGCCTACCGAGCAAGCTAAGCAAATGTCCTGCGTGGCGGAGCACTACATTGACCGCCCAGCGTCCACAAAGAGCTGCCTCACCTGCAAATCTGCGGCACGGCTGACTGCGCTACTGGAGGGGAAAGCTTGGTGAAATCTGATTGGAGAATTCGGTGACTCCTGTATACCTTGGTATGCTATTTGCATGTAGGTCGGCATGAACTGCGGGTTGGATGGGGAGTTCAACTTACGATGCTGCACATTGCGAATGCTGTAATTTGAGGCTCTGCAACCTGGCCCAGTTCGCCCTGTATAAGGGAGGCAAGAGACATCGGTTGAACGAGGCACACCATCATCTGCTCGGTATGGCCTTATTCTGGAAAAATTGCTCTCTCGGGCTAGGAGTGAAGCATGTCGTTCGAGGCTGGCATGTGTCAGAGTGCTTCATTGGAATCGTCACAGACGAACCTTGGCGTGCCACCCATCCAGAAAGATGTTGCCTCGTGACCAATCCGGAGACCACGGAGCAAATCAGATCTTCATCAATGCTGATGCCTTGAAGCGCACACCACAACTAGCGTTGCACGTGGAGTAAGATGCCGATCGTTGGATGCAGAGGGATGGAGGGAGGAGGATTGGCGGTTTGACAGTAAGTCACATCCTTCTGGAAAGCCTTGGCGAGGTTGGAGGACCACTGTAAAATGCCGGGGACTGACACTAACTGAAGTCGCCCAAGGGATGCCTAACCAAGCTATGGCCACTGGCTAAGCTCGCTAAGACGGCGCGCTAGGCAGGCTGTCGTGGGCCCCAAGACCCTTGGAACCTTCGATGCCCCACGTGACAGGGGCCTTAAATGGCATTACGGGGGCGCTGGACTGCCACAGCCCTGCACTGCCCAATTCAAGCCCAGATCGGCCAACCACGCGACGATCGTCAGAACCCTTTTCTGCCACGGTTTGGTCTTGACATTCTCCGGTCTCGCTCTTCGCTCCTTTGACATCGATAGAGTTGGCCAAGATCAGCAAGCTCGAAAGTGTTCTTTGCTCTTGGCCACCTATTGTCTCATCGTGCCATGATGGTAGGATGAGATCATTGTGAACTCTCAGATGCCAAGTTGCGCAATCCGTTCCTCTCGTGACTGTATTGATGGAACAGAGTTGGTCGTATTGTTGACCTCGAACAGGTCTTACACTCAGCCTCGTCCATCGCTAACCAAGCCATGTCCATTGCCGCCTACTCAGCCGCATCAAGGCGTGCCATAATGGTGAGCACAACCCTGAACAAGCAGTCTTTCAGCTCGAGAATAAAGATTGGGAACCAATCAAACTACCCACGAGAATGTTCTCATCGGACACCTCCGACAGCTCGGAACCAAGACACCCATCACACCATACCGTCGGTAACGGGGCTGTGACCGAGAGGGTGGCCCATGTATGAATCGGCTGTCTCATGGCCGAGGCTCATTTGCACAAGTCGACCTACAGCCTCAATACCTCAGCCGCAAGGGCACCAGTAGCGCAATCTTGACTCCTAGAAATCTCACCTTTCTTGGTCCAGCTTCACAAACGGATCTGGCTCACTGCGCCCCGGTGAACTACGCCCGGAATCTGCCCCGAGTGGGCCTGACCTTGGGACCGTCGTCGCATCGAGTCGGCAGGCTTCGTCGTTTGGCGGGGTTCGGGTCTCGCTCTCTTACAAGTTAACCGATGTCAGGGTCAAAAGCGACTCTGACTCTCACAACCTCGTCAGTCCATGACGATCCCTTACCAGTAACCAGCATGTCCAGATCACAATCTGATGCAACCGCAGAAGAGGAGCTGCCGCCGCCTTATTCGGCAAGTAGCTTCTCATCGCCGCAAGCAACGGACCCGTCCGGCCTCCACCATACAGCATCGATACAGGGTCTCTTCTCTGGTCAGCTTCATAATCTCAGATCACAAATCCAGGCCGAAGAAGCCGCAAGACAAGATGCGCGCGAACAACTCGACACGCAAATACTGTCTCTCTTGGTGCCCTATGTCGAAGACCTGCTAGCACATGTCGCTACCGTTAGTCCAACGCCAACTCTTGTCGAAATGCTCCTGGTCCCAGCCGATGCCGTCGAAGAAGACTGGGCTTTCAGCGAGCCAGCTGAAATGAGGCAAGGCGAGGTAAGGAGGGTTATCAGGGTGAAGCGCGATACCAAGTTAGTAGGCGATGGAAAGCGCAGACCTTCACCCCCGACCCATTCATCCTTATTCAGCAGCGAACTGAATCCAAGCGGACCTCGAGAATTCACATCATGGGGCCGTTGGGACGACGACCTGCCATCAACCGCGTCCAGCTCAAGGGTCAATGATCTGTGGTTCAACGACGAGGGTATGGCGCATCGACTTGCCAAACACCTTCAACCAGCGCCGAAACTAGACCGAGCAACGGTGAGAGAAAACGTCAGCACACGGAAGAAACCAGAAAAGAAGCCTGGTAGATTCGGAGGTCTTCTCAGGAGAGATTTACCATTGCCGCTGTTAGACCGCGATCCACTGGTGCCAGAGGCGCGGGCCGCCTGCCAAGAGGACGTTGCCATGAAAGTCAACGCAGAGGAAGTCTCATTCCGCAGGGAGAATGAGATGGGTATATGGGAAAGCAAGACTGGCTGGGCCATTGCTGTCAGGGTCATTTTACGAGCAATTTAGCGTTGTCGGTCCCATGCCATGCATGCATCATTCGGTATGTCATCGTGGTGTACACATCAACAGGCTATCTAGCACGGGGATGCAAATAAGAGAACAGCAGTAAAGAGTGTTGCGAACTTCCTCACACAAGCGGCGGGAACCTGTCGCAACATGCTGTGCTGAATGACAGCAGCGTCCGATCCAGAAAGCATCAAACGCCGGTTCCTGGCCGTCATGATACGCATAGCGACTGCGCATCGTGTATTAAAACCTCGCGTCTTTTGAAGTGCATTTGCGATCCTGTGACTGTGGGCTCTTGAGCACCTGGCGATTCACTGAACGGGGATCAGGCCATGAGGCTTATCGTGATTACGGTCGGGGTGAATGGTATCGTCCGTACGGAACGACGCCTAAAGCGATGGCCCCATAGGCTCGCACCCTTCCCTTGCGCTCAGGTCATGATGAACCAGCATTCGAGTTTCAGCGAAGAGGTCCAAGCGTGTTGGACCCCGAGATTCAGACGTGGATGTTACCGTACTGGGATTGAGACTGTCGCGTTCGCAAGTGGGACCTACCGGATGAAATGGTCTGCAGTGTGGCTACTGATTATGCTCGACTTGTAGATGCATCTTAGAGAGGCTCGATGCGGTTCTTGGGTTACCTGTCGCAGATGTATCATATTTGGGATGATGCACGAAATCGCTGTTGAGACGTCTCATGCTGCTGAAAAGTCTCTAGTAACGTAAGCATCTAGCAAGCCTTGATCATTAATTGTATTCTATCATTCTGCAAAGAGTAAAAATTCGTGATCCGTAACAATGACTCCGAGACGCAAGGAAGCAACTTCTCTCAAACGCCGTCAAGTGTATGTGTATCATTGGCCCAATTCTCTGATCCGTGCACCATACCACATCTATCGACACCACACGTCAGTCCAGGATCATGCGTAACAGTGAGATCTCCTGTGCATCACATTGGGGGGTACGTACGGTTTCGGCGCCGGCGGTCACGGCCGACAGCATCGACTTGAGTCCGAGGGCCTCTATCAAGGCGGGGGGTTGGATCTTCTCGGTGTAAAGGACCGCATCATCGTCCGCAACTTTGGGGTTCAAAATCGTCTTCTTAGGAAGATGAGGTTCCAGGACTGAAGGTCGTGCAAGACCAATGAGGTCGCAGTCGCCAGATTGAAGGGCGGCCTTCATGGCATTGCGCGAGCGGAAACCACCGGTTACCATGAGAGGGGTATCAGGGAACTGATGGCGGATGGTAGCCGCGAATTCGAGGAAGAAGGCCTCCCGTGCCTTTGTTCGTGAGCTCTTGGCCTGTTCCTGTGGCTGTCCTGAAGCCAGCATCTGAAGGGGGAAAAAGCAAGTTAGTTGTCTGGCCACGTCAAGCGGGGGAAGAAGATTGCAGCGAAACGAACCTTTGGGTTCTCGTATGAGCCACCGCTGATCTCAATAAAATCGACTCCGGCGCCGGTAATGAGCTTCAGCTGCTCGATGCAGAGAGCGAGCTGCTCCTGAGACTGGTGGTCCACCGAATTCAACTTGATTCCAATGCAAAAGCCAGCGGGCACGACAGCCCGCATTGCCTCGATGATATCGACGACGACTTTGGCACCCTTACTTGCGGATCCGATGCCGTACTCATCAGTGCGCTTGTTGACCTTCGGCGAGAGGAACTGGTCTAGGAGATAGCCATGCGCGGCGTGGATCTCGGCGCCTGCGAAACCAGCTTCTGCAGATAGTTTAGCCATGCGCGCGAAGCCGTCAACGAGCTCGCGGATGTCCTCCGCTGTCATCTCCCGTGGCGTGCCGAACAGGAGCGCTCCGATGATGGATGGCAAGAAGCCGTTGCCTGGCCTCAGCGGTGTCGCGCTCGATGACACAGTCTTCGCAAAGAAACCCCGGGTCCCGGCACCAGGAGTGCTTTGCCGGCCTGGGTGATTGATCTGAACGATGGTGGGTGTGCCGTTGCGTTTGCAGGCTTCTGCCCAGCGCGTCCAGGCGGCGAGCTGCTCCTCGTAAGGAACTGCGTCGTTGTAGGCGACATCACCCTTGCTTCCAAGATGGCGCTTATCGACCATCACATTGCCTAATGGGGGTTATGTTCAGTCATGTATGTCTCAGCCAGCGTTTCCTTCGTGTGTGCCTCACCTGTCATGACCATACCCCATCCACCTTCCGCCCAGGCCGAGTACGAGCGGACATGATCAGAGCTCGGGAGCATTTCACGGGTGGCCTCGTGCTCAGCCATGGCAGCCTTGCTCAGGCGATTGGGCAGCGTCAAGCCGCATTTAAGAGTGAGGGGTTCGTTGACCTTGAGATCGGTAGACATTGTGGCGCGTGTGCAGGATGTAGCAGGGGGTATGCTCGACGAAGCGATCTCTTCAAGTGTGCAGGGCAGTGAAGCCTTTTAAAGCTCGCCATCTCTCCCGCCATGACAGAGAGAGCTAGCAGACGTCAGTGCCCACTGTTATGCCGCTGTCGCCTCCTGAAAACTCGTTGCGGTGCTCAAACCGAAACTAGGCTGAAAAAGGACGGCATGTTCGGCAGACGAATCCACTGGATCCTGTGCTTTGGTCGAACTATGATCGTGTCTTGGAGACCCATTTGTTGTTGGCGGGATGAGCTTGCGAGCGGAAACCAGATTCGCGACGTGGGTCCCCCCAAGGTTTCTTCAGTTTCAATTATGCCTCGGCCCAGGAACTACATATTGCGAGGAACACACTCTGGGTTTGTCAACTCATTCTTCTGGCGACACTTGCTCAGCGTGAATCACTATCTCCGTTGTTCAATCACTGATCGGACTTACCGGACGCAGTGTACAAGTGACTTGCGACGGCCACAGACCAAGCGTGGTTCGAAGGCCGAGGCTCGCGATCCAGATACTCTCATTTCCTCCGAACTCCTGTCGCGCTCTCTTTAGCATATTGCGAAGACCCCTTTGCCACGTGAAATGGATGCTGCCTCCATGACTAATTGCGCCGATTGACTTTGGGAAATGTTGATGGCAGGTCGCTAGTGGTCGGCATTCGGGACGATTAACGCAGACACTATCCTCAAATAGATAGGAGCGTAGTTTGGTGGAGTTGCGGAGTTGCGGCGTCGGGCAAATTCAATTGGAGACCTGAAAGAATGGGATTAGTTGTGACGAGCAAAGCAAAACAATTTTGGCAATGAACCTGACCTAGTCAAGAATGTGGCTTGTTTCCCGTGTAGGCCAGTTGCTTCCACGATGGACAACAAGGTAGCGGACGGTGTTCAGAAAGCCGAAAGCCTCCACAAAAGATGTGTCTCTGTTGGAAACAGGAAGAAAGACTAGTCACTAAAAAAGAATTAGCTGCTGCTATTGACAGAGTGAAGCATTGCAGCTATAACAAATGGGTATGAAGATGCCCAGCTGAGCGCGCCATGTGCTGCTGTAGGCATCATTCCATGTACGCAGTTTCAGCTTTCGACGCTGGTGCGCTGCAGGCAGAACATGTTACGTGGACTGCACACTAGGATCTACCGTGAAACTCTGATAAGTGAAGCTTCGCGGTGGATCATGAACAGGTCGCAGCTTCATGGAGGTTCAAGCCGCACTGCACTGCCAGCACTGGTCGTGATGAAAGACATGTTTGCGATAGGTACAGTAATGAGAAGGGAGATGAATTCATTGTGGGGTCGGTACGTTGCGAATGGAGCGGAATAGAAACGAAGTCCGAAATTTATAGCAAAACGTCAGCAGAGCTGGGTTGATCTTACTATGATGTGCGAGTCCCAGGGTCCCGTGACCACCACAGTTGATAGGGCGGGAGAGCTGGACAGCACAATCCCATTCCTAGACAATCTTAGCTAAGCGACGAATACGCTGTTCAGAGACGACCATCCCGTCGGACTCTGTGTTTGAACAACTGACAAGAACTATTTACGACTTGAATAGACGCCACATTTCCTGACGGTTTGGCAGGTCATATATGCTGCCGAGTTGAACGAGGTGATGATTACTGCAGCAGCAGACTTCCAGAGGAAATCTATGAAGCATTTTGGGCCTTCTGATTTTGAACGCGGATTTCTACCTGTTCATTCCCTTTTCCTTTCCCCTCGAAGCAAATTCTCTGTCACCTGATAGCGGCATGCTGCAGCACAGCAAGGGCATGAGTAAGTATCTCCCCGAAACTGAGTAGCTGACTTAGGCTTTCTTTCAAGATCTTTGTCCCAGTAGATTGGAGAGAGAGGGATGTAGAGCAAGCCAGTGAGCATCGATACCTACCATGCGCCATATGGTGCCTGTTGCCACGAGACCATTGGTTGGACAGGTCACTCAAGTCAATGCAGACCAGACCGTAAGCATGAGCGGTGATGTGAGGTAACAATAGCCCACTGTCAGCTCTATGCTACCTCGCCAAGATTGAGTGCTGACCTGCAGGATGACATTTGCGGTGCAGCAAAATCCCGACCTGGCCCGCGTCGTGCATCGTGGGTGTGTGTCTGTTGATCAAGTTGATGATTGCCACTCTCGCTGTTATGCAGCCAGGCGACGAGAGCTGCGAAGAAATTGGTCCGTCTTCAGGGTTTGCGCGCTCCATCACAACTCGTTTGGCGTTATGCTTGTCCGTAAGGTGGGGGTGCTGAAGGCACCGTAACGGCCAAGCATAACGGCGAAGAAACAAAAACACACACCGTTGAACGATCAACATCAGAACACTGTTTTAATCCTGCCTGAACGCTAACCGAAACAGTTCAATTCCGAGAAAAGAGAAGTCGCTGGATTTGCGCTGACACTAGAATAGATACGTGGTCCAATGGAAGCTGACGCCTGTAAGCACCTCCCAGGCCCTGCCTGATGCTGACCACCACCACCACCACCACAGGCCACTGCGACGGCCTTATCTGACGTTGCCCTCTTGCATCTCAGATGCGGACTTTGTGTGTCGGCGATCGGGACTTGGAACAAAGTTCACGGCCCCACGTACTGGACCAGAAAGCCTCACTCAGGGAGCAACTATCCTGCCGACCTCCACACATCATAACGATACTCCATTTAATGTCTCACAGTAGGCTAAGCCTTTGTCGCAAGGCCCGGACACGGGGGCCAATCCCTGCCTCTCGACGCATCCGCAGCCTCGACGTACCCGCTCGCCCACTTCGAATCTGACGACCAAGGGTGCAAAGGGATTGATTGCCGAATTTGTCTGTCAGCGGGTCCATCGGACGTCTTCTGGGCCCGATGCCGTACGTATACATGAATGTGAGTCTGAATGAGCAGAAAGAAAAGAGTGATGTGAGATCCCGGTGTGGAGTGATGCTCTGGGCGTGAGATTTGAGATGGCCTACGGCGTAACCGGACCCCGTTGTCCGTCGTTCCAAAGGCCAGGCTTGTTCCTGATGTTCTTATATATATTGTGCCGTACCATGAAGCGAGTCTGATCCTGCTCGTTGCATATGCGACCCATCCACCCTTCTGAAGCACCATTGCGTCCTGCGTCCCATGTGCTGATATCGCCTACCACGCTGCACTACAACACGGTTGCCTTTAGACCGCCATTCCTTTCCTCAGACCATGGCTGGCGGGAATGAGAGCACGGCGACGACCGTGACGGGTGTCGATGCGCAGAGTCGTCGCATATCTCAAGGCCAGGAGAATGACGAGCAGACTACAGAGTTCGTCCGACAGCGAAGCCTGGAGCTGATCCGATCTATCGGTGACGAGAACCCCTTCCTCTCCTCTGAGCCAGCCCTGGATCCGAGATCACCACACTTCAACCCCAGAGCTTGGCTCACAGCGTTGTTGGGCACAAGCGCAAAAGATCCAGAGAGATATCCCCGACACGATGTTGGCGTTTCTTTCCGAAACTTGAACGTCTACGGGTCCAAGGATAGTGTGACTTATCAAAACGATGTTCTTACATGGCCAGCCAGGTTTCCCAAGATGCTCCTGGGCCTGTTGGGAAACCGTCGACAAGGAGCACCCATCTTGACGGATTTCAACGGCTTGGTCAGGACTGGCGAGATGCTTCTGGTCCTTGGACGTCCAGGAAGGTTTGTTTTGTCCCCGTATTCCACCAACGGCATGCGGCAGCAGGCTGAGTCTTTTGATGTGTGACACAGCGGTGTGACTACGTTCCTCAAGACCTTAGCTGGCGTCACGAGGGGACTCCAGGTCGATTCTAATTCTGTCCTCAACTACCAAGGTCTGTGCTTCTATCCCAATACTAGGGGCTCACGCTCACGTTCCTATGGTTGTCTACTCCAGCTAACAATATCACCACATAGGTATCGACTTCGAGACGATGCACAAGACATTTCGGGGCGAGGCAATCTATCAAGCGGAAGACGACGTGCATTTCGCACTCCTCAACGTCGCCTTCACATTGGAGTTTGCCGCTCTTATGAGGACTCCCCAAAACCGCTTCCCTGGTGTAAGCCGAAGCGCCTACGCTGAGCATCTTCGCGACGTCGTCATGGCCATTTATGGAATCACCCACACTGCGTCTACCAAAGTCGGCAACGACTTCGTCCGTGGTGTCAGCGGTGGCGAACGGAAGCGTGTCAGCATAGCGGAGGTGACCCTCAGCCAGAGCGCCGTGCAATGCTGGGACAACAGCACCCGTGGCTTGGACGCTGCGACCGCGGTTGACTTCACAAAGTCATTGAGGCTGTCTACGGAGATGACACGCTCAACCACCATCGCAGCCATGTACCAGGCTGCGGAGGACTCCTACAACGTACGTTGCTCGCATGGGATGGATGAATGCACGTTCTTGAGGCTGACTGTCATCTGGCTAATAGAAATTCGACAAAGTGACCTTACTGTACGAAGGAAGGCAAGTCTACTTTGGCCCTATCGACAAGGCAAAGGCCTACTTCACCGAGATGGGCTACCATTGCCCCGATCGCCAGACCACCGCGGACTTCCTGACCTCTCTGACGAATCCAGCGGAGAGAACAGTCCGCGACGGTTTCCAGCCAAAGGTTCCGAGGACAGCTGCAGAGTTCGCTGAGGCCTGGAAAAGGAGTGAAACGTATGCAAAGCTATGCCAGGAAGTGGAAGCTTACGAGGATTCGCATCCTATCAACGGCAAGGAGGTCGAGAAGTTTCTCACCGTTCGTCAAGCACGCCAGTCGTCACTCATGTAAGTTTCCGCGTGTTGCCCTGTCTGCTGCTCTCACTAAGATAGCCTCAGGCGTCCCAAATCGCCATACACCGTCTCAATTCCCCTCCAGATCTGGTATTGCGTTGTTCGTGGTTACCATCGCTTGATGCAAGATCTCTTGTTCTTCCAGTTTACGGTCAGCCAGAATCAGTCCACGGGCCTGATTGTCGGAAGTGTTTTCTACAACATGCCCAACACTGCTGAAAGCATCAACAACAGACTCACCTTGATCTTCTTCGCTGTGCTGTTCAATGCTCTCGCTGCGTCATTCGAGGTGAGGAATACCCTCAGGGTGGACATTTCCGTGGATTCGACTGACGCTTTCAGATTATCCCCCTGTATGCATCGCGACCCGTCATTATGAAGCACTCGCGGTTCGCTTTATACCATCCCTTCTCTGACACCATCGCCAACATGATCATGGAGCTTCCGAACAAAATATTCTCTAACCTGTTCTTGAACATTCCTCTGTACTTCCTGGCGAACCTTCGCCGAGAACCAGGCCCCTTCTTCGTCTTCTTACTCTTCGGCTTCCTCTCCACCCTTGTCATCTCCAACACTCTGCGAACACTTGGTCACGTCACCCGTTCTGTCTACCAAGCGCTTGCACCATATGCCCTGATTGTCACAGCGATGGTTCTGTACACAGGCTTTGTACTTCCTGTCCGGTACATGCAGGGTTGGCTCAGGTGGTTAGAACGGCTTGACCCGATATCGTACGCGTACCAGAGCCTCGTGATAAATGAGCTTCGTGGTCGGCGGTTCGAGTGCAATGCATTTGTTCCAGCTTACCCAGATGCGACGTCCAATCAGCGCACATGTGCCACTCGAGGCGGCGCCCCTGGCTCAGACTTTATTGATGGAGATGATTATATCAGGACCCAACTGGGATATGACCCTGGCAATATCTGGAGGTATGTGCGAGTAGTCCCCCTTTCCCCAATCTTTTCCATTGAGCCAGTATCTGACTCGAAGCGAATTGGTAGAAATTTCGGGATCATGATCGTCTTCATCGTGGTAACACTCGTCGTCTATCTGATTGTAGTCGAGACAGTAGACGTCGATGGTGCACAAGCAGACGCACTTGTCTTCCTGAGAGGCACCAAGAAGCAAGTAGCTTCCATCCAGCAGGCAGATGAAGAGAGCGGACCTGTCTCTTCGGTGTCAGAGAAGAGAGATGCTGAGATTTCAAACGAATCCTGCCACCCAGCTGGACATGAAGCGCAATCCACCACTCCTGCTCTAAGCAGTGGGCTCTTCAAGCCGAAAAGCAAGCTTGCCCCGAGCGAAGCCAGAGTTTTCCAATGGAAGAATCTTTGCTACGATATCACCGTGGAAAAGGAGAATCACCGGGTTTTGGACGATGTGTTTGGCTGGGTCAGGCCTGGTTCACTCACTGCTCTCATGGTTTGTTACCCTCCCAAAGCTTTCTATTTATCAAACCAACCTGACATGACCTCAGGGGGCTACTGGAGCAGGAAAGACGACACTCCTGGACGTGCTCGCGGATAGAGTGTCAACCGGAGTTATCAAAGGTGACATAACAGTCAACGGCTTTGCCCGCTCCCAAGATTTCCAGAGCCATACTGGCTACGCCAAGCAGCAGGATATTCACTTGCCGACCGCGACAGTGAGGGAAGCCCTCCGCTTCAGTGCTGTTCTAAGACAGAGAGAACCTTCATCCAAGGAGGACAAGTTCGCCTACGTGGAGGAGATCATCGAGACCTTGGACATGGAACGCTATGCCGATGCAATCGTCGGAGAACCTGGCTATGGTAGGTATTCGTATCCGCCTCTGTGGATAATGTTAAGACGTGACTGACTGTTGGTTTACGATCACAGGCCTGAACGCTGAACAGCGCAAACGTCTTACAATCGGTGTCGAACTCGCTGCAAAGCCCGAGCTCCTCCTGTTCCTCGACGAGCCAACATCCGGCCTCGACAGTCAAACCGCTTGGGCCATTGGCGACCTTCTCCGCAAGCTGGCAGACCAAGGCCAAGCCATCCTATGCACCATTCATCAGCCTTCAGCTCTCCTCTTCGAGCAATTCGACCGCATTCTCCTCCTCCAGAAGGGAGGCAAGATGGTGTACTTTGGGGACCTCGGCCTGGACTCACGCACCATGATCAACTACTTCGAGAGCCACGGCGCACCTAAGTGCGAGATTCACATGAACCCAGCCGAGTGGATGCTGAACGTCACCGGTGCTGGTATAGGCGGTTCAACGGACACCGACTGGGCGCAGGCTTGGATGGAGAGCAAGGAGCGCGCGGAACGGATCACGGAGATGGAGGAACTGAATAGGAAGATTGCCAATGCCGATGGAACGCCAAAGGTCGGAGAAGCCAAGGATACGTATGCAACGTCTTTCACGACACAGTTCTATTGGACGTTGGTCAGGGTGTTCCAGCAATACTGGCGAACTCCTTCATACATCTGGTCCAAGCTTCTGCTTGTCATTGGAGTGGTACGTCCTCTGCATCACACTACTCACGGTTCGTTGAAGCGCTTTTCTAACACCACATTACTCTGTAGTCGCTCTTCGTCGGACTGTCATTCCAGGACATGTCCTTGTCTCTGCAAGGCCTCCAGAACCAAACATTCTCAATCTTCCTCCTCCTCACCGTCCTGGTCTTCATGGCCTACCAGACGATGCCGCATTTCATCGTACAGAGAAGCATCTTCGAGGCTCGCGAGAGGGCATCCGGGACATACTCGTGGGTTGTATTCGTCCTGGTCAACATCATCGTGGAGCTGCCCTGGACGCTTCTCTCGGCGTTCTTCATGTTCATCACCTGGTACTACCCGCTGGGCATGAATGAGAACGCCAATGGGGCCACGGCTGAGAGAGGTGGATTGATGTTCCTACTTCTCTGGGCATTCATGCTCTTTAGTGCTACGTTCACCGACCTGGTCATTGTGGCCATCGAAACGGCCGAACTGGGTGCTTTGACTGCACTGACATTGTACACGAGCTGTCTCGTCTTCTGCGGGTATGTTCAGACGGATATAAGCCGCCCTATCGAACCCCAATACTAACCCCTCGTTTCTTAGTATCATCATGCCACGATCGGGACTGCCAGGCTTCTGGACCTTCATGTACCGTGTCTCTCCACTCACGTATCTTGTAGGCGGTATGCTCTCAGCGGGTGTGTCCGGCAACGAGATCACTTGCTCCGATCTGGAGCTTCTCCGTTTCCAACCGCCATCCAACATGTCATGCTATGAGTACATGGCCCCGTACATGCAGGAGGCGGGCGGCCGTCTTGTGGACGGCGGAGGGGACCTTTGCCAATTCTGCCCGCTCGCATCGACGGACGCGTACCTCGACCGAGTGGACATTGAGTACGACCAGCGTTGGCGGAACTTTGGTCTTCAGTTCGCCTACATTGGCTTCAACATCCTTGCGGCGCTGGCCATCTACTGGTTGGCGCGAGTGCCCAAGAAGGGCGGCTTGTTCAAGTCGCGCAAGTGAGCCGGGATACATACCTTCGCATCTAGACTGCTGCAAATAGACTGTGCAACAAACAGGCTTCGTTCGGCCGACATGCATACACTACAAACCCCAGCTCCCCATGCTTGAACTCTTGCACTAGATTGGCGTGTGGGGAAACCGCTTGATTCACGTCATCCAGAACGCGCCGATAACCGATCTGTGTAGACAGACTTTCGTCGATTCAATCAATGCCTCCGCATCTCGCAATGTAGCCCGCAACTTTAGCAAACGAAAGCCGATGTAACGTCATCGCAGAGCCACCATGTGATTTATGCACCGACTCGATAGCTGCAAGGCAGCAGGATAGAACGTTTGTAGAGGGGTTTGCGGTTCTTTTTGTTCTGGAAACGAGATGGAACAGTCAGCGGCGCTCAGGACACCAACCAAATATAGACCAGAGCTCGCATTCCTGTTCCATCACCTGTGTCTCTGCATCGGGCTGACGAGGCGCAGCGGCAGCAAGTCACCAGGTCTGGCGCTGCAATCAACTGAACGCTGACGGAGAGGGCTTGTGCTCACGATCCAATGGGACAATGGCATCACTCTCGGCCCGCTCCGGTTCCAAGCGCCGCCCGCTTGGGGACCATTTCTCTCCAGGGTTGTTCTTGGTCAAAAGAGTGCCGCAGCTCCGAGAGGAGGCAGCTTGGCGATTTCCCCCCAAGGGTCTAGACCAAGCCGCACATCATGAAGTCTGCGGTGCGGTGAGCCCGGAGGCTGGCTGGTAGCTGAAGGCTTTGGATGCGAGTATTGACGACATGATGCTTACACAGCTGGATACGAGAGCTGGACCCTTTTGCAAAAAAAAAAAAAAAAAAAGTGGTGTACGGAGTAATGTAATATACTTTGCGGCGTCAGGACCCTGTGTGTCTGAGATTGGCGTTTCGCACTTCTCAGGGTGCCGTAGATCCTCATTCAGTAGCCTGGTGCAATGACGTCATGGTTAGGCAAGCATAATGGGTTTCCCCCACTGGGCCACTGTATAGTCTCCATCGTCTTCGCGGCAACCAGCCCCATTGTCCCAGTAACCCCGGACTTTTTGGAGGTAACCTACCGGGACCGGGGCGTTTGGGAAAACCGTAGTGGATAGCGATTTTGGACTGCTAAAAGGTATTGGAAAAGTCAAAATATTTTTCAGGTTTCACTCTAATATTGTTAAGGGCTAGCCCTAGTGCAGGTCGCTGCTAGGTGCCGATAGAAAGGAATGTATATTTATGCTCTAAAAGTAACTATATTATAGTGGGTTTATTATAGTATAAATAGGGGTCTTTTAGTTATATATTAGGAGAGAATATAAACCTATTATAGGTATAGTAGTTTTATACCTAGGAGAAAGCATAAATATATTATAAATAAAGCATAAGCCCTACTTGCCCTCTTTCTTACTTAGGTTTAGGGTAAAGCCTAAACTATAATATAGCCTTTTTCCTCTAAGCATTTTTAATATAGCTGCTTTATATATACTTAGTTAATATATAAGAGTATTAATAGTAATTAACTTAGTTATATAATTATCTTTAAGGTTTTATAATTTATAAATATATATATTATATATAAGCATAAGTATATTATTATAATAATATTATATATTCTTTTATAATCTTTCTTATTATAGCCTTTATAAGTCTTTATTAATTAATATATAAATAATAGTAAGTATTATATATTATTTATATTATATTTATTATTATAATTATATAATAATATATTATTTATAAGGCAGGCATATTATAAAATAATAAAGGTTATTATATATAAGAGTAATAAGATTAAACCTACCCTTATAATATATTCCTTTAATAGCCTAACTTTTTTATTATAGTTTTTATATAAATATAATACTTATATAATTAATCTTTCTTTCTTCTTATTATATTTAAACCTTATTTATTTTTACTTAACTTACTTAATTAATCTTTTATAAAAATACTACTTTTAATTATAATAAATCTTATTTTTACTACCTTACCTACTCTTTAATTAATTTATAAAACTAAAGTAATTATTATATTTACTATTATATTTAAACCTATTATAGGTTTATTTAATAATAAGCACTAAGGAGAATAAAGTATTATAAGTATACTTAGTAATAATCTTTTTACTTAATAAAAATAACTTAAATAGCTTAAATAAGATATTTATTTTACCCTTATATTATAAAACTAACTTAAAGTAAAAATATAAGTATAAGTATTACTATTAAGTTTATAATAAAAGCTTATTAAGGATAACTTTTTAATAAAAGTATATTTTATTAAAAATAAGTTTACTACTTATAATAAGTATTACTTTATTTTTAAAAATAATATACTTAACTATTAGCCTAGGTAAGGTTTAGCTTATACTTATTATATAAGGTTTAAAATTACTTATATTATAAGCTTTATTTTTACTTATAACCTTAGTATTTAAGCTTAGTTTAAATATATTATATATTTTATTTAAAAATATTAAGAAAATAACCCTTAACTTAAAGGTTTTCCTTATTTATAATAATTATTAAGGCAATTATAGCTTTTTCCTACTTTTTATATACTTTTTCTTTATATTAAATACTAATATAATAAGTTTAATAATATTACTAGCTTAAAAGGTATTATATTTACTTCTTTTACTATTAATTCTAATATATAAAATAATAGCTACCTAAAAAGACTTTAATTAAATATATTTCCTATTACCTTAATAGCTTTTATATTAACTTAGGATAAGGTAAATATTATAATAATAATATCTAATAAGCTATATTTAATAAATAAACTACTAATATAATTAATTATACTTTTAAATAAATTTAATAGCTAATTAAATATTAAATTAAGCTATTTATAAATATTAAAAGTAGTTTTATATATATTATTATAAATAGCTTTTTTCTTTTTTTCTTTTTACTTTTAACTTTTATTAATAATAATAAGCTATTATTAAGAATAATTATTAGCTTAGCTACTTAATAATAAACTTTTTTATCCTATTATAAAATATAGCTTTTTAATAACTCTTATAATACCTTAAATACCTTAGCTCTCTTATAACTAAGGGCTAAGTTAGCTAGCTTATATATTCTTTTTAAACCCCTTATTATTTTATAATAAAAGGTTAATATTTTAGGGTAGCCTAAACCTTTTTTAAGAAAAAGTATATTATACTTTAGTTCTTTAATAATACTTAGTAATAAAAAGCCTAATATAAAGCTTATAATACTTTACTTATTTTATATTATACCTAAGCTATATATAATTATAATTATAAATATATTTAGTATAATAATAATATACTCCCCTAAGGTAGCGCTATATTTCTATATAGTAGTGCTATATTTTATTACTCCCTTAGTTATATTCCCTTTAATATTTACTATAATATATACCTTATACTTAGTAGGTTTAATTTAAAATAATACTATAAGGTATAAAAGTATATTAAAAAGAAGGAGTTTAAAAAGATATAAATAATAAAAAGTAAAGGGTAGGAAATATAAAGAAGTAGGGTATATAACTTAAATAAAGGTAAGAGATAATAAGGATAAGTACTATTTTTATTAATAAGTATTAAGAAGTTTTTTATATATTTTTACTATTATTATATAATATAATTATAATTAATATTAAGTCTTATAATTGCCTACTTAATTTATTTTTATAGTAAATTATTATTAAGTTATTATATAATATTATAGGGCTATATATATCCTTAAACTTTTAAAGTGCCTTTATATTTTAAAGGTCCTTTAGCCTTTTTTATATTAGTATTATATATCCTACTTACTTAATTAAGACTTACCTTTTATTACCTTTACCTTAGCAGTTCTTTATAGCTAATATAGCTTTAATATAATACTCTTTATATAAAAGTTATTTATTTATTTATTTATTTATTATATACTGCTGGCTAACTAAAGCATATAATGCCTTTATCTCTAGCTAACTTAGGGGAAAACCTTAATTGCTTAAAATAAAAACCCTAAGTTATAGCTTATATATAAGTGCTATAATATTATAATACTATTAATAAGTGCTTAACTTTAAAAAATTCTAGCTTAATAATTAAATTTATTTTATATAAGATATAAAAGAAAATAAAGAAAAGTTAAAAGAGGAGTAAGGCAATAGGAGGTAATAAAGAAAAGGAGGGGGCTAGGAGAAAAAGGGTTTATTATAAGGCTAGTATATTATTATACCTTATATAATAAGGCTATAGCCTTATTATATATCTTTTTATTTATTTTTAGGAAGTTAGGCTATATACTACTAAGTATTATATATACTTAAAATATTATTATTATAAAAAGGGCTATTATATTTATTTATTAGGCAGCTATTATAATAATTATTAATAGCTACTCTTAGCCCTTATAATAAGTCTTTAAAAAGAATAAAACTTATTACCTCTCTTACTCTTTTTTCCTTCCTTTTTTTTTTATAATAATACTAAGGTAGGTTAGGTAGAGAGATCCTAGGCTTATATAAGTATACTATTAATATTATAGTATTATAATAGTAATAGTAATAATAATAATAATAATAATAATAGGTTATAGTATTATTATTATTCCCTATAGCGCTGCTATGCCTTTAGCCTTATATATAGCCTAGCTAATTATTACTAGATTAATTTACTAACTATAAGTTTATATAAGTATATATAGCGCCCCTAACCTAATGCTGCTAATAGCTTAATAGCCTGCTAACCTAAGTTAAATAACTAATAATAAGAGGAAAAAGCAGGGAGGGGAAGTAAAGAAGAGGGCAGCTAAGTAGGCTTATACTAAGAATATATTAAGTATATTATACTTATTACCTTATTTTATATATATAATCTATATAGTAAATAATAATACTAAAGGCTTATACTATAATTAGGCTTAAAAGGCTAGTAGTCCTTATGCTGCCTACTTAAAAGCCTAAAAGGGCTACCTAGCCCTTTTATATAGTGCCTAGGTTATAGCTATAGTATTTACTATTATACTTTAAAGGAAGCTAGTAAATAAGGGTAAAATTAAGTAGGCATATAAGGCTGCCTTATATATAAAAAATGCTATTATAAAGGTAGTAAAGGCTATAGTAGGCAGTTTTAATATTATATTAGCTATAATAGTAGTTATCTAAGTTTAAGGCCTAAAGTACTTTTTTAAGAGGTTAGTATACTTATAAGAGTATATTGCTTTTATAATAAAGGTAAGTAACCTTATTATAGCTATAATAGCTATATATTAATATTATAAAGTAATAAAGGGGTAGAGTAAGTTATAAAATATAAAGGAGAAAAGTCTTAAAAAGACTTTAGTAGTAATAGTAAAGGTAATAAGGGGAGGGGATAAAAAGGGGAATAAAAATAATAAGTCCTTAGTTTTATTAAGTATTTTATTAAAAAGTAAAAAGGAGAATAAGGAGAAGGATAAGAGGGAGTAATTATATAAATAATAAGGTTTTTCTTTCCTTTAAGGGGGTTTTTTTATATTTATTATAGCTAGCCCTTAAAGGGCTATTTTAAAGGATAAAGGTTATTAAAAGGTAATAAGAGGCTAAAATAAGTATAAGCTTAAAAAGAGTAGTATTTAAAAATATTAATTATAATATAGTTTTAAATTAAGAATATAATATAATATAAGATTAAATTATATTAATATTTACTTAAAAAGAAACTAGCTTATAAGTACTTAGGTAATAATTAAATTATAAAGGCTTATAATTAAATTATAAAAAGTTTATAATATTAAAAATATTCCTAGGTATAGCTAGTTTAAGTAATATAAAATAATATATATAATTATCTCCTTTTTATAATTATATTAATATTATAATATTATAATATTAAGTATGCCTTAATTAAAAAGAAAGGCTTATAAGCTTATATATTTAATTTAAAGCTAAATAAGAGCTAAGCTTTAGTACTTAAAAAGCCTCTTATATAGCTAGAAAATACTTTTAGTTTTAAAAAAGGGCTTAAAGTTTATTATTATAGCTTTGCTTTATATATATTATATAAGTATATTAAAAGAGTAATTAAATTACTTACCCCTTTACTCTTACTTAAGCTATTCTTATTATATTATAAAGTTAGCCCTAAGTTATAGTTATTTTATAGCCTAGCCCTTAGTCTTTTTTACTAATCTCTTATATAGCCTTAACTTTACTCTTTAGCTTATAATTTACTTTACTATTATAATATAAGTAAAGTAAACTAAGGCAGCCTTATTATAGCTTAATACTTGCTTATAAAACCTTTAAACCTAGTAGTTTAAGTAAAGGTTAATAAAGGAAATAATAAGCTTTATTTTAATTATTTATTTAAAAATAGCTTAATAGGCTTTTATAATAATATAAAGGTATTATACTTACTTTATAGCTAGTTTAATAGTAAAGCTCCTTAGTCTTTAGCTTAATTTAATTAAAAAGTAAATTATAATAGCCTTATATAAAATAAAGGCTTAAATAGCCTAAGTATAAATAAGGTATATTTACTTAAGCTAAATACCTTATATACTTATTATAGTTATAATAAGGGCTTAATGCTATTATTTAAAGTAATCCTTAAGATTTACTAAATATAATTCTTAAAGGAGTTTATAATATAATATAATACTTAAAAAGTAGCTATATTAAATTAACTTAATTATATAAGCCTTAAGCTAAAGTTATTATATTATTATTATATATATATAAAAGAAGTAAATTAAGTATATTTTATTAAGCTTAAAGGTTATTTTATATTATAATACTTAGGCCTTATAAATTACTTAAATAGCCTTAAGCTAATATTATATTATATTTTTATTAAGTTTAAAAGTAAAAGGTTTATATTATTTATAAATTTAATTATAATTACCTTTTATAGTTCTTAAATATTTAATAAAGTTTAGTAATAAAAAATAAAAAGAATAAGTAATAAGAAAACCTTAAGAAATACTTATATATATTAATACCTTTATAACTATTTTATTATTAAATTAAAGCTATATTATTTATATATTAAAATAGCTATAAAAAAAAGTAAGACTTAGGCTAAGTAGCTATATTAATAAAAGGCTAAAAAAAGGTATATATAATTAATTATATTAAAGGCGCTTATAAAATTAAGCTATAAAAGAAAGGTAATGCTATTATAAGCCTAAGTTATATATATTACTTTTATAATAATAATAAGGGTAAGCTTAATTAACTACCCTTTTTAGTTTCCTATTTAGCCTTTAAAAAAAAGCTAATATACTTTTACTATAATTATAATTTACTTATAAAGTATTATTTTTATTACCTTTTAAGTATATATAAAAGTAAAATTAGCCTTTACCCTTTAATAATATATTAAATTAATAAAAGCTTATTTAGCTTTAATATTATTATAATATTTATATTATATTAATATTTTAAAAAGTAGCCTACTTAAAAGCACTTATTAAAAATAATTATTATATATTATTATATTATTTCTCCTTTTATTTTAAAAAAGCTAGCTAAAATACTATTAAAATTAATAGCCTTTTAAAACTAAATATTAAAAAGGGCCTTTTAAATATCTTTAGTAATTATATATTACTTAATCTTAAAGCTACTAAGGTATAGCTAAGTTAAGTTTTCTTTAAGCTTAAAGGTAATAAAATATAAAAAAAAGTAGCTAATAAGTATTATTACCTTCTTTTTATAAGTACTTATTATAGTACTATTATTTAAGCTAAAGGCTAAGAGGCAAGCTAATAATATAATACTACTACTATATAGCTAGGCTTATTTTATTAGCTTTTAAAGTACTTTTAAGTTTAAAAATAAATAGTATATATACTTATAAAAACTCTTATATTATATATTAAATATATACCTTATTATAGCTATATTAGCCTTATAATATTAATACTAATTAATTATATTATATATTTTTTAAAAGTATTATTATACTTACTTTTACCTTTATATTACCTTAGCTATATTAGTATTTTACTATTAATTTAAGCTAAAGCTAACTTTAAATTACTTTAAAATTATAAGGTTTATAATTTTATAAAGTATATTTATAAGCTTCTTTATAGCCTACTTAATATTATTCTTTATAAAAAGGTTTCTTAAAGAAAGTAAAAGCCTAGTTATAGCCTTAGCCTATATTAATATTTTATTAACCTTTTATTAATACTAATATAATTCTTATATTAGTATTATAATAAGGCTAATACTTATATATTATAAGAAATAATTAAAGCCCTTAAAGTTAAAGTTAGTATTATAATAAAAATATATACCTCCTAAAGGCTTAAATTAAATTAAGAATATTATTTTTATACTTAAAAAAGACTATATAATAATATTAAATAAGGTTAATAAACTAATTTATACTATTATACTTTTATTAATAGCATTTTCCTATTACTTATTATTTTATTATAAGCATCTTATAAAAAGTAATAAAGGTTAAAGTTACTAATTAAAATAATAAGTATATTAAGCTTAGTTTTATAAAAATATATAATAATATATTATACCTTATTAAGTAAGCTATAAATTATTATAATATATAAGTTAGGTTAGTAAAAGGTAACCTTAGCTTAATTAACTCCTTTATACTACCTTTATAATTTAAGGCTATATTATTTATAAATATATAAGGCTAAGTATTCTCTTTTATATATAAGGTTATAATTATTAGTATTAAAGTAAGCTAATTAGCTAATTAAAGAATTAATATATAATTTTATTAATATTATTATATTATAAATATAATAAGCTTAAAGTATAATATAAGTAAGAGTAGCTTATTTATTTATATTCTAAAAAGGCCTTTATTATAAGTAAATAATTTTTAATATTATATTTAATACTACTTTTTATACTTAGTAGTTTAAAACTAATTAAGGCTATAATATAAGTACTATATTTTATAATCTTTATTAATTTAAGGTTATTTAAGCTTACTTATTTATAAAACCTTTAAACTATTTTAGCCCTTTTATAAGCGCCTTAATTTTATTATTAAGTAAGACTAAAAATAATATAAGAAGTAAGAGGAATAGTGCTTTAATAGTAAAATAAGTAATATAATATATATAAGCTTTTCTTATAATTACCTTTTATTTTTAAACCTTTAAGTAGATTTAGTTTTAAGTTATATATACCTTTTTATAAGAGAGGCACTTTAGCTAATTTTTAAATATTACTAAGTAGTTTATATTAATATATATTATAATATTATATTAGTATAATATATATACTCTTAGTAATACTTTAATATATACTTAAACTTAAAATAATTATAATATTACTTAGGCTAAATAGCCTTTTTATAAGGTTTATAATTATATATTTTTAAGACCTATTTAACTTAAGTATTATTCTATTAAGTAATCTCTTTAGTAAAAGTCTTAGTATTTAATATAATAGCCGCATTATATACCTACTTTATAACTATTATATATAATAAATAAGAGTAGGTAATGCCCTTACTAAAGGCTGTTTTAATTTAATAATTATTTAATAGGCTTTTATATTTTTAATAGTCTTAAAAATAAGTATAATATTATTACTTAAAAGCCTTTATATTATAATTATAATACTTTTATTATGTTTAGTTTACTACTTAAATTATTTACTTAATTATTTATTCTTTAATATTATTTAAAGCATTATATATATAAACTATAATTTTATATTTTATTTATTATTAAAGCAGCTTTATTTTATTAATACTTTATTAATTATAAATTATTAAAAAGAAAGTAAAGGCTAAAAGGGTTTTTATAATTTTAGCCTAAGTTATATTAGCTTATTATAAACTTATATTAATTTTATTTTTAATTATCTTAATAATTTATATTATAATTCTCTCCTTAATTAATTTCTTAATAGCTTATATAAATATAATTAATATATACTTAAATTAAATATAAGCCTTTTATATATTAGCTATATATAATATAAGCTTTTATATCTTTTTAAGAAATTTATATAAAATAAGTTTAATAATTTAGGAGTAAACTTTATTTTAATTAGCCTTAAATCTACTAGCTATTATAAATATTATTAGTTTAGCTTATTTTTAATATATAAATTAAAAGGCTTTTATATTAAAATAATAAAAACTTTACTTAAGTCTTTTATACTTTTAATTAATAACTATTAGCTTACTTATAATATTAATATTATATAACTAATATATTATTATACTAAGGGCAAAGAGGGCCTAAGGATTAAGATTCTAAGGTTAATTTATATTTTAAAGGTAGTTTAAAGTAGCTGCAGGCAGGTAGTATGCTATGCTTTGCAAAGTTAAAAAGTTATTTATTACTTATATTATTATTTTAAATAAGAATTAAAGGTAATTAAAAGTTATTTTAAACTTATAATAAAAAGGGGTTAGCTATTATATATTTAATAAGATTAATATAAAAAATATTATAAATATCTTATAAGATATTAAGTCAAATTATAAGTAAGATTAATACCTTTATAATTATATATTATATTAATTTTTAATTAAGCTTTTTATTAAAGTAGTTAATTTTAATATTATAAAATAATAGCTAAATTTAATTACTAACTTAAAATACTTAGCTAAGCAATAGCTTATATTTATTAACTTTATTATTTATTATTGCTTATATAATTATAAATTATATAAGTATTAATACCTCTTATAAGTAGTAAACTTATTATACTACTTAGCTCTTTAAGGAGTTTTATAATATAAGAATTATAAGTAAAATATTAATAATATTTATATTATAACCTAAGGTAATAAAATTTAAGCTTATATTAATAATAAAAAGTCTTAATTATTTAATATAATTTAATAAGCTAAAAGCTAAATAGGCTAGTTTATTTATTAAAAGCTAATATAAATATAAAGAATTACCTTAACCTCTTAGTTTATATACTTTATATTATTATTAATTTAAGGATAATAAGTAGTTAAAAGAAGTTATATAACTTTTATTAGCTAATATAATATACTTTAAAATACTTTAATTTAATTAAACTCTTAGTTTAATATAATAAATTAAGAAAACCTTAAAACTTTTACTAAGTAGCTAAAAACTACTTTATATATACCTTAGTAAATATTAATAATATTACCTTTAATTAAATATATTTTATTAATTTATTTATAATTATTAATAAATAATAATAGTTCTTACCTTAAAAGCTAGTAGGTTTATAATAAAATTTATAAATATTTATAATTAAGAGTAGTTTATAATTAATAGAAATTAAAAAGGCCTTATTATCTTTATTAACTTAGCTTTATACTTATATAATAATAGTTTTATATAAAGTAGGTAATATTTTAAACTATTTTATTCTAATAATAATTATAATATAAGATTTAAAATATTTAATTTTTATAAGATATTTTAATATTAAGAAGTTATAAGCCTATTAAATTAAGCTTATTATTAAGGGTTTTTACTTTAGTACTTATATAACTTTCCTTATAAAAGGCACCTTATATATTAAAGCTATAATTTATAATTTATTATTATATTTATATTATAAAAAGAAAATACTACTTCTTATCTTAAATTACCTTAATTTTATATATATATAACTTATTTACTATTATAGCTTTATTTTAAAAAAGCTAAATGTATTAGTTTATAAAGAGAAATATACCTAAGGTTAGTTATATAAAGGCTATTATAATTAACTAAAATACTTATATTAAAACTAAGGTCTTATTATTTTTATTTTAGCCTTAATAATTTAAAGTATTAAAATAGCTTACTAATAAGCTAGGTAATAATAAAGGTTATAATTAAATTATAAAAGGGTTTTTACTTAATATACTTATTACTTAAAGAGTTTTTATAATTTATAAAAATACTTAAGGTTTTATAATTAATTAAAATTATAAATAGCTAGGTTATATTATAAAGCTTAGCTAATTATATATAAAAATAAAATATTATTATAAATAGTTTTTATTATAAATAATATAGTTTTACTTTACTAAAAGAGCTTAGTAAAGTAGTATACTATTAAGTATTAAATATTCCTAACCTTTATAAAAGGCAACCTCTTAAGGCCTTTTTAAAATAATTAAGTTTTATTATTATATTCCTTTTAAAGTTTTATTAATAAAGTATTAGCTATAAAATAAATTCTTTTTAAGTAATTTAAATAACTTTTATTAATTTAAGCTTTAAATAAATAAAACCCCCTTTTATATAAGCTATATTAATAGTTTTATTAATACTAAGAATTTATATATAAAATTATAATAAAAGTTTATAAATCCTAAAAATTATAAACTTTTAAAAGTATTAAAGCGCTTATTATTTTTAATAGCTTAAATCTTCTTTAAATTAAAATATAAAAACTCTTCTACTTTAATAATATAACTTAGGTAATAAACCTTATTTTTTATAAATAAGCATTTTTATATATTTAAATATAAACTAGTATTTTATAGCTAGTAAAAAATATCCTTTATATAGGCCTAATAGTTTTATTATAAACCTAAGATATAAATTAGTATATTATTTAAATATATTATTATATATAAACTAAGGGCATTACTTAGTGCCCTATTAATATATTATTAAAAAGTAGCTAATACCCCTACTAAGCTAAATAAGTAAATAAGCTACTTAAAGAGGCTAAATTATATATAAAAAGCTATATACTTTTTATAATTAGCTACTATTTAAATATAATAAAAGGCTGCTTATATATTTAGTTTTATAAAAAAATATACCCTTATTAAAGAATATAATATCTTCTTAATTAAGAGTAAGGATAATAATTTTATTTAATAATTTTATTTAATACTTAATAATTATAATAAAATATTAGCCTCTTAATACCTTTTAAATTAAAAGGATTAATATTATAGCTAAAAAAAAGCTTACTTATATTTAATTCTTATTTATTAGCTTTATAATTTATTTATAAAGCTTAAATAAGTAATCCTATAATATATTATAAAGTAAACCTTAAAATAAGTTTAGCTTAAAATTATTTAAGTTAAAGTATAAGTAAATATAATAATTAAGCTAGCCTTAATAAAATAATAAAGTATTAGCCTTTTTTTCCTTAAAAAGGATAGAAAACTTTTATAATTTTAAGAAAAGAACTTATTCCTTTTTCTTTATAAGAGTTAAATTTATCTCTTAAAATAAGGCTATTATTTCTTAAATACTAATTATATATATATTATATTTATTTTTATTTAAATATATCTTAGCTAAAAGGCTATAAGCCCCCTTATATTCCTAAACTTATAATATATTAAAAAGCTTTAAGTAGTAATTTATAATAAAAATCTTATTATTTCTTTTTACTTTAATTATAAGCTTCCTAAGGCTTAGTTTTACCTTAATATTATAAAGGTTTATTTATTTTAAACTTAAAATAAAATTAAATACTAAGCCTAGGATTATATAAGCCTTTATTAATTATAACTACTTATTAATATTTATTCTAAAATATATAAAATAATATATTTAAGAGCCCTTAAGAATACTTATTAAAATTAATAAAACCTAAAATTAGGCAGCCTTATTATTAAGAGATTAAGCTATTAAAATAAAAACTTACTTATAATATAAAAATAATTATAACTTATATTTACTAAGGTATTTATTAAGGCTTTTTATTAATAATTATTAAAATAAATAATAATATATTATTTATTTAAAAACTAATTTATTAAAATAACTTATTATAAGCTATAATTAAATTTAGCTTTTCTTATAAAAGACTTTTATAAAAGTTATTTTTTTAAATTCTTATTCTTATTTTTATTAAATAAGCTAGTAGCTTAGGTTTAAGCTATACTTAGCTTAATAATTTATATAATATTTAAGTAATCTTAAATATAATAGCTTTACTTATTATAATATAAGTATACTTTTATATTATAATAGTATTAAATAATATTAAAAGGAATTTAATTAGGTTATTATCCTTTTAATTTTTAATTAAGGTAAGGCTAGCCTTTTTAAGTAATAACTATTATTATTATATTTATATTAAATATTTTAATATCTCCTTAAGATCTTATAAAGGGTATATTATAAGGAGTAATAAATAATAAGTTCTTTTATTAATAGTATATATTTTAAAGTTTATTATAATACCTTAATATACCTTTATTACTATAAAAAGTTTATATATAAAACCTATAATTAATTAAATATTATATTATTTATTAATATAAGGTAAAGTAGAGTTTAATTACTTATATTTTATTTAACTAAAAGAATCCTCTTATTAGCATTATCTTTTATTTAAATTAAAAAGAAATTAATTAAACCCTTATTATTACCTTATTAAATATATTTAAGCTAAGATTATATAATTTAATAGTAATAGGAGTTATTATATAATTATTTAAGAAAATTAAAAAATAATATTAAATTAAAGTTACCTTAGGGTTTGCTATTTTTATAAAAGGTAGCTATATTTTATTAAATTAACTTTATAAGGCAGATATATATTAAGGCCTATTAATTTTAAGATCCTCTTATAAAAGTAATATCCTTTTATAATTTATATTTAATTATTATCTATTAAGTAAGAAATATATTTTAGTTTTTATTATAAGAATCCCTAAGTAATAATAGTTTCTTATAACCTAGGTTTAGTAAAGATTAATATAAAATATTATTAATTACTATTACTAAGGGTTATAAAACTAAGGCAATTATATTTTACTTTAAGAGAGCTATTACTTAAAATAAGTAAAATAAAAGCTTTTTTACTTATTCTTTTAAAGTAGCTTATTATTATTAAAAAAGCTATATTACTTATTAAAAGTTATCTTATATTTAATTAATTATTTCTTATAAATAGTTCTTAAGAATACTAAGGCTATAAGTTAATAAGCTTATTTCCCTTTAAAAGCCTTTATATTATTATATAATATCTTTATATTTTATTAATAAATATATAATATTAAGGGCTAGCCTTAATATAAGTTATTATTAAGTATTAATGAAAAAGAATATATATTTATACTTTAAAAGTAATTATATTATAATAGGTTTATTATAATATAAATAAGGGTCTTTTAATTATATATTAAAAGAGAATATAAACCTATTATAAGTATAATAGTTTTATACCTAGGAGAAAGCATAGATACACCACAGACAAAGCACAGGCCCCACTTGCCCTCTTTCCTACTTAGGTCTAGGGCAAAGCCCAGACCATAACAAATATCAAAGTAAACGCTAAAATATGATTTTTATTTTGAAAATGTTGCTAGCATTCAAAATCTATCCACTACCCTTTAGCTATATTGAAAATAGTAAAAAAGAAAGCATTAGGGTTAGGATATAGAAATCAGTAAAATTTTTAGCCTAACCGCTTATTAAGCTTTAAAGCTTAGTAAGCAACCAGGCTGAAAAATTGAGTTCAGATAGAATCGAATGCAGGCGCTATCGGTAGCGAAGTGGGGCGTCCCCCACTGCGCTAAAGTAGCACCTTTGATACTGGTGGGGAATTTATTCTAGTATATATGGCTAGCCACATACTTAGTCAGCAATTACTATGCCTAGCCCGGCCACAATGCGTCAGCCTGGTCACAATGCCTACCCTGGCCACAACGTTTGACCCGGCTACAATGTTTTCACTAGGCTAAAATATATATATTAGTAAAATCTATTATATAGGCTTAAAATAATATAATTAGAAAATCTATTTGCAATAATAAGGTATTTATAGCTAAGATTGATTTTTGAGCTTAAGATCATGATTTCATCGACCTTAGTTGTATTGTGGTGCCTTTTTCATTGTGACTACGATTTTCCCAAACGCCCCGGTCCCGGTAGGAAGTTACATCGCACTGTCTCTCAGTACTCCCACCACACACACACACACACACCGCTCCCATCTCGGATGTCTCTCTCGTTTTTGACGATAGGGGTTACTCGTACACCTGGGACGATGCAATACGGCCCCAAGCCTGATCAGGAGTGATCAGCTGTCCATCTTTTTGCAGACTCCTCGGGCGTCGGCATATTCTCCCGTATAGATACCTAATTGCTTGGCTGAATCAGGCAACTTCATGTACGGTGTTGAAGAATACGAGAAATCACGGCAAAAAAATAAAATAAAGTAAGCTGGGGAGAGTTATACACTTGCCGTCATACCGTTGATCACTCGCGAAGATGCAGCCGTCACACGACGCCCCGAACAGCTGCTGCGCTAAACAACGGACCCTTTGACGTTCAAGTGGCTGGTGCTGGCGAATAAACGAACCATAAACCCGTTCCTTCTAATCCTCTGCTACGTTTCTCTTCGGCACCCGGCGACTTGTATAAGTATCGCTGCCTTGACTCGCCCTAGCCTCGAGCTATGGGAAGACACCATCAACCACCCAGCCACCTTACCTACCTTCCACTTCAATCTTCATTTACCTGCTCCTATAAGACCTGCCTCTTCCTTCCTCTCCTCCTCTGGAAACTCCCAACTTTCTTCATTCTGCATCTCACCATCTCGCATCCCATCTTCCTCCTTGCTCCCAAAAAAAAACACCACTTCCTCAACTTATTTTACCGCCACAATGAAGTTCTCTGCCGCCTGCCTCACTGCCCTTGCCGGCTTCGCCCTCGCTCAGGATACGCAGTCCGAGCCCTTCAAGCTTGTTCTCTGCTCCGATGACAAATCCCTCAATGGCTACCCTCTGACTTCATGCCATACCGGTGCTGCCATTGAGTCTCTCTGCCTCTACGACAAGACCGGCTCGGAGTTCCGTTTCAACACCACAGCTGGTGCTCCGCCAGCAGCCAAGGGCTACACCCCATCTGGCGAGCTTGTCTGGGACCTCGTTGGCAGTAAGGATACCACCCATCTTGTTTTTCACTGAAGAAGATCACGTTTGAAGCTGACCAATTCAATTCACAGCCGGTTTCAGTGTCTCTGAGCCCATGTACTTCTCCGTTGATCCCTCCACCAACGTCGCCCTGCCTCTGTTCACGCCATCTGATAGCGACATCCAATACGTCGCCTTCGAGAACAAGACGGACGCTCTCCGCGTCTTCAGCTATGTTGACGACACCAAGAACCCACCCAAGACTACTGGTCCCACGGCCCTCAACCGCTGGTACGTCTGCAGCACCAACTATTCCGGTTACCAGTACAAGACCCTCACTTGGGTCCTCGGCAACGGCAAGCCGCAGAACCCCAGCTGCAAGAAGGTCGACGTCAGGCGCCAGTTCTAGACCTTTGGCAGGAGCTATTCGCCTTGTCTCAGTTTCACCACGGTACATATTTCAGGAGGTGTCGGTGAAAACGGCTGCCAGTACGCTGTAACGACTTCAAGTACATGTTTCAATCATTCAGCGATGAACACTTTATCCCCAACCCTAGTAGTAGTCCTTAATAAATAATCATCCACATGAAAGGTCGCTCTCTTACTCGCTTGACATGACTAGTTGTCTCCACGCTCGACGGCTAATGGCGTCATCTCTCGCTGAACAAAGCATGACTTCATCCAAACTTAATCCCCGAACCAGGCTTCCATGTCCCAGGAGCTTGTGCACCGGAGCCTCCCGTCGCCGGCCCTCCACCCCCGAACTTGATCCCCATCGACGGGTCCCAGACGCCTCCCATTGGGTTGGCTGGCGGTTGCATCGGCTGCGGCTGTTGCACCGCATCGCCTCCGTCTGCCCAAGATCGAATTGACGCCTCGGCCGGACTGTGCACCGCAGGCCGGTGGACCACAGCATCTGGCGGTTGCCCGGCGTAGTTCGTAATCGGCGGCGTCCGCGATTGCTGGTGAGAAAGCGCGAGGTTGCCTAATGACGGCATGTCAAGTTCCCTGTGGTTGAGGCAAAAAGGTCAGTTTAGCAAGAAGCGGCGTGGATCTTTATCGACGTACTCAGATATCGTCCTCGCTTCCATCCGGCGCTTTGCAACCCAGCCCTTGACAACATCGCGGAACTGCTGTCCAACGTGCTGATTCAGCTGGTTGTAGAAGTTTCGGCCTTCTTCCAGGTTGTTCACCGTTTCCTTGTACTTGAAGTAGGCATCGTCCAGCTTCTGGAGCGCTTGCTCCCTAGCCCTGTTGCCTCTGTTGCCTAAGCGTTGCTTCTGGGATTCGAACTCCTTGTTCACTCTCTCCACTTCGCTGAGCAACTTCTCTTGGTCCTCCGCCTCCTTGTCAAGGGCCTCTTGCTCAGGTTCGTATAGTCGGTCGAGCCGCTTGTCGAAGAACTCTTCGAAGTGCGCCGCGTCGAGTGCAGTGTTCGGGAAGGTTCGCTCCAGCCGCGCCGCCTCCTTCAGGATATCCGGCTTGATGTCATCACGTCTAGCAGTCTCCCGCAATGCCTCCACCTTCTTTCGCCGCCTGCTCTCAAGGCGCAACACATCGCTGTAGGCACTTCGCAACCTCCCCACTACAGGTTTGAGCTCGTCTGCCATCTCCCTGCTCGAACTTGACGGAATGTATTCAGTCAGCCCCCGAGTCGGGCCGCACAGGACCTCTAGCACGTCTTCAATAGCTGCAAACTTCTTGCGCACGTTGGCGTCACTTGTCACGCTCTGAGCAAACCAAGTCTCGAATTGGCTGACCAGTCCCCAGAGACTACTGCCTTCTGAGTCGTTCCGACTTTCAGGTCTCAGCCACCTATCTGTACCATATTTGGCGCGCAGGCGTTGATCTTCTTCCTCTTCAGATAGCAGCATGGATTTGCCCTCTTCGAAAATAGCCATGTCGGCTGCCCTCAGCTTCTCAATATCGGCAAAAGTCTTGTGCACTCGAGCCACTGCATCGGCTTGGCGCAATTCTTCTGCGTGTTGCTGTAAGCTTGGTGGTATTCCCATCGGCTTCTCCAGAGCCTGTAAAGACCCTGGTAGGTCGAGGGATGAGAGAAGGCTATGCATCTGCTCATTCAGAGTTTCCAGTCCAGGGATTATGCTCCGGTTAACGAGCTGGTCTCGCCGTCCTTCGTAGATTGTAGTGGCCACATGCACAGAGAATGGCACCAGTCGAGAGAATAGCGCGGGGCCAAACTCAGCCTGGTCTCCAAAGAAGTCGTACGGATTTGCAACTTGGGGCGGAGTTCGAGCAACAGCCATGTTTGCTCGGTCGAGGATTTTAAGCTCCGATTTGGGAGGGACAGTGTCTGAAATCTGTTAGAGGAGGTTCAGGGACCATGGCGCCGAACTTACTGAGATAGATCATGTCATTGTCTTTCTCCGCTCGCTTCAGGTCTTCCTCAACCTTCTTCTTCAAGAAATTGAGGTCATCTGCAACTGTCTTGCTAAGATACCCGCTCCTGGTCTCTTTGAGGCCCTCTGTGACACAAGCGACCGCGTCCTTCAGCCGCGCAACCTCTTCGCCGTACTTCCGCTTCTCCAGACAGTCACACGCTGCTCGGTACTGTGCAGCTGCGGCGAAGTGATGATGTTTTGCGGACATGTGATGTATCCACATACTGCTAATTGCATCGCTCTTCACGGCCGCTTCTCCGGCGCTGTTGTACAAGTCCGACACCCTCGCAGCGAGTTTCGCGATGCTTGCATCTTTATATCCATCCATCACGGCCTTTTGCCAAAAGCATTCTTGACTCTGCGCAAGCATCAGCTGTGTCAGAGATTCGAGCGTCTCGGCGTCCATGTCCTCGGGCGGATCAGACATTCGAAGTTCGGGTAGAATCGACGTTTTGATGTGGGCCAGCACGCCAGCGGCAAGGCTGAAGAAGTTGGCAGCCGTCTTGAGACCATCTGTACTACCTGTAGGAGTGTTTATTGCGAGCTGAGAATAAAGGGCGGCTAGGTTGTAGAGTACGTTCATGAGTTCAAACTTCAGATTGTTACGGACGAGGGGTCGTTCTGTGCTGTAGCCCAGGGCAGGATACCAACTAAACTCGGCACCGATCTGTGAAATATCAGCCGTCTGGCCCATAGCTTCATCCGGAATATGGGCAGTCCAACATCGATTGGGAACTTGCCACCAATCCACACAAGCTGTCCCGCGTATGTTTGCAGCTTCGCGACACCGGTGGGATGTGGCTCGCGCACGTTGACAGCATCACGACGGAGCGCGTCTATGACATCGAGGTCCTGGCGGAACATGTCCGGGTGTTGGTCATATTTGGAGTTGATATATTGCCGGATAGTTGAGGCCAGTGATATTTGGTTGGATCGTCGAAAGGGAAGGGACAGCATGTTCGGCGCGCTGAAAACCATATTAGTCTGAGATGTCATGTACCCTGAGAGAAGACAGGCTCACCTAGCCATGATGTCGGATGATCCAGAGGCCCGCCCTGTGTTGCCTTATTGTACAAAAGGTAAGTTTCGCGACGGTGAAGACAATGACAACGGAGGCGACTGTAGCCTGTGAATACAAGTTTTGGCGGAGACCTGATGGCACTGGTGATGACCTCATTTAGTGCTAGCGGGGCGCGCGGTTGGCGGGGTGGCAACCCCTGGCGCAGCCAGACGCACTGGCCCGTAGTCTAGACGGGATCGTACATATGTATGTGAATTAGTCTCCTGTAGGAAGCGAGCCTTTCCCTCGTTTAAAGGGCGCGCTGAACAAAATCTGCGAAGAAAATGAACATTTGCATATCTAGGGAGGTGCTAAGTTCTGCTTTCTCTACTAGGTATTTACAATACTTGCACAATAGTGTGATGTCTTGACTGTCTTCAGCAAGCCACCACACTGGAGCCTAAGCAGTTTGTAGTAGTCATCCAGTGAAAGCACATCTTCTCGCATCCGTTCTGCGAGCTCCGAATAGCTTGGATATGGCTTTCACTACTTAAGTTCCTCAGATTGCTGAGACTCTGGAGTATATGGGACCAAGCAACAAAAGGTTACCTGTCAATATCGACTGGCATGTAATGAGCGACAATGCCTACGATAACGCATTTAGTTTCAGTAGTCAGGTTTTCAGGAGCTGTGGAGAGCACGATAGTGGATTGCCAGCCCCTGAAGATCCCCTGTTTTGAACAACGCCCTACCGTAATATGTACCTATTGCCCCCTGCCCATCCCCCTTGGTCACGGCCCATTAGACCCTTGTCCGTGCTGCCCTTGGGTAAGCTAGGGCTAAGGCGTAGAGAGCCAACCTCTTGTCCTGCACTTGGAATCCTTGGCTTCTTATCTTCCATCATCCAACTCCTCATCGCGTTTGTATCAAAGATATCACACTTACTGACCACTTCGAAGCTGGCCTCAATGGTTGAAGACACAGCAGCACATAATGGCCGCCAATAGGAGGCGAACGCGCCTTGCGCTGCTTACCGTCGCCATCTTCCTCTTCCTCTTTTACACCAACCTTCTCCCCTCACCATTTTTCAACGCGCCTGCGAAACACGCCGTTGACACTTCAACTTCTCAACCCACCGAAGATGAGCTGATCCCTGCTGCCGCGAAGCCCGCGAATAAGTTCAGATCTGGCAACACATTCGACTGGGCCACATTCGATCCGTACTACCCTCCAGGCAGCATCAAGACGCTCCCTGCTGGCAAGCCACTGGCTCTGCCACCCGTTCAAGCACCGAGCACCGAGTTCAAAAAATCATCTACCAATGATAAGCGCCGCGAGGCGGTGCGCAATGCATTCAAGCGCGCCTGGGATTCATACCGGGAGCATGCCTGGATGATGGATGAGCTTGCTCCCTTGACTGGTGGCTCGAAGAACACGTTCGGCGGCTGGGCTGCCACCCTTGTCGACTCTCTCGACACACTCTGGATCATGGATTTCAAAACTGAGTTTCACGAGGCAGCTGTTGCAGCCAGTACCATCGACTGGTCCAAAACGAGCGACGGCGCTGCGAATATGTTCGAGACGACGATTCGACACCTTGGCGGCTTGCTGAGCGCCTACGATCTGAGTGGCGACCAGGTCCTTTTACAGAAGGCGCACGAGCTAGGCGAGATGCTCTACGTCGGCTTCGATACACCCAACAGGTTGCCAGGCTTCTGGCTCAACTTCAAAGACGCGCGCAACGGGCAGCAAGTTGCTGGTACACACGACCCGTCTGCTTCGCCAGCATCCCTGTCTCTCGAGTTTACACGGCTTTCGCAGCTCACTGGCGACCCCAAATTTTACGATGCGACTGATCGAGTAACGCGATTCCTTGAAAAGATACAAAATACCACCGAGTTGCCTGGAATGTGGCCTATTGCGCTGGACTACAAAAACGAGGCGGCTCCAGATACCACTTTCACTCTTGGAGCACTCGCTGACTCCCTGTATGAGTATCTGCCGAAGATGTATGCGCTCCTCGGTGGTCTTGATGACACCTACCAGACGCTCTACCGAACAGCAATGGACACGGTTATCAAAAACCTGCTCTTCCGTCCAATGACTCCAAAGGAGGATGATATCTTGTTCACGGGCGATATCAAAGTGGTGAAAGGTTATCCACGTCTTATTCCCGAGTCCCAGCACTTGACGTGTTTCGTTGGCGGCATGTTCGGTCTTGGTGGAAAGCTGTTCCAGATTGACGAACATGTCAACATTGGTGAGCGCCTGGCTCGCGGCTGCGGCTGGGCCTACAAGAGCTTTCCCGCCGGTGTGATGCCAGAGATCTTCGATCTGATCATATGTGACTCTATGACGGAGTGCAAGTGGGATCAAGACAAGTGGGATAATGAGGGCGCACGTAAATTGCCCAAGGGCTTCATGGGCGCGCGAGACGCGAAGTATATCTTACGCCCTGAGGCGATTGAGAGTATTTTCCTCCTTTATCGCATGACGGGCAAGTCTGATCTGCAAGACTTGGCATGGGATATGTTCCAATCCATCATGAAGATCACAGAGACGCCGTATGCAAACGCGGCTGTAAAGGACATCACTCAGGATAAGCCCGAACAGGTGGATTCCATGGAGGTAAGTCGCGCTCCTTTCCCCGGCTGGCTATCATCAAATTACTGACACGTAGCAGAGTTTCTGGACAGCCGAGACTCTCAAGTACTTCTATCTTATCTTCTCGCCGCCTGACCTAATCAGCTTGGACGATTATGTATTCAACACGGAAGCACATCCTCTGAAGCGGCCGAAACCGGCTTAGGAGGCTCAGAAGGCTCAGAAGGCTGTATGATACGTCGAGTAGAGTTCGAGGACCATTCTTTTGGATACGAACAGGATTAAAATGGTTGGCCAAACAGGTGCCATAACGATGAGGTTAACACCCTTTCCCAATAAAAGTATACGAATTCCCGAGGTGACTCCCAAGCTCACAGCAAACACGTGATGTCTCTTCATTAGATGCTATGACACAAGGGTTGTGTGGGTTATCCTGTAACAGTCTGGTCTATTGTCTATTCTCTTTCTGATCTCCATCTACTCTCCCCTTACAACCCTCACTCCTGCATTTTCTGCAAGCTCGTAAATCTTCTCGAGCACTTTATCAACATCAGCTGGCTTGATAGGTAATCTATGATCTCCATCCCACTCGACCAGCGTCGTTGTTCCTGTTGCGAACCACAGGTCTTTCATCTCTCGGTGCTGTTGTAATCCTGGGTCGGCGAGTCCATGGACATGTAATGTCGGGGTCGTCACCACGTGGTCCCCCTCGTTGGATGCTGGTAGTTCAGTCGGGTCAATGGAGGATCGTCCGGCGGGAGATGTGTGTGGGTTTTCTGGGAGGTCTGGAGAGAGTCTGACGATAGGATGCCGACCAGCCATGAGAACCCCAAACTTGAATCTCGCATCTAGCAGTTCCCTCGCGCCCTCGTCCTGTTCCCTTGCCCCCAGAACCTGTTGTGCCCAGAGCAAGCTGGCTACCATCTTTGCTCCCTGGCTGAATCCTAGCACGCCTACCCACTCCCCGCTCGCGATCTCGTTATCTGCTCTCATCGCCTCTCTACACGCCTCAACTATCTTTTCTGCAGCCTCATTGTCATCGATCTCTGGATGGTTGGACTCCCAGCGGAGCCAGCGCCGAAAAGGAGCGTAATCTGCGAAGATCTCGGCCACTGCAGGGTGGGGTTCTGAGATGAAGGGAGCTTCGACGAAGACGAAACGAAAGTTCGGTGAGGAGCGCGAAAGGATGGCTCGAAGCTGGAAGCGGAAGATGGAGGCGTTTGTGCCGCCGCCGTGGAGGCACAGGATACGTGGGGCTGTTGAGGGGCCGACAGGGGCTGTTGAGGAGGACATGACTGATAATTGAGACTACTAAAAGTGTAGTCAGAGACAGGCTGATGTCAGAGCGCTGAGGAGAGGAGTTCAGCCGAGTGATGTGGCAGAACGATGGGCAAGAGTGAGCAGGATAGGCAGAGGTTGAGATCGAGGGCATCACGGTAAGGTAGCAACAATGAGGATCCACTCTACTCCTGCGATGCACGACAACCCGAACTTGAGCATGGCCTTTTGGTTGTACAGGACTCGACATATCGAAATGAACACAGATTCCTCGAACTATCTGGTGAACTCAACTGCAGAATATTCCTCGGCCTCCATCGTCCTCATTCACTAGAATATCACGACATGTCAACTCTGTATGAGCACCATCATTCCGTGAAAAGTAGCACAGGGCTGTCACATGGAATATAATCCAGTCCAGTCATCACAGCAGACATCCTACCTGCGCAGAACTGGTCAGAAAAGCCACGTTCGGTCCCAGAGATTAGCTTTGCAGCCCAACCTCGACACTACCTCTGCAAATCACAAATCGAGTTTCTGGTCCCAACAAACTGATGGCAAGGACAGGAACAGGAACAGTAACAGGAACAGGAACAACCTGTGTGGCTGTGCATCAGGGTCCTGCCCCACCCAGCCTCGAGGACGCGACACCAGCCACGCCTCCCAATGACATCAGCTACGCCTCCCTCCCACTCCCACCCCCCCCCCCCCGGTACCGTGCTGCACAGCCAGACAGCCGTGATGAGATCCCGTTTGCATTGCGTTTGCATCCTGACATTGCCTCGGGCTGAACGGGACTGTGTGACGAGCTAGCCAGGTTCCCTCGCTGACTTGATCACCTTCCACCATCACAAAAAACTATATATCGCACCACAACTCCCTTCTCCCACGCCTTCAAAGAGTCCCTATCACCCCACACGAAGTCTACGCCCACCATCCATTGCTCAGCTTAGCTCTGCTCTGCTCAACATCGGGAGGCCACCCATTCAGAAAAGGACAGGTTTTATCCTTTGATACGCATTACTACTCTGTCATCACAACCATGGCCGACTCGAAGCAACCACCACAGGACCCTGCCGTCGCGCCATACGGCAACCTGCCTCCGCCTCCTCCAGGTCCTCCTCCATTTCAACAACACCAGGCACCAGTCCAGGGCCCATCGCATCCCAGCCCACTCAGCGCAAATCCGCCTCAGGTTATGGACGATCAGCAACGTCAACAGCAAGAGCTTCTGGATTATTACAATAATCAGCGTCAGCAGAACCTCCAAGGTGGCGTACAACAACAGCCTGGCACTCAAGAGCTCCCACTACAAGCTGGCTCAGACGAGTACCGCCCACCACAACCTCCACGACCGACCCAGGCCCAAAATCCTCAGCAGCAGCAGCAGCAGTACTCTATCCCTCAGTATAATCCCGCTGATCCTGCTTTTGCCAACAAGCCAGCCTACGCCATTCCTCAAGATACCCAACTCAATACTGCTGCTGCCGCGGCCACCAACCCAGCAACTGGACAGCCAATGACAGATAGTCCAAGCTCTGCACCTCCGAACTCAGCAGTAGATGATGAACACAAGGGCTCGAAATGGAGTGCGCGCTTCTCAAATCTTGGCATCAAGGCTGCTGCGCCGATCAACCAACTCGCGCATAAGCTGGGTAGCCAGAGCTTCCTCCCCGAGGCATTGAACAAGGAATGCGACAAGGCAGCCAGCATTCTTCAATCCTTTTGCAGTGAGCAAAAATCAACTTGATGAGCAACAGTATTAGAGAGCGCTGACCGTTGGTACAGAATCCGGCGTCTACGCTGACCCAACTTCGAACAGCAAGCTACCAGCCTCCCTCAACCCCGGGGCGAAGGAGTCTACCGGTGGTATCATCGATCCCAACAAGGAGAAGCCGAAGTCGCGCGTCCTTGTCACCATTCCGCCTAAAGTGATTGCTCGCGCTCTTGGTCTCGCTATTTTCACAACTTTCCGCGCAGGCTTCAACGTCACAGGTGCGACAGGGTCTGGCATCCTCATCGCGCGCCTCGAAGATGGCTCATGGGGCCCGCCTTCTGGGATTCAAGTCCACTCTGTTGGCGGAGGCTTTACCATAGGGGTCGATATTTACGACTGTGTCTGTGTCATCAACAGCAAAGAGGCTCTCGCTGCCTTCACAAACACCCGCGTTAGTCTGGGGAGCGACTTGGCTGTTACGGCGGGCCCATATGGTGCTGGAGGCGCTATGGACGTTGGCCACGGCATACAGGAACGCAAGTCTTCTGGCTCGCCGCCGCCGCCGGCCGAGACAACTCAGTCTCTCAAGCCTGAGGAGAAGAAGAGCCATCGTCGGAGCCTTAGTGCCAACTCCTTCAAGCCTGTCTTCTCATATGTCAAGTCCCGCGGTTTTTACGCTGGTATCCAGGTGGATGGAACAGTCGTTGTCGAGCGCAAAGAGGCCAATGCTGCTTTCTACGGCGCTCGGGTCTCCGTTGGACAAATCATCAAAGGGCAAGTCCCTGTTCCATCGCAGACTGGTGCTCCTGGCACCTGGCCTGCTGGGGCACAGGCTCTGATGAATGCCCTTAGGAGCGTTGAGAAAGGAATCGTCGGCGGCGAGGGATCTCCAGGTCTCAAGCCCGTAGATGTACCTTCCCACACGACTCCGGTGTCTGGTCCCTCCGTTTCTGGAGGCGCTGGTCCTGGACACTCTGTCACTGGAGGTGACGACCTGCCAGCCTATGACGAGAGGCTATCACAGCCTGCGGCTGGTGATTACAAGTATGCTTAAGGCTACACCGTGTACTCCGGTGTTTCTGTGGTTCATCTTTAGCGAGGCGTATGTGAAGATACTGATGATAGCCTTGATCTTAAATACTCCAAATTGATGCATGTTTCCATTGTGATCTTCATGTACACTAGTCTTAGTGAGGGGATCTATCACTTTATTCAATATGCTCCTTTCAAGTAAAGCTGATTTTGTGTCTCTACTCAACTAGGCTCACTGCCACTTTCAGGTCACTTTCAGCCTTTTTAAGTTGTGTCGTGTAAGTCTACTCTTGGAGCCTGTCTCTTTTTTAACCCTTGTAATTTCACTCTCTCATGGATCAGTCGTGGCGAGAGTTCTCTCAGAGCCCACAGTGCTTTGATGAGATGGCGAAGCGAACTCCTCGCCAAATTTGGTCGATTCGTTGAGTATGCCTTCTGCCTTTTCTTTCTCAGTATCCTCAGCTTTGCCTTCTTTAATTCCCGCATTTGCTTTGTCACGGGGCTCGCTTGTCTTTCTCCCCCATGATTCCAACGATGAGGATTGACATGCCGTATACGAGAAGCATAGTGACGAAGAGTCTGGAACATTGCGGTCGATGCAACCCATTGAGTTTTCCCGATTTTTTGATTGCTCACAGATGCATTCCACGTACAACTACACTACCAAGGGCCAGCCATGGCTCAGCTACAATGATGTATGTTGCAAGACGACCCGTGAGGAGACTAGTCTGGCACAAACTGGAAAAGGCCTCCTGGAGGACAAAGGCGGAGTAGTATGTGAACGACGCAAATGAGTATTCGAGCCGCAATGCAACACACCACTGCGATCAGTGTCGAAATCACAATACCACTGGCAGCATCGTCCCAAGCACTGCGCGCGAGATGATAGCTCAGCAGAACGATGTGTGCACTTTGGGCAGCAATCGGACCTGGTACGAGATGGCGTCAGAGAGGCGGTTGAGCTGGAGGCGTCGTGGCAGCTGTTGCAGATGGCAGGTGCATCGATCAGTGACCAAGCTTGCTCCTCCCTCATCCCATCACGAACAACAATCACCTGACCTTCGCTTGTTGTCCTTCATTCTGCAAAATCTACTCACTTCCACACCCAAAATTTCTCAACACTTGACTGAGGTCTCTCCAGCAGCCACCGCTTCGTCCCGATCGACTACCTCTTGCGAGCGAATGTCGACAGTACACAGACTTCCTGCCTTTACTCTGCACTCCACTTGATACCAACTACGTGAAGTCGTCTTCTTTTTTGTGCCATCAGCGCTATGACATAGGACGACGGCTTCTCAGCAGCCTGGACTTCAGAAAGAAAAACACACTGTGCCGCATGGATCGCCCACAGACTGGTCTGTTCGCTGGCCTCTGGGTCCATCGAAGACCTGCAGCCGCTCATGTGGCTACCTCCCGCCGGTACCGACCGCTCGGACACGCATGCATGAGAGTGATATTCACGGGTCTGGTAGTTCTTCTCCTTTACTTAGGCTACATCCTTCAGCCTTTCTCCCTAGGACGAGAACACCCAGTCTCGATCCCATTGGAATCTAAAGGGCATCAATATGGGCATCAGCAGACTCTCTCCTTGCCATCCACGGCTCACACACAGAACAGTCCTGGAACAGGGCAAAGTGCTGTTCGGCATTTGGATTGCAGCATCGATAGGAAGCATCTCTCTTCAGTTCAGCAACGTTACGGCCTCGAAGACAAGTTTCGTTACCTCAAGCGATATATTCGGTTTCACCGTAAGCCAGAACTCGAGCGGAAGAGCATGACTCAAATACCACACCCTTTTCTTGCTTCCGAGTTCAGAACCATCGATATTCGGAAGGAGCAGCCCAAAATCAAGTGCGACGCCCCTCTAGAGCTCGACGTGTCTGATTCAGGCTTTCCATTCACGGTAGATGCTTCAATGTTCATGTTCGGTGTCTCGACGACATACGCACGACTGTTGCACGCCGACACGACGCCGATAGAAGAGTGGCTTTTCTGGTTAACCGATGGCTACGGACACTCGAATGGCGCAAAGTTGATCCTGACGCTCCTGGATGCCAATGACACACAGCTCCAAGAAGTTGCCAACCTGTTGTGTGATGCTGGCGTCGATGTTGATGTTTACCATTCGGAGTCCTCTATGGAAATGGCAGTACGATACCTCAGCCTGATACCCACGCTCTACAATCATAGTCAGGCCACTGAAAAGAGCTGGCTGGTCCTTTGCGATGACGACACTTTTTTCCCCTTCATGCACAAACTAGTGGAACGTTTCCAGACCTACGATTCTAGTGTCCCGACGTATATTGGCACCTTGTCAGAAGATGTCTTTTCCGTGGAGAGACATGGCTCACATGCTTTTGGTGGCGGTGGCATATTTCTCTCTCGCTCTTTGGCGGGCATCATCACTGATCTCTTTGACTCCTGTACCACCCGCGACAAGGTACATGAGTCCGATACCGGTTGGGGTCCCCAGGGTGACATCCTCCTCCGGAAGTGCATTTACGAGAACACCGATGTACGGCTCAAGACTATCTGGGACCTATGGCAGCTCGACATCACGGGTGACGCAGCAGGTTTCTACGAATGGGGAAAACAACCTCTCAGCGTGCATCACTATCGCGGCGGAGACTGGACAAATGCAAAGCCTGTCGAGTTCACAAAGATAGCCTACATATGCGGTGAAGATTGCATCCTACAGCGATTCATGACGCAAGATGGATTTCTCATCTCCGGCCACTCTGTCTCTTACTACCCTGACGGAACAGGGTTTGACTGGGATATGGTTGAGAGGACAATGGATGCCATGCCGCAGGACAAAGGCTGGAATCTTGACTTCATGTTCGGCCCTCAACGGCCCTCCCTCAGTCGCACCGGCAAGAAGGTCGCCTGGGATTTACAGGAGTCGCAACTTGGGGAAGACGGATCGGTGAGACAGACGTACACGCGGAGGTGGGATGATTGGAGGTGGATGTATCCTGATGACTCGCCCATGAGCAATCTGGACGGCATACTGGAACTTATCTGGATCCCTGTCTAAATTGACAGGATGATCACATATATCATGCATCTACCTCTACCTGATGTATGGTGAACTTGTGTCTAGGCAGTAGCGGAAGGGGTTTAGGCAGACATATCTGCTAGGAAGATGACTTGCTGTTTCGGAAGCGTTACATTCTCAATATTTCAAGCCGTATCACACTCGAGTCTGTGACAGCCTGAGCATTGGTTATGCTCTTTGATTGTGACTGAATTGGTGTGCAGCGTTCGTTCGTTAAGGCCAATAACCCCACCATTACATGGCCCACCACTGCTTGGCTTCGTCTCGAAACAGGCACCCTTCATGCTATTGCAACCCTTGCATAACTGTGAACGACAGGCTGCGTGAAGCTCGCAGTCTGGATACCATTACCGTAGGTTCGTGTCATCACCTCCCAACTCCGAAACGTCACTATGCCCCGGTCGGACGAGGCAGCCGCGTTCTTTCATGCTGTGTACTCGGCTGTCTGCGAGGTACCGTACGGAAAAGTGACGACGTATGGGCATATCGCCGCACTTGTTGGCACGCGTATGTATTCCACCATCTCAGTCTGAATGTCACATCCCTCCATGTTTAGGTCACAGCTGGCACTGCAGGGCCCCTCGCATCGTGTGACTGATCAAAGCCTGACCCTCGATCTATGTACAGCACAAAGACCCCGTCAAGTCGGGGTCTGCCTCAAACACCTTCCATCAGATCCAGCCTCCAGATTCAACCACGACACTGTCCCGTGGCAAAGAGTCATCAACTCCAAGGGCATTATTTCACCAAGGTCAGCACACTGTCTCCCGCGGTTCGTTCCGCGCACCATCTATCCTGGATCGGGCTTTTTGACACCTTTTGCTTCTTTGCAACAGATCACAGCCTGACGGCACGCTGAACCAGGCCGAGGCACTCCGTGCCGAGGGCGTTCAAGTCACGAGATCGGCGATGGGGGAGCTGTCTGTGGACTTTGAGGAGTACGGGTGGTTTCCGGCGATGCTCCCGTCGGAGGCAGCTGAGCAGCCCGAGGAGGCTGAGACATAATCAGTAGGAAGCAAAAGTATCGGAACAGGAATCGCTTTCGTAGGATTCCAGCCGGCTTCACCAGCATACAATCGGTTGCGCAAATGGAGACAGGTGTCAGGTGTCAAATACAGTCAGAATAGGTGGGAAAGCGTTATGACATATATGATGACCTATAGTCGGCACAAATTTGAAAGACAAAAACGTACACAAGAATCACGGGTAGGTATCAAGATGAGCATGGCGTCTCGCTGGTATCAGGAGATAAAACCTTCTTTCTTTCGTAAAATCGTCTTAAACTCTGTTTTGTCTCTTCCGACCTCATCTGCATTTATGCTCGTCACAGGCCAAACTAGGATTTCCCACTCTCCAGGCCGGTGGCGAGAAAGATTGGAATCATAAAGAAATAAGAAGCATACAAATCGCTCATGAAATGCGAAGGGGCGCGGTGATGACCCTCGTGAAATGAAAGATTGGAAAGTGGGTGTATGAATGTTGGGCTGGAGAAGTGAAGAAATGTGCTGCGAGGGAGCGTGAGAGAATGGACAATGTGCCGATGTAGGGGGAGACAGATGCTAATAGAAAGAAAAGAAAACGAGAAAGGCCCATCGACAAAGGCGTCTCAGGCAATTTGCATTGAGCAGCAGGTGTACGCAAGAGCGGTGGTATCTGGCAGCACGCAGAGCAGAGCAAGTCAAGCAGAGAAAGAGCCGCCCATTCCCAAAAATAACTCCTGGCCAGTTGTGCACAAAAAGATGGTCGCAATTTCACACAACCTTGAGCAAGTCACACGGCAGAGCATGTTCACCTGGCGTTCGGCCGTGATGGGCGAAGAGCCGCGAAGGTGCCCTGGTGTGAACCATGTGTGAGGTGCGAGCAGCGAGAACCATCCCCAGAGCAGTGCTAGCTCCCCTAGAAGCAGTTCAAGCTGCCCTTCTTCTTCTTGCCGCTCTTGTTCATGTGATTCATCCGCTCTTCGAGTTGACGCCTGGCGGCCTCAGCAGCCTGGCGCTTCTTACGCTCCTCCTCGACAGCCTGCAGGCTCCAGCGGTTGTCTGGCTGTGTTTCCACGACAGGTCGCTCCTTGAGCCCCTTGACTTCGGTCTCGAGCTCGGTTGCGCGCTTCTTCCAGGCGTCGCAGTCAGCCTTGACTTTGTTGGACTGCTTCTCAAGGTCAGTGAGCGCCTCTTCGAGTGTTTGCGTAAGCTGTCGCTCGGCATAGAGGTGTTTCTCGATAGTACGGATGCGCGCCTCCTGGTCCTCGGTGATCTGTGAAATGTTGATCTGGTCTTTGCTGGCAGGACGACCAGAGGTAGTTGGGGAGCTTGGCGCTCCGGGCGAGGTTGGCGCTGCACCGTTGGGCAACGGCGGCAACGGAATGGCAGGAGGTGGAGAGGGAAGGGACACATGCGATGCGCTCTTCCGGATGGTAGAGTTGGAGTTGGACCGCTTCACCTCACCGTTGGGGGCAAGCTCGTCATATTTGGCCTGTACATTGTCAGTGACTTGCAATGAGATTTTGAATGAAGTCTTACCTGTAAAGCTGTGAACTCCTCGCGGAGTGTGTCAAGCTCGGATTGCAAGCGTGCACGTGAGGCGTTTGCTTCATCCAATTGAGCATGGCGCTCGGTTTGAAGGGTGCTCAGGCGGTTATTGGTCATTTGCGCCTCATCGAAGTTGTTCTGCAGCTGCTCCTCCAGCTCTTCCACAAGACGACTGTTCTTCTTGCTGCGATTCTCCAAGTCGTGCATCTTCGTCTTCACGAGAGCAAGCTGATCCGTGATCGAATCAGTGCTGCGGCCCTTGGTTTCGGGCAGAAGCTCACTCAATGCCTTCTTGGCAGCCTCAAGATCGCGCATGATTGTCTGATTGGTCGTTGACAGCTCGGACACCTGGGACTCCATCTCTGAAGCCCGCTTCTGCACTTCAGCAAGCAACTCGTGATCGGCCACTAAGCTGTCGATGCGCTCAGTGAGCTTTTCGGTACTGACGTCTAAGCCAAGGGCAAATGCAACCTGTGTGGCAGCCTTCATCAGGTTATCCTGCGCATCCAAGAGCTGTGCTTCGAGCTTCTGGGTCGCCTCGGTATGTTCAGCCATGAGCACCTCAACCTGCTGCTCGTAGCTTTGCTGCTCATGTGCCTTGAGATCAGCCATCTCTTTCGCGTGATTTGCTTTCAGTGATTCGAGGCCTTCTGCGTGTGCCTTGGCGGCTTGCTCGTGAGAAACAAGTTGTTCCTCAAGCTTGGCGATGAGTTCTTGCCTCTGAATCGCCTCACCACTGACGACTGCACGTGCTTTGGACATTTCCTCGAGTTCATTCTTAGCAGCAGCATGAGCTTGCTCGAGCTCGGCTACCTTCGTAGCATTGCTGTTGATAATAGCCTTGTACTCATCCACCTCACTGCGAAGGAATTTGAGCATGTTTTCCTGCTTCTCGTGGTCCGTTTCAGAGGCTGCATCTGGGTTTGCAGCAATCTCTCTGCCAGACTGACTACGCGAATCGACGAGCTTGGCGTTTACAGAAGCAATTTCTGCCTCGAGCTGTTGGATCGTAGCAAGCATTTCAGTCTTGGTATCCTCCATTGAGTCCAGGGCCGCCTTGTGCTTGTTCTCCCAGGCGGAGAGTTCGGCCTGAAGTTCTTCCACTTTAGCCTCGTTGGCTTTGATTGCCGGATCTGTCTCAGAATCAACATGCTGCGCAGGTGCTGACTGTTCGAGGGATTTACGTAGGGCCTCGAGCTCGGCGATCAGCTCTGCCTCACGAGCGTTGTGTGCGTTTCGTATCTCGATAAGTTGCTTCTCGTTCGACTCCAGTTGGTCGCGAAGATTGGCTACCATTGACATATCCATCGGGCCTGCCTTGAGACTGGATCTCTCGCGGGTCAGGCCAGAAATGATCGTCATCTTGGTTTCCATTTCCTTCTTGGCAGAAGCCACATCAGCTTCCAGTTCCTGGATCCGCTCGCTGCGAGAGTGAAGCTCGTGCATCGCAGAGTTTAAGTTCAGCTCGAAGTTCTGCATGACCTCGGGGTTGGACTCAAAGTTTTCGGCAGCGATGTTGCGAAGAGAGGCAAAGGAGCGGTGCGCACGATCAATGATCATCACATTCTGGCTTGACTTGCGGCGAATGATCGGCGTGCTGGCGCGGGGAGAGGTTGCCTCGACAGCGCGTGCCTTGGAAACTTCAGTCTTCAGCTCCTCTACCATATCAAGAGCATCGCTGTGCCGGGACTCTAGTTGAGCGTAACGCTCAGCGAGCTCCTTCTCGGCAGCCTCACGCTCCAACGCAAGAGCCTTGAGTCTATCTAATTCTGCGTTCAGGTGATCGTTCTGAGCCTGAGGCAGGTCGTCAGTGGACGCGGTGGGTTTCTCCGTGGCAGTCTCGTCTTCAGAACTGTTTTCGTCATTAGATGTACCCAAGGTAGCAGGCGACTCCATGGCTGATGATAGCTCCGAGGAGAGCGATCGTGAAAAGGAGGAACGAGGTCCGTCCTTCGAATCTGTCGTATGTGCTTCCTCCGATAGGAAAGAGTCTGGCCGCGGGCCCATTTCATAGGTCGTGGAGATGATTGAATCGCGTGCACGACTGGGATGGCGAGCCTCGTCAACGGCATCCTGCAATTCAGCAAGCTTCCGCATGGCCTCTTCGTACTTGATCTGAAGGTTATCGTAGTCGTTGACCGTCGTTTCATGCTCCACTCGAAGACCAATCAACTCCTGCGTTACGCTCTCAAGCTTATCCGCGACAAACTTGGTTTGGGCCGGACTCGGTGGTCCATAGTCAATACCAGCTGGCGCATCGAGTTGACTGTTGTTGTTGCTGTCGACTGGCGTACCATCCTCCTCCGCCTCTTCTTTGACTGTATCAATATGGTTGTGTCCAATCTCGCTATCTTCATCCCCTTCAGGGATGGAATCCTCCATCTGACTTTGACGACTAACATGAGAAAGAGAACGCGAGTGCTCGGCAACGCTTCGGCGACGAGGGGCAACGCCACCATTATTAACCTCAGTGGGTTCGGGTTGTGACTCCGGAGGATTGTTATCCTGGACATGGTCAAGCTCATACAGCAGGGAATCAAGTTTGCCGAGGCTGCGTTGGCGTTCGACAACCTGTTCCAGCCGATCGATCTCACGCTGCATCAGTTCCGAGTCTTGATCGGCTTCGGCCAGTCGCTCCTCCAACGTCGAAATGTAATCCTCGCAAGAAGCCTCGTTTTCTCGCACTCGAGCAATTTCTTTCCGGAGCTCCATGATGATCGTGGCATTTTTCTCCTCGCCGCTGGTATGCCCATCCAGTTTCGACTCAAGGTCATGAAGATAATTCTCAGTACTGGCTTCTCTTTCCATTAGCTTCTGCAGGCGCGACTGCAACTGCGTGTTGATGGTTTCAACGTAAGCACATTTGGTCTCCTTCTCAAGAAGGTTGGCTTCAGTTGAGGAGAGGGTGCCACGAGTGCTCGACAGGGATTGCTCCAAGGACTGAATGGTCTTCTCGTACTCCATAACGACTTGCTCGACAGCTTGTGCGAACGAGTTGGATCTATTGATCCTATCGTCGACACTATCGCCGTGCATTTCGTCGGCATTCTGGGTCACATTGGATTCGTTCTCCCTTGCCTTGGCCATCTCGGATATGAGACGGGCGTGCCGCTGACTGAGCGCGGTAAAGCTCTCTTGGGTATCCAATAATTGGTTCTGTAGCTCGATCTCGCGGTCATTGGACCTTTCGGGTCGATCAGTCTGTCCCTGGGCATTCCGACGAGGGCTGCCGCCTCGTCGCTCAGAGCTGCGGATTTGCTCGCGTAGAAAAGCAACCTCTGCTTTCAACCGTTCAATGAGGGCAGACTTGTCCCCTTCCTCGATTTGCTGGATGCGAGGCTTGGATTGAATTGCGCGAGCACGTTGCGCGTACTGAACGGTGTTCAAAGTTTCGCTGAGATGGAACTCAGCCGGAGTAACGCAGGCAATCATGTAGGTGATGGCATTTCCACCAAGTGAGTCCTGAAGGAGGCGAGTAAGTTTCGAGTCGCGATAAGAAACGTGAGAACCGGCTTGTCGAGATGAGAGCTGACTGATTACTTTGCCCAAGGAAGCTAGCCCAGCATTGATAGAGATGCCCTCCTTAGCCCGCTCGCCTTGCGCGCCAGTGTTCTTCATACGCTCACTGCCAGCAAGATCAACGAAGTGCAGCTTGCTATCCGTAGTGACAGAGATATCCTGGCCAGTCATGGCTTCTAAGGGCACAGAAAAGCGCTTCTCGGCTCCTGTTGGCGCTGGATACTTGCTCTTGCGCTGGACGAGATTGAGAGAAAAGACTGCGTGTGACCGAGAGGATTTTGCGTTAATGGCGGTAGCATCAGTCTGGCGGATGGACGAGCCGAAATTCAGTGCGTTCATCAGATCCTCGACTGAGTTGATCTCAACCTGCCGCAAGCCGGTGAGAATGATGTTTCCTTTCACATCCTCGCGGATAGCCACACTATTGCGCTCGCCGGCCGGAGTTGCATCAGGAACCAAAAGATCCCGCAGCTGTTCGTTATAAATTTCGACGTAGGTCGCTTTCAGGGACCAAGGGCGCTCGCCGAGATTGGCGGTTTGACCGTATCCTCGGGGGGTCTTCAAATGTGACATTGAGTTCCGGTTGGACGTCTTGGTACCCGTGCCAGCTTTCGGGACCTCGAGCTTTTCGAACAGGGCAGCAGCTGCCCTGGGAATAACACCCACCATATCGGGGCTTTGATCCTCACCCGGGCCTGATGTTCCCATCGTGTAAGACTTGCCGGCTCCAGACTGGCCGTACGCAAGGAGAGAGACATTGTAGCCTTGCGTGAACGCATCGATAGATTCACTGAGGTACTCCCAGATGCCATCCTGCATAACATCGGGGCTGAATACGCGGTCAAACACAAACAACTTTCTTCCTTGAGGCGAGTCGATAGCAAGACTTGTGTTCGAGGTGGTCTGAACCATAGATCGCTGAAATCGCTGGGGAATGAGCTCAAAACCTGGGTCGGTTGACTTGAGTGGAGGCCGAACTCGAACAGCTGAGAACCAATTGTTAGTAAGTTTGCGGGCTTGAAACCATCAAGTCAGAGTGGGCAAGGGAGCGAAGTCGCAGACTCACCAACTTTGACTGCCGTTCTGCTGTCCTCATCAGAAGCTCTACTACCCCCAACTGTAGGCTTGCCGGACATGCTCAGGCGACTGCTACTTCGAGGCGCTGCTCTGGCAATGGCACTCAAAGATCCCGCGGGCGGATAACCCGGCGAGGCGGGTGGTGAGCTGGCCATGGCTCAGGGTGGTTGAAGTTGTCGTGGAAGCGAATGTGAGGATTGAAGGTGAAGACGGGTGGGAATAGGGGTCCCCGTCGCGAGGTGTCGCAAAAATGGGGAGTGGTCGGGCTGGCTGGGACGGGACGGGGCTAGGAAGCAAGGCCCCAAAAAAAAGAGCCAGTAGCCTGTCCCACGCAGAGACGGCTCCCAGACGAGAAAAATCAATGCGCAGTGCCACTCGTTGCCTGGCTCGTCAAATGGAGGCGAGATTGGGCATCCAGGTGAAAACTCGGAAGGAAGGCTTCACGTAGCCTGTTTTGTGAGGACGGGGTGGGAAGACTGAGAAGGACTTAAGGCGATAGAGACGAGGGTCAGGGCGTCATATGTCTCTCTTACAGCTGTCACCCGCCTTCGGTAGCGGAGCAGAAGCGATTCCAGAAGAGGTGTGCTGAGTGGTGCTGTCTCGCGCGCGCGTGAAACCCGAAACTGGGAGGAAATTCGCTGGGGCTCGATCCTGGGGATAGAAAGAAGAGTCGGCAAGACAGGCGCCTATAGTATTTCGGACTGCGCTGGGAGGCAATGTGAAGCGAAGCAGAGCCAGGCTCCTGGGTGGATGGTGTCGCTGGAGAGCCAGGGGGGTGGGGGGATTGTAATTAAACACGCGTCCGGGAGCCGTTGGAGGGTGGAGAGGCGGCGGCGACAGCGACGATGAGAGGACAGTTACCTATACCAGACAAGGTGCTGCAAGTGTGCTGCAAGGCACAGACCACGGGTGCGGGCGTGGTGGTTTGGCCTTCCTGTTGATTAGGTGGATGACCGTGATGAAAGAGAGGAAGAAGAGGTGAGCACAAGTCATTTCAGTTGCTGGGACCAGAAAGAGCTGCAGACGGCGTTTGGAAGTTCATCGCTTTATGGTTCGTGTCACATGAGACAGCAAGCAAGGGATGCGTTGGACAAGCAGGAAAAAGCAACGGAACAAAAGCTGCGACGAGTGGCCCCAAAGAATCATGACAGGCTTCGCCCTCTTCGGTGGTTCTAGCGAGGGTTTATGCTTCTGCAGCAAACAGTGTTTAGTGAACTTGGAGCATTTTTACTAACAAAGACAAGGGGCACGATCCTACGCAGTGAAGGCGAAGCCATAAATTTAAGTCAAAGTCTGCTGCGCATGTTTGTTTACTAGTCATGACCTTTCGTCGAGACATGACATACAGAGGGCTGGGTCTGATTTTCTAGGTGCAGGTGGGCATGCGAAGCCGCAACAGCTTGCATCCGAACGTGCATGAATTCTCCGTGTCGCGAATCAGGTTCGTTGTTCCAGTCACATTGCCGCAGAAAAGTGTCTGAGCGTCTGCATCACGCTGAAGATGATGCGATCAAAGGGACACAGTGCTCCTATTACCAGGATGCCTCAGACGAAATCACCTTGAGGCTCAAAGTGATGCGTTCAGTCGTGAAAGATGCGTCTGGGACCAAATGCCCAACGGCCACCTAGCCAGGTCATAATTCGGTGCCATGTGCGGGTGGGCGTAGGAGCAGGAGCAGGTGCCTCTTGCTGGTCCATCCTCCTGAATACAACGCCAGTGAGGAGATATGACATGCAACGGCAAGAGCGCACACGCCGCACATGCTCCTTTGACTTCCTCCGTTCACAATCACCTCCTTCGAGCCAGGCACCCAGTCAGCGTGTATGTACTGTACCAAGACCCGTGCTCCGTACTCCGTATCTTGCCAGGCATTTCAGGGGTTCTGCCAATTGTCCAATGGCTTGATGCACTCGCGGGCACCTCAGACTTTCCCTGGTAAGGTTTGTCCCACCACTAACAACGCCCCCCCCCCCCCCTTCCGGCCCCGCACTAGGAACAGGGGCAAGGCATGCGCGAAGCGCCTAAGGTGAGGAAGGTACTAGCACCTACTTGGTAAGCCTTCCCATTTTCAAATCCACACCTTCCAGCTCAGATCCTCGCTCCAACACTTAGAAATCCTCCTCAGCGTTTCCTCATGAGTCGCTTGCGTTTCCCAGCCATCTTTTTGCACAGACCCTGTCATCTCTCTCTCCACTCCTTGAACGCGACACGTCTTCACGACCTGAGCCAAGCGCGCTTTGTTGACTGGAAGTTCTCGTCTTTGTTTGTGAGCTGAGAATCGCAGTCTGGAATACGGAGTACGGAGTACAGATCTCTTCTGGTGCCTGTCCACACGGAATCGACGAATTCAGCATGTTTTCTAACCCTTCGACTAGCAAAGGGCATGTTCGTGTTTCTGACCACCCTTTACGCTGATATGTTGTCCCAAACTGGCTATATGGCAGCACGCCCAGCGTATGGTGGCCACCCCTCGCCAAGTCAAATGTACAGCTCTGCCCTCATAACGTCTTTGGCATCGCTTCGACCTACCGCGGTCTTGAAAAGAGATACACAAGTGCGCATATGCACCATCCACTACGGAGTACTCCGTAGGATGCTCTGCCTCCCTCGGTTATCTTCGCAAAAGTTGTTACATTGGCGGACACTACTGCAGGATGCCAGGGTGCACTGCAGCTCATCGGAACAGAAGGCCCTAGTTCGACGTCCAGCAGCCGACGGTGTCATGTTACTGTACTCTGCACCCTTATCCGCTGCCAATTCCCATAGACTTGGGTCGGCCAGAGGCCCAAATGCCATCACGAACCACCCAACGAACCGCCATGAGATTCGCCCAATGTTTGGTTCCTCAACAGAGAAACAGGGAATCCCGCATTGATCGCCAATGGGCGGGACCTGGGCTGTTACCGTACCGTGCGATGGCTTCTGCCCCCATGTCTTATAGTCCGGTCTGATATAAGTCAGGACCTTCATGGCGCACATCAGTGTCCGTCAACATCGAGACCCTGAGCTAGACGAGATCACGCTGCATATCGATGGTGACTTAGACACTGCATTGCATTAGGACCCCGTGCCGTGGTCACATCGCATCACACCTGTCCTGAGCTCAGGGCAGTCTGGCTTGATGCAGAAGCCCCCCTGCAACAAGGATTTTAGGACGGCACAGTGACGAGGCCAAGCCAGGGGAGGGGGGCCTGTTCATCAGAAGAACGGCATTGAGTTCCCCAAACAGCGAGACCACTACCGAAGCCGTGCAGGGGAGGGCTCCTGACGGCTTGGAACGCGAGAGCGAGGCTTGAGTGCGTCAATCGGACTCTTAGTATGCCGGCCGCGATCCTATCAATGTAGATGACCGACTTTGGCCACACTGTTTTGTCACTTTACCTTCTGAAAGCAGGTGCTTTCCATGCCCCCTGAGATGATCTCCGCTGCTCTTGAGGCGCACATTTGCATTGGCTATGATGCACTTCAGTAACAGAAGCTCCTGAGTGTAATTTCAGCTCTCGTCTCCACCATTCTCCCGTTTCAAATCTGCAACCCTGCCAAAGCCACGCGACTCTCCAAAAAGAGAGAAGATTTGCCTGTCTTGTGGCGGGATCAGGGGGGATACTCCCGCGCTGGCCGAAATTCAAACATTTGATCCCCGCTGTGCGGTTGTCACTACCCTGTACCAGCAGTTTTTCGTCATACACTTTTCTTGGGCATGCATATAGTGTTGATCCTGCACGAACCCGCTGAAGTTAATAACGATTTGTTAATTTCGACAGATGGTTGTCTTGTTGCGCGTCGTTTGTCGGTCGAGAGAGTGGGAATGGCGCTGGGGCTTCAAAGGCTCGCGTGAGCACGCCGAATGTTGGTAACACTAATAACTAAGTAATCCTCATCAATGGTCCAAGCACGAATGGCTGTTCCTACCCCCATTTTGCATGGTCGAGGGGCGACAGGAGGTACTTGACAGCAAGACCACTAGATTTAGAGAATGATCATTGATTCATTATGCTTTACACTGCGTTGTGATTGCCGTTGAGAGGTTTCAAGTTAACCTATCATAATGAGTAGAGCCATTCCAAGCAAACTGGCGCAATGGTTCAAACTCAAGTGGTGGCATCATGCTTTCAAGAACCTTGCTTGGCAGGGCTGACTGCGGCGTTTCACATTTGGAGGACTCGGAGTTCATTCACGTGACTATGCGCTTGCTCCGCGTCAGGCACGTCGCGTACGAACCTTATCGATTAGGTACGTGGGTGTAATGGACATCTTGATGCATCTTCTTTCATTGTTTGCCGATGTTCTTCGTCCGCAACTTTCAACCGCCATCATGGCGCCGGAAGTCGTCGACTTAATCTCGTCTAGTCCGTCACCAAAGAGTTGCAATGCGCAGCCTCATAATCCCGGCGGCGCCACCCCCCCTGTTCTCGCGTTTGGCTCAGGTTCACGGTCAAACCATCTGCCTCCTTCACATGTTGACAGCACCACCGTCATCTTCCCCAGTAGCTACTCAACTCTTCCTTCAAGCGACACTGGACCGAATGTCATTTCTCGAGAGTTGCCATTGGAGGTTGAGCGAAGCCCAAAGAGACGTCGTTTCAACCCCGAGGGTTCACCAAGGGGAAATATGCGAGCGCCGCCTTGCGATGCGGACAAAATACCTGAGACAACAGCTTCAAAATTACGCCTGGATCGAGGAACAGAATCCATATCTGGCGTCGTTTCCAATGTTGTCTTGTCGTCGGATTCGGACCCCTTTGCAAGTTCACCCATACCGGGCAAAAGCACTAGCATCAACCGTGCAGTGGCTGCGGTCGTCGACCTGTCGAGCCCGAAGCAAGCCTCTCAGTCTACCAAGACGGTCAAGGATACTGCTTATGACGAGCGGGATGTTTTTCTGAGCTCTCCCGAGCCAATTGGAGTATTAAAAAGTGGAAACGGCAGAGGGAGACAACCCTCACCTAACCCATTCCCAATCTCGCCGGCTGCTGGACCAAGTATATCAAAGCAATGCAAGCAAGTTGCCAGAACAGCGCCGGAATCTTCTGACCCTTTTCAAAGCTCTCCGCCACAGAGACTGCCAGGTCGACCCGCCGCGGGCTCTATTCCAGCTGTCCAGCAACAGCCGCGAAAGCTGCAAGAATACGATCCGATCTCCAGCTCCGCCCCTGAGCCATCAGCTGTGCAGCTTTCCAGGTCGAATCGCCTTGAGGAATCCCATGCGGATCCAAAACCCGTAATCACAATCGATGACACTGATTCAGGGCCAGAGAAAAGTTCAGAGGATGAACTTCCTGACTTGCGCAACATAAAGCCTGTTGTATCCAAGCGTCCGGCTCATGAGCCCATGCGGCGAGCACTCAGCGATACCTATGCCACTGATCGTCGTCCATCATCAAGACTGCAAGCGAGGTCGAAGACTTCCGCTGAACAGCGCACGAAGGATCGCGAGGCAAAACTCATGGTGAAGGAAGCTGACAAAGAGGCCAAGAAGCAGGAACGGGAGCAACAAAAGCGCATCCGTCAGCTCGAGAAGGAGAAGGCTGCAGCGCTCGCAGAGGTAAATAAGATCCGCACGGACAAGAAGGTGTCGACGAAAGAGATGATAGTCGATCTGCCTGCAGGACTCGATGAGATATTAAAGACACATGTCGAAACGATTCTCGAAGGACTGGGCGTGCAGCATACGAGATGGCAGAGCCCCGTCCCAAACGTGGTCAAGCTACGAAGAAAGGTCGACAGCCGCTTTGACGATGACTTGGGACACTGGGTACCATGCCCACGGAGAATTGTGGATGAGGATCATGTCATCATTGTGGTTACTGCGTTGGAATTGGTCCAAGTGGCTCAAGATGGTCTGGATGCATTTGTGCAACGAATTACAGCCAAATTGCCGACGAAGAGGCACCTCTATATCCTCGAAGGCGTAACTCCGTGGATGCGGAAGAACCGCAACGCTCGAAATCGGCAATTTGCCTCTAGTGTTCGCGGTCAGACCACCGGCAACCCTGCTGGTGCCTCCTCGCAATCCCGACGACGGACAACTCCTCCTGCACCAATCTCTGATGACATAGTCGAGGATGCCATGCTCCAGTTGCAAGTCAGACATGGGGCCCTGATCCATCACACCAACATTCCACTTGAGACGGCTCAATGGATTGGACACTTCACACAGCACCTTTCCACAGCACCCTACCGGCGCCAGAGAGAACTCTCCACCACAGTGGCGGGTTTCTGCATGGACACTGGACAGGTGCGAACAGGTGACGACGTTGCAGACACGTATGTAAGGTTGCTGCAAGAGGTCGCACGAGTTACCCAGCCAGTTGCGTATGGAGTCGCGGCGGAGTTTGGATCTGTGACGAAGCTGGTGAAGGGCCTGGAGGAAGGCGGTCCGGGACGGCTGGAAGCAGTGAGGAAGTGTGCCAACAGGGATGGGGCCTTTTCGGATCGAACGCTGGGGAAAGCGATGAGCAAAAGGTTGTGGCAAGTATTTCTGGGAAGAGACGAGACAAGCACTGATATATAACGAGGAACACGTATTATAGCTTTACACGTATTATAGCTTTATTATTTGATATTCAAGTATGCCTAAGCAACTGTCGACACGCTACCACTAGAGAACTTGCCGCGAAGGCATTGACAAGAGCTGCCGGTAACGGTCAGAACTACCGGTCAGAGTCTCGCGCTTGCTGGAGAAACCTGGTTATGATGTGTCAGCTAGAGAGCCTGCAAGAGAGCTTCACATAATAAGGTGCAGAAATTGCCAAATTTCAGATAGCGGTTGAACTTTGTTCCACATTGTTGTTTTCGGAACAGGTCTGTGAATGTTTTTTTCTCATCACATAATGGCAGGATGGGTAAAGGAAATAAAGGGAAGTGATGTGAGCTTACCATAATGTGGCGTTGACGAGGCAGCGAACTTCAGGACGTTGCCTCGTCAGCTTTCCGCTTCTTTGGCCTTGCGGAAAAGAAGCTGTCAATGCTCTTCTGCTTGTCATCGAATCGAGCGCTACCGATACCGCCTCTGGTCTTCTTCAGACCCTTGATGTGGTCGGTACAGTTCACGCCTTTGATGTGTAGCATGAAGGGCAACGACGCGGAGGGAACCTGATCGGCTTCCAGCCTCGACGGGGACAATACGCCATGAAGATAGCCGGTGTTACTCCACGAGGGCAGCACAGGCAAGGGTGCATGCGACTCGCCCGCGGCTCGAGGCACTTCGGGGCCAAGTGTAAGGTGACCGGGAAGAAGACGGGCGCAAAGAGCTCTGAAGAGGGTGCTTAGAATGAGACCGTGTGCGACAATCACGCAGGCAGTGTGCTCTCCATCGTCCTTGGATGTGCGCAATGCTGGAAACAGGTCACGGTCCAGGAACCGATCAGCCCGATCTTTCATTGCTTCAGCCGTCTCAGCACCCTCATGAGGGATCCTTGTGCCCGACTTCTCGACCCCGAACCTCATACCTTCCCCGGTGCCAAAATCTTTCTCTCGAAGCTCGGGCAGCTGGACCAATGTGACATTGGCGTCAGGCTTCTGTGCGTTCAGCACAGCTTCAGCCGTCCTCGCAGCGCGTTGTAAATTCGACGAGAAGATGTGTTCGACCACGAAGCCAGCTTGCGCCAAGTGCGAAGCGAGTCTTCGTGTCTGCAGCACGCCATGGGCGGTGAGGGCAGAGTCGCGAGAACCAGCGTAGAGCCCGGCGACGTTGTCGACCGTCTCACCGTGTCTGATCAGGAAGAGATGCATAATGGATAAAAGACTGAAAGTCAATGTGTTGCAGCCGCACTCAAGGCGGGTGCAGACACGAAGGAGCGGTCATGGTCAATTGATGAGCCAATGCCCTTGCGAAGGTTGGAAGGAGGAAAATATGAGAGTGAACTTGGGAAGGACGCGAATTTATTGGGCACCTCATGAAATTTTTCGGTCGGTGGCTGACATAACCTTGCACGGCTAGAAGCATACCACCACTAATTGAGTGGGCAGCCGATAGGCGAAAGCAGTATCGACTTGACCTCATTTCGCATGATACCTGCAATGGGAAACTCAAGTCCTGCTCGATACGAACACAGGCGATTTCTGGATCAATTATCAACACAACTGTTAAGGTCTAGGCCAGAACAAAAAGCGCATTTATGCTGTGCAAGACGAAACCATTGCTCATAAAACCTAGCCCTATTGTACAATAACCAAATTAATATGTCCGCAATCTGCAATTACCATTCACTATTTCTGTCGAGTCGCTCATTTCTTCTTCTTGCCGGTAAGGGCACCAAGGGCGTCACCCAAACCCAGGCCGCCCAGAATCTTGTCAAGTCCAAGGCTGCCTAGCAGGCCATCGACCAATCCACCAAGACCAAGACCGCTCAGCTATGACAGAAGTCAGCGTACATGTCAGGATTGTTTGTAGCTTGAAGCTTACCAGACGGCCAACAATGCCGAGAACACCGTTGAGGAGCAAGCCGACGGCGGCGAGGATCTGGAACAAAGGCTCTGAGAGCAGACCCCATAGGGGACTGAGCTCCTTCTTGGCATGAGGCATGTCCTCGATCTTTCGCTTGGCGCTGTCGATGCACTCGGTGACAGTGCCGGTGAGCTGGAAGAGAGAATTAGTAAATGATTGCCTAAGAAGGTGACTCTGTGCACTGACCTCCTTGAGCAAGTCAGCAAGGTGGAATTCTTCGGGGGTAGCCTCGCGAGAAGCAGACTTCTGCTTGGCGTTGCGCTGGATGCGACCGTCGGGATCCATGCCGCGGATGACACCATTGACCTCGGTGAGAATCTTGCCACCATCCTCAATGAGGGGCCTGACATTCTTCACGAGCTGCTCTTCGTCACGCTCATCCTTGGGTTTGCGTTCCTCAGCATCAATCTTGTCGTTGATGCGCTTGCAGATAGGGCGGATCTTCTCGAGACTCTGCTCAATCTGGTAGCCAAGCTGATTGGCGAGCTTCTTGTCCTTCTCAGCTTGCTCACGCTTCTCCTTTTCCTCGGGAGTCTCTTCCTCCTTGGGCTCCTCGGGCACATCCTCAATAAGGACGACGTGACCAACTGTTTGGCCCTTGGAGTTGAGGACATCACCATCATCATCGACCTCCTTGCCAGCGCAAACCATAGCGTCGCCACTGACAAGTTTGCCAACGATCTCACCACCCTGGTCACGAACATTCCCATCTTTGGAGACAGTCATGCCGGCCATGGGGCCCTTCTTCTTCTCTTCCTCGGGCTCCTCCCAGCGCTCGGCCTTGCCAAGGACATTACCATTAGCATCAACAATCTCGCCATCATCGTCAACGGTACGCCCAGCCAAAGTTTTGGCGTCACCAGAAGTGAGACGGCCGACAACGTCTCCGGAAGGTGTGTAAACCTTGCCATCCTTGCCGACAGTGCAGCCATTGAGCTCAGCAAAAGGACCTTCCTTGAGACCCTCACGCTCGCCCTCAGGAACAAGCTCGGCCTTGCCGAGGATATCGCCGCTCTCGCTGCGAATGTTGCCTGTCGATGTTATCAGCATAGTACAGGCATATTCCCACAATGTCTGAACCTACCATCCTTGTCGCACATTCGGCCGATCATGCTGGCAACGTTGCCCTCGATGACGCGACCGTAAATCTCGCCAGACTTGCTCACAACATTGCCAGCCTTGTTGACACGCTTTCCAGCGAGGGCAGAGTTGTCAACCACTTGCTCGGGCTCAGCCTCGGGCTCGTCCCAGGCCTCAGCTTTACCGACGACATTGCCATTGCGATCGAGAACATCACCTACGTAGAGGGTTAGGACAGGCTTCATCCACAAAGAAGGACATTGAACTCACCATCCTCATCAACCTTGGAGCCTTTCAACTTCTTCGCATCTCCCTCAATCAGCACACCAACCTGTTTGCCCTCGTGCATGATCTTTCCGTCGGCCTCAACTGTGGCGTCGGGGAAGTTCTCGAAGGGAGCAGATGTCTTTTTGTGGTCCTGACGATCAGCATCGGACAAAGGCTTTGCCTTGCCGACCTGTTCACCATCGGTCCAGATGATTCCGTTCGCATCAGCAGATTTGCCGATAAGCTGCTTCACATTGCCTTGGACAACCTCTCCAATGATCTCGCCGTGGTCATTGACCAGCTTGCCGAGCTTGTTGACCTTGGTACCCTTGAGAACGCTGTAGTCAAGCGCCTCTTCCTTCTCGCCCTCTTCATCGTCCTTCTTCTCGTCAGCGTCACCTTCTTCACCAGTCTGACCATCAGCAAGCTCCTCGCCGGTTTTCTCGACGTCTTCCTTGGCACCCTCGGCCTGTTCTCCGGCCTCATCAGCCTTCTCATTGACCTCTTCGGTTACATCACCAGCCTTCTCTTCAGTCTGATCTTTCAGCTCATCACCAGGCGCCTTAGCATCGTCGGTGACCTCATCAGTCTTCTGCTCAGCCTCGTCTTTAAACTCGTCGGTCTTGCTCTCAGGATCGGTCTGATCCTTGAGATCTTCAGTCTTGCCGTCGACGTTGGCTTCACCTTTGAGCTCATCGGTCTTGCTCTCAGGGTCGGTCTCATCCTTGAGATCTTCAGTCTTGCCGTCGACGTCGGCTTCATCTTTGAGCTCATCGGGTTTGCTCTCAGGGTCGGCCTGATCCTTGAGGTCTTCAGTCTTGGCGTCGACGTCGGCTTCATCTTTAAGTTCGTCGGTCTTGCCCTCGACATCAGCCTGTGGTGACTTGTCACCGGCAGCATCAGAAGTTTCGGCAGCTTTGTCTTGAGCATCCTCAGTGGTCTCCTCAACCTTATCCTTGGCATCAGCGGCCTTGTCTTGGGCGTCTTCGGTGGTCTCTGCTGTATTCTTTTGCGCATCGTCGGTTGTTTCCTCAGCCTGGTCCTTCAGGTTGTCGGTTTGCGCAGTCTCGCCTGCATCGTGTGCGTTGTCCTCTACACCTTCGGTGGCATTCTTGGTGTCTGGGAGATCAGCCTCGCTTCCACCGACTTGGCTGCCCCTGTTGCTTCCGGACAAACTGCTGAGGGCACCCTTGGCCTTACCGACGACGTTGAAGCCGCTGGAGTCATCGCCATCCTCTACCCCTTTGGTAGTGTACTCGCTGGCATTCTCGTCATCGTTGTTTCCGAGATCTAGGCCCGTTGCCTTGCCAAGCACGTCACCTGTGTCGCTTACGATATCACCGGCGGCTGAGACTGTGTTGCCAGCGAGCTCCTTGGGGTCTTGTGATTCTGGGATCTTGCCGATTGACTGTCCAGCAGAATCGACAATTTCACCAGCATCGTTAACAGTTCCTACGGCAGAGCGTGGCACTGAGGCGTCTTCAGCTGCCGCAGGTGTCAGTACTCGTTATGCCAATGGAGACTGAGAGTATTTGCAAGAGCTTACTAGGGTTCTTCTGCTCCGTTGCTGGACTGTCCCTGCTCCTATCCTTATCTTTGCTCCAACCGCCCGGGATTGAAAGCGGATTCATGCTTGACATAATGCGTTTCTCAGAACAAAATATGTGACTTTTCTTGTTATTGAGATAAATGACCACTGTTGCTATAGTCTTTGTTGGATAATGATCTTCTGGAAGTCAAGCCACACGCTCCATGGGCTCTTTATACCGTCTTGAGCAAGTTCCCCTGTCTACCCAACACACACGACACCAGTCTTACACAACGTGACAAACTTGATTTCAAGATCAAGGAAAGGTGCGCCACGTTTCGCAAGCTACAGACAACGGCAACGAGGACTGTTCGCGCCGTTCAACAACAAGAATGCTCCTCCATTCGTGGCTGCACTTACATGCGCCACACGTCATGATGGGCACTCATGATGGAGCAAATGCTCTTGTGCCACACCCTCAATGACGCAGCTGAGCACTTGTTCGCCGTGTAGGAGGGTGGCTTTTCAAGGCAGCCACAGCTGGGGAAGCGCCGATGCCGAGGAGTGGATGATATCAACCTCACAGGGCAGGGTCGACGCCACTCAAGGGCCCCAAACCAGGTTGTGGCCGTGAAGTGGCTCTTCCATGTGGCCCATGTAGTGTTGATCGATTGCCTCACGGTAACCAGCATCGAGATTTGACTTGAGTCCATGGAGAGTTTCTGCTGTGAACGCCGCATCAAGCCTCGAATGCTGGAGCCTCAGAAACCGGTTTCGCTGCATGGGATCGTCGGCTCCTTGGGCTGAACCCCACACATACACGCACCCCCCGTTTGGTTGAAACGCCTTTTCACTGTGGCGTGCATATCGACCGAGAAGGTTTGATTTGGACCTTTTGCTTCGGTGATGATTTCCAAGGAGTTGAGGGTTATGAAACGTGCATCTCGTCGTGATGACATCGTTGAAGACATGTTGACAGAACTGCGTGAGTGAAGCTTGGTGGCAACAGCCGGAAGCCATGCTCGAGCGTGAGCAAAGTTCACTGCCGCCTCGAGCATCCCCCCGCCTCGGCTCATTCGTGCCCAACTAGCTTGTCATTAATGCGTTTGTTCTGCGCGTATTCTGCATGCAATCTCATATGTACGTACAATGAATTGTGTTCAGAACCCCGCCGTATGTACCGATCGCTAACTAACTACATGCAGTCCCCAGATACACTGCAACGCCGTTTATTTTTTATCCTGCTCATTTTTGAAAACCGTGGGTATCTTGATAATCAACTGAATGCCATCGTGCGTAGACTTTACGTCCAAATAGATCTCTGAAGGGCCTGGTGTTGCGGATGGTTTGTCGGCCAGATCCCCAGAGCCACTGGCCCCAGGCCGCAGGCGCTCTCCGCCAGGAGTATCGTTGAGCTTGCCAACGATCTCGTTATCTGCATTGTAGATGTTTCCTGAAGCATCAACTTTCAAACCCCCACCGAGGGCACTCAGTGTGGGCTTTGTGAAGTTCTCAGCGACGTAGCCGACCACTTCACCATCAGCATCAAGGATCTCGCCGCTCTTTGACACAGGCCGGCCGATCATGGACGGCAGGTCTCCTTCGACGCGACCGAGAACGGAGCCGTCCCAGTCAAGGATATTGCCGAACTCATCAACATACTTGCCCTCGAGACCGACCGCGAGCTTTGATGGCTCAGGGTTTGACGACATGGGGGCAATCTTGGGGATATGAATGTGGTTTTTGGGGGCATCTGAGGATTTGGACGAATCTCCTTGCTGTGGGGAGGGCTTTGGCTTGAAGTTAGCCGTAGGAATAGCCCATGTCTTTGAGGACTCAACGTGAGCCGGACCGGATTCCTGGTGCCCTCCGACAGAAGAGGCGCGCTCGGAGCCTGTGCTAGAAGCCTCATCGTCTGCAGCAGGCGAGGGCATGTCAGCGAGGGGCGATCCGCGATCAGAGGCAGCGAGCAGAAGCGATGGATGAAGGCCCAGAGGGCAGGGATTGATAGTGGGCTGGTAGAGCTGAGGCCTCAGGGCCGAAAGCTGCAAGGCCGGACTTCTCGGGAGGGCAGCAGAATCAGTGCAGTTGCGCCGCGTACGCAGTCGGGTGGGAACTCGGGGGATGGAAGGGTATTCTTGAACGGAAGAAAGGGGGGGGAACAAGACTTGGAACAGACTGGACAGACGCAAGACAAACGAGAAGGCGGATATGCATGAGAGAGCTTCACTCGAAGACACTGGCCATTACGAGTCTAGACTGCGGACCAGGGATCCTCTCTGGGACGAGTAACCATCCCTGCTCTGCCACGAATGGAAGAGGAGCTTGTTCTCTTGTCCGCGACAATGATTAGCCGGGCACAGTGCCTTGTTGTCGTCTACTGCTCCAGCAGCATCTCTCCAATTTCATCCCATCATGTGTCGTGGACTCGACGAGATCGACGATCAAAGGGCTGGGGGTTCTCCATCAACCAACAAGGTTTCCTAGCGCATTTGAGTGTCTTGTCACAGAGGCGGGAGACGGGATGGACTGCACGCTGAAATATGACACAAGCGTGGCCCCCCCGTTGGAAACTCGTCGTGGCTGGCCCCGGAGCGTTTACACCGCCACATCCTGGTCAAATCTCGGCGGTTGGTCCACGGGAAAGATGGCTATAGTAGGCCGTGTATGTACTGTACGGAACACTGTGCGGTCCATAGGGCGCGTGAATTGCCCTCTGCGCCACAGCAGCGATGGAAATTCGAGTCAATGATGCCACTGAAAGACGAGGTCGCCTCTGATCTCTAGACTCACCTCTTCCCCATCCGACTTGTCTCAGGACACGACATACGCACGACTTTTCGCTCTCGTCTCCAACGATACGCACGACTCGCCAGCTTTACGACTCGACTCGGGCTGCTGCTATAGGCCAGGATCAAGCGGCAGATCCTCTCTTGGAACCGATGCCCGAGATGTCACTGGTGGGGATGGGTAGATGACGATGGGTCTTGCAGCTCTGGACAGGGATTCTGTTTCTTGCCGTTGCTCGATCGCTACCGCAGTGCCAGATGCCCAGCCCTCCCAACTCCACGCAATCCCCTCCCGGGCTATTTCCCTCCTGCCCTGTGGCTGACGAGGACGAGGTGGAAACCAAAGAAGGAAAAGCCAAAGGATGGAATTACCCTGACATCGGTCTTGGTACATAGCGTCTTCTCTGGTTGTTTCAGTCAGGTCCTCCTCGCTTGACACTCCGCCTTTAGCTGTGGACACGCACGCACACACACACATGGATGGGCCAAGACGCAAGCCACAAAGCATACCCAGGGCAGAGTTTGGGCTAAACGTCCATCCGTGTCTGCCTGTTCCCCGTACATCCGCCCACTAGGGAAAGGGTCCCGGGAGCTACGGCCAGCGGGAAATCAGGGCATTACTCGCGCTATGGCGTTCCTAGCGCCAGCTTGTCACTTCCCGCCGTGGTTGTTAGCGCTCTGTCAAGCAGGTTGTCAAGAGCCTCAATCGTACTAGTCTAGGGTCTCAAACGACTACGAGGAAACGCCGAAGGGACCGCCGGCGTGTTCGAAGGCAAGACTTTCTTCCGATTCTTTCTTCTATGTCTGACTATTCGTACAGGTAACCACACGAACTTGGAACGAGAGACACGGAATGTGGCAACCGGCGTTACAGCAGACTTGTGGCTTGTGATTTTTCCCTGTCGATTTCTTCCAGGGGTGGCCGTCTAGGCCTTCCGGTCCGGCAACGAAGGCAAATGCTAAATTTCCAAATCAAGACACCTGCATGCGCCGCTTCCCATCATGTTACAAAGAGAACCAAAGACAAAGAGGAAAAAGTAATGAGTCGTTTTGCTCCCAAGCGTCTTCCCCACCCGTGTCTTTTGCTTTGTGTGGTGGAGAAAACCATACCAAGACTTTGGGTGATGCACGACACGCCAGATTAAAACTTCTTTTAGTTCCTGATTGAAGAAAGAAAAAAACCGATTAGCAAAGTTGATTGCCATCTTAACCCGTGCTGGAGAGAAAGAAAGGGTTAAGACATGATTGACTAGAAGTTATCCGAGTGGACAGGGGGGAAGTGAAAGGAAGGGAAGAGGTGAGCTGAGTTGCTTGAGGGGGGAAACTTACAGAAGTGCGAGCTCCAGGTCACCGTGGATCCGGGCCTTGAGTTGAATCTCAATCTCCAGGTTGAGATCCAAGCGCAGACGCAGAGTGTCTGACTTGCCGCCCTCGTCACCACCGCCCTCGCCCTTGGAGAGAGCACCACCAGTGACACCCCCTAATGCGCCAGTGACGCCACCCAAGGCGTTGGAGGCGGTCGAACCGACTTCACCTACACCGGGCAGGGAGTCTGTGGGAAGCTGTGAGAGGGGACCGCTGCCGCCTCCCGACTTGTCCTTCTTGGACTTTCGCGACTTCTTCTTGCGCTGGGGCTGCTGCTCCTCGGCAGAAGAGGCGGCGGTGCTCTCGGCTGCCGAGTCGCCGTAAGGAGACTGGTTGCGCTCCTTCTCCATGGTTCGCTGAGAAGACATGGTAGTATGGTTGTTGAAGTTGATACAAGCTTGGGGATTGATTGTTTGGTAGACGATGGATGCTCCCGCAGGTGGTCAGTGTGTTGGTTTATGTATAACGACCTGTACTATGCAGACTTGGTAAAAAGATGGCTAGTATAAGACGAATCTCAAGACGAAATACATAAGAGTCACAACTGGACCATTGGCCATATAAACGCCATGTTTCCATCCTGAAGTCACTTCTAGATCAGAGAGAACCTGTTTTCCACCGCCACCTGCCATGAGGTCATAATGGCAGAAACCCTGGGATTGAACATGTGGCTGATCAGTATGATCAGTATGCCACCACCCCCTTTGGCCACATACTGTACACGAGGCCTGGAATGTATCGAGATGCATGGGCTGGATGCTTGGCCCCGGGCTATCCACTCCACTCCTATGTAGGAAGGGGTCCGCATTCCCCCCCCCCCCCTCCTCTTCTTCCTCCACCACCACGACTCACGCTGATCGTGGTGCAGGCTGTCATTTCCCCCCACCAGCAAACGTGTGATGTTTTCTGTTTCTATTTGCGTGGTTCCTCCGATTCTCTGACATATCTGCTCTCCATGCCCAAAACAGGTTTTCGATGCAGCCGCAAGGGCTTGCACTGATCTGCCTCCAACGCCGCCACCATCTCCTGGTCAGGGTCCCAATACACCCCCCAGAGTACGCGTCCCCCTCCAATCTCGGCCCTCCTGGCCACGAACGGCGCATGGTTTCCCTGCAGCGTGAGGAAGCGCCCGTCGGCGTCGTCGCTCCATCCCCATGGGCCGATGACGTGCCCGATGGTGTCTTTGCGAGCCCCGTACCGCACCGCGTGGGTGTCCTTGTCCACGAAGATCCAGTTCAGCATGGGCGGGTCGTCTGAGATGGTGCTGACGAGCCCTCGGTGCCCTTCTTCGCTGGGGTAGTTGAAGTAGTAGCCACAGAACTTGTGTCCCGGCACGGGGTATTCGGGCAGGTCGATGAAGAGCTGTTCAACCCCCCCAACGTGTAAGTGAGCTGACCACAAGTCGTGTGTCTTGTCTTGTACAAAGAAAAGGGTTTGGCATAGGGACCCCTTACCTGCCCTCCTATCAAGACGCAGAACCCTGCATCTTCGAATCCCTTCGACGTGGGCAACATCCCAGCCAGGTAGCACTTCTCCTGCTCTCGCGATGCTGCATTCTGCTTCTTCTGTGCACTGATGGCTTGGCCAACGCCGGTCACGGTGGGGATGGCGGCGATCGCCAAAAGCCCAATAACCATGGTTTCTGAATATGTGACCGCGTACAAGGCTTCTCTGCTTGTGTAGTGTAGTGTAAAAGTACGAGAGAACCCCTCAGTCCCTCCGATATGACGTTTAAGTGCTTCTGCTAGAAGAGGAGAAGCTCACTCGCTTCTGTGCCACACCTCCTGTGTAGCTCATGAGGCGCCGAAGCAACCTTGCCCAGATATCAAGACAGGGATGTTTCATGCAGCCTGTCATATCCGCATCCCCACCTCCTATACGGCTGAATACACGTCATATACAGTACACGCTTGACTGCTCAGACGAGGCTCATGCGTCATATCCTATTCTAACCCCCGCCAGGTGTGGCTGGAGAGTCGACATGTCTAGACTCGTGTTGGAGGTTGGGCGAGCTGTAGACGAAACCTGTTCGGAATCTGCTCTGATATCACAGTCGTTCAAAAGCTTGCAAAGGTTGCGTCACTGCCTCCAGCTGCAGGGACAAGCGGATACCGGTTTCGAGTTCAAGAATAGATCACAAAAAGGTCGAACGACCGGCTCCTAATCCGGAGACTAATGAATCTGTATACTATCACTACCCATATACCGCTTGACCCTGCGACTGCTCAAGACAAATCAATTCTCATACATCTCACAGACCAACAAGTCCCCCATACCCAATTAATCTAGAAGTGTATAATGTCTTCCAAGGTAGGCAGGAGAAAGATCCACTGTGGTTTTGTTTTCAAACTGACCTGCCAACAAGGACGGAACTGAGAATACTCCTACCCAGGAGAAGATGGAGGACCCTCAGAACAACGACAAGAATCTGGAGGACACCAAACAGAATGTGGAAGAGACCAAGCAGAATGTTGGGTCCACCGAAACCGAGGGCACCAAGGCTGAGGACTTCAAGGCCGAAGATACCAAAGCCGAGAAGACTACTGCTGCTGAAGAGAGCAAGCCCAAAGTTGACGATGCCAACAAGAAGGACGACACAACGGCAGGGGATAAGGCCCCGAATGCCGAGGGCAACGCCGCCGATCTCGAGGATGACGACGGTGGTGACTCAGAGGAGGATTCAGAGGATGACGACGATGACTATTCGTCAGACGAGAGTGAAGACGACGAAGATGAGCCCAGAACACCTCCACGCGAGGAGTCCGTCGCCCCTGGCCGTAACGGCAAGCCGACCAAGGAGAAGGAACCCGGCAAGAAGCGCTGGGACGCCTTCGACGAGGATGACACGGCCGGCAAGGAAATGTCAAGGCGCAATAACGACAGCTCCATGCAGAAGAGGCGCCAGCAGCAGCAGCAGCAGCAACAACAGATGCAGCAACAACAGCAACGACAACAACAACAACAGATGCAGCAGCAGGAACAAGGTGGTGGTGGTGGTGGTGGCAAGGATCCCCTCAAGCTGCGCCTGGATTTGAACCTGGAGATTGAGATCCAGCTCAAGGCACGTATCCACGGTGACTTGACACTGGCTTTGCTGTAAGTTCACACCATCCCCGAGTCGTCTTGATACCATGTCAATGGACGGCCCCGTGCACCCTTCCCTTTCTCTGTGTGTTTCCCTAGATCTGACTGACGTGTTAGCGATATGTAAAGTGAGGATATGTAATTCCCGAAAGCGTTGCAAGCTTGACCTTCCTGGAAGCCGAGTGTTTTGCGGTGAGACACTTGTCTCTTGTCGATTCAAATTTTTAGCCATGGGAGGCGTTTTGTTTTCTCTTTCTTTTCCTTCATCATTTGTACTTGCTTGGTGTTCTGCTTTTCAATAGGGTCAATTGAGAAAGACCTTTCTTACGACCAACCCAGATGAGCAACGAGATGAGCAACGAATACGTACCGGGGCTCTAGTTCACGGAACAGGGGGCATTGAGCAGTTGTAACAATACAACAAAAGCTAAAAATTAAAGACTACCTGATGATTGCACGCCGAAATGAGTGCACTGTTAGACTACGTGTGTCCAGGGTGAATGAACTAGACGTCGGAAGCCGGGTACCTACTAGTAGTATAAGCAGTGACACAGCAGCAAGACGGTAACATGCAGTGGCTCACTAGCCCGACTGAGGTTGAAGGCGACGCGATGATTGGCGGCGAGGACCTGCAATGTCACCCGATGTCACCGCCGGAGATACGCACAGGATTCGGTGAGATTGGGTTTCCAAGCGTTGCGCATGACACGACCTCGATGTAGTACGGCCAAATCGGTGTGCGGCTATGTTGTAGGTTGTCCTTACTCACCTCTCTCAAGTTGAGTGAGGCCTTTCATGATAAGACATTGTGGCTCGCAGACTGGGAGTAGCCTCTTGCTTGAGGCACGTCATGCCGAGTAGTGCACTCACTACCCGAGGTATAGCAGGACGGAAAGGAACAGCAGCACCACGATGCAACACACGGTAGGTGTGAAGTTGAGACAGTCCGTCGTGCTGATGCCGCTCAAAGAATTCGAGGCAATTTATAATGCAGCTGGAGATCTGGGCAACACTGAGCTGCACACGTAGCAGCGCACTGATCGAATCTTCGTCAGCCATAATGAGGTAGGGCTGCAAGCAAGAAGGGATCGCCTGGACACAGTATCAGTGTGATTGTTCTTAATCGATTTCGGCCGATCGCATTTCGACTCTCCTATCGTGTTGCGGAGATGGTCGTTTTTTTGTGTATTCGATCCCACTATCCGTACCTTGTGGGTGCAGGGGGACTAGATCCTCCGGAAAGACGGGAAGGATGCAACCTTTTGAAGGCGCGAAGCAGCGAGTCGGAGGTCGGAGCTTACGAGGCACCGCAAGTGGAGTCTAAAAGAAGCAGATAAGCGTGGATCTGAGATGACTTTGCTGCACGAGTAAGACCTGTTTCAGAGATATCGAGACAGTCTTGAATGCCATGACCCGGTCTTGACTTCACAGCGAAGGCATCGGTCCCCCAAGTTGACATTATCCCTGGCATAGGAAATCCTGGAATTTGAAAGGACAGTTTCGACCATCAGTTGGCGGTCAATTGACACACAACTGACATCACCATGGCTAGCGCCAAGTCGGTATTTGATGATCTGCCGCCAGTCGCAAGCCAGGCGGGTACCTAGACAAACTCTAATCCTTCCGTCACCAATTGAACGATACTTGATGAAGGCTGCCTTGTAGGGCTTTGCCATGTCAAGCTGGTTGGGACGCTGTGGCAGGTCGAGTCGAAGCGAAGCGAAAAATAGAAAAGAGATCTGAAACATTTGTTGAGAAGCAGGACACGCCATGAAACGCGTGGTTTGGCCTTGTTTTAATTCCAAGCATTGGCCATCTGTCAGAGGTATGGAGTACGGAGTACTGTATCTCAGTAATCTGCTAACACTCCGTACTAGTTGACGGGCCGGTGCAGTTGATGGCATGCCCTACCACAACGCATCGTCATAGACTTCCGGCACATGTGGGTAGCTCCCCTCCAGCCTTGTCGCATTCGGACATCTTAGGACTTCCGAATGGTGACGCTGTGATGCGCTCTTCCCATGGCGTTTTTTTCTTTATCTGATTCTCTTATCCGGGATTTTGGTGCCTTGACGTCTTAAGTAAAGGCTGGGTTCCTGTCTTGTCTCAGGGGTCTGAGCTCATCAGTGCGCATTCTGACACCATTGCTTTGTCTGTGGTCCTTCTTGACAGGTCTGAATACGCCGTGTTTTGAACTTGTCTCTTCGAACTGAGAGACAATCCTCAAGATGAACAGCGACAGGCCAACTCCAAAGGACACGGATGTCCCTGGAGGCTTCCCAGAGACACCCAGCGTAGCCTCAAACCAACCGACTCCCGGAGACTTCAACAACAACAAGAATGCGGGTTTCGCACAACACGAGGACCGCGACAAGACTCCCACTGGTGCTGCTGCTTCGAGCAACAACAATGGAACCGGCGGCAGCTCGTACTTTGTCCCCATAGCTGCTACAGGCCCCAAAAACGATTCCCACAGCGACACTCCGTCATCTACAAGCACTCTTCCTGCATCTTCCGAAGCCAACAATCACACTGAAAAGAGCATCATGGCTGGAACCTACAAGACATCCACCGGCGATAGGTCCAAGAACGAAGCCGAGGGTAACGATGACTCCCCTGAGCTTGAGCCGATCAAAACACACAAATCTAACGCCCAACGTCCGGATCTCGAGAAGAAGAAGTCATTCCAAACCGAAGATGACCTGTTCCGTGCTTTGTCCCGCCGTCGGACGAGCGTGACCAATCGCTCTCAAGCCGAAGAGGAGGAGGAGTCCGAGGAGATTGAGAGGCTCATGTCGCGTATGTTCGGCCAAGCTCGTCAGGAACAGAGTGAAGAGGAGAACACGCGACACAGTGGCGTCATCTTCCGTGACTTGACCGTGAAGGGTGTTGGTCTCGGTGCGAGCCTGCAGCCTACCGTAGGCGATATTTTCATGGGTCTTCCTCGTACCATTAAGAACCTGTTCGCCAGGGGACCAAGCGCTGCAAGAGGCAAGCCTCCGATCAGGGAACTCATCAGCCATTTCGACGGCTGTGTCCGTCCTGGTGAGCTGCTGCTGGTCTTGGGCCGGCCGGGATCTGGTTGCACAACCTTCCTGAAGTCGTTTTGCAACCAGCGTTCAGGCTTCGCTGCAGTCGAGGGCGATGTCACGTACGGTGGCACTCCCGCTTCAGACATGGCCAAGTATTATCGTGGAGAGGTCATCTATCAGCCCGAGGACGATCTGCATTACGCAACTCTTTCCGTAAAGCGAACCCTCAAGTTCGCGCTGGAGACCCGTACTCCCGGGAAGGAGTCGCGGCTGGACGGCGAGACGCGCGAGGATTACATCAGAGAATTCTTGCGTGTTGTCACCAAGCTGTTCTGGATTGAGCATACTCTTGGCACCAAAGTCGGCGACGAGTTCATCCGTGGAGTCTCAGGTGGAGAGCGCAAGCGTGTTAGTATCGCTGAAGCTATGATTACGAGAGCTTCCGTCCAGGGTTGGGATAACTCGAGTAAGGGTCTCGATGCCAGCACTGCCCTTGAGTATGTACGATCTATCAGAGCCATGACCAACATGGCCAACATTTCGACCGCTGTTTCCCTTTACCAAGCGGGAGAGTCTCTGTACGACCTCGCCGACAAGGTTCTCCTCATCGATGGTGGACAATGTATCTACTTCGGACCAGCTGAAGATGCGAAGAAATACTTTTTGGATCTTGGTTTTGACAGCCCTGACCGATGGACTACGGCCGACTTCCTCACCTCCGTTAGCGACGAGCACGAGCGAAACGTTCGTCCTGGGTGGGAGGATCGTATTCCTCGTAGCCCTCACGATTTTGCGAAAGCATACAAAAACAGCGAGATTTACGCCAAGAACATGGCCGACGTCGAGCGCTTCGAGGCCGAACAAGCAGAAATTATCCAGGCACGTGAACAGAACATGTCGAAGAAGACAGCAAAGAAGAACTATACCCTACCATTCCACAAGCAAGTTTGGGCTTGCACCAAGCGTCAGTTCCTCGTCATGTCTGGTGATCGAGCGTCCCTCTTCGGCAAATGGGGTGGCCTGGTGTTTCAAGGTCTCATCGTCGGCTCCCTCTTCTACAATCTACCGCAAACGGCTTCGGGTGCTTTCCCAAGGGGCGGTACTTTGTTCTTCCTCTTGCTGTTCAATGCCCTGCTCGCTCTGGCAGAAATGACTGCAGCATTCTCTTCCAAGCCTATTCTGCTCAAGCACAAGTCCTTCTCCTTCTATCGCCCGTCAGCCTACGCCATCGCACAAACGGTGGCCGATGTGCCAATGGTATTTGTCCAGGTGACGATATTCACGCTTATCATCTATTTCATGGCCAATTTATCTCGGACGCCTTCCCAGTTTTTCATTACGATTGCTTTCCTGTGGTTGGCGACGATGGTTACTTACTCATTCTTCCGAGCCATTGCCGCACTCTGCAAAACTATTGATGAGGCAACTCGTTTCACTGGTCTATCGGTGCAGATACTTGTTGTGTACACGGGTTACCTGATCCCGCCTTCATCTATGCATCCTTGGTTCAGTTGGCTTCGCTGGATCAACTGGCTACAATACACTTTCGAGGGCATCGTTGCGAATGAGTTCGCCGGAATGACACTTGACTGCCAGGGCCCATTCCTTGTTCCTCAGGGACCTGGTGTGCAACCGCAGTATCAATCTTGTACGTTGGCCGGCTCTGAGCCAGGGTCGACGGTCGTCGATGGCAGCAGCTACATAAACCAGGCCTTCACATACAGTCGGTCACACCTGTGGCGCAACTTTGGCTTTTTGTGGGCGTTCTTCATCTTCTTTGTCTTTGTCACAGCCGTTGGTATGGAAATGATGAAGCCGAACGCAGGCGGTGGCGCCATCACCGTCTTCAAGCGTGGACAGGTCCCGAAGAAGGTTGAGCAGTCTATCGACACTGGTGGTCACGAGAAGAAGTCAGACGAGGAGGCTGCAGGTGCAACTTCTCACGTCACCCCTGGTATGGTCGAAGAGAACAATACGGAGAAGAGACAGACCGAGAACGTTATGAACCAAGTCGCCAAGAACGAAACAGTCTTCACCTTCCAGAACATCAACTACACCATCCCCTACGAGGGCGGCGAGCGAAAACTGCTGCAGGATGTTCAAGGCTACGTTCGCCCTGGAAAGCTCACGGCGCTGATGGGAGCTTCGGGTGCCGGCAAAACGACCCTGCTGAACACCCTAGCCCAGCGTATCAACTTTGGTGTGGTGACCGGTGACTTCTTGGTTGATGGCCGTCCACTTCCCAAGTCCTTTCAACGAGCCACTGGATTTGCCGAGCAAATGGATGTCCACGAGCCGACGGCCACGGTCCGCGAGGCTTTGCAGTTCTCGGCACTCCTGCGCCAACCAAAGGAGGTCCCGCGCGAGGAGAAGCTTGCATACTGCGAAACGATTATTGACTTATTGGAAATGCGCGACATTGCTGGTGCGACGATTGGGAAGATTGGCGAAGGCTTGAACCAGGAACAGAGGAAGAGGTTGACCATCGGAGTCGAGCTGGCTTCCAAACCTGAACTTCTGATGTTCCTCGACGAGCCCACGTCTGGCCTTGACTCTGGTGCCGCGTTCAACATCGTTCGCTTCCTGAGAAAGCTGGCAGATGCTGGACAGGCTGTCCTTTGCACCATCCACCAGCCGTCCGCTGTCTTATTCGAGCACTTTGACGAGCTTCTCCTCCTCAAGTCTGGTGGCCGTGTAGTCTACCACGGCCCTCTAGGAAAGGATAGCCAGACCTTGATCAAGTACTTCGAAGCGAGCGGCGCTCACAAATGTCCGCCGGAGGCCAACCCTGCCGAATACATGCTGGAAGCGATAGGAGCTGGCGACCCCAACTACAAGGGCGATGATTGGGGAGACACATGGGCTCAGTCCAAGGAGCACCAGGCCCGATCTGAGGAGATTCAAGATATGATCGCCCGTCGACGGGACGTTGAGCCCTCCAAGAATCTGAAGGATGACCGCGAATACGCGACACCCCTCATGACACAGACAAAGAACGTTGTTAAGCGCAGCTTTGTCGCTTACTGGCGCTCTCCCGACTACATCATCGGCAAGTTCATGCTCCACATTCTCACAGGTCTCTTCAACTGCTTCACCTTCTGGCGCTTGTCTTATTCAAGCATTGACTATCAGAACCGCCTGTTCTCAATCTTCATGACCCTTACCATCTCACCACCTCTCATCCAGCAACTTCAGCCAGTGTTCCTCAATTCTCGCAATGTTTTCCAGTCGCGTGAGAACAATGCCAAGATTTACAGCTGGTTCGCCTGGACGACCGCCGCAGTTCTGGTTGAAATTCCCTACGCAATTGTCGCAGGCGGTGTCTACTTCTGCTGTTGGTGGTGGGGAATCTTCGGTACCCGAGTCTCGAGCTTTACCTCTGGTTTTGCCTTCCTCATGGTGATCCTGTTTGAGCTGTACTATGTCTCCTTCGGGCAGGCCATTGCCGCTTTCGCACCAAACGAGCTCCTGGCTTCTCTTCTGGTCCCGATATTTTTCCTGTTTGTGGTCAGTTTCTGCGGAGTTGTTGTTCCGCCGGCACAACTGCCTTACTTCTGGCGGAGCTGGATGTACTGGCTTTCGCCATTCCACTATCTTCTCGAGGGTTTCCTTGGTGTTGCTATTCACGACAAGCCTGTTATCTGCACCGAGGACGAGTTTGCCAGATTCGAGGCACCTAATGGCCAATCTTGCGAAGAATACGTCGGACCTTATATCCAGGAAGCAGGAGGGTACGTCCAGACTGGTGCCAACGGAATCTGCGAGTTCTGCCAATACGCCACCGGTGATGAGTTCGGTGCGTCTTTCAGTGTGTACTACGATCACATCTGGAGAGATTTTGGCATCTTCATTGGGTTCATCGTCTTCAATTACTTCGTCGTGTACGCAGCCACATGGTTGCGATTCAAGGGGAAGAATCCTCTCAAGGGGTTCCTCGCAAAGCGCAAGAGTAGAAAGCAGTAATGGTGGTCCCCAAGGCTGTAAATTTGGAGCTAGAGGGATCTCGTCTCTTCTATGTAATCAAGGCATTATGAACAAGACATGTAATTAGACTACTCTGCTTTCGTGCACAGCATATAAAGCTGTAGCACAGTTTTTGGATTGAACTGTCCACACAGGCAATGAATTGAATTTAGTAAGATAAACTTCTTGTCTGCGACCTCAGCCATCAGCAGGTCTGGGTGAGAGCGAAGGGTACGCCCATGACTGCCTACTCTATTTCTTCCAACGTCACTCATACTGGGCTGCATCGATTGGTGATGTATTGGGCTGGCATTGGTTGCAGACAGCTTGCAGTGCAACGGCATTAGGAATACTTTCAACATGAAATAGCGTAAAGACAATGGAGGCGTCGATCACAGCATGTCATGTAGTAACACCTTCGATTCTGCCCGAAGAGCAGCCGACGCCAAAGCCGTCATGGACTGGGCTAGAGACGACATGTCCGAATGAATGCCGCGTATCATGAGGTCATTTCCAGGCTATGGCCGGACAATATGTTTAAGAAGGGTAGCCTGGGGTAGGATGGTGCACTGCAACCCTCCAGCCTGCGTCAGCAAAGGACAAGTCCACCTCAAGTAGCTCACCAGAGGACGGAAGATCGTGCTGATGATCGGCATTTGATGGCGTCGAGACACTAAATAAAGTGCTTCACTCCACGATTCCTTCTCGGATGCACACCAATCGACGAGGGTTGAGGCGGGGTATGCGTGGGGGAAGAACATCATAGGAACCTTCCACTACTCACATGCCTGGAACTCAAACTCCTCACGTTGGTTGTTGAAGTGCTATAAGTGCACGTGTCGTCCCCGGATGTTGCAGAAGCCTGAGTGCGCTGTGAGTTTGAGAACTGCCACCGGCCGGTGATGCCCTGAAACCTGCCACCTGCACACCACACCATCATGCACATCATCGTACCAACCATCGTGGCTATTTCGACTTCCACGTTCGCGTTGGCTGCGACGCCATATCAAGTACAGAAGCCTCCTCTCGATACGGACTGGACTTATAGCGTCGGCACAGATCCCTGGCCTGAACACCCCCGGCCGCAGCTCCGTCGCAAGGCCTGGCAGTCCCTCAACGGCATTTGGACCTACCAGCCAGCTCCTGGTGACGATGCGCTGGACAGTCCCCCAAAGGGCGAGCTTGAGCGAGAAGTCCTCGTGCCGTCCTGTATTGAGTCCGGGCTTTCCGGCATTCAAGATCTGAATGTCACCCGCATGTGGTTCGCTCGCGAGTTCGAGGTTCCGGAGGGCTGGGCTGGGAACCGCGTGCTGCTCAATTTCGAGGCGGTGGACTACTATGCAACCGTGTTCGTCAACGGCGAAGAGGTCGAGTCGCACGCCGGTGGCTACAATCGCTTCACCATCGATGTCACCGATACAATCTCTCTAGAGGACAAGAATAACCTGTAAGTGATGCAGCAGCTCGCCGGTTTTACACCAGCTCACACCTCAACCAGCCTGGTCTTTGTCCACGACCCAACAGACTCGGAGGTCATTCCCGTGGGGAAACAAACCCAGCATCCTAGCCATATCTTTTACCGCTCCTGCTCTGGCATCTGGCAATCCGTCTGGCTTGAAAGTGCTCCAGCAGATCATGCAACGCAGCTCGACATAAATGCAGACATGCATGGAAAAGGCTGGTAATTCATTTGTAAATCGTTCGCGAAAGTTACTAACCGTTTGACAAAGTCACTGTCAACGTTCACTCCTCGGAAGGCAGCGGCGCAGGCGTCAAAGTCTCCGTTCTCAATCAAGATGGGGAGGAGGCGGGCTCTGGCGAAGGCTTTTCTGACAAGGAGTTCACATTCATTGTCGAGTCACCCGAGCTATGGACCCCTGACTCGCCACATCTTTACGATCTCAAAGTGGAACTGGGCGAAGACCAGTTCTCCAGCTACACGGGCTTCCGGACGGTGTCGCAAGGTACCATTGATGGTGTCATCCGACCACTCCTGAATGGCGAGTTCGTCTTCTGGTTCGGTACGCTGGACCAAGGCTACTGGCCAGACGGCCTGCACACTCCGCCAAGTCGCGAGGCCATGGTGTATGACTTGGAGATGCTCAAAGATCTTGGGTTCAATATGCTGCGCAAGCATGTGGGTTTCACTCTGTCCTCATAAAAGAGGCAAAGATGGCTGACACTAGTGAGAGCTTCAGATCAAGATCGAACCGGATCTGTTTTATGAGGCGTGTGACAAATTGGGACTGATGGTCATCCAGGACATGCCATCCATGAGGCCCGACTCACAGCCATCACCGGAAGAGCAGGAAGAGTTCCGGCGCCTGCTGGAGATCATGATCGAGGAGCATAAGAGCTATACCTCTATTGTTGCATGGGTAAGATAGTCGCCGCCATGCCTCGGCTCTTACTGATCGCCGCCCAGGTCATCTATAATGAGGGCTGGGCTCAGCTGAGGGAAGCCCCATGGCCTGAAGGAAAGCTGGTTGAAGTTGTGCGGAAGCTCGACTCGACTAGGTTGATCAACGCTGTTAGCGGATGGAATGACCATGGTTTTGGAGACTTCAAGGTAATGTCGGGAGAAAGTCTTCGAGAGACTGAGAGCTGATGCGTTCACAGGATAATCATGTCTGTCAACTCCCTTTACTGATTGACTATGCACTAACAGAAGAGCAGCACTATGCTTCCCCTCAGTGCGGAACCCCATGGTGGTATGATCTCTGCTCCCTCTCTAGCCTCGTCGCCTCGCGCTCACCAGAAACAAAGGTCGAGTCCCTCAGGTCCTCACGATCCCTCACGTATCGGCTTCCAGGGAGAGTTCGGTGGCATCGGCGAGAATACAACGATCGACCAGTGAGTCAAGCAAGGACCCTACCTGTTGGGCATGAAGCTTAGACAAAAGCAGCCTCTGGAACGTACAACAGGCCATTGATACTATTCCGGAGACATACGAGATCAATGAAGATAACGATGCTTACAACTATCGTGTATCTGTTCTGTTCCGCGAATTCCGAGAACAGATCGAAAGATATGAGTGCAATGGTGGAGTCTGGACGCAAACCACCGATGTCGAGGGCGAAGTAAATGGCTTGTATACATATGACAGGAGGGTATTTCGTCCCGACGTCGAGCAGTGGAAGAAAGACATAGAGAGCTTGTATGAGGCTGCTCGCGGGCGAGCTCAGGGAAAGTCTTCTGAGCTTTGACGCAGAAAGTACGATCCACTGGGCCATGCTACGAAGGACATGAACGTAAACAACAGGGGTAGAAGCTCAGTATGGTGCCTCTACAGCTTGTTTAAGGTATGTGATACAAAGAGCTTGTCCGTTGGGAGCACGATCATGTTAATGGAGATGAACGCAGAGCTGAATTCTACTATGTACATTTCAGCAGCTCTCGATATGCATACCCCGAGATAAGACCTTCACAGCCATCCGAGTGCTCGCGCTCATTCTTTGTTCGTCTTGGCTTACTTCTGACACTGCGAGTAGTACGGCGCCGAAACACCAACACACTTGAGACCAGAAGCACAAGTAGTGCATCCAGTATAGCCAGTTCCGCCGCATTGTCCCCATTCATTGACTGAGCAGCTGCCACCACCACCACCGCCGCCGCCACCACCTCCTCCTCCGTTGCCTCCAGTGGGTTGAGGGGAGGAGCTGAGTGTGGTAGAAGGTCCGGAACCAACCTTGCAAGTCTGCTCGCAGCCAGTGCAGTCGGAGCCAGCTTTCTTGGTGGTCCCCGCAGAGATGACGGCTGGTCCGGGGGCGGTGTAAGAGCTCATCGACGAGTGAATGTTGACGAGGATGCCGGGATCGCTGGCCTTGTAGGCACCGGGGAAGCTGACAGTCGACGGGCTGAGGGTACCAGTTCCACCAGTGACGGTGATCTGGAAGCAAGTCATGTAGAACTGAGCGCCACCAGAAGACATGGCGGTGTGGAGGGCAATCACCTCGGGACGGACCAGGTAGTCACCGTTGGGAAGGCCGGCAGGGATACTACGAGGACGTGTTAGCAACTCATGGAAGTCAACTACCACGAGAGGGGCTACGTACGGGACATCGACACGGCCACAGCAGCGGTTCATGTCCTTGACACCCCAGAAGTCATCGTCACCAACAGCGGCGCTGGGGTTCTTGGCCCAGCTATCCTCATAGACCTTGAACCAGCCCGAGGAGCCATCGGCTGTGCTTGCGTCGCTGACTTTGGACATGTACACCATGACAGGACCGTAGTGCTTGCCACCAATAGCCTCCCTGTCGCAGCTTCGGTCTCCGGATTGCTGGTGGAATCGTCAGCCCACCCGAACTTTTGTACGAAGCAAAGAGAAAAGGCCTCTCCCATATTACCTCATGCATCTCGACGGTGATGGTACCACCTGCTTTGACGGGGCACTTCCTGGACGAGGGAGAGGTGCCAGCGTTGCAGCGCATGCTGCTTCCAGAGACGTCGGTGACTGGGCTGTTGCTGGGCACCACACGGGCACACTGGGCACCGTGAGACGGGAGGTCAGCTTTGGAACCATGACTTTGGGCTCACATCGTGGAAAGAGGGGGTGCACTTATATAATCCTGACCGTCGACCCAGAGCTGTTGGAACGTCGCGTGGCCAGACACGCCAGCGACGGCCAGGGCCGCAAGAAGCGAGGAGAAGGTAGACTTCATCTTGTCAAGTAGCTCGGCGATGCTGCAACTGAAGATCAATCTCCAGCTTCTACCGGTGGGGGTTGCCTCCAAAGCAACAAAGTCATACAAAAGAAGGGGAGGGATGTCCGTCTTATAGGTGTAGCTGGTGGTCATGGGGGCCTTGTCTGCGACTTGGTGAGGAACCCCAGGCCTTTCCGGCTGAGCGTCCGAGGCTCCGTCTCGACAAGACGGCACTACCGACACCGCATGTCCTACCTGCTCACAACTGGAAGGATAAAGTTGCAGTATCAGCGCTTCTTCCAGAATCTACGGGCCGTCAGCCACCGACAGCCAAGGCCTCGAGGCCCTCTCCGCGCGAAATAGACGAGGGGCAGTGGTTTCGTCTCAAATTGCTCCGGCCATGAACGAACAATCTGACCTTCTCCACCTAGTCCGGGGCAGCGTGTTTTCGTCGTCTCACTCTGCCATTTAGTCTCTTGGGGCCAATGTGACCCCTGGTCGCAATATACGTGTAAGCCGGATGTAGCAATCGCGGTAAATGTGCCTCCGAGGGGATGGGCAGAGCCAAGAAATACGTCCACTCACGAGACACGTTTGTTGCTCTTTACGCCCGAATAGCTGAAGTTCACATAGAGTTGACTTCGGCTTGTCTAGCCTTTTTCGCCTCCCAGACGAGCCTGAGCTATATGTCGGGGCATGCCCGCGACTCGCCCTGCGCGTTCTCTCTTCGATGGTCTGCCAGCTGACCGATAACAGAGCATATGAGGCGCACTCCTTCGGATCATCGGGGCAGAAGCCACGTCGATTCGCGAATTGCTTATTCTGACGAAGGGTGCCTCGCTGCTGAATGCGGTGTTGTCTATCTCGCATCAGGGACACGGTGGTATGCCATCACGAAGCTGTCCTGTTGTCTCTCTCCCTCAAACCTGGAAACAACTGTTGACGAGATTTCTTGAAGTGTCGGGTTCGAACGCCATGTCATGAATAGACCATGCAGCTAGTGAGTCCTTTCTTCAGTTCGTCTGAAGCTCGCGTCGTTTGTTGCATTCAGATCGTGCAACATATGGTTCAACGACAGCCCAGCTCTGAGAGCCATTAGTCATCCTCAAATCTCCCAGGGCTCTCTTCTCCTCCTACAGTGCATCAACTGAATACCATTCCTTCATTCAAGGGTCTCAGAATCCTTCTCTGCGTCGCTCATCGACCCGATATTCCGATTCTGTTACTTGTTTTGCCATGTGTCAATGCTCTTGCAGGCTATGGGAGTCCAGCTTCTGGGAACCTAGCATCACTGTTCGTCATGGCTACTGCACAATATCTTTTTCTTCAAAGATTCCCGATATGCGTAATTTACAGTACACATTCAATCCCTAGATCGCATTTATTTGAGGGCTCAAAGAGTGCGCACTTGTTGGATTCAGACTTTGAATACTCCTTTCAGTGAGCCACCTCTTTGTCGGATGACCTGTCACCGTCCAAGGCATGAAAAGGCTCTTTGAACGCCTTTGATGTTGAGGGAGAGCTGCATTTCGCATATTATATTAAATCTCTGCCTTCGCAAGTCCAGCTGCTGTACAGTTTGACTTCAGGAACAACAACTCACCAGCCTTTCTTTGTGAGCCGCAACTTCGAACCCTCCTTCCCTTCCCCTGTCTTTAGTCCTGGCGACTATTGACCTTGTTCAACTTTCGTTTTTCTCTTCCACAAGGAGCCAGGTTCAAAGGTAAGTCAAGATGGACGACAACGAACGGCGCCGTCAACGTCACTTTGAAAGGGACAACCCGCGACGCCAGACGGAAGCCCAACGGCACCAGGCAGTGGTCGAAGAACGCCGGGCCTCGGTGGCCCCTTCGTCAAACAAGGTCAGAATGAAGTACTTCTTCAGCGAAGGCAGCGGTGACTCGGTAAGAGACCCCATGATCATGTGGATGACCAAGCCTCCTAAGACTCGCGAAGACAGGCAGCGGCTCGTGGACGCGATGCGAGAGGTCGCGTTCGTCACCAAGCAGCGATACATCTGGATCCGGGCCAACGACCACAACACGACGCGGGTCCCCTCGCACGACGGCAAGGAAAGGGTGCGGGTCAAGACGTTCCCCCATGTCACCATCTACACGTCCGAGGAGCGCTGGTACTACGAGCTCGAGGGCCATGCCTACGTGGTCTACGACAAGGAGACTGGCGAGCTCGCGGGACTGGCCAGTGAGTCCGAACTGAAGTCCTTCTACCGTGGTATGAACCCCAAGATGTTCATCTATGGAACACAAAAGTCCCAGTCCTTCCGTCGCCCTGACAGTACAGGATTGAGGTGGGTTTCTCGTTGATCTCCTTGCAAACGGCTCGTCTTCGGTGCTACAATCTGCCAATCTCCCGGTGTTATTGGCTCTGACTGGTTTCATACTATTCCAAAGGGGCTTCAAAGAAGGTGTCTGCTGTTGCAAAAAGAAAGGTAAGTGGCGTTTGGGTAGGGAAATAAGTATAGATGGGCATGTGCAGGTCACGACGGCCCAGGAGCAACAATTCCAATATCCTTCTGTTCTTCAAGAATTGATTCGTCGCATAGCAAGTTTGTGAGGATGTTCCGTTACTCTGCGGAACAAATGGTGTGAGTCGGCCTCTGCAATCAGCAGACGGTACAGTATTGTCAGGCCAGCCTCCAGATGACGCTGCTATGCTGCGCTGGCGTCAAGATCGTAAACATTGTGTGATGTTTGAATTATCTTGTTTCTGCATCCACTTAAAATTATACCATGATTCCGGGTCCTGCGCCTACCAAATCAGTAGAACAGAGGTTGCGCCAGTGAGCGTTACAAAGTTTCGTGACCAAGAGTGGACATCAACAGGACGAGTCAAAGTCGGGGTACGGCAGTCTTTGGCGTACTTTAGTTGAATGGCCTTTGAAGAAACAATCTTGGTACCCATTGGCTGATCTGGTGGCCGAGTAGTGATGACTTCATCGGGACAGCCCTTTGATTACCATCAGCTATGCTGCCAGTCGAAGTCCCGCACAAGTCAGCTCTCTCAAAACCTATCTAACGATCCTACGCATCGCCTGAGATCATCAGACTGCAAGGAACTGGTGGATAAATACTAAACCCTTGTCAGGTGCCCCGATCTTTTCAGGTCCATGTGCGCATGTAGGGTGTGCCATGTGAGATGCCGGCAGTTGTCCATCCACGTTTCCGAAGAACCCATCGGCACTGAGAAAGTCTCAAAGAGAGAGAGAGTGCAGCCGGATCAATGACAATATGTGAAATCATCATCATCACGTCCCTGAACATACTGCGTGATGCCTGCAAGGGCCGGAGATTTTGCTCCAGGATGACCAGGCTCTTACACGGTGACGGGTTAATGATGGTGTCATGGACTTTGTGCAGATGCTGAATTCCACTCTTGTTGAAGGACCAGGTTCGCGGAAACAGCTCCGGGGAGTGAATACCATGTATTCTCCCCCCGTGTATATAAAGTAAGTAAAAGCAAAAAATTGGAAGTCAGGTCAAGGCAAGGTCACCTACATCCCCCTTCCCCAATCATGTACACAATGGCCTCAAGCACTTCAGTCCGTGGCACAGCGTTGCTATGCCTCATCAATGCGGCCCAGGCCATCCCCTTTGCCTCAAAGGCGCAGACGACCTTCTCGGTCGCTACCAGTGAGCCACCAGTGGTTCCGCACACGGATGTGACTTCTCACGGCCCATATACCGGAACACCCACTACCACTGGTGCCCTGTCAACCTCCGTGCTGGCCTCTGCGATTCCTCACTTGCCACCGCCAGACGACGCATACGATTATCCTGCGGATGGAAAGCTTCACGGGGACCAGCCTGCCCCGTTCACTCCAAGTGGTGGTCTCGGGACGAACGGCTCAGAGCCCGTGTATCGCGTCCAGAGCGATTTCGACTACCAATCTCTGGCACTGGCTCTGTACCAGGAATGGATTGAACTCGACCTCTTCCACTGGGGTCTCGCAACCTTCAGCGATGAGGAGTTTGAGGCCTATGGCATTGATGCCGAGGACCGGTTCCTGATCCAGCACATGGCCAACCAGGAGATCGGCCACGCGACCGTCATCACCAATATGCTGGGCGCCCAGGCACCCAAGCAGTGTACCTACAACTACCCAGTCTCCAACGTTGCCGAATTCATCGACTTCAACCAGAAGCTGACCCGCTGGGGCGAGGCTGGCGTGTACGGCTTCCTTCCTCACTTGAACTCCGGCCCGGCCGCCCAGCTGCTGCTGCAGAGCATCACCATCGAAGCACGTCAGCAGTTGATCTTCCGCCAGTTTGGAGGCAACTTCCCCATGCCCGAGTGGCACACTCCCGGCCTCCCTCAGAGCTGGGCCTGGACCTTGCTGGCACCCTACATCTCCAGCTGCCCGGCGGATCAGACGCGACTGGTCTGGCAGAACTTCCCTGCGCTGCACGTCCTCAACCAGCCCAACCCTGCCCGCATCAACGGCTCTGACGTCTGGAACGAGACCACGGGTGGGTATGCCAACACCCTCAGCACCGCGGATATCCCCGAGGATGAGCTCTGCGTCAATGCCACCGGCGTGGGCAGCAACTGCGAGGCAGCCATCAGCAACAACCGCAGCATCCCGCTTTCCTACCCCGGCCGCCAGGTCTTCCTCGAGTGGGATGACCCGGGCAAGGTTGTCGGACCCAACAACAGCTACGTGACCTCGGCCAGCTGCGGCCAGCCCTTGTTCGCGGCCTGGGTGTCTCAGCTCAACGTGACGTACACGCCTCTGCAGAACATCAGCCTTGGCGATGTCAACTCGGCATACACGGTTCAGCCCAACATGTCGACGTGGGAAGGCGATCCGGCTGTGAACGGAACCATGTTCCTGGCTCTGACAGATTTGGATCTGTACGTCACGCCGTACAACTTGTCCATGCTCAACCCACACGTTGCAGCCTTGGCAGTGTATCAGGCCGGTTAAAGCCGTCCATTCCCCAGCAAAGATTGGGAGTGAACCTCGAGCTTTGAGTGGTTCATCATGCAGCGAAGTCTGTCTCCTGGCCCTTCGCTGCTAGGCGGAGGGCCCTCTAGAGCGACGCAGGTGCGGTGTAAGACGGGGGACGTTAATTCGAAGGTGCTGGAAGCGTTGTAGAAAAACAGCCATAATTCAATTCAAAGCTCACTACTGTTCAAAGACAGTTGACCACAAAATGTTGAATAACTCACCTTATGTTGCACCGTACACCGTCGGGGATATGCGACCTCCGCCATGGTTCAGACTAAATGTCACTTCCGCTCTCAGAAAATCACATTGGAACTTGATAAGGCGGCTGGAGTCTCCTCTTGCCGTCCACATTGACCAAGTTCAACTCGCTCATCATATCCTCAATATCCACAAAGGTGCGAAGCTGCCAACACATTAGCAACGCATCACAGTCGGAGGTTATCTCATCAGAGAGGGGGGCCCGCCCACATTGATGGCTGTCACAGTTCTCTCAATCTCCCTCTCGGCCTCGGAGAAGTCAATCAGGATGCTGGTGCCGCACACCGAGCAGAACTTGTGCTGCTTCTTTGCGCCCCCGAACCGGTAGGAAGTGAGCGAGTCCTCTCCCGAGTGCATCACCACGTCTCCCACTTTCGGATAGACGAAGAGGTATCCGTTCTTAGTGCAGATGGAGCAGTTGCAGCTCACGACCTTGCCGCGGCGGATATCTGGCAGCGTGGCCGAGAGCTTGACCAGGCCGCAGTGGCAGTTACCACGGTAAGTGATGGACGGGATCTCGGCGTCGGACATGGTCAGCGGGAGATAGAGTGATGCAACGATGCTAGGCCAGTACTTCGATGGAGATCTTTACGAATACTGCGAGCTGAGGGCATGAGTTGGCGTGGCGGATCTAGAAGGGAGGGGGTGGAAGTTTTGCATTGTATCCGGCTCGCGTTGTGTAGGGAACTTTTTGTTCACCTGAAGTTACTCAGAAGGAGAAAGCAGTTGGTGCAAGACCTCCACAGGCCACGTCAGGCCCCCTCACAGGCACCCGGAATTATATGGGTCTGCGGGAGTGACGCCTCAGGGAAATCCAACTGAAATTGGACGATTCCACCGCATTGTGCTCTCCAGTGATGCTCTGAAGGACGAAGTAAGAATATCTTTCCTAAGTATAGTAGGTACCTATCGTTGTATGGCACTAGGAGGCCAAGCGAGAACGCAGACCAGGTTGGGACCAAACGCAGGGATATGCGTTGTGTAGTGCTGATGGCATGATGAGGCCTCTATCTTCTTCTACTGTTCAGTGTCGACTTTTACTTCTTCAGCACTTATCATACATGTCCAACGTAGGCGTGTCCCCCAGCAAGACAGCTGGCGCATCATGTCACTTTCAGTATCAGCAACATCAGACTCCAGCTGTGATGGCTTTAATCTCTCCTCATTCTTCGACAATCTACAATGTCTCTTTCGAAGCTACATCAATATCCGAGGCTGTATATGTAGAATATATAACTTTCTTATACTGCATCCGTGTATGATGTCTCCCAACCCACGAGGCGCATTGTGCCTAATCAGTACTAACAATTCGGTCCTCTGCTAAGCCATGCCACCCACATCGCCTTCAACAGACATCATAGGTTGTTCCAATCGCAGCCTTGCATAAAGATGAGCCTAGGCCAAAAGTGACCAACTGGCTTGCAAATGGCGCCAACTCAAGATCCGGTTCGATCCATGCATTCCACGCCCCAAGCTGGGTGTTGGTTGCCTGGAAGACCTGACGGCCACGAGCCTCTTTTTTACCTGCACCAGAGAAAACATACGTTTCCTCCACCGAGACTGAAATTCCTCCTCGAAAACGTGTCCCCTTTGCGCCAAGTATAAATGTCCAGAACCCAACCTTGTTCATTTTGCGACAGAAACGCAGCTCCCCTTTGCCACCTCACATGAGTCTTCACGCACGCATCACAAGTCAGCCTGGCGACCGCCACGAAAGGGAGCACCAGGCCGCTACTCTATGATATGTACTAAGCCAAGGAGGTCCTGCATCCGGCCATTCCCTTCGGCAATCTACTGTTAGTGCCCGGCCGCCAGTCTTCGCGATAGCACTATCAGCAAGGCCCGTTAGCGCGCTTCGAGCACGCTGCAGCAAGGGTCCCGCCACGGTGTGCGGCCCCTCACAGCGTCCGCCTCCCCCGCGATAAAGGTCCCCCCCCCCCCACCTCAGCATCGGTCCGCTTGTCTCGGGCAGCACTGCACAGCACTGCACTGTACTGCACTGCGCATCGCTGCCAGTGACGTTGGTTTGCGCCGCGTGACCCTTTTGGCCAGCGCCTGACTCTCAACCCGTTTGAGCCGCCTCGTCCGTCCCTCTTCCTTTCTTCTCTTGATTGCTCTTCGTCTTCTTATCCGTTACCTATCTTCCAGCTTCATCGCTGTCCCTCGAGGCTGGTCGCTCTTCGCCTCTTCTCCGTACCACTTCTGCTCCCAGAGGCGTCATTGGGGTAGATCCCCGGCCCACGTTGCCCGCTATGTTCGACCTCTTCGCCATGGTCTTATCGTGAGCAACCCACCATCGTCCTTTCATGCGCCGGCCCTTCTCAACGCTGATATCTGACTGAAACAGCTCTCTCGCCTCATTTCTCTTTCCCATATTCGCTTCCTACAAAGCCTTGAAGACATCCGATCCTGCCCAGCTCACGCCATGGCTTATGTACTGGGTTGTGTTCAGCTGTTGTCTGTTGGTCGAGTCCTGGGTCAACTTCATCCTCGTTTGGATCCCCTTCTACGGCTACCTGCGGCTCCTGTTTCTTCTATACCTCATTCTGCCTCAGACGCAGGGGGCTCGCATTATCTATGAGGAACATATTCATCCGTTCCTGCAAGACAACGAGGCTCACATCGATGAATTCATCGCAAATGCCCATGATCGTCTCCGTACTGCCGGCGTAGCGTACATCAAGCAGGCCATCGAATATGTCAAGACGCAGGTCCTCGGCTTTCCTCCCACAGAGCCCACACCTGAGCCGGCACATGCGCAAGGCGCACCTCAGAGCTACACGCAGTCTCTCCTCGCCCGATTTAGTGTTCCTACTGCCCGCTGGGCTGGTTCCTCTACGTCGGCAGCTACCGCTACAGGCAACGACTTTTACAATCTCCTGGCCAGTGCCGTTTCTGCGGCTACAGCCGCTGCCACCACCAAGAACGATCCTGCTTCAGCATCTGGTCCATCTCTTATTCCAGCCAGTCTTCAAGATTCGAGGGAGAAGATGACCTTCATTGCTGCTCAGCGCGAGCGTCTCAACATACTGCTGTCTGCGCTGGATCGAGAGGCACAGGATATTGAGCAAAGCGATAGCACTGGTGACGCCAATACCAAGGCAGCCACTCCGCCGGATCGTGCGTCCCGATCCATGGCCTTCGATGGAAACGAGGACGAAGAGCCCACTCAACGTCCGCCTAGCGGCCTCAGCATGTGGAGCGCATTGAGCAAAAGTCGTAGTGAAGTCGACTTCGAGAAGATCGAGGCCGAGAGCGGTGCTGAGGATGAAGATGGCTCACTGCGGCGCCGGCGAGGCAAGGGTGGCAAAGACGATGTAGACGCAACACCATCGGCGACGACCGGCTCATGGATGCCATGGGGATGGGGCGGTACTGGTGCTGGTGCTGGTGCTGGTGCTGGTGGTGCTGGCGCGAGCTCAGGCGTGCAACAGTAGGGATGTCACGCTTCTCAGACCTGGGCACAAGAGGAGGAGCAACGCTCTAGAGATCTCCACATGGCAGGATACAGGTATTGGCAGGAGTATGGCGTTTGGCGGTGAGCTTTTTCTTTTACGGATGTGTCACGATTCCTCTCCTTTTGTTTCGAATTACTCGTTCTACACCCTCTGGAACCTTGGTACCCCGTCGGGATCGGCTGTCGTTGGGAAGGGGAGGCCGGTTCTTCTGTATTCAACCTCAGGGACTCGATCAGCTCACGCTGCATCCAAGGTGTGCATTTGTAGATGACGCTGGTATCAATTACCTCTATACCCTATCAAGATATGAGACTATCGTGTGTCCTTGCATGAAATTTGTGCATCGTCGTGCCGACGACTGATCTATAGTACAATGGTCCTCGCCAACTTGCATGGTCAGGCGTTCCGAAACGTACACTGCGCCGTACAACTACTCAATGCTTTCTCGCCGTGATCTCTTCAGCTAAAGGCTATTCATTTCGCTCGTTCGCGTAGCCACAGGCCTCGATCATTTGGTGAGCTTGTACGGATAAGCAACCTCGACGCAGCCCTTGCGGAACCACATTTGCCTCTTCTTGTTCGTGGTGGCGTGCTCAACCCAGTGCGCCTCCATGTTGTTCTTGCGGAACTGGCGAATGAAGTTCGGGTCCCAGAGTTCGGACGCAATACCGAGATCTTTGCAGCAACGCATCAGAGCGTTTGACTTGCAACCCTCGACGGAAGATGGCAGCTGCTCAGCACTGAAGTACTGGTTCTCGCCTTGTGCCTGTGCCACAAATCTGCAGGAAGGAAAAAGTTGTCAGCGCGTGAACCACGCGATCACGTTTCAAGTGTCAAAGAGGATGCGTGGGTGCTTACCGTCCACCAACGATGAGGGCGTACTCCCTGGTCACGATATTCTGGCCAACAACCGCCTCACCCTTCGGGATCAAGCCCCAACCCATTGGGCCAAATGCCTCGTTCAACCTTCTCCGATACTTGATCTCTGGCAGGTAAATAATTCCATCTGGCTTGACCTCGATGTCAGAGACGGCGATCGGCGCCATGAGTGCTTGGTATTGCTTTTCGGAGACCGGCCGTAGAGAGATGCCATGGTAGCTACTCGTCCAGTCAATGTCCATTGAGGATTCCCGTTCGGCAGCGGTTGGCAGATCTTCCTTCGCGAAGGTCACGGGAAGCCGACTCGCCGTAGACTTGGCGGCAGCCACTGGTGGGACCTTTGCTTTCTCTGAGCTTGGGGGCGAAGAGGCTTGTCTCTGCGTCGGCGGCTGGGGCTTCTGTGGAGGTCTCTGGGGTTGATTACTCTTCGCTGCAGGCCTCGCATTAGACCTGGAGTTGAATCTCGGAGAAGGGGAGGATGGTGCGGGTAATGGTCCGATCGCTGCTGCGGGTGTGGTCTTTGGGGCTTGGGAAGGCGATGTCTCGCTGGAAGGGCTCCTGTCTCCATTTGCAGAGGCGCTGTCCGAGGAAGGTACTTCTGCTTTGTCTTTTGAGGTTTCTTGTGTCGCCGAGGCTTCGGACGAATATCTAGGGCCAGCGGTGCGAGCGGCAGCAACTCTGGAGAGCCCGAAGGGGGATGAGGCGAGTCGTGATGCCACCCCCGAGAAGGCTCTTCGAGAAGCGAACATCGCAGTGGCAAGAAGTCAGACCGGCAGACAAAGGGCTATGGGATATTGTCGCTGAGCTTCCTTTGTCAATCAGTCCGCTTGCTGAGGAAATCGCGAAAGTGCGGAAAGGCGTTGGCGAGGTCGGGTGGGTTGGTTGTTGGATTTAGGAGGCTGCAGGAGCTGTACCAAGCTGGCTGGGATTTTTTTTTAGATGATGCGCCGTCGACTGGACGAGAGGTGGCGCGTCGCGAAGTGCCCGTGGTTAGTGGAAGTGTGGGGCGCGTAGTTGACATGCTAACATATGTACTTTGTGAACCCCAGCAGGATTGTCTGGTATGACCGGAAAGGTACGGCGCGACCAGAAAGGAGAGAGCATCTAGGCCGTGTATAATGAGACGAGAGCCATCCATGGTGTGAATCAAAAGTATTATACAAATATGGTACATGTTGTCGATGTTGTACAGGTGCGTGGGAGGCGAGCGTCTTCAACCATCTATGCATCCTTTGACTGCGTACGCTGCTCGTTGCCATGGACTTTCCAGCACTGCTTGAAATCCTCCATCTACAAAAAGTCAGCACTGTCTTCCAGGACTGATCTTTCGATAATGCTTACCTCCTTGACGCATGCGCGCCAGTCTTTCTTCTCGTAGTAGCAGTCGGTCATCTTTGCATTTTCGTCTAGCAATGGAGATGGATTGTCAGCGAACGCATGCCACAAGGGTAACTGCTGGTGCTACAAGAAAGCGTCGAAAGAAAAGAAAATGCAATAATCCATACCTGCACAGCCGGTGCTGAAGATTCGTTTGTCCCTGCACGCACACTCAGTTGAGATGTCCTTGCCGATGTTGGCTCCCCAAGTCATGGGCTATCCTCAGGCTTTTTGCCCCCAACAGACTAGAGGCTTCAGACTCACCACTCGTCCGGCTCATCGTCCTCCTCAGCCGTGTCTACCCGGGGATCCGTCGCCTTGTCTGTCGACATTTGCGCCTCCTCTCTTTCTGTTGCCTCTGGCCGTGAGCTTTGAGATCCCATTGTTCGCTTGTGGCGGTCAGTGATGTTGCCAGTCTAGAGTTTGAAGCCGACTCCCACCGCACCAGAAGAACATCAGGCGGGACCCATCTCACCACTTGCGACGCCATACCACCTCACACGCCTGGAAAATCCCAATACACCACAGCTATGGCTGCGAGGCGCCTCAATGTCCTAGTCTACACTGGTGAGACCTAAAGAATTGATGTGTTGAGATCGATGAATTGGCAAATACTGATGCATCGCTAGGCACTGGCACCACTGTTGAGTCAGTACGGCATTGTCTCTTCTCTCTTCGTCAGGTCCTGTCTCCCAACTACGCCGTCATCCCAATCACCGAATCTGTTCTGCTCAAGGAGCCGTGGCCTGCAACCTGTGCACTTCTCGTCATTCCTGGTGGTGGCGACCTGGGCTACTGTCGCGTGCTCAACGGCGAGGGCAACCGCAAGATTGCGGACTTCGTACGCAGAGGCGGAGCCTACCTAGGGCTCTGTGCGGGTGGCTACTATGGAAGCAAGAAGTGCGAGTTTGAGGTTGGCCATTCACCGCTGGAGGTGATCGGTAGCAGAGAACTGGCCCTCTTCCCGGGAACGTGCCGTGGTGCGGCATATCAAGGTTTTGAGTACCATGGTGAGGGTGGTGCTAGAGCGGTAAGGCTGAAGGTGGCCAAAGATGCATTCCAGGAGCAGATCACCGACGAAATCTTCAGCTACTTTAACGGAGGCGGTGTCTTTGTCGACGCACAGAGCTTCAAGGAAAAGAAGGTCCAGGTGCTCGCTAGCTATGCTGACGAAATTGATGTGGATGGTGGCGATGGAAAGGCTGCAGTTGTCTACACAACATTCGGAGAAGGACGAGTCATTCTGACGGGCCCTCATCCAGAGTGAGTACTGTGTGCTGTTCCACGAACCATCGAATCCACTGACGGTTACAGGTTTGCTGCAGTCAACTTACATCCCCAGCCGGCCGTTCCCGGCTATGCGGACCTCATCACAAAACTCACAGCTGGCGACGAAGGTCGTGTTCGATTCCTGAAAGCATGCCTCATCAAGCTTGGGCTCGAGGCCTGTGCTGAGGAATCGCATACTCCTCCCCTTTCCAGTCTTCACCTGTCCTCCTTGAAGAGCTCTGACGTAACAGAGCTTCTATGTTCATGGGACGGCATCATCGAAAAGGAGAACGGAGAGGAGTACATTCGTGGAGAAACTGATTGCTTCCACATCCAGAATGCCGATACTCGTTGGGACGTGGATGAACTGAAAGAGTCGCTTCCCTTGAGCGGGACTGACCAGTCGAGAGAACATACTGGCATCACTGACTACGAGACTGTCGTCAAAAAGATTATCCCACACGAAGAGAGCTATCCCCATCCCAAATCTACACCGCATTTCAATCATGAGATCTACTACGCCGGTCTTAAAAGGTATCGTCAGCTTGAAAGCTCGGCTGAGAACTGGGGAGATTACCTACTTTACGGGGAGGTCATGACCAGCACCAACACGCTCATTGAGAAGTCCGTCGACCCTTCTGAACACGATTTGTTCTTGCTAATACAGCGACAGGAACCCGAAGCTGGTTTCAGCTCTGCCGACAGGTTTCACCATCTCTGCAACTACCCAGATCGCCGGCCGAGGTCGAGGTTCGAACGTATGGCTCGCGCCTCCTGGGAGCTTGTTGTTTTCCACCATCATCAATCACCCGGCTCATCTCGCCGCCTCTCGTCCCGTTGTGTTCATCCAATATCTTGCTGCTGTCGCGATCGTCGAGGCTATTCAATCGTACGATACAGGCTACGAAGGGTTGCCTGTGAAGCTCAAGTGGCCAAATGACATCTGTAAGGATTCAGCAGCCCGTATGCTGAAGACGGTGCTTTAGACTGACATGTTTCCCCATCAGATGCTCTTGACCCTTCGAAACCACGAGACTCGGCTTCCTATGTCAAGATAGGGGGCATACTTTCGCAATGTGTCTATGCCAACGGCAATTATCAGATCATCTTGGGTATTGGCATCAACACAATCAATCCCCGCCCAACTACGTCCATCGAAGCCCTTATATCCAAGTTCAACACCGCCAGTCCTCCTCGGATCGAGACGCTTCTTGCGCGAATACTGACCCGCCTCGAGTCCGTTTACGCGCAATTCATCCGCGAAGGCTTCTCCCGGGACCTCGAGGGCCGGTATTACCGCCACTGGCTACATACGGGTCAGCTGGTGACCTTGGAAGCCGAAGGGGGCGTCAAGGCTCGCGTTATTGGCATAACACATGATTGGGGGTTACTCAAGGTCGAGGAGACGGATCGCGAAGGAAGGGCAATCGGAAAGATGTGGGCACTGCAAAGTGACGAAAACAGCTTCGACTATTGGAAGGGTCTTATCAGACGGAGAATATAATCATCTGTAAGCACAATAGATTTGTCACAGTGCGCAGTAGAAGAGGGGCGAGCCACACGTGCAGCAAATGCGAGGTGCTTTTGTAGTGCGAAAATGCTATCGTATCGTACAAGTTCAATTAAAATGCCATATGAACGTCCTTTCTCGTCTAGGCCAGATCCTCTACAGAACCCTCATATATTCTCCTCTCTGATAGTACAAAATGCCCAGAATCAGAACGCCATGCCATGCTGCAGTCGAGTGAAGATGTACAAATGCCGCGCGGCGGGGATAGTCGCAGTTTGCGCGAGTATCGACAAGTCTGCCGCTCGCATGCAGAGGCCCCTTGCGGAGGTCCCTCGCAAAGGGAGATCGGCCATCGATGGAGTCGTAGCTTCGGTCGAAGTCTCGATTGTCCGCTACCTGTCCTTGTAGACCTTGGGCTTGAAACCCTCTTTGACTTCTGCCTCTGCTTCCGCCTTTTCTCTTATAGGACCAACCTCCCTCTCCAGTCTCTCCTTTGCTCTAACGATCTTGCTCTGAAGGTAGAAGCTGCCGCCCTTCTGCGGATCGTTGGCATCGAACAGTCGCTTGTATCGCTCCACGACCTCTTCCATGTTCGCCTGCCCACCTTGAGGGGGCTTCACGTTCAGGATACGACAAGCCTCGTCGAGAGTCATACCCGAGGAGAGGGAGTGGCCACCCGAGGTTGTGTTGCCCAGCTTTGCCTGAGCACGCTGGTATTGGGAAGCGGCCTGGGCTTGCTTATATGCGGCGGCGAACGATCGACCGAGAATTCGCGAGCCTGTAAGGAAGGCCGTGATGACGAATTTGTGAGCCTGTGAGAAAGGTCAGTCTGGGCGGTCCTGTGACGATTACAGGTGCCGTCTCAGCACGCCAGTGGACACATACCATGATGGGCAGCTGAGCAGAGACAGAACTCGGTGGCCGGGCAAGGGAAAAGATCCGAAGAAAAATATGCTCAGTCCACTGATGGCAAAATAGAGGGAGGAAGAATAGATCGCCCTCGTCACAAAGAAAGACGAATTGCTGCGCGCAAAGCGATTCGGGCTTGAGGTAGCTCGTGGACTTTTTCGCTCGAGATCCGGAGGCTTCTAATTTTCGCGACCGAGAATCGGGGCGTTGCGGTTTTGCCGAGGCTGGGCCGCTCACCGAGCACTCACCGAGAAGCACATCGTGAGGCCGATCGAGAAGAGTACCCTATACTTTGGATTTCCTCACCACATTCTGTCTAAAGTGCTGTGTGGAGGGTAATACTTGATCTGCCAAGTCATCTTATTCATTTCGGCGAGTTTCTTTTCATGATTTCTTTGCGCGTACTGTTTGAGTTGTCATAACTTTACTCGCACCGTGGGATGCCCAGTACTTTTGGTCTTTGGCTCAGCATCCCCTCCAACAGCGTTACATTACGCCACGGCAAGAATCTGAAAATGGAGTCAATACCTGCGCATGTTCTGTCACCAGCAGATATTACCTCACTTCTCCAGCGTGAGGGCAGTGGGCTTTCTATCGAGGACTATGACGAGGATTCACAGCCTCCCGGTGCCCGTCAGCGGAGAGCGGAGCTTCTCGCGGACACTCTCGCAACCTGCCAGAGCTTGTGGCATTCGGGTTCGGCAGACCTTGATCTCGTCGCCGAGAGCCTTGGAAATGGAAGCCGTGATGGTAATTAGCCTCGCTGCTTATAAAATGCAAGCACGCTGACCCATATTCACAGTGGCCTGGAGACTGCCGTTCGGAGACTCCAAGATCCTCGACTTCTTCCTTGGCGCGTTGACGGTGGAGGGATTGAGGCATCAGCTGCAAATCCATGCCCTGAGACTCATCGGCAACTCGTGCGCTGACACCGACGAGAACCGGGCGCGGGTTGTGCAGGGGAACTATCTCCCAGCCATCATCCGTTGTCTGGATGTTGACGTGGTGGTACCGTATGCTATCCCCGTCCTGTACAACATTCTTGTCGACTATGGTTAGCAGACCCCCTTGTAAAGTGCTCTGAACTATTTGAAAGAAGCAATGCTTACTCGCCCCCAGAGCCTGCTCAGATCGCCGCCTCCCAAGCTGGTCTCAGCAGCCAGCTCATCAACCTGTTCTCCATGCGAAACCTACCCAACCTGCCTCTCCTCATACCTTTCTTCTGCAAGATTCTTGCACTCCTGGTTACGCACGAGTGTGAAGCAACAAACGCGAGCCCGCACACTGTCGATGTCCTAATGCAACTGGCCACCAGCCCGTGGCGTCAGGACAACATTGATGATTTCACATCCCTTGCCTCTGTCGCAGTGGCCTATCTTGCGAAGGAGGAGGCACAAGCTCAACTGGTGGCAGGACCGAATTTTGGCATGTTCCTTGCTATGTTTGAGCTGGCACAGAATGTGAATATTCACACAATTGAAGACGAGGATACTTCAGCACAGTTCTCTCAGCTCAGAACAGGGCTCCTCGGCATGCTTGCAGACCTCTCTGCACACGACTCTTTCGCGATTTATCACCCCCTTCCCTCACCCGCTGTGCAGATTCTTCTCAGTTGGCTTTCCGGGCCAAATGTTGCCGCTGCTTGCCTTACGCTTGGCAATCTATCTCGGTCTGATGAGGTTGCGTTGGCGTTGGTAGAGAACCATAAAGCCCATGCACCACTCGTCGCCCTTGTCTCCGATTCCACCGTCACGGACTCTCAGACTCTTCATAGCGCGTTATCATTTTTGAAGAACCTTGCTATTCCCACAAACAATAAGGTAGTCCTGGGCGAGTTGCTGAGCCCGGGCTGCCTGCCTCGCATCTACTTGCTGGAGACACTCCCCCAGGTTCACTTTGCTGCCGCATCATTAACGAGACTGCTCCTGGTCAATTGTCAGGAGAATGTTAGGCGCCTGTGTGCGCCACTTGGAGCTCTGTCGCCCAGTCTCGAAGGACCTCGGACCAGCCTACATGGGCTGCTGTCCTTGTTCAAGCGATCCGATGCAGAGCCAACACGTCTCGAGGCAGCCCGAGCTGTAGCGGTTCTGTGTCGCGTTCTTCACTCTACGCCCGTCATTCCCGTTGTCCTTCCAGACTGGGATCCGCAGGCAGGGTCCTTCATCCGCATCCAGGGCCAGCCGTCACCCGAATCTGTGACAGACTCAACCGACGGCGGCGGAGACAATGCTCGCCGCGAGCTGTTCTATAGACAGCATGATCTCAGTCAGATATTGGGCTTCCTAATCACACAGCAGAAGTGGCCGCTCCTCCAATCCGAGGCCTGGTTCGTCTTTGCACTGATGGCGAGATCAAAGGACGGCAGCGACGTAGTCCGCGGCATCCTAGCTGATCCCGCGGCTTGGAACAGTCTCGTACAGGCCGTAACAGGACAGCGATCGATCCAAGATGCATCGCCACCAGATGAAATGAGAGCATTGACCGAGGGAAGCATCGATGGTGCTTCCGTACCTTTGCAGCTGGAGCCCCAGCAAGTCGATCCCGCACAGAAGGCCAATTTGGAAAGGGTCGACAGGGAGAATGCCGTCGTACTATGCACAGAGCTCCTAAAGTTCAAGGGCGCGGAGACGTCACTCGCTCAAGATTCCTTGCTTCAGGATCTCCTTCACCAGGGAACGCAGCTTATTGCCGCAGAGAAGGCTACTAGACATGGCATGACACATAGCAAACCAGAGTCAGGTACATAGACCAATCAAAATTCAAAGATTCTTTTGCGATTCGTGATCCATTCACGCATGCCACGAAGGTCGACACCTCAGAATTGTGAACATGCAATAATTCTCTTGAGAACCTAGAGTGACTGTTCCCTATGAACCTGGCGAAGCTCTTCTCCCGTCGAGCCTCGTTCCCATCCATCACCCCATCCCCTTGAGACGCAAAGAGCATAAAATCCTCAGAACACCAGTTGACCCGTTTGTTGCAAAGACATAGCGGTGCTGCTACTGCTGATGAGAAAAGCTTTTCCGCCGCGCTCGCCCTTCGTTTATTTCTTCTTGTCAGCCTCCGCCTCGGCCTTCTCACGCGCACGCTTCTCCCGGGCACCCTGGTAGCGCTGGTTGCTGCGGGCGTCACGGAGAGCCCTGTAGGCACCACCCTCAATGGCAGCGGGCATGTCACCCTTGCTGATCTCCTTGAAGGCAATGTCGGTGGGAGCGATGGGCAGAGCGGCGGAGACGAGGGAAACCTTCTCGACCTTGGTGAGGTCGGTCTTGGTGTCACCCTTCTTGGGGGCGTTAGATCGGCGGGGCAGGAGGATGAGGCGCTCCTGGTAGGCCTTCAGGCGAGCGACGTTGGCGGCGAGGGACTCCTCAGAGAGGTTCTGGCGGCGGTGGTCGACGGAGATGCCGATGGTGGGAGCCAGGGCACGAGGAATACCAGCCTCCTATTGCACGTTGTTAGCAATGCTGTACTGAGCCATGTTGTCTGCCCTCTCGCAGTCAATGTGATAATGTTTCATACCTTCAGCTCAGCGAGAGTGAAGCCACGGCCAGTGCGAACACGGCGGTTGTACTTGATGGTAGGGCATCGGACAACGGGCTTCAGCTTGTCGACAGGGCGGGGAGCGACGGCGGCGGCCTTAGCCTGACGAGCAGTGCGTCTTGACTTCTTCTTGCCGGCCTGGTCGAAGTGCGTCTTGACCCGACGCTGCCAGTCCTTGCGGAGATCTAAGAACTTTCAGTCAGCATTGACGATCCTGGATTCCATTCAACGCTCGCCATGCCAGTTCAATCCGCCCGCGCATTCAACGTTTCGATATTCTTCGTCGGATTCGTCGCTATGCGGGCAGGAGAGACGGCCGTGCGAGATGGTTGGGATGCGGTGGTGGCTCACGGGTCTTAACGATCTTCTGGTTGTGCTTGATCGCCTGGAGTCGAAAATGTCAGCATCTTCGAATTCGTCTGTCCATGTCTACACGAGAGTGTCGTAGACTTTGAGGGGGGTAGTATCATACCATTTTGACTGCTTGCTGCTGTTGGTCAGTACGGCGGTTGAGGTCGTCAAGATTTCAAGGCGGGCGGGAATGAGGTTGAGTCCTTCGCTGCTGCCGCTGAATTTGGACAGGGTTTTCGAGCCCTCAAGAAAAACGGGTCCCACCAACATGACTTTGGTAAACCCAGCCGAGTCACGTGCTTTCGCGCATCCTCTTGACTCAAGGTCAGTCTACCGAAATTTCATGAAGCCCCACTTGTCGCCTGATATGGTCAGGCAGCCATCAGTGCGGGCCTCCAACAGACAGCCTCTGAACACCTATAAAACACCCGACGCGCTCTCCTTCTCTTAGGATTTTCTTTTTCCTTTCTCTTCTTCATACTTACCTTGTTCCGAATTTCCCAGCTCATGAATCGGGAGGTTCAGTGTGGGAGGCCTGCATTGCACAGCGCGGAGTCGTCCCACGCTCCATTGTCCTTCGGGGCCATGGGGGGCGTAATTTTTGATTTGCACCTTGTTTTCATCCTGAACGCCGCCTGGTGCGGTGCCATGAAGAAGACGTTTCGTATTCTATTCGACTCTCTCTACTCAGATGAAGTGCATGTCAAATGCGTTGGAACAGTTCAACAGAAAGGAGGTCCTGGGTCAAGGGCACTGGAATCAGCGCGTGAGGGAAGACGGGAGAATCGCGTCGGGCAGTGGCGCGTTGGAAGGGTTTCACTATTGAAGCTATCGTGACGCTCCACGGCAAGATCCTTGTCACCATCCGGACTTGGGTTTCGTGTGCCCGTCCTTGTTGGCTCCATCATTAACTTCAGTCTATCACTGGTCATTCAATTGCATGCTCACCACATTTTAATTACCAAGACCTCCTGTCTCTTCCCAGCACAGCTACATACCTAGCCTAGCCCGTACGAGCACTTGAAGATTCCGGGGCTGCACAGGGCCCTCACTGGGTCGAACTGGAAAAACTGGCAATGAATGTCCTTCGTCCCCATCTTCAGGTCTCCAAAAATTGGTCGTGTAGTCTGCTGTGCAAGCCTCAATTCATCTTCGTTCCAGTTTGCTCGAGTGAAGCGTGAGGTTCTAGAGTCGTTTTTGGGGAGCTCCATCGCTCCGAGGTTTCCCCGGTCCAATTAACTTGTCCCCTTTCCTCTCATGGCCGAAAAATCTCATGACACCACCATCGCCCTCGTCACATCAGCACTTCAATACCACCCAACCATCACCCCTTCAAGACGTTCTTCTCGATTACCAGCCATGGCTTCGAGGGTTGGCCCTCGCTCCGTCAAGGACGCGACGAGGTTCACATCGACGATTCCACACGCCACTTCCAAAACCGCTGGTGCCTCAGTAGCCGGAGCTCCGAGTCCTGCCGCGAAGGCTGCTGCGAAGACTGCTTCTCAGAGGGCAGCTAGACTACCGGGCGAAACCCCAGAGCAGCGCGTCAAGAGGTTGAGACAAGCTCATCTCGCTGCGCAGAAGGCCCAGATCAGCACATCGGACAAGCTCATCGACGGATCAAGAAGGGTTCTCAATGTTGTCCATCGATTTACGGTGACCGGCGTAGTCATTTTCACAGGTGAGCTTCAGCTATTTGTTACATGGCTCTCACTCGCAACCAAGACACGAAGAAGACAGCACAGGTCGCATTGTATCCAGTTGCTAATTTCCGTCTCGCAGTCGTCGCCGGTATCGTTTCGATCTATTCAGTATGGGACATGATTCGCTACAACCGTGCCCGCCGTGCCGAATGGCTTGCCGCTCAAAAAGCTCTCGAGGACGACGCTCTAGCATCCGCCCGTATGGCCTACATGCAAGGCAAAGCCACACCAGAGCAGATCACAATGGTCGAAGAAGCCAATCGCGAGGCCGAAGCCCACGGCACAAAGCTGCCTCCGCTGTTGTCCCCGCCTGAGAGGAGGACACACTTCGAGGAGACGATTCAACCAAAACTGCAGGGCGAGGGCAAGGGCGTGTTCGGTGTTGTGGCGGGACTGTTCGGCGGCGGCAAGACAGAGGCTGGGGAAGCTGCTGTTGCCGTTGCGGACGATGCTGCAAGTGGCGTGACCCATACTGGGAAGGCAGTGGAAGAAAAGGCTTCGGCGGCATGGGAAGCCGAGCTGGAGAACCAGCGCAGGGGAGGTCCCCTTGACCAACTGGGTCTCGATACTGCGAGCTCCTCAAGCACAGAGAACAAGAAGAAGGGCTGGGGTTGGTGGTGATGGTGAGCTAATGTGAACAAAATGTATCATATTGTTTCGGGAGCATGAGACATCAGCTCGGGGCAGGAAGGCGAAGTCGTGTTCGTTAAGCGGCCCGGTCCAGGCTGTTCTGTATCATATATTGTAGATGGGGCTGCGCATTAGATGGCGTCATGGGTTTCCGGTCTTACTGAGGAGGGGGAAGATCTTGTCTAGCATCCATCACTACTTGCTGCGTTCATGTGTCCACCATATCTAGCGATATCAATTCACTTCGTCAAATCAAGCATTCACGTTTCCTGTTGACCTTCTCAAAGTAGAACGTAGTCGAAGGATATATTTACGTACACTGAGAAGTATTTCTTGTTTTCGAAAAACTGTCTGTGTAGCCGGCAGTCGATCTCCTGAACCTCCGAGGGGAACTCCGCTGCTTTGATACCCAGAACCCAGGATCCCAAACGAAAAGAAATCAGTAACAAAATGACTGTCAACGCTGTATGTGTGTAAATGCAACGGTAAACGAACCACGATGCCGATGTAAGGAAAACCTGCTTGCTAACACCGAGTGTATAAGGTGGTATGTCCATCTGATGGAGTGGATGGCCAAACGAGCAGGACAAGGAATAGCAAATTCAAAACGCCGATATGATCGTTGTGCCCCGTTTAACCTCCGAATGATGAATCAAATGCTCTCTTTGAGTCAAAGTAGTGATGTGACTGAGCTGTCATGAGCAGCCGTCACTAAGCTGTATCCCAGGGAGTCATCTTCACGCCAAGAGGCAATCAGACGACAGCCCCAAGAGATGATGGTGTGTCCCACTCCTATGAGATGATAATGTGGTTGAAATGGCCAGGTACCTTGAGCCTGCACTTTTCGCAATCTGATCTGTATCCTATACTGAAGCTCTTCTTCATGCCCGGCTGCCAGGTCCAATTGTTGACAGTGTGCATGTTCCGCACATGACCTCGCTTTGGAGACGGTGTGGTCGGTTCGCCATTTGCATCTAAAGGTGGTGTGCTTGTGCGCGGCTCAATATCCATCATGGCATTAGGGTGGTCCATTTCGTGGTCGTCGTTATCCGGATGTACATGTTGATGGATGGTAACATCAGCAAAGTCCTTTAGCTGGGTCGAAGAGTCGTCACCCTCTGAGATAGGTGAAGGTAGCCGGCGGTTTTGCTGCACAGCGTGCCAGTCTGCTTCGTTACCCAGAGTTCGTGGAACCGAAGAGCCATCCACGGATCCCGTATGGTGATGGCCGAGGTTAACTACACCGTTCATCGGGGGTGTGGCCTGTCCCGAAGGAGCCCAGCCGCTCTGCTGGCCACGGATTTGCGCAGCGAAGCTGGGTTGGATGGGCGTCGGCATCCGAGTACCAGGTCCTTCGCTCTCGTGGTCGACTCGTACGGCTTCGAGGCGGGAAGGTGGTACCGAGTTGAGGGTCTCCATCATGTCCATCTCCTCGTCTTGTGGGAACTGCGCAGTGGCTGGCGATGATGACCATGGCGAAAAGTGTGATTGCGGAAGCTGACCACCACTGTTGGAGCCGTCGAAGGCATTGGGTTCGACTTGGTGCATTTGCCGAGGCGAAGACCGGAGGGGTAGACATTGAATCCGTTTCTGTACGATGTTAGCGAATTCTCCAAGGTCATTTGACACAGAAGAAACACATACGTGGCGGTGTTCACCAAAACTCTGTGACAGCGGACTAAGGGTATTCTCGTCATCCCGGCCTCGCTTCCTCGGACCATCGGCCGGGGATTCCATGTAGTGCTGTGTGGCAAACATCTTTGGCACGATTGAAGCCTCGGTGGAAAGAGATGGTGCAAGTCAATGGACGAGGAGGATGGTCAGAAGCTCTGGAAATCAGATGCGCGGAGGTGAGCTGCTATACTTGTCCCAGAGGCTTGTAACGGGCGGATGGAAGGCTGGCTGAATTCGCAAACAGCAATGGTGCAGCCGTATGCGAGTATGCGGGGTCGGCTGGCAACTGTCTCGGATGGATGTCTTTGTCTTGGTCGGCCCAGAGGGCAGTATCCCAGATGCAGGGTGGTGCGATGGGAACCCGAGTTTATGTAGGTGCTTCGCTAGTGTAACGGATTGGCGATCGGGTGATTCGTGTAGGAGAGAAAAGGCGAGGATGCCTACTCCGTATGAGTCCTTGGGAACAATACGAGGACCAAGGGAGGCTGACGATGAGAACGCCCGCAGGCAGCAAACCGGGGACAGGGCTGCTAGAGTAGTGGCAGTGGCGACTGAGGTAAGGCGGAGTTGTGGTGGGCTGGCCTGGAGGTGACGTCCCAGAGGAGGGATACAGTGGGTGCAGTGCCCGAGACCTGCGGCTGTGGTGGCTGCGGTGGCTGGGCTTGACAATGAGGGCGACGAGATTGGAATGTCTTGTCGGCGAACAAAGGGTTGTCGCTCGTACTTCTGCCCAGAAAAACGAGATAACAAGGCAGAAGAAGTAAAAGATTCGGACAAATAAGAAGTGAAAGTGAGCAGACAAGGCGCGAACTTGGGATCTGATCGGAAGTGAGCGTGTAACGGCGTCCAGCACCAACAATAGAACAAAACAAAACACAGAGAAAAGAGGGCAGCCAAAGGCGAAAGAGTGATTGTGTGTGCAGTGACGGAAAGGGGCAGAAGCCAAGAATTACAAAAGCTGTATCGAATGGGGCAGGATAAAGAGTGGCAGTAAGAAGTTTGAATTTTGCAAGTTGTCCCTCCAAGTCGGTTGGTATGAGAAAAGGACAAGAATGGGAGAAAGGACGACGGACACGAAGCTTCACGATGGTAAACACACATCAACTCACTAGACCTGAAGCAAGGTGAAGCCTTGGGCAGAACCTGGCCCTGGCCCTGGTCCGCCCATCCCCTGGTACTCCGCCATCGTCACGCGTTTGTCGCGCCGAGGCCGGAGTCAAGGGTCATTTCTGAGATGCAGGATTGGGAATCTGGAGGGGGCCCTCCGAACTCAACACCACAATAAATGAATATAATGATCGCTTTAATATGACGCCCGATTTTTTGTCTCCATAGGTTTTGTGAATTTTCTGTATTTCCAGGAAGCTAATCAACGTCAGTTGGGAGCACTTCGCAAGGCTCTCAATCAGGTAGGGACAACCTGGAAGGGTATGGCGACACATCATGGCCACAGTGCCGTTTCAGTCACCCCTCGCTGCGACAATTCTCAAGTGTCAGCTAGGGCCACGTGTGAGGGTCCGGGACAGGAAAAGAAGATCTGGTCGTTTTATTTATTTTGTGTCAAATGCAGGGAAGCACAAGGCTGTCATGCCTTGTCATATCTCGTCATACTGGTCATAGCTTGTAGCATCTTGTCATGTCGTGTCATATTCGTAGCCATGGTGACATGCATCAGTGGGAGATCTGTTATGGAAGCAGTAATCTTGGTGAGAGGTAACCTGTAGCGCGTAGGCTGGGCTTCACCATCTTCCAGAAACGCCGTAAGGTAGTGGCCAACGTGGTGAGACTGAGAAGAACTGAGGACCTCTGCCAAATACCTCATGTCGTGATGAAAGCGATGCCTGGAATCGATGCTCAAGCCTCACGCACCTCTGAACACCTCAATACATAAGCATTCGTGTTCGCAAACTTGCCTGTTTTGTTAGGCTCGAATGCTCTGCTTCGATGTAGAGGCATGGCATACCTTCTAAACTAAACTCAAACAGCAATAGGAAGGCCGCGGCGAGAAGCGAAGAGCTCTCAAATTCATCTCACACTATTGGAGCAAGCCACTTGACATCCCCCACCATTCCCGTCCATCCACATGCGTCTGTTCGCTGGCTCTTATTGTCCCTCCTCTCGCCCACACCGGTTACTCGACCCCTCCACCTCCAAATTGGGCTACAACTTTTTTTGCTCGAACCACCTCTGCTGACTCTATGACTCTTCATCCTCTGCACTTCTCCGACTTGGTCCCAATTCTCTTCACTACACTCTGGAAGAATTGAAATTCGGGATACAGAAAATTTCATATTTGAGCTCCGCATCTCCTAATTTCGTCACCTTCAGGGAATACAGCTTGCACAGCTGATATATCCAGGGTAGTATCCCCGACATCGCTCTGAACAGCTTCAAATCCCCGAAGCCGTCAACATGGCCGGTCTCGACATCACGCCGCTCATTGCGGATGACACCCGAAGTATGTCAATCTGGAATGCTCTGGCCATGGGAACATGGCAGCCGAACAATGCTTTCCCGAGTTCGCATGTCGTCTGACACCTCACAGTCATCGGTCAGGATCCTCTGATCCCCCCCGCCCTCCTCACCTCCGAGATCCCTATGCCGGAGAAGGCCATCCAAACCGTCGTACGGGGCCGCCTCGACTCCGCCGAGATCATCATGGGCCAGAGCGACCGCCTGCTAGTCGTTGTTGGCCCTTGTTCCATCCACGACCCTCAGACTGCCCACGAATACGCTGCTCGTCTTAAGGCCCTCGCCGATTCGCTCAAAAACGACCTTTGCATCGTAATGCGCGCCTACCTCGAGAAGCCTCGCACCACTGTCGGCTGGAAGGGCCTCATCAACGACCCTGATATCGATGACTCCTTCCAAATCAACAAGGGTCTCCGTGTGTCTCGCCAGCTCTTCGTTGACCTGACCGCCAACGGGATGCCGATCGCTAGCGAGATGCTCGACACCATCTCCCCCCAATTCCTCGCAGACTGTATCTCCGTCGGTGCCATTGGCGCCCGTACCACAGAATCCCAGCTTCACCGTGAGCTTGCTTCTGGTCTGTCCTTCCCTGTCGGATTCAAGAACGGCACCGACGGCAGCCTTGGCCCTGCCATTGATGCGATCGGAGCAGCTGCTGCGAGACACCACTTCATGGGTGTTACCAAGCAGGGCTTGGCTGCTATTACGCGCACCAAGGGCAACGAACACGGTTTCGTGATCCTCCGTGGTGGTACCAAGGGCCCGAACTTCGACAAGGAAAGCGTCCAAGCCGCCAAGAAAACTCTTGAGGAGAAGGGCCAGAAGCAGGCCATCATGATTGACTGCTCACATGGTACGCCGTCCATGTCCGGAAATTTGCGGTGAAAATAACTTTGCTGACACACGTATCGCAGGCAACTCCCAGAAGAACCACAAGAACCAGCCCAAGGTGGCAGCTGTCGTCGCTGAGCAGCTCCGCGAAGGCGAGCGTTCTATTGTTGGTGTCATGATCGAGTCCAACATCAATGAGGGGAACCAGAAGGTCCCCAAAGAGGGCCCATCTGCGCTCAAGAAGGGCGTGAGCATCACTGATGCTTGTATCAACTGGGAGGATACTGTCACCGTCCTCGAAGACCTTGCATCAGCGGTGCGCACCAGACGCGAGAAGAACGGCACAACCCCCCACCCTGGTGCACGTGTCAGCGTGATTGAGGAGGACTAAAAAAGATGAGCCGATAGACAATATTCGTCGTTCATCGTTGGCGCGGGTGTGTAAAAACGGATTCCGGGAGTTTGTTTGGCCATTCCCTTGCGAGATAGGGATAGTACACAAAAATTGAACTATGTGAGCCTCGTCACATCTCCTTCCGGATCGTACTTGGCGAGAGAGGTTGCGTGCTGGTTACAGCGTAAAGGAAGAACATATTGAGCTGTTCAGGATAGTGATATTAACGTCCCCCGACAGGCATCGGCGCATATCCTGCATCCCGCCGCTCCTGTCGCCATTGCTTGAAGCGCTTGAACAACGCCCAGCCAAGCAGTCCAACAGTACCAATGGTGAATGCCCATACGATGATGCGGTCTTTGATGCTGTCTCGCTTGAAGCAGAGTGTCACAACGTCCTCTTCCTCGGCATCCTTGCATATATCGAGCTCTTGACCGAGACAGAAGGCCTTCGTGCATTGGGAGCATGTAGAAGCACCGGGGGCTTTCGGAGTGAGGCCTTGGTGATCGCGTGGTAGAAGGAATAAGAGAGAACTAGGGCTGTTGGCGGTATTGGGGTCGAGAGGAATAATTGTGCTGTTCTTATTGCATGTGCATTTGCAAAAGACTGGAGCGGCTAAAAGTTTAACCTGTCAGCGATGACCTCGATAAGGGGAACAGACAGCTGGTAGAAGACGAACATGCTGATGCGAACGTGATAAGGACGCCGAGGAAGGCGAAGAGGAAGAAGCTGAGCCGCGCCATGATGGAAATGGTCTGTAGGCAACACGGGCTGAGTTTGGACCCAAGGGACTCAGGTGTGCCGAGATGGTGTGCGGAGAAGAAGACGTGAAGCAGTTTCTGGGACCAATTCGGGACACATGCGAGCGACTCTGGGTGGAGAGGTCTGGGAACGAAGTTGTTCGTCGGCTTGGGGCGGTTTGGCTACGGCAGTGGGTCGCCCACCCCTGATTGGCCGCCTGGGTCCCTGGGGGACTCTGCGACGAAAAAAGCTCCGTCTTGACTGTACCAGTTGGACCTTCGCGTATTGCTGCTTGCTCTCTGTCTTCTGCAAGACAAACGGGAATTGGGACACCACAAGGTCGACCATCATGACGAGAATAAGCAGAGTCCGAAGGCTCGCGTCCCTGCGTCCGACCGCCACGCCTAACTTCTGTGGTCGGAGCCCCTTCATCACCACCCGTTCACTCTCCTCTACGCCATGTCTCCGCGCCGACGAGCCTCCAGCCGCTCAGGTGGAATCAGCACATATCGAGACCGAATCTGAGCGAAGAACTCGCCTCAAGCTGCCGCCGAAACAGACCATTGCCGACACCGAGGCCGAGATCGCAGCCGCGGACCCGACCTACACACCTGCCACCTCCATGGCCGACCTTGAACCACTACCGCAGATGAAGACCTGGTGGAACCAGCCGGGAAACTGGGGTCCTGAGAGCCAGTTCTCCGGATTTGGTGTTGATTCAAGGCAGAAGATCACGGATCCAAGCCTCGTCAAGGTGATGCTGAAGAGGGCTGTTCTTGAGGTTCAAGCTCTGCAACAATCGGGACAGTACGATGCTCTCAAGTTCAAGCGGTGGGCCATTGGCGGTAAGGAGGAGCTGGACAGGGTCATGAAGGGCGAGTTGACTCCTGAGGAGAGCGCCACTGTTGCTGCTGGGCTTCAAGCAGAGACTGCCGACCAGAATAGCACGCCTATTGTGCCACCTCTCGAGGAGGCCGAGGCGGCTGTTCAGTCATGGGGCATTGATTGGATGTCTCTCACACTGAACGACGAGACCAAGTTTGTGGTATGCATCCGCCTGATACCACACCTGCGTGGCTTGTCAAGCTGACATTGGCTGCTTCTAGATCCGCAAGCGACTTTACCAACTCACCGGCACTCTCATCCCCGATGCCAAACTCGCCGCCGCTAACACCGTCCGCGATCTTGTAACCCTGGCATCCGTTTTACCCAAGCCCAAGAAGCTCTACCACACCCTGCAAGCCGAAGCGCAATCGCTCCCTCCCAACCTGAAGATCCACGGCCGTCGCATCACTCCCATCGACCGAGAGAAGGCTGTGGGTCGCTGGAAGGTGATTGAGGAGGAGCTCAAGAAGCGGGACCTCCCTGTCACCGGACACGGAGACGTCGCAAGCCACAGGGAGAAGGTGTGGCTGTTGGGCAAGAGGTAATTGCGGAAGTGTGTGGAATGATAGGATGAGTGCAAGGTGTGGGAGAGTGGCAAGAAAGGTGGCTGTCAACCTCAGCCAAGGAATTGACAAAGAGCCGTGCCTTGAGTGGTCAAGACCACAGTTGGCTGCGTTGCACTGTGTACGATTGTATAAACTGTAGTAGTAACATGACGAGGCAAGGACCCTTCGGAGGCAGACAAGGTCATCATAAGACGAATACATGCCATGCACCGGACAAGCCCGGGATTCGGCACAGGCTAAATAACACAAAGTCCACTGTCTGTATATCATCTCGGGGCCTTTCATCTCGGTGTTGCAAAATGAACGGTGAGTTGCGTCTGCTGCACTGTTGCCTTGGTGGCCATTGCAATGCCAGCCCGACACCGCAGCACGCGCCGATGAGTGTGGATGTACTGTATGCATGTGTCCCGTCTGCATGCAACCGTGCCTATGCACATACTTTGAGGACAGCAATAATCGCATGCCGAGGCACACTTGGCAAACAAGACTTGTGGCAACCAGAACGGGTAGCGTCCGCGGTCGTCTGGCCTCTATTTTTAAGCATCATGCGCCCAACTTTCAAGCCGCATGTTCCCACCTCCACCTTGCGTCCGATACCCTGCCAGGACGAAGTACATGAGAGTTGCGTTAGCGAGGAGGTCTCACTCCAGGCTCGTCGGGGACGGTTCGTCGCTCCATCTCACTGCAGACACAAAAGCCACCCGGCTACGCAGCTGCCGGATGGAGACCGCGGGCCGGGAAGAAGGTCAGCCACATTGACGAAAAACAGAGTGAATCTTGAGTAACAAAACAGTCTCGCCAGTCGTGAGGAAGACGCACGTTGCTGATCGTACATCAAACCGGGCGAGCGAGCGAGGGAGGGGTGGTAGGGCAACATGCAGATTCGAACCAAGGAGAGATCATATCATACAGTGTCGCTACCATGAACTTTCCCGTCTGCATCCCTGCTCGGTCAGTCTTCTGTGATTGTAACAGCAGCAGAAGAATAAGACGGGACGCTGGTCTCTGTTCTGAATTCGTGGGGTGATCTGCAGTCAGAGTGAATGCCATCCACTTTCACTTTATATGACCCACGGGGATGGCTTATGTACCTAGCATGCAATATATTGAGGTTGCGTCTGACCCGTCTTTGCAAGCCACTTTGCCCTTTGCCAATCCCGTTGTCTTCTTAACTAAGGTAGGTATCTGATGAAGAAAGCAGGTCAAAGCCGACCGAGTACTTTTCGTGTCCTGGACATGATGCCCTTTCAGCCGCCTAAATTGTGTTTTCACTTGGATGCAACGCCGCTTCGGGCTCTATCTTCGGCGTCAAATACTGGCCAGGGAGTTCTGAGGTCTCGTGCTTTGATGGTAGGTGCTTTGTCGAGCGATCAAATGTACCTACATCACGATAAGACGAGGGCTGGGTCAGATCTGATAGGGCGAGGCTTAACATGGATAAAGATTCTGGGGAAGATGGCCCTGCCCCTGCCGTCGATCGAACAAGCATTCAGATCTTGATAAGTTCTGGAACGATTCTCTATTTGAAAGCATGCAAAGCAAAAGAAGCCGGATTCTCCCTCATGTCCGATGTTGGTATCGGGAGATGGGCAGCTGTTCGGCTATAGCATGAGCTCCATGCATCCCCGCCTTACCTGGTACAGCATCCAAGCACCGCGCATTTGACCTCCAGTTGATTAAAATAAATCAGCAGAGGGTGTCCAAATTACATCTTCTGGTCGCGTCTCCACAGACGAGTGTCAACCAGGGATCTTGTTCACGATGTCAACTACCGACAGCTCATCCGGTCTACAGCACACCAAGACCGCTACCACTTCATAACACCAAAATGCAAAGACTGACGCCCAAGGCAGAGCAGTTCAGAGAGGATTATAGTATATGCGTCTTCTTGCAGCATCAGGCTAATCGATCTGCATGCGTCTCACAACGTACCTTTGCAAGCTCATAATGGCCAAACATGGTAAACCCAGAGCCGGCTCGCCCTGCCATTGGTTGAGCCTGACTTTCATCCGACCTTTTGACTGACCCATACCCTCCACTTCGTCGATGTTGCTGAGGAAGGGGGGTCTGATGTAGACTTGACCGGTCGCCCTGTCGATCACAGCATGGGAATCTCACCCGGTGGTAGTCTGACTTCTGGATGGCACGAAGACCGGATGTGGTGAACGGGAATTGACCGGAGCAGGGTACTTGGAGCAAGGCAAATATGCGCCGTTATGCAAGGGAAACGAAACTCGTGAAGTGTATATATAGGGATGGACAGCAGCATCGAAGGCGTTGGAGAGGTCGAAATTCGACTCAACCCACCAGCAATGCTGCACAAGCCAAAGACTCGTAGTGTGACGAGCAGACCATTCACCTTCAGCACAAGATGGCATCCCGCGTATTCCTCTTTGCCCTTGCTGCGACTTGCGTGCTTGCGGCTCCCCACGCCGGGCTGCTCAGACGCCAGGAATGCACCAACCCCAAGCAGCGCAAGGCTTGGTAAGGCAGAAACTCCCCCTGGACTAGAAACAATTGTTGGAGAATATCGGCCAAGACTGACCGGCGTGATGGCAGGCACAAGATGACCAACGCGGAGAAGAAAGCCTATCTGGACGCCGAGGTGTGCTTGATGAACACCCCTGCGGAACTCGATATGCGTGGTGCAGAGACGGTCTTCGACGAGCTGCAAAGCATCCATGTCAACATTGCTCAGATTGCCCACTTTGTCGGCGCTTTCCTTCCGTTCCATCGATACTTCATGTGGGCGCACGAGTACAAGCTCGAGACCGTCTGTGGCTACACTGGTGGCCAACCGTGAGTACCCAGGTTCCTACCTAGCCACAACTTCCTCGAATGCGGTAGTCGTAGTACTGACGATGCGAAAGATACTGGGAAGAGTCGGTCGATGCGGGAAACTTCACAGCATCTGAGATTTTCGATGCTGAGCTCGGCTTCGGTGGTGACGGCACGGGTACTGAGCGCTGCATCACCGACGGTCCGTTTGCTGGCTACATGAACAACCTTGGACCCGGTTACGAGATCAACAGGCACTGCATCAACCGTCGACTTAACGACTTTTCCAGCCGCGGTGCCGCGCAACCCAACGTCGACGCCTGCATGGAGGCTACTACTTACACGCAGGTGTGGAACTGCATCGAGGGATCTCCCCATGGCGCCGGCCACGGCGGTGTCGGCGAACAGATGATGAACCCCATCTCCAGCCCCGGTGATCCGCTCTTCTACATGCACCACACCTGGCTCGATAAGCTCTGGTGGGATTGGCAGGCTCTCGACCTTGACGCGCGTCTGACGGCCATCGGTGGCAGCAACACGATGAATCCTGCCCTTGCTAATGGCATGTTCGGTAACCGTCCTGATGATGTCCCGTAAGTTGAAATAGCCCCCTTCCTATAGGCCCGACAGCAGCTGATAGAACTCAAAACAGTGTTCCTGAAGTCAAAGGCGACCTGGGAACCACGACTACGCTGAGCCACGTGATTCAGATGTACGACGTTGTCCCTGATGTAACAGTTGCCGATGTGATGGATATTCGTGGTCTGTTGTGCTTCGAGTACGTCGACTTTCGGGACTAAAGGCTGAGCAACTTTCTCCTTGATGCCAGGGAGGTGGTGGCTAAAGAAGAAGACACTTCTCGCCTGGACAAGGATTCAGATTGACCTTTTCTGTAATCAGTTTGTGGCACTCCATATCAAATGAACGGCACCAGCCTTTATGACGACGCGTGGTGTTCTTTGTGACCACCTCGAAAAATCTGTCCCGCTTGCCTCGACGTTTGTAGGAGATCACACCTTGCGCACACCTTGGCGGAACTTGCGCTTCAGCTGCGTTTGATATACGCAGATCTGATGGAAGAATCGTAGCTTGTCCCGAGAATTCGCCAGCCAGTCCAGTCATCAGCCTCTTCTCAGCCGAGAATGGAGTGAGACATCGACATTCGACGTGTTTCCCATCAATCCATTTGACGAGATCGCTGTAGATGATTGCATCATTTCCGGACGTCTTCCTTGATACCGTCTGTGTTCATGGCGGAAACACTGTCGTATATTGGGTTGGTAATCAAACGACTCCAAAAACCCTGTGACCATTGTTCACTGGGAGCCAGCATGTGCCCTCCCGAGAGGGAAAACGAAGCACAGCTCACGCTTTTGGACAACGGTGCGACACGGCATCCGAACGACAGGATACAGCCGTGGCATGACGATAAGTATGAGTGTTGAAGGGTGCACCATCACTTGGAAAGGTGACGGAGAAATTGATAGGTAGTACGGAGTACATACACCAGCGAGGTTCTCCACTTAAACAGACTTGACGTGATGATTGACGAGGCACAAGCGAGAGAACGACAAATGAGATGTATTCAATGATAGACTAGCATGCTTGCGATCCTCCGTGATCCCTCCGTCGTGTCATAATGACCTTCATTCCTTCCTAGTGCGATCTGGCCAGGGAACCCTGCCCTGCTCATCTCATTGCGTCCAACAGATGAGAAGATCAAGAGCCCGTAGCACAGACGCGAACCAAAGTCATTCAGAAAAAGCCATTGATTGGCACAAGCGTCGAGCGAAAAAGTCGTGCATGCTGAGCAAAATTCCGTGATGTTGTTTTTCATTTCATTTTGAGATTTTTGGGTATCTTTGGGGTTGTTCATGAGCTTTCGTGGAGGGAGGTCGTGATCCGAGGCGTCATTCAACCTCGGGTGGGGGGGTGGTTGAGTCGTGAGTTTTAGAGTTGTTTAACAAAGAAAATAGTCAAGGGTCAGGATTAGTGACCACATGATGTGCAAGAGCCTGCAGAAGAAACAAGAGTCAGTACATATATCATCTTCATCGAGACAAGAGGGAGCATGAATCAGAAGAAGTAGAACATACAGCTTGAGCCACAGTTGCAGTTAGCAGAGCTAGAGCATCCACAGTTGCCAGCCATTTTGCTAGATATAAATTGTTTTATAGGTAAAGAACCTAAAAAGTCGTTTTGGAAAAATCGTTGGGGGGTGAGCGTTTTCGTTTCGACAAAATGTCTACTTGAGGAGAGAAAAGAGAAAAAAAGAAGTCTGAAAGAGGTGGGAGGTTGGAGGGTGTTATATAGACTTTCGTTGCAGGCGGCGTGGGATGTGAAGTGAAGGCATGCACGACAATCTGCGGTGAGGGGATTGTGCGGGTGGCGTGGGTTGCGCTGTTTGTGCTGTTGGCTGGCTGCAGTCCCCTTAGCGGTGGTCTACTGCAGGGCCGACCCGCTGTGTTGCAGAAGGGATCATCGCTTGCATTGGCTGTCACGGGTGGACGCGTTGAGTGGTTTGTGCGGGAGCGGATGAGGTCGGCTTGTTCAGAGTTCAGACGACTCTGTTCTGCATTACTGTGACTGCTGATTGGCTTCTGAACCTTTACCGATGCCAGAAAGTTCTGTGCCTACTGCATGTCCATCCTACGGTACGGTTGAGGATGCCGTTCGTCTCGGGTCACCAAAGACACGTGACCTCACCTGGCGTGGGTGCTCTTCCTCTGTTTCTTCCCAGAGACTGTTACTACGAAATCATGGTCAAGAATCCTTGACATCCAAACACGCTTCTCTCCCTCACGCCCACCGCCCTTTCGCCCCTGAGCACTGCAGTTCATCGCGTTCCAGCTTTGTGCTTCATCTTGCACTTTTCTACATTTCATCCTGGTCACCGCCGTTCGCGCCAGAAACAACCGACTGACCGCCATCTTTGGTGGATCTTCCTAACCACCCCGACCTGCAAGCCTTGAGATCCCACGCTGCATCGCCATTGGCTCTGTGTTGGTCTACTCCATGCCTAGCTGATAGTGAGGGTCCACGGCGGCCAACGCAGGACCAACTCTGCCTTGATCGGGAATTGGTTCGGCCTGTTTCGGCGACTGTTGTTGCTGATTTAGTGACAGTCTGTCTGCACGGGGTGAGCGACAGAACTGTGATGAGAGGCTTGTTAGGGTCACGACGGGAGTAGCCCTTCAGTCACCGCATCTTCGACCTTGACGCGTCTTGCGTATCGGTCTGGTTCGCGTCTCCCAGCCTCGGGTTGACCAAGGCTGGGAAGGAAAATTTTCATGGAGCAGATCTGTTGAGCTCGCACACTCACCGCTTGTCCAGGATCAAAGCACGGAGCTGGAATCGTTGAACCTCATTTCATTTATTCATGTCTACATACTCAGAACCTCACAATTAGGGGGCCGCCGTCGCCGCAGGCAGGCATGAGCAGGCAGAACTGACCCTTGCGATGGTGTTCTCACCACACATCTCCTGTGCATACTCCGGAACGACCTCGACCTTAGCCTCCCATCCGTCCAGGAATCCGCCGCAGAACGCCTGGCTCTCCTCCAGACGACCCTTGATGTGACTCGCGCGCATGGCACGAAGGCAGTTGTCAGCGTTGCAGCTCTTTGGCTTGCACTTCTCGGTCTTGGTCATCTTTACGAGGTAGCCGCCGCGCTCGATGGTGTTGATGAAGATGAAGCCGGAAGGGAACATGGCGTAGGAAGACCACGAGCCGGAGAAGGCGATGATGCCGCCGCCTTCAAGGTGGTCGTCCTCGGGATAAATGTCGAAGAAGGCAATTTCGCAGACAAAGTCACCGGTGGGATCCTCGGGGACGGAAGAGATGTCGTAGACGCGGAGACCAGCACCATAGTTGGACTGGTAGATGTGGTCACCAACGACATAGAGGTTGTGGTCGATACCGCGGTTGGTGGCCTTGAACAAACCAGTCTGCTTGGGGTTTTCAAGGTCACGAATGTCCCAGATGTAGGTCACAGGATAACCGTCCGCGGCAGGGCCGGCAAGCTCATCCTCATCGTACTCATCGTCCATAAAGAGCCACTCTTGCCATTCAAGGTTGTTGACCCAACCCTGGTGGGTGAATGTAGCACCCTCGTAGGTCGTGCGGGAGATGATCTTGGAGTTCTTCTTGTCGCTAACATCGTAGCTGTGGCTGGTCAGTGCCTCCAAGGTCTGATGGTATGATGCACGAACAACTTACATGGTCAAGGTGTCCTCGTTGTAGCCATAGCAGATATCGGTACCAAAGTACTTCTTGTCGGGTCCGCGGTAGATGAGACATTGCGCCTGCCAACATGTCAATCTCAGGTTCGGTTGCAAAATCATCGAGAAAATCTTACATCGTGGACATAGCCGTCCTGGCCGTCACAGCCCAGGTCGACGGGGTTGGTAGGGTCCTCCAAACTGAAGAAGTGAAGGCCACCCAAACATCCCTGGTTGCGAGGCTGGACGCCCACGGCAACACCATACTCAGCCTCCTCGTTGACGACAACGTTGTGGCTACGCCCAAGGGGCAGAGAGCTGTTGAAGTGACCAGTCAAGTCCTTGTTGTTGTCGAACAGGACAGGTGCATCAGCAGGGTCGATGTCGAGCAACTTGTTCATGTCGAAAATTTGCACGCCATTGCCCTCAAGTTCACTGCCGATGACCATGTAGTGCTTGTAGGAGCGAATCTCGGTCCAGTAAGCACGGTCCGCGGTGGGAGCAAACTTGGGCAGGTATCCAAGATGAAGCATACGACCTTCTGGAAGAATCTCGATCATGGCGCAACCATCATACATGCCAGAAACGACGAACTCGCGACCGGACTCAGGATCAGTCCAGCCCCAAGAGGAGCTGCCTGACTTGCCACGATAGTCGGTATTTGGGGAGCCGAGGGTCGCGTGGTTGATGAAGTCGTATAGATCAATCTATACAACCCGGAGGACCATTAGTCACAATTGTGTTCCTCCCCCAAACCAAATCTGCCTTGGGAAGTTACATACGTTCTTGCAGCGGAACTTGTGGGCATCGGACCCCGGAATGGCCTGAGCGAAGCCGTTCTCGCACTTGGTGTAGTCGAGACGAGGCCAGCCAGAGGAGTTGAAGAGACCGGCCTCCTCTTCGGCTTGCCAGTGAGACTGCACGTCCAGGTTAACATTCAGTTGGTCAATTGAGCTCTAGTCATGGAGGGGCTCACAATCTTGGCCTTCATGATCTTGTCATGCATCAGGCCAGAGTCGTAAAGCTCTATATCAGTGTTAGCTTGTGACTTGATTCTCTCTGACACGAGCCCGGGAGCTTACTGGCAGCCCTCTCCTCATCAACTGCCATCTCTACGGCAAGAGCACCTACGGCCGAGATGGCCACGGTGCCGGTCAGTGTGCTGAAGCGCATGGTGGGCTACGTTTCCGTTCCGGGCCTGAGTCGAGCTTCACAGAGCAGCACCACAACCAAGAGAGACTGCGAGAAAGGGTAGGGAAAGGAAGATCAGAGGTCAAGAAGAAACCGCACAAAGCCTACCACGACTCTTTTATTTCGAAGGAGGATCCGAGAACCGCATGCTTCGGAGGATCATGGCAGCCGAGCCTGCGGCGAAGACTGAACGCAAGGATGGCATTACCTGAATAGGAAGGTTGGTGGTGGTGGCCAATGTGCACCCCGCAAGGACTTGAGACCTCAAGAAAAGACAAAGGTGCCGCTGTCCGGGCTGTCAAGGTCTTGTGTACGCAAGCATAAGGTTGAGTTTAACCGTGCATTACGGTCTCCTTCAGGACTTTTGTCGCCTATGATGCCAGCTTTGACCTGAAGATCTGGGCGCTCGTGCGAGTACTCTCACGCGAGGGACTCTCGACTCCGCCTTCACGACGCACGCAAAATATTCATAGAATGCGTAACAAAAAAGAAGACCGAGGGGAAAACTTCGAGACCCGACCGTCCGAAAAATAATTCCCGGCACCAGAGAAGCTACAATAAGGTGTGGCGCATTGGTAGTGCCCCCCCTCCTCAACCCTTGTCAAGCCGGTGGGTTATGGCTTCGGACCGTAGGGAGGATTAGGAAAGAGACAATGGAGGCCAAGCAAAACGAAGAAGAAGAGAGAAAAAAAAAACCTGTGGTCGCGGATGATAAGCACAATACGAGGAATACTCATCGTCATGCACTGCTTTCCAGAACGGTGGGCTGTGTTTCTTTAAACCTTCAATGCCCATGGTCTGTGCCTGTTTGGACTGTTCTCGGTTCTCGAAGAAGATCAATGCCACCAACGCAGAATTCTCTCTATGGCTCTTGCAATGCTTCGGCTGGCGCAGTCGTATGGCCCATAGTGATTTATTTCCGGCTTGGTAATGGCTTTCTTGACTTCAGATCGAGGGCCTTAACCTACTACTGCCTTGATGGCCTTCAGTTCCCCAAGGTCTTTCTATCAACAAGACATGAGTATCAACAAGACATGAGTATCAACAAGACATGAGCGATGACCGCGGAGTTGCGTCGTAAGATCTCTTCTCTGCCATAATGGTTCGCCTTTGAACATACACGGCTTACGGTTTGTCACGCAAGTAATGGGGGCTGATCGTCAAGACTTCATGGCGATGGAGGCAACATCTGTGGCAGCATGGAGGTCCAAAATGGCAATTACCAATCCCCGAGTAAGTCACAGAGCTTCACAGAGATCAAGCGGGAGTACGAATTTGGCGAGTACCGAGCTACTTGAATAGTGTCAAGTGCTCCTGTATAGGGATCTATGGTCTTTATTTTGTTCCGCAGCCGCCTTGTCAAATGCTGATGACACAACGAAAATTGGAGTTCCTGGAGGGATTATATCAAGAGGCTACTAGGCGTGACTGTGGAAATTCTGAGTGCTATCTCTCAGAAGCAAGACAGCAAGACGAGATCAGTCGTTGGCCCCGTTCTGACAAGGCGCGCACGGCCCCAGAGGAACGACTTCAATGTGGTCCGGTCCAACGCCCACAGCGCAGTCGCCAAGTCGAGGCCGTCGATGCCTGTCAATCGCCCGGTGGACGGCAACGCGGCAGTAGTGGCGGTACCTCAACGAGGAACCCATCTTGGTCATGCAGTTCATGCACGAGTACTCCACGATGCGTTTGTAACACATGACGAGGCAGCTGGTCTTTGCAAAATGGAAAGGAAAAAAGGAATGGGGGAATTGTAGATGCTGAGATGTAGAATCGAGACTCTCTCACGAGTATCATAGTGTCATTTATGGGAGATAGCCAAGCGGCACAAGGGTTCCGGTGATGGAAAGCCGTATTGCGCTGCCGCGTCCATCACGCCCAAGCTGCTCGTTACTTTGGAGTCGAATCAGTCGCGCATCTCCTGCAGATCCCCGTACGATCTGTTTGTATCTGGCAGTCATTGCCCCGTGGACATGAACCTAGCTCGCCCCGTTGCCAAGCTGCCTCACACCACACAACACTGGGGCAAGTAGAGTGTATCTCTACGCCACACCGGCGACAGCGCAGCCGTAGCACAATTGATTGGCACATCGTGACGGTTCGTGTTGGTTAAAGTAATGATGAGTATTCGTTGTTGCCGAATGAGGAAGTCTATGTATATGTAGTGGAATGTCAAGGGTCCGGCCTGGTATCATCAATTCAAAGCCGTTTTCACTGTCTGCGACTCACTTCTCCTCAATGGGCCTTCTGCAGCATGGAAGGTATCGAAAACACTTGACTCAAGATCAGCTTCGCTCAACGCGTCACCCTTGCGCTGCATGAGGTTGTGGCGACGAAGATGCAGCCCCCCTTCGCCGACTTACATGCCTCACAGCTACCGACGGAGAAGATGAAGGCACTGAAGACCACTGCCCAATCCAGGTCGATGCCCTTTGCGTAGGAACATGTATGTTTTCAAGGTGGGAATGTACATGGCCGGGATGATGACGATCGCACCTCCAACAACGGACCAAAACAGAAACTGGTTGCGCCATAGCCTCAGGAACCATGCACCAGTCTCGTCAATCACGCCGTCGAAGAACGAGAGGCGTGCATCACACATGTTCCAGGCGAAGTAGAGGAAGGTCCATGTGAAGACAGTATAGCATGTTGCGCGAGCCCTGCAGACGCCTTGACAGGTCGGGCCCACGTTCCATGTTGCAGTCCTCGCCAAAGTTGCCATCCTGGATGCCGAACATGACAGCAATAAACGTGCAGATGGTGCAGATGGCGAAGACGCTCAAGTCCCTTCATCCAGACGCCGAGGAACAAAGATGTCTCCGGTTCAGAGGTGCATTCAACCGAGGAGTTCTCGATAGTCAGCCGAACAAGACTGCACCCAGTCATACGCCCTCATGAACACTGCGATTTGCTGCATCGGCCAGGCAAGGGGCAATCCATAAGCGTTGACCTCCTGGACGCAGGGCAGCTCAACGAAGCTCGATGTACTTGCCGTATATGATAGGGGGGTTGTAATGAAGTTGACATAAGGTACTATTCGTTTCTCATCACCTCAGTGCAACCGAGAGTTACGGTGAACCGATCTCATGTCAGATGACTGCCAATCACTGCCCAAGGAAATAGCAAGAAGACACAGTCTCGTAGTAGAGGTTCTTCCGGCACGTCCGCCTCACTTGACCGAGTCCAATACAAAGAAGAATGATTTCCCTTTTGCAATACGCTCACTCATTGGAGAGATGTTCAGCGTGGAGGGACACACGTTCAGTGAATCAAAGGCCCATGGCGCTTCGAGTGGTGTACATGCCACGACCGCCCATGTCCCAAAGGTCTTTGGACCGCGAACTCGCAACAAAGGACCACGCACTGCACTGCGTCTTCTTTGTCAAGAGCGCCTGGAACCAAAAGCACAATCTGCTCATGTGCACACTTACCGTATAATACGAGTCTCCGAGTCTCAAAAAGAGCCATTCGCCAGATCCCCCAACTATACACTACACACGCCCTTGAACGATACCTTGAGCTCCTCAAACTTCATAAAAAACCAATTCGAAAGATGCTATCCCCCTCCGCCAACACAGAGGTAATGTGCCTGGAGCACTTCCTCAACAACCTAGACTCTCTGCCGCGGCCGAAGAGGAAGAAACCCGCCAACTGCACCGCGAAGCCAAGTGACTGCACCGCCAACGGAGCAACACGCCCTGCTCGTCGTCAGCCGTCCCGACAGGCGAAGCGGGCGACCGACTTTTACAGACTCGAGAACCTCGAAACCCTCAAGCGTGCGCGAGACGAGAGCGAGGAGCAGCGAGATGTCCTGGACGGGCGGCCGTGCAAAAGACGCCGCAACGGGATCCGGGCCACCAACTACGACGTCGACCTGGGCGAGACGCAGGCGCGGGATCGTGCTTCGGAAATCACCTGGGCGGCCGCTCGGCTGCTGCTGAAAGATGTCGACATGCACTGCTGCTTCGCGGGTCAGCCGCTGGTATGTCCTGAGTGCGAGATCAAGAAGCTGAAGACGTCCGAGGTGGCAGGGCACCAGAGTCCCAACGAGCTGGTCTGTCAACCGTCACCGTCACCGTCACCGTCACCGTCAACGAACAAGAGGAGGCGCATCAAGATCGTTGGTCGCCTCGCGTCGAGTGCTCCTCCTCAGAAGAAGCGCATCAAGCTCGTGGGACGTCTCGCGCCCACGGCCGACATGAAGCTGTGCAAGGTGGCTGTGGCGGACCCGACACGGTGGGATCCCGAGACGCGCCCGTTCATGATGGTGCGGTACGGTGATCATGACTTCGCCGTGGACTACTGTAAAGACTTGTTGTTTGTGCCCGTGGGCTCTGCTGCTGCTGCTGCTCGTCAAGAGGTGGATGGGGATGTTTTTGGGTACAGGAAGTACCGGACGTAGGTGGTAGAAGTGCGTGAGTCACTCGCAGGGCGCGCACCCCCCGTGGAGACAAGTAGAAGCTGGAGATGGAAGAGCCGGAACCATTTACTTTCAATCAGTCACTGAGCCCTTTGTTTTATTACATACCTACTAGACTACAATGAATCGCACTTGAGGAAATTCTCTGCAACCGAAATCACTCAATTGCTTTCCAAGGAACGCAACACTGCAGCCCCCTTCAACATGACCAACGAACTGGACACGACAGCCAAGTGCGTGATCTCACGGCTCGATTCACGAGACGCAGTAGAGAAACACCTCTCCGGACTGACCGCACTTTTGCAAAATTGCGTAAACGACGACCCTGCCAACTCGTCCCTCGGCTTCCTTGCACCTCTTCCAGCCCAGGCAGCCGACGCGTACTGGCTCTCGCTGCCGGATTCCATCAGCGGCGCCAACCCCTCGACCGTGCTTCTGATCGCGACACTGGGCGACCAGCTCCTGGGGACTGCGCAGATCGCGCGCATCCCCAAGCAGACGCAGGACTTCCGCGGCGAGGTTCGAAAGCTCCTGGTCAGATCCGACACCAGAGGTCTCGGCCTGGGGAAGAGGATGATGGTCGAGGTGGAGAGAGTGGCGACCGAGGAGATGAAGCTCGACACTCTGGCGCTGGACACGGATGCAAGGTCTCCCGCCAGAGGCTTCTACCACAAGCTCGGGTGGACGGAATGGGGGGTCTTTCCTTTGTATGCCAAGGCGGCGGATGGAGTGAGGCATGACTGTGCTTTCTTCCTCAAAAGACTTGATCTTTGAGGGTGAAGCCTGAAGCGTAGCATGTACATGACAGACTAACCGCGAGACGGCCTCTTTGTACTGTGCAGTAGCTGTATAGTACTCTGCCACAATGAATTCATCCAAAGAGTCTCTCCTTTCGAGAACTTGGACCTGAGGAAGTCTACTATCTGTCTTTCGTAAGCGTGAAAACATGTGGCTAGACAAGGTGTTTTTGACTGAACAGTTCTACGACCTGCATCTTCAGGACATGGTGCAGTTGCTTCTTTTGCAAAGAAAGAGAGACGGTGTTCTGACAAAGAAGAACCGTCATTGTGTCATGTCGGGTTCTTCCTTGGAGCAGATGTACTGAACAAGGAAGATGAAAAATGAAAATGAAAATGCAGTGATGGCATCCTGCGGGCTCAAAGTGACCTTCTCGTTATATACCACTTGGGCGTCATTGTCCACTTGAAGCCTGTCAAAACCTCCTCTGACAAACACACTTGTTCATCAAGCCCCCAGCAGCAGCTTTCAGGACCAAGGACCAAGATACGAACTTCCAGCAACAATGTGTAACAAGAAGGAAAAGTGGGAGGTCTGCAAGGTCTGCCGGGCAGACATCTCCAAGATCTCATCTCGAGACGAAGAGTGCGCCAAGGTGAAGGGCACCAGCTGCCCGGCCGGCTACTGCTCCACGGGATGGATTGTCGAGAAGACAGAGGTGCTTAGCCAGATCATGTGCACGCCGTGCTTCAAGAAGAGCATGAAGCAGTCGTGAAGTAATCATCAGCAAGAGAGCGAGAAGGCGCCGAGGCTGCCACTTGCCCAGCTGACCATAATCAAGATGGAAAAGTAAGACCACGAAAATGCAGAGATTCATCGCCAAACATTGGCTTTCCCTCACCACCCCCCGACCTACCCTTTTTTGCACTGTGACGGTGTGGACGTGATACCTCTGATTATGAGCTCCGACGCCTGAAGACATAAAAAGGAAACGAGGGCATGCCACAATTGAGGAGAGGAGCGACCCAAATAATGTTCTCGAGCACTACCACAGTAAGCGGCACCATCATCAAGTCAAGAACCTCACAGCATCCGTTCGTCGAGATGTGTACACGCGAGAAGCAGTCCGAGGGATGCTACGAGTGCCAGGTGAAGATGAGAGACCTCAGGACAGTCGAGACCAAGTGCTACAAGGTAGCCAACACCAGCACGCCGGCAGGCTACTGTCCGCAAGGCTGGATAAACACCGAAATCATCAAGAGAGGGCAGCTCACATGTGCAACATGTGCAGACAAGTACAAGAAGGAGAAGAAGAAGGAGAAGCCGGTGAAGAAATAAAGGCAATCTCCCCCCCCCAGCTGGTGCCTTAAGAACGCAGCTGTAGCTGTAGACAGAGGACAGGACCCCTGCACGTGCGGATGTGGTAATTCTGGGGTTCGCTGATGCGGGAATGAGTTTAGCTTCCGAAGACTGGGCCAATGCTATTCATCTTAGCGCTGCGCTGCTCCGGCATGTGCATTGCGTGTCGTGCCGTGACGATGGTTGAAAGAAAGGCAAAAAGAGGTCCCAAGGGCGAGCGAGTGAGTAGCATGTGATTGTGGCGCCGCCTTGTCTCCCGCGGCATCAGACAGTGGCAGTACGGAGTATCCGTAGTGGTGTTGGCATACGCACTACAGCGCACTACAGCGCAGTACAGCACACTACAGCGCAGTACAGCACACTAGTCTACAGCAGAGTAGATCACAGCACAGCACAGCACAGCACTGTGCAGTGGTACTGTAGTCTATGATATCGTACATTCTCACGTGCACGCTGGACCTGGCGCTCGGCGATGAATGATGGCGGCAGCTTCCATCTCACTCCTTTCAAGTCTTTTCTTACTCTTGACAAGCTCTCTGCCTCTTCACATCTCATCTTTCCAATTGCCCGTGTTTTCGAACCGGATTTCCTGGCCCTTTCGTTTCTCTGCCCTGCCCTGGCCATGACAGGCGTCCCGTGATTCTAGCGCCCTGCCACTATACCCATGACGTCGCACGTCTACCCTTCTGTCCCTAGCTTTCCAAGGCTGACGTCTGCTATCACCAGTTCTTGATGGCTGCTCTTGTGAGTCTCCTCAACTTCCTTCTTCACTTGCTCCATCTGTGCCCCTTGTTTTGGCACTGCATCCTCGAGCCCGGGTCATCCGCGCTGCACGACCTGTATCATAGGACCTGCATGCCTGCGCCGGCACTGAGACCCCACCATCGACTATAGCTTCGCTGCTACTGTACCCTTCGTTACTGCACCCCAGACCCGTGAGGCTGACCACAACACGCTGCTTGCTCCAGGATACACCTTGGCTATCCTTTGGCAGCCCGTCCATGTCTGCGCGCGACGACACCTCGCTCGGCGGATCGCCGCCCACGCAAGACACCCAAACCGCTACTGGCGCGCCTCCCACCTTCGCTGCTTTCTCCCCAGTCACCCTCTCAGCCAACACTCCCTCTCGATCCTCCCGTCGATCCACGATTCTCGTACACCAGAAGAGCCCTTTGCTTCTTGCCACTCCTCCGCAGATCACACGCGCTCTCGCCTACAGCCATCCTTTTCTGCTACCGCTCAACTCTTTCGTCGGGCTGTTGACATGGAGTACCGGTGATCCATGGGAGAGCTTCCTGCTGCTATGCGCTTTCTGGGGTGTTGTTCTCTATGGCGACATAGTCCTCAGATGGGCAGGGCCTGTGGTCGTGGGAGCGGGTCTGATTTTGGGCATGTACGGTCGTCGCTTTAGTCCTCTGAGCAGCAGCGGCTGGCGAGAGCCTGCGAGAGGTGCGAAAGATCTCGCCTCCAAGTTTCTCGGCGTACCAGGAAGCTCTGCAACCCAAGCAAACGCGTCTGCGTCGGCCGCGCCCGAGAATCAACCCAAACACCAGCGGGGCAACTCCGAGGTTACAAACACGAAGCATCAGAAGACACTGGATGAAATCGTGGACACCCTCAGAGAATTCACTGGCCGATGCAACGTGCTACTGGAGCCCTTGCTGGAAATGACCGATTTCCTGAGTACGCAGAGAACACCTACGAGCGCTACCACAAGACCTGCGCTGATCGCCATGTTCATGAGGCTGCTCGTCGTAACGCCATTCTGGTTCGCCCTGTCCATGCCACCGTGGAGAATCATCACGACGAAGCGCGTCATGTTGGTTGCCGGGACTTTGACCCTCACCTGGCATTCTAAGATATCTCGAGTCTCTAGGACGATTCTTTGGCGAAGTGCGACGGTTCGTCACTTAGCTACCATCATCACCGGGTTGCCCTTTGAAACCCCCAAGAAGCCGGTCTTCACAGCTGCGAAAGACCAAAGTAGCGAACGCTCAACGGCTGAGTCAGAGCTCACCAAGGCGCTGCAAAAGTCCAGGGGCTTGCATCTCAGCCACCGCCGAGGCGGAAGTGCCAAGAGCGCGGGTGTCAAGTTTACTTTCATCCTGTACGAGAATCAACGCAGATGGGTGGGCCTTGGCTGGACAAATAGCTTGTTCGCCTATGAGAGGGCAGCTTGGACAGACGAACACAATAACGCTGTGTCGCCCAAGGAAGACTTTGAGCTGCCAGAAGTGGAAGAAGGCGCGCATGTCAGATGGCGGTGGGTTGAAGGGAGTAGATGGAGAGTCGACGGCGTGCCGGATGAGCACGGCACGGTCGATTATGATGGTGAGGAGGCCCGAAATGGCTGGGTCTACTATGACAACAAGGTGGGCATACTCTTTGCTGTTGCTCTATTCAAATACTAATCTTCCTGCAGTGGCAATATGGCCGTCGTGGACAAGATGGATGGGGTCGATGGACGAGGCGCAGGAAATGGTATCGCGATGCGGAATTGGTGGAGGTGGATGAGGCGGACCCCAAAGGTCAAGCTGATGAGGATGATGCGAAGTCATTGGCCCCCTCGATGGCGCCAAGCACCTATGGCGAGAAGATGGTCGCAGCAATGCGCTCAGAACCAGCTCTGCCACTTGTCGATGACACCGTCGCTGGGGAGACAGACGCTGTGAGCAACAACAGGACCTCGGACGACTCTATGTCAGTCCACTCCACTTCGGCATCGTCACGGTCCTTCTTCCGTCCAGGGTCGTTTCGACTGAGGCCGACGAATCAATCTATGCCGGATAAGGAAAAGGATGTTGATCGTCCGACCCGAGCCAGTGTCATAATGGACGAGGAAGAGGGGGAACATGGTCTGTCAGACTCGGTTGATCTCGCGTTGCAACAACGAAAAGAGGTTGGAGATTGGGGCATTGCAGATGAGGCACGTATGAACCTGGAATGATACCAATGGGAACTCGGAAATAGCGATTGTTTTACGGCTGCGGCTCAGGGAGCAGCCTGCGCCTCTCTTTCAACATGCTTCTTATCCAAACCCCGTTCAGTTGTGCCCACCTGATGCGAGCCTTCTGGTTTTACGACGTCACAGCTGCTTGTGAAAACAGCCCGTTTGAGAATTGGATTTTGGAGATTTTCTATTCAGACTTATGACTTACCTAGCTGAGCAGCCCGTACAGGCGGAACGACAAAAGAAAAAGGCTGAGAAGCAGACCAGCTGACATCTCATAAGGCAAAGGAGTGGCATGAGCGAAACTTACCTTCAACTCAAAGGTGCAAATTCACAATCATGACGTACAGAACGACAAAGAGCAGCAGATTCGCCAGGACCAGGAGAACAACAAGGACTACGGGGACCTGCTCTCCAGTGAAGGGCTGCAAGAAGCGACGGGGTACCTGTCTGGCATCCTGTCTGGGGATCAGAGGATCCAGAGTACTGTAAGCGCTGCGGGAACTGCCCGAAGATCCCAGGCCTGATTCGAGGTCGAAGTCCCTGCTGCGCGTGAGTTCAGCAACTGTGAGGGGCAGGTCGGCTTCTTCGTCCAGGGCGCTGACCGGAGCACTGCTGGGAGTTGACAGCTGGTAGAATGTGTACCTTGTGCGTCTGGGGGCATCGACATTGATGTGTTCGGGCCACGGCCTCGATGGCGCTTGCCCGTCGACAAGATGATGCGAGGTACCTCCAGAGGGATGGGCAGGACGTCTGGTGGAGGAACCGGAGATTTCATGATCCTGTTGAGCGATCGAGTCAGTCACAGAGTAAGTAGCAGACTGAGGAGCGGGGCTTCCTAGATCAATGTTGAAGAACTCAGGGCTTCTCTGAGGTTGCTCAGGCAAATCTTGGGCCCCGTGCCCGAAGGATCGCGTGGGGGAGCGGTACTCGGGGCTCGAATGGTACGGTCCAAACTCAGACTCAGCCAAAGCTCTGGGGGGCTCTGGGAATGCGTACCCGTCACTGCCTTGATATGGTCCGGTGGCAGGATGGGCGACGGAGTCGAGGCGGCCTTGAAGTCTGGCATCGCGAGAACTGTCATCCGGTCGAGTATGAGCAGCAGGCCCTGGGAAAGTTGGCAGTGCGTGTTCGGTGTTCTGCTGCTGTTGGAGGAAACCGGATGAGATTTCAGGGCTGCCAAGGACGATGGCGATCTCCCGTGGACTACCCTGATTGTTGACAGCGCGAGGGTCCTCTTCAATAGAATCGCTGTCTTGGGAAGATTCACTGTCGTCGGGTTCGCCTTGGCTGCCCGTATAAATGCGCACGTTGTCCTCGTCGGGCATTCCTTCTGCAGCAGATTGAGCCGCGTCGGCCACACTGGGCCACGGGGCGGTTGAGGGCAGGGATTCGGTGTTGGCGTTGGTCGGGGAGTAGGTGAGGTCCGGTTCATCTGATCTTTCGTGTCTGGTCAGACCGTTGATGGGGACAAGGTCGGACCGAGACCAGTAGCATGAGCATTCGCCCGTTCGCCAGTCGATCGGGCTGTCGGCACTGTGCTCGGTGTACAGGTGGAGGTAGTCGAGGAAACCCTCGTCGCCGGACATCTGCAGGGCCAGGATCCACTGCTCCCTCTCAAGCGCCCGGCGCAGTTCTGCGTTGTCCCCCGCCGCCCTGTCGATGCTGTCGTTCCAGGCCGCCAGTGGCCGCGGGCTCGGAGAGAAGACGTACTCGGGCTCTGGGGACTCGCGGCGTCGACCTGAGGAGGAGGTGCGCAGCTCGGAGCTCGCTGCTGAGGTTCCGCGCTGGACTGCATCCCGCTTCTTCTGGTGGTCAGCAAATGCCTGTGCAAAGGCGGCGGTCAGCTCTTCTTCTCCCTCGCTCGACGTGGGATCGAGGTTGTTGGGGCACTGCTTCTTAACATGATCTGGGGACGAACCTTCACCTCGTGTTGCTTCTTTCAGAACAGAGTCCGAGTTGACGGGGATCGTCACCCGGAGGCTGGGGCGCACCCGAGTCCTCCGCACCATCCGTGGCATCTGGTGAGCGAGGGGTATCGTCTTGGAACTGCTGGAATATGGGATGAACAGCGGGCGGAGTGCTGGGCGGCCTTTCGAGTCCAGAACTGGGACTGACATCGAAGGTCCAGCCGATGTTGGCGAGGCCGACGCATTCATCTCCTCTGCCTTTGCTCTACCCTGCTCATCACCGCGGACGCTTCCGGAGTTGGATGTTGGGGAATCCATCTGTGCTGACTCGTATTGCGATGCTTCGGAGCGCAGCTCACAAAGCGCAAGTTAAGCAAGTTGCACACACCGTTCGTCCAGGGTTTTCGAAAGCAGAGACAGATAGTTGAGGAAACTCTCGATGAAGACTGGTTCACGACTGCGTCTGCGTACAAGACTACGGATCGAAAAAAGGTTGCTCATGGAAGGGGGCGGTTGAACAGCTATTTAAAAACAAGGGCATGTTAGATCGCGAGAACGACGATCACCTAAAGGCAGGGAGGGGCTTTGTCAAGATGACATCCAGGTTGAGCTCAATTGATCCTTTGTCTGTATATCATCTACCTTTGTAGCCAAGTGTGCTTGTCGAAACAGAACAGCCTTCATTTGCCATTCCTCAAGATGGTGCGTCAAAGGAACTGATCTCGACCACATTCTGTTGTCGTCAATGGTTATGGAGTGAAGCAAATGGCAGAGGCCCTTTGACTAACATGTTCGCCGTAACACTGGTGAATGGTACGTGAGCTTTATGCAGTAGCGATGAAAGCTCTCTCTTCTCGGAGTCTTTGAAAGACATGTTCCGACACCCCTCTACTTCAGCGGAGACCAAATCGTGAATACTTCCCTGATCTGTCTACTCCAGTTCTCCTCCATGGCGAGCTTGCGCATTACGTCTGCTAGCATGTCGCAGTACCCTTGAACTTCCAAATCGTTCATCTGCGCCGTATCCCAAGATGCAATGAAGTACATGGTCTGAGGGTCGATCGTGAAGGCATTCCAGAACAAGCCACTGTAACCATTCAAGAATAAATAAGTATCTTGCTTTCGAAAGGATCAGCTCGGGTGAAACGTACCAATCAGCCCAATTGTGTCGATTTACAGGCTCAAGAACATTGAAGTCTGTCAAATCCGTTTGGGGAACCACCATGCCTAGTAGGCTGACATCCCAGACAAAGGCTTGTCGAAATGATGCTTCAAGAGCAATTGCTCCCTCCTCTTGCAGCGCGATTTCGATGTCTTTCCAAGGTGCATGTTGGTGTTTAACCATGTCTAGGTGGTCTCTCCCCATACGTTTGAGGAAGCCCCCTACACTCTGGTGTATGTCGACCTCGGTCATGTTCAATACCCAGTCTAGAGTTGGGCCGTCAATGCTCATCGCTGGAGGCAGCCTTTCCTCGATCCACTTCGGAAGAAAAGGCCAAGTTCTATTGCTTTCCCACGACGTGAAGATGGCATGCGGACATCCTGTCTGCAGGATGTTGAACAAGGTTATAGATGCCTTCGCGAATGTGGATGGCGCAACCTCGAACTGCTTTTCGAGCAATGTGAGCGTCGGTAAATGAACAACTCTAGACAGACGAGGCACTTCGAATTGTGCCTTGACATTCTCCCAATTACCGTGCCACACCTTCTCGCGGCTGGAATCGCGCTCTGCCTTGACCTCAGAGCCAGAGTCGTCGCATATTAGCCATCCTGGGGCCCTTTGAACCGGCCAAAGCGCTCTTTGTAGCAATGAAATTCCACGAAGGCGTTTGACGTGGAAAGCGACTGCTGCTTTTGCTGCATGACACTCAGAGTATTGCTCATGTAGCTCGGCAAAATGAGCGTACTGAGTCAGCTCAGGCAGCCTGGTTGTGCTGTCGTTCAAGAGCAAATCCAAGTTTCGGGTCCAAGGGATGACACTTATGGCGTCCATTATGGAGTGATTGAACGTCAGAGAGATGTAGTTGACCCCGTCCTCTTTGTTGTGGAGTATAGCAACATTGAGCATGAAAGGGGATCGATTTGCCGCACCACCGATATTCCCGGCGTAGTTGAGAGCTTCTTGGCACGTGCCTACCTCGTCATAAAAGATGATGTGTTCCATCAGACCATCGGTGTATGCCGGTATGATGTGCAACATCTCATCGCCCCTTTGGGAGAGAGTTCCCCTGAGCAGTGGGTGATGACTGACAAGTTGACTGACAGCTCGACGGATCTGCTGCCGGGACACACCAGGCACGCGAAACGTGAATGCAATCTGGTATGACTGTGGACGTTGTCCTGACACAAACCTTCTCAAGGAGCTTCGTATAGGAATCACAGCCTCTATACTTGCTTCGAAGGGCCCAGGGCTCTCCAAACTTCGCTGGCTTTGAGAGACAAATGAACCTGAAGGCTCGATGCTCGATCGGAGGACAGCAGATGAATGACTCTCCAACATTGGACCTTTTGAAGATATCCTAGGTGTCGGTTCGCCATGTGGACTCGCAACTCCACTGATGCCTTGATCATCACTTTGCAAGAATCTTGCTTGCTTCTCGACAGTATTATGTCTGATGAGATCCTGGAGGTAGATATGTTTACCACACAGCCTGACCACACGATCGCCGAAACGGAGCATGCTGATACTGTCGGCCAGGAACAGGACATCTTGGTCCCTTTCGGGACGAGTTACTGCTACCTGTTCCCATGCATCAATCAGGGAGACCACCAGATTCTCGTGCTCATCTTTACGAAGATCACTGATGGCCAGCTTCGAAAGGTTCTGCCGATGCCTGTTCACGACCTTTGTTAAGAGCCCTCTTCGAATCTTCCCAAGAGTCGTCAGAGGGAATGTGTTCAGCCCCAGCTCTTCAAGCGTGTATATACCTGCAAGAGCAAACTTTGGGCCAAGAACCATGACGCTTTCTGTCAAAACGCTTTTGCCGACTCCGGTGGGAAGTTTGACAATGGCGACTGGGATTTGCCCGGCTAGGGAATCTGGTACTCCGACAACAGCAACCTTGAAGAAGTCAGCAGCTTGTCCTAGCCATCAATGACATCTACTGCATACCTGTATACCGTCAAGATTAGCAAGAAGCCTCTCGATCTTAGCAGGTTGAATGTTCTCCCCGCCTCTTATTATGGTGTCTTTGTATCTGCCCATCAGGTATATGATACCACCCTCATCAATGGTGGCCTGGTCACCGGTCATAAACCATTGCACGTCGCCCTCCATGTAGAATGAAGAGGAATCGTTTGTTTCTCCATAGTAGCCGGATATAATTGAAGAGCCAGCCACGTGTAGCTCACCAAGCTCGCCAGTCTTCAAAGTCTCTCGACCACCTGGCCGACAGACTCGAGCTGCGGTACCTGGAAGGACCCTACCCACACCGGGATGATAGCCATTTCTCAAATGACTGTCGAGACGCTTCCAACTGATCAATGGCGCGCCTTCAGTCATGCCATAAGCTTGAATCGCATGCTTTGCGCCAAGTTCTCGTCGACAGAGCTGGATATCCTCTTCCGTGATAGCTGTTCCGCCAATGGTCACCAAGTCCAGATGGATATCCGCTCGCCTTGGGAACCTTTGATGAGACAGAAGGGATTTGATCAAGGTTGGGGTGGCAGACATGATAGTGCACTTTTCCTGGATTAGGGCTTCCAAAGTCGACCCAGCATCAAAGGACTTCGCAGCAAAAACAACGGCCCCTCCTTCTCTCCAAGCACGAAGAGCGTTATTGATGGCGAAGATGTGACAGACAGGAGTATGGACTAGCCAACGTTCCACTGAATCCTCGGGGTTCGGATCGTATGCACATGTCTGAGACATGAGGTTTCTGTGCGTATGCTGACAGATCTTTGGATCGCCAGTTGTGCCACTTGTGAGCACCATCATTGCGATTCGATTGGGTGACCTGTGGTATTCCAGAGATTGTGGCTGACTGTGTAGATTCTGGCCCAGGGCCAAGCCGCTTGACGAACTGTCTCCAATCGAGAGCCAGCTGCCCACCTTTGGCCCTGAGCACTGGATCTTGAGAATGATACTGGTGAGTCGCATATCGCTCATGGTTGTGGCAATTGCCTCATCCTGCACAACAAGAATCTCGGCATTAAGTCGAGAGATCAGGCATGGCAGATCGGCGGCAGCACCAGGATCTATTGGCACGAACACCATTCCGAGTTTTGTTGCTGACCAGAAGAAAAGAGGCCATTCTGCTGAGTTCCAAAGTACAGCTACTATTTTCATTCCAGGACCGCAACCTAGATATCGTAGCCAGTTCGCAATGCGTGAAGCCTCTGAATGGAGTTCTTTGTAAGACCATCGCAGATGTTCCGGTCTCTCCACGGACGCAGGCACGTCATGTCCGAAGCGACCTAGCACACGCGCAGGCTGCCACATAGAGACCACCGCATCTCTATCAGGAAACTCGGTTGCTGTTTTACTCCAGACTTCCCATAGTTGGTGATCTAAGGAGCCGGCCTCACTTCCTCTGACCTCTGCGCGGCGGCTCTGTGCGGCCTCTTCAGAAGCTGAATCCATTGCCATTGATGATCTGTTCAGGACTGACTGTGTTTGGGATCGACCCGAGAATGGTTATCGACTGGAAACCGAGATTCATGTCGTGTTGAGAATTGTTTGAGAGTCGAGCGCAGTGCTCGTTCTTTTTGGGCAGTGCGGGTTCTCTAAAGGCCTGCGACTGATTCCAAGGGTTCATTGTCTTGTATTCGGAGCCAACCGTCACAGAGAGCCTGCCACTTGCTTCTAGATGTGTGAAGATGATGATGTAGCCTCAATGGTCACATGGGTTGCATGTTGCAAGCCAAGAGGAGGCAGCCCGGCCCAGAAACACCTCAAGACACACAAACCTGAGACAGCAGCCACATTCTCGATCGATCCTGCGCGCCTTCTGGGATCATAATTGGTCGTGCTGTTGTGCAGGCTCATGGCAGAAAGTGGTGCATGTGCAGCCAATAGGTCAAGAGTGCGTCCGGGAGCGAATCACTTTCACCCTGTTCTGCAGGCGTACAATCAGGGGAGAAACCAAGGCATGCTCGTGAAACATGCACCCATTTGTCTTGAGTCAACGGCTTCCAGATTCACAAAGCCCAGACAATACCTGGCCGATTTCCCGGCAACCAATCGGGAGTACAGGCACGACGCTTACCACAGTATTGTAAGCAGACAACACGAACTTATGCCAACTCTTTCTTGGGACCAGAAAGGGGGACTCAATAGAATCCTTTCAGCGAGGTCCGAAACAATTCGGAAGATCTCCCCTAGACCTTGACGACAATGGATCCTTTCGCTCGCGTAACCAAGACTCCTCTCCATCCATGAAAGTAATTTGAGTCACTTGCGCCACAATTTGACGAAAGTTCTGTAAACTTCACCGCAAGATTGCCGAGCGACGGATAGAGCTATCTCGAAAGGTTAAACATATCGTCATGATTTGGGCTCAAGCCACATGGGATAACAGGCATCACCTAGAAGTCGGACACTTCTAAACTGCGGCTGTCTTCAACCATCCATTCTGCCGCTGGGTGCGTAGCCAATGTACCTGAGGCCCGCCGCAAAGGATGTCCTGAGCCTACGGTCCCGTGAAGTTTTGTGGCTAACCTTAAGACTCTTGGTTCTTTTCCTTGTATGACCAAGACGTTCCCAGGAAACGTCCGACGGCCTAGGTCAATGTCTCTGGCTTGACTTGAGCTTCTCGACGTCTCATACGGCAGCCACATGCCTCGCACCCCTTCGTGTTTGGGTAGCATGCTCCTTATCTTCTGACCTCGCCTCTCAAGTTGGAATTGTCCGCTCATGATGGCACTGCAGTAGGCCTAAATCTAGTTCAGCACGGGGTAACCTCGTATCGATCATATGGTTGCAAGACGTCTTTCAGCTAGAAGAACTAGTTGAGGTCAGTCAGCTGAGGCCAGACCGATAGGTCCAATTTAGCCAAGGGATATACTCACGGGCTCGTCCGGGTCTCCTAGTATGAGTAGTTTTGCTTTTCCTTCCTATTCTGCCCTATGCTATTGCATAAAATGAAGTTGCAATGCCAATTCACACGAGAATACATGGCTTTGTCGGAAAAACCGGCGTGGCCGAAGACAAGGGCAACCATGTCCGCGCCGTTACACTGCAGCCGCCAAAGAACAACCTACGGGATCTTCATAGCATGTGGTCGTATGTGGCTGACATGGTCTCATGACGGGCGTATTCTCGGTGATGAGGTAGTTGAGTTGTCAACAATGCTTGAAGTGACCGCGATACACCATGAGCTTACACCCGATGGTGGGAAGGTCAGAGGTTTCATGATCGTACTCCCACTCTCAGGTGTGTGCGTAAGTGCTGTGTCAGATGTCCTTGACTCCTTGGCTGGGACCGTCCGCCATCGTATCGACGCTTTTGGATAAAAGGGCATCTTGAAAGCCCACAGCAGACAGTTCTGTTGCACGTTGGACCGCGATAAATCTGCTTATTGATTTGTTGAGTTCATTTCCTGGAATACCTCAAGAAATATGGAGATGTTTGGAGTCATTTCGGTTGCCTGGCCGTGGTTTCTCTCCGCTTCCCTTTTAGCCATATTTGCAAATGAATTTCGTGTACGCCTGCGGCGCTGGCATTTTCAGAGAGAAAAGAAGTGTAAACCACCGATCAAAGCACCGGTTCGCGATCCGATCCTTGGCTTCGACTTCGTCTATGATAGCTTGCTCAGCAAAGTAACACATACTTGTCTGGCTGCACGCCAACAAACCTTCCGAGAGCTCGGTTCGACTTACAGCGTTCAACGATGGTCGTATACCACAGTGCACACTTGTGATTCTCGGAACATTCAACACTTGCTGGCTACCCGATTCTCAGACTTCGTCCTCCCAGAAGTGAGGAACCGAGCTATTGCCTCATTTCTTGGTTCTGGAATCTTCTCTATCAATGGCCACGCCTGGTCTCGCGCACGTTCCGTTCTTCGGCCTGGATTCTCGAGGAACACGGTGAATGGTAGCATCAAGATGATGGAATGCCATCTTGCCACGCTTTGGAGGCGGATACCTCCTTGTGGCGAAACTGTTGATTTACAGCCGCTATTCTTTGAGCTGGCGATGGATGTTGCAACAGAATTCCTCCTGGGGCATTCGACATCTGAGCTGCAAGCTTCAGCGCTTCGATCAGGGAATAATCAATTCGTTTCCGATTACTTACTCTGTTCCGAAGCAGTAGTCAAGAAGCTGCAGTTGGGGCCGTTACAATTTCTTGTTGGTAGCTCCGAATCGGACAAGGCTAAAGCAAGGGTCTTTGCATATGTCGACAAGTTCCTTGAGGAGGCCTCCCTGCTCAAGGATGAAGACAGTCGTCCAGTATACGATGTTCTACGAGAGCTGCAGAAGATGGCGCCTGACCATCAGTCGCTGCGGGACCAGGTTTTGCACATACTTCTCGCTAGCAGAGACACAGTGGCATGTCTTCTGAGTAATCTCGTCTTTGCCCTCTCCAAAGAGCCTGCAGTATACCAACGTCTTCGCAGAGAAGTGTTGGAATGTGCCGGGGAGGATTGCCCCAACATCGAGCAGCTGCACAGCATGCGCTATCTCAAATGGTGTGTCAATGAATGTGAGTGATGAGCCCTAAACAACAGAGCTTACCTGCATCTGACTGGCAGAAGCGTTGAGGTTGCATCCCGTGATACCGACGAATGCTCGCGAAGCTGCTCTGGACACAACTTTGCCCTTTGGCGGGGGTCAAGACGGCAACTCGCCGTTATTCATCAGAAAGGGTATGCTTGTGATGTACAATGTATATGCAATGCATCGCAATCCGAAGGTCTATGGCGATGACGCAGATCGCTATGTCCCAGAACGATGGGAATCGGTACGCCCCGGCTGGGATTTCCTGCCGTTCAATGGTGGACCACGCATTTGCATTGGCCGTAAGTAAGGCTCGTGAGGCTTCAGGAACCAACGCTGATGATTGCTAGAGCAATTTGCTCTGACAGAGACGTACTACGTCATGGCGAGGATGGTGCAGAGGTTTGCAACGATCGAGTCGAGGGACGATAGAGAGTGGCAGGAGAGAGAGGCGTTAGCGATCACGTGCAGGCATGGCGTGTCAGTCAGCCTCACTCGGGCAACACATTGAATCTATATTGAACATCAAGGATGTGTATCTCTGCACGTCCTGATTTCCCATCTATAAACGTAAGATGATGGAACGTCAACTGCTGCGAGCCACCAAACTTTGCAGGGAGAGACAAGCCATACTGGCACAATGTTGATAGTAATGGTAGAGGACGTGTAGAACAAGATCACGTGAGAAGAAAGTCTTCATTGAATAAACATTTATATTTGCAAGCTGGGTATTTGTACGAAGCGCTCCACTCCAATGATCCAACACTCCTTTCCAAGCTCGACCCGTCTCCAACCCATCAAGAAGTAACTCGTGCCATATGTACCAGAGCCCCGTTGGTGGGACTTGATTTCTTTTGTAAAAGTTTCAAGAGTATGATTGGTTTTTATTTTGAATTTCTTTCACCATTGTTCAAGACCAGCGCTGCGGAAGTAGATGGACTGATACTGCAGCTGGATTTTGTCCATCGCAGCATCAAGCAGCTCAGTTCTCGAGATGCGAGCTTTCTTGATCTTGTTCTTCGCAACGACTTTGAGGTGCTGATTGCTCAGCATCTCGAGGCCTCTCTCCCAAAGGCTGTGACGCTGCTCGAGAAAAATCTGATGCTTGGCCTCAATGATGGTAAGTTGGCTATCCTCCAGCTTCTCATAGAAGCGTCCAATTTCACGATTGAGATGGCGGTATGTCCGACGGGACACCCGAGTACTTTCTTCAATGTCTGAATTCAGAGGGGTGTCCCAGCTCGCACGGAGATAGAGGAGGACCTGACGCAGATATGAGAGGTTTTCCTCGAGGGCATGATTGAGCTGCACCTCGGAGCTGAAACCACTGGTGGCCCAGGCTTCATTGCTTGGTGGTGTGATGTCCAGTTGGATGCAGATCATTCCATTGTCAGATTCAGTATCGCTACTGCTGCGATTTTGACAGCCCATAAGCTGGGATGCGAGCAGTTGGTCGCGTCTGTGCCGATGATAGCTAGGAACAGTCTCGGTGTCCACATATTGAGGCGGTGGTACACTCGGGAAGGTCTCATAAGTAGGGGAAGTCGAGTTAGAGACTGCTCTAGAGCCAAATGAGCTCTGGTTGTGATGCTCGTTTGAAGCACTCTCACGGCTGTCGCTGGCACGAGGCCAACAAGAGCATGCCGCCTGCGGGACGCGCCTGGCACGCGAGCACGTAGATGAGCCCGGCATCATGGGTATTGTTGAGTTTCTTTGATAGAGGATTGTCTCTGGACAATTACGGAGTGTCCCGTCCCTTGAAGACAGATAATTATCAAGGCAGAGTGCAGAAGCTGGCGGGCTCTGACGTTATCTCAACAAGACAGGTTGGAGAACTTGACGATGGAAGATGAAGTAGAGACAGGACGCATGGTGTGAAAGGCGGAAAATACATTCTCATCATATAACCGACGCTGATTATATCTCCGACTCTTCAAAGTCTTCTTGCTTTCACCGACAGGAACCTTAGATACTATCACAGTCGATTTGGCACTGGCCTAGATCTGTAAGCTTCGTGGATATATAAGTATGGTCCCCACCAAGAGTTCTAATATTCAAGCTAGTTCGAGCTTTATTCTCTGTACGTACCAAATGATGCTTTCTCCTAAGATGGGAAGACATTGCATGACTGAAATTTCGAAACTTTGAGCTCGTGGATGGATGAAGGCCTCATCATCTGTGTGGCTCCTCTCCAAGTTTAGCCTTTTTGGAGCCGAGCATACTCACGATAGAGCTCATAAGCAGCGAAAGCATATGTGATGTGCAACCGCATGGCATGGGAAGCACATGGAATTTCGTGGGGTCACTGGCGGATGAAAGTCCGGCCGTTCGAGGTGTGCATTCGCAGTTGTCATCACCTGACGGCCGCTGCATAAGTTCTGGCACCGATTCACTCGGCAGTGAACCCGCAGAATTCGCGTGTCGTCCGATCTTGCCAAATGAGCAAAAACAACAAATGACGTGCCATCGCGATGCGTGACTCAATTACGGAACGTCCGAACCGAAAAGTTCATCTTCACTGTTTTCATCCCTCACGCGGCCGTCACTCTCCCTAGCCACCCCCTCGTCTTCGCCAGTTCAAGGTGCTAAACGAGGGAAACAGGGCGTCAGAACATCGTCGATCAGTTGATTTGTACACATACGTCCTTTCATAAGATTGCGGCTGCGATTCCAGTGATGGATGAGGGCGCTCCTGTAGTGAACACGCCGGCGCTCGTTCAAGGTACCACGCTTCATCCGACCGATCTGATAGCTCGTACTAACATGCGAACTTTCCCTCCAGCCGACGACCTCACAGTAAACCCCATAACGACTTCCACACCCAGTCATACATCTCCTCCGGTGGCTCATTTACCCGACGAGAGGCTGAGAGCCATCCCGAAGAGGAAGAGAAGAATGCCACTGGCGCAAACGCCTTCGGAGGTCTCATTAGAGCCACCCGAGGCCAGAGCAGAAACGCCAGTTGAGAAGCAGCAGAGATTGATCGCCCACTGCAAACCAATGCTGAACCGAAAGTTCCCCAATCTGTGCCAGCATGAGTGGCTTCACCGAGATATCGCAGAGATTTGCGGCAAGCACAACCTGAGTAGCGCGCCTTCCTTCGCCAGTACTACTCTTGGGAAGACACGATTTGCAAAATGGGCAGACAATGAGAATGGGCGCTTCCAGCCTTCCTTGGCAGAGATGCTCGCATACTTTGGCTGCCACGAGGTGCTTCCCCACGCAAGTCACGACCGGTTTCGATGTGTCGTTGCTGAGCAGCACATTGTTGAGAAGATCAACGCACTTCTTGCGGAACCGACATTGGATCCGGCATCCACGACAAGTTTGCGATGGAGTGAACTCCCTTTCAACGTTGTCAACGGCATAGCGAATATGCAACTTGCATCAACAGAGCCACAAACCCGCCCTGAGTCGGCGTCGGACAACAATGTGGAGTGTTTCAGGCAACATGGCAGACTGATAGGGTCTGTTCAAGTCATGAAACGAGAGGCTCCTGGGGACGAGGGGCTCTGCCATGGTTTACCAATAGCGAAACGACTTCGAACAGCCGAGGAGGAAGCAGAAGCATTCCTATCCAGATTTCAAGAAGAGGCCAGAAACGCCATTTGTGATGGTCTCGAGACTCTACAGGAGAGCATCAATGAGGCGAGTGCGAAAGGAGAGAGTGAGGTTGTCAACACGGTGAGCGTAGCCCTCGATTCGATGGCTAAGGAAATTCCATCGAAACTAGACTCGAGTCTCGATATTTTTGCCCATAATCTCAAGCAGGATATCGCCTTTCAGATCCAACAAAGCGTCAAGTCCGCCGTCCAGGAAGCCTTGGACAACCGAGAGAGCGCAATTGAGGAGCTTCTCACGGGTCGACTCACGAAGCTTGAAGATGCGATTCGTGAGGAGATACGCAATATACCGATCCAGGAAACACAGTCTCCGGGCTATCCAGTATACTGCATGCCTAGCGTTCCAATGCAGATGCCACAAATGGCCGGCATTGGACCGATGGGTCAGCAAATGATCCAAGGGCCAGCACTGGGAGGCTACATTCAGCCGTCCCCTTCGCCTCGCAATGGCAGGCTCAACCGTGATGGCCAACAGGGGAACTACCAGAGTCGGCGATCTTCCTAGCCTTTGTTAGGGTCATTTCAGTTTGGAGATCCCGAAGCCAACGCTGATGCTGGGATATCCGTATGGGGCTACACAAGGGTGACGGCAAAAGCTCAAAGAAACTGGCCCGGCAGGTTGGCTGAATCGGGTCAGAGAGGAAATACACCTGGGGATTATCAAACTTTCAAAATGAAGAAAACTTGGCAGGCATCGCATCCTTCGCTTTTGCTCCTTGCAATGGTGCCATGGTGATGCAGGATGAATGAAAGGGTTGGTCAGGGCAAATAAACTCGGCAAGTGCCGCAGGTAATCCCACATAGTGTCTTCAACAGTCACCTACTTGAGGGATCATTCGGGACCACACTCTCCGTGAGGTGCTGCATGTCACTACCCAATTCCATTTTCCCGGTGAAGTGATCCATGGGTTGGATTCAATGCCCTGTAACCCTGACTGGTACCCCACAGACTTGAGCAAGGTGGCTCGGCAGTTGGGACGAACGAATGACTAAATAGAGTAGTGAAGAACCTGCAGCTATCGAACCATGGTAGGTAATCCTTGACAGCTCAGGCACGCAGGTCGGCAATAAGCTCTCCCCGCTTCACTAGGAAGTCTGCACGTTCTTGGCTCAGTCTCGGGATGAGCTGCTTGATCGAGGCTTCGGAAGGGGCCAGTCCATTGTGGAAAGTTGGAAAAGCCTAATGGGTAGAGGAGGGTGATCCGGAGTATATATCGGGCTCGTAGAGGTGGCTTTTGTCCTAAATTCATGCTTAAGGTCACCTAGTTGACAAGCAACGTCACGTCGCGACCATGAAGTCCAGCAGCATGATGAAGTGGCTTTCTATCGCGGTCACGACGGCCGTTCTACCACTAACCTCGTCCCATCCAGTTCATTCTGATCAGATTCTGCGTCGGTCAGAGATTTCGGCAGACGAACTCCTTGAAAGCTATGACTTTGTGATTATCGGTGGCGGTCAAGCTGGCACCGTGATTGCCTCTCGACTCAGCGAGGATCCAAGTGTCACTGTGCTCGTCGTGGAATATGGGTACTTCAACACCGACCCAGCGAGGCTTGAGCCAGGCTCAGCGACGACGTATCTGTCGCGGTACAGATTCAATATGACGTCTCTTCCGCAGACCGGTCTCAACGGCAGGACACAGGGTCTATACGCTGCGTGCTGCATGGGAGGCGGGTCGACCATCAAGTGAGACCCTTGTAGTGAGAAGATAACAGAAGAAAGGGCTCGTGCTAAGTGTTTCTTTAGTGGTATGCTGCTGAACCGAGGCTCTGCTGCCGATTATGACAGTTGGGAGGCTCTCGGCAACGAAGGCTGGGGTTGGGACGGCCTCTATCCGTACTTCATCAAATCCAGTCGATTCGATCCCCCCGACCCTGCAGCAGCGGAGGAGTTCAACATGACATGGGGTGAAAGTTCTTACAGCGAAGACGGACCTATCCATCTGAGCTTCTCCTCTTGGCAATTTCCAGGTATCAAGGTACAACGCGAGGCCATTATTGAAGCCGGCGCAGAGCCCCAGGTTGATGGACAAGATGGCCATGCTTACGGCGTCTTTTGGTTCCCTACGGCTCTTGACAACACCACCGCCCGAAGATCTTATGCAGTGAACGGATATTATGAGCCTGCTTCTGGCCGCGAGAACCTCCACGTTCTTACGGGATACAGAGTTGACAATCTTGTCTTCGATGATGACAAGAAGGTCACTGGCGCTGCTCTTACGCAACGAGTTGAGGGCAACTCGGGTACTCCAAGAAGGCTCAATGTCGGCATTGACCTTGAGGCCGTGGTCAGTGCAGGTGCTATGCATTCGCCCCAAGTTCTTCAACGGAGCGGTATTGGCCCAGCCTGGCTCCTTGACCAGGCTGGTATCGATGTCATCTCAGATCTGCCTGGTGTAGGGTCCAATCTGCAAGACCATGCGGTTTCAAGCGCGTTCTATATCTGTGAGTGCCGAATGCTGCCGATGATTGTGTGTCGAGGACTGAATGATGCAGATAACAACAATGTGAATCCTAACCCCGAGAGCTCCCAAAGCAATGCCACTTTCCAGCAATGGGCTCAGGAACAGCTCCGAGAACATCGAAGCGGACCTCTTCGAATCGCGACTGGCAACACTGGAGGCGAGGTCCCGCTGACTACTGTCGACCCAGAAGGGTACCAAGATATCGCAGATGGATACTTGGCTCAGAACGCAGCGGACTATCTTCCAGAGACATATACCGAGGAGCAAATCGCCGGATACAACGCTCAGAAGAAGCGACTTGCAGCCCTGATGACGAGCCCGGACAACTCATGGCTGGAGCTTCCACTGCAGGCGAGTGGTAGCTTTTCAGTCGTCCTGATCAAGGGCGTGGCGAGAGGCACTGTCCTTCTGCGGCCAGACAACATCTACGCGGAGCCTGCAGTAGACTACATGACGTTTGTGAACCCAACAGATATCCAGATCATGACGAGGAACTTCCGTTTCGTCCGTCGCATGCACGCTACCTCAGCACTACAAGCGCTCTCGCCACTGGAACTCCTGCCAGGCACAAACATCCAAAGTGACGCCCAGTTCGAGACGTATCTCCGAGGCTCTGGCGGAAGCTCCATCGCCCACAATGCTGGCACCTGTCCGATGCAACCGCAGGAGCACGGCGGTGTGGTCAGCGCTGAGCTCTTGGTATACGGTGTAACTGGGGTCAGCGTAGCAGACGCGTCAATCATGCCAATCATCCCTGTGAGTCGTCTCTCCCAGATGTCGTACGCCTGGTTTCGCATTTGCTGACGAGTTGAGTAGGGCGCACACACGTGTTCGACCGTCTACGCCATCGCCGAGAAGGTGAGTTGTAGGGCTGTGGTCCAAATTAAACTTGGTGCTAACGAGATGCCAGGCTGCGGACATCATTAAGGCGCGTCATGGGTTGTTGCTCAAGTAAGTGGGCGGATGGAAGGTCGTGGTGGATTTTGGGAGACAATAGGTATCGTCAGGGCCAAACTCGATAGCGAGAATACGAAGCGACTGAGTACCCGTCCTCTTGTGCTGCGTGATGCTGTACAGCTGTACTTTTGGCGAAACACAGGCAATGGTGAATACACGACTGCCTGGAAGTATTGTCGGCCAGCTCCGACAGCACAGACCAGCCCATGGAGGAGTGGAACGGATGATGCCTGTGGAGAGCTCCATGGGAGTGGCGTATGTACATACAGTACTTCGGGGCCCGCTATGCACGGGAACTTTAGAAACAGAAGAGGGAAACCCATCGCGGGGTCCCGCCTCACAGAAAAAAAAATAGAGGGGCAGTTCGAGGAGCGGCAGACACCGGCCGGCGCAAAAAAATCAATCGTCACCGTTTGCCTCACGACTCTTCTCTTCTCTCTCTCTTCTCTCTTTCTCCTTCCTGGGCCTATTGCCTCACTTCCGACAGGTACTACACAGCTCAACCGCCCCGCTCCTCGCCTCTGCCTCTGCCTCTAGCCCTCCGTTCCGTGGTACCTCGCCCCAGGCAACCATCGAGCCACAAGCCGCCACCATGGTCGAGAAAGTCTACGTTACCTACAACGATGTAAGTGACACACTTTCGGCGATACCCTTGCAGTGGCTTCTCCTTATCAATCGTGGCTGACACACGTTGGTGCGACAGGTGCACAAGTTGTGCCAGGAGTCGGCGCCCAAGCTGCTGGCCGACTTCCAGCCTCAGCTCATGATCGCCATCGGCGGTGGCGGTTACGTCCCTGCTCGCATCCTGCGCTCGTTCCTCAGGCAGCCTGGGTCTCCCAACATCCCCATCCAGGCCATTGGTCTGTCTCTTTACGAGTCTCTCGGCAACGACGAGGTTGAGGAGCCTGGCACCAAGGTCACTCGCACCCAATGGCTTGATCTCACTGCTCTTGGTACGATGCAGAACCTTGTTGGCAAGAGGGTCCTCATTGTCGACGAGGTTGATGATACCAGGACGACCCTCGAGTATGCCGTTAAGGAGCTGGAGAAGGATGTCGAGGCTGCCAGGCAGCGCATGGGTGGCGATGCGCCTAAGACCGAGTTCGGCATATTCGTCCTGCACGTAAGTTCATTTCCCCCAAATCTCTGCCACCCTATGAGATTCACTAACATTGATTTCCCTGCAGAACAAGGACAAGCAGAAGAAGGGCACCCTGCCTCTCGAGATGATGGACCACCGTTACTCGGCCGCTCGCACCGTCGGTGACGTCTGGATTTGCTACCCATGGGAGGCGATCGATATCGACGAGCACGACCGCGCGGCTGCTGCTCAGCGCAACCAAGACGCTTCGGCATAAGTATAGAAACGATTTCAGAGTTATGCCTTGGGCGCGATTGTGCCGAGGCCGGACGGCGTTTTGCGGATGATATCAGGATCAAAGACAAGTATGAACGTAAGGCCAAAGCCTTCTTTGAAGTGGTCATCAAGGTCGTATCTATAGTTCACGTTCTATAAAACATATGAAACGCTTAAGAATCGTCATCCACCGATTGGCGAAGAGAAGTACGAGGCAATGGATCAACCACCACTTGTTCCCTCGCGTTCATGCTGCTCTTTCAGCCGTTTCTCCTGCTTCATGAACTCCCTGATACCGACAGGCACGTTCTTGAATACATCCTCATCCCACAAGTCCTTCGCTATCTTGGTGTCTCCGACATTCACACCAAGACCTTCCTGAGAGCCACCCCCGTCTGAATCCACCGACTGTGCCGCTTGCAACCTTGCCTGTGCTTCTTTGTTCTTGGCTGTGTATTCCTCCATCTCCTCACGGAACAGATCCCACACACAATTTACACATCCGCTCATGCAACAATTATCAGGTTCTTCGGGCTTCGGTGGAACAAGAACTCCAGCAATGTATTGGGAACGACTCTTCAGGGCGTTGAGACGCTCGGCTCTGTCGGTTGGACTAGCTAGACGGGTACCAAAGACAATGCGAGCCTTCTCTTGAGCTGATGTAGGTGGCGGTGATGGGACTGGAGAGGCTTCTGTTGAGGGTTGTGGCGGTGATGCAATAGTTGCGGAAGCTGCTGCCTTTTCGTTTTGAGTGCCGTTCTTAGGTTTGCGTCCAGGCTTCTTCTTCTTCGGCAGCGGGGCCGCGGGCTTCTCTGTCTTCTTGTCTTCGGGGAGGATCTCTGGCTCAGCTGAATTTGGCGGCTCCTCAGGTTTCTCTTCGAAAAGAGATGGGGTCGGTTGACGAATGATGCTCTCGTAGTATGGACCCAGTGGTGTTCTCTGTGGCCACTCCTCCTTTGCTAAGTTGGCGCCTGTGGTGAATGATCTGGATACCGGGGGGATGGCCGAGCACAGCTGGCGCAATCGAGGCGCCAACCGGGTTGTCAACGACATATTAATGACGGTCTCAGAGTCGCAGAATTATTTTCTGCTTTGAGAGTTTAAATTGTCCAGGTGAAGGCGACTTGAGCGGTGGAAGGAGGATATCTTAGATCGAAGAAAGATTGCTAATAATGCCGAGCGCACGAATTGCCGCCGGGACGTCATCGGCTCCCGAGGGAATCGGAGGGGCACGTGACTCAAGCCTTGAACTGCATGTAATCAGCTGGCCCGCGATGTCAGAGACCTTAGGAAGTAATTAGCACACCCGCAATCATATTGAGCTCATATTGAAATAAAATTAGCGACGTGATTGAATAGTAAAGCAGTACGGAGCTATGACATGACTTCCGACCCAGATCATGAACCTGGAACCGAGCGTCGAAAGAGGAAGGCGGTGGGGCCCACTTTGTTTGTATGCGACGCGCTCTGCCGCGCTGACATGATGAGAGCTTGAGGAGGAACACACTTATTCGAACAAGCTCGATTTCCCTACAAAACATTCTGAGCTTAGATCGAGCACACCCAGATGAGTATGAGATGATTTCACAAACTAGATATTTGTTCTCAAATTGCATCCTCCGTTCATAATGGAGGAAACCCCATCAAAACGCCGCCGAACATCTCCTAGGCTTTCTCAGTCTGGTCCACGAGATGCCACGCCGAGTCGCGATGAGCCAACAGGGGCACAGCGCAACAAGCGTCCATCATTCGCATCACCTACAAAAGCCAGTCTCGCAAAACACAACCCTCAAATTCTCGAACGAAGACGATCTGCCTCGCCGAACAAGTCATCGCCTACACGCCCAGTTCACCGAAGACGACCAAGCGATGCTGCTAGTGAGCAGAGCATTAATGACCTCTTGACAGCTCAACTGGAATCCGATGCTGCCAGTGTTCCTGCAAGCGAGGTCAACAGGATCCCGCATCGAAGTCCAGGGCCCGGCTCAGCAGCTCCAAGCTCCTCGGGAGTTGTGCCCCAAGTTGGTGGCACTTTGGCGACGGTACCGCGACGGTCACCAGGGAAGCCAATACCCAGACCCCTCCCACCTCCGGCTCCCGAAGGCGAAGACGACCTGAACCCGTTCATAGGTCATACTCTTCGTCGTTCACCCCAAACCGGTGTCAGCATACCTCCCCGACCTGAGCCTGAGCTACCGCCATCCGTTCCAGATGCGGTCTCTTCCACACCCCCAAGAGGAATTCATACTAGCAGTCCGGCCAGATGGCGCGAAAAGAGCAAACCGCTTCGGGATTCTCCCTTGAAGCAGTCGCTGATGCGTCCAGATGAAGCAGGGGAGAAGGTCGAGCCAACCGCTAAGCGCCTGTTTGGGCCACGACCTGAGAAATCCGACGTGCGTGCAGACACCGTTCTCGGGCAAGTTAGCGATAACCCACGCCGAGTCATGCCGTACGATCCGAACGCAAAGAAGAGAAAACGTGTAGAGAAGCTGCGAGACGAGATTCGCAAGCTTGAGGCGGACTTGAAGTTAGTTGAAGCCGAGAATGACAGGATACGAGCTGCGCAAGACTCGGGGCGTTCACTGGGCTTCCTGAACGAAAAGGAAACCATTGGTGCGGTACAAAGACATCTTGTACCTGGGGCGGATCAAGCGGCACCACGTCAGTCAGAACTCCTGGCGAAAGCTGCATGCAACCCAAAAGCGTTCCTATCTTTCGCGCAGCCTGTGCGTCCTGCCATGCCTGCAACCACTTCCACCAATCCTTTTGAGGACATCAAGTCGCATTACCCCGTTCAGATGACAGCAGAAGCCGAGCTGCCGTATTTGCAACTATTCGGAACCTTCGACGTTTCATCGACTGTTGCTATCACGGCCCCTGCCTCAGACGGAACACTGCGCCAGCGGCACAAAATCACTCTACGTTCTCGTCATGCCCCTGGCTTTTTTACCTCCAAGATCGAGATGATTGTCAATGCAATGAACCTCGCGATTCTCGAGCTCCGCGTGGAGTCCCTAGAGCCGGCTGCCAGAGCCGAATTGGGAGACTTTGTGGACCAGATATGCTCAGGCAAATGCAATCGGAGTATGCAGCGCAACATTGGCATCCTCTCATGGGCCATGGGGGACTGGTTGCGTGTCGCTTTACAGCGCGCGATGCTCTGGGCGCAGCTGGATCGCGAGGTCGCCGCCAAGAACGGATTGTCCAACATGGCAACGAAAGCCAGGCGGAGCAAGGCACGTGGCCGTGCCCAAGAAGATAACATTTCGAAGCAGGGCAGGGAAATCAGCAAGTCTGAGTTATTGCGTTTCATGGGCCAGCAAAGCTTCGACATTATTTTGAACGCATCCGAAGAGGCCAACACGAACTCCTCAATCAGGTTACAGTGGAAAATCGGATTTGACTGGACCGGAGAGGCGGAGAGTTTGGTCGACATTTGTGTGGGCGTGCCGGGGCAATGTAGGTCTACTGTTGCCATTTTAGGCGAGGAAAGCTGCTAACAGTATCACAGGGCATCATGTCGACACTCAAGGTGCACTTGGCAAGCTCCCAAAGCTCTTCGGGGATCTGGTCAAGGGCGGGGAGCCCACAGAGGTTGCAATTCGATCTGTGGTAGCGTTGCTGGTTGGCCAGGCATGATTTTTGAGGTACCTTGTTTTACGTTGGGATTGTCGCAAGCCATGGCGTTCAGGTTCGTATGCTGGGTCAAGGTAATGGGTAATGAAGGCATGAGGACATGAGTGTAGTATTACAGCGGCAACATCACCAATGCCATTCCTACATGAGGGTTGGATATTATACCCCAAGCACAGAGGTCTCTCTAGGGGCCCAATGCCCGTGCTCTCTGCTATATGTCGCGCCTTTTTGTTTCCATCATCTCGCTGGCATCACCCCGAAATGCTTTAGTCCACGCTCACGCCGAGGGTACGGAGGTCCTTCTTCGCCATGTCGATCTCAGCCATGAGCTCCTGGTGAGCCTTGGGAACGTCGTTGAAAGTCAAAATGCCGAAGCCGAGACGGAAGAGCAGGAGAGCGCCGAAAGAGACGAGGGCCCAGAATGGGAGCTGATGGAGCTATCAGTGCTATGAATCGTCGCGCAAGGAAAGGGAAAGCAACGTACCACAGGGACAATCTGCTCTTGGACCAGCGGAGGGAGAGGAATAAGCTCGAGAAAGAGGGCAAGGTAAAGCTGAGCAAAGTCTTTTGTTAATGTATTGCCTTTGAGTGGAGGGGTAACGTGGCAAAGCATACGGAGGAGACCAAGAGGCCAAAGGAGATGGTCTGCTGCGCTCGTGTCATGATGGGCAAGAAGGGCAAGCTTCGGGGCGACGTGTGACAATGCTCCGTCGGGGGTTCGCCGTTAGTGAGCGTTGCGGGTGGGTAAGGAGCGTGGGTGCGCAGATGCGGCTGGCTACGATTGTCTTGGGTGGTGTCGTTCGTGGATTGAAGGCGCTCAGATTGTAAAGGTTGTCGATGCTGGAGACGTGTCAGGGGTGCTGCCAGCGCGTCGAGTGATGAGTCAGCAAGGCTGGTGGAGTCTGACTGTGGAGAGCATCAAGGCGAAAACACCCACGATAACAGTAACAGGCGAAGTCAGGTAACATTGGGTGGTTTGACATGCGTTAATGCATCGCTGCCATCGGAAATCGCCATCGTCATTTTGGGTTCAACTCGGATCTCTCCTGACTTGACGTCCCGGCGTGATGGTACGGCGGAGCCATTTCTAGCATCCGACATGCGCGACAGAAGCGGTTTGGATTCCTGCTCAGCAACACAACTACCAGCTGGGCCACTGTCCCCCACGTAACTCTGGAGCTCGGCATTCGTCCGTGAGGTAATGTGCCAAATGAGGCACTTCACGGCAAGCCCAGGGCAAGCCACAACGGGGATCCTGGATTGAGCTACGGCTGCTCAACACCATGGATCGAGGGGGCAAAGCTAGTCGGAGCCACACAAAGACACCAGTGTGCTTTACCCCGGTATCCACACTTCCTGCAACCTTCAACCCCGGATCGGTTCGTCCTAACCTCCCGGCCATTGGTACAAGCATAACTTTTAGTCTCTTGCCTTGACGCCCTTCCCCCCACGTACTTCAATGCCTCTGAGCCGTTCTTATCATTTGCTTCCCAAATGGGATGGTCCTTAGTTGGGGGAAGCCGATATGGGCGAGGGGGCGACTCGCCCTCGCGGCCGGGGTGTCACTGCTTTGAGTGATCGCTGTGAACGGGAATGATCTGGTCGGATTGAAACAAACGTGACATCCGAGGCCAAGAATGAGCTACCAGACCCGGCTATCCTTGTGGAGCTCTCGAACTGTCTGTTAGGTTATATGTCTAACCTTCCTCCGCCTCCTTTGCTTCAACCATCACTCCACATCATTGTGTCACCGTGCAAAAAAACCTGGAAATTATGGCTTCCAACAAGACTGCCGAAGCAATTGGCGCGACCGAAGAGATCTCTCCCGGTGCTGCAAAGAACGACCCTATGGCTCCTGCACCGCACGGGATCAGCGGTCAAGATAGTCCAGTAGAGGAGAAGAAGGTCCTCTCAGTTGAACTCACGGATGCCATTGCAAAGGATCAGCCCAAGTACCGATCAAAGCGCCAGTTTCAGCTCTTCTGCTTCTGTGCTTTCGTCACCCTCAGTGCGTTTTTACTGTTCTCACTCCATACGTGCCTCATCAGATACTGACTGACTCTCTATGCAGATGGCTGCATGAGTGGCTACGACGGCTCCGTCATGAGCTCTGTCAACGCCATGACCCAGTTCCATGAGTACTTCGATGTCGGCAAGGTCGGTCCTCGGATCGGTCTTGTGATGGCAATATACACCGCTGGTGGCGTAGTGGGTAGTTTTTGGACGGGTTTCGCACTCGATACTTTTGGTCGTCGAGGTGGCATGGTCTGTGGATCAGTCTGCATCATTATCGGGTCTATTGTTCAGTCTACCTCTAAGACCATTGAAGCCTTCATCGGTGGTCGTTTTGTTGTTGGTATGGGCGTGCCTGTGGTGCAGACAGCTGCCCCGATGTACATCGTGGAGATGGCGTACCCCCCCTGGAGAGGTACCGCTGGTGGTTACTATAATGTCCTGGCCTGGTACATTGGCTCCAACAGTATGTCCCCCGTTTTACATCCTTCAGCTTTTCTTTTTCTGTGGCTGGCTGACCTTTTCTCTATAGTCGCAAGTTGGACTTGTTATGGCACCGCCAATATTCCTAACGATTGGTCCTGGAGGATCCCCCATATTCTTCAAGCCGTTCCCGCACTGTTCATCGCGACCACAGTCTACTTCGTCTTGCCCGAAAGTCCCCGTTGGCTTTGGCAAAGGGGGCACCGGCAGAAGGCCCGCGCCATTCTGACCAAGTACCACGGAAACGACAACGCCGACTCTGCGCTGGTTGCTCTCGAGTGCCAGGAAATCCAGCAATCCATCGAGCGAGGCGAGGCCTCCGATTCTCACAAGTGGTACAACTACAAGGTCCTTTTTGCTACTCGAGCCAACCTTTACCGGGTGTATATTCTATTCCTCCTAGTCGTGTTCCTGCAGTTCACAGGTCAGTCTGTCATCAGCTATTACCTACCATCGATGTTGGAGACTGTCGGCTTCACCGACTCCAAGCAGCAACTGCTGGTCAATGCTCTCAACAACGTTTTCAGCTTCTGTGCCGGTATGGTAGGTGCTGCCCAGGTTGATCGATGGGGCCGCCGCCCACTGATGCTTTGGGGGATCTTCATCACCGCGATCGTTTACATCCCCATCAACGTCATCGCAGGTCTGGCCGATGGCAAAATTGGTACCGCGTCTGGCTACGCCTTCATCGCCATGATCTATTGCTACGGAATGACAAGCTCCTTCTGCATCACCCCTCTGCAGGCGCTCTATCCAGCTGAGATCCTGCCAACCGATATCCGCGCAAAGGGCATCGCGTTCGACAAGTTTGTGGCTGCAATCGCCAGCTTCATCAACCTCTATCTCACTCCTGTCGCCCTCAAAAATATTGGCTGGAAGGCATACACGATCTTCCTAGTTCTTCACATCCTTCACTGGTTTCTCATGTATCAAGTTACCGTGGAGACGAAGGGCCGCTCGCTGGAAGAGATTGAGGAGATTTTCCAGGATCCGAAACCAGTGAAGCGCAGCAAGCAATTTGCAAAAGTGGTTGTTTCCCAAGGTGTCGGTGTCAAGCTCACCGAGGGTGATCAGCCTTGAGTTGAAAATCTGTAGGAGATCAGGAAATGGAACGAGACACGCTGCGTATCAATGCAGATACCGTCATATGATGTTAATCCTATTGCTTTACCACATTGATCCTTGAAAGTCCATTTCCTTCTCATCTCCTTCTGGCCATGAGCGTGCGTCCCTGGAAACATACAGAGCCCTCCTAAGTGGCATATTAGCAGTCGATCAAGATGATTGGACTGATATGAGACGTGTCTGATTTCACTCTTATCGTGCATATGCATCATCCTGTACCCAGTCACCTGCTGCAGCGTCCACTATTATGATAAGCATACTCTGCCCCAAGACTTGCTCTCGTATCGCATCCACTTGCAGTCGCTTGATCGAATACACGAACCATCCCAGATGCCGCCGTATTACTATAATGTACCAGACCCGTAGTGGTGTCCAACCAGGATCATGGAGGTTGGCAATTCCAATCGATTGCAACCACCGACACGCGCCCTTGATGAGCACTCATAATCACACGCTTAGGCTACCTAGATCAGTGCCACGTTACTCCCATCGTATCTGTAGCAGCATCGGCGGCGATTTTCCGGCCTCGCTGTGTCCTTCTCCGCTGAGGGTGTACGTGGGGGTCATGTCACTAAGAAGTTGCCCTCTCCTCTCCTCAAGGGGAGCTGTCTGCGCCGGCTGCTAGGCATGTCATCTCAAATGTAAGTCTTATCGAGATAAATGAACCTCAATCAGGTCTGAGATCCATATTCCGGCTTTTGGGAATGATTTGAGTTGGTGCTGGGTAGTTTTCTCTCGCTCGTTCTTATGGCGAAGTAGGTTTTCTTGTTTGACATGAGAGCAGCTCCAAATTGCAAAAGATGTTTTAAATTCGTGTCTGCCTCCCGAGCCAACTCAATTCCAGGCTTGGGGAAATAGCGTTAAAACGATTGCATACACGAGAATACAGGCCTTCAGAGGTTTGGTATCCATTGAAGACCAGGAGGCAGGTTGCAAAACGGAGATTTACAGGGTAGTTCATCCACGGGAAAAGGCCTGTTGGAAGGCGACACACCTGCCACCTTGCGCATTCAATGCCGGGTCCTGCTTCCTTTTCTTCCTTTTTCTTTTCCAATTTTATTTCAGTTGCGTTGGGAACTCGCATTCGGCCATCGTGCTGATCTTGGTCCTTTGCCGTCGTGCTCAGATTGAAGCGGCAACCTGGAAAGATGGCCCTTAGAAATTCTATCTGCTGCACGCTCGTCGGACCTCCGACTCTTGTCCTACATCATCAAGCATGCGACGCCAGCGTGGCCCTACCATAACAGAAGGGAGGATCGGTCACCAATCGCCACGATCTCTATTGGCCGCCCGGGAGGTCGAAACTGAGACCTGGTTGATAGTCCGGGACGGGCTGGAAGCTCGCTAATGCAAGCCCTAGCAGCCTTGCGCCGTCATCCCGGCCGATCATCACTATATCCTGTAGCCGTGGTGAGCAAGATGTCTGATCTATGAAATTGGGCAAGATGGCTTTCTTGTCACGGATGGCGAGAGGACCGCAGCGATGCGATTGTTGTACGTCGATACATGAGCCGAATATGCATTGACAGTTGTCGGCTACGATGCATTCAAGACTGCCACGGTGAGTAACAGGTGAACCATGGGTTGTCTACTGAGGTGCCTTTGGCCTGGCTTCTTGTGAAGGTCATGTACTGTGCCAAAGTAAGACACCATCCCTTCAAGTTGATTCGCCCTAGTCGATGAGACAGTGCATAAGGGTGCCGCTGTCTGCGCGATCGGCCGAGTATGAAAGGACGGCCCATCCCGTCACGCTCCTATTTGAGCCCCTGAGGTTTGCGATTCCAATACTGGGAACTCGGTCACAATGGCGCAATCTATTCCACAACCGAAGGGTCTGCCCTTGTTGGGCAACGTTTTCGACGTCAACCCTGACAACACCTGGGCATCACTGAAGACATTGATCGAGAATCATGGCGAGATTTGCAAGATTACAGTTCTGGGACATACCCTTGTATTTGTTGGAAGTGTTGAGTTAGCCGAGGAGCTCTGCGACCAGAAACGCTTCCGCAAGTTCGTAGGAGGACCGATTGTCGAGATCAGGTTGGTCTTTCTGTTCATCAGCCAGATGGAAGAAATTGACATAAATCAGAGCCGCAGTCCATGATGCCCTCTTCACCGCCTACGATCATGAACCGAGTTGGGGAATTGCACACCGCATTATAGCACCGACGTTGACACCGGCAGCGGTGGCCAATAGCTTCGACGAAGTGCGGTCCACGACACAAGAACTCCTGGATAAATGGGCAGCGCTCGGTTCAAACAACAAGATATGTCTCATCGATGAACTCAACCGTCTCAACCTGGAAGCGACCACGTTGACCCTCTACGGCAAGAAACTTGACTGCTTGGACGGCCCCGAGCATCCCATGATCCAAGCCATGGAAGACTCCACCTCCGAAGCCATGAAGCGACCGACACGACCCAAGATCCTGAACTGGTTGGTACATGGAAGAAAGTTCAAGAAGTCGATCAAGGAGATGAGGAAGTACGCCGCCGAAATGGTAGAGTACAGGAAGGAAAACCCAAGCGACCGACAGGATCTTCTGGCAGCGCTCATGAACGGCACAGACCCTGAGTCAAAGGTCGGCCTGACGGAATCACAGGTCCTCGACAACATCGTGTCCATGCCAATTGGCAGCAGCACAGCTCCCTGCCTAGTTGCCACAGCAATCTACTTCCTCCTGAAGAACCCGAGCTGCATCGATCAAGCCCGTGCAGAGCTTGATTCTATAGTGGGCAACCGGTCTTTGACGCACGACCTCCTCGACAAGCTTCCTTACATCCAGGGGATCATGCGCGAAAGCCTTCGCCTCTCTTTCGCCGCCCCCGGATTCAACATCGAGCCGATCCCGTCCGAAAGCCAGGCGCCGGTCAAGCTCGCGGGTGGCAAGTATGAGGTTGCACACAACCAAGCCATGATTGTCGTCTTGGCTGGCGTCAACCGTGACCCGGCCGTCTTCACTGAGCCTCTGAAATTCGATCCCGAGAGAATGATGGGTGCTGCGTTTGAGAAGCTACCCTTGGGTGCACAACGATGGTTCGGGAACGGGAAGCGAGAATGCATCGGGAAGCACTACGCTCTGCAGTGGAACATGGGCGTGCTGGCCATGCTGATCCAGAACATCGACTTTGCAATGGTTGACCCGAGCTACGATCTGGCGCAGGATGGCTGGTTCAACCTTCGACCCGTTGGCTTCAATGTGACGGTGAAGCTTCGTGATCACTAAGCTAGGGTACAGACAGTAGTCACTAGGCTAGGGTACAATACAGCATGGATGCGAAGACAGAAGGGTGAACGCGACGTTTCACATTGTCATTAGTGTACTTATGTTTTGGACAGCAAACACCACTGACAGCTTGTTTCAGAGGGCGTAGCGGTAGTCGGGGTGGAAGTCGCCATCCTTTCCACGCTGGATTTCCTGCATCCTCTCCTCCTCAGTGAGGGCATTGCGCTTCTTGTTCTGGGTCTGCAGGATGAAATACAGCGTGATTTGACCACACAAAGCCAGAGCAGTGGCGGCCAAGGAGCCAGAAAGACCCATGAGATATTTCCCATCTTCCTTTTTCTTGAAGATCTGGCCCACGACGAGACCAGCGCAGTTCCCGATGGTCTGGTTGGTGCCGATTGCCATGGCACGCTTGTAGTAGGGTGCGTGGCTGTTCAGAAGCCAGGCGCAGTTCAGACCGACGATGACATATGCTCCCGGGGCGATGAGGAAGAGCGAGAAGTACAGGACCTCCTTTGACGTGATGGGCAGGCCGATGTTGATGGCGTACCCGACTGCAGCGACTATGCAGGCGGGCCACATGAAGAAGGCTCGGCGCTGCCAGTGATCGGACATCCAGGAAATTCCGATGTAGGCGCACGAGGCCCAGAAGAAGACGGGGATCGTCAAGAGCTGGGTGGCAACGACGGAGTAGCCGAACCCACGGATAATGAGAGGCAGGAAACTGGAGACGCCAAAGGAGCAGATGTCGGCCATGAACTGGTTCCAGCATGACACGTAGAGTCTGAAGGGTAAGGTTCGTCAGTGCGTGTGTTCGGGTGTGGGACAACCTCTGGGTGAGCTTACTTGGGATCCTTGATGGCAAGCTTCACGTCATGCCAGTTGAAGTCGGGCCTGCCGTTGTAGCGAGCATTGAGTTCCGCCCTGACCCTCATCAGAGCCTTGTCATCTTCGGTGAGGAACCTCGCGTCTTCAAAGTTGTTGGGGAGGGCCCAGTAGGTGAAGACGGCGATGCCAACAGAGGCGATGCCCTCGATGATGAAGAGCCACCTCCAACCCTCCAGTCCCTGGACGCCGTCCATCTTGATCAGGGCGTAGGCGAAGAGCCCCCCGAACGAACCAGAAAGCGCGGCGGCCACGAACAGATAGCTGATTCGAAGCTAAACGGATGATGGGGGGTTTCAGCCTTCTTGGACAATGGCAGACGAGAAAAAGAAAAATAAACACCTGGGGGGATCTACTCACTGCTTGTTCTGTGGGCTGGTAGAAGCCAGAGAGATAGAGGGCGAGACAGGGGAAGAGGCCGCTCTCGAAAGCACCGATCAGGAGTCGAGAGGCGTACATCTGGGCGGTGTTGTGCATGAAGCCGGTGCCGATGAGGACGAAGGACCACCCCAGCATGAGGCCGGGGATCATGCGGCGTGGGTGGAAGCGTTTGAGAACGAGAGAGCAGGGGATCTCGAAAGTGACGTAGGTCACGTAGAAGAGTGTGATGGCATCTGGATTCTCAAGCGTGTTAGTCCTTTTGCTTGCATCTGCTTGAGGGGGGGGGCCTGTGAAAGAGCTGCTGGGACGCACTGCCGAGTTCCTCGTTGGCCATGCCAATGTCTTGCAGCATGCCGGCCGAAGCGGCATTGCCAATGTTGCTTCGGTCGAGGTAGGCGGTCAGGAAGACGATGGTCATGATGGGCGCGAGATAGAGATCCAGCTTGCGAAGGAGCTTCTTCTCCTGGACCGGATCGATGTGAAGACCCTGGGAGAGTGAAGATTCATCGGCACCGAGCTTCTCAGCATCGAGAGCCATGTTGACGTTGTTTTCCTCGATGGCCATGATTTGGATATCCAGCAAAAAGATGGAACGATGATTTCTTCAGGAAGATGAAATGATGAATGTCATCGCTTGTCAAGGAAGTGGTGAACGGGGAAGACAAAGAGGAGAGCTTGTTATATAGCTGCGCAACCCTCGTCCCAGCGATGCGTACGAAACGGACAAGGATTCCGTTCACAGCGGAGACTGGGGTAAGCCATGTGTCGATGGTCCCCAGCAAAAGACTAGACCTGGCTTATCATCATGGCATGGACCCCCGATGGCCGCCCACTGGTGATGAAGAGGGGGATGATGGGAGTGACATTGCTGCTATCAAGAGGAACCTCCGCTCGGGGCCGATAGCAACGGGACGGTGGTGCTGACAGGTCGCCACTGTGACAGCGAGTCAGGGATCCAGATAAAGATCACCTCACCAGGGTCGTCGCTGGGCAGATGCCGTAGCGTGGTGGTTCCGTGTTGCCTTTGGCAGTGTTGGAAGTGGAGGTGGAATCGGATCTTGGGCTTCGGCGGCGGTTTTGATCGGCGGTAAGCGGGCCTTATCGGCGGCAGGGCGTAGTGCTCAGCACGGCGCACCACCACTGTCCGCGGTCGGGCTTGAAGGTCCGCATCCTTGAGACATGTTTGTATATTTGGACGGCAATTCTTATCTTTTGGACTTTATCAGAATATGGAACAGTCACTTTGGGAAGAAGGAGAAGAGAAAGAAAAAAGGAAGAAACAATACTCTGCAACATGGCTGCCGCCTCAACACCAGTAAGCACCCTTGACATGTCTGGCTGACCACCAACCAACCTCCCAACTGACACAGCATAGACTTGGGGCCGTTTCGTCCGCTTTATTGCTGAAGATGGCAATCGTGAGCTCTGTGGTGAGCCAGTAGACGCAGACATTGACGGTCAGTTCCTCACTTCATCTCCCATGGGCTTCGTCCTGATTCTCGTCTCCAGTCGGTCTCGCCCTGGCTGCCAAGCACGAGATCAAGGTGAAGGTGCTCAGCGCTTCTTCGGCACTGGACACGAGAGCGCAGTTCACCGGCGAAGTGGCGACCATATCCAAACTGCTCTCGCCCCTGTCTGCTCGGGACATCGGCACCATTCGCTGCGTCGGGCTCAACTTCAAGGACCACGCGGCCGAGTTGGGAGTCTCGCTTCCCCAGGTCCCGACCATCTTCACCAAACCGTGCACGGCTCTAACTGGCGCACTTGATCCCATCGCCCTCCCGCGCTCGGCCCCCAAGGCGGTCGATAGCGAGGTCGAGCTCGCCGTCGTCATCGCCGAGGACTGCAAGGACGTGACGCCCACGGAGGCCATGGAGTACGTGCTGGGCTACACCATCGCCAACGACCTGACGGCGCGGGATCTGCAGTCGCAGACGAGTCAATGGGGCTACTGCAAGGGCTTCGACGGCTTCTGCCCCCTCGGTCCTGTCTTGGCGTCTAGACAGGCTGTGGGCGATGTTGGCGGGCTGGCCATGCGAACGGAGCTCGATGGACAGATCCTGCAGGACAGCACGCCCGATCAGATGATCTTCTCGGTCGGCGAGATGATTTCTCACCTGTCGAGAGTAAGTCCCTTCCAAAGAGCACCGACCACGCAAGAGAGAATGGGCTTTCACTAATGCGACAACAAGGACACCACACTTCCCAAGGGCACAGTGATCCTGACGGGGACGCCATCCGGCATTGGCCACAGCTACTCACCACCGCGGTATCTGAAGGCTGGATCGCGTCTGAAGGTGTCCATCACCCCGAAGCTCGGTACCTTGGTCAATCCCGTTGTTGCGTCGCCTCAGCAGCATACGAGCCATCTGTAGATCTAGGGAGCATGTCAAGAACAATATCACAGACCATAGAGCAACAGACGCCCCCCCATGGACACAACCGAAATGATGTGATCTTTCTGGTGCTTCCTTTCTTCACCTGACCTCCAGCGTGCCAACCAGATCCTCCCAGAATTGAAAATCCACCTCCCCAGGCTCAGGGAAGTTCCTCGAAGGGCCAAACCAGTTATCCAGCCACGTCTCGTCTATCCCGTACATGATCTCACCATGAGCAGGGAGATGCTCTGCCGCGCCCGGCGTCCAGACCTGTGACCCTCGGCGCGTGCCCGAATGATATCCCACTTGCGCTGCCGGATCTGCATGTGGTGGTGGGTGTGCTGGTGCTGGTGGCGGCGCGGGACCGGTCGCTTGCCGCCGCTGCTCGGCTTGGGCCCTGTTCCTGGCTGCGCGCCTCGCGCTGGCGATGCACAGCTCAATGACCTTGACCTCGGCGAGGGCGAACTCGTTGGTCCAGGGGTCAGCCCTCTGCTTCTCGCAGTAGGCGGCCAAGTCCTCGACGACGGCGTTGGTCCTGGCTGAAAAGGGGTCGCGCACCACGATGATGCCCAGCACCAGGCCGCTGTTGAAGAGGTTGTGCATCGCCCCGCCGGCGTTGAGCCGGTCGGCCATGCTGAGGTTGCGCAGGCCCAGCTTCAGCTTCAGGTCCGCGCACGCGGACGTGATGCACGCGTCGCGGCTGTACTGGAAGCGGTCCGTGATGGACTCCAGCACCACGTATGTTCGGTGGAGGGTGATGCGCGCGAAGTGGTAGGCCGAGTGCAGATACATGCGCTGCCATGGTAGGTACGGTCTGTCCTGGTCCATGCTCGTGTCTGCACCGTCGAGCTGGAAGTAGGCCGGCAACCCCCGGAGCCAGGCAAGGAGTGTCCGGTCCAGTGCCAATACCTTCTCGTAGCTGCTGTAGGATGTGCTGATAGGTGTCAGGCCGAAGCACTCGTCATGGATCTCTCCCAGGATGGACGAGAGGTCCTGTTGGCAGGCATAGTAGACGCTCGGGGTCGGATCGTCCAGGCTTCGGGGCTCAGCGGGACCACCATCGTCGTTGTCCACCCAGACATTGGTGATGTTCATCTTCATGCAGTGTTTGTCGTTGATGGTGTACGGCCTCCCGATGGCCAACGAGATGCTCCGGTCCTGTGCGTACAGCTTGCACCATAACCTGCGCCTGGTCTCGAGCACCTTGGGCGGCAGACCCCAGCTCTCGCCGTCCACATGCATGCCTTGTGCTTGGGCCATGCGGATCGCAAAGCTCGACGTCAGCCATGCCTCGGTCTTTCGTCCGAAGAACAACTACTACCCCAGGAGGGCCAAGGTCAGCTGAGGAGGAACCGACTAACACGGCAGATGCTTTTTGTTCCTAGGGGAAGTGAGTACTTGCCAGATATCTGCTCACGAGGATACCGGACCTGACTAGATCAGGGCTCTCGCCGGAAAACGTGGGCGCGAGAACAATCGCTTTCCTCGCGGCCCAGAAGTACTGCATGGACGTCTCCTCCGAATTCCTCTGCACCTCGGTCGACGCATCGACCGGGCAATCCAGCAGCTCCGCGAAGGCTAGCATCATGAAGAGCAGAGCCAGCCAGCGCAGGTCCACTGCAGTCAAGTCATCGTCGCCCCATTTGCGATTCCAGAAAGCGTCATAGCTGGCCCTGAAGGTCTCCTCATGTATGCTATCATAAACCGGCTCAAGCTGAAGGGGAGAGGAGGGGTCCAGTCAGTCAGTTTTCATGAACCTTTTTTTCATGCCAAGAGGCAGCAACGGTCTGCGCCATACCTCATCCAAAAACCGTCCTACAAGACGATCGACGCACGTCTTGCGTCTGGGCAGGCAGCCGACAAGCTCCCATATATGCGAGTACGGCCCCTTTTCGCTTCTTGAAGCTTGGTGAAGGGAGAGGGTACGGCGTTGATTGCCAGCATAGATGCCTGTCATGCCAGTCGGCAAACTACGAGAGGTCAGTCAGTCAGTCAGTACACGGTTGTTCCCACCGTTCCAGGAACGCGGCGAATTATTTACTCGGGACTTTCCACTTGCATCATGGATGCAGCTGACTGGTGACCAAAGTATGAGAGTCCATGATACGATGCAGCCCCGCGTGAGTTCAGGAGCTGGCCGATCCCGATGCGTGATGTACTGGGCACGTCAGGCCCCGTCGGTGCACCCGGGTGCACTGCAGACGGGTCTGGTGTTTGAGGCGTTGCAGCCGTGATTGTTCTTTGCTCATGTCCCGCATTCACTGGAGATGATGCTGAGGGACTGGCCGCAGGGTCCATTGCCTGGGCGCGCCTCCGATGGCTCGGAAAGTAAGCCGGCACGGTGCAGTGTTGCGGTATACGGCGCCTGATGCAGTTGTTGCAAGGCACCTTCCGGTCACACTGCTCTCCCGGTCAGCTCGTAATCGCAATGCATGAGGGGGAGGGGGGATGTATCAAGAGAAGCCGACTTTTTGCTTTTGCCTCTTACACTCCGTGCAGACCGTGCTTCGGGTGTTCCTGGGCCGTGATCTAGGTGACGAGGTGTCGACTGGCACGAGCGTGCGCGGATCCATCCTTGCCAGCTCGCCCCGGATTTCTGTGCATAATTTGCTGGCCTGAACCAGGGAGTCAACTTCACTGCGGCCAATGCGACCCGATCTGTTGGGATACGTGAGGTCGTGGCCGGGGGGGGAAAGCGTGATGTGTAGGCGGCAAGAGGACGCGGCGGCGTCGGCGGCATCGGTCGGAGGGGGTCCGTTAGCTTCGGCGTTCAAAGTCCGAACGCCCCGGGGCTAATCTTCACTACGTCGCCCGTGAACTGTGCTGCACGACTGACCATCTTTACTCTCATCCTGGCTTTCTCATATGACTCTTCATCTTCTTTCTGATATGACTGTTCATTTTCTCAAGGGAAGCTTGCTCGTTGTTGTTGTATACCCACAAGAACGATGAATACGTCCTTGGGGGGCTGAAGACATGCAGAACGGCCAAATGCGAGCCGAGTGTTCAAAGAAGCGAACTAGGTGCGTAAATGTCATTAATCTCAAGGAACATAATCTGTACGTGTATCGTAGGTAAGAGTCAAACAAAACTCAGTCAAGTCAAGCCTCCTAGGTATGAGACTGAAGATATGCCGGGTATAAAGCGCCATGTGCCATGCTGAAGGAAACAAAAACAACATCATCCGCAATGTGTCAACACGCTGTATGGGTAATGCACGCTCTCTCTCCCTCCCTTGTCTATTCCGAAGCCCCTTCCAAACCCGCGCCGATTTCATCGGCCGTGCTGAGAAGACTCGGCCCAAAACTGCCAGCCCTTCCGGCGAGCCGACGCGCTGAAGGGCACGGCCTTCTCTTCCGGCTCCAACTCGAGACGGTAGCGGCGGACGCTCCCCGTGTCGTCGTCAAAGGCGACGTGGCGGTCCTCATTGGCGGTGAAGCAACCCGGCACGAGGTTGCGCTTCACCCAGCCCTTGACGCCGCGGCATGAGGCATCGATGGCAGCGTACTCGAGGCGGCGGGTGCTGTCGCTGGTCCAGTAGTGAGTCGTCTGCGGGGGCAGAGGAGCTGGGGGCTCGGCGGGCTTGGTCAGCGGGCCAGCAAGCTCAATGGGGTCTGGCGATGGGAAATGGAAATAAGTGGTGTTCGCCTGCTTCATTTCGGAGGATCGAACAGCGTGGATGGGAGTCGTCGTCGTCGTCGACGTCCAGGGATTGTGGGACGTAGACCGGCGAGTGGTCGGTCTCCCCGTCGTCCTTGGCCGGGTTGCTGCACCGCTGCCCGTTGTCGCCGATGCATTGGAGATCCGGCGTCCTGCACCGGGCGGACGGGAGTGGGAGATTGAATTACGAGGGCTCGTCGTGTATGATTCATAGCCAGAATCCTGTCTCTGCATCCTCCCAGCCGTCGGCGGCCTGTCGCTGTCGGCGAATTTGGTGGTGGGATACGTGCTGGACCGCTCCGGTGGGGACTTGGGCTCGTAGAGCTCGACGTCGTTGAAGCTGTGGTACATGGAGTTGGTGGCCATGCTGGGCGATGAAGATGAGATCGTGGAGAGGGTGGTTGGTGGGAAGAAAGCCGGGTTCTTCATTCTAATATCGTCAATCGTGCCATGCCCTCGAAAATGCGTCGTTGTTTACGTCCTCGAAAGGGCGGAAATGAAAGTCCAAAGACGATCAAACGACAAAGCGTTCGTTGCCCACGCCAACGAGTCTCTGAAGTTGCGGTCTGCAGCGTTCGTTGGCAAGGGTCCCCACCGTGTTATCGTGAGTTGTCAACAGGGGTATAAGAACCAGACGGCCAGCTCCCGTGAAAGACGTAGTGGATATGCTCCCGAGTTATGTGTTTGTGCCTTTATGTATGGATCAAAGGAAATGTCAAGATGTGAAAAGTCGGGGAGAAGCCCTTGCAAGCCGGTCCAGCCCAACCGCCACTAGAAGCGTGCGTTAGACTTTGGGTAGAAGCGGGTTCTTCAGGAACGACACTGCAGTAGCCTCGTGGGGTGCTGCTTCTGACACGACGAAGGATATTGGACGACTGCAGCAGGAGACAAGGATTTCCTCCAGCGGTGAAAGCAAAGATGCGATGGCCCTAGGCGTACGTCGATGGCGTGTGAGTTGGGTCTATAGCTGCAGCCTTGGCCCGCGCTAGGATCAAGGGGAAAACGGCACCCGCTGCAGTGCAGGTGAATAAGTTAATGCAGAGATAAATGGGGGAAGAAGGAGTCGTCCGAAGTAGCGGTGATGTGCAATGCAAAAAAAGATGACCAGGTAATAAATATCGTGAGGCTTGAAGGAAGAGGGAAGTCTTTGGCTGTGAACGAATGTCCTCCCAAGCGATAGTTGTGCCAGACAGGACAAAAGCAAAAAGCAAAGACTGGAGCTAACGATGGCGACAAGCTTCTTTTGTAACAGCCAAGAAGGAGGGATGGTCGACTTGCGCCTATGATTTGTGCTGCAAGTTTCTCGATCGAGTCCAGCACGGAAGACGTGCGTTGTGCTGGAATTACCAAACGGGCGAAGAGGTGGAACACGTGCGTATCGACCTGGCCAGCGTAGCGAATGAAGCAATGCCGATGTCGCTTTTGCGGCGGGGCCAGACGAGGAAGAGTGAGTAACAAACTCCACAAGCCTTTTTCGAAAAAGTGGTGTGTGTGTTTGTGTGTGTGTGTGTGTGCGTGGGGATGGCGTTTGAGGCGAAGTTGGATTCCCGGCTGTGGAGGAGAAAAGACTTGGGGTCGGTTGTGATAACGAGTGATGCTGGCTGGGAGACGACGAAAGCTGCATGAGGACGTGCCTGTACAATTAATACCCGTCTCGAAACTGAGGCTGCATCTCGCACATGTCGACCCGTCAGATGACTGGGGGCACGGCCTGCGTCTTCACATGTTGGCCACAGCGGTTATGATAAGCATAAAGGATCAGCATCAACCCGTCCCAACGCGTCATTGCTGACCCCCCAAGGGTGCTGCTGGTGCTTTGCTACAGGGCGCCACGCCTCTGAAGTGTGAGCTGTGTCACAACGGGGGCACAGGTCATGTGGTCAGGTGGAAGAGCGTGCGTGCCAGGGTCTGGATTCAGGCACCAACCACCGACCACCAACCACCAACCGCCAACCGGTCTCAAAGGGGCGCTTCAAAGGTTTGGTGCCGCGTCGTCTCAGTCTGAACCTGACCTGCCTGACCTGGTCCTTGATGCCGTCGAAGCCGCCCACCCTCTTCGCTTGCAGGGGAAGGGTTCCATCCCGTGATGGGTGGTCGACACAAGCGCAAAAGCAAAAGCTTAGCTTGACGGGCCGCTACGCAAATCCCCACCCCAAGTCTGCTGGGGGATTGCGTGTGTCACTAGGTAGACCCCGTTTTGGCTCGCCGTGAGTGCTGAGGTCTTTCCTTGCTGGCTGACAAACCGAAGCACAACGTTGTGCATTCGCTGCATTCTCTACGGAGTATCGTGGCTGTGTTCAAACTCTAGCCAGATTCTAACGTTACAGGCCAACGGCTGCTTTCTTCTTCTTCTTTTTAAGGTTTCCAATCGACAACGAGGAACGTTTTCCCCCTCCGCCAGCCCATCACGTTGGCTATTCCCACCTCATTTTTGAAACGAAGCGTCACCATGGCCCATCCTGGGAGACTTGGGCTGTGTGTCATCACGCGCAGGCTTGGGCGCCGACCACGAGCTAACTTAGTGGTAGTGCAGTGCATAAGGTGATCACGACACCCTTCTTCCCGCCCCCCCGCAGCGAAGAAATCGTTGCATGCCGATGTGCGGAGACGACCTTCTCGGATGGTATCCGAGGATGACCAATGTCTCAAATGTAGAGACTGGTTTTTCACAAAGGAAATCGCTGGCAGCGTTGTGCTTTTGCGGTACGACTTGCTGCTGATGTGAGCTATACAGCCAGGGAGAAGAAGAAGAACAACAACAACAACAACAAGAATTGATCTCATGGAGTAAGTAAAGATAAAGGAATAGAAGAGTCACAACAGAGACGACCAGGCCAAGAAAATGTGCAGTCACCTGAACACTCATGGGTACATCATTGAAAGCTACTAACGTTGCACATCGTCGATAAACTAGCTGGCTTAGTATGCTCGGCAGCACTTCTACGTGAACAACATACCAAGAGTCTCAAGGCCCCGTAAAGCCGGCAAAAGGCTCGTCGCTTCCTGCACGGAGAAACTCCATCCAACCAGCATCGTTCTCCATCGAAATATCTCCGTTTGCCCACATCATCCCGAAGACGCCATTGATTTGGGTTTGCGGGCTTTCGCCTACCGGCCCATCACCAGCCCATGACGCTGTGTTCGTTGTTGTGTCCATCGCAGCATCAACCGGCCCTTCATCAGATGGAGGGTTGATTCTGCTGGACAACGAGCCTTCCTCCAACTGCTGCTCATCAAGGAACCGCCCACAGAGCTCTAAGATGGTCTGGTGACAGCGAATCGAACTGGTGTTGAAAGGCACCATGGCAGCGATCGTCTTGAGCGTCGTCGTTATTTGTGCACGCCAATCTGGGCTCAGCTCATGCGCTGGGTCGTTCCGGAGACAGATGCAAGGGATGAGAGCGGCTTGGAAGAGGAAGTACCTGCAGCTTCATGAGTAAAAAAAGGGCTGCCGTGAACACCAAACGCACTGCTTCACCGGATGCTACTTACAGACCGTACCATGCTGCCAGGCGGTCGTGCGTATTCGTGCTCCAGAATTTGGCGATCATGTGAATCGTTGCCTTGGCCTCCCCCAAGCAGCGTTCGTACGCTTTGATGCTCGCCTCATCGGTTTCCTCTCGTTTCCTTAACGCTTTGCGGATCACAAAAGGTCGGTACATGATGACGCGAAGATTCCTGGTAAAACGGTAAGCACCCATCCCTGCAGCAAGCCAGAGGCGCTATCTCCTTCTCCTTCTTCTTTTCTTTTTCTTTCAACTCACCGACATCTCCATGCCATCACTGCCTGAGACATGGCATACTTGTGAGGAAGAACGGCCTGTTCCGAGAAGTAGCCTGGGACGGATGCTTGCCATTTCCCAATGGTTTCAGCATCCAGGCGTAATAGTTGCTCCGCCGTGGGCAGATGCTTTGAGATGACTCGATCGTAGCATTCGTACGTGATCATGTGGAAGCGCGCTTGCGTGGTGACTGCGGAATACGGCGTGACCTGGCTGCTTTCGCGCGGGACACTCTTGGAGGCGGCAGTGAGATCGCGATCCTCGACGTTGAGCGGAAACGCCACTTCGACACCTTGGTACGGCCAGACGTTCGGTCTACCGAACGTGATCGATGCCCCGACTACTCATGACAGGTCAACTCCCCCTCGTTCCAAGAGCACTTCACAAGAAAGGGGTCACCGACTGTCAAAAATGCCCAGTGTCCACCAAACTCTCCTTCTGATCTCCATATTCAGGGGGGATATCTTCCAGCCTTGGAACTCTTTGTGCAGGCCTACATAAACTGGTCAGCTATCCACATTTCATACTGCAGCCCTGGACTTGGGGTCACTTTACCAAGCCCCATTGCCATCCTCGTGGCCAGTCCCAGGTAGTTGTAGCCAGAGTTGGGCTTGTCGCGCTTCTGTTGATAGTTGGACGCCAACGTCAGTGCCTGGACCAAGGTCAAGTTCCCAACTTCCAGGTAGTTGAAGGTCAACATTGACCGTGCCTGCGAGAAGAGGGCCAGATCGAGCGTATCCGCCGTCGTGGTCGCCGAAGTCCAAACGCCGATCGCAGCCACGACGTACGCCAACACTGTCCAGCACGGTCCGTTGGGTCGCGGGATGACCTCGCTGTACTGGGCCCGGAAGGTCGGCTCGTGGATGATGGGATAACTGATGTGGTACCTTTGGAAGTACGCATCGATCATGGACTCTGCGACGTGGCGATTCGGGTTCGGCTGTGCCGTCAGACCATATACATCGTGCTGATCAGCTTGGGATCGTGGAGATGGTTGTCTACGAGCACCGGACTCGAGCAAGCGGAGGAGCGCTGCTCCCGAGGCGACACCCAGGTACCCAGCCTCCCGTTCACTGACAGCCAACGACGCCATCCCGTCGGATATAGGACTGTCCTCTTCCTTGCCCTCTACAGTTCCAGTGGGAGACAGAGCATGAGGATGGATGGGATCCTTCTCCGACCATTCGAAATCAGTATCGGGAGGCCGCTCAAGCATTCTCTGGCTGTCATTGTTCATGTCATTATTGTTGAGCGGGTGAGATGAATGCATGCTTGGAGCAGGAGTTCTGGGCCCAAGGGACATCTGGTTCACGGCACCTCCATTCTCCCGCTGTGGCTTGCTGGAGAAGTTGAAAGACTCATCCGAGAGTGGAACAGGCAAGGCTGGTACCGCGATTGCTTGTCGTTCCCATGATCGAAGGTGAGGCGGCACCAGGGTGCGCATCTGCCTCAGTAAAGCCTCAGTCCTTTCCAAACGAGTCTCGACCTCAGTCAAGTGCCTGGTACAGAGTTAGAGAGATCTTGCCTTAGATGGAGCTCTTCACGTCCAGCCCTACTCTGCAAGCGAAATTTCAACGGGTGCGGGGACAGAAGAACACTTACCTGCGGGTCAACGGGGTACGAGCGTGTTTCTCGTACAGGCAGTGCCGGCGATACTTGACACAAAGGTCGCATGTGGGTAACGCCCGATTACACCGAGCCTTGCGCCTTCGACATTCTTTGCAAGCCTGTTCCGACGCCCCGATGGAGAGATCAAAGAACGACTCAACATCCCCCGCACCGCCTGATCGCGACAACTGCGATGAAGGTGCATCCGTGCCCATCAGCTTGGAGTTTTGTTCCATTCTACCCTCATGAGCAGGCTGATTGCATCTCTCGCTGAGTGTGCAAGGTTGAGGTTGAGAGTCGCCCTGCCGCCGAAGCCTTCGGCGGCATGGTGTTGTGTGGAACACCCCCACGCTTCTAAGCTTCTTAGTGCCGCTCCGGCGGCCGAGCAATTGCGGGGTTGTGTGAACCTTACACAGGATCAATTGGGGCAAAGGCGAATCTTTCCATCATATCGAAAAGAACAGCACTTATGTATTCTGCTTTTGTTTAAATCAAGCCTCCATGTCGCTCACCTGATGCAACAAACCAGGCGAGTCGACAAAGTGTGGAATGTCTGTCTCGCCTTGAGTTGGAAGTCATAGCCCGAAGAGTTGCCCAAGGTCATTCTCTAGGTTGTGCCCCAACATCTAAACCTTCTCATGACAACTCGCTAGCTCCCATCCTTTGACTTTGTTGGACTCACTGTGCCAGTGTAATCCTCAATCTCCTGTTGGACGCCATATATGAATGAAGAGAGGCAAGTGTGAAAGATACTAAGCGATCCATTACTGGAGCCCTGGGACAGTCTGTGATGGCCACAGAGCAACGTAGGGATTGTGCCCGTCCGGCGCAAATGGTGATTGAGGTCAGATTTACAAGGCTAGACGTCCCGGAACACGGCAATATGGAGGCTGCACTAAAGATTGCGCGAACCGGGATATTTTTACTCCAAGGCCTAGCGAAGCTTAACACGGATGCAAGTTGAGGCTGGGGAATTGGTGGAGCTTCTGTTTCGGTGAGGGTGACTGTCGCCCCGTCGTCCTGATTCGTCCAAGTGAATAGTGCTTCTTCATGTTCTCCATTACCTTGGCCAATGCAGCTCTCATACCACGAGAACAGACTTCATTGTCGATGCTGACTGCGATGCTAAATAAGTTTCTCAGTTTCATGTCCATGCTTGCATGAGTAGTGGGAATGAAGCACCGAAGGGGTATTTCATTGTAGTTGCTTGCGGTAAGACGCCACCACTTGTCGCGAATCGAAACACCAGATTGTGCCAGGCTGCCTGATGCCGATTGAGATGAGAGTGAATGGATTCAAGTTCACGACTTGCCTCCTCATAAGATCATACGTATCGCCAGGACGGAATAGAAGATGTAACTGGCATGAGAATCTCAAGGAGCCATTATTTTGGTACGTCAGGGTCGTAAAAGGGACTTCTTCAGCGGTCGGGGGTGTGTGAAGGGTCGACAGCGGGAGATGGAGATGGAAAGGTGATGGAGGCGCAGCCGAGAGGCAGCTCTCCCCGCGTTTATGGTGTCGCCGCCACCAGGAGGGTCAGTCCGAGCGGACGAGAAGGCGAAGATGGCCCATCGGCTCTGTGTTGGTCTCCTTCCGTCTGGGTGCCGTTCAACAAGATTGTCGCAAGTTGACTCCATTTTCTCTTCAGTGCTCCGTCACCGGTGTCTGTGCCTCAAGCCAGCCTTACACCTTCGCCATGACACGAGTTCATATATCCTCTCAGGGTGTTTTCTAGTCTCACCTCAAATGATTGTTGAGTCAAGTGGGTTGAGTGCGAGCTCCCCCTCACCAAGAAGCCAGACTAGGAGTTGGAGAATTGGGGTTTTCCCCGCATGACGGGGGTTCGCCCAAGATGTACACACAAGCACCAATGAAGGCTCTCAAACAATAGAGTTGTCTTGGAGGTGATCTTCCTGAGCTTATTTCCTCCATCTGCTATTCGCTCCGTTATTCCTTTCCTCACTATCTACTGTTCCCATGGATCGCTCGAATTACCCTGTCAAATGTCACGAAGGGATCATGCCGCGTGAGCCAGTCAACTATCGCTCTAAGCGGAGAGGACGGAGGTGTCCAGACGGTGCCAGCAAGATCGCCGCAGAGTCAGAAATAAATAGTGCTGCAGAGCAATACAAAGGACTGCATCCTGGAAAATAATCCGGTTCAGTCATCGCTTGCGGAAGACATGCTGTTGGTTTCTGCTTTCACCTCACGTATACCTACCACATTCAGCATAGTTGTTGTGACGTATCCGATCCCGATGAGCCCGGTGTTGTCGCACTTTTCGCTGAATTGAAAACAGGTGCTGATGGTGACTGAAATGCTTGAGAGAAATTGAACTGAGCATCTTGGCGATCTGGTCGAAGTGGACGCACCAGTTGTTTTTACACAGTTTCACCTCGAAGCCTGAGGGTCATAGTTTCGTAGTTCATGGCTCTCTCACGATCGTGGCGGCAGGGGGCCAGCCCAGACTTGATCCATTTGGCGAAGAGAGCCTGGGCGGAAGAATGAACGGCCGAGTCCAGATCCATGTGCTGCCCACGCAAAGAAAAAAAAAAGAATGCAGAGCGCTGTCGCAAACCAATCGCAGCCGCCCCTCTGAAGGAGTTGCTTACCCGAGCTGACCCTGTCTCTTCGGCAAAGCAGGGCCACTACACTCCCCGCTCCAGAGTCTCTCTTCCTCCTTTCGCCCGGCCGGCCGTTTGAAGCTTGAGCCGAGCGCTGCCGGGCGGTGGGTTAGGGTTGCTCGGGGAAGCGGGAATCGACTCGATTAGGCAAAGTAAACAGCAAAGGACAGGGTCACTTGCGTGAAAGGACTCGAGGCGACGAAGGAAGAGAGGGAGAGATGAAGTGCTTTAAAAAAAAAAAAAGGATGTGCAGCAGCAAACATTGAACAAGATCAAAGGCTAAGCTCGAAGCTGGACTTGCCTCTCGTCATGGTCGTGGCATTTTCGATACGGACGGGCACGCATCGAACGACCGACGCGTCTGGTTGGTGGAGCCGGTTGGAGGGGGGGCGTTCGGTGACAGTAGTAGTTGGTGGTGGGTACTCCGTATCATACAGTAGGTGGTCGACCTTATCCAGCGTCTTGTCCAGTGTTCGAGTCGCCAGAAGTGGCATGTCACAGAGGCGAACTATGCCTACACCGGGCGCCTAGTGGTGCCATGCCACGCCGTGTCAGTGCCCAGTGCCCAGTGCCCAGCCTTAATTCCCACTAATTCCCAGGGAAGCTAGTCCAGTCCAACGTCGGCAGCGGCAGCAATTGAGTTCCAGCACCGAAGATCCCTGCGTCAGTCTGCCTGGACTGTCTCTCTCTCTCTCTCTTTCTTCCTTTCCCTCTGTTGCATCATAAGACCGTTTGCACCATTTTTTTTTGCTTTCGTCGTCGCCAGAATCTTCTTCTCGAGCTTGGCTTTTGCGCATCCGGGGTCACGATCTAGTCTCACTAACTTCACCATTGCCTTGACAGATTCGACGTCCGCCTACTTCTTTTTGTCTGGTACGCTGAGGTAGTTGGCTTGAGGCGGATTTGCCTGTCGCTTTCCTCCCTGATCGGCTCCTCGGATCACAACCCTCACCTCTGCGACCTTGTATCTCCTCCTTCTTTCTTGGACACAATCTCCTTCCAATGGCTTCTCCAGTTGCCTCTGCGGCGCTCAAGCAGCGCATCCGCAATCCTGCGCTTCTCCAGAAACTCTGCAAGCCTGAGGATCTCATGCACCACTTCCCCAATGGAGCCTACATCGGTTGGTCTGGCTTCACCGGCGTCGGCTACCCCAAGTGAGTACCCCAAAACGCAGAAGACAACCCACTTCGCGACCACGACTACGGACGGACCCCCAAAGTAATTGAACTCATCTGACCACTAACAACAAAAAAAGGAAGATGCCTACCTTCATGGCCGATCACGTCGAGCAGAATAACCTGCAGGGCAAGCTCAAGTACTCGCTCTTCGTCGGCGCCTCTTCTGGTGCCGAGACGGAGAACAGATGGGCGGCTCTGGACATGATCGACCGCCGAAGCCCTCACCAGGTTGGCAAGCAGATTTCAAAGGGCATCAACGAGGGCCGCATCAACTTCTTCGACAAGCACCTTTCCATGTTCCCGGTGGATCTGGTCTACGTAAATCCTCATCCCGTGCTTCCCGCTTCACTGCCCACAGAACTAACAGCCGGCTTTCTTCTAGGGTTACTACACCAAGGACCGTCCCAACAACAAGCTTGATGTCACCGTCGTCGAGGCCACCGACATCAAGGAGGACGGCAGCATTGTTCCCGGTGCCTCAGTTGGCGCGACCCCGGAGCTGATCCAGATGTCCAACAAGATCATCGTCGAGGTCAACACCGCCATCCCCTCCTTCGATGGCCTTCACGACATCACCGGGACTGATCTTCCTCCCTACCGCAAGCCCGTCACCATCACCGACGTCCAGGACCGCATCGGCTCCACCTCCATCAAGGTCGACCCCTCCAAGATCGTCGGAGTGATCGAGTCCGACTACCAGGACGCCACCCTCCCCAACACCGAGGCTGACGAGGCGTCCTTCCGCATCGCCGGCCACCTGATCGAGTTCCTCGAGCACGAGGTCGCCCACGGCCGTCTGCCCAAGAACCTCCTCCCCCTGCAGAGCGGCATCGGCAACGTCGCCAACGCCATCATCGGCGGTCTGAACAACTCCAACTTCAAGAACCTCACCGTCTGGACCGAGGTCATCCAGGACACCTTCCTCGACCTCTTCGACTCTGGCCGTCTGGACTACGCCACCGCCACCTCCATCCGCTTCTCGCCCGACGGCTTCAAGCGCTTCTACGACAACTGGGAGGCGTACCACAACAAGCTCCTCCTCCGCAGCCAGTCCATCTCCAACTCGCCCGAGGTCATCCGCCGCCTGGGCGTCATCGGCATGAACACCCCCGTCGAGGTCGACATCTACGCCCACGCCAACTCCACCTGCGTCATGGGCTCCCGCATGCTCAACGGCCTCGGCGGCTCCGCCGACTTCCTCCGCAACTCCAAGTACTCCATCATGCACACCCCGTCCACCCGCCCCTCCAAGACCGACCCGCACGGCGTCTCCTGCATCGTCCCCATGTGCACCCACATCGACCAGACCGAGCACGACCTCGACGTCATCGTGACCGAGCAGGGTCTCGCCGACGTCCGCGGCCTCAGCCCCAGGGAGAGGGCCCGCGTCATCATCAGCAAGTGCGCTCACCCCGTCTACCAGCCCATCCTGAAGCACTACTTCGAGAAGGCCGAGAGCGACTGCTTGAGGAAGGGCATGGGCCACGAGCCTCACCTCCTCTTCAACAGCTTCGACTTACACAAGGCCCTGCAGGAGGAGGGCAGCATGCAGAAGGTCAAGCCGTGGTAAATTGCATATATCTTTTCTTTTCTTTTTCTCCTTTTCTTCATAACTTGGATATATCTCACATAGAAATCTGAATCATATCGGGCCTACACAACCCTATAACGCTTCTGCAGCTGGAGGATCAAAAACATCTCTCCACCATCTCCCGTCCTCAAGTCTCTCCGCCATGATACCAGAGGTTCACAGTGCATCACGTACAGCAATCTACTTGAACGAATCTAAGCCGATGTCAAAATGAACGATCAACAGGGGTGTCTAATTGAGCAAAGGTTCTTCAATTGGTGCTTTCAATAGAGTTGACCACAAAGTGCACGCTACGGTGTCGACGTTCCGTGACCCCTACTCGCTCGGTGCGAGGATCTGCGTCCAAACTCTACTACCACCAGATCGACATATGTTAATTGGGCAGGGGAAGCCTCCGACAAGCCCGATCCGCGCACTGGGTGCACGTGCTCGACGCCGTCCAATACTCGTCCCAGACCTCTGTCCGTCTCGGGCAGCCGTGGGCGAACGAGAGACGACCCCCCGCCCTCGGGCACAGCTCGGTCTTCAGGTACAAGGCGTTGAACTCGGCGGACTGGCCCGGCATGATCTGCAGGGGGTGGCCCCAGAGCAACCTGCCAGCGCCGTCCTTGATGTGGACGGCGTGCGTCTGGTTGTTGAGGAAGTAGCGGCAGTTGGCCCCGTAGCGGCAGTCGCAGGCTTGTTTGGCGTAGAAGATCTTGCACATTGTTGTTTCCTGTAGAGAAGGCCCTACGAATGATATCACTTACCAAAACGAAAACGAAGAGCGGGCTTCTTGGAGAGAAATGGAGATTGCTTCGTGCGTTGCGTTGCGTTGCGTTGGAGGAACCTCCCTACCTCGCAGAGCGGCAAAGGGGCAAGAAGAACATTTTATAAATTATTTTCCTGGGTATACATCTCGATGGGCTGCCGACACGAGTGTATCAGTGCCGGCTCACTTCACCACCAACAGAGTTGAAGCTCATCTGAAGCGAAGAAGGACTTGGTCTGTAACTGAAGCATCCGCATCAAGCGAGTCCGCTTCGCTTAGGCAAGACGACTTTGAAACACGCAAACATTCGGAGGTACGCGGTGGCACTGTACTCATGCCGTTGTCCTCGTCTATTGTTCCCTACATGAGGGCGCACATCGTCAATGGGTTCGTATCGTGTTGACACGTTGTTACTGATAAAGGTGGTCTGACCAGGGCGGAGGCTGGAAACAAAACAATGAGAAGAAAGCCCACGTGAGACGGCCAGCAAAATCTCGGTCATCGGCATGTTGAAGAAGCTGACGAAGCTATTACAAAATGGCTTTCTATGCCCGCCATGATCATCATATCTATCCTCTCTCACACAAATGACCAGATCACCCGTTGTATTCTTTTCCTTCGTTTATTTTCCAAGAGACTCTCCGAGCTCAGCACCCCTCTCCGTCGCAGCCTTGACGCCAGCGTCAATGATCTGATCGAGGTTGAGCTTCTTGAAAGTCTCGAGCGCGGCGTGCGTGGTTCCGTTCGGGCTCGTGACCGAGGTACGCAGCTGAGCCGGTGAGTCGGCGGAGTCGACGAGCATCTTGCCGGCGCCGGCGCAGGTCTGGGTGGCGAGACGGGTGGCCACATCCTCGGGCAGACCAAGTGCCGTGGCACTGGCGATGAGGTGCTCGACCACGGCGAAGAAGTAGGCGGGGCCAGATCCTGTTGCAATGAATTAGTGACTGCCATCAACCTTTTGGCTTTTTGGGGGCGGTGCTCGACGTACCTGAGAGGCCAGTGACAACGTCCAGAAGCTCCTCCCTGTCCACCCACTCAACAGCCTTGGCAATGCTCCTGAGCAGCGTGTCGAGGCGCTTCTTGTGCTCGTCGGTAACATCCTCGCTGGCGAACAGGCCGACGGCACCCTCGCCGACCAGGGCGGGCGTGTTGGGCATGGCCCTGACGATGGGTGCGGTCTTGCCGTCCTGGGTCTTGGTCCAGTTCTTCAGGCTGCCGAGGGTGATGCCGGCGGCGATGCTGAGGACGATGGGGAGCGAGGTGCGGTGGCCCCAGGCGGAGCGCATCTCCTCGCAGACGGACTTGCAGACCTGGGGCTTGACGGCGATGATGACCATGTCGGCGTCGCGGGCGGCCTCGAGGTTGTCGGTGGTGGTCGGCACGCCGAGGCTGGCCACCTTGTTGCGGTTCACCTCCCACGGCTCGGAGACGATGATGGACTCCTTGGAGAGACCCTGGGAGACGAGACCGCTGATGATGGCGAAGGCCATGTTGCCGCCGCCAATGAAGGCGAGCTTGTTTCCTTCGAGCTGAGACATGCTGTGCGGTGATGTATGGATGGTCGTCTTGTTGTAACTCAATTGCCTCGGAGATTGATGATTTTTTTTTTTTTTTTCGATAGAGAATTCGTCGACCTGGATGGATAGGGAACAGGTTTCAAGTTTTTTTGTTGTGTTTTTTTTATCAGTGCAGAGCTTTGAGGCTCTTCTGTCGTGCCATGGCTCGTTATGACGAAGATGGTGGGGGCAGAGGAAAACAGCGGAGCGGGCACCGGGCGCGGGGCAGTGGAGCTGCCGGTCATCGGAGGAGGGTCAGGGTCAGGGTTCAGCACTCAGGGTTACGAGACCAGTGGCACACACAGGCTGCACTTTGTGATGACCACAAGCACTATTTGAGCTCTTTGTTTTTATTGATCGCTTCCTACTTCGCGCTTCTGGAATCTCGCTCAATCGCGTCTAGTGGTCGTCACGCGCCAGGTACGGGCTTGCAGCAGCAAGGACAGCCTTGTGCAGCTCAGCATCGCCAGTCGCAGCAAGGAGGTCATCGAAGCACTCCGGGTTCGCACGCTGCATGAAGACGAGGTATCCAATCCACCGGAAGTCGGCGTAGATGGGCTTCTCGCCTTCCAGGAAAGGTCCGTCGCTGTTCTCCTTGTAGAGCGCGGTGACCTTGTGGAGCCTTTCCCTGGCGGCATCTATGGCGCGCTGTCCTCCCTTCTCCTTCGCGAACTGATCGCAGGGCATGCCGACGATCTTGGCGCGGTCTGCCTTCCAGTACTCGGCGCTGGGAGGGTTCAGAACGTACGTGGGGAGGTGGTAGGAGAACAGGCCGAAGGTGTCAGAGGTCAGCGGACTGACGAGCTCCTCGATCCTGGCCTGGTAAGGGGAGTCAAGGTGAACGGGTGGCTCTGGATAGCGAGCCTCGATCGTCTCGGCGATCTTCTTGGAGTCCATCACCCAGGTGCCGTCGGGAAATTTGACGGTTGGGATGGTATAAGCCCAGCCATTCTCATTCGGGGCGACACTGCACACGCGTGATCAGACGTTGAGAGGCCGTGTACAGGGAGGGAGATGGTCTACTCACTGGTCCTTGAAGGTGTCCTTGAGATCGGGGTACTCAACCTGTTTCCCAGTTACAACTCTGTGTCATCCCTCCAGAGTTCCTGCGGAACTTACCCATTGCGTCTGGTAGTCAATGCCCTTGAAGTTGAGGAGCATGCGGGCTTAAAATGACCTCAGCTGATACCCGGACAAGTGATTCGTGTTCAGACTTACTCTTCCATGGGTTCAGAGACCACGCGCGGCACGGAGGTCTGCTGGGCAGGTCGAACAGAGTGAGCTTCTCAGACATGGTTGACTGGTTGAGCCGCTTGCTTCCTTTTCCTTCACGAGAACGAAACGAAAGGCTTCATAAAGATACATTCCAAATTAAAATGCCGTCATTCTGGCGGGGACAGCTTCGCTTAAATACGGTACAGCAATTTGTAACACGGACATAACGTTGTTTGTTCCCTTGGCCCCTCATCCAAGATCCGGGTCCACACGGCGCCGGCTTCGGGAATGCGGTGCTCGTCATACTTCCTCCCAGGAACTAGGTTGATCTCCAGTCGAGTAAACTGCTCAAACTTGTCATATTTGCGTAGACATGCTCTCCTCTGGGGGGCAGTCTCTTCATCAACGCGGGGAGGAAAGAGGCTGATCTGACCTGGTCTCTCGCCGACGTGGCTAAGGGGGAACGAAAGTCTACGATCACAGTTTAACCAGAGCTGCCCGATGGTTGTGGATATGCAGCGACGACCTGGATGGATGGCGATGGTCAGGGAATTAGTACCTACACGATACAAGACGGACGACAATCTAGGAAAAGCTTTTCCCTAACGACGCAGCTAGCGCCCGTTCAGCCCTCAAATAAATAGCCAATTCAGGACATCTGGACTGATGTGATGGGCAAACCAGGTTGGGCGCGATTTTATGCGACAGCAATCATATGTATTCAAAGTTGACGCCAACAAAGCCAATCTCTTTGAGTCATATAACGAGAAAAGGCCATGGCTCCATTGTGGCTGATCACAGGCGCATCCACGGGCTTTGGCTTTCATCTCTGCCTTCAAGCGCTTGCCACGAGCCATAAAGTAATCGGGTCGGTTCGCAGCAAGGAGCGATCGCACGAGGCAGTGGCAGCCATTGAGAAGGCCGGCGGCAATGTGATCGAGCTGGACAACACCTGGGGCCTCGAGAGAATACGCAGTACCATCGACGAGGCCAGGTCGACCTACGGGGAGATCGACATTCTGGTGAACAATGCCGGCTGCCCTATCACAAGCTCCCTGGAGAACTTCACGTAGGCTATTTTCCCCCATTGATCGTTTCGGATAGACCCTCGTTGCTGATCTAGTCTCGCCAGCGAAGCAAAGTCCCGCGAACAAATGGAGATCAACTTCTTCGGTCCCCTCTTCGTGATGCAGTCCGTCCTGCCCTCCATGCGCGAGCGACGATCGGGCACCATCATCAACCTGACCTCCACCTCGGGCCAGTTCTCCGTCCCCTCGGGCGCTCTGTACTCGGCCTCGAAATTCGCCCTCGAGGGCGCCACCGAGGGCCTCGCCGCCGAGACCGCCGAGTTCGGCATCACCTCGCTCATCGTCCAGCCGGGCGCCTTCCGAACCAACTTCTTCGGCGGCATGAGCAGCGGGGGCGAGCTGGCCGACGACTACAGGACCGGCTCCGTGGGCAAGACTCTGGCTGCTTTCGACCAGGCGCACGGGAAGCAGATGGGCGACCCGGCCAAGGCCGCTGAGCGAGTGGTCGAGATCGTGACGGGCGAAGGCATGGGCGGGAAACTGAAGGGTAAGGTTCTGAGGATGCTGCTGGGCCCAGACTGCTTCCGGGTTCTGGATGAGAAGACGAAGAAACTCAGGGAGGATGTTCTGCTGAGCGAAGAAGTAGCCAAGAGCACGAATTTCTCGGCCTAGGGCTTCATGCCTGTGCTTGTGGATGCATGGAACAAACAACACAAGAAAATGGCCTGGCTGAGGTTCCCGTTCTTCCAATCCTTCTGCCTGCTGTAGTCTACCTGTTGAATTGTTGAATAAAAAAAAAAAAAATAAGTCGCTTACACTCTATTTCGGCTCTGGCGCGAAGGGATTCAACGCAATTCCAATACCGTCGAGGGTTGGCAAATGAACCACCAGCATTGATTATGCGAAAATGGCATGTCCAAGGGCAAGAGTTCAGCTTCACGCAATGCATCTGATGAGTCACCTGCATGATGCCTCGAAAATAAGGGCGACAAATGATGACTTGGCCCCGGGTATATCCGGGAGAAAGAGCAAGGGCTTCGACATAGTTGCGGTGCCTCATCAGCAGGCGGTCTTGCTACGCCAGGCATAGCAAGCGAGCTTTCGTCATTTCCCCTCGGTCTCTACCTTAAAAGCGGCTTTGTGTCAATCATGCTGCGTATTATACGACAGCAGCCTCGTGCCTTCACATCGCCGACATCACAATGGACGTCTCACGCACTGTCCGCAACACCACAACGGATGGCCATGAGGTTGTCATCACCAGCCTCCAGTCACAACAAACAAGACTCGAGGAAGGAAGGGTCTGAACGGATCAATCTGTCGCAGACAGAGCTTCCAGCCTTCAGCCTGGAGGGGCTGGGCGTCAGCCGCAACATGAGAATCGCGCTGTTCACACTCCTGGGCATTTATGGCACGATCGAGACTTGGTTTTGGTGCAGGTGGTTGTATCAATGGTGGTATGGTGACAAGATGAAAATGGAGGAATGATCGGGGGACTGGACGACGGAGACAACAGGAGAAGTCTGCCCGACCAGCTGTATACAAACATACCCATGGGCGCCGTTTGTACGATCACGAGATACACCTTCCAATCCATCAAATAGTCATTTTCATCATCATATTGAAGTCCATGTGACGTTTAAACGCTCGAGCAATTTTCCCCCCAGATCCATGGCTAAACCAGAAACGCCATTCAGGGTCAACCCCTGACTTTTGCAAACCCATTTTCGAAATACCAACAGCTTACAGGTACCAGCGGAAGTCATCGGACGCAGGTCCATCACGCAACAGCGAAGTGGGAACGTCTCTTGCCTTGACCTTGACACCCTGCTTCTTGTCGCGACGCTTGTTGTCCCAGATCATGTAGAAGCCGAGGCAAGCGGTCGTGAGCGCACCACAGCCGCCGAAGCATGCTGTGCCGATGAGGGCCGGCTCGAACTTGGGCGCGTCCTCCAGACGGAAGAGGTGGCTGGCCACAAGACCCATCAGATTCTGGCATTGATATTAGCTTGATGCCGTGGAAGAGCGAGAAAAAAAAGTGTGTCCGGTGAGAAACTTACGGCAAGGGGCACACCGACGGAGGTGAGAGTGACACGGCGACCTTCGTGGGCAACTGGTGCAAAGTTAGTCGAGCCAGCCACTTGGGATGAGGGCAAAAGTACTTACTATTGTTGTTGTACCAGGTCGAGAGAAGCACCGAGGGGGCGGCTGTTCCCCAGCACATCATGAAAGTGGCATAGTACGCGACTTGAATGTTGGCCTCAACATTGTCGATGGTTGCGTAGATGACAAACCCGATGAGCGTGAAGCAGAACCCAAGGATGATGAACGGGAAGCGCAGCTTCACATAGTCCGAAGAGAAGGCGAGGATCAGAAGCATCGCAGCGCCGGTCACGTTCGGAGCAACGGTGTACAGATTCGTCTTGACCGTGGAGTAGCCGAGTCTCTGAATGATCTGAGGCAGGAAGAGGGAGACACCCTGGAGCGGTACACCGAGGCAGATCTCAATGAGCAGCCAACCGTACGTGCTGGGGAAGCGGAAGATCTGGAGGGCTTCCTTGAAGTTGAACTTCTCGTCGACGACGGAGGAAGAGTCGACCTGGATACGGTGGAACGCAAGAGCCTTCTCCTCCTCGCTCAAGAACTTGGCCTTGGCTGCGTTGAGGGGCAGGTACCAGTAGGCGAAGAAAGAAAAGAGCACCGTCAGACTTCCCTCGATGATGAAGAGGTATCGCCAGGCGGGCAAGTGGCTCTGGATGTGGAAGACGCCGAAGGAGAGCAAGCCGGCAAAGGCGTTCGCGATGTTGGAAGCGGCATAGAAGAGGGCAAGGCGTCGGGCCAGCTCGCCACGTCGGTAGAAGGTCGTGAGGTAGTAGATGACGGCTGACCTCGTGTTAACATCTTAATCTGAGGGGGGTTCTTCGAGATGCAGATCAAACTTACTGGGGAAAAAAGAGGCCTCGGCCATCCCGAGAAACCATCGTAGGGCGAAAACACCGTGGAAGTTCTGAACCGCGGCCATGCAAAGGGTCATGGAGCCGAATCTATAGATGGTCAGTCCAAGGAAAGCGAGCGAACAGACTTTTGGACGTACGTGAACATCATGATCGGCAGAGCCCTAGCAGGGTTGTACTTCTTCGCAAGCATGGCAAATGGAGGTGCGAAGAGGACGTATGGGACGAAGAAGATGCTGACGATGAGGTTGTACTGTCCATTCTTGAAGTTCAAGTCTTTAGACAATCCATCTGTCTGCGCATTTCCCAAGTTTCCCTTGTCCAAGGCATTGAAGAGGTCTGTTTCATGAAACGCATCAGTACTACGAAAAGGTGGGGATTTATGGCATAACCTTTTGAACAACTTACACATGATAGCAAGTACTGGCATCAGGCGGATGTCGAACTTCCAGCACAACTTCTTCTCAGCCTCATGGTCGATGACCTGGGCAGTGGCGCCGATCACACCAGCAGGATAGTTTGCTTCGCCAGATTTGCCAGAGATACTATCTGCGCCACTCTGGACCTTGGTGGCAGACGCCGACTCGAGGTCGGTCTTGTTCTCGATAGACGCCATTGTGGAACTTTTTTTTTCGGTGCTCACAGAGTTCCTTGAACCACGGACGACAAAAAGAGCAAATGAAGGACGACAAGGCTAGCAGGAGCGATGATGACGAGCAGCAAGATCTTAATTGGTATGCGCCCGGGGATGACGATCAGTTTATAAGAAACAGCCAGCCAATGCTGGGTGGTATCGCGCAGGAGTTGATGACCGGGGGGGTTCCGATTCTCGCTTGAGTCTGAACCGGGCTCACCACCACATGATAAGGTGCCTGAGATACTTCGGCACAGCTTCCAGGCATTCTGTGCTAATAGATTATCCTGGTGAGTTTGATGGTCGTCTCGCTACTTGTACAGGAGGTAGGGCAAGCGGAAGCTAAAGAAACGGGGACGGCACCTGAACGGGCGTGCCGTCATCTCACAGATCTCCGGAATCTGCAAGTAAAGAAAAGACGATAGATAAGGCCAAACTCAAGCGAGAGGGCGCCCGAACAACTGACTCGGAGACCCCGTGAAGGCCAGGCGGCTGCCGTCTCGCTGCCGACGGGGTGATAAAGTAAGGGGAAACCACGGTAGTCGCACCAGCCACAGGCCTCGGGCTTATCTCTGGCTTCTCAGATAGCGCCGTGGTAGATGCAATGGGTCCCTTCCAGACTATTGCCTGTTATGACATTGCAGATTGACAACTCCGGGGTACTATCAAACAGCGGAGCCGGGAAGTACCTGGTTGGTACGGAGTAGTCCATTGGTGTGTTGGGAACAATCGTTATCAGCAGGGACCCGCGACTCATGGAGCACAGGGTTTGCGTTGACCGAGTTGAATGTATTTCCGCCCCACTGTGCAACATGGCCGACGGCAGACCTGAAAAGAGTTGCACAATCAAATCACTCAAGATTCCTGGGGAAAAAGGTGTGGCGGCGCCCTCTCTGTCTCTATCCCTCTCTCTCTCTCTCTTTCCCTCGGAGTGCCTCCCCCTCCGCTCGTGTGTCTCTCTCCACTTCCGTGGGGGGAAGTTTTGCAAGTCCTGCCCATAAGTCAAGACATGTTGAGACAAGCCGGCGCCAGTGAAGCCTTGCCCCCAATTAGGCCGGAAAGAGACATGGCAGCGACTATGTGGGGAGTGCCCAGGGTCGTTGGTCCATCGGTAGCCTTGGTGGTGCCTTGGGGGTCATTGGAAGTTTGACCAGCTTAGTTGGCGATTTGAGATCGTTGAAGGGAGAGAGTGATTGGCTCATATGAAGAGAAGTGTTCGTTTGATGGGAGAAGCCAATATTCTGCGGTATGGCTCTTTAGACATGCCTATCAGGAAAGTAGGGTCACTGAGTGGGAGGTTAGTTCAGATCGATGTTGGGGGAGGGGCAGAAGTCAAGATGACTACCTCACCTGGGCGACACTGAAATGAGTTTTGTCAGCAAATTGGGGGAGCATCATTTGATGCGCATGAGGGGCGGATGGAAGCTCCTGTATGTGGATGTGGAGGAGTTGCGGGAGCACTGTGCAAAAGTGTCTCCTGTACGTAGCATACACCCAGTCAGCGGAGGGGGAGGGGAGGGGAGTTTCCAGTGGCCGATCTCGCAGATCCTCACGGTGATACAAAGCTGCGTCTCGGAGGGGTCCTGCTTTCCTTTCTTCATTTTTATTTTCCATTTTTATTTTTAATCTCGCCTCTGCTATCAACTTCATCATATCGTTGCTGTTATCATCAAGACCTCTACCAGGTTCTTCATCCTCAATTCCTCACAATCCACCAACATGTCCGAGAAGAAGGTTGCCGTTTCCACTGACAAGGCTCCCAAGCCTCTGCCTGGCATCTACAGCCAGGCCATCAAGGCCGGCGGTTTCGTTTTCGTCAGCGGCGCGACACCGACTGTGAGTTTTTACTAGAAGAAGAAGGAGAACAAGAAGAAGGAGAAGAAAGAAGAAGAGAAAGAAAAGCTACGAGAGGGCGTCAAGTGCGATGGGCTTAAAACAAATAAACTGACACGGTGCAACATCATCCAGGACCCTGAGACCGGCAAGCTCATCCCAGGCGATGTCCAGGCTCACACCCACCGCTGCATCCAGAACCTGCAGGCCATCCTCGAGGCCGCAGGCACCAGCCTCGAGAACGTCGTCAAGGTCAACGTCTTCCTCGCCAGCATGGACGACTTTGCCAAGATGAACGAGGTCTACACCACATACTGGGGTGACGTCAAGCCCTGCAGGACGTGAGTTGCTCTCCTTGGCTTTGCCTCACCCCTTTTTTTTTTTTTTTTTTTTTTTGGTCTTTTGTAAAATAGGGATCATCATGTACTGACGCAGCTTATACAACAACAGATGCGTCGCTGTCAAGACTCTGCCCCTCAACACGGATGTGGAGATCGAGTGCACCGCTGTGCTGTGAAGAGATTGAGGTGATGTTTGGAAAAGCAATACGATGGATAGACTTTGATATGACTACACAATGCGCTGCTCTTTGGATGCACAAAAAGACCTATTACAGTGCGGACCTGTTACCACTCTATGACTAGTATAACCGCTGTTGCGTGCGAGTAAGCGTACGCAGTCAAGAACCAACACAACCGTCAACCTATCGCTTTACATTTGAACACGTTCGCTACAGCGTCTAAATATCATCTTTGCAACGCTTTTATCGAGGATATCCACACTCTTTTCATGAACCATCCTCCAACTCCTTCTCAACCTGCATCAGTCCCTTCATCCCGTCCCTGATCCACGCAATCTTCTCCTCACTCAGCCGCGGCAACGGCCTCCTGGCCCATCCTCCGTACCCAAACACATCTCTCAACGCCGCCTTGACGCCCACAACGCCCGTCTGGATCATCATCCAGTCGCCGTCCGCGACAGCGCTCTGCAGCTCCCTCGCCTCCTCCGCCCTCTCGGGGTCCCTGCCGAGCTCCCACAGTCGGACGCTGGCCCTCGGCGCAACGTTGGCGAGTCCACCGATGACGCCCGCTCCGCCGGCGGCGATGGAGGGAAGAGTGAAGTCTGCGGAGCCCGAGAAGCAGAGGAAGTCGGCTCCGTTGGCTTTGGCGGCCGAGGCCACGCGACCTAGCTTGCCGGTGTTGCCGCAGGTGAATTTGCAGCCGACGATGTTGGCGTGCTTGCTTAGGTTGATGAGGGTGTCTGAGTTGAGGTCGAGTCCGCCGGTGGCACCGGGGTAGTTGTAGATGATGATGGGGATTGGTGACTTGTCGGCGACGTCGTTGAAGAAGCCCTCGACTGTTGCCTGGTCGAACAGTCCGCTGTAGTAGCTCGGTGGCAGGACCAGAGCGTAGTCTCCCCCGGAGGATGCTGCCTGCTTGCAGAGTGAGATGGCCTCAAAGGTAGACTGGGCGCCGCAGCCAACAATGAGTGGCATGTCCGTGAAGCCCGCTCCATCCAGAGCAAGACGGGTTGTGGTTGTGACGCGAGCTCTCTCCTCGAAGGTCAGATGGACAGCTTCGCCATTGGAGCCCTGGACGGCAAGACCAGTCACGCCGCTCTTGGCCAGGCGGACAACATGCTTGGCCACCGTCTTGGTGTCCAGTTCATCTGTCTCGGGGTCGAAGAATGCGAGCGTCGGCACGTAGATGCCTGGCGTCAAGGCTCGTGTTGGATGTTGTCCACGACCATTGGCCTCTACAGATGGAGCATCGCTGTTGTAAGCTGAGGGAGACATGATGTCAGAATAGTGAACCCAATTTACGATCCGAAGTCGATCGGGAAAGATAAAGGGAGATGATGTCTTCCGATGTCGAGAAGATAAGATTAGAAGAGTGAACAAGATTATGGTATTGAGGTGGAAGGGAAGAGGGAAAGCCCCCCGAAGGGAAGTAGTAGATGCGATATCGAGTGGGTAAAGCAAATCCGATTCAGGGAGGCTCCAGCGCAGCACAATGCACAAAATAGTACATACCCTCGGCAGTCTCCCGTCTGCGGTACTTCACCGTAGCACTCACAGTTATGTACCGTACTACGAATCAACCTTTTGCCTCTGAGGCACCCGAGTCGCAAGCCAAACAACAAACACGCCACGCCCTCACCTCCGACGAACGGAGTCCACAAGCACCCGCCCAAGATCATCCGTTCCTATCCCCAAGAAGGACATCCGGTCAGGGGCGATGGGCAGCAATCGACCAACAGACAGCCCCGGTTCACCCATCTCTCACCTCCGCGACCCCCACGCTCCGCATCACAAGTCCTCAACCAATGACCCCGTCTATGCCCTTTTTGACTAATGGTATAGCTTACCCATCCTCGAACCCCACCCAGGTCAGGGCTCCCTCATCCGGGCTGCCGTGAAAGGGAAAACCGAAAACTCCCATTGGAACGTTACCAGTATGGTCGCTAGATCGATGCGCTAATACACATGAACTAAAAGATGGGGTTGGGGTGGCTGAGACGAGGCCGGAAAACTATCGGAGCACCGCGGATCATGATCATGGGGGGGAAATGCAGGCCAAGACGCTTTCTAATGGAGTCTGGGGAAAGTCAATGCGACCCCCACGTCGAGACTAAATTTTGGAAGCATGTTCAAGAGGATGATGGGGGTTGGGACAGGGGGGGTACGATCCACGATTTACGTGGCCATGTCTCCTTGTGGCGATTGAAGCCCTAGATCGGGTTTTAATCGGGCAGAGTCGCCATCGTTACTCGGACCCTTGCTTCGGTTTCGAAGGGCCATGCTTCGTCTTGAATGTCTGTTTGGCTGTGTGTATGAATGCCTCACCACCACATCATGCAGCATACGGGCCTCGTCCGGGACGTCACACCATCATTCTTACTGACATCTCATATGTCAATGCAAAAAGAAATGCTCCATATATCCCAATTCAAGCCAGTGCCCAACTTCTACCAGCCCCGTGCCTTCATCCAACAATCTACAATTTCGTCTTCCCTCCCCTCGCGATCACTGTCCACCACAAAGTACCATCCAAAGTGGCTGCTCGTAATGCACGCATGGTTAGGCCACAGCCGCACCACTTGTCCGACTCGTAGCTCATCTACGACTGGCGGCGCGCGAGGCGTCGGAGCCGTCTTACCTGCATGGTCATCACCCTTGGCCAAGCCAGCAGCCGAAGACTTATTCCCACCTCCCCATGTTAGAATACCGTGCTCCTGGCTGAACCGACCGCAGATCCAGCCCTCGTGTTCTTCGACGTCACCCTTGGGCATCTCAACCCCTGGACGACCCCAAGGTGTCACCATGGCAAACCCGTCATATGCCTTGCAGAATTCTCTGCCGAGGGCCAAACCTCCAGCTCCCATAAGAGCTTCTGACTTTCCATTCTCACCACGTCCAGGATATACGCTGTGGATCTCGGCGAGCACGGTGAGTGCAATGTCTCGCCATGATAGTCGCGACGACGAGATACTGTGTGCCGCGAGCTGCTGCAGATCAAGCGTAGGGTACACACCAGCATGAATCTCGGTGATGTGACCGTGCTGCTTGACAGTCTCAAATATTTGCGAAAGAGCAGCCGCCTCAGCCCTAACCTCTGCTGGTTGGTTTGCGTCTTGACCTCCGCTTTGCACAACAAGGTTCTGGATGCTCAGGGCGGTCGGTGACGCTCCGCCGCTTAGAACCAGTGAGGGCAGGGGCACGCTGAGCCCTTTCGCCATGGCCACGACACGATCTGCACCCTCAAGCATAGCCCCTATTTCGGCCCCCATCATCTTTAGAGCTGCCACTCGACTATCCCCTGCATACGATTGGCCAGCGTGAGAGTACAAACCCGAGAGAATGATCTCGCCACGCTCATGAGCCGCAACGGCAGCTTCGGCAACCTCATTGAACCGTGAGCTCTCAACAATGACTCCTGCGCGGCGACCTCCCATGTCGACCTTCATAAGAGCTCGGGGAGTGACCCCGGATAGGCCACGGAATCCAGAGAGAATACTGAGCTGGGCAGGGTCGTCTAGCAGGACGGAGATGCTACCTTCACCCAGTGCCCTCGCAACAGCGGCCAAGCGGCCCAATGCATTGCGGGAAATGGGGAGCCCATACAGCACCTGCAGGCATCATTAGCATATTATGATCCAATCTGGGGAAGTTGCGTGGGGTGGCAAAGTGCATCCTCACGTACGTTGACGGCTCGGCCTTGACTTCGATACTCCTTCAGCAGCGGCAAGAGGAATTCTGCTTCGGACAACGTCGAGACGACCAGGTTAACTGGACGCTCAACATCTGTGCCAACTTGAAGCTGTGTTAATTCCTCTGTCTACAAGAATGTCAGCGCATCGTTCAAGCTCTGCTTGCCTTGGCGAAAATCGATGCGTACCTTGTGCGTCTTAACGTGAGCCCGCCAGCTCACCCCGAGAGTTTGACAAGCGTCCAGCATGCGTTGACAGTTTCGCCTCGCGGCCGCCACATCCATCACAACCGCAGGCGTTGGAACATCATGGAGGGATTTGCCAACATAGAGAGCAGCGAGGCTCTCCTTGGGCGAGGAGGGGTAGAAGACTGTCGACGACATGGCAAGCCCACGTAAACTTGGCAATTCGTGAAAGGCGGCGGTCAGAGTCGACGTCAGGGTCAAGTCAAGATGAGATTATGACTTGATCTTTGCTGTGAACTTTGGTCCGAAACGAACGGAGGAGTTAGGGACCGTTTGTCGGAGACAACCCCATCGCCTAGCCCGACTTCGCTAGGATCGAGATAACAAAACCAGTGATGCTTGTCCGTCGCGCCAAAGAAGCGGATCCTCCACTTGGTCTGTTCGGATTCCCCGCCGCTTGAAGCGACAATCGCAGACCGAGTCAGGCTCGCACAGCAGGTTACCTCATGTACTTTGTCGCTTCGACATCCAGAAACACCTGTCACGAGTGGTCGGTCGTTGGGCTCGCGATCCCTCGAATGCCAGATGCCGAAGAGTCTTGCGTGTTTGCGGTCAACTTCGGTGACAGTTACAGTCTCTGTTGCGTGCCAGCGAGCGAATCACAGGAAAGCATTGGTGTTCTCGTGCGCATGAGCTGTTACTGGATCCATGCAGGCGCAGGATTACCTTGAACAAAGAGGGCGCATCGGGAACGCACGGGTGGGCGTACGGGGAATGCACGTGTGCTGCATGAGGTGGGGGTCAGAGAGAACATCACAGTGAGGAACCAAAAGATGATGCCGACGGTGGATGAGATGGCGGGATCATGGGTCGATGGGCTCGTTGACAGGGAGTGGACGAGTTGACGACGAGTTGGGGGAGAATTAGGCTAGGAGGGGGTCAGGCTTGGTTGGCAGATGTTGTCTGAATTAGGGGGGTTCGGGGGGGTCGAATGGCGACTTCGGGCACTTTTCAGGGACCATTTGGGGGTCGGCCCCTGTCCTGGCTGCTGGGTTTGGGGGGATTGAGCGAGTCGAGCCCCCCAACTTTAAGTACGGGCCTTTCGAAGCACTGAAGTTCGGACGGTCGCCCCCCACGTAAGCCACCCCTGCCATCACCAGAACGGGGATAACGGTGACAGCAAACATTCAATGTAGCAGTAATACGATGCATTGTATGCTTCGACAATTCGCAACTTCATACGTCGAACTCGATTGCACTGGGAAAACATGATGCCAAGGCTACAATCAACGCCACTACAGCAAGAAGTCTTCACAACTGTACCAGCCAGGATCCTACTGTATATCTTTGCGTGAGAGTGAAGTCATAGAGCCTCTAGCTTTGAGACCTGCCTCAAGGTCCTATTCCCCACTCTTCAGCGACCTCGACTCCGAGTTCCTCCATCCCCTTACCACTCCACATCGTCAACTACTACCTAGTAGTCTAGGTGTCAGGTACCTATCATATCTCCAATCCTTCAAGATCCTCTGGCTCACACCCCTTCCCTCTAGCTCGCACTCGCACGCTAGAAATCGGGGACCGTGGCTACACTCAACTCCACACGTTGTGTTTCCTACGTGGGAAGCAATTGTGCATGATAACGTGGTATGGCTGACTGCCAGCTCTGCCGAGCGACGGAAGCTTAAGGGGGGGGAGGATGCTGTCATAGTACCAAGCTCCGGTATCCGGACATGGACCCTGTTCAACAAAAGATAAGGCTTCGTCCTGCAAGTCGTCCTGATCCTTTGTAGATTTTGATTCCAGACTTGGGAAGCCACTGTCAAGTTCGCGACAGCTTCGTAGCCAAGATGCCGGAACCACCATACCCCCTTCACCCTACCGTTGTCTCGCGGATCGATCCCGGTACGTACTACTTAGCCAAGCTCTGTGCTGTCGAACTTCATCTTTCCGATGCAGAGGACTTTACTGACTTGTTTTCCGTATAGAGTACAAAGCCTTCTACGAAGCACATGTTTTCGACAAGCAGCAGGTTCACTTCCAGCCCATCGAGGTTTCTCGCTCAAGTGGCATTCTCATCCCTGGCGCTGGCCCTCTCATCCCGGTTGGCAAGACGCAGGACTTTGCCATCCAGCGCAAACAAAGCCAGGGCCCAGATGTCAAGGTGAGGTGCTTTACTCCCGAGGGGGAGCCTCCGGCAGGCGGGTGGCCAGCTCTGGTCTACTTCCATGGAGGTGGATGGGTTCTGGGCAGCATTGAGACTGAGAACGTCGGTAAGTGCTTGTTGCGCTGCTGGGACTGATCCTGGAACATGGCAGCTAACCCTTACAGTTGCGACAAACATCTGCACGAGAGGTAGATCTGTGGTGATCTCAGTCGACTACCGGTACGAGCCTACACGTCTGGCACTCTCGAGTTTGAGTGAATTCGCTGACATTTGGACAGGCTCGCCCCGGAGGATCCATTCCCAGCATGCATCGAAGACGCTTGGGAAGCTGTCCAATGGACCATCACCAAGGCCGTCTCTCTCCTCAACATCAACACCTCCAAACTCGCCACCGGCGGCTCATCAGCGGGCGGTCATCTGGCCTCCGTGATGTGCCAACGCGCCGCATCTACCGGCCGCCAGCTCTTCCGCCTGCAGCTCCTCTCCGTCCCCGTCACCGACAACACTGCCGACACCACCAACAACCCGTCATGGGCCGAGAACCAGCATACCCCAGCTTTGCCTGCGCCGAAGATGCTCTGGTACCGCCACCATTTCCTCCCGCGTCGTGAGGACTGGTCACACCCAGAGGCTAGCTCATTGCTTTGGAAGGGTGACTGGTCAATGTTACCGCCGGCGATCATCGTTCTGGGTGAGCTGGATGTGTTAAGAAGCGAGGGCGAAGCTTTCGGGAAGAAGCTCGCCGATGCCGGCGTGAAGGCTGATGTACACATCTTCAAGGGCCAGCCACACCCTTTCTTGGCTATGGATGGTGTTCTGCAGGCTGGTCGTGATGCAATCACATACTTCTGCGAGGGCATGCTGAAGCTTCATGATGAAGGTCAACAGACGACAAATGGTGTGAACGGACACACTAACGGACTTACGAACGGAAATGCAGACGGCCATTGATAATTATATGAAATGCAATGGAATAAGTTCAACAACGTAACGCCTGTCTCGGCCTTCTGTGGGTTTGTGTCTTCTGTGATTGCTTCCTCGAGTCTAAGCAACGCATCTTGCGCACTCCGAAATATGCGCGAGGCGTATGTCAAGCTGTGGTATTCCCTCTCCGCAGCCCTGCGCAAGGCAGCGACTGCAGTGAGAAAAGCGGCGGTCAGCCAAAGCTGGCCGCCTATGTTTTCGAAACAGCCTTCACCACGGCCTCGTCACCATGGCCCATCCACAAGAAAGGGACCACGACGAAGCGGCCGTGGGTTGAGCCGGAGCAGCGAGAAGATGGTATTCATGTGAGTCAAATATCAAGAAACATGAAGCCATCGGTCTCTCCGTAACCCTGCGAAACGTTAGCAAACATGACAAAAGATGCCTTCTGTCGAATCAGAGGCGTCCAAGATGAGCACTCGGCGTGTAAACACCCAGAGAACTTTCAGTCCTTCAGCAGAAGGGTGACAAGACAGAAGAGGATGGAGGAAGAAGAAAGGTGTGAGTCGAAAGAGACCCCGTCGTGATTCCTGGAAGGGGCAAAGAAGAACAGGCCTGCCCCCCTCCGCCCCTGCCCAGACTGCCTAGGCGCACACAGCCCCGAACTGAAGCCAGAAGGGTATTCCATCAGACGCAAAGAATGAGAAAGCAAGAATCTGCTACAGTACTCCATGATATTCCCATCGTGGCCCTCCTCCGGCATAAAAGCAATCCTGCCTTCCATGCAACCAAAAGTCGCTCTCATGAATTGCATGAAGCTGTAAAAAATCAACATGTATCCGTAACGCCGGGCCTGTGTCGTAACAATGATGCGATATCTAAACATGGACCAAAAGCGGCTAGATCTTCAGATAAGAATAGTACGTAGGTCGGTCCTTTCAGGTGAATGATCGGCCTCAGTCGTCACATGGCCCGATGCTCTTTTCGTGGACGTGCCGAAGAAAGTCGCGCTGCTTCCTGAACGAAGAATAGTCACCCTTCATGAGCACATCGAGGATTCCGCCCTTATCAGGATTCTGGGCGACTTCGGCCATCCTCTCTTTCAGCATATCGTATGCTTCTCGGAAGCGAGACATAATGACTGAGGTATTGGAAGATCCGCCCGAGATATCATTGGTGGAGTTACAGGGATCGATGATCGATAGCCGATCGGTATTCTTGTAAGTCAAGGAAGTAACATTGTTCTGTAGGGGAAATCAGTAACCTGCTTCGTGTACGTTGAACAACCACTCCTTAAGCGTACCTTGCGAACGTAGCCGGGAGACGATGTCAGACGAATAGCAACATTTTGATATCGGAATCTCCTGCCATATAGTTCAAAGAACTCGAGCAGCATCTCTCCAAGATGGTGCTCAGGCACTAAGCTGCGACTTTGCACCTGTGGCATCAGCTGAAGCATGCTTACTACGAGGCAAATGACCGAGAAGCCTCCAATGCCGCCATTCACTGGTTCGTTGAGCCCACGCATCATGAGAAAATGCTTTATGAGCGTTACGAGGATCGGCATCGCGGGATAGTGTTTCTTCCACTCGAGGAAAGTATCGATAGCACCCACACCTCCGAGATTCTCAAAGGAGACGTCCACGCGGAGGCCAGTCATCTTGTCAACGAACTTGACGAGCGGGATTCGAGCGTGGGCGATAACTTCGATTGAATGCTGATCGGCCACTCGTTGGCTTACCAAGAACTTCTGGAACTTGTAGAGCCAGCTTCGAGCACCGAGGTAGGTAGGCGGTCCGCCTTTCATAAAGCTGGCCGAGCACACGACCAGATCCATATCTGCGGTGGGAAGGTACAGGCCTGACATGAAGGATCCAAACGGATGCACTGTGGCACTTGCAAAATTTCGGCCGTCTCGGCGCATGGCTTGCCTTAAATTGTCGACAAGCCGGTCGCGGATACGCTGCTCGAACTTCTTCGGCTTTACGAACTCGTAAAAGTCCATGACTTCTTTGTGCAGTCTATCGAGAATCAGTGTGAACTCAACTGAAATATCGACAAGAAATGCCTACCTGAAAGCCATGTCTCGTGTGGCTGAGTGATCGACTATTGCCCAGGGGCAGGGTTCCTCGTTCTTCTTTGGCATCCACTGAGGTGAGACCGTGCCTTTGCTTGCCTTCATATTCGTCTTCTTGATCTGATAATCAGGTGGTTTGATCTCATCATCCGCCGTGCGCTTTCGGGAGCCTAGCGGTCCAGTGCGATCCGGCTCGAGGTGCCCATTCGATGCTGTAGAATCTCTGGGCCCAGTAGGCGGTCTTGGGGGTAAGCTGGCAGGCGCAGGGCCCGGAGGTAATGGCGGTGGTGGTTCGTACGGTGGGCTTGGTTTTCGACTGCCGTCTGCTTGTGTTGCCTGATCTTCATCCTCGTCTTCGCTCAGATCAAAGGAGATGAAGTTCTCTGGTTTTGCTGTTGAGGCCGCTTTGGCTTCTTCTTCTTCGACTCTTGCCTTACGGATAAGTTCTACAAAATTCTTCTTCTTCTTTGAAGTCTCATCGGGAGGCGGTAAGGCTGTATACGGATCAGGGTTGGACCACTTGGGGACTGCGGAGGCATCTGGCGCAGCTTCGGTGCGAGCCCTCTTCTTGGAAGGTTCGTCCGGGTTATCGGAATCGGAGTCCGACGACCGTGATGAGATCTCCATCTCTAGCTCATCATCGTCTGACAGATCTTCGATGTTACGAAACTTGGCAGCACCGCCGTCTGTCAGTGTCGTTTCCCCAATGTTCAGAGTCGCACCAGTGAGAAGTGCGCGCTCCGAAGGGTGTGGCGGTTGCCATCTCGGTCGTCCGTTTCCGCGACCTCCTCCCCTTCCATCTCTTCCACGTCCTCTTCTATCAAACTGGCGATCTCTTGAAGGGTAGTTCTGCGGTCGTGGCAGACTCGCGATACCAGCGGGCTTGTCGGCTCTGAAAGTGAAGTCGCCCTGAGGCACACTTGGTCGGTACGAATCAGTCTGGCGATGGTCGTCCCTCGGCTCTCGACGATATGAGTCGCGGGATCCATTATCGCCTGGACGCCAACTATCTGTTGCGCCAGAGGCTCCTCGGTCGAAGGATCGCGGGGGTGATTGACGAGGCCCTCTGTCTCTCCTGCCACCGTTGGGGCCTCCATTGCGCGGCCTGTCGCCATTGCGACGGTCGCGATTTCGCCCACCAGGCATACTTTGGATTCTGGAAATGATACGCCCAATGCGACTTAAAAAGTCTGCGCTCGCAGAATCAGGACGAAAGGGACTCCAGGTCGTCGCGTCGCGTTCAGTCTAATAGAGGTTTAAAAAAATCAGTGGGAAGCCGCAAAAATGACGACTCGACCAATATAAAAAGTGGACAGCGCCCAAGAACCGCACTAAGCCCAATTAGGAATTACACCCAAGACTCGATTCACTACTGATCACCAGCGAGAGTCGCCAACTGCGCCATTTCATCCTTCCAACGTGCACTTCTTCAGATGTTTGTGCGATTTTCGCCACAACCTTAAGCGGCCTGTGTTGCACTCGGTACTATATCAAATCTCGAGTCTTTTAAAACGTGTGTTCAATATGACGATCCTCTCACGCGCTCTTTGCAACATCTGGGTCGTATGCACTAACTTCGATCTCAAGCTCCAAGCCGCTTGACACCAATCTCTGTCCAAAGGGGTGCATGATCAGGCATCCATTTCTCAAAGTTCTCCTTCATAGCTCCTGTGACCAGCTCCGTATCCTCTAGGTTCGTGTGATATGAGTTGACTCGGAAAACCTGGCTCCATCCTTTGCCTCCGGCCGCCTTGAGCGCAGTGTCGACGTTCTCGAAGGCCTTCGCGATCTCGGCTTTAATGTCTTGCGGGAATACAAGATCATCATTGACCAGTTCCCAGCCACCTATTGCATTATCAGAACTCGTTTCTTTTCATTCCAGATGGAACTGCGCCTCTGAGCTGACCTTGGCCGGATGCCTCGATCCTGTCTCCAATACGCACAGCTTGACTGTGACCTGTGACCTTTCTCAAGAACTCCCCGGCCCCTGGGTAGAGGTAGAACTTGAGAGATGCCATCTCACGGTTCTCGCAGCTGTTGAAGACGACTGTGAAGTTTCTGTAAAGGTCAATGCAGAAATGACTGGAAGCTTTGTTAGTAGCATGAGAATGTCCAAGTCTCTTCGTCAACTTGCCAATTTATACATTAAGCCCAGGAAATTTGCTCCCAAAACTTCACGTTTGTCAGATCAGACTTTCAAGGATGGGTCCTGCCTCATGATGGCCTCACTTGGCGTGCTCATTACCAATCGTCTAGGCTGGTGAAGCGCGGCTTCTTGCATGATCCGCATGCTGTGAGTTGCGAATTATTAATGATGTCTAGCTCTCAAACGGGTCCGATCGCCTTCCATACACGATGACCATTGGTTCAGCAGCGTCGTACTTTTGTTCCTTGCTAATGCAGATCAATAAATGATTACTCTAACATCTCTCGGCGTGGAGTGGCTGTGGCTCAGAATCGGCCTGAATGGCCTATCCAGACGATGCCAAAACCGTGAGCCAAATGCGACCTGGTCGCTGGGTGAATGTGGCAAATTGCCTCCATTGGGTTGACCGTTGAAGAATCCAAGTCGGTCCTGTGCTTACAGGCATCTGTCCATGACTGCTACGTGATGACGGTAGCACCAGGCAGGGTACCTCAGCTGAACCTCAAGTGGCAGCCTAGAGCACACGCCAACCAGGACTCTTCCTTTGAAACGTCTCAACCCTTCATAGCTGATGATACATGTGACTCTCGACAGTAGTCTATCGACCAACTCTATCGGAAGAGGGCATATCTCCACACGCATGGAATTGATCTTCACCAGAAGCGGGACGAAAGACGCAACTCTCTGCAACCTCCCGAGTCATCATGCCCAACGTTAAGAAACAGCCGGAGCCAGAGAGCGGCATGCAGCGAGCAGTCGACTTCAGCCAAAGTCTCCTTGCTGTTCCTGGCTACGCGGATGACTCGCTACTCTCGGTGATGCGATACGTCTCCAAAGCTCAGGTAAGGCCCAGATTTTCACTCTCCCTTGGTCCAAAAAAGGCCTTGGCATGGAAGCATCCAGAGACACTGCACCAGACCGCAGCTGACACAGTCCATGCCCACATTCACGCAGACGTCACTCCGCAAATGCGATTTCGAGGAGTTCATGGCAGAGCTCGGCAATATTGAGACGGCTACCAACGCTGCTACTGAAACCCCTGCGGCACGCGCTGAGAAGATCAAAGAGCATCGACAGAAGGCGTTCAGCAAGATTGAAGAAGTGCCAGAGCTTGCGGCTGATTTCAACCACTTCTTGATGAACTCAAGAAGGTTGCATCGACAACAGCAGGGCCTAGCGAAAGAGAAAGATTCCGAGTCTCAGCAGTAGAAACTTCCTGAGGGAGACTCGATTGTTATTATGGTGCAATGTGCTTTGCACTTGGTCGAGAGTAATCTTGATCTATTCTATCATCCATCATTAGGAAATTCGATACCCATTTCGCGTTCATTAGCAATATGTCCTCGCAACCTGACCTGCCATGCCCCATGGTTGTCCGTATCGTACCGTCCTCAAATACCAATAAAGATGTTCGCTCCTTTACGCCATTTGCAATGCTCCCATCTTAATCATTAAAAAAATAAGATCTCCAGAAACGACCAATCAAAGAGATGTCGTGGCCAAGATAATAGTCAGAGCTGATGCCCAACTCGACCAGTGTGGGAAGAGGCCTGCGCCAGCAGCGGTGACCGTCGGCGGCGAAGACGTCTCAGTGAGCGAACCACCGCTAGGCGTCTCAGTATGAACTGTGATGAACCCATCCTGCTTGGTCTCTGTGGTGACACCCAAGCCCCCTTCGGTTGTCGAGGAGTACTCAGGCTCGATGGTGGTTAGCTCTGGTGCTGGTTGAGTCGTAGTCACTTCCCTCTCTGTGGTTGGCTTAGGCGCGCGTGACGTGGTTGACTCGACTTGGGTTGTCGAGGTTGTAGATCTTGTGGTTGTAGTCGACGTTGAGGTGGAAGCAGGATCATCATGGGAAGGAGGATGCAGCGGAGGCGCTTCTGGTGAATCGTCCTGAGCTGCAACGAGCGTTGCGCATGAGAACGCAGCAAGCATCAGTACAGCCCGCATACTTGTCGTATTATTCAGTTGCGGTGAGTATTGAGTGTCCCGATCTTGCTTGGCATACAATGAAAACGAGACTGGAATGCAAAGTGTTTTCGGCACTTGAGGTTGGTTAACTTATTATGGACGAGAGATGTTGGGCACGGAGCAGCCGTGTCTCGGGTCTTCTTTGTTTTAATCGAGAGGCTGGTGTTGGGTGGCAGTGAAGTGAGGGTGACAGGGATAACGTCAGTTTTGGGTGCAACACAGCGCTGTAAGCCAGGTGTTTCCCTCTGTAGCTCGGGCGTCTCAGCCATATGCAGGGTGCTGCACCAGCCACCCTTCGTCTTTTTTTTTTTGGCGCCACTCGAGTACCTTGCATCACACGAAACTGGGCACGGTGGAACGAAATTCGACCAAGACGCGCGAGGACGACTGCGTAGTGCTCGTGTGATCTCCTGATGTGACGGTCTAGACAGTGTGAAGAAACAAGCTCCTGTATGATACGGACTACGTGGGAGTTTGATGTGAGTACACTGAGTTAACCCCCGTCACATATGGTGAAAGTCACAACCATTGAGAGTGAGTCAACGAAACTCAGTCTGCATCATCTAATGAACATCATCGTACATTATCGGATTCTGAACCTAGTCTTCTTAGCTTAGACTAATCTCCTTACACAGACTTCTCAACTGTCTTGGCCTCTTCAACCTCAATGGCAGCAACAGCCTTTTCCTTCGTCTTCGGGTCTCCCTCAAACAGATATGCCAGCTCTTCCAGAGTAGGACCTGCAGTCTCGGGGAAGCAGAAGTACACGATGACGAAGATCATGGCGACCCAGATGCAGTAGTAGATATAGAACTTCCAAGATATCGCGTCCAGGCCGACAGGGTTCACGTAGCCGCCGAAGATGGACGCGGCTTGGATGGTGAGAAGCACGAATGCCCACGTCTTCGCGCGCATCTGGTAAGTCACAATCTCCAGGGGATACGTGACAATCAGGTTCGTCCAAGCACAAGTGTAGAACGCCTGGAAGAGGAAGATGCAAGCCAGGACGACATGACCGGCCTTCAGGGAGCCCTTGTCGACGTACTGCTGTGCAGCAATGGTCCAGACCACGAAGATCACCAGTACGCCGCCTGAGCCTGTGAGGAAGAAGGTCCTTCGCTTGAAGCGGTTGATCAGGGCGGTGACGGTCAGAGCTACGATGTACTGCCACAGAGTAATCATACCGTTGATCAGGGTGATGTCATCGTCGCTCTCGATACCGGTCGCCTTGAGAATTTGAGTGAGGTAGTTGGAAACAAGCAGGTTACCGGAGCTCTGGGAGAAGACGGCCGTGGCAAAGCAGATGGCGATGCGCTTGAGGTTGGCCTTGGAGGAGAAGAAAGCCTTCCAGGTAATGTTTTGCAGGGCCTCATCGGCAATGACCTTGTTGATCTCGGCGTATTCGAAGTCGACCAGCTCTGAGTTCTCGTTCTCCTCACCGTGATACTTGACAAGGATGGCGCGAGCCTCCTCAGTGCGGCCCTTGGCAATGAGCCATCTCGGCGACTCGGGGCAGAAGAAGATCAGAAGCAGCTGGATCCCCGAGGGGATGACCTGAAGGACGGTAGGCAGCTTCCAGGACCAGGCGCCGGAGACGCCCTTGTGGCAACCAAAGACTGCCCAGGCTCCGATCACATATCCAAGGACAATGGAGGTATTGTAAAAGGTCGTTACCGCGACACGCTCCTTGGGATGGCTGAGTTCTGTGACAAGGATAGGGGCACCCATCTGGATCAGGGAAGCTCCAAAGCCGAGAACAATCTTGCCAGCGATGAAGTTCATCAAGGACTTTGCAAAGAACTGCACAAGGACGCCGGCGATGATGACAACCGAGCCCATGGCTGTGGGAACGCGGCGGCCGAACTTGTCACCAATCCATCCGAGGCAGATGAAGGGCACGACGCCACCGATGGCCATGGAGGCACCGAACAGACCCAGTGTTGATCCCGTTGGGTGGCCGAACTTGTTCTGCCATTCAGGTAGAACTTGCATGCCGTTGGTCATGGACTGCAAGGATCATTAGATATTTACCACAAGGTTTGAGCGAATCCACCTGATGAATGTGTAGGGGCAGCGAGGACAGACTTACACCATCGATACCCAGAGTAGCACTGGCCAGGAGAGACGAAGTCAGGAGGAAGTACAACAGGATGCCATTCTTTCTGCGCCAGAATGGGGGGATGGTCTTGAGATCGATGGGCGTCTCAAGACCCTCAGTCGTATGCGCCGCGGATGGAGCCATGATTATGGTGATAGGGGAGTTGTCCAGGAGCTGCAGGAAGAGTGAATTGAAACTCTCAAAAAGTCTTCAGCAGACGAAAGAAGGCGACGAGCCTTGGGCCTGCGTTCAGTAGAGAAAAGGAAATGGAGTCGAACGGTCGACGCTGATCAAAACCAAGTTCCTGGGTATGACTTCTCATCACGGCATCTTATACTTATAGATGAAGAAGTCGAAGAAGTCAAGTATCGGGAGGTTTCAGCTCGGCAACACGTTGCCCACCCTCCCCTCGTACGTTAACTGATGTCTAAAAGTTCCTCCTCATGTCGAATTGCGCCGAATACCCCATGGGGCACCGGATTCCCTGCATCTGTGGAGGCGACTTCGGAGAATCGGGGAATTAGAATCGTGCTTGGCCTGTCGCTTTGGGCATGGCGACTAAGTAACGAGGACATTTGGCCGATGGAGGGCGCCTTTTTCGGAGAAACCAGCAGCGATCGGCATTGTCAGCTCTTCTCAGCTTCAGCTTCAAGGGCCCAGAGACCCTCTTCTTCGAAGCATGATGAGATGGACCCTTTCCGCTAATGGCTGCGATGGTCAGCGCATTTTCCCCATCGTTGCCTCCAACACGCGGCCGGCTCGCAACTGATAAAAGCTTGCCTTTCACATGCTTGGAAACTTCGAACAAACATGAAGGATCCTTTCATTTCTGAACGAGTCTTGTCGCAACTACTTGTGTCTTGAAGGAAAGGAAGCTCTTCAGTATCGAAACACAAAGCGCCAAACACCCCTGAGCGCACGACAATGGCCCCCTTGCCTCTCCCGCCCAACTTCAATTGGGGCTTTGCCACGGCTTCGTACCAGATCGAGGGCGCTGTGAATGAAGACGGTCGCGGACCCTCGATCTGGGATACGTACTGCCATCTCGAGCCGACTCGCACGAAAGGCGCCAATGGAGACATCGCTTGTGACCACTACCACCAGTACGAGGCTGATGTCGATCTCCTCGCTCTGTACGGGGCAAAGTCATATCGGTTCTCGATCGCCTGGTCTCGGATCATCCCCCTGGGTGGTCGAGACGACCCGGTGAACGAGGCAGGTCTGGCCTTTTACGATCGGTTGATCGACTCGTTGCTCCACAGGGGCATCGAGCCCTGGGTGACTCTGTATCACTGGGACTTGCCTCAGGAACTCCACGATCGATATGGCGGGTGGCTGAACGTCGAGGAAGTCCAGCTCGACTTCGAAAGATACGCGCGGTTGTTGTTCCAAAGATACGGTGATCGGGTGAAGCACTGGATCACACTGAACGAGCCATGGATCCAGTCCATCTTCGTAAGATACCTTCCCATGATGCATGATGGGGGGATAGATCTTGGGGAAATCTCAGAGGCTAATGAGAAACGCAACAGGGCTACTCAACCGGCGGTAACGCTCCAGGCCGAAGCAGCACGAACCCGCAGTCCACGGCCGGAGATTCCACCACCGAGCCGTGGATCACCGGCAAGGCTCAGATCATGAGCCACGCCCGTGCCGTGGCCGCATACAACAAGGATTTCCGACCGAGCCAAAAGGGCCAGATCGGTGTCTCGCTCAACGGCGACTTCTACGAGCCGTGGGATAAGAACGATCCTCGCGACCAGGAGGCATGCGAGCGCAGAATGGAGTTCCATATCGGCTGGTTCGCGAACCCCATGTTGTAAGTCCCCCCCTGGAATACGGTCCCGCGACAGCTTCTCCGGAGATGGGATTTAGCACGCGATACTGACAATACATTCCACCCCCTTGGGCAGCTTGCACCAGGACTACCCCAAGTGCATGCGCGACCAATTGGGGGACAGGTTGCCTCGGTTCTCTCCCAGCGACTTCGACATCCTCAGGCAAGCTGAGTGCGACTTCTACGGCATGAACTACTACACGTCCCAGTTCGCGCGTCACCGACCTGGGCCCGCGTCCGACACCGACTATGTTGGCAACGTCGATGAGCTGCAGTCCAACAAGCAAGGGGAGCCCGTGGGCACAGAAAGCGGCCTTCACTGGCTACGCTCCTGTCCCGGGATGTTCAGGAAGCACCTCACTCGCGTGTACGACCTGTACAAGAAGCCAATCGTCATCACCGAGAATGGGTGTCCCTGCCCTGGCGAGGACAAGATGTCCAGGGAGGAGTCGGTGAATGACCTGTACCGACAAGAGTATTTCGCCGACCACATCGAGTCGATCGCCAAGGCATACAACGAGGACGGCACACTGGTCACGGGCTACTTTGCTTGGTCATTGATGGATAATCTAGGTATGTTGGGACGCGTCTCTCATTCTGTTTGCAGTGTGTGCGTGTGTGGAAAGCAACCCAAGTTTGTTGACGTATTTTTACAGAATGGTCAGATGGCTACGGGCCTCGGTTCGGCGTGACTTTCACCGACTACGAGACCTTGGAGCGGACGCCCAAGGACTCGGCTCTGATGTTGAAGGACATGTTCGCGCGGCGGGACCCGAGGAGGCAGACGGAGAGTCATGAGATGGACTATGCAAGCGGAGCAAATGAGCATGTGGGTGCTGGACTGAGGAGTCAGGCAAGTCACTTGTAAGGGGATAAATCAATCCCATGGTCAATAGATTGATACCAATTATGTACCGGTTGCGACGCCCACCCGGTTCTCTCTAATAACTGGTTGTTGTCTTTTTGAACGGTGATCTCATGTACTCTGACATTGTCCCTGTCCGCCGTGCAACTTTTTCCGAAATGACAGAACCATAGGGGTTGTAAAAGTCGCTTTTGGAGGTCATCCAACCCAAGTGGAATTGCTTCTCAGGGCGTCTGAAGCCTTGGAGTCGAGCCTCGTCAATATGTCCAGCAAAACGCTGAAGTCCTTCCTCGCCCGCGCCGCCAACGGGGAGCTCCCGTGGCGATGGATGATCTTCAGCAAGCTCGCACCGATGAGCCGGATCTTCTCCACGTAGGGCTCCCCGTTGACCTGCAGCGACCAGAAGGGTGCCTCGTGCACCACACGCAGCATGTCCCTCGCGATATCCGTCTTTCGCAGGTCCGCTTGCTCGGGGGGGAGCGCGAATTCCGGCAGGTCTTCGAACTTCTCCGTGATGACCATGTGCAGGCAGTGCAACGAGACCTGCAAGTTCGCGCACTGGATTATGGACTGCTTCGACTGTGTGCCCTCGTTTGCGTTGAAGGCGAACGTGTAGGTTTGGAGGTGGGGTGGTAGGTCATCGAGGCAGGTTATGAACTGGATGTAAAGCTGGTTAAGGCGCTGTCGCTGCTCTTCCGTCAGAGGCGCCTTGTGTCCAAGGCCAGGCTTGCTCTGGTTTCGTTCACTGAACAGACGCATCTCTAGCAGCAAGTCCGATGCTGCTTGCCAGAGCCGGAGGTTCGCATTGAACCCCTGGATAAAGCCACGCCTCCCACTATCGGCCATGCCCATGCTTGGGTCGAGGTCGGCGGTCGAGTCCTCGAAGCCGGTCGGATAGGCAGTCGTGATGCCCTCCTCGAATGAGAACTTGTGGATAGTGATTGGGCGATTATTCAATATGGCAGCCGATTTATCACCCATGTAGACAATCCAGAATGCCCGTCTCCTCATCTCGGCCTCAATCGGCAAGAGACCCTCTAGTGATGACTCCTGGTACAATTGCATCACTTGAGCGAGGCGCGTGCCCTCTCCAAAGATGTGCCATGAATACTTCGGTTTGCCGGCCGCATGGATGCAATTCGAGTGGAAGTATCGTATAGCAACGGAATTAGCATTCGGTGCTTCCAGGTCAGACTCCAGGTAGCTCTGCAGACAGCTGCGTGATGCTTGGAGAAACGTGCTTGCTACAAGCTCCCCCTCTGGAAAGATGTCCTTGGGTAGCAAGAAGGCAGCCTCGGCACATACGGCCGTGATGAGTGTGAAGGTGGAATCTGCCCAGAGATTGAAGTTCACGCCAGCTGGCGGGACAGTCTCCCAGCCTGCAGATGAAGTAGCCGTACCTTCAACGTCAATTCCTGTCGGGTTCCCGTTTGCGTATGGGCTATTCCCTTGGCTGAGGAAAAAGCTCAAGCCTTGACGAAGACTGGGCTCGTGGACCAGTGGCGTCAGAGGATAGAGATACTCGAAGAACAAAGCCAGGCATTTATTCACAACATGTTCAATATTCATGGACCGCAATGACAGCGTCTTTGCTAGATGGCTCCATCTTTGACTTGCTGTTGGGCCAGCCAAGGGGGCCGAGTCCGAGATTGAGCCTCGTATGGCGCCAGGAGACAGACCAACATCCAAGGCGGTTCCTGTCGGCTCCCAGGAATTAGACGGCGAGGACGTCGCCGAGATAGGAGGACCGTAGAAAGGGAGCAGAGTATTGACCGAGGATGTTGTGTTCTCGGTGCTGGTCACCAGGCCCGGAGAGGACTGTGTGGCTGAGGTGTTGGCGACGGAGTGCCGCTGGCGCTTGGACTTGGGTCCTCGCCTAGCCAGGGGCAAGTTGAAGGTACATTGCTCCCGCGAGGTACGACAGAGAGTGCAAGCCGTATCCGAAGGGGTGATGTCACACTAGACTCGAACTCATTAGATCCTGGGCCACTATGGTTGCTGGAGTGTGGGTTTGGAGGCCAACACGTGTGTACTGTAAGAACTTTCCAAGATATCGGGTATGGGGGTAAATCAAGACTTAGCAAGGGGAAGGGACAACTCTACCTTTGCTTTTCTCCGTCGACAACGATCGCAGGCCCTGGTCGCAACCTTGTGTCGTGGAGCTGGCGACGGAGGCGGAGAAACAGAGGCGTCAGAGGCTGTGCGATTTCGGAGCATCACCATAGTCGGCGTGAAGAGGCGGCTTGGGATCATACATTGGCCAACAGCTGACTCGTTCCATGGGTCCAGCAGTCCACTAAGAAGAAAATGCAGGAGAAATGATGGAGTTGGAGCCGGGGAATTGCGACTCTTTTTCTCGTTTCTTTGCGACGGTTTAGTGTAGAAAGAAGGTTGAGAGGGATTATGTCGGTGGCTTGGAACGTGCGCTAAGCGACTTGTATTTCGCCGATTCTCCGTGGTGATCTTTGCCCTGGTCAGGATCTGCCCCTCCTCTCGGCATCCATCAAGGCTCGGACTGTGGGGGAATTTCCTGGGGTTCGGCTCTTGGGGAAATTGAGGCTGCGTGGGGCCCTGCGGGATGATGCTGTGCAAGGTTTGTTTTCTCAAGATGTTGGTGTTTCTTGGTTCCGTGGTTGGCACAAGTAGACTTCCTCTATAAATAAGAGGAAGAAACACCTAGCTGCCAGCAGACGAGAGCACGAGATGGGAACCTAGACTCTCCAGACACTCACCCAGTCTCAGGAATCACAGTCACTGCCCCTTATATATCCGTTGCAAGATGAAGCTGAACAAAGCTACTCTGTTGGCCCTGGCCACGGCATCTTCGGCCTATGCTTCCCCTGCGAAGAAAGAGCCTCGATGCCGCTTCGCCTTGGACTGGACGACCGAGGAGATCATCGCGGATCCAGATAGGTTCGCGTGGGACATGCTCTACTGGGAAGGCCATTTCCACCAGGACAAGATCGCTTACAATGCCGAGAACGGCATGACCCTTGACGGGCGGTACATCGACTTTGTTACTGGCGAGCCCATCACTGAGAAGCCGTTCAGTGCCTCGAGTAAAGAGGTGAATCTCTTCACAAGTGAAAATCACAATCACCCAAGCTGTGAAGCTAACACGTCAGTCAATAGGCGCTGCAGATTATGCTGTACACACAAGCAGTTGCAGGTAACCCAGAGGCTGCCCGCTTCTTGTCACCAACGAAACCTAAGCAGGCGCCCAAGATTGCAACAGACATTATGCAGAAGAAGCTGGAGACTTACCTGAAGTTCAACGAGACCTTCCCTGGTTTCGGTGGCTTTCTCCCTTGGATGACCACCCTCGCCAACGATGTCACTCCAACTCAAGACTGGCATGACCGGGTACCTGGTCTGGACAACGGGTATGTGTGCACTCGCAATTTGTGACCTCTAACATCGTTGACATGGTATGAATACTAGACAGCTCGTGTGGGCCGTCTACGGCTTCATCCATGCGCTCGAGAAATCCGGAAAGAAGAGCGACCGCAAACTTGCCCAGGGTTGGCAGGAGTGGTTGGACTATACCAAGACGACGGCCGATAAGATCTTCTATGACTCCGATGGCAAAGTCTGTGCCGTCACTGCGATGAAGAGCGAGCAGCTCTCCCCTTCCGATCCTAACCAGGAGTACAAGTGCGAGACCGAGACCTACCTCAACGATCCGTATGAGGGCGAGCTCATGACCTATTTCCTCCAGCTGTTCAGCAGCCTGAGCGACGACGACAAGCAGGCCATGTGGGAATACAAGAAGTGGCAGCTGATCAGCGACGAGTATGACCAGGGCGGCGTCGGCCCCATCACCGTCGAGCGAGGCTTCTGGTTCTCTGCCCACGAGCTCTGGAAGGTCCTCCAGCTGCCCTACTACGATTCCGACATCATGCGGTAAGGGAAACACCACATCCTGCCTGCCTTACACACAGCATTGACAGTCGGCTAACCTGTGTCCCAACATCAGCCGCGTCTCCCACAACGCAGAGCGTGTTCGCACTTGCAACGGCGTTGTGACCAAGGCCCCCGGTCTGTATGCCTCAATCAACAACTACACGGATCCCGCCACCAACGAGGTCGGCAACTACATCTCGCCCGCCGGTATTCCTTCCATTGCAAACAACACGGATCAGTACCACGTCGTTGCGACCCCGTACGGTACCTGGCCAATCATGCTCTTCGACCGTGGCGTCGGATTAGCCTGGTGGCACAACATGGTCTCTGGCAAGAAGATGCAGAGTAAGACCACCAATCCATCATCAGACTGCTGGATGATTTCCTGGCTAACGTAGAATTCCTTCTCCGCAGACAAGTTCGGCAGCACCGAAGGTTTCAAGATTGACGGCACAGGTGTCTCGTCCATGGTTACCTGGGATAGCAAGATTCTGACGGTCGTCTCGCTTCTCGGTGGCTCAAAGGACATCGTCCGTGATGGCATGAAGAAAGAGGGCATCTATGACGATTTCTTGGCACAAGTCAACGTAAGATTCCCCTTCCATGTATGTTGCTGATTGATCCTGCATCGCTGACAGAATCTCACTCCCAGCGCGACTACTCGAGGACCTTCCCAGTGCTGAAGGGTGAAGATGTCGAGCTCTGTCTGCCACAGAATTCTGTGCCTGATAAGGGTCTGGAGGATTATACTTCTTGCACGGCGTGAATTTAGATTATCAGTCGTAGACCCTTTGATGAAATACATCGTTCTTACTTTCAGGTATTGGTCAGTAAAAGCCCGGGAAGAGGCACTCTCCAAGGAACGTTGATCCTGGGCTCAACCTTAAATTTGGCGCCATCGTTCCTCTCCCGTGTTGATGAAACTTGTTCCTGGCTCAGGCATCTCTCAAGAGGTGATCCCTTTGGCGGTAGAGTTCCGGTCTGATGTCGCCCTTTGACGCATGTGTCTGTTGCCTTGAATCATCTTCAGAGAGTTCGGAAGGCATTGTGCTTCAGCCACAGGCACTCAATCCAGCCACGCTTCACGCCACACAATTTGTCCAGGCGCAGCCCTGGCATCATCAAGATGACTGGGATAGTGCAACATGTTGAATGCTGAATTATGTCACAACTTGGGAATATTGTCCATTCTGCCTACTTCGAGAGTCTTAAAATCATCGTGCCTGATGTCATGAAAGAACGCGTGGCCACATCTCATCAGCCTTGGACCTAGACCCGCTCCCCTCCTCTATCACAGGCCTGTCCAGGCACAAGCTCCAGCCCTTTTTCGCGCTCCAGCTCACCGCGATCCCTGGCTGAGCTGTCCTCAACCACAACCTCGACCTCGAGCCTCAAAACAGCTTCAGAACCCACCACAACCCCGCAACCTCTTTTTTTGGACAAGATCCCTCTCCATCGGATCTTCTTCGCCTGTTACGCACACAGACGGAAATACGACTTGAGGCAACAACATGTCGAATTTCTACGGCGGCCAGCCAGCAAACGGCCCCTACGGCGCCTCCCCCGCCGCAGCCCAGAACCTCCAGTTCTACCCATCAAACTACGCACCCGCCGGCGCCGGCGCACCGCAGCAGCAGCAAGCATCGTATGGTTTTGGAGCAGGTGGTAGCGGCTCGTCCTCCGCCCAGGGTGGCTATGGAGCCGGTGGCGCGGGCGGCTTCTCGTCTCCTGGGTTCGGCGCTGCAGGCGGTGTCTCTGGGCGCATGGGCGAGCAGGGCGGGTTGAGGACGGGCTGGCTCGCTGCGTTCTCGACAGAAGGATACGACGGGGAGCCGCCGCTGTTGGAGGAGCTGGGGGTCAACTTTGGGCATATTCAGGCAAAGGTATGGATCCCCCTTCGGTGGCCTCTGAGGGGGTTGTCTCTCTCAAAGGACAGGAGACAGAGATGCTAATCTTGGATACAGACACTGGCCGTCCTGAACCCGTTCCGCCATATCGATCAGCACCTTATGGACGACTCCGATCTCGCCGGTCCTGTCCTCTTCTTCCTCCTCTTCGGAACCTTTCTTCTCTTCTCGGGGAAGGTTCACTTCGGCTACATCTATGGTCTTGCTCTACTCGGCTCCTGCTCCCTCCACCTCATCCTCTCCCTCATGTCCCCGACCGACGCCCAACAACAGCAGCTCCAGCAGAGCAGCTACCCACAATACACCGAGGCAGGCCCTCAGTCGTCCGATCCCAACCACGCTGGTCACGGCGGCCACTTCTCCGCAACGTTGACCTTCCCCCGCTCGGCGTCCGTCCTGGGATACTGCCTCCTACCCCTCGTGGCCACGAGCCTTTTCGGCATCGTGTTGCCCATGGACACGCCTTTCGGCATCGTCCTCACGAGCGCCGCAATCCTCTGGTGCACCTACAGTGCCAGCGGCATGTTCTGCGCCGTCGGTAGGATGAAGGGCATGCGTGCTCTGGTTGCCTACCCTCTCGCCCTGTTCTACGTTGGCTTCGGTATCATGGGAATTTTCAGCAGCCGAGGAAGCGGTTCATTGGCAGCTGCTGCCAAGCTCAACACTTGAGGTATAAGCAGAGGCTGCCGTTATTTTGGGCAGATATATGAAAAGCAACGGAAGCTTGGCTACAAGGAATTCGACGCAGCGAAATGACAGGCTCGAAAAGAAAAGGAAAAAAAAATGCACCTCTTCTCGTTGAGCATCCTTACTAGCCAGTACGATACTTCTTTCGGCCAGATGAAGGTATCTGAGCAGGCCAAAAGTCTGGGCATGTCATTTTAGAAAGCGGCAACATCAGGGCAGGAGTTTGTGGGTTGTGCATTCACAGCACTCATGCTGCGTACGAGCATGTCACGAAGCAATGTGTGGGAGGAACCAAAACTTTCATACGTGACGGGAGTTCTCTGTCAAATCACAATGATTAATATCGCTGCCTATATCGTCCAGTCTAATCATTCCACCATCGAATGCCGTACACTCGGTTGCCCATCATGACTTCTGCATCCTCCAAAGACGTGCAGGCCCTTACCCTACTACATGTATGCCGCAGATCTTTTTGGTGATTGAAGAACGCAAAAAGAAGGAAGAAGAAGAAAAAGTCAATATAAACGCTTAGAAGTCGAAAATGCAAACACTCTTCACCAATGCTCCCTTGTCCACCGCCGATGCCGTCGTCAATCTAGGCACCGTTCACTTTGACATCCTCCGCAATGCCGGTCAGAATAGAGTACTGGCCACCGGCACCAGCGCCAGTGATCATCTTTCCCCTGATAGCAGTGTTGTCAATGAGGGTAGGCACTTTGATGTCGTCGATGACGCCCTGGCCAGTCTGGTAGTTGCTAGAGAAACCCCAAGAGTAGACTTTGCCGTCTTTCGTGACGGCAAAGCTGTTGTCGGTACCAGCGGCAACACTGGCAATATTTGAAAGGCCTAGACACGTAGAGAAGTTAGCATCATCAATGTCCACGGCGTCAGGATTGAGTAGGTGCTTACCCTTGTGAGTGGTGGGCTTGAAAAGAATGCGGGCTTGACCGCGGTCATCGTAGATTGTGTTATCCTTGGTCAGGCTGTCGAACTCGAAGCCGACCTGGTAGCCGTCAACGCGTCCCCAAGTGTAGAGGTCGCCGCTGGCAGAGCAGGCCAAGGAGTGATGTTCACCACCATCGATATCGGTAATCTTCTTGCCCTCGAGGCCTTCAATCTTGAGAGGCTTGAGAACAACGGCGTCGTCCTCGCCAGCATTGGATTCAATCCCGAGTTCGCCAAAGTTGTTCAGGCCCCACGCCCAAACATTACCCTCCTTGTCGATAGCAAAGCTGTGGTAGGATCCGCAGGCGATCTTGGCAATCTTGCCACGAGGGAGACCGAGACCCTGGGGAACGAGAGACGACATCTTCTTTCGCTCGATGATGCGGCGACCAAGCTGATTCTGCTGACCGCAGCCCCATGCAAGAACATTTCCCATGTTGTCGAGTGCAAGAATGTGGTTGGAGCCAGCAGCGAGGGCAGTGATGTTCTTGAGGTCGGGTAGCAGTACTGGGGTAGATTGGACCTTGGTCTGTTCGTCGAAGCCGAGAATACCATCGCTGGATCTGAACGTACCCCAGCCATAGACACGACCGTCCTCGGTGAGTGCAAAGGTGGCGCTGTCGCTTGCAACAACCTGTACGAACTTGACCCCGTCGGCGAAATACTCAGCGGAGACCTCGCCCGGGGTGCTCTCGAGAGGGTTCATTCCAGTATCGTCCTCATCTTCAGAGTCCGACGACTCTCCTCCATCCATTTCCTTGAGTCCGCCAGCCCATTTGGTGTCACGACCTAGTGCTCCCTGGTCGTTGACACCCCAGGTAAGAATCTTGTTCTTGTTGGTCAGAGCCGCGACGTGCATGCCGCCGCAAGAAATCTGAACAACACCAACCTTACTGGCAGACAGGTTGGCGTTGAGACGAGGGCGCTTCACATCGATGGGTTTCTTGCCGTCGACGCGCTTGCTTCCCAAGCCAAGCTCTCCAGACGTACCCTCCCCGAAGACGTATACGTCAAGCACCTGTGTTGGCGCGTTGTTGATCTTTTTCCCCAGGTCTACGTGTGTCTTCTTTGGCTTCTCGGGAGTAGCCTTCTTTGGCGAAGGACGAGCGGCCTTAGGCTTCGACTTGGGCTCAGGAGTCGCGGTTGCGCGCGCTTTCTTTACGGGAGCGGCCGCGGCCGCGGTTTTGGGTTTCTTGATCTGGCGACCATTGGGTTTGGGAGCGGGATCAACATTTTCGATGTCGTATTCGTCGACCGCCTCGGCCTTGCGCTTCTTAGGCGCGCCGTTGGCGGTAGGTTTAGCAGCGGGTTTGGTGGGAACCGCGGACTTCTTCGTCGAGGCCTTCGCCGCGCCAGTTGCTTTCGCTTTCGGAGCCATGGTAATTTGTGTGTTGTGTGGTAGGTGTGTTGGTGTGCTGATGTTGATAAATTCAACAGCAGTGCTTGAACAGGTCTGCAGGATGATGAGAAACGAGAGGATGCAGGTTCTTGATCCGCGGAAGAGGTGACGGAAGAGAGCGAAGGGAAGATAAAGGCTGTGGGCAGCAGGCAGCTGGGTGACTAATAGGCACCAACAAAGACAAAGACAGATGAGGAACTCGGGTCCAATGATCAGTTAAACGCACTGATGAACGACAAGAAAATGAAAGAGACCAGGGATGTGATGGTGGTACACTTTGACGAGGGAAGAAAGATGGATGGTCTGAGCGGAAGAGGTCGCGAACAAAGACGTCTGACGCGACTCTGAGCGAAGCAGCTTTTTTTCGTGAGCTGATGTGCCTTCTGGGCTTGGGCAGCTCTGGTGGAGAATGGGCGCCACAAAGACGATTGAGAACAGGGGCCACAGCAGGGGGTGGGCAATCGGGTGGGAGGAGTGGGGCTGGACTTTTGGCGTCGATGAAGGATGAGCACGCCCAGTCCAGGGCCGACGAACCGTATGAGCTTCGGTTTATGGACGCGTCTTTGAGGCTTGCAGATGACATATCAAAACCCGAGCATTGTCGTTATATTCGTTGCACTGCGAATTCCACAGGCAGACAGACGGGATAGAGCACGTGCAATGCACCACCAGGCTCACACTGGAACCCAGCCACTCTGACGTTTGAGGAAGCATACCAAACAGAGCAGAGCAGCCACACAAGCGCACCAGGATTCTGATCAAGCACGGGACGGTATTCCCGAGTGTATGTTCTCATTCGTTATCTTGTTTCTCCATGTTCTTCGTGGTATCTCCTTCCATGCTGATTCCCTTACAATCCTTGAACGCCATAAAACACAGTATCCCATTCTCCGCCCTGTTTGCAAGCAATGCTGTCCATGACTCCCATGAATCGAGGATTAGGCCTTGGTCGTGAAATCAATCTCATTTGCCGGGTTGAAACCTCCATCCGCAGCCTTCTCACATGTACAGCCGCCTAGCAATCCCCGAGTTAGTACATCTGTATCAGGGCAATAATGGTGATGGTCCAAGTCAGACTTACTAGCTGGTCGTGAGCCACACGCACACTTCTCGCCAGAGACTGCGGCGTTCTCAGTAGCTGCGCGATCGCAAGTGCAGTCTCCAGCAGGTCTCGCGCGGCATGAACAACGAGGGCCGTTCAGTTTGTTCTCGTCGGCGGCCTTGGCGCAGTTGCACTTGAGGGCGGATTGCTTGCCACATGAGCAGGTGGCTTGCTTGGCTAAGTGAGGGATCAATGTCAGCTACGCGGGTTCACCAAGGTGTTACATAGATTCAAGAAGGAGAGCTTACCACAGGCGCACTCGGCGTTGCCCTTGCGACAGCAGGTAGAAGAGGCCATTTTCTTGGTTGTGGTTGTTGTTTTTTAGGTGAGAGATTGATGATCTTTGTCAGGCTGGAAGATTTGAATAGGAAACTGAAAAGGATGTTTAACAATGTGATTGATGTTGTTGATCGGAGCTGCTGTTCTTTCTTCTGGAGAGCTGGTGGCAGTGACGTCTTTATAAGTTGGAGTGAGAGCTCGAGCTCAACTGGCAGCTGACCGAACGCAGTATTGGATTGTCTACACTCTGATTGGCCGTAGTGGTGACTAATGGCTTTCCAGCCAATCAGCTCTCGCTTATTCGTAAGCCTGAGTGGCTCGACCGACCATCACTGACGATGTTCGGACGACACCGACATCCACACCATTCTAGATCTTCTTGATCTGTAATCATTGCAGATCCGACTACAAACGTAAGCGTCCTAGAAAATTGTTCTTTGCAGGTTCCGCGCGGCTCCATTATGCAAGGCACAATTTCAGCCTCCACCACGCCCAGTCGTATCTTCCGCCTGGCAATAATACCTAAGGTATTTCCTGGCCCATCCACCCTGCATATCGAAGTCGCACGATGCTTCACGAATTCATGTCAGCCATCATCAAACCCGTCACACGCAGCACGGCATTTGTAGACCGGGTATCATTCCCATGTTTCAGGGTTTTCCCTTTCAAGTTTGACTCAGTTTCTTTCCCTTATTGTCTCACTGCCTACAGCCATGCTGGTAAACGTGATTGTAATAGCCTCAAGGCAAGAGTTGGCCTCAAACCTCAGCTCCAAAGTGCGCCATAGTGTCTGTTATGTCCAAAATATGCCCGGGACGCATCAATTCTGACTCACCCCGGCTACTGCTTTGAACGCAGCATAAAAACCGTCACACTTCCTTGTATTAGCTCTTTTCATTTTCCCTAGCTTTCCCAACGTGCATGGTCGGTCACCTTGCATAGAGAAATTTGTCCACCACTCAATATCTATGGGAATTTCTTTTATACTGCCAGAGAGTACCAAAGACAAAAGGAACTTCGGCCTTTGCAAATGCGATTCAGTGGCAGGGCGTCCCCAACAAGCTCTCGACTTACAACTGCGCCTGGCTCCCATCCAAAGCTTAGCTGCGGTGTTTGAGAAGTTGCCAGCGGATAGGTAACAGGAACGTTAGAAATCATGCTTGACGTGAATGCTGAAGATATTGTCAGACTCCATGCTATCGGAGTGTTGAGAGAATATGGGTGTCATTCGATTTCGGTCACAATTGCGCACGCAAATCAACGCAGCCAAGTCTGCCAGGAACTATGATACTCATGCGGTCTCTCGACGTGCTCGGGCGTTGCGGAAGCGAAGCAGCTCCTTTGTTGACAGTGTCGCCCAAAACCAGAAGTCAATGTGCTCCATCAGCCCTGAGATGATCATCTACCCGCTCATTGGTAGTTGCTTGATCACTTACCACTTGCGCGACCTCACCTCGTTCAGCTCTAGCTGCGTTGTTCTCGAATAGCGTCATGTTGTTGATCGAAGGATCAAATCGAGGCAACGCACTGCTTCAATAGGTCCAGTGCTTGCATATAGCGCAACTCCGCCTCACTGTCCTTGTGATTGCACCCAAAGTGTGTGGTCGCCGCCGAGAGAGCCGAGGTGTTTTGCCTATTCGTCTGACTTGTGACTTCCTAAGACGCGATGAGACCGGCAACGATGGTTTGGCGTAGCGGCACGCATCCATAGCGCCGCCTCCGGCTAACTGACCCCAGAGAATCATGCGTTCAATGACATTGTCGCATAGCCATTCCACACTCATCGCATGGGTGCGCAGAGAGCATTCGCCGCCTGAGAGGGTTTGAGACTTACAGGAGTCAAATGTCGATGGATGCCCTATTGACTGGTGCGTTGCAGGCGCCAGGGAAGCCCCAAGCGCTTAGACGGTAGCTATGAAGCTGGTCAGCTTGTATCACCTAAGGGTGGAAGGCCGAAGGAGATACCCAAACATCGCCTGACCTCGGGATGCTTTGAGGCCAACGAAGCCAGTGAATTCATTGCTTGTGGTCTGCCTCAAAGATCATGTCATGGAGGACAAGACTGGGGCATATGCCTACCGTCAATGGAGGAACTGTCAGGACTGCTGCTACAACGAAGTGATAGAAGGTTTTCATGATGCAGGAATAGCATGTCATGCGCAAAGGTCCTGGCTACGAGCTCATATTTTGATGCCCATCCGGCGGTCTCAAAATGCCCCAAGGTCTCTATAGGGGGCCCGGCGAATAAACTCCGCTTTGGCTTGGCTGTCACTGCCACAACCACATTTATCTGCCGAAAACATTAGCGATATACGCTCACAGATAATGTACAGCGTCCTATCGTCATCGGCCACTTCTGTCATGAAGGTCTCAGTGGGGTGAGAAGCGCATCGATGATGCCCGGGGTTTTCGTTTCCAAATGAAATCCTGCCGTGCTTGTCGCTACTGTGCCATCATCGAGATGATCTTCCCTGACGCGCACCAGTAAGGCTGACCTTGTGAGATGGACATGCCCTTCTCCCGCAAATATGCGTACATACTTGGCTTCATTGGATTTTATGCGCTCTGGAAGTACCAGTCAACCATGGCGGTCGGTGAGGCCAAGGCTTGTAGAGACCTAAGGCAATAAGAGTTGAAGCCCTGTTTAGGTACTGGACGTTGATCCAGATGGGAGGTCGCTTGCTGTGCCACTGTACAGACTTGGCCAAGTGGGAAGGTAGAGAAAAGAAAAGAAAAGAAAAGAAGAAACAGGTTAAGACACTAGGAGCTACAACTAAGATCATTAAGCATGCCTGTAAGAAGACCAGGTTTTCGTTTGCGAGAGGGTGAGCTCAGATTCATGTTTCATGAGGCGAGATCTCGAGGGCAAAATAAGGCAGCAAGCAAGACGCAAGACGCACGAATCTGAGGAGGCAAGAGCTGGGGAAATGCACACAAATGAACCCGCGGGTCGAACCCAGGATCTTTTACAACTGGTCTTTTTGCTCATGTCATGCTACAATCTTTGTCTGCTCGACTGATTCGAGGATATAGGTACCTAGGTTGAAATTAAAAGGGCTGCTGGTAGTTTTGGTTCATGTTTCCGATTCGGCATGAGAAAAGAGAAAGGGATGTAGATTGCAAATAAAGATTGAAGCAACCGTGTTTCTGCATCGCGAACGGGCCGAAAAAGACTGATGCTATTTCCGATGAAACAGCTCTGCACCTGGAATCGACTTCTGACCAACACGAATACCTACACCCCACGCTAACCTGAAGGCATCCCACAGCTCGGTGAGCAATTCGGGAGTGAACACGTCGTTGGGTCGCGTGTCCCCCTGCTCTTTCAGGTATGACAACTCAGGATCCCAAACTCCAGGGGTCGCCGATCTCTGGGACGCTGAAGCTCGGCGGCGACCTGAAGGTACGAGTCAAGAAAGGACAGATAATGGCTTGGAACCTGGGGGAGCTTGAGCTCTAGATCATGCTGGCTTCCATGAGTTGTCGCGAGAGTGAGTGATCATCATCAGTGAGCTGGATGGTAGACTATAGAGCCGGTGCCCGGTGCCACGATTATCCGATGCAGTGTCGCCCCTTGTTCGCAACCGGATCTCGTGCGCAATGCACGGACGACTACTCCGTACCTATCCTACTGCATCTGTGGTAACTAGATCGTCGCGGAAACCTTCGACTTAGACCCTTCAGTAGCGCCCTTTACTGCTAGGTTTCTGATGTATACACAAGCAGTACGGAGTATATTGGATTTTTTTTCTGTGCCGACGGAAGCGCTTGTGCTGTAGACTTTGGAGATGGGGCCGTAACCTGACGGTGGCTGGCGCGCGAGTGAGCACACCCACAAGTGCGCATCATGACAACAGGGCCAGCATCGGGATGCTCGTGTAGCGCGTCTCGCCCTTTCTCAGCGAGATGCATCCGGCACAGTGTGGAAGCCTGATGCAGCCGTGCTCAAACAGGGCATTGCTGTCTGAGAGGACGCGCACACTCCGTCGATCGCCGGCTGGTCATGACGAAATCAGCAATCCAGGGTCCAGTGTCAGCAGGGGGCAACCCAGTACATAGCGATGTGCACTGTATGGATGCACTGTGCTTATTGGCACACGTCTTCAAATACAGTGTGAGGTAAAGCGGCGGCGACCTAGCGGCGAGCCGGACAACGCGACTGGCCGCGCCGCCACTGATTAACCCTCTGATCATCTGCTGATAGACGTCGGCGAATGCCGCCACGACGCAACACGAGATGCTACAGTCTGCCGCCTAAATCAAGGAGCCTTTGACGTGCTAGATTTGCCTCGCCTAAGCAAAGCCAATAAGGAAAGTTGATTTAGCTGTTCTTGTCGACACAGTGAGGGGGAAATGAAGAAAAAAAAAACCGAGGCATGCGTTGGCTCAAACTCAATGCCTGGCGCAACTTTAGTGGATATCATGCTGCCCACTGTACAAAGTAGTAGCTATTGTCGAAGCAATGCTACCTGCTGCTGCTACGTCAATATTTGCTCGGGGGTTTGCTGCTTTGCCATAAGCGCTAAATTATAAGCGACGACGTCTCCCCCAAAGCTGAAACCAGATCCTCAAGACAGAACGAGCAAGAGAATCGGAGGCACTGGGTGCAAAGGACCACTTGCGCAGGACGATCCGCAGTGATCATGTTGTGTTAATCACCTGCCATCTCAGACATTTTCTCCGCATCCGCTAGATTCATCCATCCTCTTGCGCTGCATCCCTGCTACACGCCACAGTCTGCTCCCAGCGGATTTTAATTAATGGCATCCACCAGACCACTGGGATGCACAGAAATGCATACTGTGCTGCACAAACCGTACAGTGTGAGTGGCCCCCACGCGCCTCTCCGGAGCCTCGAACTGTCTCCAAACCAAGATCCAGTCTGGCGACGCCAGGCCCTCTTTTTTCTTTCAGTTAACGCAGCAGAACTGGAGAACTTGCCAGAGCTTGCCTTGGCTTAGTAGAATGCCTCGCCGTACTACCACCTGCTCTAGTTACGACCTGTGGGAAAAAATGTATCGTTAAGCGTACTTTTTAGCGGAAACCCTGCCCAAAAGCTACACAAAGACTACCTTCGCGCTTCCCTGGCCTGAACTCCGTCCTTTTCTTCGTCGCTCCGACTCACCCGTCGCCCGCTTGACATTGCCCTGCCCTGGTCTCTCCAGAGTCGCCTTCCCCAGTTTCTTCACCGAGCCTCGTCCCTCGCGCTCTGCTCTTTTCTTTTCCCCCCCAAACACAACACCGAATCCAAGCATTCTTCCTCTCAGACAACAGCGCATCCCACGCCGCTACCCAACTTTGGATCATCCTGACCTAACCAATTCGAACATCCCCCGACACGATGATTACCTTGTCATCCAGCCCTGTCGACACCATGCAGACCAGACTCTGACCTGCCCGCTCCGTTCACGCGAGCACTTGCCTCGCAAGGGTGCGCCATCTCCGAGACGATACTTTCTGTCTGTCTTGAAGGTTAAAGCACTCGACCATTCTCCGAACACAGTTTCTTGCCTCGATTCTCCGAAATTGCTGTTTGACCATATTACAACAACCCTCCTCCAACCCCTCGACTCTTCAACATCACGAGACGAAACCATCATTCGATTTCTACCAGCGACTCTTCTCCTGCTTCTTCCGCCATCTTCCAACCCCGCATACAGTCCTCCATTACTATGACCTCAAAACGCAATTCTCGAGTCTTTGACGACGACCAACCACAACGGGATCGAGGTCACAGTAGCGCCATGGCTCCTTTAGATGCCTCGCGCAGAACTTCACGCACCTCCTCTTGCGAAGACATGCACTCCGCCATGGTTAGCAACACGACAGGAAGTCACGATGACGACGAAAATGAGAAACCCGCCACATATGTAACGGGTTCCTCGCTCAAAGCTGTAGATCTGGAGTCAGCACACGAGCAAACCGATGCCGCTAGCGAGAAGAATGATTGTAAGTACACATATTCGATGTCAGTTAGCAGACTTGAGGCTGACCGTCTTGATAGTGACAGATCCCTCCACGTCGTCTGCCATCTCATCCAGCGGCTCCAGCTCCATCAATCTTGCCCAGCAAGGCCGTATGGCCAATTTCGGCGTCGTCGCTCCTGGCGTTTACCGAAGCAGCTATCCACTCGCTGAGCACTTCGATTTCTGTCAATCACTTGGGCTTCGTACCGTTGTGTAAGTTTTACTCCCTTGGAGGCCCCACATACCGCCACCGGTCAATACGCGATGGCTGACTTTGTTTCCCCAGCACACTTGTCAACAAGCATGATGAGAGAAGCGTGAACCTTCGCAGTTTCGTCCAGGACAATGGAATCAATCACGTGGTGTTCAACATGCAGGGTACGAAGAAGGAGTCTATTCCTCACCATACCATGACGGCCATCCTCGAGATCGTCCACGATAAAGCCGCTCATCCCCTGCTCATTCACTGCAATCAGGGCAAGCACCGCACTGGCTGCGTCGTCGCCGCTGCCCGCAAGGTTGCCGGCTGGCCCGTCGACACAGTGATCCAGGAATACCGAACTTTTGCTGAGCCCAAGGTTCGTGATTGTGATATCACGTATATCACCGCTCTCGAAGCCGCTTCATTGCGCTTGAGAAACAGCGACTTTGGCGCCGCTGCAATGTTCAACAACCCCTACAGGACGATGCGACGTCGTGTTTTCATCCGCTTCGTTGCTATTGCATTCACCACGATGCTGGTGTTCATGTGTAGCTCGTGGCAATGGAATACGTCTTGACCGTAGCATGGGATCCCCTGAGTCTTGATCAAGGCTCGTACCATTCTCACTTTTCTTTTGTATAACTTTCAGGAAGCATGGTGGTCTTCCATAACCATTGCATGAGACTGGCAGAAGCCCGACAGAACAGGGCCGGACCAGTGAGGCGGCGGCAGGGGCGTTTTTGGTTATGAGCGTATGGGAAAGCAGGACCTTGCAAGAGCTGCGGGGCTGCTATTCGATCGATATTTGATCTGCTCCTTTCTAGCAGACGTCGGCGTTACTGGTTATTCTTTTCAATTTGTGATATGCATGCACCCCTTGCAGCAAATCGGGTTCTTTGAAGCTCAAGATGGAAACCGAGTCAAGCTTCACGCCAGTATTGGTGATCTGGACATTAGAGCCGTGTTCAAAAACTGTGTACTAAAGAACAATGCAACTATGCCTAGCTGGCAACTTTATTCTGTTATTCTGATCTTCTAAAGCTATCTCTCATACATCAGCATTGGCACATTTCGTGCTTGAGTACCTGCGTGATTCTCAAAGCATGCCGGTTGCAGTTTTGTAGCATGATGATGAAAATTAGATTATTGTACAAATATCTCAGTGGCAGTACAGAGATGAAATATATCGAGAGACCTTTCAATCTCTTACACAAGCAAGCCGAGTTGCCCTCCACCGCAAGCAAATATCTCGACTGTTCCCTTCTACCTCTCCCACCTCTTCCTAGCCGCCCTCTCCTCGTCATCCTTCTTGAAATCACCCCTCATGTAAACCCATCCGCCGGCCACCGCATTGCTCGCCCCCAAGCCAATGGCCGCGCCCCGAACCATCCCCCGCGGCGAGAACCTTGACCTCAGCCCGCCAACCTGTCTCCTCCTCAAAGCCAGCAGGGCGTACAGTCCCGACCAAGCAGCGGTGAGGCCAGCGCTGGCTGTGGTGAAGCCGGAGAGATTCAAATAGGAGGAAAAGAGGAGGGGCGGAGTGAAGAGTAGGAGAGGGACAGGTTGCAGGGGGCGGAAGTGGAGGGCTGTGGTGAGGGTTGCGAGGAGTGATGGAGGAAGAGAAGATGCTGGTAGATGTGGATTTTAGCTGAGCGGGTTCTTCCTACAGGGAGAGTAGCAGTCTCAGGGGAAGGTGATAATAACTTACATCCCCAATCGTTGAGCTTGTCGAAGAACGACTTCTTCACTTCCTCCTTGACTTGCTCGGGGACCACGGCGTTGTCACCAGCCATTGTAGCTTTTCAATGTAGTAAAAAAAAGAAGTATATCGTGCCTTCTGTGACTTTATGAGGCTATAATCGGGGATGTGTGAGCTTTGGGGGTGAAAATGCGTCGTCTTCTTTGAGTTGCGAAGTGTTGAATACTGACCCTCACTGTGCACTGAGCTGCTGTCGTGTGACGTGATGCATTGTCTTTTTTCGCCAGGGTGAGATCGCGCCTCAGGCGAATGCTGACTCAGCATTTTGAATTCCGTGCTGGCTTGCCTTCAGGAGGTTTAGAGTCATAATCAGGATCAACCAATTGAAGTGAATATCTCGAAATACTAAGAACAAGCAATAAAAAAACATCGCCTTTCTTCCCTTTCAACCTATGATGGTGATGGAGAGTCTGATCGTCAATTGTATAGCTGGGATTGCTGGGGCCGACTATCGTAGCGAAGGGCTACCTTTCCTTGCAAGTAAGTGGCTTCCATATGCACCTGGAACGATAATGCTCCAGCGTCCTGCTCGTCGCAGAAGAGCCCAAAAAGTGCCCCGAGACGCCGTTGAAGACTTGTCCAGCTGATTCGCAACATGCAAATTGGCATCTTCAGACACAGTAGTTGGACAGGAGAGGAGATAAAGGTTGTCACGTGCTTCCTATATAATTGTCGCAGGGACAAATACAAGTTGTACACCTCTACACCTCCCTCGGGTGAAGGTCAGTCGAGTTGTACGGTGTGTGCACAGAATCGCCCTGTCGCGCCGCACCATTGTCAGCTGGTGCCAACAGGAGAATCCACAGCCACGAATAGCAGCACAGACATCCCTGCTAAGCACCAAACCCTCGCGTTTATTTCGACCACTGTTCGGAGCCGAATCATGAACCTGTTGCACACGAACCCCTCCTCCGGCTTTAGTATGCAGACGAATGTCACGCTGAAGCCGGCCCTCTAACCTCGTTTCGTATTTGAGGATGGAGTTAAGTAGGGTACCTGAGATATCACGATGAGAAATAATGGCACCGGCTTGTTCGATTCCTTGCCGTAACGGTGAGCTTTCCTTCATCTTCTTTAGATAGAAAACCCACTTGTTCCACGTCTGTTCCATACATACCCATGCCTTTCTGAACTACGAGTCTTGGTTTCTCGTGGATCCCAGGTCAGATCATCAGACGTAGCGCGGGCCAAACTCTTCCTAAATAGGCAATTTCGTGACATTCTGCCTCTGGCGTGCTCGTCTGCTTTGTGCAATGCCCTGTGGGTAACAGAGTGAACAATGAGATATTAGTTGCGTAGGACCCAGCAAGGTCTGACAGAGGGAAACAGTGGGCGAATGGACTTCATTTATAAGAGAGCATGATAGTGTTGCCTGAAGGCAGTGCCCAGTATGTCGCCACTCTCTCTGACCCCAGGAGTTGGGGTCAAGCTCTAGCAGAACCGTCTAAAGTCGTGCGTAATGAATGCCGTGCCTTCGCCTAGGAGAGCCTTTGGCTTTCTGGCTCTCAGTCAACAGGTTGGTCAGGGGGCATCGTTTGGAGAACTATTGGTTTCTCGCCGTTGTTGCTCTAGGGGTGTTCCATCGCAATTCCACCATGTCGCTAATAAATCGTGACCCGGTGGTGGGGTCATTTTCGTGTTATCAATCGGAGCCAATTGCTGCAGACACACCTGTCTCTCAATCCGTGATTTATGGGAAGAGTACCCTTACCACATGTCCACAGCCGCATACAAGGCGCTTTGCCTTGCCGTTCCTGTTAATACTGGAAGAAGAATGTGCATGTAGAATTGCAGTCTAACTCGCCAGCGAGTCATGACGGTGAACGTCTATATGTATGTCTCTCTCTGTGCCCAAATTCTATGATCTTGTGTGTGATACAATGCCTCTCGGAAGCCAATTGTCTCAAGGCAGAAGCGCCCAAACACCATGCAACGTAACCGACAGTCCCATTATGCTACCAGGACAAAGTGATATTCAACAGAATCATGCATATTTGAATGTGCGGAGGTAAGGTGACGGTAAAAGAAGAGGCTGAATGCCTCCCCTTTGCTTTGCCCACTGTGTCAAGTCATTCTGAGTGGCATGCCAATGCCAATCTTTCGCCTGAAAGTCGTTCAACTCAGTCATTTCTTCGTCACTCGTATTACAGAGCATGGAGAGTATGTGATCTATGGGTCTGGCGGACTTGTTGGTGGCCAGAACCGAGGGTCGATGGCAGAGTAGTCGGAGATGTCCGGATACCCGCCCATAGGTTCATACCTGGGGTACTCATTTGTGTGCGTGAAGTTGAACGGTATGGCTGTTGTGGCTGGATACGATGGCACGAAGTCCGACGTTGTTGGGAGAATCTGATCATATCCAGTAGCGGCTGGCCAAAAGGGGAAAGTTTGTGAACCTAAACCTGTAAATGCCAGCATTGTAGCAGGGTCACTGGGCGAGGGTGCAAAGGCACTGGGTAACGCGGAGGCGGTTGTTCTGGGTGGCAAAGGAGAGCCGTCAGGGAGAAAGGTCAAGTCGAAGCTGTCTTCAGGGCTGAGCCTTGGGAAATTGGGCTGGTTCATAACACCCTCTGCGGTCGATCGGGATGCCTGGACTGGACTTTTTGAACCGTGTGGAACTGCGCGCCTTATCTGTCGACTTCGTGATCCTCGGCTGCGCCCAGGCGATGGCCAGTCTTGTGTGCGAGGGCTTGCCGGTACTGCCCCAGAGCTGCTACCTCTGCCACTTTCCGGCAGTCTCGGGCTGTTCTTCTTGCCACGGCGTGGACCCTTGGTGCCCGTTCGTGTATAATCGCAGGTGAGTCCGTTGGCGATGCAGCGCTCGCACCCATCTTTGTCCCCACTGCACCGAAGCTGCGTGTATGCCTTAGCCACATCGGTCCAGTTTCTCATGAGTATTTGCATTTACCTTCTTCTCGTGGCATCTGTCGCACGCCTGGTGCTGGCTCGACCGAGCAGTGACGGGATCGAACGTGCTTCGGATGTTCTGAACCTGGTCGGTCTCTGGGTCGTACTTGAAGGTCTGAAACATCCTTGACGATTGCCCGTGCAGAGGTCCTCGAAGACTAGAAGTTGTTCTGTGTGCAGGTCTTGCCAGCAGAGTAGGCGCGCAACTTCCAAATGGGCTGCTACTAGCAAAAGAACGGTGAACTGGTTGACGGGAGGGGCAGGCTTCTTATAGTTGTCAAGACGTTCATTCGACGCGCACTTGTACGCCTTTCGAAAATATGCAGATCAAGCTTCTGAAGATGTTCGAGTCGACATCAGGTACCATATGCAAAGGGTGTTCGACACCGGCGGCGTAAAGAGGCACGGTCAGGGATGGAGCCCATCGCAGGCCGTCCGTCAGTCACAAGCCCGGCATCAAAGCCAGACTAGACTCTGATACCTTGCCATCTCGGTCAGAACCCAAGAGACAAGTCGACCAATAACTTTGGAGATCGTGAGAGGCACAGCCAGATGCATGTGTCTCTGGATCAACCCCGTGCCTCGACTCGCTGTGTGCTCTACATCCCCCACAGCCCACGGCCTGTCCCGGGGCACCCAATGAGCCAGGATCAGGCACACAGGGTGTGGGATCATAGAACCTCGCCTTACCCGGCTGTGTAATTGAAAGCCATAGAGGAAACGGGGGCTTTGAGAGTGCGCAAAGTGCTATCAAACGAGTTTGCAGAAGGAGAGTCCTCATGATCCTGTGGCCCAGTAGGGGAGGCTTGAGGCTTCTAGCGGGGCTACGCCAATCAGTGGGTCTGGGGTGTGGCTTTAGACCCGCAAGGCACCACCCATGCGCGTTGCGCCTCGTCTCCTCAGTGTCTCATTCCCCGTCTTTCCCACACAACCTTCTTTGCATCGTCAACAACGTCCAAAAGCATCTTCGTCAAGGGTCCTGTCCATCTCAAAATCATTCTCAAGACAGCTAGCTGGTGGACAGCTGTAGCTGTACCAGACGTAGGCTGAATCTCAACCAAGAACTCGGTCGGGTGAGCACATTGGATGCAAACTAGCTACCGTGGCTGAGAAACGACTATTGTCCGGCCTTGTAGCTGATATCTTGACGATCGTGAAAGACATTTTCGGAGGCCGCCAAGCTTTCGCCTGCTCGCAGTGATGCATTCGTCTGAAGTTTTGCATGTTTGAAGCGAATTCACATGCTGACAATGTATTCTGGTGCGAAGGGCAACCGTCCCTAAGATCGACGAGCCCTAGAGACCAAATATTCCTTTCCTCACGGCGGTGTCAAACTCTTACCTTTGCTGTCTGAGGTGATGATGATCAGCGATGCTGCCTGTTCGCGTGCTATATCGGGCATACGAGAACACAACATGATGCAGCGATCTGCCAACACACATATGTCGTTGCACAAAAAAGAAAGACAGACTACCCGGGGGATGGCGAACAAAAGAGCAATATGACCATAAGATGGCCGTCACTGCTCAGAACTCATGACTCGTCCTGTTGGTAAGATGCAAGATGCAGGCAATCGGCAAAGGCAAGGCCGTTTCCCACTTTCTGCAACCCCACGGCAGCATGCTCGGGGGAAACGCTGTCAATGTGTGTCATGGACCAACCACGAGACACCATAGACACCGTTTGGCGTGCTGGCAAATCTCTTACGACGAATGGACCGGCCTATCCTGTCACCTAACCGCCTACAGTGCTGCATGACGACCTCGGGGCAGTCTCCGAATCCAGGGCACTGACATGTAGGGGCTGCAAAACACTGCCACCAGCCTTACGGCTCTGTGGCAAATGGGGGGCGATAGCCATGGCAGATCTGGCTGATGACCTTGCCCCTTCTGGTAATTTCGCGTTGGTTGCTCTGCTTCGGATCTTTTGCCAATGAATTGGTATCGCACCTTGTGCCACAACCTCTGAAGACGCCCAAACGAGGCAAACATGGATCGCGAGAGCGAAAAGTGGCAAGCGTCCTGTCGACGAACACATTGAATGAGGCTTGGGTGCCAGATCCAGCAATGCGCAACCTTAATCTGAAAAGGGACAACCAATGCTGAACCGTCTTCGGAATATGCAGAGATAGCGCCAGTCATTATGGGACATTATACGTGATCGAAGCCTGAGACTCGCGGCTCGGGACCTGTTCCTCGGCCATTGCTGTCTTGGTAGATGGGGAAGGTAGGATCATTTGCATTTGGGGGCCACAGCCAGTGCCAGTACCTCATTCGATGCAAAGGACCGCCGCAGAGATGAGTGATGGGACCACGCCCCTCCTGTTATAAGAAGACCACCCGGGCCGCACAATAAAGTGCGGTTACACAAGACTGACATGGAGTTCAATGAGCTTGTCAGCCCCAAGCTGGTTTCCCAATTCGCCTGTTGACGTGTCGGCCCCGGAGAGACGGAAATTTCTCCGTGAACCGTTCCGGAAGTCGAGCCAATTCTGGATTGCGCTCTGCTGAGAAGTATCCATACGTAGCTATACATTATCCGCGAATAGGGATGCCTCAAGGCGACTCCAAGTCGAGACTTGCAGCGCGGGCCAACCCCTTGGAAGTGCACCACTTATGACGCTCGCTGAAAACTGCTCGTGACTTGATGGTGTGGCGGAATCTACCCGCTTGATAGAAGGAACTGGATTCTAGGGAGATCTATGCCTTATGAATGAGTCTGGGTCATTTTGAGTGATAAGTATTTTCGCGGCACTGACCTCGATAACTGTGTCTCGTCAGGGAACAACTACCGTGGTGCTCCCTGATGGCTATCAAGCAGGTATGCTGAACGTCTCAGAAACAGCGAGTTTGCCAAATTCTGTACGCTGCATTGGGTCCAATGATGCAGTTTTGGCAGTGACCAAAAGTGAGCTTACATTCCCTGCTGGGCACCCAATCCAACGGAGGGCGGATGGCGTAACCCAAGCCGCAAGTCTATAAACTTCACAGTTTGACGAACTGTATTCGTCCTGAGTTACGAGGCCAACGGGGTACAGTCCGGGCTTAATCGTGGAAGAGCATCCTGACTGTGTTTTTGGCTGGGACGATGGCACTAACATGGCGATTGGAACTCACTCTGGTTCGCTGCTAATTTTAGCCTCAACCCACTGATCTTCGGCCCCCTTCCCTCCAGCCGCTTTGAAACCGGATACATGACCGAATCGACAGCCGCGTGGCTGGTTTGGCCACCAGTAAACCGTGGAGGCAACCAATCTGAACTTCACAATCGGGCGAATGAGATTTTCGACACGAATGGCGGTCATGTCAGGCATCACATTCAGTAATCTTGCTAAATTGGCATCAAGTGTACACTACATGGCATTTAGAGTGTGGTGTGCAAATCAGCTTGCAAGACAAGTCGAATGGCTGCTCTGAAAGATGAGCTGCATTGGGGCAGCAACAACATACATGGCAGGTCAGCAGAACTGACAGTAAGGCCATGAGAACGGCTTCGCCGTCTGTTTCTGAATAGCTTGTGCTGTATTGAGCTCACCTACGTGTATCGAGAGCTTACCAGACAAGCAAGGGCCATCAGTTCCGACAAAGATGATTGGAGAGCGAGGCAAGTGTTCCATACCCGCGTAACTCTTGACGGATGCTTTCAGCCCTATGAAACGCCCGCATGCTCCGTGTGAAAAGTGCCTTGATCGCCAGGGCTGCGACCATATTCGTGGCGTGGGCGAATCATCCACGATCAACGGGTCTATAGTACATGATGAACTTAGATCGAGATATCAGGATTTGGCCAAAACCCAAAAATTATAGACAAAATTTCCGAACGATTAAGGATAGAGACATTAGAAGCATATCACAATCATGACAATTGAGATTCTTGAAGTTGTAGATGGTAGATCTAAGTAAAGATATTTTTGTTGCTGAACTTGATGTTTCCGAAGTATGCGAAGCATGCTCATATGCTGACAGGAGGGTAATGGTTGACGGGGACGGCTGGACTGCAGCCAAAGGTTCAGCCTTACGGACTTTTTCGCTACACTCTTCGTTTAGTATAAGCCCGCTCTGCTGAGAGTAGCGAGAACATCGAAAAACAAAACACTGTGAATATGATCCCAACCGTCGTCACAAGTCGAGCTGTAACCGCCCCTTGCATACCACGAGGCAGCCCGCCTGGCTGGCAGTGTCGACTCTTATCCCATAATGTGCACGCCTACGAGGGCTTTGTAGCCAGATGATGGCGAGACCATTGGCATCGATTGCTGCATGAGCGTCTGTCAGGGAGCCAGGAACGTGAGCGTGTTAGCCCGGGTCTTCACGAGCCTCGCACCCATCTCCGGAGTTGCCGTTTTAGGTCCAATGTACGTTTTTCCGCGTACGAACTTCGAGCCGCGTGCCCTCCTCGCGGAGATCCTCGATCGGAACCAAGTCGTCCAATGGCTCCAGCTCACCGTCCCTCCACCGTACCAGTACGCGCTCGCGTCGCTGGTCTGGGGCAAGAAAGAGGCAGATGTCCCGCGCTGTTGTGTTACGAGCTGGAATAGCAAGAGGAAACAGTCTGCCATACCGAGCTCTGAGGTGCCGCTCCATTGTCCGGTCCGCGACACCGACTATGATATCTCGGACATCTGCGTGAGGCCTAGTTTTAGCAGGACGTGGGACGCGGCTGGCTGGACGCATACACCAAGGATCCTGGGCGTTTTGCCTGTCGCGTGGCATTCGGGCGTTTCTGTGATAGTTTCTTTGATAGTCAGAAGGGTATGGAGGATAGTTCGAAGTATGCCCTTGGGCATCAATCTGAGTCCATTCCTGGGACCTCTTAGCCGAGAAGCCACTGTCCTGTCGTGATCGGGGATGTGGGCAACAACGACATTTGCAACGCGTCGGGTCTGTAGTGCGATAGTGGCGTTCGTCACCGGGTGACATCTCGTATATGTATGTGCCATAAGTATCTGAGGCATCAGATCCCCGCCTCACGCGGGATGATCGAGAGTGTGTGTCATTTCGAGAGTTGTGGTTGTTATGGTCGTCAGACAGTTGGCGACTATAGCTCCAATGGTCTCTTGGGTCCTCCTCATGGTTGAAATGTTTCGGGATGTACTTCATGGTGCGTCGTGACGGCAGTCCCGTGAGTAAGGCGAGAGATATTGACGGATATTAGAGATGATGACACTGAACTTCATGATTCATAAAGGCGCATTCAGATTAAGTAGGAGAATCGACTTTGTCTCGAGCATACTCCACTTCCCGTAGCTCGAGTCCAAAAGCGAGTCTTAGCATTCTGTCCTTTGAGCGCTTTGAGCTATCATGCGACTCTTTGACAACAACAAACTGGTCGCGAAGCTCTCCAGCATCTTTGTTCGACCACTTAGTCAAACGGCAACCGGCCACTATCGGTCCTCACTTGAATGATTTCTGCTGCTCAAAGGATTCGCTGTCCGTGTCCTCGAGGGCATGAGAGGGGACGTTTCTTTCTGTCACGGGTGTAGCAATAGCTACAGGTAGACTTCTTACCAGCGCGTTTCTCTGGTCCTTGCTTGGATGCGGGCGTCAGTTCAGGTGGCTATGTCAATCTGGCGCACCTATGATAGACCAGAGAAGGAACATTAGCAAGTCCAACAGTGGGGGATACTTCGAGTTTCACCCGCTGCGGCCATGGTCAAATGGCTTCTTTGAAAGATGACGCTCCGGGAATAGAAATGGCGCATGACCGCACTGTTGATGTGTTTGTCAAAGAATTGAAAGAACAAGAACGTAACGGATCGAGTCCTCAGGATAAGGAGTGGCTTGTCACGTGGGTCTGTGGCTTAGTCCCCGTTTCAACACGCAATCGCAAGGTCAGGTACCTGGACGCCACAGTTGTAACGGCATTCTACCATTTTGGTTTCCCTCTCCCTTATTCCACAGCCTCGGCGATTGTCAGCGCGTTCATCCTTACCGGCATAGCTCTTTGGAAGCAATTTTCGTTTTGATATATTTGCTGTGTTGGTATTTTCAGCAGATATCCGTCCAATTCCACGGACCACCATCTTTGGCATCTAAACACCCCTATCAGATCATACCGTTGCTCCAGTGCTTGGCGCGGACGTTGAAACGACCTTCAGGCACTTCTAGTGAGATTCTTTCATCTCAGCAAGATGCGTCCATGATCCTTGACCCCGCCTCTTCTCACTCGAGTCGCTTCCGCCTGCGATGAGTGGGCTTTGGGCTGGCCGCTCGGCCGCTCGGCATCGTGGCGGACCGCTGTCTACAGCTTCAAGGTCAAGGATGCTGGTATTGGGTCACAATGACCGTGTATCATCTTTTGCATTTGCACTGTTGTGAGTCACAACTCCTCGAAGTGCTTGATGATCGCCTGATGACACAATATTAACAAGCGTAGTGGCTTGCTTTTTGGATCATATTTTTTGTCTACACGCTATTACACCAGCGCTGCATTTGGTAGATTTCCCGCACACGCCAGTCAAGTTCGAGTCTGACTTTCATCTCAGAAAGACCATATCATTTCGCATTCGCTGCTTTGATCATTCATGCTGGGATCTTGAGAGTCCTTCAGCCATGGGTCACTCGGGAGGCACGCCGAGCTACGTTCAAGGATGGCGAGTTCAGCCTACCCCTCTCTGAAAAAGATGATGCCCGTAAGAGCGTATTGCCACCGTCACCGTCCCTCCTTGCCTCGCTACGAGACCCTCGCAAGGCACCGGAGCTTTGGCTACTGTCTGTTGGAGTGGCTATGCGGTGTGTCGCTACGTGGTACGTTATCCGCGCCATTCAATGTTCCTCTATTGGTCTCGAGGTAAGACAGAAAAGCTTGCACGAAACAACAATCATCAGATACTCACATTTTGCAGTCCTTCCGTGTGCTCTATGTTTATATCCTCGATAATTCTCGAATCGGGCAAAGATGGATGGGCAGGCCAATCGAGACCAGCAGCGCCGAAAATGTATGGCCACGTTGGAAGTCAGCTACATATCTCAAGTTTGCGCTATCATGGGCATTGGCCACCACGCACGCCTTGAGCTATGCTCGGATACCAAGCTCAGCTGTTTGTCCCAATGCATGGTGGTATGACCCTCTGGTGCCAATTCTCCAGATCTTTATCTGCGCCATCGATGCCCACTTGCTGGTCGGCTTCAACAACTTACGTCAGAGGTTTCTGCGCCATGGGAGGAGTCACGTATCGGTTCTCATCAACGTATCTCTTCTTGGGGCGGCGTCAATTGTCCTTCTATCGATACCGTCTTGGGCAGAGGACCGGAACTTCTTCTGGGCATTGACCTTCCACTACGCAGATGTTCGTGACTTTCTCATCGATGGCCTCCTGACAGCTTCTGCGTTGGTTTGTGGCTCTCATTTGCTGGCCGTTCTTAGCCCAGCAACTGTCGCATTCGCCGCAACGGGGATGGCAATGTTCGGCATCCACATCCCATACCTAGGCATCAGCGATGTCATCCCTTCCCTGGATATGGAAGGCATCCAGATGAAGATGGCGTTCGCAGCATTCAGCGCTACGCCTATGTGGCTGTTGTTGCGGCCTCCACGCGGGAATCCCCGTCCTGCTGTGACCGCAGTCGTGCACCGTTGGCTGCTCGTTTGCTATGCTGGCATTATTGCACTCTGCCTAGGCTTCTGGCTAATGGCTAGGACTACTCCCGTGGCTCAATGGTCCGTCGCAGAGGCTGTTGACGAGCTGACGCGAATGGGACGGAGCTACTCGACTTCGTGGCAGGCACAGGCTTCCAGTAGCGGAAGCCTTGAAGATGCAGTGACGGAATACCAGAAGAGATACGGGATCCCACCGCCTCCAAACTTTGACAAGTGGTACAACTATGCCATTGCGCACAAATCCCCCATTATTGACGACTTTGGTCAAATTCACAATGACTTGCTTCCTTTCTGGGGCGTCGCGCCGTCGGTTATCAGAGCAAAAACGTTCGAAGTGCAGCAATACGCTGCTGTTGAGATGGTTGGTCTGAGAATCCGTAACGGAGCAGTCGACCACTCACCGCATATTCACCCTTCTCACCAGTGGATGATGACATCCATAGAGCGCATGGTTGGGCCCTTTGCGCAATGGCTTCCAGATATGGATATCGCGATCAATGTGGCTGATGAGCCTCGAGTGGCCGTAACCTATCAGGAGAAACAGAGGCTCGAGTCTGAGGCCAGAAAGGCCAGGACTCGGCTCCAGCATGGTTCGAATAGCCACGGGTCTGACAAGGTTTCCCCAACACAATGGCCATCGGACTTCCCAAAACCACTGGGCGGCGAAGGGCAGATGCTGCTACCCCAGGGGTTTACAAATTACATCCGCAAGCCGATCTTGAACGACCTCGTCGCCGACTCTTGTCCCCCTAATTCCCCATTACACAGATCACGCTGGTGGGACTCTGGCACAACTTGTACGCAATGTCAAATACCTCATTCCCTGATCACCAAATCTGGTGCGTTGATGCTGAATGCCACTCGATCAAGCGACCTATGCCATCAGCCCGATATGGCCTATCTTACCGGGGCAGTTTCCTCGCCTTCAGCCATGTTCGCCACTCGTCAGCTGTCCCCTGTGTTCAGTCAAGGTCGCATCACAGGGTTCTCCGATATTCTGATGCCTAGCCCCTGGAACTTCGACGAACGAAGCAGCTACAACGACGCCGAAGACATCGACTGGTCCGCTAAGACGAACAGTATCTTCTGGCGTGGAGGAAGCACGGATGGGTATGCCGCAGAAGGGTCCTGGACCGGATTTACACGAGCGCGCTTCGGAAAAGAAGCATTCGAGAAGGCCACGGAGCTGAACAGACAAGGCCCGGCTCCTGGAAAGCTAGGCGTCAACGTCTCCTTCAGTGGCGAAATGACTAGATGTCACAAGTCCGACTGCCGAGCAGAGCTTCAGACCTTCAACCTTTGGGCTACAGCGGCCGCGGGCAGTGAGGCAACCTCCCAAAAACACTCTGTCTCTTCCAACCACCTCCTCCCACCAGTGGTCCCCTTCTCGGAGCACTGGCGCTTCCGCCACCTCATCGACATGGACGGTGCAGGTTTCAGCGGCCGCTTCCTTCCCTTCCTCCGTAGCCGCAGCCTCGTCTACCGGGCCTCCCTCTACCGCACATGGATGGACGAGCGTGTTCACGCTTGGCAGCACTACATCCCCGTGGACGTGCGATTTGGTCAGGGGTTCTGGCACCTGGTCGAGTACCTGGCAGGTGCGGGCCAGAAGGGCAGCGGGGATTCCACCGCGAGAATGGTCGCAGAGCAAGGGAGACGCTGGGCAGGCGAGGCATTGAGGAAGGAGGATATGCAGGTGTATATGTTTCGGCTGTTGCTGGAATGGGGGAGGATCGTGGACGATGACAGGGAGAATTTGTTCTACAAGGCGTAAGGAAAAGGCATCAGGCATGTGTGCATTCATAAAATGCAGATTCCTCCACCATGATCATAATTATCTTAATCGCACCTGTTGTAGTACATTGTCAACTGTCACGAAAGTAGTATGCTGTCCCTCTTCAACCTATACCATACGCAATCTATAACTCTTACAATTGTGCAGAATAATCCTGAATTACAACCTGCACCTCACTTTAGCGGTTTCATATGGCTTTGACCTGCAACGCTCCCAAACTTTTAGACTGGAGAAATTCACACTCGGACTTGCCGTGAGGCGCCATGACCTTGGCGTTGTGGGCTGAGAACCGTGACATGCAAAAACAGCACAGAGCTTGGCATTGCTCGATATCAAGGGCTTCCACGTCATGGTTTTACCTACAACCCCGCCGATGAGGGGGGTTTTGCGACACGCGACTCTTCACCGAGAATTCCTCGGAACGAATCTCGTGATTCTTCGTTTTGTTTTGTTCATGTCATGAGTAATTGTATAATGGAATGATGCAAGTAAGCACAAAGCCCTAACAAGAAGAGAAAAAACTTCTGCTCGTTCGAACGCCCTTGGTCAAGTGTAAAAGGAACCAATTCGCAGTCGGCGCAACCGCTACTCATCAATCTGACCACTGCTGGAGAAGGTCTGTTCTATGCACTGCGTGACTTCCGCTTCTAGCTGGTAATATAATGCATGAAGCTTTCCACAACGGAACTCCTTCTCCTCTCGTTGGTAGGGTCAAAGCTCATTGCTTTGATGTTGACTTCGTCGCCACCGCTCTGCATCAGAAGAGGGCCACGATCGGCAAATCCGAGACCACTGAAGAAAACGTAGCCACGAGGACCGGCGAAGACGGTGACAGCAGCCTCGTTCTTCCGAGCGATCTCGTAGCCGGCGCGAAGGAGCGCCTTGGCATAGCCCTCGCCCTCGTACTCAGGGTGGGTGGCCATGGCTTTCAGATACATGAACTTGTTGAAAGCCTTGAAGCTCTTGGAGCGACCTGCTGCCATGGCGTTGTTGAAGGTGATGAAGCGTGTGAGGTATCGGCTGTTGCTGCTGTCGCCAGCAGGCGCAGGGAGGCTATCGCTTTCTGTGAGATGTTAGAGATTTTGCGACATTGCCAATCGCATTCGTCAAGAACGTAAACTTACCGACTGCTGTCTTATTAGCAGAGTTGGAGGTTGAGGTCATGTCCCAGATAGCGAAGCTAGCGATATGAGGAGCCCCGGGGGTGATATCCTTATCGGGCAGCTCGACGACAGTTACGAGCCAATCCTTGTTGTTGGGATCAATGTACTCTTTCAGAAGCTGGGAGATATGCTCTTTGAAGGCAGCATCCTTAAAGGCAGCGCGGGGCATCAGCATGTTCCACAGCGAATCGGTCGAGCTCGTCGCCGTTGCGATGGCCATGATGGCATCGAAGTCATCGTTGGTGGCGGGTCTGATCTTCATTTCAAAGGATGTGTGGATGAGAAGTCAAGATGAAAGATGTTTGATGTTCGTCGCTAGTAATAGCGTTGATAGAAGCAAGTTGTGGGAATGCCTTCTGAAGCTGTACGAAGCTGAGCTATGTGTAGTGCCGGGTGAAGAGCAGAGAGTTGGAATGAACTCAAATGCGACAGTGGCAGATCAGAAAATAAATAAATGGCGGGGGAGGGGTATCAGCTGTTCGCAGGTACGACAGCAGACAGCACGAGCTACAGATGGAAAGAAAGTTAAGGTTAACTAAGGTTAAATCGCTACCTTGCCGCAACCCGTGGACCCAGAGTGGCCTTGCCCAAGTTGCGTCGTCACGCAGGTACCGGCAAGTCACTCACTTGCCTTGGGGCGCCTTGCTTCCACTTGCCCCTCCTTCAGGGCATGCACCAGGGCGCAGGCAGGCAAGGGAAAGGCTTTGCTGGCAGGGCCAGTGGCCACTCGCACTCACCTGGAAATGACAGCTCCAGAGGGTACTAATAGGGTACTAAGGGCCGCTACCTGCGTGTGTTGTGCTCCATGAACCGGTACGGGGCGGTTGCCTTTCGTGTTCTTGGTAGCGGTGGGCGAGTCGAGAACTGCGCGATGGAGACGCAACAAGAATTGCATGAGGCAAAGAACGAGGGAGGCAGCCCGCTCCAGCCCAGTGTGGACGCCACGCCATTGCCGCAAGGGCCTCACTGGGCAATGCGTCCGTCGAACCATCTGCATCACTCTTCCTCCGTGCATTGGATGTGTTGTTGACTCCTTCTGTCCAACCCACCGGCCACTGACACCACGCTTTCTGCATCAACCATGGCTGTGACGTATCCAGCTTCAACCCCGCCGATGTACCGCGAACTGCCTCTAGCACACTGGCACTGACGCCGTCCCCGCCACAAGTACTGTGTTTTATCTTCTCAGACTCCGTCTAGACCGTCATACGTCATGAGATGAGAGTTGCCTTCCATTTCTGCCACTTGAGCTCCCTTCAACTCGATTGTAGCGCTCGAAATGTGCCTTTACGAAGTGTGGACTTGAGCATCACAGGCCGTTCCTGTGAACGTGACTCGGAACGGTGTTGCCCCTCCCCCTCCCTGCCGCCTAACTTAATCTGCACGGGTGCGGACATGTCCACAATACCGCTCCAGCCACCCACGGCAAGTCGAATTGCCTACGGAGTAAAAACCTACATTCATTCTCGTTAGCGGCTCGCATTTTGTGTTGCATGACCACTTCGTTTGACACTGTTACCTCATCCCTGCACCAGGCATGTTGCCGATCGACAGCTCCATCGGTTCCATCCCCTTGCGAAGACGAATTGCAATGCGAAAAGGCTGGCTTGACGAGTTCTCCGTTGTGTCTGGCAGCTCCCATGAGGTAAAGAGGAGCTGGCATGTCATTTTCTCTTCTTGACGGTTGGTCGGCACTGTCGCGACCTAGACAGACTTCGTCTACATATGGTTTCTTCTTCACGAAGCTCAGCAACCCATGCACCTCAAGAATACACCCTCCCAGCTGCAGCCAGGCATTGGCCGCATGGCCTTGCGGGCGCCCCCAGTGCCGTGGGAGATAGCAATCCTCTGGGGCAATCTTTTGTTCGCATCTGAACATGGCTAAACCAGCAACGCTTTACAACGGGAACCTCACTTCACACGTCATACCGTTCACTGGCCGGGGCTGCGTGCGTCCCTTCATCAGGAGAGGGGTCCAGGCATCGAAATCTTGATCCTTGGCGATGACTCGATATTTCGATCCGCAGCATTGGCGAGTCTGTCTGTATTTGCCACTAACCCAGCGTCCCTTTTTCCCCTTTTTTTTGCCCAAAACTACTCAAACGTCGCATCCTCACGTGCCGTTTGTTTTCAGAGCCTCAAGAACGACCTCAGAGATGAGCCGGCTGGCCGTGTAGCCTGTGCCCCTAAGGCTGCGAGCATTGGTGGCTGGCGTGGCTGAACATTGGGCGTGCACAGCTCCTCTTGATGAAAACAAGCTTGTTTCTTGAGTTGCATGCCCGAGACCACGTCTCCACTACTTTGCATTTCGAAGACTTACACCTGAGTGTGCTCTGCCCCTCCCTCACAAGAGGCCCTGGCTTTATTAAGAACGCAGGAGTGGGTGTGGCTGCCCCTCACCACCTTCATCACGACTAGCCGAATAGTGTGCCCTCAGTTGCACTGCCTCCTTTGCTCGAGGCCTCTTCAAACAGCTAGTAGTCTAGCTGGTTTCTAGTCTAGATCGGCTCTGGGCTGTCCTTGTCTGCCAGTATGCGGTAAGAAGCTGTCCTCAACCGCGATGCGGAGAATATCTCCATGCTCCAGGTTTAGGGTCCGAGGCGTCAAGACTGTCCTGTAATGCTCCATGCTGGGTAACATGGGTCAATACAACCCTGATGATCACCTGTGAAGAAGTGCGTCCGGGTACACGCAGTATATCAGTACGCGAACCTACTCGGGCTCGGTAGGACGTGCTGCCTTGAGAGTGCCGACGGTGGCCGTCATGATCATCGTGATGGTTTCTTGCCAAGAACAACTGCTCGTTGCCGATATGCCGTCTCGGCAAGCCTTGTCTTACTGTTCATGGTCTCAGTATCGGCTATCGCCCATCCATACACCAGACCCTTTTCCGATGCAACAAGGACCTGTGGAAGAAAGAAAAAAAAAAAAAAAACAGAAAAGAGGGACCAAACTTCCTCTGGGTGCGTTCGCAGTGATCAGGTCATCAACAGTGCGGAAAGTCACAACGAGTGTTTCTCAGTGGCAATTCGCTACCGTTGCTTGTCAGCCGGACCCGGCTCAGGGTACCGGGAAGTGGTTCGTGCTCAGATGTCACTCTCATGGTCTACGGGCCAGCATCAGATGCGCGAATGGAGACCTTGTCGTCAGTTCAAGGGTCCTAAATCACCAAAGTATAGAACTGGAAAAGTTCTTTCACTTGTTTTCATTCAATTTAGAGCACGGGGTAGATGCAAGCAATGAAACTCGACCAACAACTGTTTTTTCAAGATTTGGTAGCGGTGCACACAGATTGCCGGTCTTCTTTCACTACTAACGAACAGTTTCTGCAGTCCTCAATGACCCTACTATGACAATCTTTACAACGAGGGCGAGGGCGCTGGTTTAGCCAATTCCCGCCTTTGGAGAAAATCCGCGGCGAGGAAGCAGCCTCCCCATGCCAGCGGTTCTTATTCCAGCATCGGTACATACGAAACCCCCTGAATGAGGGGTTCATTGGGCCTAGCTGACAAAGTCATCTCATGCCGGAGACAAGTTCAACATTTGGAGATGATATTATTCAAGATCACACGCTTGGCCTATTCTTGGGCCATTGTGCCCTTGCACCGCAACTTTGGGCTCTCTCGAACTTCCAAATCCATCGCAGGCTCATGACAACGCTGATTCGCGTCTCCGTTCAGGCCAATGTGAGACAGCCTGGTGGAAATGGCCAAGATGGCTTTCCAGGTATGACAGCCTCTCAAAATCACTCCAGTATCTGGAACCTTTGACGTCGTACTTCCACCTTGGAGAGCGGCTCTAGGTGGCTCCAAAGGGGCTGCCCTTGTCTGCACTTTGTACGACAGTGCCATACCGCTTTGATGCAGCGTGAGAAAACTTCAAGACGTTTGCAAATTTCGACCCAGCGATTCGATGGAGGAAGAGTGTATGTTGTGGGGGACGCGAAGCTGCGAACGAGAATTTCTCGACTGCCGACTTCGTTCATGTAAAGCTATTTCGACGCTCAGGCCAGAGACGTAGTCGTTGCGTACCACTTTACAGTGTGAAGTGCTCCAATTCTGCACTACCTTGCTCGGAAATCAGGCCGCCTGCTGCCATGTTTGACCTTGAATTTGGGTTCCAGGATCTCGATCCGAATCTTGGTAACGAAGACCCATATTGAACAACTGGATCGTGTGCTGCAGATGCACGGCGTGAATAATGGCAAAGCCGACGCTGATTGCAGCCTTTGTCATTGCCCCGGTGGATTTCCCATGAGCCCGTCGACAGACTGATTCGACGCTGTGTGGAAGCGAGGTGCTCGATCCACTCATCTCAGGTGTGGGCAGGTGGTAGAAACACGTTGCAGCATGGATTCCTCCATGGGTCTGCTACGCTGTGTCCTTCTGAGAAACAGCCCTGCTATCGAGAATATGTGTGATCCGGGTATTTGACAGATGAGGCCAATACCCGGGTGGGCCGCGAACCCACTGGGATGGGGTCTGTGGTGGTGATAGGTAAACGATTTTACACAAATCGTTTCAGAATTCGAGTTCTTCCACTTCCATACCACAGTCAACACACGTCTTGACCGTCATCCCGTCCTCGTTCTCGACTGTGTTGCCCCATTCATGAACATGTTTTCCGCCGCCGATGGAATCACCGAATTTGCTTGCGCCTGACTTGCTGAGGTTTCCGGCTTGCCGGCGGAAAGCGTCGGTGCGTGTCTTGCGTTTGAGGTCCATGAGCTTCTCCTTGAACTTGGCCTCTTTTCGGGCCTTCTTCTGGGCCTCTCGGCGCTCGTACTCTGCATCTAGGGCTTCAGCGGAACCCCATTTGGTGTTGAGGGCGTACTCTTCGACCTGGAAGCGGAGGAAGAGCATCATGTCGTGCCAGTGCGACTTGTGCGGGTTCGGCTTGTTGAGATGGGGCAGTAATTCAGCGTCTCGAAGCTCCTCTGGTGTGAAATTATCAGTATCATGTGCGTCGGATAGAGTTGTGATTACTCACCGTCTGTCAGCAGGTAGTCCTGCTTGCACTCGGTCTTGGTGAGGAGAGAGTACTTCTCCGGATACTTTTCCTTGCACTTGTGACAGAGGTTGATATGGAAGACTTCCTCCCACACAAAGTCGATCTCTAGGCTGTTGCATTCACGACACTTCTTGCGGTTCGCTTCGTCTTCCAGGACGGTCAGGCCCGGCTCGTACGGTCCTGCCTTGAGCCTTTTCAAGTTTCGGATCGTCTGTAACCGTTCCCACTCTTGCAAGCTCATATGCTTCGGTCGTCCGTCGTCCTCGGATCCAGGCTTTGGTCCGCCCAGAGCATAGTTGTGGGGATCGTCTTCTGTCGAGAGGAAGCCACCCTTGGTATCGGTCATGGAGCTCATGTTGTAGTCAACGAATTTGGCAAAGTTCTTGGCTGGACGGAGGGCTTCGTCGTTTCCCTTGTTGCGGCCATCACGATTCGTCGCTGGTGAAGCACTGCTTCCACCGGATATTGAGCTGTGAGGTCTCTTGCCGGTTGCCGTTTTGTTGATATGAACATCGTCCGTCGCAACCAAACCCGAGGCCGTCTTGGGAATGGATGGCGTAGTGCCTTTTGCTCGTTGCTCTGCTTCACGCTGGTCTCTGATTGCCTTTGCTCGTAACCTATTCTCCTCCTAAAGAAAATATGGGTGAGCGAAAGGTCAGCGCCGCATTCGGCAGCAGGAACGTACATACAATTCGCCTCGTCACCTCCGGGGTTGGTGGAGAGCCAGCATGCGCCGAGGACGATTTCGCTGTGCCCGAAGGCGGTGTTCGAGGACGTTCCATGTCGAGGAGGCAGCAGCTGTGTGGTGAAGGATTTGAAGTGTCTGTGCAGTTCCACAAGACTTTGCAAGTATATTGTGATTGTCAACCGAAAAGGATGCAGTCGCGATTCACGATGCCGGGTCGCATGCTGATCTTGATGACGATGTGACTGAGTGGCGTGCATAAGGCTGACAATCCAGGGTCGTGCATAATTGGGCTTTTGTGCACTAAAGAGTTGCGTTTGTCAGCGGCCGGCCCCGCCGAAGCCCGTCACAGAGAGGCTTCAGGTCCTCTAACGGCGCAGTGGGGCCGGCTTCTGCTTGGATTCCAGACCCCGTCCCCGATGCCTGCGAAAAACGTATGGCAGACTGACGACGAGACTGTGTCCGTGATGAGACATGGCTGCTCGTTGGGAACCGTCATGGTGACCGCCTTACTTACGGTTGCTTAGGAAGGCTGTTTCATGGCATGCATCCTGTGGTCTCTGCTGCTGCACAGGTGTTCTCTCCACGTTGTAACCGCTACAGTGCATCCTGTAGACGGACTGTTCTTGACTGTTCTGGCTTAGTTGAAGTAGACAAACACCGCTTATAGACGGTGATCTCCTTCGATCATTGCTCGATTGTCTGACTGTATCCATGCTCCGGTCCAGCCCCCGATGAAATGCCCGGAAAGAGATCATGCTGTCGGTTCGGAACCTTATGCTGAACTGACCAAAGGATGAAGGTCGTGTTGACTGATGGTCTGCTGGTCGATATTGAGGTTCGTTATACTGCTCCCCGATTTGACATGATCGGATACCATGACGGACGCACCCATCTGTACCTAGCTACCTTGAGTAGACGGCCAACTCAGGTGTGGCCTCTTCCGACCGGATATAAAACATTGCACACGCCAAACAAGTCCAGGAAAATGCTGGAGAACGCTTGGCTTCATCTCTCCTAGCTGATCGACACTCTTGAAGTTGAAGGGACAGGCGCATGACAAATCACACAACCGTCTTGGCTCTCTCGATCCTCCTTGCAACTACGCACGGGATTCCAGCTCAATATTATTGAAGCAGATTATGCGCATTCCAAAACGGTCATGGACACAATTCGAGGCATCTTCGGCCTGCTCTCGTTCCTCAATCCCGAAGATCGTATTGTTGGTATCGATAAGATCTTCTATCCATGCTGGTTGCTGTAACGCTGGTAGGTGAAACATACGAAGTCAGCCTTCACTTTCCCGACTACAAGATGGCGAGGGCGGATGATTGATTGCATGCTCAGGATTCTAGCCATCAACTAGGTGCGCTTGTTGGGGTCACATGAGGCTGGGTGAAAGACCAATCGAAATCCTGTGCGCTGGCCATATTCACTACATTTTGAGAACAAGCATCCAGAGCAATAAGCGCACCATCCATGCTGACCCACCGAACTGCAGACATCACCACGTTGCTTGATATTTCCTTCTCGAAACATACGACATATACTATAGCACACGTTGACCCCCTTGTTTCTTCTCCATCCAAGTCCCTCGAGGGTCAACAGTAAAAGAAGAAACTCCTTTACCCCACAAGTCATAGGATATCCGCAGACATCCCTCGCTGGTGATGCATATGCCTCTTGCTCTCCATAGACACATCCGATATCCACCGCCACCTCTCCGACTCTTCCACGCTTCCTGCTTTCCTCTATGCGTCATGTCGCTGGATAACACTTCGAGACACCCTCGTTTACCGCGCAAATACCTTCACTAATCCATCTCCACCACCGCTTACAACCCATTTGCCATCCTGACTCCACACCACCGAGCAGACACCCTCACCGCGCATCACCCGATGACTGGTGATCTCCTGTGTGCATGACCGCTTCTCCAGGCTCCAGAATCTCAGTGATGCATCGTGGCCTGCGCTCACAAGTTCACGGCCGTCTGGGCTGAGAGAAAGGGACGATATGGCGTCGGGATGGGCAAGCATGTTATATGTACATTGACCTGTACTACGTCAGTGTCGAGTTCGGATATGATGAGCATTAGAGAGTGAACTTACCGCTGTTGGCATCGAAGAAACGAACGTAGCAGTCCTCGTGGCCAGAAATGATCGTTCCCTCTACACCCGATCCTGCTGACCCATCGCCACCCGTAGGACCGCCGGCGGCGTCTTCGTCGCCAATGCTGCCGTGGTGCTGCTGATGCGCTTGGTCCAGACCGATAGTCGTGGCAACCACTGCATTGATGCTTGTCCGCAAAGATTGATCGTACGTTTCAGTGCTGTCCATACTTCCAAGCTGGTCTCCGGTTCTGGTATCGTACACAATGACGGTAGCGTCAGAGTAAGAGACGACAAACGTCTCTCCAGAGGGGCTCAACGGTGCGATGCACGTTGGGCTAGCATTTGAGTCAGTGGGGCGGCGGATGGTATGTACGAGAGTATGGTTGAATGGTGAATTCGAGGCAACACTGGGCTGCGGTGTGTTGGAGAATCCACTGCCAGAACTCATCGAGTTTCCGCGGACACGACCGCCACGGCCAGATACACCCCGGTTCGATCCTGGTTGAGGGGAGCTCAGTTGCGGTGGCGCACTGACTGACCATACCTTCACCGTACCATCAGCAGCGCCGGATGCTAAAAGAATCCGGTCTGCGCTGCCGTGAGTGCTAGAATCGCCGAATATTGCGCCGAGGGTCGTGGGTAGGACACACAGTGCCCAGACAGCGTCTGTGTGTCCTTCAAGAGTAGCTTTGGGGTCAACACGCCCTCTTTCCCATACCCGAATCGTCGCATCCTGGCCACCTGAGAATATCCATCCGTCACCCTGCGCACGCCCGCCAGTTGAGAAATTGGGGGAGGGAGACCAGGATGTCAGCGTTAAAACGCCGCCAGCATGCCCACGATGTGTAAAGTTAGCAGTCACATCGAGATCAGAGGCTGCCGCACCACTGACACTATCCAGTCGAGGGATATGGAACCGCTTAATTGTTCCATCGTCGCCTGCTGTGCAGATCTCGGGCTCGCCTGGACTACCGCCGCCTGAGAAAATGACAGTTCTGACCGTATCGAGATGGCCACGGAGACCAAACCGTAGCTTAAAGTTGCCATTGTCTGCATTCTGCGAAGCATTCAAACTGAGCTCGTGATCTGTGCTGCGTCTTCTTGACATTGACCCTTTTCTTCGATGAGAATTGGCTAGGCGATTTGGTGATTTCGGGAGGCCATCTGCGTTCGGGAACACATCGGTGTCGGGCCGGGTTGTGGCGTTGGCAGCTGGCTGGGCTGTACCAGGTTCGGGGAATGTGCCCTCGGGGAATTCCCATCCATCTGAATCTGCGTCGGGTTGCGGCTTCTCCTTCAGCTCAAGGGGCTCCTCTACACCTCCAAGCGCGATGCCAGGCTGTTGGTAGCTTTCGGAAGCCTGATCATCAACAGGCCTTGTCGTTACGGAGGGCTGCCATTCGTTTGCCGGGGCGTACATCACAGGTTGGTGCTCGGCCGTAGTCCTGACCATGCCCTGAGCTTGGAGATCGGATGGCTTCGGGGGGAAGTTGGCCGCATTGGGCGGCATTGGGCTCGCGTGGTTCACGCCTCCGGGTGGTCGTGTGTTCATATCTTGGATATGGTTTTGGGCAGGCCGCATCGGATACTGCCTATCCATCACTTGAGGATGCTGCATGCTGAAACCCTCAGCTTCTCGCAGATCCTCCATCATGGGAAGCGGCGGTGAATCTCGGGGAGGTTGAGGGTTGGCGGGCGTGATCATAAGGTACATAAACTCAGATTGACATTGGTCCAGGAAAGTTTTGAGATCGTGTCGCTGCGCTTCATCGTCGGTTTGTTCCATTTCGAGGCCTTCGACACCTGGAACAGGGAGCTTTTGGGCAGCTGCAGCTGTAGAGGTGTTAGATTCAATCGCGACGTGATGTTGTGCCTATGCATTGGATTGTGGTACGCACATTTGAGCTTCTCCTGGATCTTCGCGGTGCGAGCCTCTTGCTGCGCGTCAGCAAGCTCACCAGCCTCTGCACCTTTGAGCTGAATAGCCTGCTCTTTGACCTTGCGCTCCAGGATGGAAACGTATTTCCTCAAAGCCTTTTGGGTTGCGTCCGCTCTCCGAGCTTGCCCTTCGAGGTTGGCTATTCTCCCCTTCATCTCTTGCTTGTCAATCTCCCATGCGTTCCTGTCGCGTTCGTGACGGTGCCATTCGGTCTGCAGAAAGCGCATGACGCCTTGCAGCGTGTACTCGGTGGCCTGTGGCTGGTTCGAGCCATGGCCCGGCATATTCGAACCCATTTCCATCCCCGGCATGCCGTTGCCAGCATTGGGGCCCATTACAGCGCGCCAGATTTAGATAGATGGTGGCATCGATGGTGTGGGTTGAAGCTGGCGAAAGGTGTGGAAGCGAAGACGCAGCTGTGGGAGCTAGTGGCAGAGAACAGGCCTAGTGGCTCTCTCTGTGAAACCTGTCGGTGTGAGCAGGTCAGTGCAGTTGGTCGAGGGGCGGTGGAAGTGGTTGATATAGAGAGTGTCGCGACGGTGATAGCCTGTGGGAACTGTTGGTGAAGTGTGAGGCTGGTAGACGCCGGATGTCGCACCCAGTCGTGACCCAAGCTCTCTGGCACACTACCCGTACTCGAACCCTGGTTGACCTTAGGTGTGCTCTTCTCCAGCCGTTGGTGGTGAATAGCCCACCGGCCAATCAGCGCGTGTTTGCGGGTAATAAGGCCGCAAGGCATCAACTAGCTCTCAATGCCCCTGACAAGTTCTTCCGTCTGAACAGGAGTCGCAAAGCTTTGGAGACGGCACTCCTGACAAGTCTTTGGATTGCGAGTAGTTTTAACTTTGACATATCTATCATTAGATGCAAATATAATTGATGGGACATGTATCACCTGTGGCCAGATTGACCCAGGTACCCGTTGAGACTGGCACGTGCTGTAGGCAGTTCTTGCTCCACAACTGCCTCCAAACACGCTGTGACGACCCCTTAGCGCTTGGGCTTTATATCTAGAGCCTTAATGATGGTGGGATATCCCAATTGATTGTGGTATGTGGTCATGCATTTGGTCTGGCAAGACTCCCTGATCTCCTGAGATGCGGCGCTGTCACATTCTCAAGAAGCCATTGACAAGTCTCGAGGGTCTGTCAGGCTTGATAGCGGCTGATGTGCGTAGAATAGGTGCTTTCCTCACCTCCTACGGCTTCTGGGAGAACAATGTTGTCTTTCCAGGGTAGGAAGCTGGCCAGCGACAACCCAATGCCTGAGCTGTAGGTAATTAGCGGCGAGCCTCATCCACGGCCTTCCACCGCGATTCTACAGTGGAGTCTCTGCGGAGATGGGGCCGGTAAAAGATCGGGCAATCGCGATTTGAAAGCCACAGGGTCTTGCTGGAGCCCCAACGCCACCGCGCAACCCAGTGCCAGAGTAGCCACAACAGGCATCCTTCTCTTTGAACCCAGCTCCACGTCGACGAAAGGCCACGCCAAACGTTCTCGAATTTCACCTCTTCCATCCTCCCCCACTACATCTTCCTTCACAGCTCCCGTCGTCGCTCCGTGTGTCCCAAGTGACCTCAACTCCTGTCGCAATGGCCGGTCTTTCTCCCCAAGTGTACGTTTCAGTCTCACAAGCGCAAACCTCTGCCACTGGGAATGGCTTCAGCTCACGAACCTGAATGCTAACAATCGTCACAGGACCAACCTGGTCATCATCCTTGGTATGATGCAGGTGTCGAAGCGCATTCCCTTCGATGACCCGGATACACTCAACATCGTTCGTGGCGTTTACATAGCCAGCAACGTCATCATCGCTCTGGTCTACCTCTACATTCAGTTTGTCATCAACAAGAAGAAGGGTGCGTAATCACCACACTTGACACGAGGCCCACGGAGGCGTAGCCTGGTCGCAGAGATACCCCTTGTGCATGCCCTAACTTCTGATATAGATATGACGACGCTCAAGTACGTTGAGCCTGCCCCCATGGGCTCTTCCGAGGAGGGCAAGCTTGTCACCACTACGATCCACGCCTACGACACCCAGCAGGTTCGCACCGCCTTCCGTGGTCAACTCATGGGTGTTGCCATGATGGGATTCATGCACCTCTACATGAAGTACACCAACCCTCTGCTCATTCAGAGCATCATCCCAACCAAGTCCGCTTTTGAGAGCAACCTGGCCAAGATCCACCTTTTCGGCCAGCCTGCTTCCGGTGACCTCAAGCGTCCCTTCAAGCAGGCCGCCGGCTTCATGAGCGCCATGCAGGGTCAGACCCAGGACGACAAGAAGGCCGTCGAGGCGGCCGAGCGTTCTGGTCGTGGTGGCGCGAAGGAGGAGTAAAATCGTCCTTTCGTTCGACCGATGCATCATTTAGAAAGAGGAAGCTGTGTAAGAACGGCTAGCTTGGATTGCTGGTGGATAGACATATGGATGGAAAGATGGGAATAGGCGTAGGATGGTCATGATGTTTGTCGATAGGAACTGAACTCGACTTTGTTCATGCAAGGAACCTCTCCAGTAGTTCACCAGTTCTCAGAAGGCTACCGCATGAACTTCGACTGCCGAAAGACGGCTGATCACATCCTCCTACATGATGTGAGGTACATGCCTCAGAACGAACATCATGTGAGGTCAATAGGATGGCGTTGGTGCAAACAACGGGTGTCCAGGTGAAGTATGGGCCGGCGTCTACCACTGAAGAGAACATGATCCAACGCAGCGAAGACAGTGAGAAGAGGGTGGGCATCTAAGTCGGACAGAATAATCTCGAAGGCAGGACTCTGGATGATGGTTCGCTATTCGCTCCGCTGGAAGACTGTACTGTAGTGCATGTCCATCCCACGCCAAAGGGATCCATTGCCGGAGCCATGGTCCGCCAAAACCTCTTGATCTGTCAGCATGGTCTTTCTATCCACCTTGGGCTCTCCATGGCAAAGAGGCTCGACGAGTTAAGGACGAGCACCGAAATTTGATCCGAGGAGAGCAGGGATGACGACGGATATCGGCGCAAGAAGAGTAAGAGTCCTGCAGTCCTGAGTTGTCTAGACTTGGCCAATGCCAGAACCACTGATGCGTGTCTGCGCTCGCAGAACAGGTAATGTCGGAAGAGCACCATGACTGCAGCCAGCTTCGATGGCAATTCTGCACAGCGCCGATCCATCAAGGACTAGTCCGAATGAGGGCTTTTACCGTCTTGAAAGATCCGTGTCGAACTTAGTAGACTTAGAATGCTGACTCGAGTGGCCCTACGACGATGCCAACCCATGCCCCTGAAATCAGATCTTGCAAGTCACCGACATCATTGCGGATCCAGGGATTCCAGGCCCGATAGCGTCGACACCAACCTCGGGCATGGAGCAAACGTGACACCCACCAGCCTTGAAATCTCAATTTTTTTCTTCGGCGATAGTGATTTCACAAGAGCGAAAAAGGCCTTTATTCCTAGGCGCATTACAAAGACGCATTACAAAGCCTGGAAACGGCTTGACTCTAGCATGCAGATCGAGCTGCGATTAGTGGCCGTTGCCATGGATGTGAACCGGAGCTACCACACACGGGACAGACTTAAGTCCCACATTCCACTTACATGACGTTGAGGTTTGGACCTCGAAGGTTGAGTCGTTGGCGAAACGGGGGTTGGAGACGATCGAGACTGCAATAAAAGGAAGGACACACGTCCTTGGCTTTCGGGGGTTTCCAGATTTCGACGCATTCCTCTTGAATTGATCTTGTCCATTGACAACTCCAGCAAGCGACCATCTTTCTATCGTTCACCATGCCGACTTTCACAGTTTTCAAGGGCTCCAAGGGGGGCATCGCAAAAGAGGCCAAGACAACCAGGCCTGATGAGCTCACCGGCGATGATGTTCTCGTCAAGATCACCGCGTCTGGTCTCTGCGGAACAGGTTGGTGCCCCAGCAACATGGCTTTCCCACACAAACGCGGATACTAACTTCTGTTACTAGATCTTCACTACGTACGAGTCCTTCTCAAAAATGTGTTGAGGAAATGAAACACTGACAAGATTTGAATAGAAAGAGCAAGATATGGTCCTCGGACACGAGGGCGTTGGAGTCGTTGAGCGTATCGGCCCAGACGTCAAGAACCTGAAGCAAGGCGACCGTGTCGGCTGGGGCTACAACACAAACAGCTGCGGCCTCTGCGTTCGCTGTCTCGAAGGCGAAGACGTCTTCTGCGCACAACGCGGCCTCTACGGCTCCGTCAACCGTGATCAGGGAAGCCTCGGTTACCAAGCCATCTGGCGCGAGGCCTTCTTGCACCCCCTCCCCGACTCGTTGAGCGACGAGGATGCGGCGCCGCTTCAGTGCGCTGGCGCAACTGTCTTCACCACGCTCTACGGAGTCGCGCCCAACGAGACGGTTGCCGTCATGGGCGTGGGAGGTCTCGGCCACCTGGCGATCCAGTTCGCCGCGAAGCTCGGCTGCAGGGTTGTGGTCTTGTCGGGATCGGACAGCAAGAGAGACGAGGCCATCCGCCTCGGGGCGCACGAGTTCGTGGCCATGAAGGACCTGAGCAGGGACTCCAAGGACACGCCCCTGAAGGGCACCATCGACCGTCTTCTGGTCACGACGTCCGCTCAGCCCGATTGGTCCCTCATCCTGCCCATGATGGCGACCAAGTCCTCCATCTACCCCCTTTCGGTGTCTGGCGGCAACTTCGAGATCCCGTACATGCCCGTCATCCTCACGGGAATCAGCATCAAGGGTTCTCTCGTCGCGACTAGGGTGGTCCATCGCCAGATGCTCGAGTTCGCCGCCACGCACAACATCAAGCCTGTCACGGAGACTTTCCCCATGACGGAGGAGGGCATCGCGGAGGCCATCAACAAGCTTGAGTCTGGAAAATTGCACTTCCGTGCCGTGCTGAAAAGTCAACTCTGAACTGCAGTGGCTTAGGATCATGTATTCAGGTTAGCGAGCAGGCAACATGGTGACTTGATGTAGACGGGTTCTTCTTCATCTCATTGACACAACTCCGCCATCAAAATGGACCCAGAAAACAAGTCAAAAGTTACACCGTCTGAGGCTGTGGACAAGGCATGGATTGATCGAATGTGAACCGCATAATTATTATCATTATCATTATCTGGTATTACTTGTGTGATACTGGATGTATATGCGTACCTGCTCTTTGGTCGCCCCAGTCATCGTATCTTGGCAAAACCATCAAGATCCAACTTCTGCTTCGCTGCTTCGACTCCTCCAGACTGATTCAAGAGCTCGTGTTGTCCGAGATAGGCCTCAGATTCGAGGTCCCAGCTCTCTTTCCAAGTATATAACCGCCAAGAAGAGCAATCAGAGTGACCAACGGGACACCAACGCCGACGCCGATGCCAACACCCATCCTCCACTTCCCGACCACAGACTTGCGGCCTCGAGAGTATTGGGCGTTCATGTAGCGTCTCACGCTGTCCCACTTCCCATTGTACTGGGACAGCTTGAATGAGTTGGAGTAGTCCAGCAGATGGTGCTCCCCCGGCTCTGCATTCCACTCGTCCTGGATCTGCGTGTACTTGGGGCTCTCGGGCTGGTAAATGGCAAAGACCATGTCGGTGTCATTGTTCTGCAGCCAGCCCAAAACCTCCCACGAAGTCAGGTTGGTGTGGTTGTTGGGGAATTCGTCCTGGATGATCTTCCAGAAATTGATGATGGTGGTCGAGTCATCCCCAGTTATATCTACGGTCGGTTAGCACTGTTGGACATGGAAGGCCTCAGCAGGGGGAAACATGCTCTTGTCCCACTTCATGCTCGGGAGCTGCCTCACACCGACCAGCTCGTCTGTTGAGTCAGTGTCGTTCTCGGCCCACCAGTGCCACGATACACGGACGGGATGTGATTTGTCCTGGTCGCGCCATTCAATCTCAATATCATCGTCGATGATCACGAGGCGAGGGTCGTGCTGATCCCCACGATCAAACTCTGGATAAGAGTTCGAGTCGTTGAAGCTGCAGTACCAAGGACCCTCCTCGCACTCCAAGTTGAACGATGCCCAGCAAGTAGTCAGGGTGCATTCTTCGCCGTAGTTCTTGTCGGCAAACGCGCTGCATGCGAAGAGCAGACTGGTCGCAGCGACCGGCAAAAGATTTGAGAGGATCATAATGTCTGTGAAAAGCGGAGTGAAAAAAAAAGAAAAGGCTGGTTCAAGCCGGTCTGTTTCGCAAAGGAGGAGAAGGTGGATGACTTGGATGGTCCGACTGCTGACAGAAAGGGCAAGAGCAGCGCGGAGGCGTATATATGCATATCGCAGTCACGAGGACTGTGTAACTCCAGTCCCTGGAGCATTGTGTCATGTCTACCGACAAAACAAACCTATCGCCTCAATTTCTGCCGAACCGCGGTGGCTGTGATCTATCTCAAGGGCTTGCGTCGAAAACGCGATGAATGATACGTGAAGCTCGGCTCCGAAGTTAGCGATCTTGGCGTGGTACGGTGTGATGGACCCTGATGCTCGACCCCCAAGGCACAATCCTGGGCAGACGGTGGTCATAGCCCGCCCGATTCATTGCTTTACAACGACTTCTTGCGGGGCGCGAGGGGTCAGCTATTGGCAATGTTCTGATGCTCAACGCGACTGCGCCCCAGATCTGGAGTCTTTTGGGAGTGAACGGTAGCTGCGCCGCCATTCACTCTGCGGACTTCGCCAAGACGCTGCATGTAGAACTGCTTAGGCTTTGGTGGTCAACTGGCCAGCATCACAAATATTGCTCGGCCTGTCGGTATAAGTCTGATGCTGAGCACGGTTGATAGCCAAGCCTTGTCTAGCTACATCGAAAGAACATTGCCACTTTGCAGACTTCAATATTTGCCCTCGTCGCCCCCGTGTGCTTCCGGGACTAGGACTCTGGGCTGTAGACAACGACGGTAAAACCATCCGAGATACGGCCTGTGCGAATAGCGTTGATAACTCATGATTCCTCGGCTTGATGTAACTGATGTTCTCGGTTAAACTGTAGGATGGCCCTCGAACTTATGTGCCGTGGGTTAGTTTTCAACTTCCATCAAGTACGGCTTTTTGTAAAGATGCGCCCAGGATACTTCTGCTATTTGGCGGATGTGAGGTGACCTTGTATCTCCGTTTGCTATAGCTTCACAGACGTCACAAGCGATGGAAGCAGAGATAGCTGAAGCATTTACCACATGAAAGGTAGTCTTGACACCAACATCCCTCATAGACCTTCGTATAGAGCAGGAACAGGCACTCTCAAGATGCAGGATCTCTTGCTGTCTCTACATCCAGCGCATCAACCCCGAATAAAAAAACACATTTCATGGTTGGAAAAGCCCGCCATTGTGCGCAAGTCTTCGATTCAGTCGACACTACTGGCGGCCATTTTCTCACGATGTCCGCAAGAACATCACAAAGTAGTGCTTAATGAGCAATGGGAGGCAACGAGGATCTCACTCGACTAAAGAAGGGGGCTCAAGAAAGGGGGGCAAGCAAAGATGAGAGGACACCAAAAGACAGGCAAAAAGAAGACAAAAAAAGAATGCTCTCCCGCCGGGAATTGAACCCGGGTCTCAAGCGTGACAAGCTTGCATACTGACCACTATACTACGGAAGATGAGATTACGTAAGCGAGCTGTGTGCAGCCGCTGTAGTGGGTCGATGGAAAGCAGCGCTCCAAATACAGTATATATACCTCAACCCGTTTCTAGCTACTGTAGTTCATTTCGCCCATGGCCTCGAAACCGCCAGATGAGCACAGCGGTCTCTGTACAAGGATGTGCCACGATCATATTCATAGCCCCAAATTACTACATCTTGATGCCATATCAGACTACACTCCTACTATCGCACTTGTCCCTCGTCCCGTTTCTTCGGCTAGCTCTGCTGGTAACGACCGCAGCTCTTCCCTAGCCACCTCCTCGTCAAACTGAGCTGCGTGTTCAAAGTCAACCAGATGCACGCTACCTCCAAGTCCCCCCCTCGCCAGGAAATTATATCGATTCACATCCCCATGGATCAAGCCTAAGCGATGCAGTCTTCCAAGCAGAGTCTCACAAGCGGCCAAATCGTCGATGCACGCCGCGACACCATCCACCTTCTCGAGTAAGATCCCAATTGCCCTACACCCCTCAGTGACGTGGGCTATGAAGTTGGGTGAGACAAGGGGCTCGCTGGGATGGCTCTTCTGATGCTGTGCCAGCACTGAGTATGCCCAGGTTTCGCGCTCCAGTCGAGGAATTTCCCATTCAAAGCACGCAATCTTGACGATGGCAGGCGTTCCTTTGTATTGGACCTCGTGCACGCCCGAGCGGAAACGTCTTGCCCTCTTAAGACTAAGCACATCGACACACTGGTCATGCCAGATTGTCTGGATCTTCGGCAGCGGTTCCGTTGAAACAGTGAATGTGATCTGTCCATGATCATTCCTCATGACCGTCATGACGGTCCAAGGCGAGTCAGGAAGGGTAGGGAGTTCGGGAATGAGGAGATATGGCCGGCTCAGCGTGTCATCGTCAAATACGCCGTGCACGGGGATTTTGAGGTAGCGGACCTCGTCGCCAACACGGAGGCGGTAGTTTCCATCCTCGTCATCTATGTATTGATTGAGAACCTCGATGTCTTGTTTCGAATCTGACATCTTATGGACTTTGATATGTTGGTTGTTGTTGTTGCTGCTGATGGCGACTGCTGAGCCTAGATTCAGATCTAAATGCCGTACTATAAGGTAGAAGATAAAACTGAAAGTCGACAGATTACACGAACAGGCATATCCCTCCCACTGCAATTGATCTAATTGCTCTAGAGACCCATAAATGCATGCGTCGTGCCGAAGCGATGAGGGGAAATAGGCGCCCAGGCTGAAACTCGAATACCCGCCTGCGCTATCATAGCTCTCGGGGCCTCAGCCTGCCAGTCAAAGCCACCTGCCAGGCCATTCGCTAGAATACAACCAATTCGTTCGGTCACTTCAACAGGTCTGACATTAACTGACCGTCAACGAGCCCCAAGGCCCGTGATGTAAACCCTGCGACGGAACTTGAATTATATCAGGCGGGAGACGGACTTGAATGGATGCACTATTATCTGGAAGAATTGCGACCATATTGTAACAGGCTAAGTAGTAGATGTTCACATCCTCGAACAAACCCGCAATACATGGCAGACACATCAAACAGACGCTCAAAAGGCAGAGAAGAGCACCGGCCATTATCTGTATGGAGTTTTTCCCCTCTCGGTTAAGGTCATGGTTTGGCAATGACGCCAGGGGCAATCGATTATTGCTGGAGTCTCGGTTAGAAAATGCAGCGATGTAACCATCGGTGGTGCAGAGGATTGTTGTGGACTATGTTGTGCAAGTTCCCTCTCCTTGTCTATACTTATACGCAATTTCAAGTGCGCCTTCGTATATAATAGCCTTATTGTCTTAGCTATAGCCTTACTTAGATGATGTAAATCAATATATATAGCAGATTCCTCAGATACTGCAGCTATCATTGTAGCTATAATAGCACTAGCGACCTTCGTCGTTTCCAGACAGCCCTGGCCGCTCAGGGTCAAAGCCGTGAATCATCTTTACACAAGACAGCTGCGCCGCATTTTCTTTCATTCCTTCCCTCCTCAAGACAGTGAGAATAGGTGTAATCTTATGCAATTCTTCAAGCAGATCTTGTGCTTGGGCTGAGACCTTCCAGAGAAGTATTAGTAGCGTTACATGAAAACAAGGATAAAAAACTTACAGTTACCAGATCACTCGTGATATAGGAAAGCTGGCCTTCTTTAGGCAGCATAGGCCAGCAGTCGGATGTGCTATTATTCACCTGCGTGATAGGAGAGAGATGTGAGACATCGGCAACTGTGTACCTGCCAAGACCTCGACCAGGGCCAGCAAAGTGAACACAAGACTTAGGCACTGTAGTCCTAAGCATTTGGTCAAGTGGCTGACATGACTGTGTATCCTCCGTAGCCTGGAGGGCGACAGTCTGAAGCTCCTGGATACAGTCCCGACTGATGACATCTGGACATGTGCCAGTACTCATTTCAATATTAGGCCTCTCCGCGAGGCTACCAAACTTTAGCCCGCCGTCCGTCTCATGGAAAATAACTGAGCAGCCTGAGAGTGCAGAGACGTTCAAGGAGGCAGGTGTGCCAAGATAATAGGTAGAACTCAAGGTATGTGTCCAGCCTGGGCTTGAATCGCTGTTATTGGTTGCATATGTTGTATCAGCGTCGGGTCGAGGAAACCCAACACCCTTGATCAGGGAAATGCCTGAAAGCGATCGGAATGAACTTGAGATGGGAACAAGGCCGATGCCATTGAAACGATCCTTGGCGACAGTGCAAGTATAGTTTGGGCCGTCGTACGGGCACGAGACATCAACGCAACTGAGGATTGGTTCGTGAGGTCTCTGAGCAATCGATGCAGCTGTAGGCAGCAGCAGAGCAATAAGTGTGGTGGCGAGCATCTTCGGAGATTCAGATTCTTTCAAGGTAGGATATGAGAAAGGGAAAAAATAAAGTAACGAGGTAGTTTTCCTGTAGCTAGACGGAGAAGGGGCTATCACAAGCACGCCAGCTTTATCCCAAAATAGTTGAGTAGGAAAAGTTTTCGCAAGGAAATATCTAACCTTTGAAAGGTGAAAAGCATATTCTTGACAAGAGAGCTTCAGTATTACTAGAAAGTATATTTTTGAAGGAATTAGCCAAGGTATAAGACGAACCATGTATGTATCTTTGCTCAAAGGCGATTTATTATAGTCAGCAGGTCAGTGGAGACTCGCGAAAAGCTTCTACGGATAGTGCGACCAAAAGGTGTGCTGATGCGTATATTGTGATAGGATATTGATATATGTGTCATATATAGCTGGCTTGGTGGAAGGGTTGCAGCAACTTATCAGGTACTGCGAGGCTATCTGAAAGTCTCGCTTAATTCAAATATTCACATCCATACACTCGTGATTGTACCTTGCACTCCCTACAGTCTCACGGAGCACGTCGTCTATGAGAGATCATAAATTTTTGGCATAGAGAAAGTAAGTTTAATACAAGTCTGAGTTGAGTTTATTGATAATGTGAATTGTAGAAATCTCTTTCCAGGACTACACGGACTAACGAATAAGGTGCGTGCTTGAGTTGGTTTGCGTTCTTGGTGCTAATTATACTTTGATGTAAGAACTTTTCATTTGAAAAGTATTATTACTCCTTAAGTCTTGAGGCTCTGAAATTCCTATATAAAGACCTTTATTCCCCCTCAGTACAGACTTGATCTCTTCACTTCGAAGTTGAATCAGATCAGACCTTAAGTCTTCCTAAGTGGCCCAGGCTTACAACTTCAGTCTCCCTCCGAGTCCATCACTGCTCGCTCGCTCACCTCCAAATTCGGAACTAGGCGCTCGATTCTCATATTGCGTCCCACCCCGACCTTTTTACTACTCGGTTGCTTGAAATCAGCACTCCTTTCATTATGGCTGCACTAGCAGGTGCAAACTTGGCTTTAACCACTCTGAGCATCATAGGAGGTGTCATCAAGGCCGTCGACTTTGGTTTGGATCAATATGCCAAGCATAATCCAGAATTTGGATCGACTGTTAAGTTTGCAGTTGCTCTTGATGGCACATTTGGCGGACACACAATGAAAAATGCAGGCGGCGACTTACCTGATGTGTAAGTTATTACTTCTTAGGTTCTACCTTTTTGCTGACTTGATATAACAGGCGCAACTTTGCTAAGACGGGTGAATTCCTTGGCGCCACATACGACCCCGGCGTCGTTAAAGACGGCAACGTCGGAGAAGTGCATATTAAACACGACAAGCAAGCCGCCTACTCTCTCATGTCAGCTAACAAAGATTCAATCTGCATTGCTTGGGCGACAATGACCTGGGCGGATAAAGCAGGCGGGAATAAATACGCTCTCGATGGAGGAGTTGCTAAAGAGTGCGGCGCTAGCTGGTACTTCAGCAATATGTACCCATCATCCTCCCACGACTATCAGCCTCCTTGCTTTTGGATTGATTCAGGTATATTACTTCAAACTATTGGAAGAGTCAATCAGAGCTAACTTATACTAGATGCAAGCAACAAGAAGCACAAGAAGCATACCGGGTTCCAAGTCCGTTGGACTGCACTTGGCCAGAAGGAGGAGGAGTTGACTCCGAAAGAGAAGGAGAATCCGCAAAGATTCTGCAACAATGTCGACTTTGGCTTCAGAACAGAACGCGACCCTTCACGTATCACTCATTGGGCGAGGGCTAAGAAGCGCAACGAGATTCCCAAAGGTAATCCCATGCCTGCCTACTGGTTTGGACAATATGAGCCCTTTACACGTCCTTCTTGGACGGGGGACGGTATTGTGATGAGTAGTTCAGATCATCAATCAGCTCGGGAACTTTGTCTCTCTATGACATCTTCCGGTCCGGACTTCTATCACACAAAGGAAGAACTGTTCTGCGACATGGAGACGCATACACTGTACAGGCTTTGCGGTCAGCCTGATGTCCCGGACAAAGACTGTTTCGACGCCAACTTTCGGATTTTGTACCACAATTCACGAAAGAGAGGGAATCGCAGGTCGAAGACTTACAGGTATCTGGTTGATTGGAGCCCCAAGGTTTTAAGTCCGCGCGATGTGCCCAGCAACATCACATCCCTTGCCAACGAGACAGACAGTTCTCCGAGGAAAAGGGAACCAAGACGTCCAGGGTCTAAGACTTACAAGTATCTTGTTGACTGGCGGACCAAGGACGAAAGTGCGCGCGCAACGCTTAGCAATAGCACGACCTATTGAAGGAGACACGACCGGTCTCAAAGTGATCAGCCTTGAAGATTACCTTGGCGAGTTTGGATGCTTTTGCGAGTTTGGATGCTTTTGCGAGTTTGGAGGATTTCACGAGCTTGGATGCTTTCACGAGCTTGGATGCTCTTGTTGGCTTGGTTTGGATGCTCTAGTTAGGTTAGGTGTTTTTGTTGATCGAGGTGCTTTTCTTGGTCTAGATGCTTAGTGTGATCGTCACGAGAGGCTTGCTGCTAGCAATATACATACTTGAGGATCGGAATGTTGGAAAGCTTAGCTCTCTGGAGTGAGACTACTAGTTGTATGTAGTTGTAGAAAGGTGCGACAGCATTTCCCCTCTTGCTCACCCCCACAGGTCTTACCACTATCTCCCTCCCGGAAGTGGTGGGTACGAGCATACAGTACACCCCTCAGGGATCATTAACAACCAGTGGTGACTTTACAGGGCAGTTCACCAGCCTCGAAAGGGAAGTGATATGCTGACTTAGGTTTTTTTTTTTTTGATTTTTTTTTTATTCGTTGTGAAATCCCCTACGATCGTCCCTATCTTGTCACGACTGGTTGTTAATGATCCCTGAGGGGTGTAGGTACTGTACATAGGTACTCACAGCAGTAGCCTTAGGGCATGAATTCAAGAACCTGTAGTCCTGTCCGGTGGATCCACATCCAAGGCGACCGCAGTGGGGACTTCCAAGAGCCGCCAGGCGTCATCACCCCATGAGAGTGAGACGAATGAGGAATGACCAACCCATCCTGCTACTGAGTGCAAATCTCGTATCCTTTCAGCTTCCACAGGGGGGGGATTTGGTACGACGAGGCACCAGCACAGACACGCGACCAACTTCCCGAGGTGGCTTGGTGCACGCGACGGCTTACCTCCTGTGCTGACAGGTTTTCGACGTTTTCATCATGCCGTACACTCGTGTTGTCGCACAGAAGGGTTGGACGTGGGAATGCAGATTCAGGTAGTGCCTGAGCTTGTGCCGAAAAGCCGTCAGCCCCTCCCTGATCTTTCTTCCCCATTGCATCGTCTCCCCAGGAGTCGGCCGACCACAAGGAGCAGCGCCCGCCAAGCCGCATGCTGACGCTGCCTGTGCCCATGCGACACACGCGTCCTTGGTCGGCTTGCACGGCATGGACCATAGCTTCCGTACAGTAGATATGCTGCACTGCAATCTGCTTCTCAGCCATCCATTCTCGCCTCCAGCTCCTTTTTCACGTCCGTGGTTTCTTATCCTTTCCTGCATTCGCCTTGTTCTGCATTCACTCATTCATGTCTCCTGCTGGCCGTTGAGGTCCATTTCTTCCCATATCTTGCCTCACGTTGTGCGACCAGGCTTTGGTACACCTCTCCTTGCCCAGATCTTGGACCTCTTTTTCCGCTACAGTCGACAACACCTGCGAAAACACCATCTCCATACCTGCGTCAATCGTCTTCTTCGCTATTTTATCTCCAGAATGTGTCACTTGGTCTTGCCTTCACAATAGCGTCGCAATCTGCTCGATCTTGAATCCTACATCTTGAATCCTACCAATCTCGAAATCCGCAGAGGCCCCAGCACCCTTCTTCAGCACATGCGCCAGGTGGTATATTCCATAGCCGCGACCATGCTTCGACCGACCCTGCTCCTCAGTCTCCTCGTTTCTGTCACAGCCGCATGGCCTTCTCCTCCAGGTCCACGCCCCGCAGAAGAGCTGAGCAGGCACGAGGACCCGAAATATTTCCACGAAATGTCTGGCTCGCAGGCCCTCATCCACTATGATGCGCGCTACTTCGCCGGCCAGGAGGTTCCCTACGCACGCCACCGATACGTCCTCCGTGGGTTGATCCAGTCCTACCTGAACTTTTTTGCAGCCCAGGGCCATGAGACATGGATTGCCCATGGCACCTTGCTAGGGTGGTGGTGGAACGGCCGCATAATGCCTTGGGATCTTGACTTAGATGTCCAGGTCACCGCCAACACCATGCAGTTCATGGCAGACAACTGGAACCGCACCGAGCATGCCTGGAACTATACTGTCCCCCACGAGCATGGCAAGCACAACGAGATCGTCCAGACAAGTTATCTCTTCGACATCAACCCCCATCAAAATGATACCGAAGTCGACAGGATGAACATCATTGACGGACGCTGGATCGATATGTCCACTGGCATGTACATCGACCTTACAGTACTCAGGGAACGGGACCCAGCCATGAGGCCTGGTATATGGAGCTGCACGAACAACCACCGCTACGCCACCAACGACTTATGGCCTTTGCGTCTCACTGAGTTTGAAGGTGTGCCGGCACTCATCCCTCACGAGTTCGAGAAGATCCTTGCCTATGAATATGGCCGGAAAGGTCTCGTTACAGAGGACTTCTATGAGTATGTTCCCCAAGCTTCGGTTCCAAAAGTGATAACAATGATGACTAACTCGTCTTCTTAAAGGCATAACTGGAACCACGAGATCAAGCAATGGGTCATGAACAACGACGACGAGAGAAAAGAGCGTCTCGCTGATGCGGCAGCACAAAAACAAAGGGAGATGAACGGTTTGGACCCCGATGATGAGGAGCCTCACCAACATGACCATAGCCACGGGCAGGAGGGTGAGGATCATGACCATGATCACGACCACGAAAAAGGTGACGACAAGGCTATCCTACTCGAGGACGACGGACATGACCATCGTCCTTCGGTGCCAGATGTCGAGGCCTCAAAGCCTGAAGGCCCCAGTGCAGAAGCCGACAAGACTGGATAGCCTCCTTGAGAGAGGAAGTGGGCCTTCGTTTTTTGTTTTTTTGGCATGCCTGATACCCTCGTCTCATTTCTTCATGCCATGCGCTGACGGGGATGCACGTCAACAGAGCCGCTTGGATAGGTTCCCCATGCGACAAGGTCTCTCTTTTGGGGTCATTTGACTTGATTCTTGTACATAGCTGTTTCGCATCACAACGTAATGCCGTTGTTCGTGGTTCCCGGCATCTTGCAAGTAATGATCATTTGCAAGCTGAACCACGCTTTACTTTACAATGCATTGCGACCCCCATATGGCGTTTGGAAATTGAACTTTGGATTTTTCTTCATTTTCGGCATGCCGTATCATTATATACTTCGACCTGAAAAGGGCTAGATGCTATTGAACCTTGGACCTTCTCGCCGTCAATACAGGATCTACTTATCATATCGGGTATCTCTGAAAAAGCCAAACGCACTCCGATCTTCGGAGAATCCTCATGATGTTGTTTCCAACCAGGTCTTCCATCGCGCTCTCCGCGCCTCCACGGGCTCTTCCCCGGTCCATGCATTTGGCCGCGGCTCCGTTCCGAGATCGAGCAAAGGCGCCATGGACGGTCTCCCATGGGCGCACTGGAAGGGGAAAGCGCACCGGCTCAATCGTTGGATGAGACGAGTGCAGTCGGCCATGCTCAGTGGGTCGTTGAACATAATAGCGCCTGTGTACCCGTCAATAACCATATGTTGCCCAGTACGTCCAAGGAGTGAGCATGGTTGAACTTACTGCGACAGGACCTCGAGTGGAGGAGGTCGAGAACCCCGCGGGGACAGCCGCGGAAAAGACCTACCCAGGGATGATGGTTCGATGTTGAGTCCGAAGATCCGCGGAACTGTGATGGTTCAGCTCCAGCGTCATGAAGACGCCAGACCTCATGTCTGAGGAGGTCTATCAGCAGTCTGGCTTCGGTTCTGCATCGTTCGAGAATGCTTGGTGGCAGACTGTTCACCCTCACGGCGCTGACCCCATTGGCTTCGGGCACAGTGTACATGATGCCCCAATCTTGGAAGTGATGGTGATATTGCCGAAGCAGCGCCGCCTCCTCGTAGCTCATCTCAATGGCAATAGGCTGCTCAAGACACTCGGTGTTTGCAACGTACGACCCTGTAGCGTTCTGAGAAAAGTATCCAGCCAGGAGATCCTCAAGTTGGCATCGTTCGTCAACAGCGTGTTGATCGAGCATTACCAGGGTATTCTCGGCTTTCGTGTCCGCTTCATCGATGTGATGCGTCGGAAGCTTGACAAGGATAAACTTCTTGTCTACCTGGCTGATCACTTCGGCTTGCGCTAAGGCATCCTTGTGAAGTCGTCGCTTTAGGCCGACCGCAGCCGAGTTCAACAGCGTGGCTTCTGCGTTGCTCGACGTCCAGTGATGTGAGTGCTCTCCAGAAGAATATGAAAGACCAGCATTGCTCATGGGTACAGATTGCTCAGCGACTTCAAAGACCGGATTTTCCCAAGCTTTCACAAGATCAGCGAGCCACCTGCTACGAGGTTCCTGCAGTGGCATACTCGTCCGTGCTCTCTTGGGTTCGCATGTTTTCTGAACAATCTGATCTCGTTGGGAGGGGAGCCAAGATGGGCGGTTCCCGGTCCCTGTTGCAAGTTCATCCTCAAACTCTGTAGGAAAATCCTGAAAAGGCCTCCGCAGAACGGTACCATTAGCCCCTAAAAGTCTTTGTTTGCCGAACCTCTTCGACATGGTAGGCTTAGATGGCACTGTTGATGCTACCCCAATCTTGATACGGTTCCAGCCGTCAAAGGGGCTCGAGGGCCGCTGACCACTGTGCAGCGGCGATGTAGCTAACCGAGTCGACTTTGAGACCTCTGTTCCCGTTGGAGACTGGCCAGACGGCCGCAGAAGCTTTCTGGGGGTTGAAGAGGGAGGGTCGCTGGACCGCTTTGTGACCTTGCAAGGCCTATAATGGTGACTTTTTAGGAAGCCGTACGAGACTGCTTGTAGAAGATCAAGAATCGTCTCCAGGATCTGGGAGTCTCCCGCGTACAAGTGATCTTCTGAAAGCTGCGTACCCCCTGTACCACTCGTCTCGATTCTGAGATAAAACATGGGGTGTTTGTCAGCGCTTTTGCGATGTTGACCATCCCTAAGCCATCCTTCTGGTTGAGATAAGTTGGCAGTCTTGTCGGTCAAGCCGAAGCTTGAGGCCCTGAATATTTTATGGATCTGTTCGAACAAGATGTTTGAACCATGAACGTTCTCCACAGGTTGTATACCGAGAGAGAGAAATTGTGAGCGGCGAGTTGGTACAGGATGAAGAGAAAAGCATCCTGTAACAGAGACCTGCCGGGATCTTGAAGACACCGGAACCCAGGACGTATCGTCATCAGAATCAGCAAGCAGCGCTTGCATGAGAACAGTCGAGGCTCGACTGGTCAAGCTCGCCGCTGCAGGTGGTGTTTGGAGTCGTAACTCACGGTCTCCCAAAGTGTCTCGGAGAATTACTGTGACCTCTGAGGGCCAAGATATTAGTAGGCCTGCAGTTTTCTGCACTAGTTCAGACCATTCTTTGCTTTGCGACGTAGTTTCCTTGCTGGCGAGAGCTCTTTGTTTTACGCGAACAGGCAGAGCGCCAAACAAGTCGCGCACAACCACTCGTGTGCCGTGCTCGAAGTTTTTGAGACGCTGTTCATCCGTGGCAGGGCAACGCCGGTACAAGACTCTGCCATTGTGGAGAAGGATAGCATTGCAGGTCTGACGATCGACATGCTTGGACACTATCTGCAGAAGGGATAGTGCAGCTAGAGCAGCAAGGAAATCTCCTCGGCACCCATATAAAGCTGAACTCGCCGGAAATTTGGATGTATCTGTGACTTAAGTAAGAGAGATTGAAAGTATGACCTTTGAAGAAACTTACAGTGGAGTTTACCAAGGCCTCCATCGCTCTGAAATTCGGTTGGGAGGATACCCTGCCCATTGTCTTCGACAGAGCAATCTCCTTTGGCGTAGTCAACAGCAACGTGAATTTTCGTGGCGGAGGAATCGAGAGAGTTTCTGAGGAGACTGTCGACGACTCCGTTCATCGAGGTGATGGCAACGGTTGACTTGATCTTGTCGATGACATCTTGTGGCAGCTGTTTGATCGACATGGTTTGAGCCGTGTCATAATGGTAGACCTCACAAAGCTAACCAAAAGCCAAAGAAACCCGGAGAACCATGGTTGCACTTGATCTTAGCCAAAAGGATCTGCTCTTGAATCAAGACAAGGTCGGCTGAAGTGTGGTCGTTATCTTCAAGAGACACAAGGAGAAGCTGACTAAGAAAGCTTGAGGCATGTTGACAGCAGGCTGGGGAAGGAACCTTCGCTTGGTATGGATGACGTTTACAGGGTCCTCCCTACTGTGGGCACCTCATCAGCCAACCTCGTGCTAAACTACTGCAGCTCCAGTCGATCTGTCAATCTGTGTCCATCACATTTCCATCAAAGGATCCGAAACGACAATCATAATCAGAAAGACCACCTTGCACATCGTGCTGATCTGGATTGGTCACTTGCAACCAAATCAGCCCCTTCACCTCCCTTCAGCGTTGCACGAAGGTCGTTCATCACGTGACTCTCGCATCGGGTCCATTGGGCCCGATCGAGACGGAAGTCCGGACGCCCCGGCCGGCCGTCACCTTCAAGTCCAAGGGTCCCCCAAACCCAAGCCCAAACATCTTCCACCCCCCATCATCGCGCACCAAAGCACCTTCACTCCCACTCGGCAGCCTCCTCCTTCAGTTTCTCTACGGCTATACTGGTTTAATCGCATCAGCCATTCGACTTCAGCAACACTGCCTGTGCACTTCTCCATAGGATCGCGCCTCCCTTCATTAGTCCCTGGTGGCCTCCTCGCCATCTCCCTGCTTCGCCCATCACTGCCGTTCCTCAGCGTAGCTTCTCGAATCACTGTCAGTACCTTCTTTGGGGAATTGCGATCAATGGCGACTACAGACATTATTCCTGGACCTCCTGGTGGTATGGCCCTTCGCTCTTCGACTCTCGTCGTTTTGCAGCGGCACCATGAGTATGGCTAATGTCAGGTCACAGAACGTCACTCGAACCGTCGCCGTCCCTTCTCAACTTGGGTTCGCAAGCTTGCAAACTTCAAATCGTCGTCCGATAGTGAGCGGCCTAAGCGGCACAAAAAGGTCAAACATGGAAGCAAGAATAACAATCCTTACCCTGAATCTGGCACAATCGGTCGTGCCAATCACCAAGCCAATGCCGACAGCATCGCATCTTTCACGACGAGAACTTCAGACACAAGTGCTTCCGCCGATGTCACAAGTAGAGCTTCTGTGGAGAGTCTTGCGCCACCTACTGTTGGAGCAAGGAGTGTCACCGGCACCGTCTCTACGGATCACGAAGGATCGCAGTCCACCACAGCACCGAGCCACCATGCCAGCTCAATGGCTGGTACGCACCGGACACTGGCTGGTGGGGTCGATTCCAGGCGAGGCGGCGATAGCACATTCTCCAGTCCTGCGCCATCTGTGCGATCTTTGACAACGACGTTGACCACCATTCAGTCTGTGGCACCAAATGGCAACACCGCTTCCCACCCAGGGCATGGCCAGTCCGGTCCTAGTCAAAGCAACATGAATGTGCAGTTTAGTCAACCATTTCCTACGACATCACCCGCGTCAGCCATCCCTGCGCATCTTGTCCCCCCATCGAACCCTACGACATATACGACAGCCATAGCAAACAACATGCTTACCGATAACGCGTCAATCTTGACACTTGCGTCCTCAAGCAAGAGACGACGTAGACGTTCAATGGATACCGACGCTTCAGTTCGAGCGCTGGCCCCTTCGTCATTGTGGGGCGGCAGTAGGGAAAGTCTGCCGCTGAGCGTACTTAGCTCGAACATAGAATCAACGGGAATCCCGAATACCCCTGGTCTTCACGGGAGCGGAAGTCGAATGGGTGCCGAACGGAATAGTATTTACTCGGCAACGGGAGTTGCTCCTGCGATCCAGAATGAGCGCAACAGCGTTTACGCCAAGCAAGGGGACGGTGCTAGCGTCCGCAGTGGCATTCCCGGTCACGCAAGGGGTGACAGTCTGGGAGGCAGCACGGCCGCAGTTACAAGTCCTCTTGCTAGCCCGAAAGAAGGAATCACGGACAAGCCATCTAGGGAAGAGTCTGGCGGTGAGAATGAGAAAGGCTCCTGATGCCGTGAAGGATCAGTCTGACACCGGATAGCAAAAGCGTGCGTGTATCGCAGTGAATAAGCTTGAATTGAGGCGAGGCGTGGAGGATATGGATTGTTTTGGCGCAATAGTATGATACCCTTTAACTGGAGATGGGATGGCGTGATGTAAGGAGCACGCAGCGAGAGAATCTTTCTAGAACAGAACATCGGCCTTATTAGAAATAAAAAATATCGTTGGCCCAAAGATTCTAGGGCTTCTCTAGCTTTCACTCAAGACCCCATCGCGAACTGATGTACGGTGGGTGAAAGTGGAACATCGGTTGAGAGCTCCAGCTTGAGTGGGTCATGCTGTGTGTGCCTACCTCCCGCAATCGTCATTGCACCTCCGTGAGCGACGCACCATCACTGACCAGCTACCATCCCACATCGCGCTGCGTCCAGCAGTCCTATGCCTCAATATGGCCCTCTCGGTATGTGTGCATCCAGGCAGGTTTTAGGGCCATGCACTGACCCGCCGGCAAACAGTGGAAGTCATTTGACTTCTTCGATGTCACGCAGGTCGCCCTGCCCGACGAAGAAACGCGACAGTTGTTCGAAAGCAACGAGATCTCCAGCCTCTGCACAGGCTCCGATAGCTTATTTCTAGGCTCATACGATGGATGGGTTAGCATTATTGGGAAGGGTTGGAAAGTCGCCCGGAGATTTCAGGCGCATCCATCTGGGGCCATTACCCATATGCGACAAGTTGAAGGAACGAGCCTACTCATCACTGTAGCGGTAGGTTCGGCTGTCTGAGATCTCCAGAAGGCCTCATTTGGGTCTGGAGATTCTCTTGGGGACTTGATTTGGTGTTCAAATTATGGCTTCTAACATTTGGTAGGAGGACATGAGCGCAGAACCTGTCCTCAAAGCATGGGCGTTGGACAAGCTTGTCAAGAAGACCAATCTGCCAACCTGTTTGAGCACCGTCAGCATCAGCAATGCTAAGCGTCAGTTTCCGGTAAGATACTTCTCCGTATAATGCTGTTCCATCTCACTAAGGCGCTCAGATCTCGGCTTTTGCCTCCCTCGATGACCTTACTCAAGTCGCGGTCGGTTTTGCGAACGGTGCCGTAACAGTCCTCCGCGGCGACCTTATCCATGATCTTGGAACCAAGCAACGAATCGTTTTCGAATCAGAGGAGCCTATCACAGGCGTACAGCTCACTGCAGACGAGAAACTCACAACACTATTCGTCTCCACTACCTCCCGAATACTCCGGCTCGGCCTGTCACGACGAGGTCAAGGGCTTCCGCCTAAGACCGTAGAGGACTCGGGATGTAATGTTGGCTGCATGACTATTGACAAGCGTACGGGTGACGTGGTTGTTGCACGGGATGATGCGATCTACACATACAACCTTGATGGGCGAGGACCACCGAAAGCTTACGAGTCACCCAAGAGCCAGGTCGCCATCTATCGCGATTATATTGCACTTGCTTGCCCTCCACCGAGCAATAGCAAGTCGGATCCGGATACTATGAGGAGACGTTTTGGAGGAGGAACTTCTGATGCATTCTTTAACGCCTCAACATTCGTTCTGCTAGAGCCAGAGCTCCGGTTAATTGGGCATACGGAAACGCTCATCTCTCCTGTCCGGTATATCTTCAATGTCTGGCACCACCTATACACTATTACTCAAGAGGGCAAAGTAAGCAGTCTGTCGGGTGTTCTCCTGAGCATACACTAAACGAGACAGATCTATCGCTATGACGAAAAAGCCCTTCAACAGAGACTCGACATGCTGTACCAAAGAAACATGTACCCTTTAGCCATTGACCTGGCGCAGAAGTCGGGCATGGACGCCGACCAGCAGAGCCAAATTTACCGCAAATTCGGAGATCACCTGTACCACAAAGCCGATTTTGACGGCGCAATGGTGCAGTACATTCGGGCAATAGATGCGACTGAGCCCTCGCAGGTCATTCGGAAGGTAAGATGGTCACAGATCTATTTCAGGAGCCACGACTGACAGTTTAGTTCCTTGACACCCAACGCATTCATACTCTCATCCAGTATCTTGAACAGCTTCACGAGCATCGTAGAGCTACAGCCGACCACACTACACTTCTTCTCAACTGCTATGCGAAGTTGAAGGACATTGAGAAACTGGAAAGGTTTATCAAATCACCAGGAGATCTAAAGTTTGACCTGGATACGGCTATTGCCATGTGTCGTCAAGGAGGCTACTACGAACAGGCAGCTTATCTCGCCACCAAGCATGGAGAAGTTGAGCTTGTCGTGGATATCCTCATTGAGGATTCGAAGAAGTACGATGAAGCGCTCGACTTCATCTGGAGGCAAGATCCTGATGTCGTAAGTTTTAACGAATTTATGAAGTTGGACAGTGCTGACTTATTAAGGCCTACCGATGTCTGCAGAAATACGCCCGCGTCCTGATTGAGAACTGTCCAAAGGACGCCACGCAGCTATTCGTCGATTACTATACGAAGAGATATCGTCCGCGAAGGGCACTGATCACGATTGGGGACGATGAAGTACCGGCTACCGGTGGGTTTGCTGCTGGGGCGGCCAGCGCTGTTCAGAACCTCTCCAATCTTTTGCCGCTACCGTACATGAACACTGCGTCAGTCGCAACACCTGAGACTCCCGGCGGCGGAAAGCCAGCAAACGGCGACACACAGCTGGTCATTGATGAGTCGAACTATACACCTCCCGAATATACCCCACCACCCCCACGAACTGCTTTCTCTTCGTTCATAGACCATCCCGACGAATTCATCATGTTTTTGGAAGCATGTATAGATGAGGAGGGTCTGAAAACCGCTCATCGTACTGATTTGTACACCACACTCTTCGAGATGTACCTCTACAAAGCGAGTGAGAAGAAAGGACAACAGAACAAGGAAGAGTGGGAAGCCAAAGCCAAGAAACTCATCGAAGGAGAGCATGTGCCCATGGAGAGCTCAAATGTGCTCCTCTTATCGCACTTGTCAGACTTCAGAGACGGTACCACACTCGTCAAGGAGCAAACAGGTCTTCTTTTCGACATTTTCCGATCTTACACCTCTGCCAAGGACACACGTGGGGCAATGAAGGCATTGAAGAAATACGGCCCGGAAGAGCCGCAACTGTATCCTGCAGCGCTCGCGTACTTGACCTCTGACCCGCGTGTCCTTGAAGAGGCAGGACAGGATGAGCTTGAGGCCATCCTTACCAAGATCGACAAGGACGGTCTCATGGCTCCATTGCAGGTGATACAAACCCTCGTGGGCAAATCGGGAGGTGGTATCGCGACAATGGGAATGATCAAACCCTACCTGCATGAAACGATCAGCCGAGAGCGGAAAGAGATTGCCACCAATCGCACGCGTATCAACACCCTCCGTGCCGATACTTCGAAACGACGAGCTGAGTTGCAGGACCTTGGCTCAAAGCCGGCCGTTTTCCAAGCAACGCGTTGTGCAGACTGTGGACAAGGGCTCGACCTTCCCGCGGTGCATTTCCTTTGTAAGCACAGCTTCCATAGGCGTTGTCTACGGATACGTCCAGTCGATAGGGTAAACGGCCAGAACGGGGATGATGACGATGAGGCAGAGTGTCCAAAGTGCGCTGGTGAGAATGAGGTGATTCGAAAGATGAGGGAAGGTCAGAGAGAGAGAGCAGAAAGGCATGAGCTCTTCAAGGGGGATCTTGAAGGGAGCGAGGATCGATTCGGCACAATAGCTGAATGGTTCTCAAGAGGTGTAATGGACAGTAGACAGAACGCTGAGCTTTAGGGTGTTGCACGGCTGAGCAAAAGGTAATACTTCATGACGGCTGCACAGAACTGTAACTCCAAATGCACTGGGAAGAGAAACCTCAATCGAGCTAAGGAAAGCTCATTGAAGACAGCTCAGTATTGGTTCTCACTACACATTTCTTAAGCACAAACATTCTCGCGCAATACGTAACCTCAATAGGGCTTTGAGTCTTGGCCTTGTTCTGTTATCCGCAATATCACCTTCAGGTCATGCGTACCGAATCGAATGGCTTGGCTCGATACCCCACGTCGTGATGTTTTAGTCTGTTCCCGCTTCCAACTTACGTGTTTCCGCCCTGTGCCCATCAAGCCATCCCTTCATCGTTTCAACAGGCAGCCCTGACAGAGCCAGGGCGGTCGTCCAACATGGCGCTTACGCGGAAGGCCATGCTTGAGCACTTCTCACGGTCGCTTATGGCCTTCCAAGCTTCCAGCGAGCGATTTTCTGTGCTTTATACGCTACCCTGGAGTTCAGATGCGAAGAGATTCCCGCAAAACCCGAGAACTGTGCAAGATGGGACGTCAGATTCCAATGCGCTTGAAATACCCGAGAGACTTGTAGTTCTCGATTCGAGTTTTAACCCTCCAACGAGGGCTCATGCTGCGATGTTGCGATCTGCAGTTGCGGCATCATCCAAGTCAATAGACAAGGATGAAGGAACAACTAGGGTTTTGCTGTTGCTTGCCGTGAGGAATGCGGACAAAGCACCGCAACCAGCAGCTTTCCCGTCCAGACTGGGCATGATGGAAAGGTTTGGGAGGGAGCTGAGAGAATGGGATGAGGGCACAGGTATCACGATCGACATCGGGGTGACAACGGAGCCGTATTTCCACGACAAGGCGCAAGCAATACAAAGCTCTGGATTCTACGGCAATAGTAAGCAACCAGAGCAAGTCTTCCTGGCTGGATTTGATACCCTGGTTCGGATCTTCGACCCGAAGTATTACGCAGATGGGGGAGGTATGCAGACCGCTCTGGGCCCATTTTTCGAAAACTCGAGATTACGGGTGACCTTGCGAGCAAACGATGACTGGGGCTCAGCCGACGAGCAGAGAGCTTGGGTGAGGAGTCTTGAGGAGGAGGGGAAGGAGAATATTGAGGAGAGAGGTGGTAGGAAGGAGTGGCTTGACAGGATCGACCTGGTGGATGGGGTTGAGGGTGAGGCCGTCAGTAGCTCGAGAGTGAGGCAAGCAGTGAAGCTTGGGAGAGACGTGAATGGCATGGTTGGAGAGCAAGTGAAGAGATGGATAGAGGAGGAAGGCTTGTACCGAGATACATGAATTTGGCAACCGTCAGGCAGGGAATAGACCTTGGGCTGGTTGTTGCTCCAGCAGGTCGGTCATGGTGATGGGACACTTTACGATTAATGGGCCAAATGATTGTTTGCAGACTTTGCCCGTTCTCCACAGCCATGTTTTGCAGATCCAAGAAAACACTGAGAGGAAAGATGTCGAAGCTGGCTTCGATCGTCGAGCAAGCTCCTGCAATAGCCAGACCAAAGACCTACGAAGACTTGATTGGTTGGTTCCCGAGGGATTCGTTGGACTCGTAGACAAAATCAGGCCGTTGCATTCACCTACATCTTGAACTGTCCCTCATCCAAGCGTGGTGCAAGGTGCAAGTTTGAGGTTTGAGGTTCGAAGCAGACCCTTCATCAAGGCAAGTCACGTGTAGCTACAGGATCAGTTTCCATCACCTGGTGAATCCACTGTCCAGACCGTCCAAGATGCGAAAAAACCGAAATGAGAATGCAGGGAGGTGGATCGAATCATCGCAAATGCCGGGCCCCTCTGCTCCGCTGCAAATTCTTTGATTCGTTCATCCATCCACCGTGATTCACGATTCACGGTGGACAAGTGTCAGGCGGGTGGTTGGTGCAGCCGCCAACCGCACCGCACCCCTGCAGTGAGGCTTGCTAGCACCGACTCGCAGTGGAGCTCACGCACTGGGCAAGCCAGGAATTCTGCCGGCAGTAAAACTTTTTGGCGGTCAATCAGCCTCTCACCGCACTGGCGTGCAGCAGTATATAATCTCAACGGCCCTCCCTCCCATTTGGCTTTTTCTTCTTTTCTTCTTCACGTCGACAATACTTCAGTATGTCCCCCCCCTACCTGGGGCTTTTCCCCAACCTCCCGAAAAGCCTTTGCAGCATTCCGCAACATCGAGCAGATCTCGCTAACAACCTCTGCAGAAGAATCATTTCTATAGTATTCGTCCCGTTCTCTTGGCTTTCAAAAAAGCCGCAGAACCCACCCTGGTTGATGAGTGTATATCCTCGACGCCCTAGAGTGAATACCTTTTTGGTCCTCTCGCTCTGCCTGCAAAGGTGGCGGTAGTTCCAGGTCTTCGGACCATGATCTGCTGTATAGAGAGTTGTCTTCCTCTTGATGATCTCGACCCGGCCTCGCGGTCTTGCCTTCGGGCGCGCGGACTGGGTGGGTGTCGATGGACGTCTGACAGGCGTGGGTTCATCTTTGTCTTCTTTTCATTGCGCGCTGGAGCTTGCCCCCAGTCGTGAAGAAGAGACCTGTGTTTGTTGGTCCTGTGAATTTTATCTGGTACTCTTGCGTCTCCTTTGCACGACCTCTCGTCACCTCGAGTGAAAAATGCTCTAGCTGTCTCCAGACTGAATTTTTGTCATTTTCTATCTAACCTTTCTTCTGCCCTCCTTACATCCACCCAACCCTTCTGCAGAGGTATGTCGCGCCGCCCAACGCCGCTGTTGCTCCCGTGAACGCAATCAGTGTCCCATATCCGCTTCCATACGCTCCTGCTGCCTCGCCCTCCCACGGCAGAGTCTTCAACATGGCCTCGCTCAATGGTCCGGAAGCCATGTTTCCTACACCTCGCCCAGCCGACAGGCAGCCCAGTACAACCATGGGGTCGAACGTGCTCCCTCCATCGTGGCTGCCACTGTCCGGCTGCTGTTCTGTGCTGCCATTCTGTCGGCGTGCCAACGTTTCCATTCTGGCATTAACGTCTCTCATCACACCTGGCCACGTTGAAGTGTATGATCCTGCGAACAGTCCATACACGATACAGAAGATGTACAGCAATGCCATATTTGTCGCAAAGCCCCAGAGGAGAAAAGTTCCGACCGCTGCACCAGCACTTGAGATCAAGATGCACGTCGTCGGGTGGAAACGGTCGATGAGCAGGCCCATTGCAAGGCAGCCAAACACAAGCGCAACGTTGACTACCATGACCGTCAAGGCTGCTGGGAATGGTCCTGCACCCAGCGTTGTACGTGCAAAAGTGGGGAGATAGACTCCAGGGAGGAAGAAGCCCAGAGCTTGGATCACAGACGTGATCTGGTACAGGAAGAAGATAGGGTTCCACAAGCTTGTGAACGACGACTTGCTCATCCGGCCTTTCCGAGCTGGAGGGATACGCGGTCGAATGAAGTACACCAGCGGCGCCGTCATAGCAAAGAGGACAACGGCCCAAACACGCAGCGTCGTTCGGAAACCATACTGGCCAAGCAGCCATTGAAGAAGTAGGGGGATTGTGAGCCCGCCGAGGCCTGTGCCGGACCACATGACGCCGTAGGCGAAGCCTTTGCGACGGACGAACCACTGATCGGTATAAACTAGGCAGGGAAAGTAGCATGTGCCGCCACCGATTGAGTAGAGAACGCCCTGAGTTGCGATGAGGTGCTGGACCGTGGTAGAGAGCGATGAGAGGCCGAGAGAGAGACACATGATCAAGAGACCAGTGAGAGGTGCCCAGAGGAATGCTCTGGGATAGACTCGATTGAGGGTAAGGAAAAGAGGAGCGCCGAGATACATGATGCCCTGGACAAGGCCACTCGTCAGTGTCCATCCTGACTTCGGGGCTGATTGCGGGGTTTGGAGCTCACCATGGCACATGTTCCAATGACAGCGAAGCCTTCCGAGTCTCGAAAGTCGGGCGATGTGCGATAGTAATCTTGGAAGACGCCGAAGGAGTATGGGAAGCCTAACATATAGGACAGACATTGTTAGCATTCGGTGGTCGTCGGTGATTCATCCTGGAGATGTGTCGGGTTTAGACTCACCCCAGACAAGAGTCTCCATGACGAAGCAGCAGACCAGGAACATGTACGCGCCACGACCTCTATCTACCGGCGGTAGCTCTTGAGCTCCATCGGGTGCCGACTCGGATGCAATTTCGGATGAATGTGATCGGTTAGGTGCGCCGTCTCTGGAGTCAGAAGAGGCATCGGGGCCCTCATGACTCTTGGTCTGCAAGGTTGCTCGTGTGTGAGCAGCTGGATGAAGCGATGGGGCGACGTGCTGTAAAGACAGCTCAATGGACGAACGAGCTGCCATGGTATACTTCAGACTGGTATAAGATGGGAAGAGTGACAAAGGACTTAATAGGAGGCACCTTTGAAATGTGCGGAGAATTGGACAGGGTGGGTTCCTTTATATATAACTACTGTAGGCGAAGTGTGTCTAGTAGACCTTCCGCTGTCCACATGCACATATACACAAGGGAAACAAGCATCTCGCCGCACGCCCAGGCAATACTCCGTGCAGACTTCCGGGGATGCTTCCACTAACTAACTACCTTAGTCCCGTGTGTCCAGGTAGTAAACACGATTCTTCTTACTGCGTTGGGTCAAGAGCTTGCAGTAATGCTACTGTACGCCTTGCAAGTCGACCGGGTCTTGGTGTCGTCTTGGTGTCTCCACTCCATCTGAGCCGCTTTGCGCCCTGCATGTCATTGAGTATTGCTATGTACTCCCGCTGTACTTATTTGCCCTGTGGACAAGAAGCGCTGTCGAAGGCGCTATTCCGAGCTTTATTCCGGCTGCTATTTTTACTTACAATTGTAGAAATGATTCTCGAATTCCGAATGCCCATGTAGAATGAACATAATAACAATCACCAATGCATCTGTAGCGCAAATAAGTACGCCCCAGGTAGGAAAACTCATGTCAATTAGCTGCATCAAGAGTTTGGGGATATGTTTCCCTTGGTGACAGTCGTCCTTATTGCTCTTCTACAAACGAATCCCCTGCTTCATTTCGAATGAAGCTGACAGTTCCTCCCGCCTGTTTTGGAAGGTCTTCAAGATGTATAACGTGCGCCGCTGGAGAGAGACCATTGACTACAGCTATCATTCGGATTGAAACGAGAGTAAGCAGTAGTAGCAGCAGCAGCAGCAGCTCAGATACCACAATCCTCAACCTGCCACGCGGTATTCATTTGCGATTTCCGGATGTTCTCTCGTCAAGGCCCTTTCCGACGTCTTCTGATGCGTTTCCTCGCAATGGCCAATCACGCCGCTGTTCCTCCTTCGACTGCGCACTGGGTAGGGACACGGCGCTCCCAACACCATGCATGCCCCCGAAACCTCTCTGTACAACCGGAGGCACAGCGTGAGCATTGGCATTCTCAGCAGAAGCGTGCGGAGGCTGTGCCTCGACCGGGCCGTTTGTGTCCATGACCAGTGCTGAGGCCTTGTAGGCCAGCTCCGGACGACCTAGCGTTGGAGAATCGCAGCTGCCGTCATCCACAGGATCTTTTCCCTGTTCTATTCCAGTGGTTCCGACGCTGTCAGGTACCAAGGGATCCGCAGCTTGAAGCCATGGGGCTTTTTCTTCAGTGTAGAAGGCTCTGGCATGGCGTTTCGCGGTCTGATTGCTCATTCGATCGTGCACAGCTTGGACATCCAACTCAGCCAGGAATGGCTGGCCCTTACCATACAGCCCTTCTACTGGCGACACGTTCTTCGTCGTTGTAGCTACACCAGACGGACATGTAGACTGTGATGATTCGGTGGTATCTTGCACTTCTCTCTGGATGACCACTCCTTCAGGCAGCGCGACGTCGCCCGGTGGCGCAGGTCTGCCATGATGCTCGGAACCCATTATAGCAGAGTAGCTCGTGCAAGTAGGAACGGGATTATGAGTGAGTGAGATTGTGCTTGAATTAGCGAGACAGCTAAGCTCTTGTGCTTTCTACAGGCGGCGGGTGGGGGAGGGAATGTCCAGGTCTTATACGCCGCAAGGCAAAGGATGTCTTCTTCGAGTAAACAACTGTGGGTGACCTGATAATCTCTCAAAGTCACTGTTCGGTACTTACAACAGTTTGTCGACGAGAATTTCATGGTGAACAAGTGTGCATGATCGCGATGCGTAGGATGCGGCCAGGCGGCCCGGCTGATAAATTATGCCCTGATGTAGGGACTGAGAAGCATGGGTACCTAAAGAGATGAAAACCGCGTGAACCCCTAACAATGCTGTATGAATGCAAACCCGAAAGTGCCGAATGACTTGCGCGCCGTGTACAAATATCAAACAAGTCCGAAATGACCCAGTCTCTCCTCATGTTTGCCCTCAAGCTGATGAAGTTTGGAGCGAGCAAGCTTTCCCGCTTGTGTCAAGCTTTATGCGTTGTTCGGAAAGTGTTGACCAGACATTGATCTGCCGATCGTTTTGAAAGTCTTGTACTTCCCATCTGCTCCCATCGTGTCAAATCTCTGCATCCCCATAGCATCCTCAGTGTAGCCACTGAAGAAGAAACCGACAACGGTGACCAGATATGTTAGCAGGAGAATGCTGCCTTTGAAGTAGTTGCTTTTCCCCTCTCCGTACATGTAGCTCAACAAGAACACACACAAAATCACGGTGACCATATCGAACTGTGGGAATAAGAGCGTGAACATGTAGCTCCCAGCATCGCCGTTCGATGGGTCACCGGGATACAGAGCTGAGTACAAGACCAGAGCGGGAATTTGAAGCAAGCAGACCTGTAAAGCATATGCAGAACCGATCTCCATCGATAAGGCAATATTTCCGTTCATCGCGAAGGAGATGGCATTCTGTGATACACGAGGTCAGTTTCAAAACAGCTCAAAAAATAGGCACCCACTTACAAGAAATTCGGTCGTGTTGGGCACTAGAGCGAACAGTGTGATACCCAGGAACTTCTGGTCGATGGCAAAGTTCTCAAGCACAACATCAACAGTGTCCACAAGAATTTCGGCAATAATGGCGTATAGAACTGTAGCTCCCAAGAGAATGACAGTACTCTTGACTCGGCTCCAGTTCGGTGCGTCATGACCACCGTGGCCGCCTCCATGAGCGGTAGCGCCTTCAACGGTTGCGCCGTCATCCTCGCCGTCCGCGACTGTTGCTGCCCGTTGGCCGCTGTGAGCAGCTTGTCGTGATGGGGCGGAGTTGCTTGCAGTATGTGCAGCAGACGGTTTGCGAGTGATACGCTCATGTGAGGCGAACGTAGCAGCCGTAGCGGCAATTTCGGCGACCTCTCTGACAAGCATGGAATTGTCGACATCGCTCAACCCCGGCACATGCATTCTGGTTCGCTGAGAGTCGCTTCCTGTTTTGGGAGGTACCACGTGGGGGATGACCGATGCACCATTCGCAATAGTCGACTGGCCAGCAGAAGAGACTTGTCGGGAATTGTCTCCGTGCGTAGGCAAGCCAGCTTGCTTCAAGGAATGACCAAGGATACGCTTATAAAGGTGAGAATCACGAATGTCGGTGGCGCTCGTTTCGGCAGTCGCAGCTTGCTGAGAAGTTCGTACACTTGAAGCGGCAAGTAACTGCTCCTCGTGGCGCTTCTCGTCAATCTCGGTGTTCCAGATCACAGCAGCGTGAGTACGAAGGGTGAACCACAGTCCGATGAGGTAGGAGAAGAACAACAGGAAAGCAGCCACATAACAATAAGGTCGCACGGCCTCAAGGTAAAAGCGATCATGGAGGGCAGGTACCTGAGAGAAGAAGCATCTCCGACAATCGCGACCTTCGCCATCTTCAGCTGAGTCGTAATCCTCGCAGTCCATGCAGTTGAGTTCATGCGTGCCATAAATTTGGTAGAACAAGGTTGGACTAAATGAGCCAACCACAGCAAAGAGCAGCATTGTTGAGGTGACGCCTGCAGAACGAGCATTGAACCGTTGCGTTTTGCGCTTGAGCGCGCCGAAACACATGGAAATGCCTGGTAGGAACAAGACGCCAGCGAAAATGCTTCCGACAATGCTGCCTTCAACAAGAGCACCTTTGCCTTGAGATAGGGCCACACAGTAAAGGAAGACCTCGACTACGGTTGCAAAGAAGGCATTGATAGCGGCACCAAGGCCCATGGAAGACTGGGCTGAGATGGACGCAACGGCTTGCCCAATAAAGTAGGCGAGTGGAATGATCGAGAACAAGCCGGCTGTGAATAGGAAAGCTGGCGATGTGAAAAAGCTTTCGATATGCATAACCCCTTCCAGGACGAGCCAGTCAATTATAACGAAGACCACAACGGCCATAAGGTTGATGAGAAAAATGTTGGTACCGTCAATCGTGTACTTCCAGTACTTCGAACCGACAGCCCGGTACGTGCAGAGTAGAATGGCAGAGTTAGGTGCGTCTTCTGAGCGCGCATATCGAATGTCAGACTCGAAAGACAGGGCGAGAGGGTGGCGTCGTAGATGATCGAAAAGCAGCATGGTGACCTTGCCCATCGGGATCCAGAAAACGAGAAACCAGCAGATAGCGGAGACGAGGAGGAGGGCGGGAGAAATGAGGAAGTAGAAGAACACGAAGAATATGACTCGGCCAATGTTCCATTCTCCACGTCCAAAGAGCCTCCTCTTGTTCCTGGCTGGGTACTCACCTCCCTCGCCACGCCGCCTGCGTCCGAGGAGACTCTCAGTTTCGCTCGGTTCAGAATCGATACTCCTTCTCGACCGTCCTATGATCGAGCGATTGGCATCAGGACCAAAGAACAGTCGACCATATTCCAGATCACCACTCTGCCATTGTTCGTACTCAGAAATGCTGCGTCCCTCGTCTTGATCCTCATGCAAGTACGCCTCGTCTTTTTCTAGACGCACGAACTTGCCAAAGGGATACAAGAGGTAGGCTGCCAGCCCCCAAAGCACTCTCCCGTACTCTCTCCCACTTGGTGCAGCTGCGAAAAGCAGGCAAATAATGGCGCCAAAAGCGGCGATAGCTGCCATCCACCAGCCGAAGACCAGCGTCCAAACCAAATTGAACAAAAGAAGCCAGTTACTGACTCTACCTCCAGGCGCGGAATGGATGTCAGCTTGTGCGGATTTCTGAATCGACCGATCTTTTTTGTAGAGGGCAGGCTTCCAGACTCGTATACCGAACGGATGGGTTTGGTTGATCGCTTGCTGTCGGTCTTTCAGAGTGAAGCTCTCGGCATCGCTAATATCGCTGTCGGAGTCGCAGTCCAAGTGCTCTGAGAGAGGCATGTCCGAGTCTTGTTCTTCGTCTCTATCCTCAACAGTCAACAAGTCTTCTTCACGCTCGTCTGTTTCGGGTTCAGCTTCCAAGGACTGAACACGCGATAGGCTGCGACCAGGCATCGGCTGTGTTTTGCGGCGGGAGCCGTGAGATTCGGGAACATCACGTCGTCTCGAGCTGGGCTCTGCCTCGGGGTCTTGTGTGCGGCGTCGAAGAGTCTCCGGCACTTCGCGTCGGCGAACGGTGGAGTCCGCTTCCACCTCGTGAGGCTCATCATCGACAGAGAAGAAGTCGCCCTTGTGAGGTGTGGTCGACGAAGTCCGCCTCGACAGTGCTGGCTTGCGCAGGCGGCTCCAGGACTTGGCTCTTTGAGGTCCGGCCATAGGCGATCGGGTAGCTTGCGCGTCACGGGAATGACTTTCTGATCGATCGCGCGAGGGTTCACCCAAGGTTTGGCTGTTGCTCATGTTGTTTCGACTCGGTGTTTGGATGGAGCCTGGAAATGAGGAAGCATTAGTCAGGGAGTGACACAAGTGAGGCTGTCCCGTGGTCGAGACTTATGTTGTCTAACACACCATAACCACCTTCAGGTCTCCTCCGCACTGTGTCTGTTGATTGAAGACTCTCTGAGAAAGTATGAGTCGTACTCCGACCTTCTCGGCCACGGACAGACTCGGAGGCAGGCGTTGGGCGAGTATCAGTAGGCGAAGGACCCGAATCATTGGACTGCTGGCTGGTGGAGGCGTCCTGGGCCTGCGGCTGGCGTGAGGGATCCATGGTTGCAACAACGCGCTGCTATTTTAGTCTTGCGTGCTGGCAGCATGAATCTCCAGTTATGTGGGCGAGGTCAAATAGGAGCGGCAGAACATTGGGTCCTTCAGGATCAAACGACGTGGAGGGAGGCGTGCAGGGTGACGCGTGAAGTGATAGGGCGTCGGAATGTAAGGGCGGCTGGGGAAGTGACGTGACCGTCAGGCGTAAAACTTCTCTCTAGTCACTGGGACTGACAACAGGGTCAGGCACAGCAAGGCACGAAGCAACAAACACGGATGAAATGGTAGTTGTAGAAGGAGATGAGGACGAAAAGATTGAGGAGATGGATAGAAGGTCAGAGCTGACAGGGATACGAACAAGGTGCAGCAGCTGGGCAGCTGGGCGACGGACTGGTGGTGCTGGGAAGGTCCGAGGGTGGGGAAGTCGAATTGGGGCTTGAACTACTCCGTACGGCAGAAGCGGATTTTAGGAGCGCAGAACGGCCCCTCTAACCACAGCAACGTGCGTCCGATAGTCAACAAGATGCGATGGCTTTGTAAAATGGCGGCTCTACGTGGAGATGGAGCGAGCATTGGCGTCAAACTAAGTTTTTACATGATCTGACCGAACAGCTTTGACTCCATAGTGTATCTAATTTGATGACACTGGGGCTTGAACGACAAGAGTCCGCAACAGGGCAGGATTTCTCCAAGCCTCGTACCTCCTCACCCAGTGTGACCCTTGATCGTAGTGATCCTCATGACCACTGGCGGCACCACAATACTGTATCATGAGAACCGCTGGCTGCCCCTCCACCGACCAACCAACACTATCAACGACCTCCGATTAAGCTTGGCTGCGTTGTCTACTGCAGTAGTCCTGTCGCAGCAAAACCCACGTCCATCATCTGATGGTCGTCATCAGTCGTGTTTTCGCCGCTTCAAGATGATATGGGTGTGGCAGAGTGCCGCTGTTGCCGGCATATAATAAACCAAGCCGCATATAGACACCGCTAGAAGATTACTGATTGAAGCCATGCCAATGTAGGCTCCTGGGATGTCGCATTCTGGTCCAAGGTGAAGATGTCAAATTCCATGCGAAAGTTGTGAAGAGGACATCATACTGAATTCCTCCAGAATATAATTCGCCAGTCTACTGACTTGAGGTAAGAATAGCGTTACCTGGGATAGGGAGCCTCGGCGGTACGTCGATGCCACCGGAAAAACCTGCCACCGATGTCTGGTACAGCCGAAGCGACACCTTACCCTGCGACGCGACTAGTCTAGGCCAGGGTCGCCAACGGGTCTGCGTGCGTGAGCTTACGAGACGCCCTGTAGCCTTGCGCCCAGCTCCAACCATCAATCTCCAACTGCAACACAGCTCGCCTTCGCCATCGACATCCTCCGCCTCTGCTACCCGCATCCAGAACTGAGATTGTCAGCCTCGATTTTCCGATTCTCGACATCTGTGCCTCGAACCTTTTATCCCATCACGTCGAAAGTCACAGCTGCGGTCCGCAGCTCCCATCCCGCCACCATGGCGCTCGACGAATACTATCACAACAAGATTGAGGCGATGAAGCTCGAGATTCTCAAGGGCCAAGCAGCCCTTCGTCGTCTCGAAGCTCAACGCAATGACTACAACTCTCGTGTCCGCCTGCTCCGCGAGGAGCTTGGTCTGCTGCAGCAGCCAGGATCTTATGTCGGCGAGGTCGTCAAGGTCATGAGCACTAAGAAGATCCTCGTCAAGGTCCATCCCGAGGGCAAATATGGTTCGTATCTATCCTCGCATTGAGTTCAAGTTTTGATAGAGTGCTGACGTTCCCCAGTCGTCGATGTGTCCGATAATGTCGATATCGCAAAACTCACCCCCGGCAAGCGTGTCACCCTTCTCTCCGACAGCTACAAGCTCGAAAAGATGCTGCCCTCATCAGTTGACCCTCTCGTCTCGCTGATGATGGTTGAGAAGGTTCCAGACAGCACATATGATATGATCGGCGGTCTTGACCAGCAGATCAAGGAGATCAAGGAAGTCATCGAGCTTGGTCTCAAGCACCCAGAGCTCTTCGAGTCACTCGGTATCGCTCAGCCCAAGGGTGTTCTTCTTTATGGACCTCCCGGCACTGGAAAGACACTCCTGGCCCGAGCCGTCGCGCACCACACCGCCTGCAAGTTCATTCGGGTTTCTGGCTCGGAACTAGTACAGAAGTACATTGGTGAGGGTAGCCGCATGGTTCGTGAGCTATTCGTCATGGCTCGCGAACACGCGCCGTCTATCATTTTCATGGACGAGATTGACAGTATCGGATCATCTCGTGTTGAGGGCTCCTCTGGTGGCGACTCTGAAGTGCAAAGAACCATGCTCGAGCTCCTGAACCAGCTTGACGGGTTCGAGCCCACCAAAAACATCAAGGTCATCATGGCCACCAACCGTCTTGATATTCTCGACCCCGCCCTGTTGCGACCTGGTCGTATCGACCGCAAGATCGAATTCCCCCCGCCAAGCGTGGAAGCACGTGCCGACATTCTCCGTATTCATAGCCGCAAGATGAACCTCACCAGAGGCATCAACCTTACAAAGATTGCTGAGAAGATGAATGGTTGCTCAGGGGCCGAGCTCAAGGGTGTGTGCACGGAGGCGGGAATGTATGCGTTGCGTGAGAGAAGAGTACACGTTACGCAGGAGGACTTCGAGCTCGCGACGGCCAAGATTCTGAACAAGCATGACGATAAGGAAGTGTCGCTTGGTAAGCTCTGGAAGTAAGGGACGGTTAGGAGCGAGATGCTGGCCTACATCGGAGCATAGCTGTTGTAAGGATAGAAATGTACTAACTACGGAATACAACAACCCATGTTTCCGAACTTACATGCTTCAAGGTCAGGGACAATGGGTAAATCTGTCTACTTCTCTAGCGGGAGATTGACCTTGGTCTGTCGGTCTTCTCCATGGTATGAGGCAACTCCGTGCATGCCTTTGTATTTGGAAACCTCGGCAGGCTTCCAACCCTTGTCCTTTAGTGATTCAGCATCTTCCAGCTTGAAGACCTTGACGTGCAGTGGGCGGCAACACTTGATCATCTCTTGCTCGCTGTCATCTCCGAACCCCCAAAGCGACAGGTCACCGCCAGGGCAAGTGCCTAGGGGAGTTCAGTCTCGTCCAAACATCTCGAGGGGCAAATGGAGTACAGGACTTACTCAAAGCCATAAGCAGATCCTGCTCCGCAAGGAACTCGATATGGTCCCCTTTCTCGGCTGGACAGGGACTCATGAAGTACCGACCGTGCTCATCCAAACCCGTAACTTGGAAGATGTTGATCACGTCGTGCACATCTCCTTCCGTCAAACCCCATGGTGCCACTGCCCTGGTCAAGTTTGAGTGGCAGTGGAAGTCATACTGACCCCCAGATAGGACGGTGTTGATGTATGGGTCACATCGTGTGCCGAGAAGGTCGTGAACCCGACCGCCGTTCTCGTCAGCGCCGTACCATGACAGTGTGTCTTTAATAATTGTGGCGAGGGGTCGCATATAAGGCAGAACAGACCACAGTCGGTCATGTGTAGTGAGATGAGACGCGTGGAGTTGTTTAGTGCGAGAAGCCCAGAAGCGCTCACGCGGGTTGTGGAGGTTCCAAATGTTGAGGTCACCTTCAAACAACAATCTCGTTAGTAATGGAAGTAGAGCATACTGGAATCTATCTAGGTAAGCTGACAGCTTCAAGTGGAACTCACCAACTTGAGGGCCCTCAGGCGTGCTGATCTGGCAGATGTATCCCGCCGGAACCTCCCACGCTCTGCCAGATCGAATTGGTAGTGTGAATTCTTCCACAAGGACCCTCGAAGCACTCTGAATGGAGTCGTAGGTGTCCTTGTCCACATTCAACGGTGAACCTTCTTTGGGAAGATAGGCAGGAACTGGCTTAGGAACCGGTTTTCGGGCCGCGAGTCGCTGCGCATCCGTGGCATCTGAAGTATAATGAGACATCGCGTGTTATTGCTGGCATTACTCGGTGCCAGTCATTTGAGAATGATCTTCCTAACAGCAACAGGGATTCATTGAAATCAGATTCACGTAGTCAAAAGAACAATGGCGGGGCAGAAGGCGCTCTCCACCCCGACCATCGGAGGTGAAGTTGGTCGCATAGAGATACACAGTCACTATTTTCATACGAAAGGCTCTCTTTCGCAGGCAATTTTGTGGTGTCAATGGGGATGAGGCTATCGGCAGCCAAACAACCTTGAAAGGTCCAGCAATCTGACAGTTTGGTTACTCGGTGCCCTCAGAGTCCTCACAGTCCTTGACACTCCTGCTTGAGGCCAAGGCTACCGTCAGTCAATAAGCATATTGCCGTAAATGACATAGAATCTTTCTTCAGACCTCCCAACTTCAAGGCAATAAACCCTCCTACCTTCACCCTTTTCCCTGCTGGAATCCATGCCCACTTAACATTGTCTGGTGAAAGATCAGCGACCTTAAGATTCAGCACCACCAGATCTTCCTGCCCCTCAGTGCCCTCTCTACCCCAAACAATGATTTCAGTTGTGCAGAGAGATCATGACCCAAGTTTGACATAGGTAGAAGTCGTACGCAATACTGCCCCCGTAGGCGTCTATGGTCGTCCCCCGCTGTCTCCCAACGACAGTGATCCAGCCGTTGCTGCAGATGGGCTTGACTCCAAACAAAGCCTTGCGTCGTGAGAAGGGAAATGTTAGTAGTTCCTCTATGGCTGTCGTGTACTCGTCATCTTCTCTGGGCCCGCTCCACCGGAAACACCATCATGCGCAGCTCCCATTGTTCTTCGTTAGCCAAGCCCAAGGATGACAACTCATGAATGGCTTCAGAGTTTTGCTGGTCGTCGTCGTTCGTGAGGTTGCTCTTGTACCGCGGTGGCTTATCGCTGCCCGTGACTGAAGCGTGTCCTAAAGATGCCTCGGAATCTCCCGGGGATGTAGGCGACTGAGCAGCCCGGTATAAGACCATATTTCCTGGTTTAATTCGACGCTTTTGAAGCGTTCTTTGTGCCACGATTGTGTTTTGGTCTGAAGATGGGGAGCACGGGTGAGTGAAACACAACCTCTGCCTAGATGGTCGGTCACATCTTACGACGTCTACATGGTCTTTATGTCAGATCTGGCATGTAAAAAAAGAAAAATGAGTGGCTTATAGTTAAGACACTCCTTTCTACCCTTCTAAAGCGTTGAAAGCTGGACAGTGGCACTCAGTTTCACTCCAGCTGGGGTGTACTCGGCTTATGTTAAAGAAGCCCCAGTGAGACTGGAGCTCTACCTGGAGTGAATTCAACACGGTCACAGCCTTACATACCACGGATGTGGCAGAAGCCCCCATCGTACTTATAATTGGTCTAATCTCCATACCTAGAAGATTATGGACGGACAACAACTTCATTCATGACCTCGGAGCCCAGTCTCACTATTGGTTCACAAATTATAGAACTCTCTGCTGGTAGAAGCCCAAAGCCGGGCAGAATAAGGCGATAGAGCTGCAGGGCGGCAGGACCTTCCAGTTCAAACCCCTCCTCTGCCACTCGGAACTAAATTCGCTTTCCCCTGCTTTCCGCGACATTTTGGGTTGGCCGGTGCTTAGTTGCTATTGTACGGTACTGTACTAGCAAGGGGCAGGGGGGTGCCGTCGACAATAATGGCATTCTGGCACATCAGGCATATTCTACCGCAATGTTATTGTCTACCATGTCGCGTGTCCTTCTTTATTGTTTGAACCTGCCCACCTCCATGTGTTCTGTTGGGGTTCATTGCAGTTCGTTCTTTGTCTGGACCATCGCCTGGAAGCTGAAGCTACGTCATGAAGGCGATCAACGACGTCATGCTGACAGGCCTGACCTACCTGCCTACGTCGTACTGTGCACGGCCACAAGTTGTGGCTGGTGTGAGAGGCTGACTCGCGGAATCTTACCACTGCGGGGAGTGAGGAAGAGACGAATACTTTCAGCATACATCATATGAGAATGAAGCAATAAGACCATGAGGAAAATTGACACACAGGAAAACATGTATGGTGATCTAGTGTAAATTGTAAAACAAGTCTGTACAGAAGGCTTGGGGTGTGTCTGGCGACCCATCCTCTGCTTATCAAGCTTAGGGGATGGATGGCTGAACGGAATCGCGCAAAGTGCGATGACGATCCCTGGGTCTGGACTCGTTCTCCGGCGGCGAGCTGTGGCACACCACCCAAGATGTTGGCCACTGGCAGGCTCTGTACGACTTGAGGAAGTGGTGCTCCGGCTCGTGAGCCAAGCCGAAGGCGGGAAAAGTGCAGTGGGTGCCAGCTTTAGAGACTCAGCCAGGGAAGAGAGGGGTGTTGCCAAGGCGTCATCTCGACGGGGTGACGTGGGTGTGGCACACCACTGGCGCCAGAGGGGGGGTGTTAAGAGATGGGCGATAGGATGCACACGCAGCGAAGAGGGGGATATTTGGTGGTTTTTGTGGTTCTTGCGAGACCAGAAACAGATGCGGTGTGAGCGAGGAGTGCAGTCCGAGAGATCGTCACGGCCGTGACAAAAGCGAGGCTTACCAACATCCTTCTTTCCCCGAGATACATCAGGGGAAATGTTCTCGGATGCTGATGACATGGCTCTTAGCAGACAAGCCTGAGATTGACATTGCAAGGGCCCGATCTAGCGGCAGAAAGCGAAGCAACTCAAGGGTCCCCTCCATCTTATCTCACGCGGTTTGAAGGTTTGCGATGAGTGTGCATGGAGACTAGTGTTCATCGGGGCATGTTCGAGACGAACATCATGATCCTATGTGGGTGCACCTTCATCATCGTTAGCCGCTACCTGCGACGACTAGATCAACAACGACGGGGCTACTGGATGGAGACAACGTGATCTCGAGTCTCGACCTGGCCGTTTCGCACTTTGGGATATCTCGGCGTCGACGAATGATTCCATGCTTGTTGATCGATAGATGACGTTGAACTTTCAAAGCGACGGGAAAGTATATTTGCTTCAGCGATTGAGCTGTTTTTTTGCGTCCTTCGCTTGGATATCGTCGAGGTACGGAGTAGATATTACTTTACAGTAAAATCCGTGTCCCCCCCGCCGTCACCACTGCCGACACAACTTCACAATTTCGTGCCTCACCAACCAGTGCTAGTCCTAGTACAGTACGACCACTGAGTCCACCATCCGCCATCCAGAGTACACCTACACCACTTCCAACCCCCTTCAAATTCCCAAGCATCGTCATCAACACGCCACCACTGGTTTCCCGTGTGCAACCCCACCTTCTCACGCTCTAAGTGCTGCGACTGTCGCCAAGCATTCAGGAGCCCCCAGCCAGGTCGAAGCTTGGGATTCTCTCTAACCCATCTCAGCAAGGAGTCAAGGACCCTCGTCGTTTCTTCGGCACACCATCTTTTCGCACGTTCTTCCATTGACCGGTCGTCTTCGGTTTTAGAACGCTTCGAAACGAAGGACGGGACCCCTGACCCCGAATCTGATTTCTTCTCTGTCGTGCTTTGCCGCATACTCCCTCTCTTCCAATCATCACCATCTTGATTCTGGTTCCAACACACGACTGCGTCTATCTCCCCCCTTGTGTCTATGAATCCTAGTGCCCATCTTCGGCCTCTGCCCCCACTGCGCTTCTTCTGACACAACTGGCATTTGAGACGCCTTTCAAGCCGCACTTCCAAGGTCTACTGGAAGCTCACAATATCCCAGTCACGCGCGCACTTCATCCTCCCACTCCTCCCTTGCATACTGCTTGACTCTGGTTGTCCGACTGCCAGAAAAAACCGACGATCGTCAATTACGCCTTTCTGCCTTTCCGCATTACGAGACCTCCGCCACCCGTGCCCTATTTGTCAAAAGTCCGATCTGCCTAGTCTGCCAAAGGCTCGCGCTGTCGTCCAAACCCACCGCTCCGGACATCTTGACAACGCCATCTATCTGCCACCATTTCGCTTTCGAGACCCTTCTCCCGATTTCCCTCCTTTCTGTGCTTTCGTCCCTGTCTCGAGACACAGCGCCTTCCCTCATTTCTTTTCCAACGCCGAACAGTGACGACGCCACCGAATCTCCACCTTCTAACCGTGGATCAGATCTCTACCTCCCTTGACCAACTCCATCACAACTTCCCCCAACGAAATTCAGTCATCTATTTGCTACCTGAAATTGCATCATGTCCTCATGAATCCTTCTCCTGCCGTCTGAACACGCGGTTTAAGGCAAAGAGTTGCTACTTCCCGATCAGCTCTGCTCTGCACACAGTGTTCCGATCAGCACCGCCCCATTTACGTCATGCACGAGTCTCGAACTGCGGACAGAACGCCTGTCCACTATACCATGAAGACCTCGGCCAGGCATTCGCCGGCCGCAACCTCGCATAACCACTCACATACGCATTCACACTCCTCGAAGCGCCACAGCAAGGCTGGAAAGTCAACCACTCCAATTACATCCCCTCGCACACCACACTCTGCGGCCCAGAGCCACCCGCCGCCTCCTAAATTCTCACCGGGTCGACCCCCCGAAATTCGAGCATCAAGTCCCAACTACTTTGGCCTAGTGATTGACACACCCAGTGACTCGAGAGAGTCATCTGGGCCTACCCACCACAACTGGAGTCCGGCATCATCTGTCAAGTCTTTTGCTGCTGCCATCCCCAAGCCGGTACCCCTCGATGCAAATCCCGAATTCGAGGCTTTCAGAAGACAAGCCGATCTTAACAGAGGCAAGTCATTCGCCCTCTCGACAAGCCACTACGTTCAGCCTTCATCGAATCCTGCGCCGGTCCGACCAAAACCGCCCAAAAGACATACTCATGCTAGCGATACCGGATCTACAGTGTTGATCAAGGAATGTTCAGCCAGCCGAATGGACATCGATCAAGACAGTCTACATGATTCTGCCTACGTATCTGCCGATTCGAAGCGGAACTCCGAATCGTCTCTGTTCCCACCGCAAATTACAAACTTACCTCGCTTTGACTCACCACGTCCTTACGATATATCCCAGAGACGCACAAATTTAACAAGGTCAGAAGATAGGGACCCTCGTCACTCATTAATGGAGCATCGGCCAGAACCACCAGTACCGACACTTTCCGATCTCAGGCGTGCTGCTACCCTGCCTGTCAACCCTGAAACGGGGCCCTATGACATGATATCTGGCGATCAACTTCAACAGCTTCTGGATACCATGGACGAGGGCCGGCTTCTCTTGCTTGACATCCGATCTATACAAAATTATGCGCTGTCACGTATTGAGGGCGCGTTGAACTTGTGTATTCCCACAACCTTGCTGAAACGAGCAACTTTCAACATCCAGAAACTTCAGCAGACTTTCCAAAACGGCCCTCAATCTGAGAAATTCGCGAGATGGCAAGAGATGGACTGTATTGTGGTCTATGACGCCCATTCGTCGGATAAGCGCGACGCGGTAACAGCTCAAAACATGATTAAGAAATTCACCAACGAAGGCTACAAGGGCAAGACATTCATCCTCCGGGGTGGGTTCAGCATCTTCCAAACCACACATCCCGACTATGTCGATGATCAATCTACGGCTATGGCACAAGGAACTGCACAGAAGCTGGGTCAAAGCGGAGGCATCGCCCCCGTTATTGGTGGTGTTATGTTGCCATCGACAGTGAACGAACCGAACCCGTTTTTTTCAAACATTCGCCAGAACATGGATCTCGCCGATGGCGTTGGGCAAATGGACATCACTCGACCATCTGGGCTGGAATCGCCGACCCTGCCTCGCTGGCTTCGCGATGCGTCGTCGATACCAGACCACGGCAAGAATGTCGCGGACAAATTCTTGCACATTGAGCGTGATGAGAAGTCCAGGATGGCGGCGGCATATTCAGCATTCAACCCCAAGAATGGGAAACAGGACTCCGCAGTGCAGCTCTCCGGAGTCGAGAAGGGTGGCAAGAATCGGTACAAGGACATCTTGCCGTTTGACCACAGCCGTGTGAAGCTGGGAGAGCCTCGAAACGGCTCCTGCGACTACGTTAATGCAAGTCATATCAAGGCTTCACGTAGCAACAAACGCTACATCGCAAGTCAAGGGCCGCTGCCTGCAACATTCGAGGATTTCTGGACTGTAGTATGGGAACAAGACGTGCGTGTCATTCTCATGCTTACAGCAGAGTCGGAAGGAGGCAATCTCAAATGCCATCCTTACTGGAAAGGTCGGGATTTTGGGGCCTTCAAGCTCAAGCAGCTTTCTGAGAAGAAGGCGTCTCTTGATATCGACAAGCATAGAGCACAGTCTAACGCGGTTCCATCCTCACACACGGGAGATATTGGTCGAAGACGCGCGAATACCACGACTGGGATGGATGCAACCGCAACACCCAGTGCGCAAACGCAGGGCGATGCCCCATACGTTGTGATCCGTAAGTTCGCCTTGTCTCACAACTCGGAGCCTTTCGCTCCCATTCGCGAAATAACCCACTTGCACTTCGCAGCCTGGCCCGATTTTGGATCTCCAGCCCAACCTTCTCACCTTCTCGCGCTGGTTGAGCTTGCAAATGTTATGCAGAGAGCAGCACTCCCTGTGGAGACTGCCAGTGTTGTACGATCACCGGGCCTTGAAACCCTCCCTATCACCTGGTATGACGAGCCGGAGCAAGACACGCATGCCAGACCCATGCTTGTCCACTGCTCAGCTGGATGCGGTCGTACTGGGACTTTCTGCACGGTGGACAGTGTCATCGATATGCTGAAGCGCGAACGGCAAGCGCGGAATCGAGGAAGCAAAGGCCGGGACTACGAGGGAGACGTCTCGATGGATGAGGCAATATCACCACGGACAACGAAAGGCTTTGACTTTTCACAACCCCAGCGGCGTTCGAGTTCAGAAAAGGGCAAGCGATCTTCAATTCCCGGACCTTCGATTGACACGTCCTGGTTACAAGATGATTCAGTCGATCTGATCCAGCGGACTGTCGAGGACTTCAGGGAACAAAGGATTAGCATGGTTCAGAGCTTGCGGCAGTATGTGCTTTGTTACGAAACGGTGATGGAATGGATCACGAGAATGAATGAGCGCACATCAAATACGCCTGCAGGACGGCAGCGCAGCGGAAGTCTCCAGCAACCTCCAAGGGAACGGTGAATGAGGCCAGGGGCCTGCATTTGTAATGTGCAGGCACACGCAAATATGACAGGGTTCGCGAACTAGCACACGAGATGAGTCTTATGCATCATAAGATATGGTTGCAGTCAGTAACGATGGGGCTTTGTTGCCAGACTATAAACAAAAGTTCAACATCGTCCGGCGTTTTCCTGACGTTAATAATGTGCTTCGGACCATGACTTGGTGATGCTCTGTACCCAACCATCTCTGTGAGATATACGATACACAACTATCTTACGGTTCAGATTTTGGCGGTTGACAAACTGCTTTGGACAGAGTGCAAGGTAATCGTACAGGTGGAACATGAAGATGAGCATTGATACCTGCGAGTACCCAGGGTGCTGATTGGTAATCATGGTGGACTAAAAGAACACTGCAATAGAACCATAGATTTTTTGGCAAGATTAATAGATAAGACAGAAGACAGAAGAGGGAGTAGGATGTAAGTTACCCGCAAGGCATATGATAGCCAAGGTAAGTCAGCAGCTTACTACAGCTTATACTCAAAGCGCCTCTCTCAAGGTGAGTCTCGGTCGGCATCAGTCAGCCACTCCAGGTCCATCTCTCCACTATTATTGCGACTTTTAGCTGTCTGTTGTCGCCTTCGGGTCCCTCGCCATCCCCTCCCAGTGTTAGCGCTGCCTAAAACTAGAAGCTTCTGCAAGACTACAACCAAGATACAACCAAGACGCCTGCCGTGCCACTCCACAGCAGGCGGTGGCTGCCTTCATGGCGTCCATGGCAATGTGGCTGACTGGACCTCGCTCACCCCGCTGATTCTGCTCCCCTCCATCCACGTCCATCTACGATTCACCAATTTCCGTGCGTACTAATTTAACTGATTGCCTTGCGCCTTCATCTGTCGGCACCTCATTGCATCTTCTTTCCTTTACGTTCTTGTTCTGTATTCTCCTCACAACATTTCGACGCGCTTTAGCATTTTGTAGTGTTATTCGCAGCACCTGCCTTCGTTCGCCAGGGGTCTGAAACCACACCCTGCCCAGCCTCGATCGCGCTTCGATTCCGCTTGCAGCAGTTCGCATCTGACTCAACAACACTCCGCCGCTTTCAGACCTTACCCACGCAGGACATCTCAACCTCCCTCGTCTGAGAGTCCTCTTATCCTACAAGTTCCCAGAACTGCAGATACCAGCCTTCTCCCTCTGGCACGTTTCTTGCTTGCGACGTATTCACCTGCATTTTCCTGCGCGCGGCCCGTGCGCTCTCGCTGCGACCACGATGCCCGATATCATGCGCCGCGCGTCGCTTGAAGAACCCGACGATTCTACCTCAAGGCGTCTCGCCGAGGATGCTGTTACCATGGACATAGATCTGACTATGCCACCCACCCAGGAGGACGACTGTGACGATGATATGTTCGAAGACGATCTTGATCAGGACCCTCGCATCTACACACCTCCACCCCGCATCGCTGCCCGCTTCTACCGCCCCTCGCATGCTCGGCGGCGAGATTCGGCTGCCTCTTCGCGACGCGAGTCCATTTCGTCTGCACACTCCCATTCGCGCTGCTCCTCAATCCAGGGAGGTCGCACAAGTACGGGCGGTGACCAACAGAGCAAGCATGTTGCCCAACATCTACGACGTGCTTCCTTCCTCGAAGATCGCAGGGCGCGACTCGCTGATCGAGCTGCGCATGCCGAGAAGGTCCGACTAAGAGCTGCGTTGGCAAAGGCCGCCCCTCGAGGTTCCTCTGCATCTGAAGAACGGGCGCTTGCTGCTCAACAAGCAAGGGAGAAGAACCTGGCCAAGATTGTTGCCGATTGCGCCGAAGAGGTCAAAAAGGCCAAGCAGATCTCTGAACAAATCAAGGAGAAGAGAGAACAGGATCATGCTCGTATGAAGGCCCAGATGGAGGAGCGTATGGCCGAGGCCGAACGACGGCGAGAGGAAATCCGCATCAAGACAGCTAGCCGCCGCAGTCGAGGGCAGAGTGTCATGACAAGAAGGCCGAATGAGTCACCTCCACCACACAAAGAGGACGGAAAAGATACAGGCACATCAGCGATGAGCAGCGATACGGCCGCCAGGACGATTCAGGGCTGGTGGCTGGGTAGGATGAAACAGAAGACGATCTATGAGTTTAACAATCTCGGACTCTCTCTGGAAAGCATCCGAGACGCATCCTTTGACTCAGTCGTGGAACAGCTTGCCAATCCTCAAGTGCTCATCACGACAGCTCGCTTGCTCAGATTGTGTGGTCTACAAGAAGGGCGCCCGGGTTCGGTGGAGGAGATGGCGGCGGTTCGCACCTTCCTTAGCGCTTTCCTCATCTTTGGCCATCCCAATCAGGTGCTCAGCAACAAAGATGATCCCGGTCAGGATGGGCTTCTTAGCACTCACCGATTGCCGCCTGCGGATCTCGACAACCCTCAGCTGCAAGAGCTTGTTAGCAAGGCTAAAGATCTCCTCATTTGCTTCGAGAACATCCTCGCGCGTCTGACCCCCTCGAATCGATACACTATGCCACCGGCGCTCAAGACATCCTTGCCAGAATCATATGGAGCGTGGTCCAATGCCTTCATAGCCTGGAAGTCTCGCGATGCCGACGCCATGGTGGAAGTCATGGTCATGCAATTCGTCGAGCTTGACGCTATCCTACATACCGTCAAGGACAAGACTGATGAGGCTGCTACTGAGCTGTACCGCCAGAGTATTCGAGGCAACCAGCTACAGCTTATGGTACGCGTCAAGCGAATTGCTGGCCCAGAGAAAGGCAAGAAAATGATTTTTGATGCTGTCGCCGAGGCCAGAAGGGCTCGAATGGCAAAGAAGCAGACCGGTGACACGAAACCACGGGTTGCTGGAAGCTCGACGGAAGAAGACACGGCCTCTGCTCGGAAGATCGTGGCAACTGTTGCACAAACACAGGCACCGCCCACAACTTCTCTAAGTTCGAGCACTATTGAGCCATCAGTTACGTACGGTGGCCTCCAGGGACTGTTACCAGATAATCGGATCGTGGTGCATGAGCTTGCAATCAACAAGGAATATCAGGTCCCAGCCGAGGAGTACAAGGCTGAGCAAGCTGTGCTCACCCGTCCGATGTTCGAGCAGATGAGGGCCATCCTTGACCATACTGATGCTGAAACAAACTTCAAGCTTTTCCTTGTCGCAGCTGCACGAGTAAAGAACAAGTTGCAGAGGCTTCTGAAAGAAGGGAACTCGATGCACAAGCTGATCGGTGAAATTCTCGACCCCGAAATAGCTCAACAACAATTCACGATGGGCAGCTTCTCATATGAGACCTTCTTCTCTGCTATGGGCAATCTGCTGCCAAAACTTTGTGCGCCTTTCCGTGACGACGAAGTAAAGGACCTTGTTCAGAACAAGTTGAATGACGGAAACCTCATCGACCGGATAGAGGCACTCAACGACTTCATCGACCTGATGCTCTGCGATTATATGAATTATCTTTTGAGGGTAGCAGCGCCCCAGCTCATCGATGCCGCTGCCCAATACGAAGGTGTGCGGTTCAAGAAGCAAGTTGAGGACGGCATGGCTTTGACTGCTGCGGAGGAAGCATGGCGCGTTGCCAGAACCAAAGTCATGATTGAGGCGCAAAAGCGAGATCCGGAGAACAACAATCATCCCAAGTCCCGCCCGACCGGCACGAAGTTTTATGCGCAAATGCTTGTGGATGTGTTCACGCAGCCATTGCCAATCAAGCCAGAGAATGTGCCAGAGATGCTTCAGCTGGATTTGAAGCGTGTCGAAGAGGTATCGACGATGGTGCAACACATTATCACCGTTGGAGCTGTGCTCCTGCAATGCAAGAATCTATTGAAGCGGGATGTGCGTTCTTCTTGGAAGACGGAGGCTTCCCGGATCATGAGTGTACTTGAGGCCAGTCATGAATCGCTCGACACCACTATCAATGGCACCATGGCTGCACTAGAAGCAGGACGCTCAATGCCTGCAGTCACCAAGACACACCTACGTGCTCTGGTGACTAAGGTTCTTACAGCAAGTCAGGACATGACTTTACGGTCAATTGAACCGAGGGAGCCCGTTTTGCGACTTCTACTTACACGTCTGCGCGGCAACATCCTCGCTAGGCTTGCACCAGGCTCGGCAAACGAGAAGGTCAAAGCTGCCAACATAGCGGGCGAGAAGTTGGCCAGCCTTGGTCTTTCAGAGTTCGTGGAAAAAGTGAGAGGCATATCCGACCTTTTGGATAAGGTTGGAACAGTTGACCGCGCGGCACATGATATTTGGTGGGATCTAGTGGCTACTAAGGTTGAGGAGCAGGATTCTATCTCGACCTAATGGCGCCTTTTCCCGCTCACATGGAGACACTCAGCATTCTTAACGCACGATGACATGAGCTTTCGGATAGGTGGATTATGGGTATGGCGTTTTAGGAGCTTCAGCAACGTCTCGCGATTCTTGGGGTTTCGATTCGGTCTAGTTAAATTTGGGTTTGGTCTGGTCGATGCATTCGAAGAGCTGACAGGAACTGGCTCTTCTCGCACAATCTTACATTGCGTTATAACACGTTGGGATACCTGAGAGGCGATTTAATTCGGTAGAGAATGGAAATCAAGTTATTTGCCCTGTCGACTCAGCCTGAATATTTGGGCTTGTAACTTTAAGCCTTGCGAAACGAAATTCCTCTCCAGATCCGGATTGATGTTGCCGGCAGGTGAGTGAAATGTGGATCCTGGACCCTTACCGACTCTAAGCGCGAGTCGTGTCCTCAGGAACAAATGAGCCAGAAGAAAATTGAGCAGGGTCGCGGCTAGGCACAGGCGCATCGCGAACAGCCCATGCGAAAGCAGCTCCCTGTTCTTCTGTCGCCCTGAGACAACCCAAGCGAAGCCGAGAGACGACGGGAGGCCAGCAACACGTGTCCAATCCGCCAGCAGAAGGCCTCTTGTGTGCTCTGTACGGGTTGCGCTACCAACCTGGCCCAGACGGGGTGGTGCCAGTGGTAAGGCGGACGCTCGATCGCGAACTGGCACATATCATACGGCCCAACCAACTCGCCATATTGAGGCTGTTGTTCTCTTTCGAGGATAAGATCACAAAGCAATGTCTCATCCAGCAGCCCAACAACTCGCCCGGAGGGCAGCTCGTCGCGTGACAGTGCAGAGCTTGAAGAATGCGCAAGCATTAAGCATCCCATGGTCGGCAAGAAACGGCTTCGCATCAGCAGCAGCAGCAGCCTCAACTCCTGTGGCAATGCAGATGTTGCCATCTCGGTATGCCTCTAGCCGGATGACCGGCACATCTAGGAGGTACCAAGCAAGCCGAGGCGTTCGTCAAAGGTACGTAACTCACGAGTGTCTCTATCTGTCTTTTGCTTTGGTAGCTTCCTCGTCTGGACAAAAAAAAGTTCACCAAAACCCCTCCCAATGGCACTTTTGTGTCGTCAATGGCTGTGCTCCCTTCAGGCTCCCTGGGGCGCCATCCACAAGCACTGCCAGTGGTTCCATACCGACGGTACCTTTGCTCGAGCAAGAGTGGAGCAGATGGTCGAGGTATCTCTTGCTACCCCGCTGCCAGCCGCAACACTTGACTATCTTCGACCAGCTTCCCCCACCATCACCATTTGCGTCCAGGTTGCCCATCCCTACACGTCAACCTCTTGCACTGTCATTGCATCTGTCTTGACTCTGTTTTTTTTTCACTGTGCTATCGGACTTGTTTCGTCAGGTTGATTTCTCCTCCCGCGCCTTTCATCTTGGCTGCTGCAGCTTGTCTTAGGAAGTGCCAGTCTAGCTGAAGCTTCTACTGACATTGATCTCTCAGTCGCTTGCTTCCACAGACCACGCAGAGATTTTGCTCGGCTCACGCTCGAGCTCGGAATCCAGAAAAGATGACTGATCGTGAGGTTCTTCCGGCTCATGTGAAGCCTACCCATTATGTGGTTTCCCTACATGACCTCGAGTTCAAGGACTGGACCTATAAGGGCACTGTGACGTAAGTTCTCGTCCCATCACTCCGCTCTTTCAAGATCGCCGTGGAATTAACACATTGTGTAGTATCGATTTGAACATCACCCAGCCCACTAAGGAAATCGTCCTGAACACTCTCGAGCTCAAGCTGCACAATGCAAAGGTCGCTTTCGATTCTACAAAGTCCGCTCAAAGCCTCGCTTCTACCAACTTCTCTTACGATGAGAAGGCCCAGCGCGTGACCATCGCCTTCGATCAAGAGGTGCCTGTCTCCAAAAAGGCTGCTCTCGTCGTTGAGTTCGAGGGCATCATGAACAACGAGATGGCCGGCTTCTACCGCAGCAAGTACAAGCCTGCCGTCGAGCCTGCGAAGTCTGTCCCCACAGATGGTGACTGGCACTACATGCTCAGCACTCAATTCGAGTCCTGTGATGCGAGACGTGCTTTCCCATGCTTTGACGAACCTAATCTCAAGGCCACTTTCGATTTTGAGGTTGAGATTCCCGAGGATCAGGTCGCTCTCAGCAACATGCCTGTCAAGGAGAGCAAGCCTACCAAGGATGGCTGGAAGATGGTTTCTTTCGAGACGTCTCCCATCATGAGCTCTTACCTTCTGGCTTGGGCCATCGGCGACTTCGAGTACATCGAGCAGCTTACAGACCGCCGCTACAACGGCAAGCAAATTCCTGTCCGTGTCTACACTACCCGTGGTCTGAAGCACCAAGGAGAGTGGGCTCTTCAACACGCCCCTAAGATCATTGACTTCTTCTCCGAGATCTTCGACATCGACTACCCTCTTCCAAAGTCTGATCTTCTTGCCGTCCATGAATTCACTCACGGGGCCATGGAGAATTGGGGCCTCGTCACTTACCGCACAACCCAGGTCCTCTATGATGAGAAGACCTCTGATGCTCGCTACAAGAACAATGTTGCCTACGTCGTTGCCCACGAGCTGGCTCACCAGTGGTTCGGCAACCTCGTCACCATGGACTGGTGGGATGAGCTTTGGCTCAACGAAGGTTTCGCTACTTGGGTTGGATGGCACGCCGTCGATTACCTGCATCCTGAGTGGCAGGTATGGGCCCAGTTCGTCAACGAGGGTATGGAATCTGCCTTCCGCCTTGATGGTATCCGTGCCAGCCACCCCATTCACGTCCCTGTCCGCGATGCCCTCGACATCAACCAAATTTTCGACCACATTAGCTACCTCAAGGGCTGCTCTGCTATTCGCATGCTTGCCAACCACCTGGGTGTTGAGACATTCCTTAAGGGTGTCTCTAACTACCTCAAGGCCCACCAGTACGGTAATGCTAAGACCGAAGCTCTCTGGGCCGCGCTCAGCGAAGCTTCGGGACAGAAGGTTGACGAGATCATGCACCCCTGGATCTCGAAGATCGGTCACCCAGTTCTCACTGTTGCTGAGGAACCCGGTCAGATCTCTGTGAAGCAGAGCCGTTACCTGTCTTCTGGCGACGTCAAGCCTGAGGATGATACTACTACCTGGTGGGTTCCTCTTGGCCTTGAGGGCAAGAAGGGCTCTAGCGGCGTCCAGGCGCTCTCTCTCAACAGCAAGGAGGAGACCATTCGCGATATTGATGACGAATTCTACAAGCTCAACAGTGGCGCCACCGGTTTCTACCGTGTCAACTACCCCCCTGCCCGCCTCGCTAAACTCGGCACCCAGCTGGACAAGTTAAGCACAGAGGACAAGATCGCCATCATTGGTTCTACAGGTGATCTGGCCTTCTCCGGCAGCACCACAACACCTGCACTTCTTAGCTTCCTCCAAGGATTTGCTCAGGAGAAGCACTCCCTTGTTTGGAGCCAAGTGCTGGACTCCATTGGTCTGGTCAAATCCGTCTTCAACGAAGATGAAACCATTCGCAAGGGACTGGAGAAATTCACCCTCAAGCTTATTGACTCGAAGGTCAAGGACTACGGCTGGGACTTCCCTGAAGGTGAGGATTACCTCACTATCCAGCTTCGAAAGAGCCTCATCAGCACCGCGGTGGCAAACAACCACCCTGAGTAAGTTGACCATGTCCCCACATCCGATGCACGCTTGGGTCGACTAACAAATAATGACAGGGCTACCGAGGAGGCCTACAAGCGCTTCAATGCCTGGGCTGAGAATCCCGATGCCAACCCTATTTATGCATCTATCCGCGGATCGGTCTACCGCTCCGGTCTTGAGAAGGACCCTGCCCGTGCTGTTGAGCTGCTAAAGAAGGAGTGGTTCAACACAAAGTCCGTGGACGGCAAGCTTGTCTGCCTGAGCGTCCTTGGTCTTTGCAAGGACACCGATCTCCTGAAGAAGTCCATCATTCCTTTCAACTTCAACACCACCCCCGCCTCCGATTCCGTCCCCTCCGCAGATATGCACGCCCTTGGCAACTCCCTCGCGGTCAACCGTGTCGCTCGTCCGATCCAGTGGCAGTTCTTCAAGGACAACTATGACGCTGCCATCTCCAAACTTGGCAACCCTATCGTTGTAGACCGCTACATTAACATCAGTCTCAGCAAGTTCACCAGCCTTGACGATGTGCAGGACATTGAGACATTCTTCAAGGACAAGGACACCAAGAGCTTTGACCGTACGCTGGAGACGGTCAAGGACAAGATTAGGAGCCGCGCTGCGTACAAGGAGCGTGATGCTGCGGCGCTCAAGGAATGGCTGGGCGCTAATGGGTACGCTTGACTGGTTCAGAAGCAAAGCCGATTGTGACAGAATAGATGCAACGCATGTATATAATTAATGGACAAGAAAAGAAATCTAATAAGGCCATTCCTCAGCGTTATCAAGTCAGAGTTTGGGCTCTAAGCACTATGCCATTTAGTGTTGAAAGAATAAAGTCTCATGATACTTCGGATCGCCAGTGTGAGGAGTATTGCTGTCTGAGCCATGCTCATTTGCGTGGAAAGGATGTGGATATTGGTTTCCACTTCACTTCCTCTTTGAGGAGCAATTATGTAATATGTTTAAAATAACAGTTCAAACAACGCCTACGATAGTTGTCATGGGCCTCAAGGTTCCTGGACGGCCGGGTGCTTGTCGCGGGGGCGGGCAATCAAAGTCGATGTGCAGGTTAAGATTCCATTCCTTGAAGAGCTGTGCCGAGGCTACTCATATGCCTCTAGGAGGAGGGCTTGACGACTATTGATCCCAGTGTTGGCGAAAATAGTAATACTGTTTTGACGGCGCAAATACATGCAGCGGAAATGGCAACACTATATGGAAAACCCAACCGGCGCTCCTAAATATGCAAGAAATCGACCAGGTCTGCAAGAGCGGCGGCACTGGACTGCCTGAAATCATCCTTCAGTATGCTGTTACTCGTTGGCTTCTCAAACCACATGAGGTCTCTATTCTCCTTCCACTGCGGCCAGTTCGAGTACTTCGCCACTCCCTTGTTGGGATCCAAGTTGTGCAGGAAGTTGTAGTAGTACGTCCTCGTGCTGCGAGCAGCATTGTTAGGAAGAACCCCGTAGAACGTCTGGAGGATGTCCGAGGCGTGGAAGGTGCCCAGGATGGGGGTGCCGTAGTTGTAAGAGGAGAGGTAGCTCCAGGATGGGACGTCGGGGTTGACTTGCGAGGCCGCGTCCAGGAAGACGCGACGGGTGAGCGTGAAGGTCATGTCCCCGAGCAAAGCAGCCAGTCGCTTGAAGCCGGGATACCACTCGTTGAGCACTCCGGTGCGGTGCGGGCTGCCGGCGATGATGGCGGGGTCGTAAGTGTTGACGATGCGGTTGAGCTGGGCCTTGGTAGCGCCGTGGAAGAAGTACTGAGAGAAGTAGTCGACGACCTTGGCCTTGGTGGTGAGATTGGGCTGGAAGAGAGCGAAGAGGGTACCTTCGTCTTCCTGGTCGCCGATGATCATGGGGACGGCGTAGTAGCGGCCTTCCTTGGCGAGCTTATCAGGTGAGTCGGGGAGGACGACACCGTCGGGACGGGGTAGATAGGATAGCGCAACGGACTGGTAGCCGAGGATGCCAGGCACAGAGTTGACAGCTCGCAAGAAGGTGTCGTAGTCGACCTCACGGAGGCAGTGGAGGGTATCAGCGGCACCGGAGCAGCCAGAGTTGCGGACGACAGAGTCGTAAACTGCCTGACCCTTGGGGCAGTCGACGGGATCTGCAGGAATGATACTTCCAGAGTTCATGATGGCGCCGCGGAACAGAGGCTTCCCGTTGTAATTGGCGTCGCCGTTGTAGAGGGCCATCTGGTCGAAGACAGAGATGGCACCGGCTGACTCGCCCCAGATGGTCACTTTATCTGGATCGCCGCCGAAGTCTGCGATGTTATCCGCAACCCACTGCAGTCCCATGCGCTGGTCCAGAAGTCCAAGATTGGAAGCGCCGTCGGCGAGAATCTCCTTACCAGCCAGGAAACCGAAGCCAGCAACACGATGGTTGACGGCGACGAAGACGAAGGCCTGACCTTGCTTGGAAGCCTCGGTGAGGAGGCTGGTTCCGTCGTAGGTTGACGTGGAACCAAACTCGAAGCCGCCTCCGTAGATCCAGAAGAGAACAGGAAGCTTGTCTCCTTTCTTGACACCAGCGGGTCGCTGCACAGTGACGCTCAGACAGTCTTCCCTACCGGTGACGTTCTGCAGGAACGGCAGGTTGAGAACGTCGTTGGCGACACCGCCGATTATCCCCAAGCTCTCCCTTGAGATGAGCATCTGGGGACAGGCCGGGGCAATTGGGGTAGCGTCAAAGGTGCCCAGCTTGCGGGACAGCTTCTGAGGCGGACGAAGCCGCAGCTGGCCAGTGGGGGCATCGGCAAAGGGAATGCCACGGAAGGAATCGACATTGAGCAAAGACGAGCCGACAATGTTATCGGATGTGGAAGTGAGCTCGACGGAGACCTTGACGCCGCGATCCTCAAGGACTGGACTGGGGGCCGCAACAACACAGGCAGCAAGCCCAAAGAGGGTAAAAAAGCTGGACTTCATGCTGGTTGCGTCTGATAGCTGGATCTCTAATCACAACGGAGAGGTCGTGAAGAGAGTCAAGCTTGGCTCAGTGAGTTCTGAAGAGGCAGGAGGACCCAGGGCAATGGTCAAGAGGATCCTTGTCGTCTTCTCAAAAGGAAAAACCTGGGGAAACCTGGGGGGGCTTGGATCATCCTGGACGAAAATCGCGGGGGAGGTATCGTGTAGTTATATCCATGGCCCGTACCCATCACCGACTGCCAAGATGCCCAGTCACGGTGGGACTCTCTCCAAACGAAGTTCCTTGCTTTCGGGCTTCAGCTCAAGGACGAGAGCGCCTCGACCGTCCGGACATCGTCTACAGCTGGAACCATTTCCCACGCATCCAACTAGGCACGGAAGAAGCATACAATTTTGGACAAAGTGGTGGTGGGCGGGGGAGGATCCCATAGAGTTTAGCTCTGGTAGTGGATTGGTAGTGTAGTGTAGTGTAGTGTAGTGTAGTCCATTGTGAACGTTCCATTCGTCTGTCCACCCGTCGGCAACGAAGAACGCCCGGAAGAGCCCTTTGAAGCACATGTCAGCAAGTCGTCAACAAAGAAGAAAAAGCGGTGATGGTGAACCAAGCACGAGGGGTGAGGGGGAAGGGGGGATTTGCACTACCTATTGTGCCTGCAAGCACTGCCGAGGCACCGAGCAGTGGCGTCTCTCGAAAGGGCTCTCTTGGTGTTCTTCTCCGCGTGGACTGCATGCCCGCCGATCATGGACAAGACTCTGGGGAAGGGAAGGTGTTACCGTGACAAGGTTAGACGCGATGCAACCCCGGTCGAGGCGGGGAAAAAAAAGAAAAGAGAGCAAGAAAAGGTGGAGGAGGGGGCTTTGTGTTTGTGTGTGTGTGTGGTGATAGATGGAGACAGCGTTAAGAATGGAGCAGCAGGCTGCAGAGGGACCGTAGTTGGGATGACAGACTGGGTTAGGCCGGCAGGGTCAAGTGGGTGGGCAGAGTCGCATGACAAGAACATGCATGTTCTCTTGCAGAGAGTACCTGTCATAGTCTATGCGCGCCATCATCAAGTTTCTGCGTAGGTGTGCCATATGCCCGCGATATTCGGCCTGGAATGGAAATGCTTTCGTTCATCGGCGCATGTTAGACATGTGCAAATGCCATCATCACCTGTCCATTCTCTCGTGGCTGGGGTAGACTACCGAACTCCGCATCACGATCCATAGCGCATTCCAGGTTCCCCGGGCCTTGGACTATTTCCAGGTGTAGTGTCTGGGGTTAAGCACAAGAGCAAGGATCACAGTCGGGAATCTCCAAGCTGATTTGTACCTAGCCATGATCTAGATGGGCGGTGAGCATTGGCCAACGTATTGGATATTGCTCTCTGAACTGTGCATGCGACCCGAGAATCAAATACTGCTCATATAAGCCGTCGATTAGGTTCCTTCTATTGTTGCCTTCATTGCCGCATTACTCATGATATAAAATGCGTTGCTCGTCGTAAACTAGACAGCTTCGAGACTGATCCATGATGCGCCAATCCCTCTCTTCCAATATCCCCATGCAACCCAAAGCACTGACGCCTGATGGCCATGCTGTTCATAGACATGACAATACCAAAACAAAAACCTTAAATCACAACACCAATTTGCGAGCCCTCCCTAAGACATTGCTTCTTTCCCCCAAGAGACGGTTCTGTGTCACATTCATCTTCAAAGCTGCTATTGACAACCTCGGCAAGTGCATCCCGTTTCCTTTTGCCCCTCGTTGGTGACTTTGGAGCTTCCTCTTCGATCGGTTGCCAAGTTTCTATCTTGTCTTCGTCGATGATGCCCACTAAGTCACGACCCAAAGCCTTGCCAAGCCGTTCTCGAAGGCCCAGGATTGGCCAGATTGGGACTCTCGTGAACTCAATTTTCATGCCTTCGGACTCGCTGGTCGCACCGTCAGGCCTGCTAGCCGGATCGTGAAATCGCTGGAGAAAGTGGGCGGTAACGTAAGCCGTGTATACGATGAAGTCGGCTGTGTCGCTGTCGTGTGTAAGTATCCGCAGTTTGATATCCTGAAAATGTGGACGATTTCTTCGGCTGGCCAGCAACTTGGCCTGCGACTCCTGGCGCGAGGTTATACATGGCCCGTAGAAGTGCCGCTGGGCCATGGCCAAAAAGATACCGACAAAATGGGCATCATGGTCGGGGTTCGAGGGTATGAGCTTCTTCGCTCGGAGGTTCTGCAGTCGCAGCACAGGCTCATTGGGCACTTGGGATGGCCCACGCGCGATACGAAAAAGGTTCCGCCGAATCGCTGCGAGGTGACTTCGACCGATGTAACAGAGCATAGGGAGCCCGGCTGGGTTATGCACCCCCGCAACTAGGTCTCCGAGAGGATCTGAGGACGTGACGGACTGAGTAGATGTCGTCTGGAAGGACGCGGTCGAGGAGTGTGCGTGTTGCATGGGGAAACTCCACATCACTGGTGCCCGTACAGCGTCGCGATACACACGCTCACCGAAATGTAAGTGCCACTCCGGCATGAAGCGGGGTTTAGAGAAGGTATTGGGCCAAAGAATCTGCAAGACAGTCCGCACAGCACCGAAAGTGACGATCGATTGAAATTGGTTTGGTGCCAGAATCTCAGTTAAAGCGTTGCTGAGAGCTGTAATCGTAGGTGACGGGCGCATATGGCCCTTGGATGGCGGCGATCCGGGGATGCTGCTTGGAACAGGAGTATCGCAAGGAGGCAATCCTTCGAAGCGTGCGCCAAGAAGCTCCGCATGGGTGTCTGTCCAACAAATCGGTCGGAGAAACAAAGAAGTTCCAGCATGCTCATGCATTACATCGTAGAGCGAACCTTGAACAGGTCGACGGACACGTTTCCGCGAGCGTGAATGCCGTGTTGCAGGAGTCATGGAAGCCTGCACGGAAGCTTGCATCTTCGTTGTCGTTCCTGATGTTGCGCCGGCTGACGCTGCCGTTCCGCTGATGATGGGGGGTCCGGCTGCAGCCATAATGACCAAGACGCGCAACTGCGCGATGACGCTGGTGTTACGGATTGGCGATCTTCAGAGCAACGAACCAAGTCAGCTCAAGTGCCCAGGGTGTATCGTGAGGGTGAAATGCACCCACTCAAAGTGTCAGCATCAAACTCGCAGATCATGCAAGATTGGGAACCTTGTCGTTGCCTTGAACAAATGATTCCTCAGGCCTCAGACGAAGATCGATGGTCTGAATGCAGAGGACCGATGAGGGCCCCGCGGTGACGCGACAAGCCGGGGGGGTCCCTGACCCTTTCACTGAACGCCACTGTCAGTTATCAAAAGCAAAGACCACCGCCTTCACTAGCAAGGGAATTCTCCGATCGACGCGCGACGAGAGTGTGAGTCCACAAAGCGATAAAACCAGGACGCGTTTGATTGCAGGTCGGTGTTTAAGGGAAATCACATACCAGCAAGATCAGGTACGAAGTGAGTAGACAAGTAGGGAACAAGTTGCAAGGGAGTACAACGAAACCTGAGCGAAGGGAAAGGGCGCGGGAAACGAGATTGAGTGTCTTTGAGGGAGGGGCGGCAGGGCAGGTATTTGGCATCGGTGTCAATTTCGCCGCCCAATTTTGTGGCAGCTGAGATGCTGCAGAAGCCAGGCGCGTGTCTCTCTGTCACTTCCAGGATGGTGCTGCACGCGGGAGGGGCTAAAGCCGTGCACACATCTGCACATCCATCATTATTAGCCGCTTGTATTCGGAGGCATTCACCACTCGGAGCGCGAGTGTGTCATGTGGGCGGCGCGTTGCCACACTCTTGGCAACGCCGAAGGCCATCGCGACCAAGATGCGTCAGCACGTGACCTAGGCAGCCACGACTAGATCGAGGCTAAGCAATCCGTGAATCGTGGCGTGTGTAGCGTGCGGCCTGCGGGGCTGCAGCCTAAAGACCAGGCAGCGTTCGCGATTCTGCACCTGGAAAGTACTCGCAGGTGGAGCAGGGAAGGGATTATGGATCTTGAGACTTGAGCCCGGCTCTGAGATCATGGCATCGCCTGATGCCTGGTCGCTGCTACCTTAGGCGGCCGGCGGAAGCTGCACTTCGCCATCCCGTTCGATTCGCTAATCTCATCTGCTCCAGAGAGAAAGGCAGGTATTGCTCTGATATTGATCCCTTTGCATAAGGGGTGGCTCCCATATCCATCTGTAGGGGCAAAGGAAGTCTGCGGCTGGTATTGATGAGCAACCCATCCACTGTGAGGGCGGTTCAAAAACGTAGACGAGCCAGTCCGGGTGCTGGATCACAAAGTTTCCGTAAGTGCTAGCCTCGAGGAGTGATGAGCTACCTCTTTGCAAAGGCTTTCTGTCCGCCATTACGGGTTCACATATGTTGGGTTAGAAAGACATCTTAACCGGACGTGATTACCTTACTCGACGCCGAAAATAGGAAAGCGATAAACACGATCATCGGACCTTTTTTGCACATCGTGAGCTTCCTCTCTGATAACTTCCTGTAGCCGTCAGAGGATTCTAGTTGAAACTTGTGCTACGTCTTCCAAGAAACTCTAGTACAGTATCTTGGCTCACATAGAGCCCTCTGGAACTTGCAGCCAGAAGCGTCACTAACTAACAGCAGCGATATCCCAGGAACTGCAGTTACGTTATGCCGTCAATAACAGGTCGAATCTAGTTTTCGCTCCCTGATACTCCTTGAGGATACCTGCGCTCTCATACGATAGAATGCACATGAAAAGAATTCATTGCAAATATGTACAGTTGCGCAATATTGATATAGGGAACGCTGTTGTCCTCCCCTTCGGACTATCGCCCATAACGTAGACAGCCTGCCTACGCCGAAAGCACTTTCGTTGGCTCTTCTCAACTGTCAAGTGCGTGTAACCAATACCGTATTCGTAGTAGGGTGCCAGACCACGATGAATCATGTGGTTGGGGGCTATGATATACTGTGCATGTTGGTGGTTTCCGTGTCACAGCAATTGTTCGTGGCTGAGCTGTTTCTTGTTGCCTTGTGGTTCAGGCACACTTCCCTCGACGTTGTGCCCCACATCACTGACGACAGCTTCCGTCACGGAGGCACGACAGCCCCGCCAACCACCAGTCGACCATACTGCCAATTGCGCGCAGCTTCCAACAGCCCCTGGCCTGCTTCAATCGACAGGCTCGCGCATATTAGCCCAAGATGCCGGTGAGTGCTATTCACTGCGAGGGCCAAATTGGCTGAGTGGCATGACCGACGAGAGCCCGGATCGGCCTCGGACTTCGAATCGCATATTGCAGCTCCGCTGACTCTCCCATCTACCTAGGCTTACAACTCAGTCTTCAACAATGACCCCAATCCCCCGCGTCTGATTGGGAACTTTCCTCTCCTACCTCTCAGAACGAAGACTCGAGGGCCAGCTTACACACTCCCGATCCCCAACCCTCCGTTGCCGGCCTACGAATCACCCGACCCGGACAGCGAGAGCTACGACATCCTCGACGAAGTCCTCGCCGTCTTCCGCGCGAACACCTTCTTCCGCAACTTCGAGATCCAGGGCCCCGCCGACAGGCTCCTCGTCTACGGCATCCTGTTCGTCAGTGACTGCCTGACCAAGATCCGACCTTCCGCAACGGCTCGCGATGCCCAGAAGGACGTCATGAACCTGGCGCTGGACCTGAACTTCGCCATTCCCGGCGACCCAGGCTTCCCCCTCAACCAGGTAAGGAATACTTTTCTGAAAAGAAAAAGAAGAAAAGGCCAAGGGCTTTGGTAGCTCCGGAGGGCTGACGGGCTAACAAACACAGATGTATGAGCCGCCGAGAGACCGACAGGAGGCGGAGGGCCTCAAGCAATACATGTCGCAGGTCAGACAGGAGCTCGCCGTGCGTTTGCTGGCGAGGGTATACGAGGAGGACGAGACTAAGCCGAGCAAATGGTGGCTCAGCTTCACGAAGCGAAAGTTCATGGGTAAGGCATTGTAGGGGGTGAGCATCCCAGACCATGGAAGCGGTACGATGATTAGACAAAAAAGAATAATGAGCACTTGATTCATGTCACAGGAGTGGGGTCACGAGAAAAGAAAAAGGCTGCATTGCCAGGTCTGTCTGAAAGTGGACCACTTCATTATTCGTCCTATTCGTATTTATGTCTCTGTCTTCTTCTTTGTGAACTTGCCCCTGGCTGACACCTTGCCCTCGACGGGGATTGCACGCCACCCGGTGAAGAGGTACCCCTCTGCGCCTCCACGACCTGTCATCAGCGGATGCGTTCTTCCTGGCAGAACCTGCCACCTCTTCGCCCGACTCGTCTGCACTGTCGCACCCAGCAACAGCGTAGGATTGATGGGGAACTCAGGGGACCCCTCCCAACGGTCGAGTTCCTCGTGGCTTCGGCCCTGAATCTCCGGGGGAGGCTCGGAGATCCAAGCGGCGCGGCGGGCCACGGTGAAGCAGTCCATCAGCTGGCTGAGGGGCTCGATGTTGGGGCTGTAGATGGCGATGGGGGCACCGCCGGCAAGGAGCGGAAGAGTATTGCGCAGGATTGAGACGGGGTCCATGGTGCTGGCCACAGCGAGGCCGCAGAAGCCACCGGCACGAGCTTGATCGACAATGTGCCGGGTGCGGGCCCAGCGCCGTCGCTTTCGGTGATAGTTGCCCCGGCGCGTGGTCTTCCAAGAAGCAAGCTCCTCTGCGGTGACGTCCGGAGGGTCCTCGGAGTACGTGAGGTCATCTTCAGGTTGCAGCAGCTGCAACCATGTGAGAGGGAGAAGGTTCGTGAATAGAGGGTGGTAAGGGTAGGTCGGGTTGGGATCCGCGTGGTCGTAGTCGTAGTGCTTAAGGAGGGAGAGGTTGGCCTGTGGGTTCTGGTGGATGAGGGTAATGGTGTTGTTCGGCGCGTAGTGGATGTCGAAGTCGCTGGCTTGAGGACGACGTTTCCGCGGTCGTTCTTCGTCTACCGAGGCCTCTGGCCGTTCGTGTCCCAGTTGTGCTTTACTCGTTGACGCTTGGTCAGCTGGGACAGTGGTCTCGTTGTCTTTGCTCGCGATTTCAGCACTCCAGCTGCTGTCCTCCTTTGGTGCTTGGTGAAGTATGCCCATCCTCTCAGCCATGGCCCCTACGAGAAGACCACCCGTGTCGTCGACCATCAACCATCGACCGCTGTGCGGGCCTGACTCGGCGTCGCCTTCTGCTGGAGGGGCGGCATAGTGGACGTCGGCCCAGCAGCCTATGAGGCCAAGCATTTCTTCCCGGATCTCCAGGATTTTGGAGGCATCACGCTCCTCCAGCTGCCATTGGGCCAGTCGTGAGATGTCTAACGGCAGGACAGTGAAGCGACGGATGTACTTCTTGGTCTTGAGGAGCTTGTACTTGGCCAGAGAATATGCCGTCTTCTGCTCGAGCGCCGTGTGGGAGAGCAAGAGCTTCGCAATGAGTTCTTGACCGGCTGCTGTGCCATTGCGCTTGAGCTCCTCGATCTCATCCGCGGTGAGGGTCTGGCGCGCTGTATCGTCGAGAATCTCCTTCTTGGACCGCACCAGAACCTTGCCGCTCTCATCGACCAGTGTCAGCTCTTCCCCCTCATCCGGGACAAGCACTGCGTCGTCTGCGTCGACATCTTCGGACTCTTCGTTCGCGTTCGTCTCGGCAAGGGCAGCAGCGTTGAGCTCGGTACCAGGAACGACCCGGAGGCGTGAGAAGGACTCGCCCTCTCGTTTATCTTGCACCTCGTACGTCAAATGAAAAGGCCGATCGATGATCAGGTTGCTGGGGAATGACCCGTACTTGCCAAGGGCAATGGTTCTGATCGGACAAAGTCAGCTGGGCGAACTTTTTTGCGACCAAAAGGCGCGGGCTGGAGGGGTTCTTGTCGCACGTGTTTGGTACAACCTGGAGAACTTTGACGCTGTCATTGGGCAATCTCAAGGCTACCCAGCCATTCTCTCGAACCAGATTGCGAGGCATACTGCAACGACTGGGCTTGAACGCGGCATACGGTGGTGTCGCAAACGTATGGCAGCCCAGGGTGGTGGTAGAGCAGACTATGCTTGTGCCTGCGTTTGCACCGTCGCAAAAGATTTCCAGCGTCTGACTCGGTCCCGCCATTGCCCCCGCCGTACGTCACGACTGCATGCAAAACATTCACAGTTGCTGAGGCGCGAGCAGTAAATGGTAAGATACATACTACAGTGCATCAAAATATTGCTATGTCCAATCTGCTAATAATAATCCTGCTAGAAGAGCCTTTGATTCGAATGCAACTTGAAGAACCACTGCGACAAAGCTCTGCTACGAGCCACGGGTTGGGGCATGCCTTGGTCGGCTCTTCTGCATCATGTGCAATGTGCCTGTGGATTGCAGCTTAGGTGCTCAGCGAGATCTTATAGATGACTGAAAGTCATCGATAAGGGCAGCACGATGAAGACGTCGAAAAACGGAATGAAGAGTCCTTTGCTGCTCCTTACGAGAGGATTCTTGTACAGGCTGCAGCTACAGGGATGAGCCGGTTCATCGTGCCTCGAATGGCTATCCTCGAATGCGACAAGACCCGGACTTGGAGGCCTCAGAGCATGAAGAGAGGGCTTGATCAAATATCCAGTGTGTCGAATGGGAGACTGGAGGAAGCTTGGATCTTTGACTTTGCACCAGGCTCGTCCCTCACTACCATTCATTGCCTTTCGGCAACTCTCCGCACAAGGTAGTTCCCGATGTGGCCTGCCGAATTGTCATTAAACGCAGCAGTATTGTTCCTGGGCCCATCCAGAAGGTACTAAGATGGAGGGCTAAGTTGAACTCCCAGGACCAGTCAAGCTCTGGTGGAAGTTGGAAAGCTTCGGGGTTAGTAATTTGGGAAACAGGCGACTAACAGACATGGCGATCCTTGGGAAACTCCAGCAAAGAACCTCATAGCATTCAGTAGAGAGGCCACTCTTCACGGTAATCATCGCCATGGAGACCGTCGCGAGGAGGCTTTGGTCCAGCTCCAGAAGAAGTGAGCAGTTTCATCGCCAAAGGGTCGTTACATTTACTTCCCGGTTGAAGCATTTCCGAGTCTCCCCGGACGCGAGCAGGTTTGTCTTCATCTCCAGAAGATTCTTTCCAGCCTTTTGCGTTTACCCCTGGGCTGCTCACGACTTCCACACAGTGCACCCATGTCACCAACCATGCGTCAATCTGAGAGGCGAAAGTAATGCGCGACAAAACGGCGTCTATTCCTTTCCATCATACCAGAACAGAATATCTGCATCTTATCCAAGTGTGCCTGAGAGAAAATGTGCAGTTACTACATGAACACCCATACCTATGACCAGCCTCCTTCGAATCTCAAGCTGAACAGCATTGTGAACCGCCTTAACCCTCGAACAGCTAACCTTGACGGCGCCAGACTTGGATTTGAGACGGGGACACCTTGACTGCTGGTCTGAACAGTAACTTCGGCCGTTGTTCGACCCATCTCTATTCGTGGATTCCGTGATAGTACCTGGAGCTTCTAGCGAGCATCACGGACATTTTCTCAGGCCGAGAAGGGGTTAAGCTCATGGGGATGGAGCTCTTGTTCAGATGATCGGACGACGGTTGATCCATAGACTCCGAGAGTCGGTAGACGTCGTTAGACCCGTTGCTATACGAGTCCTTTTCACCCAACGGACTTGTATATCTCGGAATATCGGGACTATGATAACCTTCACTCTGATAGATGAGGTTGTAATGACTTCACGTTGAGTCCTCTACCAGGAACAGCCAAGGATTCCTACCGAAGATCGACTTTCCAAGGAGGATGAAGTGGGCAATGAGGCGAGTACAAGAAGAAGATTCTCTCTCCCCCATCCTTTGCATTTCCCTGTTCCTCTTCCCTCATCCATCCATCACTCTTTTGAAACAGTCGTTCCCCCTCTGGTCATCAGGTCTCTCCAAGGCTCGCCATGCGTACCTCCATTCTGGCTGCCCTCGCGGGTGGCATCGCCAGCGTCTCTGCTGAACTGAAGATCCAGTCCATAGCCCGGCTCAACGCGCCCAAGAGCATCGAGCGCGGGCAGTGTGATTCCCTCGACCCTTGCAAGCACGCTCCTCCCGGATCCTATGTGCCGGACCCCAAGACCTTCTTCCTGCCCCATGCCCACAACAAGCGTGAGAAGCACTGGGGCCTCTGCAAGAACGACGCCTACTGCAATGACCAGGACATCTACAGCAAGGTCAAGTTCGACTTCAGGGGCGATTTTCTCGTCTTCGACTTCGACATCCCTCATGCCCACTACGAGGACGTCGTAATCAGGATCCAGAGGGAGTCTCCGCCCACGGATGCCTCGCCCTCGTTCGACTTGCACAGCAGATACTGTCACTCCAGCTCTCACGGTGGCCTGAGCTGCAGCCTGCCCTACCACTCTCTGAACAGCCGTGGCTGGCAGGATCTGTGCCCGGCCAAGGACGAGGGAGGCTGGGTCTTCTACATTCAGATCAAGGTCGTCATCAGTCTCCATGGCGAGAAGGTCACACTCTACAACCAAGCTATCGAGAAGGAGACCGGCACTTGCTGGTTCTCCCTTAGCTATTGCTGCACCAAGTGCCCCGACTGCAAGCATCGGCCACTGCCTTACCATAAGCCCCAGGAGTGCGGCCACAGCTGCCACAGCTCTCACTCGCAACAAGATCACACCAAGCCGTGCCCCAAGTGCAACAAAGCACACTGGCCACGCGATGAGGGACTTGATGGCAAAGCCGAGGTCAAGCAAACTACAGGTGTCGGGTCTTCTTCACCTATCCAGGAGACGCACCGCAATAAAGCTTTGAACTCAGGAGGCTCTCCGTCCTCTAAACCCTCCTCTAAGCCTTCCTCTAAGCCCTCCTCTAAGCCCTCCTCTAAACCATCCTCTAAACCCTCCTCTAAAACCTCCTCTAAGCCCTCCTCGTCTACCAAACCCCATTCCGTTGGGGTCCAGAAAGGGAGCCAGGTTGCTCCGCGGGGTACCAAAAGTGGCTGGCCTAGTACCCAACAGCACGGCCACGAAGTCGACGTCGCTTGCCAGAGCGCCCAGGTGGTCATCTTCGGGCATGGAGCGCACTCGCACCGCCTGAACGAGCTGGGCAGCTACCCTGGCCACGCCGAGTGCAAGGACCGCAAGGGCCACTACCACACCTACGTCAAGCACGATCTCGAGGTGACGGTCGCGGGAGCCCTGGAGCTCAACAACAACGCCTTCGGGTCTTTCGTGGTCGAGTTCGACAAGAAGAACAAGAACACCGAGATCATCATCAAGATCGACGTCTGGAACGCCCTCTACTACGTCGTCGAGGCCGCCGTCTTCATCGACTGCAAGGAGGGCATCGAGAAGGGATGGGGCGGCCGTCACGGCTCCCACATCTGCCGTCCCGAGACCTTCCCGTACTGGTACGTCGATGAGAAGGGCATCAACAACTATGACTTCCACATCAAGGACGAGTTCAAGTGCAAGGGCGACTACGTCTTCGCTCTCTGGGTCAAGGTCTGCATTGCCGATGACAGCAGGAACTGCCAGTACCAACGCATTCCTCTCGGCGCTTGAGAAGTTTTTCTTTTGACCCGTCGTTGCCCTGTCACAGCCCTTGCTTGCTAGCATAGACTGCTGCTGGAATTGTGATTTCGGGCTGATGAGGGAGTGAAGAAGGAGAGATCACGGGGTGCGTAGACTGAAGTTGGTCAAAGTGCTCGTGCATGCGGCCGGACAAAAGGAGGCTCCCTGCGATAGATTAATTAGAATGAAGAAAAGTGTTTCAGTATTCATGCGTTGACGAGCATCCACAAAACTTGGCCTCGCGCAAACTGAATGTAGTGATTATACCAACGCGTGCCATCAACCACTGTTCTAGACTATCAAGCTCTGGTTCATCACCGAGGGAATACACGAGGTGGACACTCAATTCGGTACTCTCCAGTGATCGTGATAGAAGATTGCCGAGGAAAAATGCTGCAACTCCTCGACGACCATATCTAGATCGAAGTGCCTGGGGACCTAGTCCCTGGTCACTGTCACCACGATCGGCATCAAGTCTTGCCAAGCCAAACACAAAAGCGGCCAAGGAAAGCTTCGTACTCGAAGGGGACATATTGTACGTCAAGACTAAAACTGGCCATGTAATGATATCATCATATTCTGCTTTCCGGCAGTCATTTATCATTCCATTTTTATATGTACGGCATCCGCCGTCCCATAACGTCCGCTTTAAACCATCAAATGCAAATCCTTGGACAAAGCCCATTCCGTTCATTGTGAGCCCCAAACACGCCATACAGTATTGAAAACCCCCATTTAGAACCCAGGAATGATCTTTTTACCTAGTTGGCAGGGCCAGTAGCCCAGGTGGGCGCGTTGGTGATGAAGCCCATGAGGCAACCGGAGATGAGGCCAGCGGTAGGGACAGTGATGAACCAACCGAGGTAGATCCAAGCGACCATACGCCAGTTGATTGCGCGCCAATCGCCATTGCAGAGACCGACACCGACAATAGCACCGGTAATGCACTGGGTAGTGGAGACGGGAAGTTCTGGAAAGGATGTTAGCCAGTGCACTCGGATACTCAAGAGGTAGGATGTAACTTACTCAGACGAGTGGCGACGACCACGGTAATGACCGAGCCAAGCTCCATGCAGAACCCACGAGCAGGGGACATGAGGGTGACACGGTTGCCGAGGTTCTTCATGATGTTGTAACCGTACGTCCAGAGACCGATGACAATACCCGCTCCACCGAAAGCGAGAATCCAGAGTGGCACGGGGGACTGGCCACCAGGGACATTGCCCTTGCTCCAGATCTGGTACACTGTGGCGTAAGGACCAATTGCATTGGCGACATCATTGGCACCGTGGACGAAAGAGGCAGATGCGGCGGTCATGACTTGGAGGAAGGTGTAAAGGAACTCGGCCTTGTTGTCGAAGTGAGTGGCGCGGGAGTGAATCTCCTCGATGTCACCACCAACAATGGACTTGTCCTTCTGAGACGCAACAATGTCACGGTCGACACCACGCAGCAGAGCCCACTTGAAGTACCACCAGAGACCAGCGGCGGTATACCATGTAGCATCGGGCTTGGGGCCGATCATGGACTTGTAGGTAGACGTGGGGGCAGGAGCCTCCTCCTGGGATGATGCCTCTCCGTCGGCGACCTTCTTCTCATCCTCGGAGCCTTCCTGGGTGGCAGCCTGACCAGTTTCCGCGTCCTGGTTCTCCTGAGCGCGACGAGCGTCGAGCTCCTCTCTGGTGAGGTGGCCCTCGTAGAAGTTGCGAACGGCGCCCTGGAAATCTGCTGGAGGTGGAGGAACCTCGCCACGGCGTAGAAGGAAGGGACCCTGGATAATGTGCCAACCCTTAAGCTGCCAATCCTCCTTGACGACGACGCGGTACATCCAGGGAACGAGGAAGATGGCCATGAGGATACCCCAGAGAGCACCAGCAGCGACGATGACGCCAGGAATCTGAGACTCGGTCAGATTAACCTCGTAGTCACCACCCTTCCAGATGAGAAGCATAACAATGAGGCCAGCGGTGACCATGAAGTAGACAGGGACGAGAAAGAGGCCGCGCATGACGGGGTTCTTGCTGAGCAGAACACCATACTTCGTCATGAGGAATATGCTGGAGGCGAAGAAACCGGACATGCAGGGAGCGATGATCCAGGCAAGGAAGACCTGGACGACACCTTGCGTAATATCGACGGAGCCGTTGGAGTTGTATCCGATCCATGTGATGCCTCTGCCACCAAGGGCACCGACACCCATGCCGAGAACACCGCCGAGGATTGAGTGTGTAGTCGAGACTGGCATACCGAGCTTGGTAGCCATGGTGAGGTACACCGAGGATGCGATAGTTGCGCAGACCATGCCCAGCATGAGCAGAGCAGGGGACTCTTCAAAGGCATCGATGTCGACGATCTTGGTTCGGATGGTATCAGCAACGCGGCCGCCCACACCAAGGGCACCGGCAAACTCCATCATGGAAGCACCGCACATGGCCTGGAAGTAGGAGATGGAGCGAGAAGAGACGGAGGAAGCCCATGAGTTGGCAACATCATTGGCACCAATGTTCCAGGCGTCAAGGAAGGCGAAAATGGTGCCGATGGCGAAGATGTAGTCGAACTGAGAGTAGGCAGCGACCATTGTGAGATGTGGTTTTCGCCCGTTGAGGACGAAGTCGACTTGATTGTGAGAAGGATGAAGGAGGAGGAGGAGGATTGCTCAACAGACAGGAAGAGCGAGAGGATGGGAGTCGGAGGTGGTAGAGAGCTTACTCAAGGCCTTGCCGTCAAGGTAAGGCTCAGGAAGTGCAGCACCACAACCCAGACAAGAATTTGGGGGTAGAGCACAGAGAGAGGAAGAGGGACCTGCAAAAGACTCTGATGAGAATAGCACGAGAAGGAAGAAGAGAGGAGTGGGTTTTGACGGACGATGGGGAAGAGGGATATATACTTTTCTCGTCGATCCTGTGGACAGCCGGCGTGTACCGCAGGGCGCCTTGGCTCCTCGCTCCATCCTGTCGAAACTTCTGCGGTTTTCGCACCACTGTCAGACCCAAGAAACTATATCGGTGGATAGAAAGTGGGATGGATGTGTTCATGGATGGACCGAGGAGGGGTGGATGCGGCGGCTCGGTCGTCGTGGGTCGTGTGCTTTGTTGCCTGAAGGAGGTAGTCTCGCTCTGGAAGCGTTGCGGACCTGGACCAGGATGGATCTGGCACTTGGTTCCTGGTTTGTGTCCTTGCACCGCTGGTCGTAGGTGGCGTTGCTCTTGAAGTCTTGGCTCGTGACAGATTGAGGTGCGTTCTTGAAGATTCTGTCATATCTTGGTCCTGCTCTACCACTCCACAGCGCCCTGATCTCGAGCATGACTTCGGGATGGCATGGACGGAACACTCAAACCCATCTCTGGCTCAAGCCATACGCGGCCTCGAAGTCTCTCAATTGAGGAAACTGGTCGCGTGAGGAATTGCCTAGGTGGGCTCTCTACAACAAGGGGGCCAAGATGTGTGCGTGTGTGCGTGTGGAAAGGGGGGGTGCGTAGACTGGAGAACGGAGCTTTAGGGGGGGCGTGGCGGCAGGACAGAAAGGCGAAGCTGGCCGGATGCGAGAAGGCGATTCACTCGGTCGATGCATCCCCGTGAAATATTCTACTGGACAGAAAGCTCGGCGATCATTTCCTCGATACGTTCTGATGCGACAGGCATGCTACAGGACTGCCGACAGTGGGCAGCATGCGAGGTCGTTGTTTTGTTTGATCAGCGGGAGAAGCAAAAAAGGCGTAAACTGTGCCGAGTCAAGATGGTTGATGGCCCCCCCAGAAGCCCATCATCTCGAAACCTCGGCCAACGAAGCAGTTTCCAGGTATGGTGTTAAAAAAAGAAAAGAGATGGAGCGGAAGTGGTGATGTTTGTTTCGAGACGTTATGCTTAAACTTATTCTTATTTCTTTTAAAGCGTCAAATTCCCCGGTTGGTGTCTCGCCTCTGTCTGGCGCTTTGACCACAACCAGGCTGATCGTCAGGGTGAGACTTCGGCAGTTGAGAGTCCAAAACAATCTCGGACAGAGGCAGAAGCTTCTATTCATAGCAATTTTTTCCACGAATATGGCATCACTTTTTCATTTGTCGAGACCCAAACAGGATGCGAAAGTTCTTACCAGCTTCTAGTGTCGCCAAGTGCACCTCTCGGCGAAACATATACCGGTCCGCATCTCGGTGGTGGTCGAGGCAATGGGAAAGCATGAGTACGATTCATCTCGGGTTCGTTCCCATCATCTGCAGCGAGGAAGGGTTGTTAGACTGGAGAAGCGTTGTCGAAAGAACGCATTGTGCAGCGACACTGTGTCCTGTGGCAGTAGGCCGTCGTGCAGATCAAAGATTCACAGTGGAGGGCTCTTGATGGCTTGATGAATCATGGCAGTGATTGATCTATCCGCTGTTTGGGGTACATCTTCCAGCGATTCATTCACCTGACGGAAGTGGTGAAGAGGTCCGGTGCGATTCGAATAGGTAGCCCACGGGGGGTGTGCCCTCTGAACAGAGCACTGAGCGGATCCAGCAAACAACTCTAACCATCAACTCTAAAATTCTTAAATACCACAGCGCCCCAGGCGGGCCCCTCTGAAAAGAACAACCAACCCACCAACCACTGCAGAGCCATTCGGAGCCCTGAGTGCAGCCTCCTGTCGGGGCCGATGCAGGTGGAGGCAGATCTGGCAGCTTATACACAGCCAATCAATGACTCGAAAGCTGCACGTGTGCTCGATGGTTGGGCAACAAAAGACGCTCGCAGTCGAATCGTGGATGCAGGGCGGTGGAGGCAGAGAGGCTGCCAAGCGAAGTGGCCATCAGTGCAATGGATCCCTGAACAGGGGATGGCAGCGCTTCCGTCGCAAGCCGTTCCCAGAGCACCTATGATATCCTATCTGCAGTACGGAGGTCTATCCCAAAAGAAATGTCTCAGGCAGAGATACGCTAAGCCAATTCGGCTCTAGCGCTTTGATAAGGGTTTATAACCCTGACCATACCCTAACCCTAAAGAATAATACTTGCTCTTCTATTCGGGAAAATTCAAATTAAGTATAGTAAGATTGTTAAGGGTTAGGGTTAGGAACCCTTATCGAAGCGATTGCCAAAAAAGGCTAGTCACCTCCTTTGGGGTGCGACAATACTTTTGGGACCGACCTCCGTACAGGACAATGACTACTCCCTCGGCGGACCTTTTCTTGCCCTTGTTCTGGCCAGTCAGGCGCATGGAATCACCCACGTTGCTCAAACTTGTCGCTTCTATTCGATGCGGTTGGACGCTCACGGCTGACGGCTGAACCCAGACTTCGACGTTCTGGCCATGAAATTTTCGAAAGAAGGATCCAAGGCTGGTTGCGCTGTAGCAGTTGGAGGACACAGGCTGTGCATGATCCATCACCTGTCAGTGCCATTGGTCGTGGTCCCGGCCACTCATTGACTTTTCGATCGTCGTCTCTGTCTCGATAGAGCAAGTGGTCGCGTGCTTCCCCCAGCCGCCTTTTGCGCCAGACATGATCGAGCACAACTATAGGTAAGGTACCTTACTACGACACCCTCCCAAAGACCCCTCGGTCACGGAAGCGGGAGCTAGGTGCTTAGTGTTTCGTTGGGGTACTACAGCACTGCCTTATTGATGGCTCGACTAGGGCTTGATGGTGAGTCAGCTAGGTATGCATGATGCATGGAGTTTCGCGAGTCCTGCCGCGAGCCTCGTTCTTCATGAGACGTTGCACCGTATTGGCTGGCTGACTCGTGATTTGGCACAGCTCTGTCAGTGATACACAACATGGTAGTTATGCCTTCCGAAGACGCAATCCGACGATTCATCGTCTTGGCATGCTGTGAGACCGAGCGCCATCATGTCAAGCAACCAGCAGTAAAGAGCTTGCGCTCGTTTGCATACGATGTCACAGATCATATATCATAGACTCTCTATTATATCCTCCGCCTGGACTAGCTGCTCTGTACAGATGGCTAACCAGCCGTGAGGGCTCTTTTCTATGTCTCTCCAGAAAGTCACCAAGCCTAGGGTAGCTCACGACCGCCAACATTGCCCCCATCAGCCAAGGGGCTGCCCTCCATGCTTGAAAGTCATTCAAGAGATATCACCGGGACATGGGAGAATCAAGGAAACGACTAAACTAGGTGGAACCAGGCCATTCCAATCCAAGCAGCGACGCTCAGTACAGAGGCTCAGATCATACCGACTTACCTCCCCCATTCGAGACACTACTGTACACAGATGCCCCAACGCTTTCACAGTGTCAGTTCCTTGCTTGGCACCAGTGAGACTTCATTTTCCAGCTTGCAACAAAAGTAACCATGGGATCTAGCTTTTCCCTTCAGAAGAGCTCCTGAATTCACCATCTGGGAGAACCCCCAAGTCAGTTCCAGTCTTGTCGGAAAAGCTCACCCAGTGCACATGCCCCGCTTCGGGCAGCTTATAGCGAACGGAAGTACAACTCCATGCAAGTCTCACGAAGATGAAGAGGGAAAAGGAGAATAAAAGGCGATTCAGTTTATTGACTTCCTCCGTTTCAATTCCTGAATATGGAATCAAGAGTTGAAATATTTGCCCCGTCACATTTGCTCGACCAAAACTCCGAGCAAGCAGCAGTTCAACATGGTTGAGGGAAAGGTTGCCATCGTGTTCGGTGCAAGTGGTGTATCCGGGTGGTCTTTTGTCAACGAGATCCTCAACGACTACCCCAAAAAAGGCGTCTGGAGCGGCGTTCTAGCATTGACGAACCGGCCCTTGACCGTGGAGGAGTCTTTCTGGCCACCCGATGACCGATTGAGCATCACCTCGGGGATCAACCTGCTCGAGGACAGCCCGGAGACCATTCAGAAGAAGCTGAGCGACATTGCTGGGATCAAGAAGGTGACGCATCTCATCTACTTGGGTAAGTCGAAACCCTTCTTATTTAAAGGAAAAAAAAAACAGGGTTTCCATACAGGGACTAACTGGTATGGACAGCATACAAGGCAAACACGAACAACCCAGAAGAGGTCCGTGAGAATGTGGAGATGTTCAAGCGCGCGACTATTGCTGTGGACAAGGTCTGCCCAAACCTTGAGATGGTCGTGAACCAAACGGGAGCCAAAGCGTACGGCTGCCATCTGCTCGAGAATCGCCCAGCATATCTCGTCCCCCCGTTCAAGGAGGATACTCCGCGGCTGGAGGGTGCATTCGCCGCGACGCTCTTTTACTACCCGCAACTGGACTGGATCGCGGAATACTCGAAAGACAAGCCCTGGTCTTGGATCGAGACTCGTCCCGACATCATCCTCGGCTTCGTGCCGAATCAGAACTTCTACTCTCTCAACATGGCCATCGGCTTCTTCCTCAGTCTCTACCGCGAGATCAACGGCGAGGGCGCGGCGTGCCCGTTCCCCGGGTCAGACAAGTCGTGGGTCGCGAAATGCCAGGATTCGTCGGCACCGATGAACGCTCGCGAGACGATCCATGTCTGCTTCGCTCCCACGACCAAGAAGGGCGACGCCTTCAACGTCGCGGACGAGCGACCGGCGCACTGCTGGCGTGACAAGTGGCCGGTCCTGTGCTCCCTGTTCGGGCTCGAGGGAGTCAAAGTCGAGCAGCAGTCTCCCATCGAGGTGCGACGCTACATCAAGGACAACAAGGCCACGTGGGAGAAGATGGAGGACAAGTACGGCCTGCGCAAGGGTCAGGCAGACAACGACAGGATCTTCCCCGGGTTCGAGTACTTCCTGCTGACCCAGTTCGACTTTGACCGACAGTACGACATGTCCAAGCTGTACGACGTGGCTGGCTTCCAGGAGCAGAGGAAGCCGGCCCAGACCTGGGGCGGTACCTTTGAGTTGATGAAGAAGGCGAAGCTCATTCCCGCAGAATTCAAGTGAGGAGAAACTGAGTGCCGGGGGTTACAGCGCATCATCGATGTGAACCAAAGTGGGCAGCATGATGCTGCAACTAGATCATGTGGATATCTAGTGGATGTGCGAATACTAGGAACCACTTTCAAAGTGTCTAGCCACAGAAAGCTCCGGTCAAATCAGAAGACTCAAGGGAACATCCCTCAAGTACTCGCTGAGTGCAATGTCTGCTCCAGGGCAATAACCTCCGGGCACCATCGGATGCCCAAGAGAGTTGCTCTTTGGTGGCTCAAGTGTTCACTGTAGGCCGGACCGGATCCCTCCAGGGCGTTAGAAAGGCCATTCCCCCCGAAATTGACTCTGATGACTGGAGCTCCGTTTAGACGCACGCCAGGCCCCAGGCTGTCGCTTCCGTCAGAAGTTCGCCGTAGCTCGTCATACCGCCTCTAGCTGTTTCATAGGGGGGGGGAGGGAAGTTGGTGGAGGATTGGGGGGTTGAACAGCGATGAGGGATTCCTGGATCTGGAGGACTTAAATCTTGCTCTTCTCTTCTCATCCTCGTCGTTCCCTTGGAAGATTTGTTCAGTTTGTACAGTTCGGTTATGCCATCCTACAAGATCACCAGCAGCGAGTCCGAGAACAGGCAAAGACGATCACGACGAAAAGAGCACCCCCTACCGAGTGCAGGGCTTCTTTCACGGCGGAAAGCCCATATCCCAAGTGACGGTCCCTTTGGGAGGCTGCGTCAGAAAGCCGTGACAGCGCGCTGTGTTTCGACCGAGGAGCCCCCCGGGGGCCCTGCCTCGACCATCCACCATCTACTACCTAGTACTACTGTCTACACGATGCCGCAGAACGCGGGCGACACCATGGTGGACAAGCGGCAGCCGATCGTGGTGGACGGCAGCAAAGTCAGCCAGATGGCGATGGACTCGTTCCCCGACTCGAGCTACGGCAACGTGGTGTGGCAGACGCTGCTGTCCAAGCCCGGGACGTCGTCGGACTCCATGTGCGCAGGCATCGCGACCTGCCCCCCCAACGGCACGCTGGCCCTGCACCAGCACACGCAGGCCGAGCTGTATTACGTGCTTGCGGGGTCTGGCGAGGTGGAGATCGATGGTGTCAGGCACCGCGTCACCGAGGGCAGCGTGCTCTGGATCCCCGGGGACGCCGTCCACGGTGTCTTCTGCGGGCCGCAGGAGACCCTCAGATGGCTCTACGTCTTCCCCGAGGGACGCTTCGAGGACGTCGTCTACCGGTTCAAGGTCGCTTGAGATTTCCGTCCCCAGGATATATACACACACATACAGAGAGAGAGAGCATGCGATTTTCATTGTTGGCGTTTTTCATGAAACGGGGCGGGAGGACAAACGAGCTGTCTTTTTTTTTTTTTTTGCAGTCAATTCCAGGTTCATAATCGAGACCCTGTGTGCATTTTTGGCGTCATATCTGGCTCGGAGCTCGCCATCGCGATTTTGAGTTTCAACGTGGCATCGAATCTGTCACCGCCATGGCGACCCGCACGCTAATGCAAAGTCGTGTACATACATACATACATACCTCCTTATTCTCGATAACAGATCATTTTCTATATTTGCCCATGAAGACTCATCCGTATTGTGGTCATGGTCCTGGCGCTGGCGGTTTTTGTCATTGCCATGTCGAAGCAGAACTTCTGGAGAAATAGACGGCCATGCTGTGCAATGCGCTCCATGCATCATCGTCGCAACAAAGGGACATGTCGGAGTCCTTTCTCGGCAAGTACATCCCCGGATCCCGGACATCCATGTCGCTCAGGAGAGTTTGAGATCTATCTTTCCACATGCAGGTCGAAAGGACTAGTAGGAGGTATCTAGAGCTTCCCCACAGCATCTTCAAGGTGCCTTGGAGAACCTTGGCATTTCTTTCCGGGCGGTCAATGTGAATCATGGTTCAGTACATGATAAGGTCCTCCTCTTCGAGAATGCACTTTTAAACATCATTCTCCAATGTAAATCCAGGTGTGAAGGCTTGCAGGTAGACCAGTCCTATTGCAGTGTACCTTTCCTAAAAGTGGCCAAATCGTATCCAGTTTTGTCGAGCATGACCCCCTCGAGTGACTAAATGATCATCGCAGAGGGAAAAAGCCTCTCGAAACGTGGTGACGCATTTGTGAATTTACTAGGATCAAAGCTGAAGAAAGAGAGAACAATGGTGGACTCTCCAACACGGAACCCTAGAAGGCACGCCACTGTTGTTACTTGAAGTAGACCGCTGCGAATACAGTCAAATCACACTTCTCTTCAGTCCAAGCTTGGAAAATCTAGCAAAGATGTGTTCTTTCGTGATGCCATCCTCGACGGGCACGATTGGCCTCGAACCGTCATCTATTGCTGCCAGCGGGTGGCCTGGCATTCCGTGGACGCGATCTGTTGGATCCGGGACTTCGTGAAACCAGAAAGAGGAGCACGCTTCCACAAACATGTCCCAATAAATGAAAATCTCAGGTGCAAGCTGGAGGCGCTGTTCCGTCGCAAGACCTATTTCTTGAAACGGCCCATGTTTTCTACAGAGAGTGGTCATTTGTCGATGAGCAAAGACGGGAAGACTTGGGTCTTGCTCGATCGACGCCACATCAACAGCATTCTGCAGAGAGACCTGCTTCCAACAGCCGTAGTGGTCGACACTCTCAACGAGCAGAACTGTAACAAATGGTTCAGAAGGTCGTACATCCGAGATGCTTGATCTTAGTGGGCACTCTGACAAAGTAGCACCATGCGCTCTTGCTGATGTATCTGGCCCACGGGAGACCCGCTGCTCTCGTTCGGCAATGCTGTTCTGGTTGATGCAAATGCGACCGTTCCCAAGGATTGTGTGAGTTTTCGGAGTATCATGAGTCTTTCCCCCTTCGTAGTTCCTATCTCCTCACGCACCGGATAGCTCATAGCTCTGACTCCAACTGACACTTCCCCAGGACTTGGTCAAGGTTCATGACACTTCGGAAGTACTGTCTGTAGCGGATCAGGTCATATAGCTCGATCAGGAGCGCCGCAGATGCAGGGGATAGCGTCGTAGTGAACCTCATTTCCCCATAGATCGCTGGTTGCAAGACTTCGATAAAAAGGTCCGATGTCAGCATCGGTCCGAGGTTAGGGTAAAAAGGACCAGAAAGACGGTGAGCCTTCCAAAGAATCATACTGATGCAGAGACGCCCAACCATCATGTTCTGTCATGGTGAGAATTTCGAATGCTTGCTATAAACTGCAAGTCTTATGCGCGGAAATCCACCATTTGTTGGCACAGATCTCAGGAGGTCTCAATTTGCCTGTCGTTTGATCAAGCCGCATGATAAGACACAGTCATGGTTCAGTATCTCCCTCGAGGCGTGGAAGATCCTGTAGGTTGCGGCTCTCCTATAGCACCTCAGCTCCGAACAAGCAGGCCGGCAATGCTCCATTCTGGTCAACACTCTGTAGCGACGCAGTGGCTATGGCTCAGAACCAACTTGCTTTCAAGCACCATATGCTGCTTTTGCTGGAAACACCGCACATTGTTTTCTTGCATCGGGAAAATGCTCTGATATATCTCTATTGCTCAGTCATATTCGAGTAAGCCGGTCCAGTCGAGCGCTTAAATTCGGGATTTCTGCGGAATCACTGCTTCATGTACCATGTTGAGGTCACATTCATAGTCTTAAGAGTCACCAAAAGGCCGCTTGCAGTATAACTCAGGCAGGGAAAGCCACTGGAATAGGCAGACAGGTAGTCCTCGAAACGGTAGACGTTGAAGTAGATAGTCCTGCACAGAGTCAGCGAATGCCGCATCAACGAAGGATGTATACGATGGGTGCAGACCGCTCCAGGCAGCTTTCGATCTGTGATGTATCTGCACCTCCGTACCTCTGAGACCGAGTAGCTGTTTATCTACGCGACGGTAATACTCCAACGATCAGATGAGGCGTCTCTCATGCAGGGGAGAAAGGCGGCTATGTCCAAGAGCGATAAGGGCTATGGAGCCACTCGGGTCGTCTATCTTCCACGAAATAAGTATCGAACTCAAATCTAATCTAACGCCCTTGAAGTGATCTGGGCCTCCTGGATCCATGAGTTACCAGTTGCTCATTCCATGATTTGGTTGCATACATACCGTAAACGAAGCGAAAGGACCGACCAGAAAGGCGTGATGTTCAAGGTCGACCGAATGTGTTGTGCAGATGCAAGTCATTGTTGGCTGACAGGCAGGACAATCATGTGTCCACTGGAGTTCTGTCTGTGGCAAGAGAAATTGGATCAAATTGCTTCGACACCCAAGAGTCCAGTCCAGGCACCCATTTCACACACGTGACGTGACGTCTCCTCCTGCACTGGAGCCCCCAGACTCATGATCTAGCATCCAAACTTGTTCCACCAAGCCACAAATCTTCTCGAACACCGTTCATGGCCAAGGACCCGAATCGTCCCTGTTCCCCGCAAAAGCATAGATCAACTATCTCGACTCACGTGGCAAGCCATCATCACCTTTGCAATTTCCCCCAGCATCAACTATCTAGTGGCAGCGGCCTGGTCCGTCGCCAAAATGCCGACGGGTCAAAAACCATGGAATGGCACCACTGGTATCCTCCTGATGTGTGCCTTTGCAGACCGTTCGGTGCCTAGACGTAGCATCTCTTCACGGAGCCAAATGCTGGTAATAGACGGCAACCTCAAGTTCCGACGGGCAATAGTCCAACCCCATACCCCATACCCCGCGCAATTCCTGATTGCGCGGGCACATCACCGCCTCGGCGTATCAGACAACGAGGCATGAGGACCTATCATACACGAGCCGCACTGAGTCTTATCTCCGCCATCATTTCTCCAGCCCCCGCATTCGATGAGACCCCAAATGCCGATTGAGCTTTTGGGCGTGGTGACAGGAATGCTACTCTGCCTTGGTTTCCCCGCGCAGGCAGTGATTTCATGAGTCTTGGTGCGGCCAGCCCCGTCAGGATGAGCAACTGGTCCCAGTGCGAATCTGTTCTCAGACTGAAGGGGATCATCGGCTTATCTCCCCACGGGGGCAGATCTACACTCGCTCCATTTTGTACCGACGGATGTGCGACGATGGGGCCTTCCCCGCGTTCGAGAAGATCCCCCTTGGTTGATCGAAGACAAACAAAGTTTGGCGCGGTTACAAGCCTAGTAGATGCAATACCACTCCAACGCAGTCATGAGCGCATCAGAGATGGAGCCAAAACCACCCGCTGCACATGAAGTTGCCAGAACGGGAATCGATCTCCATGTCTGTCTCTGACTATAAAGACGGCATAATCTCGTCACTGTCGCATGGCAGACTGGCCTGTGTCCTCCATGACGATCCTGATTAAGCTATCAACCTAACAGCATCACCATATATCCCTGGAGCTCTTGGTCTTCAAACCATCACACCATCATGGGTTTTAAAGAGTTCGTGAGAGCCAGAGGCCTCAAGACCAAGGATGACCAACGCACGCGCGCTGCGGAGTTGACCCTGCGAGAGTCCATTTTGCCAATCTGCCTTGTCACTGTTCTGTTCTTCCTCTGGGGATTCAGTTATGGCCTTCTCGACACGCTGAACCGTCACTTCCAAGGTGTTTTGGGAATTAATCAAGCTCGTTCGGCAGGTCTCCAAGCTGCTTATTTTGGGTATGTTGCAGGCGTCATAACCCCCCCCCTACCCCGAACGGACACGGTACTCACTGTATTGCAGCGCTTATCCTATCGCTTCGATCGGACATGCTGCATGGATTCTTCGTCATTATGGCTACAAGGCTGTCTTCATATGGGGATTGAGCCTTTACGCGATTGGTGCACTGCTTTGCATTCCTGCTATCAAAGCCAAGAGCTTTGGCGGATTCTGCGCCGGTATCTTCATCATCGGCAATGGCCTTGGTAGTCTCGAGACTGCGGCAAACCCGTTCATTACTGGTAAGGCTTCCTGAACTACTGCTGGTGATATCCATCGCTTACCTAGCTTTCAGTGTGTGGACCTCCAAAGTACTCGGAGATCCGTATCAACATGTCACAGGCATTTAATGGTAAGAAGGAGGCCCTCCCTACATCGTACGAATACTGACCGATCCCCTTAGGAGTCGGTAGCGTCATCGCACCAGTTCTGGGCTCCTACGTGCTTTTCACCTTCGACGACGAAGCCGCCATCAAAAATGTCCAGTGGATCTATCTCGCAATCGCCGTCTTCGTCATCCTCCTTGCACTCGTCTTCCTCGTGGTCAAAATCCCCGAAATCACAGATGCAGATATGGCTTTCCAGGCTCAGGAGACGAACAACATGGCGGACCAGAAGCCTTTCATCAAGCAGTACAAGCTTTTCCACGCGACCTTCGCCCAATTCTGCTATACAGGTTCTCAGGTTGCCATTGCCAGCTTCTTTATCAACTACGCAGTCTCCACGAGACCAAACACCGATGATGCTACCGCCGCACGCTTCTTCGCAGGCGCACAAGCTGCTTTTGCCGTAGGCCGTTTCGCGGGTGTTGGGTTTATGAAGTTTGTCAAGCCTCGGATCATGTTCCTGGTCTTCTTGACCGGCGCCATCGTTTTCGTGTGTCCGTCAATCACCCAGGGAGGCAACATCGGCATCTCGATGCTCTTTGTCGTCCTCTTCTTTGAATCAATCTGCTTCCCGACCATTGTCGCGCTCGGCATGCGCGGTTTGGGACGACACACAAAGAGAGGCAGTGGATACATTGTTGGGGGTGTCATTGGCGGCGCCTGTGTGCCACCATTGACTGGTGTGGCCGCAGACCGTCATGGAAATGGTATCGCCATGGTCGTGCCTTTGTGCTTCTTCATTGCCGCATGGACATACGCAATCTGCGTGAACTTTGCTCCACCTTATGTCAAGGTCATCGACTCGTTCCACGAGACCGAGATTGGTATTCATCCTCACCAAAATGACACCGAGAGCGCACCCGAGAAGGAGATGTCGTTCGAGGAGAAACCAGCCGTTGCGACGGTGCCGCATACGACTCATGGCGTGTGATTATTCCACCTCTCAAGGACCAAAAAGTAGTAGATAGTCATCGGGAGTCTACTTCATATGGCTTAGCCGACAATACAAGAGCCTGTCATTTGAATCAGGTGCTCTCTTCAATGACGGTGAAGTTCTACTTTCTGGATTCTCCGTGTCGCAATTTTCAACACTGATTCAAGTCTATCACTTCCTGACCGCCTGTGATGTTTGCTATACGATCCCTACACCCATAAATGGGCAGACCTCGGGGCGTCTCTTTTCCATGCAAGACAAGGACCATCGCACAAATTACCAGAAACCATCACAACCAACTAACACTAGCAGTCTTTCCGATATGTCTAAGTCATCGAACACTTCCCACAAGACCTCTCTTTCGGAGAGTCTCATGCGTGAGGCCGAGGCAGACTACCATGAAAAGATCGCCCAGCAGCAGAGCGCTCAGAAGGACGAGGTAGCGGATGAGATTGATCGTCAGCAAAGGAAGAACATCGAGCAGGCACAAAAGCAGGCATTGAGGGAGGCAGAGGAGGAGAAGAGAAATCAGAAGTGATCTGGGATCTGGTGTTCAAGTACAGATGAGGTCTCCCTCTTGATCCAAGACCCCCCTCGAGGAGCCATGCCGACGATATCTGCATTATAGACTAGGCGAGATCTTAAAAAACGACTTTCAAAGCCCGTACCGCACGAGAAATGCAGACGGTTGTGTATTTTCTCAGGTCGCCTTCTCCCCAGACTTCTCAATCTCATCTTCGATTCTTCTCCTGTCGGACGCAAAGGACTGGACCAAGCGCTCATGGTATCTCTTTCGTTCTTTCGCGTCTTCCAACGCCTGCCGTATGTCTTCGGAGTTCTTGGGGTTCCAAGTCGTCGCACTCACCTCTAGGCTGAGCAGATGACGGATGTCTTTTTCGACGTCCTCAATCAGGAGTTTGCAGTCATGTATGTCACATTTTAACTTCTGGAGCATAGAATTAAGACCGGAAATGACGTTGTATGCTTGCACTGGCGAGGTGTTTTGAGCCATGATCGTGGAGCTGGTTTCTTGAGAGGAACTTGTCATGTTCATTTCGGATTAATCCACCTGTTTCTTGTCAACTGACGGTAATTCTTCTTAAATAAGTATTCAATTTGTGCATTGCTTCACTCGCCATCTCCACAGCTGATCACGGCTACAATGCCCTTTACTACATCGTGTCTTGCGATTTTGCATGCCAATCAATGTCTTGATAATTCACATCCAATCCCTTGTGACAGATAGATCGTTTCACTTCGACGTGACAGTACAGCTGCAAATGTGATGAAGCAATGATGAAGCCAGGCTGGCGGCTGATCAAAACCTGGCTCACATAGTCTAGCTCCCGAGGCTCAAATCCACTCCAGCCTCTTCCTTATGAGCTTGTCACGCTCGTCTTCTCTTTGTCTGATCTCGTTTCCAAGCCAGTAAAGATTTTCACGGAGACCGTCCTGTATGATTGTTGCATACGAACGTCGCTTCCACTTCAGGGTGGTCTTCCGGTGACCGCCCTGATACTTGTCTTCCACAATAGCAGCCTGCCCTCTGAGATGAGCAATCACGTGGTTCAAAGCATGGATCTTGATCTCATCCCTTTCCTTCTGCTCAGTGATTTCGTTAGTAGTTGGGACGTACGGAGGTGGGTACGATGCGACGATGTGGTATACGAGTGCCATATTGCCGGACGAGAGAGAATAACGATCGGGCATGCAGAAGACGATGCTGGCAAGCCTTTCCGGAAACTTTGAACGATACAAATATCCTGCCTTTCTCCCCAGATAATCACCACTTGCCGTTCTTTGTGTATCTTGTTCACCATGGAGTTGGCTCGGTGCAACGTGCATTTCACAGGCAAACACGCACTGAATCACTCTCTGTTAACGAATCATACAAACAAACCTCTGTATTTTGGTAGCCTAATACAGCATTGAAGAAGCTGCTTAGCAATAAATGCTCTTCAGATCCCAATGAGGCCTTGTCTCTCTCGGCGTAGGCTTTCTCGTGTCTTCTTGGCTGTCTTCAGAGCCTTCGCCACGCTCTTTGCAGACGACTTTGACTCCTTCGTCGCTGGAGAGACTGCCCGAGAAGTCTCCAGTGAACGTTCAAGGGTGTCGATTTCAAGTGAAAGCTTGATCAGTTCTTCATCGACCTCTCGAGATCTCTTCACCATCGAGTCGACCAGGGCATCGGCCAGGTTATTAGCGTATCTTAGATCCATGGATACAAGTAGCAAGGGGTTTCGCGTTATTCAATTTTCAACAGGAGAAATGCAAGGCAAGGAGCGGTTTCTACGTATATAAGGAAATGGAACTTGCTCCAATCTGTTACACTACGCTAGTGGTCAAAGAGCCCATTGCTTTTTGAATGACCAAGTTGTTTGTTTGTGCCTTTATTCATACCTTGGTCTCCGGTGAGCTCTCGTTTGTGAAGGGAGTAGAGGTTATCATGAAGTGAATCGTATCAGTAAAGCCGCTGTCGGTGGTATCTGAGAGCTGAATCAAAGACGTATGCATCCTCCTTTCAACGTGATTGAGGGATTCTCAGAGCCGGCGCTCCCGGGTTCAGTCTATGGAAGAACTCTTTGTGTTGGAATCGCGAATGTAAGCCGGGTTGCCCTGGACCCTTACGGAGTGCCATTCCTCTCCATCACACTCTTTGTGCAAGCCTAGTCTAGACCTCGATACGAACAGAGGTATCGTATGAGTGACGCTAAGATCTGGGACTTGGCTATTGCTTTGGATTCAACTGTCTCAGGAAAGTGACAGTGTTGAGTGACAAGTGTGCATCAAGTCCGCCAGAATACAGGCAAGGAGCAAGAAGATGTCCATTCAACAATTCTGGATCACACTCGTAGACACTCTCGATTGTGGTTCTCAAAAGATACGCAGGTGTACTTTGAGCCCAAGGCGGTCAGACTCCTGTAAAGAGATTCACTTGGTTGTTGATCCATCAAAGGCCAGACCTACACACCGTCCATCAAAGGCCACAGGCCGCTTGAATTTCTGTAAAAAGGCAACATCTCCCTCCAGTGCTGAACGTCGAAAAACACATTTACGCAGTCTTTACAAGCCATTTTTTTCAGAGGCCCTTTTTACTATTCAAGAAATACATGCACTCCAAGTGTCCATCAGCGAAGATGCCGGCTCCAGTGAACAAGAGAAAGCTGGAAGAGCTGGAGAGAGCATGCGAGTCCGCGAAACTCGAATATCTCAACGCAAAGCAGATTGCGGTTGGATGTTGGACAACCCGCGAAACCAGGTATTATGAGGGGGAACTATTGGCTATGGATATGGCACATGCCGAGCTTGAGGGGCGTGAGAAGACCTTTGTCCTAGCGCTCAGGAAGTATCGACAGGCTCTCAAGGCCTTGGAAGAAGCTAAAAAGAAGTGAGTCTAGATCTTAATCAATGATGTTGTGCGTTGGCATGTCTAGAACTTTTCATGGGACGCAATCTGTTGATCAATGCAAAAGTCCTCCTTCAGCGATGTCGCTTGAATCAAACCCAGAAAGATTGGACTCACATGAAACATCAGCTGGAATAATTTAGAACGCCTGAATCAAGGACAAGATATGGACTGCGAAGATTCACAGAAGTCAATCGCGTACGTGTGATTAAGTGTCAGGAGATGATATAAATGCCCAACCTGCTTCGTATCCCGAGAAAGAGCAAACACCACACAGCGTCTTCTGCAAGATGGGCCTCCCTCAGCTTACCGGTGCCGAGCGTGAAGCTCGGAGGCTCGAACTTCACGAGCTCCGAGAACAGGAGGCTGGTCATAGGACAGCCATACAGGCCTTTACCTCACTGCTTGAAGAGGCCGAGCAGGAACTCTTGAGGAGCAGTGCCGCCAATGAAGATCTACTCGACGTGAGACATCGGGTCGCTACAACCCGCGTGTGCAAGGCGAAACACCAGGTCGACCAGGATCACGTCCAGGCGAAGATTGATCATGTCGATCTAGAGTTGAGGACTGGGAGAAAGATGCCACGCTCATGGCCTGAGCCGGCCCTTAAGTCTCGCGTCGAGTCTGAGGCCGAGTTTCACAAGGACGCGAGAATCGTATCTGCGAATACATCTGACCGCGGAATCGCCGACGATGCATCCGACGATTCGTCATGCAGGATTGTCGATGATACGTCCGACGATTCGTCATGCAGGATTGTTGATGATCTGTCCGACGACGCGTCCGACCGTGGTACTACTATCAAGTCCAGCGCCGTGTCCAACCTCTTTGTCAATTCCGACACGACCTTGGACGTCGACATCACTACATCGGCTGAAGGGTCAAGCCTTGCATTCCGGACTACGCCCACAACCAGCAGCAAGGACGTGTCAGAGAACAGCCTTAGTATCAAGCTGAACATAAAGGCCAAGAACAAACTCGAGTCCGGGTGTGGCTAGAACGCTGACTCCAATGTTGAAGTTGAAGCTGGAACGACACATGCCACCCTGAGATCGGCGCCATCATATCGTAGGGTATAGATAAGATAGAGAACCTGGCTTGAGCCCTTGACTGGTGTTCTGAAAATCGTGGTCAGCAGTGACATGTGCACTTGGACGTGTCAACACGGTGAATATAAGCCAGACCGATGCTGATCAATAATACTATCATGCAAACGCCGTAATGCCGTAGTCTATGTGCCGTTCGCCCTACGACCGCCTCTTGCAGCCCTGGTAACATGCCTGGTCAAGACCTTCCTTGTCTCTACCAAGCTTCTCTTCTGCTTGCTCTTCGCCTTGCCCATAGTCATGAAGATGTTCTTTCTTCTCGCCTTCTCCTTGTTACTCGTACTCTTACCCTCGGCCTCCTTCTTCGACCTCCGAATTGCTTGCGTGCTCTTGTGCTCCTCGCGCTCTGGTTTACCCTCCTTGGCCAACGCAACCTTCTCCTCCTTGGTCAACTTGCGGAGACGAGCGGGGGCCTCGATGTTCTCTGCTGTGACGCCGTCGTCCAGGTGGCGGCTTGCGTTGTCGGCATTTCTGCGGCGCTTCTTGATTCCCATGGAGTCTTCGATCGAGGCAGCTGCTCGGAGCTCTTGGAGCTTAGCTAGATCAGCTGGGGTAAGAATCGTGGTCGTGGCGAGCTGGGAAATCCGCTCGATCTCAGCCGCTCGATCTTCCTTCGTCTGATCATCTTCGCCTCCCTCTTCGTCGTCCTCGCCGCCGCTCTTCTTCTGCTTCTTTGGCTCTGGCTCCTCATCTTCAGAATGACTGACGTTGATCCACTCGCCAGAAACACTGCTGTCATCGGAGGCGATGTCCCATCCATCTGAGTCCTCTGCTTCTTCGTCTTCATCCTCGCCCTCTCCATCCTCGGGCAGACCCTTCTCAGCCCGCTTCCGCTTTCTCTCTTCCTCTTTCCATTTTGCGAGGAGATCCAACCCTTCGATCCCGCCAGTTTCTTCCTCACCATACCTGAGCTGCGAGATGGTTCCAGCCTTGAGTCCAATGGTTGCATTCTTTCCACGATCCCGCTTCTTCAGCAGCTCGGCCCCAACTTCACGATACAATGACAGCAACCCCTTCGCCGCCATCATAACGCCCTTGTCCTTACTCTTTCGGTACTGAACCAAGTCTTGCAAGAGCGTATCCGTCATCGCGAGGGGCTGGCGGGCACAGATTTCGCGAATCGAGTTCAAACCTGCAGCAGCAACCTCAGACGCCGATGCCTCGGACACGAATTCATTCGCGATTTTTTGCAGCAATGGCTCCAGAACATCCGGTGGGACCAAGTTGTGTGTTCCCTGGGCCAATGACGCCAGGAAGGAGGTTACACTCTGCTGGCGCGGGGTGAGGAATTTGATGAACCACGAGTACAGTGGCACGATGGTGAGCTTGTGAAGACCAACGAGTCGGGTAACGAGCTGAAGAACAAGGAGCTTTGTGTCTAATGAAAGCTTCGCCTTCGTGTTCTGCAGGTGTTTTGAGAAAAGCTGTTCGGCAAAGTCTTGAGGGTCGTGCAAGAGATGAAGTGCCGAGAAGTTCAGTGGATGCGGCTTGTCCTTCTTCTTGTTCGCCCGCTTCATCTTCTCGACAGCCTTACTGTAGACGCTCTTTTGCTTCTTTGTCTTCTTGTTGATACCCATCTGATGCTTGATCTTGCCGAGATCAACTTCCTCGTCACTGCTCTCATCCTCGAGCTCTTCTCGCTCCTTGTCGCCGCCAAGGAAGAAGCGGACCGCACCGATGACCACCTTCTCATTGTCAGCAAGACAGGCCTCTTTCATCACATCGACCGGCTTGGCATCGGTCCAGATCTGTCTCTTCCAAAGCTCTCGCGTGAGCTTGATGGCCCAGATGGCACGGGGCGACGCCCTGTCAGCAGTAACGAGGTTGTAGAGAACTGTTTGGATAGTTCGGTTGAGGGGATGATCAATATGTTTCGAGTTCGCATTTCGAATGTCGCTCAGAATCTTGTGGAAGAGTAATTCGCGGAGAGACTTGCTCGGAGAGGACACGAGGATCGGGAAGAGAGCGGTAAGGACGTTGGCTGAATCAACAAGGTCTTTGCGGCGGAGAAGGAGCAGACTGCCAACCATCTTCTCCCGCAACTCTGGATGAAGTATAGCATGATGCTCTGCAAGAATATCCTTGAGCTCGTCAGGAAACTCTCGCGTCTCCTCGGGGTAGCAATCGGCGACGTGGGCGATGAGGTCGATCAGGTTGTGGAAAGACTCAACGAGGCTGGCGCTCGCATTCGTCGGTGCCAGCAGGAACAGCTGACGTTGTGACTCGTACTGCTCCCACTGCCTCAGGAAATCATCTTTGTATGATCTGCGACATTAGTTCTCGGGTACTATGATGTTGGGACTAGAATAGAAACGTACTTCGGGTCGCGACGGATCTTCTGCTGAAGACTCGCGCTGGAAAGGAATTGTCAGTATATGATTTTACCTCAAGATCACCTTGAACCTACAAGTCCGCATCGATCTTCTCGAGCGCTGCAACTTTTCTCTTCGCCATTTTGAAGAAGATAACCGTTCTCAGTTGCGAATGCTGTTGATGTGGCGGGGCGTTTGAAGCTGCCTGCGAAGAAAAAGTTAGGAAAGTTGCCCAACGATAAGACCGATAAGGACCGCGATAAGATCAATAAGATCGATAAGACCTTTTTCGCGCAAGGTTACCCGACCAAGAAAGACCCAGGGAATGCGATGAGCATTGCCAGCAAATCTTGGTCAATTCAGCATTCGAGGTCAATAACAGAATCTTCACACTTTTGAGATATTACGAAGAGCTATGGTCACGATGCGGAACATTCTGGGGGGAGCAAGATGAGAAACTCAAAGTCTATGATTGTAGACGCAGGAGGGAATCGACTATTATACAACCCTTTTGTCGGGAAGACGGTGCTCCAAACCGCACCCATCCACCCAGATGGACCAATGCTTCTAATCTATGGGCCAGACATTACGCACGAAATTCACCCAAGCCCCAGTAAGTATATCAGACACAGCGACATGGGCAAAAGACGCACGCCCAAGCCGAGACCGTCCTGGTCCAGGCTTCTCATGATGCGACAAATCAAATGAACAGTCAGCAACCCCCGGTTTCAAGCCCAGCTCTTGGGACAGATCCCGGAAGCCCGCTCGACGTAACTCATCCCCAGCCCCTCAACAGTACCTCATCGGAGAGGCGTTTACTTGGCGATCTCAACACCGCCAGTGGCACCGAGGGCCTTCTTCAGGTCGCCGTAGATGGCGAACTGACCGGCAGTGAGGGTACCAACCATGAAGAGACGAGCACCAATACCGCTGAAGGATCCACGGAGACCGAGCTCCTTGGCGATCTTGATGAGACGGGAGGTGGTGCCCTCACCGGGCTCACCCTTGGTCTTGTTGATCTTGGAAAGCATGGTGTCGGCAGGCTGAGAGACAATAGCGGCGGCGAAACCGGCGATGAGACCGGAACCAAGGTTGGCAACGGTCTGCATACCGTTGGACATGTCCTGCTTGGGGAACTGACGGAAGACAATCTCGGAGACCTTCTCGAAGGCGACGAACTTGGTCATGGTGTAAGGGATCCTAGTAGTATAAGTCAGTTTCCGCGGTGCTGAAAAAGTTGTGGTGCATGTGCGGCACTTACTGCTTGAACAGAATGGGGCCGAAACCAGCGTAGAAAGCACCGACACCCTCGTTCTTGAGCATCTTGGAGAAACCACCGATGAGACCGTTGGCGTAGGTGGGCTCAGAGACGAGACGGATACGAGTAGCCTCAAGGGGGCAGAGGGCGATATCGGCGAAGAACTCAGCGGCACCAGCAGAGGCGAGGTAGACAGCAGTGCGGTTGTTAGAGGCAGTCTCGTAACCGAGAGTGTTGATGGACTGCTGCTTGAAGAACTCATATCCACCGAACTTGAGGGCACCCTGGAGGAAGTAACCAGCGAAGGTAGGGCCGGCACCAGTGAGAAGAGCGCCAGCGCCCTCGTTCTGGATGACCTGGCGGAAACCGCCGATCAGACCGCGGTTGTAGGTGGCAGGGTCGAGCTGGATACGGGTCTTGACGCTGTACGAGTTGCGTGTTAGCATTGTGTCGTAATGAGGGATGAGCGCGCGCAGTTGATAGCCACGGTTCGGCAAAGGCTAGCCCGATCGGCCGCGTCACAGCCGAAGCAGACCAGGCTCGCGACAATTTTTTGGAGGCAGGGAACTTGCGCAAAGGAGCGAAACGTACACATCGACGGGAGTCAGGCCACCGTGGGTGACGGAGCAGCAGACAGCGCCGGCAAAGGCGAAGCGGGAGTAGAGGGCGAAGCCGGAGAGCTGGCCAGGCTCCTCAGCCTTGACGGTCTGGACGACGGCATCGAGCTTGGTCGAGCCGGTGGACTTGGCGGGAGCAGACATTGTGATAGGAGTTGAAGGGAGACGAAGGATTGAGCGGAGAGAATCTGGATCGTGTGTACGAGGAGAAGAAAGACCGAATCAATGGACTCGAGGCCGGGACAAGAATACGCTGCTGGATGATGTGGAGTTATGGAATTGAAAACCTGGAGCAGGAGGAAGGGAGAAGAGGGAGGCAGCGAACGGGCCAAGGGGAAACGACGGGAAAATTTGTTTTGAGGTCTTTTCCGTTTGGGGGGGCTGCGGTCGCTGGGGGCCGGGGGCACCGGGGGAGCACATGGGCCTTGGATTGGCCTGAAGCGCCTGTGGCTCCAGCAGCAGCTCGGGAACACTCGGGTAAGGTTGGTAAATGTCTTTAAGAGGTGCGATAAACCCGGATGGCTTATCGAGATGACGATATAGATAAGCCGCGATTGGACACAACTTCACCACGGGGAGAGGAGGGCAAGGAAAAGGACGAGATGATATTTTCCTGTACTTTGACTTGCTACAAGATGCTTCACTGCTCCCATTGATTGTCAATCATACGCAACGAGTTGGTCAATTCGGAGCCACGGGTCGGAGCGGCATTCGTTTTTCTCCTGGCCGCCAAGAACTGGACAGATCCAGCTTCTGTTGGAATTCTGTCATAGACCCACATTGTCGCCTTATCCTAACCTGTAACCCCTCGCTCGGCTGCCATGACTTAGGTAGGACTTCATTTTGATGTAATAAGCCGACGATGAATTCTTCTGTAGAAATCAATGGTACTGCCAAGCGAGAAGGCCACATTGAATCGGTTCACTCTCTACTTGAGCTCCTGTTTGATCTGGTGGGACATTGGGTAGAAGCATCATCTTGGTGACTAGACGAGACGGTGCTAGCATCCATCCCCCAAATACACAAAACCCAAGGTGTTGAAGCATTTGAACCGCTGTCATTCGCTATCAGCCGAGTCCTAAGGAAATAATAAATCATAGACAAGATAGTCTAAAGAATTGCGTAGGCTTACTCGGGTATAACCTATTCCACAGGAGCAGATTTGTCATGACTTGTGCGACGTGAAAGTCACCCGGTACCTTGTGGTGGTTGCCTGGACGCGTCTGAGGATGCGGTTTCTACGTGCCGTCATTGGTTTTTCACGGTTGCTTCAGAACTGTCAGTCCAAATCTTCACCTGCTCGGTCTTCACGCGTGATTCAGATTGCCTCGCGACTGATCCGGAATCAAAAAGTCAAAGCTCAATTGCATATGCTAGGGTGTCTTAACTTGCATTACATAATATCTGTTCAGTTCATCAAACACCATCTGACCCTCCATTCACCTTATTCTCCCTTCGCATACTTTTCGCCCCACTCCTGGGTAACGCCTGCATAGTCCCAAGGCTTGTACGGCTCAACCATTTCGATGATGCTTGATGCCTTGCGATGAGCCTTGACGCCGAGATCGTTCAGCAGAAGATCAATGTACGGCAGGGAGTCGAAGGCGAAATCAGGTAGGCTGGCGCCGTAGCCACAGGGGTAGCGCCAACGGCCGAACTGAGTGTTGACCATCACCTCCTTCGTGACAGCGGCTTCGTTCGCAGGCTTGCGCTCAAGCTTGCCGTCGAGGAAGGCTGTGATCCAAAGACCTTGGACGCTGGCGAAGATGGATGTCGCAACAGTAGAAACCATGCCGGCGTAGGCGATGTTTCGCTTGAACACGGACTGGCTGGGCACGATGAAGCGGTAGTTGCGGAGAGGCTCGCCCTTGGGCTGCTCCCTTCGCAGGACCGGCTGATCCTTGAGCATAGGGAAAGAGGTGAGGACCTCTTGGGTGGCCTCCTTGATGAGCTTCTCGCGCTCAGCTCCGGTCTGCTTCAGGCCAGTATCGAAGTTGATGACCTTGAGGGCAGACTCCTTCTTCCAGCCGGTGGCGCAAAGCACGATGTCGGTTCCGACCGTCTCGCCATTGCTCAGGTGAACCTGGTCACCCTCCAGGCGCTCGATCTCGGCGATGTGGACGCGGATCTTACCATCCTTGATGAGCTGGTGGATGTCGGTGTCGAAGTTGTGGATACCGATACCACTACCCGTCCAGAAGGCTGAGTACCACGGCTTCATCTTGAAGACCTCAGGGTCCTCATTGTAGCCATGTGCGTTGATGACCTCGCCACTGATGGTGTTGAAGAAGTTGGTGACAATGAGGTTGCCGAGCCCTGTGCCGTGCAGGAAGCCTCGGACCATGCCATAGCCGTCCTCGTTACCCCATGGAGCAGGGCTGAACCAGCTCACGGCGCGAGTGTGGAGGAGCTCTTCAAGCTTTCTCTTGAAGGGAGTGACGTAGGGGGGAGCGAGCCAGACAGGACCATCTCCAGCTGGACGGATGATGACATGGACCTGCTCGCTGTTGGGGTTGCTGGCGAAAGCGTACGCGCAATCCAGCGCAGACTTGCCAGCGCCGACGATGACTGCCCGCTTGCAAGTGTTGACGGTCTCCGACTTTGCACAGAAGTCCTTCGCGTGGAAGAATTGTGATGTGAAGGTTTCTTGTCCGGGGTATGTGGGAAGGTTGGGCTCTGAGGTCAGACCAGTAGCCATGATGAGCTTCTCGGTCTCCAGAACCTCCTCAGGGCCACTGGCCTTGCTGGAGGTGACGGTAACCTTCCAGGTGTCTGAAGGGGTTGACTCGATAGCGACCACCTTGGTATCGAAACGTGTGCGCTCGAAGATGCCGAACTTCTTGGAGAAATCGGTCAGGTAGCGATGGAGGGTAGCAGCAGGAATGTGCTGGCCCTCAGTGAGACCGTAGGTCTCGCCATCCATGCGCAGGTCAGGATGCTCATAGCTGCCCCAGAGATTGTTGGACTTGAGACCAGGGTATAAACGGTCCCTTGACCATGTGCCACCAACAGTGCTCTCTGCCTCAACGACCAGCACCTTCTCATCGGGATGGAATTGGATGTAGGCCTTGGCGGCCGAGAGGCCGTACCAACCTGTCAAGCCAGGTTATTCTCACGTCCCTCGCTGTGCTGCAGATCAAGGACACCTGTGACTTACCAGCGCCAACCACGATACAGTTGTACATGTTGAAGACGTACTGCACACTCTGGGTGTTGTGTTTCTGGAGATGTGTTGGAGGCTCGTGGATTTGCAAGGTTGTGTAAGTGCAATCACGGAGTCGGAATGAAGGAAAAGTTCCAAGAACAGGACACTTGCGTCCAGGGTCCCTCTAAGTTTAAAGCTTCGAGTGATACCAGTCACGACAAGCTATCAGACCTGCTGATAAGCACTAATCACCGCTGGCGGCTTACGAGGTGCTTCCCGACATAGCTGAAGCTTCAATCTGCACCGTTCCGCAACGCGGGGGAGGGTGGAGGGGCTTGGAGTCTGGGGCGCGCCTCTATCTCTGAAGGTGGATAGTCTGTGTGTCCCGCACACACGTCGGAACGCCATGGTCCTGATGTTCCCTGTCCATTCGAACTATATTCCGTCCTGCTAGACCCTTGCGGTTTTAGGGGCGGGGGCGGAGTTGATAGCAACAATGCGGCTAAGGACCCTTCGAGAGACCCCGTTGCGATGGCGGTAGTTGCAGGTACGCTACCCGCCTCGATTAAGCGGCTCTTAAGAGTCCTCTCCAATGGACCTTATCATGGGACCTGGAGAAGCTCAAGATCCGCTGGTGTCAGGGACAGATTGACAAGAATGATAAGAATGACACGGTCCTATCAAGAGAAGGACCATAATTCTTTTCGGAAGGATGAATGTATAAGCGATTCGCACGCGCGATAGGCAAAGAGGCTGCGAGCGACAGTCACGTCTACATAGGATCCATGTTACGCATTGTGCTGGAGGGGTCAGTCGATTCATACCTACCGAGTCAAGGGGTCTAAGCTAACTGTTACTCGCAAGCGAAACCCATGGCCTTCCAGTTACCAAGCACCTTGGACTTGACGCCCTCGGGGTACGAATGCTCAAAGTCCACATGCTTGAAGTTTCTCGGGCTGTCGTACTCTGACCTGAAGAGACAGTCTGATACGACCTTGCCCCCCTTCCACGGCTGTCCTGGGATCTGCTTGTTGTAAGGGGTGATGGGATGTGCCCGCACCTCGTCAAACATGTACTCGTCCTGGCCAGGCCTGCAGCGGGTAGTGTAAGCCCAGATAACCTTGTCCCAGTTGTAGATGTCGACGTCATCGCCCACGATGACGATGCGGTTGATCAGCATGCAACTCTTGTCCTTGAACGCCAGCTCGCCAATGCGCTTGCAGAAGACCTCAGAGCTCGTGCGCATCTTCCGCAGCGCTTCGGTGTCGACCTGCAGGATGCACCATGTGGCAAGCGTCTCGACGGGCGCAAACGCCTCCTTGATAGGCAGGCCGAACTCCTGGCAGAGCAACAGTAATTCAGGGGCCGCGAGCTGGGCGGTCGTGTGCTTTGATACCAGAGTTAGCAGCCGCCAATCCGGGTCGGGTACGTTCGCCCCAGTCAATCGGCTCGTCGGAGGGGGGAGGCTTCCTAGCTTACCGATTCATCCACGATATTGCCTGGACAGGATATGGGCAGGATCGCATCGTCTCGATACGTGATAGTGTCAACCTTGAACAGTGGCCCAGTGCCCCCTTCGCCGTCGAAGATCAGCGCTAGGTAATCACCAAACGGGCCTTCCTGGCCCCTTTCGGTGAGAGACATTGTGCCCTCGAAAATGATCTCGCTGTTGGCTGGGACGAGCAGATCGTTGGTCTCGCATTTGATCAGGTCGAGCGGCCTGCCCGTGACTGCGCCAATGTACTCGCTCTCCGACACGTTCTCAGGCACGGGCATCGCGGCGACGAGGGACGCAATCGGCGGCACACCCAAGGCCATGGCCCAGGGCATCTCCGTTTTGCCTTCCTTCAACCATTTGTCGCGAATGATGGAGTTGTGCTGTCCACCCCCGACAAGGCAGGCAATGCGATTCTTGTCATGCACCATGCCACGGAAGATGGACCAATTCGTCCAGGACTTGTCGGGTGTTTGCAAGACGTGGATGCCGTACGTCGCCAGGTACTTGCCGCCGTCGTTCTCGTGGAGGTAGGGGACAGGGAGTGCTTCGAGATCAACGTCGTCGCCGGAGATCTTGTGCTTCTTGCAAGGCGCCGTCTCTACGATCGTGGGCGGCAGAGGCTTTGCGGCCTTCCAAGAGATGAACCGGTCCGAGATATCCTTCCAGCTCGCATCAGCTGGCAGACCCAGGTTGCGGGCCACGCGACCGAACTGGACCTTCTCGCCCTTGCGCAGACTGGCAGAGTTGCCAAACATGCGCCAGAGGCCGTTCTTGGCGCCCTTGACGTTGTTGAACAGTGGCGCCTTGTCGCGCACCTCGCTGACCCGGCGCACGATGGCGCCGACCTCCAGGTAAGGATCGACTTCGGTGTTGATCTCGTTCAGGTCATCGTCCTCGCGGAGTATCTCGATGAATTTCCGAAAGTCGAGCTGCGCCTCGACAGGGTCAGTCTTCGTCTGCTTCGGCTGGCTCATGCTGGCTGTAGAAGAGAATTGCCTGGGAAAAGAGCAGCTTGGACAGGAAGATACTGGTCTCAGTCGCTTGTGACCCAAGGAAGAGGAGGAGCGCCGTGTTGCGAAAGCCATGGCTGGGCTGCAACGGAAAGCGTAGCGAGAGAGCTGGTAGTAATATCAGAAGACCAGGATTCGAACCGTGCATGCATCACCTATGTACAATCTGTTCCAACGCGACACTTACACATCCTTGTCTCCAGAGTCAGGTACGTGTTGTCCCCCGACACCCCGGTTGGGAATTCCGATACCGTTCCGGGGCCACCGGAGTCGGGGGTCGAGGTCAGTTGAGGCCAATCAGCTACTCCGCGATGAATGACACCCCACCATAGCTACGGATCGGCAGGCCAAGTATCTTGTGCAGATTAGTTCACTTCGGAAGATGGCTCTGGATAACGAAGTGAGTTGGTTCCTATTCGGGGGTGTACGCCTCTTGCAGGGACCCTGAAGGGGAGAGCAGTGCTTAACATGCACGTCTGCGTCCTTCAACTCAATTGCAGACCTGGCTACTGAGTGTACGTTTGCTACAATCTACAAGATGACAAGACCGATAGCAAAGCGAATGTGCGAGTTCCTCCGAGAGCCAGCCTTCCCATTAGCCACAGGCCATCTGCGACTATCACAACAGCGAGCAGGAGGACGAGCGCAGTCAAGATGGCGAGTCGAGTGCAGCCAGAAAACCCAACTGCGATCCATCACAGCCTCGGCAAAGCAGTCGAGCGGCAGAAACACAGCTGAGAACACCGGAGATGTGGCACCGAAGCCTGGCATGGCGCGGTTCATGGGGCCGAGGCCGACCCGACTCGTCGTAGCCATCACGGGCGCGACCGGCACACCCTACGCCATCCGTCTGCTGGAGATCCTGAGGGACCTCAAGATCGAGACACACCTGGTGATGAGCAAATGGGCCCTCGCGACGCTCAAGTACGAAACGCACCTCAGCGAGGCCGAGATCCGCAGCCTCGCGCACACCAACTACACGGCCCGGGACATGTCTGCGCCGATCGCCTCTGGCTCCTTCCAGCACGACGGCATGATCGTCGTGCCGTGCAGCATGAAGTCCCTCTCGTCCATCAGGACCGGCTTCGGCGACGACCTGATCACGCGCGCCGCGGACGTCACGATGAAGGAGGGCCGGAAGCTGACGCTGGTGATCCGGGAAACGCCCCTGAACGACATCCACCTCGACAACATGCTGTTCCTGAGGCGGGCGGGCGCGTGCATCTTCCCGCCCGTCCCCGCGTTCTACACGAGGCCCAAGACCCTGGAGGATATCGTGGACCAGAGTGTTGGGCGGATGCTGGATACGCTGGGGCTGTATGTGGAAGGGTTCGAGAGATGGGAAGGGTTCCGCAAGGATTGAACGGAGTTTGAAGTTTTGTCAATTCGCAGTCAAAGACAGAAATTGGTATTGAATAATCTGTCAAACGCTGTTGAAATTCATCATAGACCGCAACATTATTCATCAAACAGCAGCTCTCCTTCTGAGAAGAATGCATTTCCTCCGACAAGGGGCCATTGCCCAAGCGACGAGCTACCATGGCCAAAGGGATTCGACCCGTTGGGACTGAGAGACGCAAACACGAACCCATCTCCGCTTCCATTCGGCATGACAAATGGTGTCATGTCGTGTGTAAGTGGTTGCTCAGCCGCATAGTACAGAGTAGTATCTCCACTGCTTCCTGCTCGGATGTTGTGAGCACTCTCGAAGGATCGCTCAGGGTTGTGCTCTGCCATGACATGTTGCCTCTGCGACGCCTGATCCCTTTTCGGATCCCGCGACGAGACAGACTCTGGATGCCGCTGTAATCTCGAAGGCCGAGAGGGAGGAGATATAGGTCCGTCGCTCATAAAAGTGGTGGCACCACGCGTTATGGGCTGAGCAGGCCTAGCCTTTTCAACTGCAACAGCACTCATCTTCGTTAGCAGACTTCCTATGGATGCAAGGCGCTTCTGCAGCTTCTGCGATGCTCGAGACGTGGCCGCATGTCGAGCGGCGACATCCAGGGCTCTCTGGAACGTTCGACACACAGTCTCCATGAAATCATCCGGCAGCTCTTTGCGCAGGGCTGCCTTGTTCTGGGCGACGTGGACGACCACCAAAGACATCAGGGCGCACGCGCTGGCGAGCAGATGCACGTAGAAAGGGAGCTGCATGCGGTATACGCTGGTGGATCGATCCAGGGCCGAGAGCACATTGACAGTGTCGGAGAAAAGTCGAAGAGCTGGCCCGAGGTTCCTTCTGCTGCTTTCCGTTGGCTTCGTCGTGAAGAAGAAAGGTCGAAGGAGCATGCTGTGGGCGGCGTTGGCTCTGAGGTTGAGGAGGACCGCCCACGATGGGATTCTCGACAGCGGCAGAGGAGGTGTTGCAGCGCCCACGGCCATGTTGTAGCGTCCGAGGCTGTTCCTCCGCCATTGCTCGATCTGGAAGTTGAGGATGTCGAAGCTGTCATCTTCTTCGGGAGGTTCAGGTGCCGAGGCGCGCTGTGCCATGGCGGAGGTGAATTTGTCGCTGACAGCCATGAAGGAGACCATGGCCTTCAAGTAGGGAGACTCGACCTATCGTCACATTAGACTGGTTTCCCTTTCAGACTGCAGCATCTCCTCGGGTGGGTACGAACAGGGGACTTCATCGCGCTCTTGAAGTGTGACTCCTGGAAGTGCGTCGGCAGTCCGGTAGCCGCACTCCACTGTCTGTCCAACACGATCGTGGTGCATATTATTGCTGTGATCTGGGCTCGATCACAGTCTGGGCTGAGGAGATGTTCAGGAAAGTCGCGACTGTGCAAGCCGAGCTCAAGGAGCATGACTCCAGCCAATCCACACATCCTCCAGGCGAAACGCAGCTGGTCTCGAAAGAAATGATAAATGCCCTGGACAATGTCAGAGGGAGGGGGGACCGAGATTACAGAAAAACGATTGCTGGTTGTTGACTTACCACGAGAAGGGCTATCACTGCATTGTTCAGGTCTGGAGCAGGGCAGATGGTTGTGCGATGGATCGCCTCCTTGCAGTAAGCGTAAATGGCCTTGCCGATATCGACACCTGACGACGGCTCTGCACATAGCGCAATGGCGAGCACAAGGTTGATAGAGAGTAATGTGAACTCTTCTGTTGAGGGGATCGTCGTGCTGCTTGACTGACCATACCAAGCCTCAACCTGTGCTACGAGGCCAGAGATGTCCAAGATTGGATGCAGGCTGTGGAAGACCTCTTGGTACGTCTGGACCAGGCGACATGCATGATCCTTGCTGAGAAGGCGCCTGAAACCTGTCAGCTTCTCCAGTGATCGACTGGACACGATCCCGGAGATGGTCTCATCCTCCTCGTCGTTGAGAGAGTCCTCGTCATCAGACTGATGATCGTCAATGCTGGGGAGTTTGGGCTGACGATCTTCAGCCCCGTCCCCGAGATTGGCCTGATGAAGGCGGATCTGAGCGATATTGAGACTGTAATCCGGGGAAGTAGGGCCGCAGAATCTCTTCCGGTGGGTCAGCCTGGACGCCAGTCGCTGCCTGGGGGATTCGGGTTCCCGACGATGACGAGGGCTCGCCTCTGACAGGGACGTAGGGATGCTGGGCCGAGTCTGTTCTTGTGCCGTGTTGCTGTTGCTGTTGTCGAAGCTACTGCTCCCCTTGCTCTCGACCAGTTTCAGGCGACTTGTCAGAGTCCCGATCTGCTCTTGCAGATTGGCTATGAGTTCTTCCACAGGCAAAGCGCTACTCTGGAGCATCAGCTGGAGCCCCAGCTGTTTCCACGGCTTACGCACCTTCGATGATGATTCGTATGGTCTTCGCTGTTTGAAAGGTGACGAGACGTGTTGGTGTCGGTCCGTCTTGATGACGACGATGACGGAGCAGGAGTCAACATCCTACGGACCCTAGATGCATCTTGGTCCACGACAGCACTTGGTTCGCTCTCATCGCAGTACGATAGGCTGCTCGCGTTGAAGGCGCCACCACAGTGCAGGGAGCGAGCGAAACAATACGAACATGGATTCCCCCCCGAGCATCTGCCTTTCCGCCGTCGACAAGCATCGCATGCTCGCGGGGCGTACGGGGCACGCTTTCTCGTGGGCTCTGCTACAATCGCCTGGGGCGCAGGTCTCTTTGCTGTTTGGCCGACGGTGGCACGCTCCTCAAAGTCGAGAACGGCCATCATGATCGCGACAAGCTTCTAATAACGATGACTTCAGGGTGATGCTGTGCTCAAGATGTCGCAAAACGATAGATCCGAGCTGAGCGCAACGGGCCTGAACGACCCCCCTCCTAGGCCCGGAAGAGGGCCTACGTCGCATGGGTATTGGATCTGGAGACAACCGAGCCCAGATCAGCTATCGAGTTGCTATCTTTTGGCATATCGATATCATGCGGGGAAAGAACAGGGATTATCGGTCTTTAGGGCCTTGGCCATCGGAGTTGCTTATACGGCGGTTCTGTTCCTGGCGATGTACGGAGTACAAGACATTCCATTCACTCTTCAAGGGTGATACTCTGCTGTAGAGTTCATCTCATGGATTGTCGTCCAATGAATTAGAGTCACTTGAAGACTTTGGTTCAATCTAGAAGATGGCCACCCATGGGGTGTATGTATGTTCTTGCAAGAAGGGGTTTGTTGTCCATCAAAACATCATGAGACCAAGCGGATGATCCTTGCAAGATGTAGTGAGCGAGATTGAGTGATAGGCTTCTTCAACCGACCATACATTCGATTGGTATTGGTGCTGGTCTTTGGTCCAAGTCGTGATGAACAGCACAGACGACAGTCATTCGTCCATCCCTGCTGCAGGTCAGAAGATGTTGCCTCGCCAAGGCACGACCTGAAGTCACCTTGAGCGCACCTCCAGCTGCGACCCTGACGGGATGCCGTTGCCATCCAAAACGTCTTATCTTCTGTTGACTGCGCAACATGGATCCATAATCATGTAGCTCGCTGCTCTGTGATGGATGCCTGATGCCTGCCTCGATCCTCGGGCCCATAATGCTGGTGACCTAAGCCTCTTGTCAGCGCCGACCAACAACTCCGGCCGAGATGCGTGATAACATCTGCATCTACGGAACTCAGGAATGCAGTGGAGCCCAGTGCGGAACTTCCGTGGGTGGGACGACTTTAGTTCAGTATCTCTCAGAGATTGAGGCCACGCGTGCGTGCTTCTCCAAAGTTCAAACCGTATCTGATGGGGCGGCCTCCTGTGGGTGTGGCGCCTGGACCGCGGATCGAGACCCCTCAGCGACTACGGGGAGATAACCGCTAGAGTCGAACAGCCTGAAGTCTATTTCTCTCAGGGGGGTGCTCTAGCGCTACTGCGTCGGAAGCCGCACCTACAGCGGTAGACGTGTCCACTGTAGAGGGCCCAGCTCCAGTGGTAGTGGCAACTGTCTCAGGTCCATAGCCGACGGCTGCCTGACACTGTGGAGGTGACGGGTGCGGAGAGCTTATCACCAGTGACGTGCAAAAAGTCAAGCTGCGTTCGTGTGTTGGGGTATTATGTCAAGGCGACGAGAGCAGAGCAGTTCGAATTCCATCTTGACCGTGATCGAAGGCCATTCCTCGAACATCCTGCAAAGACAAACAAACGTACACGCGACAATCAGAAACCATGGCTCCTCCTGCGCTGGAGAGTGTGCGTCCCAAGTTCGACCTGAACGGGCGCAACTATGTCATCACCGGAGGTGCACAGGTAAGCACAAAAGCCTGGATGAGAGACCTGGCCCATGTCAGGCAGAGAGACTTTGTGAAGCTGAGACGCCGTGGTCCAGGGCATTGGCTTCGCTGCCACGAGAGCCATCTGTGAGATGGGAGGCAACGTGGCTGTCATGGACATCCAGGCCAAGCCCATCGACGACTTCAATGAGCTGGCGTCCAAGTTCAATGTGAAGACTGTCTACATCCAGACCGACGTCACCAAGGAGGAGAGTCTCCAGGCGTCATTCGCCAAAGCAATCGAAGCGCTCGGCTCCATCGATGGCCTGGTGCCGTCGGCCGGCATTGCGATTGACAAGCCGTTCATCGACCAGACGTGGGATGAGTTCACCCGGATTCAGGACATTAACGTGAGTTTCCCATTTCCACAATAATTCTCTTTTCTTTGAGCCGTGTCATCTGACTTGTCTATTCGTTAGGTCCGCGGGACCTTCTTCGCCGCTCAATTGGCAGCCAAGCAGATGCTGAAGCAGGGCAAGGGTGGATCAATGGTATTGCTTGCATCGCAAAGTGCGCACATCTCTCTTCCTGGCTACAGGATGGCGGCGTACAACGCCTCCAAGGGTGGTATCCTCATGCTCGCCAAGGCGCTGGCCGTCGAGCTGGCTCCCCACGGCATCCGCATCAACACCATCTCGCCTGGCTTCGTCGACTCCGACATGACGCGGAACGTGCGCGAGAGCAAGTCCAAGAGAGAGGGCGAGCAGATGTGGCTGGCGCCCCCCATGCAGCGTCTGAGCAATCCCAATGATCTGACCGGCGCGATCGTGTACCTCCTCTCGGATGCCGCGCCCTTCACCACCGGGACGGACATTCAGATCACCGGTGGTCTGCATTGTGGAACGCAGGACGGGTTGATCAGCTACGATAGGTAGATTGTGTGGTTATGTACATGTATACACCCGTCGCGGGCCAGCCTCGTATACCCCCGGCCTCTCACGATTACTCCTTGTCCATCCATGTCACCGTCTTGCAGTACAAGAACTCATTCAATCCCACTTCTGAGTTGAACCTGCCAAACCCACTCTTCTTGACACCTCCATGCGGGAGAGAGTACTCGTCGTGGACTGTCATGGAGTTGATGTGGATGGCGCCAGAGTCCAGCCGCTCAGCCAGCCTGAATGCCGCACCGAGATCCTCGGAGTAGATGGAGGCCGCCAGGCCGTACTCGGTGTCGTTTGCCAGCTCGACCATGTCGTTCTCGTTCTCATACGTGTACCAGGAAACACTCGGACCGAAGGACTCTCCAGCGTACAGAGCCATGGACTTGTCGATGTTCTCGAGGATCACAGGACGCATGCGTGTGGCGACCTGCTCGTGTCCTGCGTCGGGTGACTCGGCAAAGACAGGCATCTTCTTCGCGCCCTTGTCCAGCGCGTCCTCGACGAGACCCCGGTTGCGGGCTGCAGATTCGGCGGTGACCAGGATCGGAGTGTCCTCGACGGAGCCAAACATGTTGTTCACGGCCTTGAAAAGGACCTTCTTGAACTCGTCGGCGATGGACGCATGGACGATGATGCGTTCCGTGGACATGCAAATCTGACCGGCCTAAGAAGATGTCAGCCGGCTTGCCTACAGAAGACTGCCCGTTCACATGCTTACGTTGATGAAGGCTCCCACGGCGCAGTGCGCGGCTGCATTCTCCAGGTTCGCATCGGGCATGACGATTGCGTTGGCCTTTCCTCCAAGCTCCATCAGGACGGGCTTCAAGTGCTTGCCGGCCTCCTGAGAGATGATGCTGCCGACCTTGGTGCTGCCCGTGAAGTTGATCTTCTTCACCGCAGGATGGGCGATGAGGCTGTTCGTGACGGCCGAAGCATCTCGAGGATCGTGGAGAACCAGGTTCAAGCACCCATCCGGAAGCCCGGCCTCTCGGAAGATATCGACCATGGCCCAATAACATTTAGGTGTATGCTCCGACCCCTTGAGCACGGCTGTGTTGCCTGCAGCCAAGGCGAAAGTGATGGACCTCAAGCCCAGCTGGTACGGCGCGTTCCTTGGAGAGGCTTTCTATCAGTCGACGGGTCTTGAGCAGCATCAAAGGAAGGGCTCTGATAACTCACCAGGGAGCAATGCCCAGCACAACTCCATATGGCCTCTTGTGCACGATGGCACGCATGCCCTCGTGCGTAGAGTCTGGCACGGAGCCAGTGCAGGCCCCGGCAATCCGTCCAGCGGTGTCCTTCAAGCCCTCGATGGCCATGCTGATGATGAAATCCTGGTACCGCTGGTTCGCTCCAATCTCCTGCCGCATGTACTCCCCGAGCTCCGAACGGCGACGCTCCATGACCTCAGCCGCCTTGAGGAGGACATCGCGACGCTGTGAGACCTTGGTCTTGGACCATGCCGGGAAAGCGGCTTGAGCTGCGTCGGCAGCCCTGGAGGCATCCTGCTCCGATGCGCCGCACACATCCCACACAGCCTTGTTCTCGAGTGGCCCGATCTTGGTGAACGTCTTGGAGGTGAAGACCTCTCTCCCGTTGATGAGCAACGGGATGAGCCTAGATGTCTTGCTGATCGAACCCATGCTTGCCGACGGTCATGCAAGAAAAGACGATGCGGTGGTCTACAACAGCTAAGCGTACGTGATCTTGGACTGTTGGAGACTGAAGACGCGCCTTTTGACTCCCCCATCCAGGTAGACAGGTCACACCCGGGCGCTCACTTGACACTTATGAATCATGACCTGTCTACCTACATGAACAGTTCTTGATCGCATAAATCATCGATAAGTATCAGCAGAGCCAGGGGGGGGGGGTGTGTGTGTGAGATTACCGCATGGGGTAAGTCAGACACCTCAACCCGCAGACGTGATTGGTCCACACCAAAGATCGAGTCTTCGGAATCTTCAACGAGGCAAACGCGGGGGGAAAGCTTCCATACGACCGGAACGATCCGAAATGCGTGTCTATCGGGGATTCCTAACATCGTGCGGAAACTAAACCCATATATTCTAAGCTGCAGCTACCACGACCCGGCCAAGCGGACCTCCATGATAGCGGAAATTCCTCCCTCGACAGCTTTTACCGCCTCGGGGAGCATGTCGCGTAGTTCCTTCGCACTGCTGACCACCCCAGCCCAGGCACGCCCGCCAGCCGCCGCCTTTGCGATGCCGGAGAAGTCAGGTGTGGGGGAGAAGGAGATGTTGAGCTCCTCGTTGGTCGACGCGGCACCGTACCCGCTGGGATGCACGAGTTGGAGCGAGTTGCGAGGAGCGTTCCAGCCTGCGGCTTCGTCAGTTGGGGGGCACATCGCGAACGACTGACTGACTGAGTGAGTGACGGAGTGTGAGCACAAACAAACGTACCCTTGTTGCTGAGCACAATGGTCAGCGTGGGCAGTTCGTACCGCCTGGCGATCCAGTAGACGGTGCCGGGGCAGCCGAACATGTAGGTCCCGTCGCCGACAATCTCGCACACAAACTTGCCTCGCCCGGGGCCGCCGGCGAGGAAGTCCTGCGCGAGCTTGACGCCGAGAGTCGCTCCGCCGGACCACCCGAGACCGCTCGCGCCGCAGTTGATGAGGTGGCCGGGTTTGTCCTCGCGCAGCTGGTTGCACACCGTCGGAGCATTTGTCACTGCCTCGATGCACCACACGGTGTCGTCGGGGCAGAACGCACGCAGCTGCGACGCGAGGTATGCCGTGCTTGGGTTCAGACTGTCCTCGCTCGGTGGTGCGGCCTGGATGTCGAGATCCCTCACTCGAGCCGCATGGGTCCTCTCCAGGTCAGTCCATCGACTGGCATACGGCTCCTGCTCTCGCAAGCTGGAGTACTTGGAGTCGTTGGCGATGTATGCGTTCAACTGGCGCAACGCGGTGTAAGAGTCGGCCCTGAACCTGCTGAGGGCGGAGATGTAATACAAGGGCATGTACTGCTTGAGAGGGTCGACGTCGATATGGATGATCTTCGCATCTGCACGCGGCTTGCACTGTGTAGGGATCCAAGTCACGTCGCAGTCGATGACCAGGATTACGTCTGCGTCTTCGATGCTTGGGTGACGACCGACACCCACCCCGAGAGAGGCGCGGTGAGAATGGGGGAAGCAGACGTCGCTCCCCAGCGCATCAAGAACACGGGTGCCGGGCACGCTCTCGGCCAACTTCACAAGCTCACCGACCGTGGAGTGGTTGCGCCCGGTGTAGCCGACGATGATCAGTGGCTTCTCAGCTGCGGCAAGCGTCGGCACGATGAGTTCCAACGCCTCTTGCGGCAGGGCCGTGGGTTTCACGGGCTCCCAGACGGATTGGTCGAGGCTGTAAGGGGTGATGTCCTCCTCCATCACCTCCCGAGCTCCCGTGACGTAGACTGGCCCCTTTGGATCGCTGGTCGCGAACTGCAGGGCACGGTTCAGGACCTGCTTGATGTTCTTCCCCGTCTTGAACTCGCCCGTGAATCGGCAGTACTGCGAGACGATGGCCTTCTGGTCCGGCGCATCCTGCAGCCAGTGGATGTGCTCTGTTCTCGACCCCCTCATCTCCCCCTCCTGCGTGAACGGAGACAGTCCCGCGAACACGAACACAGGGCAGCGTCCGACCGAGGCGTTGTGCACTGCGCATCCCAGCATGGACGTCCCGACATCAACGTGCACCAGGACGCACTGTGGCTTGCCCGTGACCCTGGCAAAGCCGTCGGCCATGGACATGGCCACCATCTACCATTGCCTCACGATTAGCCCAAAGGATCTGGATGTTTGACTTGACGTGTTCTGAGTGCGGCGGCCATCTCACCTCATGAGGACATGTGATGACGCGAGGGAACTTGACGCCTTTCAACGATGCGCCGTGTGCCAGAGCCTCCATGATGGCTGGATGATCTGAACCCAGGTTGACGAAGACATGACTGACACCAGCCTGGACCCTCGGTTAGCCTGTGCCTACGTGAGGTGGAATCAAAAACCAGGGACAGCTTCTCACCTCGTACAGCCCTTCGAAGAAGGCAAAGGACGCCGAGTACTTTTCTCTTCACACTCCAGGCATCAGCATCCAGCGAACAGTCAAGGATTTCCTGGCCATGCACCAGACGCCGCAATGATATGGTGAAGCACGCGGTGCAGGGCTGGAAGACAAACAAAGGGGGCCAAGGAACATACAAATCAGCGACCATGATGACGAATATTGAAATAGTTGAGAGGCTCTCCGCAGTCAGGTCTTGCTGCTTGACAGTAGAACGAAAGTGTGCTATCTTCACCGTCGTGTAGAGTGCTGTGCGAGTCAAAGGTGTGCCCTTGTAATCGCTCGTCTTGACTGGACTGCTGCATCAAGGCGTCACGCCGCGATCTAATAACATGGCAAAGTAGCTTCCCTCAATTCTATACTGACCCCATGGCCCTCCTGCAGGCCGTACAAGAAACGTCCCCCTCCCTGTTCCGATGCCTTGCAGTCCCTAACTGGTAGAAGAGGGGGGGGGTTGAGGGCGGGGTCAAGACACCGGACGGAACGATCAAAGATGGACCCCTGCCTTTCGGTTCCGGGCTCGGCTATGCTTGTGGACTCGAGTCTTTTGCCTATTCCGACATGTGCTGCCCATTCCAGGTAGAATCCTACGCTGCAAATCATGCGGGCGCATCCGATGAAGCAGTCGCATCGAGGGCGGGCAGGGGACAGAATGTGGTCACGCCGGCTCATCTCCAATTGCAAGTGGGTTGGGTTTATGACGACGATTTTAGTGAAAAAGGCAATCTTGTTCATGTACGGATCTCTTCCACCTAGTTGATACTGTCCTTGAGAATAGATAAGATACCAAACCAAGCGCGTAAAGCACTCAGTGGCTGGCCCTCTCTAAGCCCTCCAGCGGAAGGCAGGGTGCTTCCACTCCAATTGCTCTGCCTCCTCGGACGTGAGTCCAGCCAGTTCGGCATCCGTATCGACCGAATCGCGCTTCTTGTTGTCCCACTTCATCCAGAACAGCCCGGCGATCGCCACAAGAGTGATCATAGTCGACGTGGCGAAGTTCAACCCGCAGCCGATGGGATAGTCGGGCGCGTCGGTCGGCAGGAATGACCACGTAGAGACCAGGCTGCCGATGTTGCCAAAGAACATGCAGATGGCGATCGACATGCTCCTCGCGGTGTCCGAGCTCACGTTGGCGCTGGACTGCGAGTGGCACAGGGGACCCAGGATGAAGGACGTGCTGGCCATGAAGAAGATGGCGGCGAACCGGGCGCTGGTCTGGGTGTGGTCGGTCACGAGGAAGATGAGGTAGCCGATCATCATGGGGGGACCGCACGCGATCATGAACATCTGGCGGTTGTTGAGTTTCCAGCTGCCGAAACACATGGTGAGCAGGCAGACTGCACCCACTGCATAAGGCGGCACGGTCAGGAGTTGCTGTCGAATGACGGTTTCCTATTTCCAACGCAGTGTCAGGAACTTTCTGGGCTCACAGCATCATGAGTACCTATTGCTGATCTGACTTACCTCGGGATATATGGATCTCACCAGCGTTGGCGCGAATAGAGAGAGACCCTGGATGGACAAGCTGCAGAACATGAAGACGACAGAAGTCATGGCCGTCACAGGGTTGATGGCTCCCTTGAGAAGCTTCTTCTTGCTGATCTTGTCGAGAAGCTGCTGGCTCCCGACTCGTTCCTCCCGGATGCGGTTGACGGCTACTTCACGCTCCTCTGGGGTCAGGAAGCGAGCCGTGTCCGGGCGATCAGTCAGCAAGACTGTAGCAATGAGGCCGATTCCAAGAGTGATGATCCCCTCAACCACGAAGATGGCACGCCAGGATCCGCTTGGGATTTTGGGCCCTAACGCCGGCAGGCGCAGAATGGCGGATGCAAGCAGGCCACCAAAGGCTCCGGCCAAGGGCGCCATCACAATGTACAACGACAAACGGAAGGTCAGCTCAGCGTGGCGGTAGAACCGCGACAGGTAGTACGAGATGCCGGGCATCACTCCGGACTCGAAGATAGCCAGGACGAATCGGAGGCCGGCCAGCTGCGAGTAGTTGTTGACGTAGCCGGCGGCAACAGTGAGACCCCCAAAGGCAATGGTCAGACCGGGAAGCCAATAGCCGGGACCGACCATCTTGCAGGCGATGTTGGAAGGGATCTCGAAGACAATGTAGGCGATGAAGAAGATGGAGTTGACCGAGTTGAAGTCGTAGCCCGCCATGCCGAGGTCTTCCTCGAGACCAGCTAGTCTGGCGTTGCCGATGTTGGCTCGGTCGATGAAGCAGAACAGGAAGATGAGAGCCGCCAGAGGAATGACGCAGAGGTCGATCTTCCAGCGAACTCTTCTCTCCAGAGAAGAGTCGTAGGTGTACCCCGGGACATCGTGGATTTGGACCCTTGGATGCTCGAGGTTTGGTCGTTGGTGATGGGATCACGGGTTTTGGTATCCTGAGAGTCCATTTTGAAGCCCTTTCGACTCACTACAAAATGCAAGGGTTTGATTTAATAGAAGAGAGACCTAAAGGGTTGTTGTCTCAAGTCGAGGCATACGAAGGGTCAGTGTTACGCCGAAAGGCATTGGTTTTTAACTTCATCACCCTCCACGTCAAAGCAGCTGTCAGCTCTGCCGACACGACAGGTCTTGGCTGACTGCATCCCCAGTGCCTGCAAAAGACGGTAGTGCAGATACGCAGTGGCGTATCATGCTTATCACCGCTTACAAGACATGATCCTCTCAGTGGTGCGGAGATAAGGAGAAGGGGTTTGGGTACCAACAGGTTGAACAAGGATGACAACCGGAACCCGTCGATCATTCCGTATCGCATTCCGGAACAGCTCTACCCTCTGATTCGACACATGTAGGCCTCGACCCGCAACCAAGGACCTAGTGTGTCTGTTCCCCAGCTTTTAGTACCAGAAAACCCCCATCTTAGTCTGGGGGAGGAGAGGGCCCTCATACCGTATCAGTCCGCTGCTGTGTGGAAAGATAATGCCGGGCCCATTTGCAGGGATTCAAGACCCCCTTGCCCATATTAAGCTTGATTGTATGGTTCGCGCATAAACAAACTGCCGTCTTGTCATCTGCAAGTGATAGCGGCTAAAGCACCGTCGCTCTGGAACAACCCTGATGCGAGTCAGTGCCACCTTGTAATCGTCTTGGCTGTATTGTTAGGATCGTAGAGCCAAAGGTTGCTTTCATGGCCGATACGACTGTAATCATGACGTGTTGCCAATACAACCAGACAACATCATCATGGTACTGATTGCGACGGTGACTTGCACGACCTGTGGACCAGTTATCTTCTTGACCTTCCAGCTTGCCGAAAAGCGCCAGGGGCCAAGCATGCACGCTGATAACTAGATACGCTCTTGATAATACTATTGATGATACTTTGATTGTCAGCCGATACAGAATCGAAACAAAGCACAGGGCTGAAGCCCACGGGGAGATTACCTAGTCAAAGATGTAGCAATTCGATGACGAAGTGCGATAGCCCAACAAGTCGAAGCCCATGCCTGAACACACTGAAGGAAGGATCCAAATCCAAATCTTCCCGACCAAAGTCTAAATAGCTTTGGGCAGACTCCGCCGCGTCAAGTACCCTCCTCAGCCTTACTGCCACTTGCTAACGCGGGAATCCGGTCAGCCTCCACGTTCACGGCTGCGGACGTGGGGGACACCGTGGAGAAGTGCATTGTGCCGTTGACGAAGAATTTCTCTAGACGGTCGGACTCGGTCGCCCAGCGCTCCAAGGCGAATAGCGAGGACTTTTCGCTGGCGACCTGTGAGGCCCCCCTAATCGTTCTATTAGTGAGCGGCTTCAGAGCTGATCTTCCCTGAGTGATGGCGATAGTGCCGCATGCCATATCGGAAGAGGGTCGACTCACTGTGAGGCGTCGCCCTTCTCACTCATTCTTCGTGATGGGTCGACGAGTCTGACATATAACCAGGTGATCGAGGTCGGTGTCCGGTCCAAGAGAGTCATATTGGAGGTCTTGTGCACATGGTTGCGCAGACTTTCTTTATATATTCGTCGGAGCACCTGGCAGAAGAGGCAGAAGTACTTGCTTGACGCTTGCAGAGCGTCAGGTACATCACGCAGGGAGTTTGCAGATGCATTTGATGCGATCGCCCACACCAAGTTGCGTCTGAAATAACATGCTATAGGGTCTTGAGTCGCCTTTCCAATCCCCCAGAATGTGGTGAAGCCCGATATTCCAGACCGCAACAAGTGAGGGCGTGGGGGCAATGACCAGCTCTTCAACATACACTATCACGATTCGTGGCATGCGAAGGAAATGAGGCTGCCGGCTTGCACAGTGGCTTCACCGCAGCTCCGCGCTCTCTTTTCACCAACCGTCAGCTCACCGCTGATGGCATCGTTGTGGGCATCTTCGGAGGTGTGACAAGAGACGATTGGATACAAGCCCATGCATGTCCTTCGGTTGAGGGTGGTCGTTTCCCAAATTACGAGCGTGAAGCCCGCGAATGACGGAGATGCTCCCGGCGCCAATTAACACCGAGGGTGTGCTGATGTGCCGCATTCAGGTCGATGTGCAGAAACACATGTCCGTCACCAGTGTTGGAGAAGCAGTGCTCTCAACAAAGCGGTGAGCATTAGAGACGACTTTGGCACGGTGGCCTCATCGAGACTCGGTTCGTCGCTACTGTAGAGCACTGAGGTAGGCGTGCTGCAACTCGAAGCGTAGGTGGATGCAGAGGAAGCTTTGAGAATGCCGTCATGGCTCCTCAGTCTCCGCTACCCCAGGTCAATGCAGCTCACAGTGATGAGTCTCGAACGCTGCCAGGAACAAACCATCATTCTGGACGGTTTGCTTGTTGCTTGTCGCTGTGCATAGCGTCAGGGCTGGGAAGCCCCCCCACGTGTGACTCGACACCGCCACTCCTTCCGAGCACCTGTTGGAGCGGTCACGATTCCCAGCACGTGCAATGCGCCAAGTGCACTTTCTGTGACGAGCGTTTCCGACTCCGAACGCAGCAAATGGCAGAACCCAACCTTCAACATCAGGCCTTTCAATTTGACTTGGGTTGGCGTCGATGCAGGAGCACCCAGAAGGCCAACACCCAACATTGTCGCATGAACAGCACTTTGTCACAGTATAGCCGTCCGGGGCCTATGTGTGTGGCGATGATCCAGGCAGGCGGCCAATGCTGATGCAAAGCTCAGCCTCCAGCCTTCATGCGTCCAGCCCTACAGCGGCAGTCGAAGTGCCATAGCGTGCGGCCCGGATCTGCTCCATGGCAGTCTTTCTGGACGGGGTCAAGTTGCCGACTTGATGAAAAAGGACCAGAGATGCTGGCCATGAGCCACAGAACTACATGTGCTTTACGACATGACCACTACCAAGGCCTTCCGCCATGCCGGTAATTGCTAGCGCCCGTGTTATGGGGAGGAAATCAGTCAAACCTTGTCTGGTGCGTGAGTCAAACGGGCAGCGATGCGGCTGTTTAGCTGTCCCGAGCGTATAGAATTCCCCATTCTTACGCGTCCGAAGCGGGCCCGCAGGTCTCCGATCGCTCTTATAAACGCTCTTCGAAGTTGAGTTGTAGAGCGCTGCCAGTCCTCCAGATGTTTTGTAGTGCGCAATCGAACAGCTATGAAGGATCCTGCCCTTCGACTCGTCACTCCGGCGATACGCGCCCTGCTGTATAATGTCGCCGCAGCAGCAGCTTTTCTCGCTCTGTGCATTGCAGCCTGTACAGAGTTGTTCGTCTTCAGAAGTCGTACTCGAAGCTTGACTTTATTTGCACCTATACGCCAACGAGCTTTGTGGGTTTCTCGCGCTGTTCTGCTTGCTTTTGTGAGTCGCCGCCTTTGCAATTGTTTGCCTCAACTCTTAAGCACTGCTGACTTGATCTCAGGCTGTTGATGCTGCAGTTTTGGTTCTTCAATTCTTTCTGAGAGAGGATAAATCTTCCAGTGGCGATCGCCTGGTACGAAATACACTATAATCACTCGAGTAACGGACCCAAGGTAGTTAACACGCTTTTGCAGTTTCACGACCTCTGCTCTCTCCTGACTTGGTCTTGCGTGTGCTGGTCATTATCCGCATCCAGTGAACCATATGCATCTCCATATATTGCCTTCTGGGCTGTATCTGCGGCTGCAGATCTTACAAACTTAGTATTTGATGGTCCAACAGCATTTCACAACGATACATGGGCGACATTCAACGTGATCTGCCTTATGCTTCGGATCGCTCTCGTGTGGGCAGCAATCATGTTCAGCTTTGCCAGTCCCTCGTTGTCTGCAGAGTCCGGAACCTCCCAAGAAACTCAATTTCTTCTCGACCCTGAAACCGCGGACAGTTTCGCCCGATATTCGACAACACAATCAGTGGCTTCCGCAGAAACAACAGCGGTTGATGAGGATTGGGATCATAGTGACGCAGACACTGACGACGAAGATGAGAAGGAAATCAAGGAGCTTCAGCAAAAGCGTCTGCGCGAAAAAGGAGGCTGGATAGGCTACTTGGGCGGCTTTCTCACTTTTCTTCCGCATTTGCTACCTTACCATGATCGTTTCACACAGTACTGGCTGCTGGTCATGGTTGGATGTGTCTCCGTCGAGCGAGTTCTAACCTTGATGATCCCTCGCCAGCTGGGAGCGATCACAGAGGCCCTGGGTCAAGAGAGTGGTAAGACTTTCTCTGTCGTCATGTCTGACCTCGTCATTCGCTGACAATCATGTCCCCTCGAAGCAGGTAGATTACCCTGGGTCCAGCTTCTCATTTGGGGGCTTCTACAATTCCCACTTTCGACGGGTTTGAACATGCTCAAGTGTCTCGCTCGCACACGGATCTCGCAATTCGCCTACACTCGTCTCAAGGCAGCTGCCTTTTCACATGTCATGAGCCTTTCCATGGACTATCATTCTATGAAAAGCTCCGGAAAGTTGACCAAGGCCATCGAGCAAGGCACGGATCTCACGTCCATCGTTGAGAACATTTTCATCACGGTCCCGACCTTCATCGACCTGGTTATCGCTGCCATCTACTTGACTGTCGCATTCGATCGCTTCATGGGTATTATTGTCATCGCAACCATGGTGGGCTACATCTTAGTTTCCCTCAAGAAAAACAATATTACGAGTAAGATGGAACGAGCTTCAAGCGAAAAGTCCCGGATCGAAAGCGAAGTCTTGTACGACTCCGTCGCCAATTGGCAGACTGTCGCGTACCACAATCGACGACAGTTTGAGGAGAAGCGATACGCTGGGGCCGTCAGAGCTACGGTTATGGCTGAAAGATCCTATTTCGACTGGAGCGACTACGCAGTCTTCATTCAGGACTTCATCATGGATGCTGGGCTTCTCGCAGCTGCAGTATGGGCCTGCTATAGGGTTGCCACGGGCGAATCGCCTTTGAGCAACTTCGTGTTCCTCATCATGTATTGGTCTTCCGTTCGTGAGCCTATGTCAATGATTGCCTGGACATTCCATGAGACAGCCGCACATCTCATCAACGCCGAGTGGTTGTTTCAGCTCCTCCAAACCAAAGCTACAATCACCGACAGGCCAGGGGCGAAGGCGCTCGCAATTTCTGAAGGCAGAGTTGTTTTCTACAAGGTCAAATTCGCTTATAACCCTGAAAGACCAATTCTGAACGACGTCTCGTTCGTTGCAGAGCCCGGAAAGACAGTCGCATTGGTGGGCGAGACTGGAGGAGGCAAGTCGACAATTCTGAAGCTGCTTTACCGCTTCTACGATGTGAATAAGGGTTCAATCACCATCGATGGGCAAGACCTCAGAGATGTCACGCTTGACAGCCTACGGGATAGTCTGGGGATCGTCCCTCAGGACCCCTGCGTCTTTGATCAGACCATCCTGCAGAACGTCCTGTACGCACGGCCACAAGCGACAATGGAGGAAGTCTACGCGGCGTGTCGATCGGCACAGATCCATGATCAGATCATGAAGTTTCCCCAGGCTTATCATTCAAGAATCGGAGAGCGCGGTGTGCGGCTCAGCGGTGGTGAATTGCAGCGCCTGGCGATTGCACGGGTCATTCTACGGGAGCCGAGCATAGTCATCCTTGACGAGGCCACCAGTGCTGTCGATTCAGCGACCGAAGTCAGTGTTCAACAAGCCTTGAGAACACTGAGTAAAGGTCGTACTGTCTTCGTCGTTGCTCATCGTCTATCGACCATAGTGAAGGCGGATCAAATTCTGCTCATTTGCGGCGGGCGCATAGAGGAGAAGGGCACTCACGAAGAGTTACTCCGGAGTAACGGCAAGTATCAGCGCCTATGGCACATGCAGACTGCGGTAGGCCAAACTTGAGGGATGAAAACAACGAACTTCTATAGATGGTGGTAAGAGAGCGACTGCCGATTCGAAACACCCACGTCGACAGATGGGTGGTGTCTGAAAAGTTAGATCTACGTACAGGATAACTGATCTGAACGAGTACAAGAATATTACTACCCTGTGTTCGCTTGTTTGCATCTAAATAAGGAGCAATTAAAGAGCAATTAAAGAGCAAAACTCGCGCGGTGCAACAGCTCAACAGACAGCATCGCACTGGCAACATCGTCGAAGCAGAATAACAACATAACCATAAGACTAAGAGGTGGTGTGTTAGAGGAGAACTGAGACCGATTCGTACTAACGTCTCTCTACACGAGGTCCTTCATGCGGCTCAGAACACGAGGTGGTTCCTATTTCCCTGATTCGAGATGGGATTGGCTGCAGCGTTCCCCAGGCTTATGCACGATGCGTCACTAGCTACATATTGATACATGAGGATGCCTTGCTACAGACCAGTGAATATGTGAACATTATATACGGACAAATGATGTAAAAATACCACGAGACCTATGACTGATGTTGGGAGATGCTTTCCGGGATCGAGGCACGCTATCGCTCCGCCGCTGAGGCGTGAGTTGAACAAGCTTCATCGAAGCCCGTGTACGTTCCGCACAATGTTCACGATAACACCTTGACTAGGTATTTCCCTTTGCTTCACTTCCCAAGCTTGATTCAAGCGGAAAGACACTGTATTACAGGGTAGTGCCCACAGAACTTTCAGCACCCTAACTACACCAAGCAGGGCCTGTAATTCCTGTTGCCGCTTGACCAAATACGACAATCCGGTGCGACAGCATTTACTTGTGACGGAGGTGCTTGCTTGGCTTCAGGCGGCTATAAAAAGTGTCCCTACGATGAGTCTCGACCTTCAACGATCTCTCCCGATCCCAATTAACTTTCTCTGGCAATATTGCCTAGGCGTATGATACACAGCCAGCGTGGTTGGTTGGTAGGTGATTCAGCGGGCCTCGATAACCCTGGCGTAGACTGGGCACGGGGAAAAACCTGGACAGCTTCCTCGTATTAAGTGATCAGGACTCCGCTGAGTTGCGTATGATACGTAATTCGGCTCGCAGGATGGAGTAGCTTGCGAAGGGTGATCAGGGTGCTACACTTGGCCATCTTGGATCAACCGCGGAGCCTCCGATAACTTGCGTCTGCCGAGAACTGGGTCGGTGCAAGCGCATCGCTGCATCGTAGGGAGTGAACTGCATTCGCAAGACCGGACCGTTACAGCAGTCATCGCTAAGGCTGATCGGTTGCGGGATCACTCGGCCGATGCAATAAGCTCGACGTTGGCAAGACGACGGCTACTGGACCACTCTACGCCTAACGTGACTTGTTCGCCAAACCGCTGGCCAAACTTGGCAAGGTCAGATCACCTTTAGTCGGCCACGGACACATGTCTTGAAAGGCTGAAGGCATCATCGCAAGCCAAAGTCCCCTCAGGTAAGGTGTGTGGTGCGTGCCACAGAGGTCAGACAAACATTGCTGCCCCAGTTTCTCTAAATCACGTCTGGTAGACTTCGCTGGCGCCATATACTTCCATCACGCGGCGCAGCATGGCTCACAGGATGGTCGGCATGACGGAGTGTGTGCTGATGGAAATGCGGAAACTGAATGTTCCGCCTCGTCGAGTGGCTTGCCTTCCCTTCAGCACAACTTGGCGTGTGATGCGTTGTAGGCGACCGACAATAGCAGGAGCAATTTAGCCTGGAACCTTTTACATAGAAGAAAGAGATGGGGTTATGAAAATAGATCGTCAGAGCTCTTGTGGTGTTGAGTCTGAGCCCCGCTGATGCACGACAACGTAGCATACTGCACGAGCACGCCCAATCATGTCACAAAGACGTCAGGGCGCCCTGCGTGACGTGTATGCAAAGCGGTGGGTTTGTCGTGTTGCAAGGCAGTGGAAAGAAACAACAAGACACAGCCATATTTCTCGTATCCGAAGCCCTGGGATGTCGTCAAGACCGCATGCTTACTGCCAACTTCTCTGCCCAAGCCGCCTTTACGTCGGTGCGCTTCAGGCCAGGCCATGCGCTAATGCAAGAACCGAAACCACAAACAAGTTTGTGGGCAACTTTGCTGGGAGGCGGTCGTGCCTATGCCCACCCGACCAGCAGCATTGTCGACGTTCTCACCTCGGTTCAAAAAGCCAGGTTTGCGGCGGAATCATTGTGCACGAGGCTGAAGGTAATTCGACATCCTTTGTCGTCACTCACGCCGATGGCGTTAATAGCCTTTCAGACCGTTGGAAAGTACCTTCCAGCAATTGAGGCGCTAGGATCTCATTGCGAGAGAACCCTTCCTCTTCCTGGCAAGCGTACATTCCAGTCGCTGTCACAATATAACCTTGATGGGAAACGGTTTAGGGCGAAGGGGCAAGACGCCATCGCCATAATCGATAGGCCTTATCTGCCCCGGAGCCGATGGGTGTGGTACTGGACTCACAGCGGCCGCCTGCTGAGAAGCCGTCTGAACTCTCTTAGATGCTGTATGTAAGTGAGCCCTCGGGGATAGTTAGCCTTATGATCAGCCCATCCACAACCGACCAGTGCACGTTCAAGAAAGCCCGTTGTACTCCGTACGCCGTGGAGTTCTAGATCGAACAGCGCAAGCTGCGAGCGATGACCGCCAGGTGACACCCCGAGCATCTCGATTTCCCGAACGATCAGCAGGGTCAGCGGAGTGATGATCCGGCCGAGAAAGGGGCCTTTGTACAAAGGGATTTGGCCGGGGAGCCGGGGAGCCGGGGATTGACAGGGGCATGTGCCTAGGACCAGCTAAAAGGGACGCCGTTGTTTCGAAGCAAGCACGAACCCCCAGCTTCTTCTTTTCTTCCTTCCAGAGCCTCCGAGGCCTTTGAAGGACACTGCGATTGTGAATAGGGATCCACCGAGAAACGTTCAGGCTATGCACAGACCCGTTACTCAATCAAGTTACCAAGTGCACGAACTAAAGTCGAAGTGCCTTTGTGGGGAGAGAAAGGGCCCAGCTGGAAAGTCGGGGTGCCGCGAACACTTGGTGCCATTCTCCCCTTTGTTCGCAGTTAGCAACATTCCAGTCTGTACCGAGCAGATGGTCAATGCAATCACTTGAGGGTGGTCCGTACCTGGTGCGAAGGCCACAAAGAGGAAAAACACGACGAAATGCGGGGCGAGCAGCGTGCAGTTCCTGGGCTTAGTGCCACCCACACCATCCGTTGATGAGGTACAGTGGACGACCGGGCAGTTGTACCTGCAGCCAGTGTGCCTCGAGCACTGATTTCTCAGCCGTTGGTGGCGTTTGGCTCATCAACGGTTGCTGGATGCTCAGAGTATCAGCACACGGCGGAGTGTGCGAGGACCCTGTGGCGGCCTTTGGGCCTTTGGCTACGGATGACTTTGCCTAGGCACAGACTTCTCGCCAGAACCCAAGCAGGGTTGCAGCTGTCAAAGATCATGCACGGGGCAAGCCACCGTTGAGAGGCGGCATCATCTTGCGTTGACTGCCGTAAGACCACGCAGGGGTGGTCTCGGTTGCAGAGGCCATTGACGAACACGAGGCCGGCCAGGTGAGGCCGCTTTTGCGGGAAAGAGAAATAGGCCATGCAGGAAAGACAGGCTTCTGAGGGCTTCGGATGCGCTTGGAGAGCCAAAACAAAAAGTAAAAATGCTTGGGCTGCTTCACCACTGAGTTAGCGGGTGTCGATCACTATCAGCCGCATCGCGCGGCCTTACCTAACAGAAGCATTGCAGCGAGTTTCCGAATTTGCCCTTACCTCATATGTACCTCAGCCACGCAGAGAGAAGGGGCCGAGGACAGTCACAAACCGGCCGATGATGGTGCATGATATCACGGCCGGTCGGATACGGCTCAGTGCCCAGCCCTGGAACCACATACCATGACCACCAACCTCCTTTCTGTTGCGTAAATAACGGGGTTGCACGACAGGCCGATCGCTTTGCATCGAGTTGCTGGCCTGGCTCCGTGATTGGAGTTGCAGCCTGAACCCTCCCGAATCCTCCTGACACTCATTAAAGTCAATGGGGGGTTGTCAAAGGAGTTGCTCAGCTCCAAAAAAAAAAAAAAAAATCCGATGGCCCCTGCGTCCAGCCAAATTGCCTGAAAGCCTATTATCCGGCCGGTCAATGTGGTTTTGTTCTCATAGAGCAGTATGTACATATTTCCAATCCGAGGCTGCTGGCGGTGCTGGTGCTGGTCGATGTGCAGTGGATGGGCCACCGTTTCTTTGATCGGAAACGTGGACCCCTCACTAGCCAGGGGCCACCCCCCATTGTACGCGCCTTGGTTGGCTATGAGTGCTTGGGGGTTGCCTAACACTCCTCCAACGCTTCCTCTTCAACGTACGCACAAAATAGCCAACCACCACAACACACACCCCCGAACAGACCCTGGGCTCCCAAGCAAATGATGCCAGGGGTGTGTGTTCAAATCCTGGTGGATGCGACCAGGAGCCACTCACAGTCGCGCTCGGCACAACCGCCAAACGTTCATGTCCCTAGGCGCGCCGAATCTGATCGTCCGTCGTCGTATCGCCATGCTGCCGCCGACGTAACCTCTAAGGGCACATAGACAACACAGGAGCCTTGACGCCGCATGGTCCACTCTGCGGCTTGCTGTGGACCTCTTTCTCTGAAAGAAAGTTCCCCAAAAAAAGAATTGCAGTCATGTTCAGGCCGCAACAGGGATGGGACGAATGTAGGTCCGTGGCGGTCCTGCTGGATGGCTGGACAGCCCCCAGAAGCACCCACAGATGCGCTGTTGTGGTGTGAGGATCGAGCGGCATGGGACGCACAGCGCAAGCTCGTATTGTTGGCCGCATGCTACGGCCGCCAATGTCAACGGAGAAGCACGCCGTCTGGTGCTGTTGGTGGCATTGGTGATAAAAGGCACAAGGTTTCCCTCTCTGGCCACCTCCCCTGCCTTGGATGTTTCGTTTACCCAAGCTCGCCTTCACATTCGCTGTTTCTTATTCTCTATACGTTCGCTGTCGAGACTATTACTTGTACAAACCATACCAGCACATACAACCAGATCGTTATTCACTTTGTTCGACTAATCATCGAAACATACTACAAACAAAAGGATGAAGAGCGCTATCATCCTGGCCTTCGCGGCCGTTGGTCTTGTCCGGGCCACCTCCGAACATGAGGAACAGTGTCATGTAAGTTGAAACCATCACCGTGCTTTTCTGCTCTGCGCCATGCTAATACACTACCACAGCAAGACGACTGCTACCGAGTTCTCGAGCAGAATATCGACTTCTGCGCGGAGTGGACTCGGCCTAGCTATGGCACTCAGCCTCACATTCCCGTCAACATTAAGCAGGGATGCCGATTGGGCAACAAGAAAGCTCGCATAAGCTCTGCTTGCAGCTGCCTCGCTACCCAGACTACTGAACAGCCCCAGCCTACCTGTGTTGAGAATGGCTATGGACCTCCTTCATGTGGTGTAGAGACTACTCAGACTACTGAGGAGCCTCAGCCAACCTGTGTTGAGAACGGCTATGGACCTCCTTCTTGTGGTGTCGAGACTACTCAGACTACGGAGGCGCCCCAGCCTACCTGCGTTGAGAATGGCTACGGACCTCCTTCTTGTGGTGTCGAGACTACTCAGACTACGGAGGCGCCCCAGCCTACCTGCGTTGAGAATGGCTACGGACCTCCTTCTTGTGGTGTCGAGACTACTCAGACTACTGAGGAGCCTCAGCCAACCTGTGTTGAGAACGGCTATGGACCTCCTTCTTGTGGTGTTGAGACTACCCAAACTACGGAGGAGCCCCAGCCAACATGTGTCGAGAATGGTTACGGTCCTCCTAGCTGCGGCGTCTCAACTACCGAGCCTGAGCCCACACCAACTCCTTCTCCAACAGACTGCTACGGTGATGACTGTCCCTGTGATGGCTATGCCTGCGAGTCAACCACCACTTCTGAAGAGTCTACCACCTCCGAGGAGTCTACAACTAAGCCTGAGCAGCCTACCACCCCACCTTGTGAGGGTTATGGTTGCAGCTCGACTACTACTTCCAAAGAGTCAACTACTACCTCTGAGGAGTCTACAACCAAGCCCGAGCAACCTACTACACCTCCGTGCGAGGGTTACGGCTGCGTGTCAACCACCACGTCCGAAGAGTCTACTACTTCTCAAGAGTCTACTACTTCTCAAGAGTCTACTACTTCTCAAGAGTCTACTACTTCTCAAGAGTCTACTACTTCTCAAGAGTCTACTACTTCCGAGGAGTCTACAACCAAGCCCGAGCAGCCTACTACAACTCCCTGCGAGGGCTACGGATGCGGATCGACTACTACCTCCGAGGAGTCTACAACCAAGCCCGAGCAGCCTACCACAACTCCCTGCGAGGGTTACGGCTGCGGGTCTACCACCACGTCCGAAGAGTCTACTACTTCTAAAGAGTCTACTACTTCTGAGGAGTCTACAACCAAGCCCGAGCAGCCCACTACGACCCCTTGCGAAGGCTATGGCTGCGAGTCGTCCACTCTGACCACCACCGTCACCCAGCCTTGCTACGGTGATAAGTGCTCTACCACCAAGGCCGAGTCTACGACAAAGCCTGAGGAGACCACCTCAACTCATGAGACGACAGTCACAAAGCCTACCGACACCACCGTCACTGTGAAGACCGACAGCAGCACGACCGAGTACACTACCTCGACCATCTATACGACTACATGCATCACAGTCACCACTTGTGATCACGAGTGCCCTCACGGTCCTACCACCACCACCATCACTCAGACGATTCCTGTCACTACCACCGTCTGCCCTGTCACTGAGACTGAGCACACTCCCTCGCCGCCAGAGACTCAGAAGCCTCAGCCTCCACCAAAGGAGACTGGATACCCTCCTGCTCCCCCACCAACCGAGCCCGAGAAGCCTGAGCAGCCTCAGCAGCCTGAGCAGCCTGAGCAGCCTCAGCAGCCCGAGAAGCCTGAGCAGCCCGAGCAGCCTCAGCAGCCCGAGAAGCCTGAGCAGCCTGAGCAGCCTGAGCAGCCCGAGCAGCCTCAGCAGCCCGAGAAGCCTGAGCAGCCCGAGCAGCCTCAGCAGCCCGAGAAGCCTGAGCAGCCTGAGCAGCCTGAGCAGCCCGAGCAGCCTCAGCAGCCCGAGAAGCCTGAGCAGCCTGAGCAGCCTCAGCAGCCCGAGCAGCCTCAGCAGCCCGAGAAGCCTGAACAGCCCGAGAAGCCTGAACAGCCTGAGCAGCCTCAGCAACCTGAGCAGCCTGAGCAGCCTGAGCAGCCCGAGAAGCCCGAGCAACCTGGACAGCCTCCTGTTGAGACTCCTCCGGAGACTGTTCCTGAGCAGCCCACTCCTACAGGTCCCGAGGTTGTTCCCACTGCCGCTGCTATTCGTATCACTGGTAGCTACGAAGCTCTCGCGGTCGTCGCTGGTGCCGTCGCTCTCCTGCTCTAAATCAAGCAAGAGACTTTTTTTTCTTTCACTTATTTTTTCTTGTTTATAGATGCATTGGAATTACGTGTTTACGGAAAGTTGGGGTCACGAGCTGGATTGCAATGCTTTCATGGCCACCAATTCAGGGACAAAATGGGTGGGGGACAGGACTAAACGTCCTCTGTTATGACAACATTTTTTAAGAGTTAAAGTCTAATTCATACATGTACATAGTTTTCTTCTTATTATAGTTATCTTGTCGTCTGCGATGGTTCCCCGGTGGACGCTGGGGGGCGAGACTCTCCTTGAATGAGCAGAACGAACTTACACGCACACCCTCACTTGACTCGCCGTGACAGAGAGAACAATGGGCCTCACAGTAAGACGACGGAGGAATGCGGCTCACGGGCGCGATCCGCCCCATGGCAATCGAAGCTTTCCATCAGCACGTGGTGATCTACAAAGCGCCAAGCGGAGACGACTCCATCAGCATTCCAGTCCCCTCCTCAGAGAATGGAACCTCGGCGCTTGTGAAGACGATTTTAAGGCACCACTTGTTTGTGCTGGGCAACGATCAGCGTTTGGATTCCCATTGGCGACATACCTCGGCCTCATGGTCAGGTACCGGACCATAGCTCCTCCGGGGACTTTTGTTGCCAGATCCTTTCGTTACTGGCGATGATTCTCCATGGCCAAACTCCGAAATACCGTCGCCTTTTAAAGACGTCCTCTGTTCAGCTTGCGTCGTAGTGGTACAGTGGGATTTGTGGCGGAGCTTGTCATGATCTTAGGGGGTTGAGCCACAGTGGCTGGTGCACCAATACCGGTACTCGATAGCTCGAAGGTCCACATCAACGGCTATACGTCCACTTGCCAGTGCCAGTTTTTAGGCGCCGCCAAACAAAGTCGTAACCTCAAGAATTTCCAAGACGTGTGTTCTATTGGCCAATGGAAAGCAGTCGAGGCTGAGTTGGTAGCTTTCCATGTCTCAATCGATCCTGCCAGGTTCGGGGCAGTGGCTGCTGCGGGCTGCAGGTTGCATGCTGTTACGAGCGTGGCGCAGCTGCCTTTTGTCCAGTTCGCGACAGTCCGCTGACGCACTGTTCTAGGCAACCAGGAGACCTCTGGGAGTGGTTTGCACCTCAGCGATGTGAGGTCTCGAAGCTGATTTATGAGGGGGTTTGTTCCTCTAGAAAATAGTCCAGTGTTCATTTGACGACAGGCCGCGCACAATGAGGCGATGAATGGTTTCAATCACATTCTTCACAGGAAACAGGGGAATGCCACGACATGGAGATAATTAAAGCCGACCGCTTCAAGCGTTGTGCCTACAAAGAGCCGCACCTCACCACAAGGCCAAGGCTGACCTCAGGCTTCCTGCGTGCCGGCCTGTGGCCGTAAGGCGACGTTATAGGCACCTTCGAAGGCTCAATTCGGTGACCTCATAGTGCTGGCTGCGCCGTTGCGACCACTAAACACGGCAGTCTTACAGTGACAGGAAGCCCAGCCCACCCACACCACGTTCACAACCAACCATCCTCCTTGCATCGTGACCAATGCGCTTCAACACCACAGCCCAATCTGCGTGCCTGCATGGTCGAGGCGGAGCATGAAATCACAACATGCCTTCCCCAAAGCCTCTCATGACCACCCAGGTGTCGCTATTGGGCCACTGTCATGCCCAGTTTGCAATGGTCTGCAGACCATCTCAGTCCATCGGCACTGCTGCCGGCCGCACCACACCTTATGCAACAGGCTCCCGCTGCCAGAGCCTGGGTAGTAGGTCAAATTGGAGGCAGCCCTTCGCTGCTGACGCCTCAGCTACCTGACTGTGTGTATGACAATCTGTATAAGACTTCGGAGCTCCCTCCCGCAAGCCTGACATGTCATCATCATTCTTGTCGTAGCATCTTGAGCCAGCTGCCCTTTACTTGGAAGGACTTTTCTCATAACTGGCCTGCATATTCGCGACACAGCAGCAACACCTTCGACATCTTATCTGATCGCCTGCCGACACTATTTGGATGCCCCGCGGAATGATTGGACCGTCTCCTCCTCGCCTTGTCATCCCCAGCGCTTCAGATTCACCCCGCGGACAGAGCCCAAATGCTCATACCGGACGTCCCACCATGTGGACGCCATCGGCGCTTCGCAAGATGGTCCGTCTCTATCTATACACTGACTTGACACTGCCCCAAATTGTCAAGATCGTCCATCACTGCGAGGACTCTGGCCAGATACCAGGGTATGTTGCTTTGCCGCCGACGTTGCCGCCCAGGTTGCGGGCGCTTAATGTGGAGTTCTTGGTGAGGTGAGATGCTTTCGGCGCGGCTAACACGCGAGATAGGAAGGATTCCGCCAACAAGAAGCTGAATCTCATGTTTGATCAACAGCCGCGGTGGCTACGCCCGAACTCAAGCAGTATGGTTCAGCGTCTCGAAGCTCTCTCTAGCTCGCCTACCCGAACCACGCCGTCCCCGGTCCAATTCCCCTCACGTCCGCACTCGGCATCGGATCCATCGCCCTGGAGAGGTGCCTTCGACTTTTTGCCCGAGTCGGGAACGACACCGTCTCCGTACGGCTTATCGCCGGCATCTGCTCTTACACCGGATCTGTCTGGACGAGAATTCGCCAGTGGGGGGTTTGCATACTCGCCAGCGACCGGTAGCAGCTATGAAGGTTCGGTGCAATCCAATGACTTCAGAGCAGAGCTTGAGAATCATCGTGGTGGCGATCAGGCATTCTTGGACTTTGTGCGGAAGACGACTTTCATGTCAACGTCGACCGATCACACCACGGGGTCATTTCAGGAACTTTTAAGCGATCGAAGCTTGCCATATATCCAGGCTGTCCGAAGGCTGGTCAAAAGATTCACTCTTCCTGTTACTGGAACGATCAATGGATCTCCTCCCTCGCAGACCGGCCATGGCCCTTCCTCGTGGGCGACTGAAAGGGACTGCCCGACACCCTTCCACTTGAGCCCATTCCCTCTTCCTGGTGATTTCGTCTCTGCAAAGTTCTTCAATGCTTTGGGAGATTGCGATTCATCAACACTCGAGCACAAACGGCGATCATGCTACTGTGCTGCGCGTGCTACTCTCCCATCCTCGCCATGGGTCATGCCCGGCGGTCTGACTCCTCGGACTCAACGCATTCTCACACAGGGCCCTCAGCCAGAAGATCTCACGATAGTAGACAAATGTGGAAACACGGTGCTTCACTATATTGCAAGCAATGACACAAGTTTATGGCTTGTGCAGCTCATTGTCAGCGGCGCCGTAGATCGGATCCTAGAGACGAGAAACAAGGCCGGTCAGACATTTCTCCACCTCGTCAACGCGTCGCTGCTTGCGAGCATCGATATAGACATGCTCTTCCGGATTCTTTGGACAAAATGCTTCGACTTATCAGCAAAGGATCATTATGGGCGCACCATCTTCCATATGCTGCTCTTGCACGGCGTTCCTCCCCCGGTCGTCCAAGGTCTACTGCGAGCTCATGGGACACTTTCTTGCAATACACGAGATGCATTTGGTGTGATACCACACCCAGACCTAACATCCAATGCACCCGGGGCTCAGGCTACATGGCAACAGATGGAATTGGATGATATCTTCGCTTCAACCGCAACTACTGCAATATCGCCCGAGCACAATCGACTTCCTGAAACTCAGATCATTGAGGATATCAGTCGTGCACAGGATGCTCCTAGAAGAGAGGATGCCAACGGCTCGAATGGGCTGCACAGTCTGGCCAGGGCCACGCTGAGTCTCCGAAGCGTAGTGGACAGGAACTTTGAGATGCTTCGGCCAACGTCCGAAAGGGGCCGCCGCGGCGATCGCAGCCCTGATCACGAACTTGACTCCTCGTCAAGCAAGATGCAGCTTCGTTACGAGCTTGCGGAGACGCTATTGACGGCTGATGTTGATCCGAATCATTACGATATCCACGGCAATACCCCACTGATGGCATTTGCGGCGGAATTGCCAGAGGACGACGACCACAAGACCGGTCCCAACATACTGAAATTGCTTGTGGACAAGGGTGCGAATATCCATGGCCGGAACCGAGCTGGCGAGACGGCGCTTCACGTTGCGGTCCGCTGCGGTCGTAAACTGGCCGTGCGGACTCTGGTGACACTCGGTGCGAACGTCCACGTGCGTGACGCTGATGGCCGGAGCCTGCTAGAAGTGGCAGACGTGAAGGTGAAAGGCACATCTAGTGCAGATGCGAAAGCCTATGCACATTTCGAAGCATGTCGAGCGTGGTTGAGTGGCAATGGCGCGGTGCAGGAGCCGTCGATAGTGCAGGAATGGGGATCGTCTTAGGCTCGCCGAATGGAGGAAAGGCTTGGGGTAACACTGCAAATGGCGTTCCGTACATGGATGATTGCACAAGGTGGCAGAGAGGTACTTGTATACACCCTAAAAGCAAGATGTAGACTAGACGGCGTTACGGAGCCTTGAACAGATTGTTGATATCATTGAATCATATCTTGCGTATCCGAAAAAGATCAAACTCCTCGCCCATGAGTCCCTGCCCACGCGAACCCCCAGAAAATACAAGCATCCGTAAACTCCATCAAGCCTCTGGCTCTGCTTATCAAAATTGGGCCAACATTGAAGCCTCTTCGATCAGGGCCTTGAGCCTATCTATGCCCGTAATAAGCTTTTTGGGCCGCTCTGACCACTCCTGCATGCTCGATCCCAACTCCCGTCTCAAAATCTCCTGTCCCTTGGGGTCAGTCAACAGACCGTACCACACGGTGTTCAGGCGCCTTGTGCCAGGAACCCCAATGACAACGTTGATCTGCAGGAGCACGTGCCTGACCATCTCAGCAAACATGCTCACTTGGGTGGTGAAGTCGGGGATGGTGACGTCTGCGAAAGTCATGCCGTCGTTGCGCAGGGTCTCGCCCAGGGTGTAGCGCATGAACATCTCAAACATGTTCAGCAAGTTCTCGCACAGCTCCACGAGCTGAACGAAGCATGACACGATCAGGAACGTCGTGGCCAGGTCAAGCTTAGGTTGGGCGAACGCGTTGTTCTCATCGTTGAAGCTTGGCCTCCAGTTGCCGGATGGCGAGGTGCGGATGTTGGGCGGGAAGGCCGGCTTGTTGATGCCCACAGCTCTGTGGATCGTTTTGAGTGTGGTGAGGAACTCTTGGGAACACTGAATCGTGAGCTGGAAGATGACCAGATCGGGGAGCCCCTCCGTGGAGGGCCGATCACACATGCTTTCGATGGGCCACGATTCGCGGAGGCTTTGTGAGATGGTGTGTAGTGTGGAATTGATCTTGGAGAGGGCCTCGAACGACTCGTCTGAAGGGCGAGCGAATGGACGAGATGACACAACAAAGTCCTCCGGTGCCAGGAGCTGAGGTTGTTGAGGGAGCGTGAGAGACATGATGCCCGAGGCGTTCAGCAAGCCATCTCCAAAGACTTGCTGCCACGCCGGGTCTTGATCGAGCGGCCCCATGAACGGTGCCGTCTCCGCCCCGGCCTCCACTGTAGCGGACAGGACGTTCGGAGATGACTCCTCGCTTGAGAACACTTCTATGGGCGAGGGCACGGAGGAAGCCGCAGCAGTCGGGGGGTTAGGCGTGGGCATCTGGCCGGGAGCCTGGACAGGAGCCGCCGTAGATGCAGCAGTAGCGGACTTGCCTGGGCGGCCAATCTTCCGTTGGGACCCAGCTTCGCAGAAGAAGCCCAGCCGGGTACAGCGAGCGCATGGCTCCGAGCTGGCAACGCCTTGCTGGCGGGAGCACTTGAGCTTCTGGCGGCGGCAGCGCTCACACGCCGAGCGGACTTGTGTAGGATGAGGTGGTGCGATCATTGTTGCGTCGAACCTGCAGTATGCTCTTTTGGACAGAACGACGACGAGACGGGATGAATGAATGAATGGTCAAGAAGATTGCATCCCCGTTGCCTGTTAATGGTTACACGGATGAGGAGTGCTTGCGCACGCTCGGAGGCTTCGGAGGGTTTCTGTGTAGTTGGATCGGAGGGTTTTTCTCGCGGGCGCTGGATCCGGCGATGGCCTCATTGAGGCTGAGCGGCCCACATTTCGTCGCGTCACAGCTGTTTGAACGTGCAACTGGCATGGAACAGAGGAAGTAATTTTTTGAGGGGGGCAGGAGGAGGAATATTGTTTCTAGAATCCTTCGGCTGTGATCATTCGCGAATGAGAACTTCACTTTGGGGCTCGTGGATCCCTCCAGTACGGTACCAAGCTGACGAGCGCCATTTCTGTCAACCTACCTAATTCCTTTCTCAGCCTTCTTTTGACGCAAGCTCCAATATTATCGCGGGGTGCAGCGGGTAGGGCCCCCCTGGCGCAAACATCAGTCGGTACCGGCACACAATCCCGAGACCAAAGTTTATTTCGTGAGGTGAAGTCATCTCGCGCCCTGGTGAAGTTGGCACCGGATGATGCCGAGCTTGGCGGCACTTGCACCGGCAGTGGAAGACGACGAAGTTGTGTTATGCTTTTGTCGAACGAGCCAAGGGCCTGAGTTTACGCACAGATATAATAAATAAATATTGGTGGCAGAAGGGCGACAGTGTCGGGAATACAACCTGCCTCGTTCACTACTACGTTGTATATGAGGTAGCATTGCACGTTCTGTCTCTTGGAGCGCGTTGTCGGAGCGAGTGATGAAACACGTCAAGAGTGCAGAACATAGACTAGGAATTAGAGTTCCACTGCATCCTCCTTTCCCTCACCATCGACTCCTTCGAGGGTCCGGCTAAGAATAGAACCGCAGGGCTTTTGTGACAGAACTCCGTCATTAAACCTTGTCCTGGAACCATACAGTCAAGATAGTATGTTGTACGTGTGGCATGACGAAGCACGCAAGGCAGACAGGAGCCAAGCTGGAGCAGTATGTACATAGCACCAGTCACAAACTCACGCACTGGGAGTCGGTCCCGGCTCGGAAACTCGGTCAACCCGACGGAGTAATGTTGTCTTATAGAGAGGACGAAATAGTAGCGAGGGACCTTTGACGGTCTATTGTCAAGTATTGAATATTGACCCTCCGCGGAAATGCAACGATCAAAGCCGGCCAAATGCACAATTGACAAAACGGTAATCAACCCGACTCGGATGTACAATCGAGCCGAATCAATCCAATGCATTAACTACTCCGTAGATCCAAGGTAATACAGCTCCAGTCTTCGTGTTATGTACCTAGGTAGATACTGTACGCTAACCCCGGACAATATGCGCCAGGCATCGCGGAGCATGGTTCCGGGCGATCGCCACACCCGACAGCTCCCAGATGCACAGCACAGCAAGAGTCGAACGAAAGAAAAATGTTTGAAAACATGACCGTAGCAATACGTCCGTTGGGATTTATTTACACTTAAAACTACCAGTCACGGCTATGCTTTTTAGGCAAATCGGGCGTGCGATCGATGCTCGATCTCCGCGTCTGGGGACAAACCGAGGCGAGCCCGGACGAAAACATGCCAAAAAGTCAATGTCATCATCATGTCTTCATTACAAGACGTCGTCATAGAACCACAAATCGACTGGGTGGTGATGGGCGTTTGGGATCAATAAAACACTGCGGGAAACCCGGCTGCATTTCCTTTTCACTGCTGCTCACACTCAACCAATCGGTTTTAATTCGTGGTGCTGAGTTCAGTCCACAAAGAACACTCGGACCCTGACAATGTCTGCTCAACGCTTCTTCGTCCCGGCCGCCGCTGGCGCCACCGCCCTTGGTGGCTACCTCTACTACAACTCGAAGAAGGCGCCGTTGTCCCGCGAAGATCAGCTGCGGGAGAAGAGCCAGGCCAAGCGTGACGCTGGTCTCGGTGGTGCCGGCGTCGGTCAGAACGCCGTCACTGGCCTGCACGAGAAGGGTGGTCCCGGGAGCGGTGTTCCCACAGGGAACAAGGACCCTAGCCGGGCTGTTAAGACGGATGCTCCCAAGGAGGACCTGCCCTCTGGAGGTGTAGGAGGAGGTGTTGGTGCTGGGGATCCAAGTACCCGGAAAACCGTGGACATCAATGCGAAGAAGCCGACTTACGGAGACCGTGATGGCAAGTCTGGCTCAGGATCGGACAGCTCATCGGGTGACCAGAAATCTACAAGCAGCAGCAGCAGCAACAACAACAACAACAACAAATCGAGTGGAGGAAGCTCCGGCGCGAAGGACAGCTCATCGAAATCCTCTTCTGGGGCCTCCAACTCCGCGCAGGGCAACTCGAGCTGGTCACAGAGTTTGCAGGGCATCTTTGGTCAAGGAGGTTCAACGGCCGGGGAGAAGGATGACGTTCACAAGAAATTCCACGACACAAAGATTCACAGCAACCATGCTGACACACCAACGAAGCGCTTCCCCGGAGAGACCGTCAAATGAGGTGGATGCGATGAGATGATATGGGAGGTTTTATAGCAGCAGACCTAAATACAGGAACAATGGTGCATTCGGCAGTTTCGCAATAAGACTGTTGTTACACGTCGTACTATGTGAGCCCTTTCCACAGCGCGTACAATAAGCGATCCAAGGAAACAGCATCACGCGGATGCTGGACTGCTGTGAGATGACCGCCAGAGCCGCCACTTCGGCGGATACTCCAGATCCGTACTCTGACCCCAAGTCCACAGCATGATAAGAAACAAAGTTGAACTCATGCATCTTTGGAAGAGATTTCTTCCTGGTCGTTTGCGTTGCCATGCCTTGTACTCGCAAGTAAGAGCCACACAGCCGACAACATTGAGGATGCGAAGCAGACTAAAAATGGGCACCATGTTAACAGCCAGATCTTGCTTCGTTTTGAGCCCCAGCTCATGCGCTCTGGAAGGTTCTTGGTGTATCTTACATGTTTATTCCGACGAGTGCCAACGTCATGATAGGGGGGCCAGGTGATCTGCTGGACGGGCTGCGGATGATGGTTGCTAACGCGAATGTAGGAGGCACCCATAAGGCCAAAATGATGACTTCAAGGAGAACGGACCAATGAAACGTGCGTAGGCGCGAGCCTCGGACCAGTGTCAACAGTAAAGCCCATATGGATGCGAAGAAGACGGCCTGGGTGGGTGTTGTCAGTCCTTTGTCCCACAGCTTGTTCATCCTTTGCTACTCACGACTGTGGGCCCTGTGATGACCGCGTGCTCGTGGAAGCAAATCCAGCACATCCCCAAGGCACCCAAGGTGGCCAGCCATTGTATTGTACCAGCAGACATGTAGAAGAGCATGGCCTTTATCCGCCTGCGGTAGCAGGGTTTATGATACTGCGACCAGGTCTGTCCAAGCCGCCCTTCCCTGATGCATGGATAGCCGCACCATCGGCAAAAGAATCCCTTGGTCTCATCGACCATGTGGTACTGTTTGCCAATTCGATATTCCTTGCGTCTGGCCGCGCATCGCCAGCATTGATTGCCCAGTGGCTGAAGAGGATGATCGTCTTTCTCCTTGATGATGAGGCGAGCGCTCCGATCTGTGCCCAAACAATGTCGGCACGTCGTCGTGAGAACTTCAGAGAGGTCCGGGAAAACAGCGATGATGGTCGGCTTGTCAATGACTGTCCTGAAGCTGCGGCATGTTCTTCGAAGGCGGTCTATGTCACCAAAATGGAGTCTCTCCAGGATCATGAGTCGAAGCTCAGGAGGGAGTGACAAGAAGCGATACAGGAAAGACTGAGTATATCCAGTATTGCGTTCGACCGCTGGACCCTGCTTCTCTGACCGGTTCTCAATTCGGCCTTGAGTACGTTGGTGTACTTTGTCCGGAGGTTCCAATTGGATCACCCGGTGTTGACTGATCCTTGATGCGAGGAGATCGATCGAGTCTTGGCCAGTCTCATGGATGCGTCGAAAGTATGATTGCAGTGAGGAGTTGGGTTTCGATGCTCGAACATGAGAGGGTTTACGATACTCTGTCTCATTGCTCCCTTTGAGAGGAACCAACCATGGATTCTCTTCCAGTCTCGCCTCTCTCAAAGCGCGACGGTATGCCTCTCTGTTCTCGGGAGTCCTCGAGAACTGGAAGCCGAGAAAGGCCGATGTCATATCCACTGGTCGGATGCACGATCAGTTTTGGATTATCCAAGTTCATGCAAGCATGCGATGGAGGAGGAATACTCGAAGAAGATGGAGGACAGAAATTCTCGATGGTCTTAAGCTGATGTCAGATTGGGGAGGAGCTGGCAGCCACCTGCACAAGTCGTGTGAAACTGGCAGGGCAAAGATGACCCTTGACTTGAGGGGGAAAAATGCCATGTTGTTCTCATAAGAACCTTTCCGATGCGCCTCACGCGCTGACACAGATAGGTATCTAACGGAAAGGTCCGTTCAGGCGGCGAGGCGAAGTGCATAATAGCACAAGGCCAAGAAAGCATACTGGCATGCGATGGGTTGCAGCTGGTAGGTACGACGTGGACGTTCACAGCTGTGATTTGTCCCTTCAAGTTGACAGTTGGGCCCTAAGGTAGGCCGGCCTCAAGTGGCAAGGCCCAGAATCGGTAGGACAAGGCATAGTTTTTGTTTCTATTGTTTTGAAAAGAAGCCATGGTGCACAGGAGCTAGGTGGCATCCGCTGATGATGACGCTGTCGAGCTGGACTGCATATTTGGCAGTGCGGTTAACGAATCCGACCAGGTGCCTAACGTGGATGTGGGTGTGAGCCTGGCTGATCTGGCACCGAATGCGCAAATGTGCCACCCGAGCAGGCATACTGTAGATGCCAGTCCAATTCGCCTTTGTGCGACTCGGTCAGTTAGACCGTCTGGGGAGGGTGCTGGTGCTAATGCAAAGTACCTGGTTGGAGATGGTTCACGCAAGTGTCTGCGACCGATTGCCCATCATGTCAACCCTAAAGCACTGGGGTGGGGTGGTGTCATCTGAAAAGCCTGAGTTGGTGAGCCTTTTACCATTGAACCAGAACCATGAAGAAGGGTGAAGAACCTCTTCAGATCTAAATTCCTCGGAATTATTAAAGGCCTTCCAGGCGTAAAGGATCTCCAATGTCGTGACATGGAACATGGACTACAGGGTGCTGGTGCACGCCAGCCACAGTTCATGACCCGCCGTAGTTCCATCTGAGGCTGGTGAGTTTAGTGGCTGGTGAGCCCCCAAAGACCAGGGTAAGGACTCTTCCGTCACTGCCAAGCGGGGTTGAGCTCCCCCGCCTCAATGCTGTTCCCCCCCAGGGATGGCGTCGATGAGCTTGAACTCTGCGGTATGGTCCCGAGAATACTTGCCGAGCCGATTTCGCCCGTGGAGCTCAACATGCCGAGCGAGAAAATGGCTAATCCATCAAGAGTGATGATGGATTTCCCGGGCTGAAGAGGCTCGATCATTTCTTCTCTGCTTCTTTGTGATCATCGGATTGATACAGAACACAGCCAAGAGCCGATAAAATCAGAGCCACTGCCACCATGTCGACCCCGGGACTTCTCCAAGTGACCATGCAGCCCAGGCCTGGGTTGCCGGCCAGTCAGTTCCACGACTGGTATAATAACGAGCACGGTGTCAACCGCCTCCGACTCCCACACATCTTCACCAATGGCCTCCGCTACCGCGCAATTGATGGCGAAACGCCAGAGTTTGCTGCCCAGTACGACGTCACGGACATGAAGCATCTCGAGACCGATATTTACACCACATTGCGGGCGAACCGGACGAAACGAGAAGCCGAGACCATCGGGCAGGTCGACGTGTACCGGACTTTTTACGACCTGATTCATACGCGATCAGCGCCGAACTTCGTATCTCCAGAGAACCTGTCAAATGAGGAGGCGGAAGGCCTTGTGGCTACACAGGTCATCATCACCCTCAAGGACGCAGAAGGTGCAGCAGACGCCTACGCGAAGTGGTTCATTGAGGAGCACGCCGTTATGCTCTCCAAGGTGCCTGGCTGGCGCCGCTCGCGGCTCTACAAGACATCCTACCTCGAGGGAGCGACCAAAGCAGTCTTCTTTGCCCAGCATGACTACGACAAAGTCAATGGCCTGGGCGGACCAGAGCACAAGGCGTCCATGGACACCAAGTGGCGAACCGAGGTCTTCGACAAGTACGTCGCTGACAAGGCAAGGCGCGAGTTCGGCCTTTTCTACATCTTTGGGCCCGCATCCAGAGACCTTCATTCCCTCTCCCAGCTCGATCCCGCCGCGAGCTTCACGTCACCCGATGGAAAGACTGTGACCACCACGGGACCCAATCCCTCGATCAAGTCCTTCGTCACCACTGCGGACCAGCTGGAGATCCCCATCTATCTCGAAGGCAACACCTCTCCTGAAGCGCCGACTGTCGCCTTCAGCAACTCGCTTCTCACAAGCCATCGCATGTGGGATCGATTCGTTGAGATTCTGAAGAAGGAACGCCCTGATCTGCGCCTCTTGCGATATGATACTCGTGGTCGCCATGCCATCCCGCAACCGCCCAAAAAGGCGACGATGGAGATGCTCGCTGATGATTTGCTGGCCATTCTCGACGCACTCCGCATCACGAAGCTTCACACCCTCATCGGTGTCTCCATGGGGGGCGCTACGACTCTCAACTTTGCCATCAAGTACCCTGAACGCGTCAGCAAGTTCATCGCGTGCGACTGCAACTACAAGTCTACCGAAGCGAACACCAAGGCTTGGGGCGACAGATCGAAGTTGGCAGAAGAGGGCGGCATCAACGAGCTGGCGGAGATGACAGTCAAACGCTGGTTCCACCCATTAGTGGTGGAAGATGAGAAGACCACCAAATGGATGATCGACGAAGTGGCCCAGAACGACATCCAAGGGTTCACGCACAGTTGCACTGCTCTGTGCGATTTCAACCTCGAAGCCAGCCTCGACGGCTGCCAGGTCCCAGCTCTGCTTGTGGCTGGTGAGGGCGATGGCAACGGCGCGATTGCCAAGATTCTCGACGGGGTCAAGGGCAGGATTGGGCAAAAAGGCGCAGAGCTGCGACTCGTCCCTGATGCCGGCCACCTTCCCATGTATGAGAGGCCTCAGGCTTTCTGGGACGCCATCAAGAGCTTCATCTAGACGATCCTAGGTATTATTGTATTTCGAAGATGAGAAAATCCATACTGACAGCTTTTGTATGATGTTCCGACTGTACAAGCCAATCGATGCGGGTACGGAAGCCTGTGGCTTCTCTTATTGGGAATACCTGCGTAAGCCTCCGAACAGTGGATATCGTAATCAGATCACATAAATCCAACATTGCCTCGCATCTTCAGAGAACCAATTTTTCATGCCTATATCAGAGAGTTTTTTATGTGACCGAGAGACGACTTATCGAGAAGCAATGTCTTCTTCGGAGAAACCAAACGCTGAGAAGCCTGTTGCACCGTCCAGTTCCGCGAGGGGGGGGGGCGTCAACGCCTGATGCATGCAGAACTGACGATGAAAGCGCTGCTTCAAATGATGGTTCGGACAAACTGGGGACTGCTAGAAGAGAGGAGTCCTTATAACAAGGATTAGAATACAGGTTCTGGTTAATTGTGCTTACTTCCCTGTTCCTCTGTCACGCTGGCTTCGCCCGAGAGCACGGTGGTCATCACTCCACTGCATCCGATCGTAGAGAAACTTGGTCTAGGCAAAGACTGTATTTGGGTTGCGACTGCGTATTTCCTCGGCAGATGAGCTGTCAGGGGCTCTATCAACTGCGAGTCCCATGGACGCTAAGGGGATTACAGTGCGGCATTGATGCCATTGTTTGCACAACTCTACAGCCTCTTCGATCGAAAGCGAGTCATGGACTCCATCTTTTTATACGGCATATACGTTAGGAAGGGAGCCTTACCGTGGGACGAAGGGCGGAGCGATCATCATCGGCAGTCGTGTGACACAAGGCATTAGGAGCGGAGGGCTGTGCGGATGACTGGAGAGATCATCATATCCGACATGGTCCCTCTCAGGTACCGTGGTAACTAAGTGGCCGCACTCCTTGTAGGAACTGTTGGCTGTACACTTGCGTCTTGTCTCGGTGGAGCTATTGTCGGGCGACCGATGTGGCGATGGGTATGTTGAAAAAGCCTGGAGTGAGTTTGATAGTCAATGGACTGACCTCCTTTCAAACAGATATTATACCTCAATCTCCCCATTAGTGGGATTGGTAGGGTGATTTCGTACCTGCTTATCAACCTGAAATGGGATCGAGAACAGTCGTCCATGCAGAAGCTCCGACGTACTGATAACAGAGGCAACATGATTCTCGTCGCCTCGACCGTCTCGAATCTAGTGGCCCTGACCTGGGGAGGGCCAGTCCACACCTGTTCCGCTGCCCAATTCATTGTGCAAGTCGTCGTTGGTGCTCTCCGGCCTTGATGGCTTCTTCGTTTATGAAGGCTCCGGAATCCTAGTTGAGCCGGTCGTGTGCCCCTTCGACTGTTCTCGAACTGGACGTCTCGAATCGTCTACATAAACACTCGTCTTTAGCGGGATGGGCGATATCCTGGGGCTTCTACTTGATTCCAATCTCTTTCCAGTCCGTCCCTCTTTCGAGACCGTCCCGGTCTGGAGGTGCGCATCGCCGTTCCCAATGCTTTCCTGGCCGACTTCATGCTCGTCCGCTTTGGCCCATTGGGGTCCTCCACGGTGATGGCTTCATCCTGCTCTTCGCAGGCGTTAGATTCCAGCGCTTCTAAAGCAGGACAGCTCGACCGGGGCTTGAGTCATGATCCAGGTAGTGCCAGAATTAGGAGGTGTTATGGAATGCTGATCCCAACTCTTCTACCATCCCTCCTGTCCGACTCGACGGAGATGAACCAGGCCGCTACGACAGGTACGTGGTCTTTCATCCTCATGTCCACCAGTGTCCGGGGTGTTTCCACAGCAACAGCGATCCTCAACTCTCACGCCAAGCAATACGCGAACCTTGTCAATGATGCGGCAGTGTGGGAGCTTCTCAGCAGTGGCGATGCCTATGCGAGCGCCACGAAGATCTTCATCTCCCAAATCCCGGAGCCTGTGCGCCAACAAGTGATTACCGTGTTTCATAGGGCTCTGCAGCACGTGTTCCTGTCCTGCATGGTGTTTGCGGGCATACCTGTTTGTTCTGGTGTGGTTTGAAAAAACAAAAGAGAATCCGTTTCGAAAGGAGCTGGAAAACAGAGTACGGAGTGCCGGACAAAGAGCAGTCGACAGGGACTGAAGCCTGCCAAACAACAGGAAAAGTCAGTCATGAGAGGGAGTCAGCGGCGTGAGCTGTGATAATACAATACCAGCACTCCGTCGAGTGGCCCGTATACGGGAATCGAGTAATGCACCATCACTTCAAGTGTCTCTGCCTGAAATGACCGAATCCCCTTCGCATACAGCCACGTCTGAAAGTCGATATTCCCGCCCTTTATTTCATCATGTTGGAAAGCGTTCGTTCCGTGCGCCCGGATTGGTTGATGTTCCCCGTTCGGCCGGCGGATGGAATCGGTGCCGACGCCCCGCAGTCGGAACCACACAAACTGGGGCCACCCCAGAGTTTCCCCAGACGGGACCCCCATGAAGTCAATTGGAGTCAAGGGCCCTGGACGGGCATGAGACAAAGGCCACTTTGACTTTTGCCCTTTCCTGAATCGTGGGGTGCTAATGAGGACTGCGGAGAGGGTCTTGCGGACACGGCGTTGAAGCTCTCGGGCAAAAGGGAGAAGCTGGTGTGGGGAACAGGCCTAGAGCAGTCGAGCTGACCACTGCTACCGGTGATCTAAGCCCATCGAGGGGGACATTGGCGGACCACCATCCGCAATGACATGGCACGGCGAGGCGGACGCTAGAAAGTGGTTGGTTGTTGCTATGTCTTAGGTAGTAAAAGGTTAGCTTTGTTTGATGACATGCCTTGGTGGTCTGGTTTCAACTTTCAACCCTGCTGGACTGCCGGATCTAGGACGACCGACAGTCGTCTAGGGCGGTGAGATGATGCTGGCTTCATAAGAAAAGAAGAAGAAAAAAGTAAAAAGAGAAGAGGAAGAAAGGAGATAGACAGGACAAAGATGGATCAATCAGAGGCCCTCTGTAATCCGGAGGGCATGAGCTAGTTCCTGACTTATTCAAGACCTGTCGTGGAGCTCTGGTGAAGGTGATATGGGGAACACATCTGCCGGGGCAAAGGAACGGGGGCCAAGTGCATCATTCCATCTATGCTTATAGTCCCCAGTCGAGAACGTGTATATAATGACCCGCACATCTTCCTGCTCTTGTTCATTCCATTTGGCGGACTGGTTGATTGTTTGCTTGTTTGTTTTGAAAAGAAGAAGAAGAAAGCCCAGACAAAAGTCAACGAGACGATCAATTCTCTCAACTGAAGTGCCTCTTCTTTTATGTCGACCATCTCCAACACGACCCTTCATTCTTCTTGATCGACCATCATGTCAGACCACTCCAAGGATAATTACAAGGCCGAGGATGAGCGGTCAGCAGCTCTCAACAGACTCCGGTCTGCCGCCAGCGTGACGATGGATCCCGAGCTGTTTGAGAAGCTCTATCTTTCGCCAGCCAACCAGGTCAAGGGAGACCTCCGGAAGACGTTCGGCAACCCGACACCATTGTGAGACAACCCCTCGCGCGGTCCCTCCAGGTACAGCAGACTGATACATGTGGGCTTTCTCGCAGAGCCATCGCAGGGTTCATCGTTTCCTCGACACCGCTGGCATGTGACCTCATGGGCTGGCGTGGAGCTGGCGGCAGCGGTGCTGCTTCAATGTACGTCGTCAATCATATCTGCCCAACTTGCATCGGCCAATGGCTAATGGACCCTCCGCAGTGGCGGCTTCTACTTCCTCGGTGGCCTCCTGCTTTTCGTCGGGGCCCTTTTCGAACTCCTGCTTGGGAATACCTTCTCAGCGGTCGTCTTTGCGACATATGGTGGATTCTTCTTCTCCTTCGCGGCCACCCTGACCCCGGCGTTCGCAGCCTTCTCGACATACGCCGCAGAGCCCCTGACGGCCCCGGGCCAAGGCCTGGCTACCACGGGCTTCAATGCCAGCTTTGGTGCGCTTCTTTGCCTGCGGAAGCCCCGTTTGAGACTGCCGAAGAGATGGTTTTGCTAACAGAGGTTTGTGTGCAGGGTTTTGGCTTTTGTTCATGGGCATCATCACGCTCGTATACCTGGTTTGCTCTCTCCGCACCAACATCGCATTCGTCGTGCTGTTCATCAGCTTGACGATTTGCTTTGAGCTTCTGGCGGCTGCCTACTTCCTCAACGCCGCCGACATCGTGGCAAACGCAAGCAGTGCCAACAAGTTGGTTGTGGTAAGTCGAGACACGCTCCATCCAGGGGAGACCTTGATTGGACTTGACGACTGACAAGAGGAAAAACCTCAACAGGGTGGCGGCGCTTGCCTATTCGTAACCTCGCTCGCCGGATGGTGGATCTTCGTCGCGTTGATGCTTGCCGCTGTAGACTTCCCTTTCCAGCTGCCCGTTGGCGACTTGTCGAGCGTCATTCCAGGACACAGTCAGAGGTCTGCCGTCTGAGACGTCCGAAGCGACTCATGGGCCAGGGTTGGATCGACGAAAGCATCGTCCAGCATGGCTGTTGCGGCAAAAGGGGGCGTAGTCTCTGACCACGTCTCTTCTCAACAGAAAGGGTTTGTGCAGACTTGTTCGGGTACAAATGGATGGAACAACACATGTGATCTTTCATCGGTCCGAGAAGATGTCAAGGCTGAAGGTTGTGTACCCGTAGCATCACTGGAGCATCAATGGCCGGGCAACGTTGTGCATGCCTGGCGCCGTATCTCCAGACTTATATAGTGTATTGCATAACGATCATTTCGAAGACTTCGAAGACCCGATGAATTCACCCTCCGATGCTTTCCAAGAGGCAGACGCTTTGAACCTTGCTCATTGAATCGTAGTTGTGCCGACTGTCCTCGCTCTTTTGGCTGCAGTCTTGACCTGTTGGCTGTGACTGCGTAGACTCGCCTGGAAGAGAGGCTGAGGGAGTGATGGAGGAAAGAAAATCAGATGAGAGCAGTCAAAGCTGGTAAAGTATGTTGATCCACCAGAGTCATGGTTGTCGAGCCTCGTTGCGTGACGAATCGTTCCAGGTCGTTCTTGTTACGTCACGTGGGGTCATATCGAGTCATCGACCTCCTAAAGTGGCTGGGGACACCTGTGGCTGGGCTACTGGAGGAACCCAGACTTTACACACACACCTTTTCTGTACCAACCTTTGGTAGAATCGTCTCGATTGCCACTCTTTACCTTGCCACTCCTCCTCCCCGCGACCGGGATCCTCATAGTTCTTCTTCTGGTGGCAAAGGTGTCCAAAAAGCATTACATCTCGTGCGCAAAACAGACCAAAGAAGCTTCAATCTTCTCTATCCTTCACCTTGTCGGCAGTCTTGTCATCTGCGCTGTCATATTCTGTCCCAGCCATCTCGGGGGAAGCCGCCGCTTCCAAGACCTGGCCATCATCATATATGGTCTCCTTGACCATTGTCTCGGGCGTAGGGAAAAGCCACGAGAGCGTGCAGTAGATGACGAATGCACTGGTGAAACCCCAAAAGTAGAACATGAAGTAAATCTTGTCAGCACTGCCAATCTTTCCCTTCAGTGACGGTTCAACTTGTGCAGCGCTACGATGTGGTCAGACGACAGGATCGCATTCCGCCGGAGTCAGATAGAAGGGTTAGAACTTACAGCCCTGGGATGTTGGGTACTGCACTGACGAGGAAGGCAATCACCGCCCTCCAGTTGGTGCCGACAGCGTTGTATCGGTATCGGCCGTGAGCTCGGTAGAGGCCGGGGACATCGAGTTTCTGTCGATGGACAATCCAGTAGTCCGCACCCAGAAGTGCGGCGATCGGGGCGAGGAAGATGCCCAGCCCGCTCATGAACGACAGAAGACTGGCTGCCGAGTGGATGATCTTCCACGGCTGCATGATCCAGGCGGCAGTGACCGTGGTGATGACCACTCCGCGCCGGATGTTGATGTACTTGGGACACAGGCTTGTGAGATCGTTGGCACAGCTGATGACATTGGCAGACAGGTTGGTGCCGATCTGGGCAACGACCCAGCCTAGGCCGAAGAAGAAGGCACCGCACCGTCCAGCAGGGCCGTCCCATCGCGAGGCCATATCCAGCGGGTCCCAGATGTACTCGCCGTACACCACCTTGGAGGCGGAGCAGCAGATGATGCCGAAGATGCCCACCGTCAGCTGGATCAGAGGGAGGAAAGCAACCTGCCAGTAGACGCCCTTGGGACTCTTCAGGTACCGTGTGAAGTCGCTGATGTTGACAGCAATCGTCGCCTTACGATGGTCAGTCAGTCAGTTTGCCTATCTCTCTCAGACATCCATCACAGGATAGATAGACTTACCCAGCTGCCGGTCATGCTCGACAGGCTCGACAGGATCAGCCATCGCCGAGCTGAGCCGTGGACACCATACGGCTGCTGCCAGATATCACCAGCGCCGCCTGCGCGGTAGGTCATGGAGATGACGGCCGCAGTGGAAGTGACAAGCACCAGGACTATCCATGTCAGCTTCGGACCTGGCCGCCCTGGAATCTGTCTTGCGTTTACATACCGACTTTGATCACAAAGAACCACTTCAGCCTGTGAGGTGGGATCAGGAGGATGGGGAACTGCACCAGCCAGAAGATGAGATGGCTAACCATCTGCTGCGTGGTCAGGCCGACGGACTCGGGGATATGGTTGGGAATGTCGAGATAAGACGGCCAGATGGCACGGATCATCTGGGTCATGGCGGTCGAGCCGGTGTACGTCTGGATGGCGTGCCAGAAGAGTGCAGTCACAGCGCGGGTGACGACAGCGAAACGCGCAAAGTAGTAGCCGAAGGAGGCACGGGCAGCGATCGGGTAGGGGATGTGCAGTCGGGCGCCGATGAAGCCATTCAGAACCAGGGGGATCGTGCACACGAGACTGCCACAGATGATGCAGTAGATGGCCTCCCGCCTGCGCACGAGCAAGGAGTGAGCCCACATTCCCCTTCATTCGTGTCATCATCACAAAGGGGAGGCCTTACCATGTGAGACCGACGACAATGATGGAAGCTGGGGCTGTCCAGCCTTGGATATTAAGGGCATCTGAACCCCAGTAGAGGCCGAGGGTATAGACGGACCATGTCCTCCGGTCAGGGGGCGTGACATCGCAGTCTATGTTGGACCTGGCGAAAGGTTAGACGCTCCAAGTCTGACTCATGACTCTTGACAACCGAGTACTGACCAAGTGCCCTCTTCAGTGAAGGAACCAGGCTCCTTGGGAAGAACCCAGCCAGAAGGTCGTCTCTTCTCATAGAGGTCTTCCTTGACCGCTCTGAAGCGTTCCCTGAGAACGCTGGTCATGATCGGCTTCGATGTGTACTTCACCAGGCGAAAGAAGAGAAAATCTGTAATTCAAGAAGGTCTTTGCTCACTGCCTCTGAAGAACGAAACTGATGATGCTCAGGCCGGCAGGGCTGACTTTATCATCATTTCATCTCCACGGCGGGAGACTGCCCCGCGAGGGCATCATCCACTCAACCGTCGTCATCTCGGCAGTTGCAAGCCTCAATTGGCGGTACGGAAAACACAAAGATACCGATCCAAACAATGGTTGCTTTCGAAAGGTTGGGGAATCGTGGGGTTGAAGGTCGGCGGGCCGCCAGAGCGGGCGCATCAGCATTGTGTGGCAGCGTAGATAAGCGACATGGTGTCTACCGAGCCAAAGCCCGGCGTCAGTAAGACTTCGGCCAACAAAGTCTACCAGAGTTGCTCACAGATGTCAGAGTCAGGGTGTGGTCGCTATCGGTACAGATCATCAACCGGAAAAGCCAAGATTGTCTGCTGAGACCGTTGATAAGGCCCCCGACGGCGAGGCATGTTCTAAGTGAGGGCACTGCCACTATTGATAAGGGCCCCAACTGGATGGCGGCGCGAGGCGGCCCGCTGCTGCGGCGAAGACGGGAGATACAAAGGCCGAGTCTTGGAGAAGTCCATCCATGAGAGTCTATTGCATTGTATATCAATTCTCCCAGGCATTCAAGGCTGTTTACTGCGCGCTTCCGGGCACATGGTACAGACAAACCTGGGCCAGTATAGTAAGTCTGGTCCCTACGGCACGTATCCAATAGTGAAGGGCCCTCTCCTCTGATGCTATACATGAACACATTCATCGTTCATTCATTCATCTAAGCTGGCTGCCCATCTGCAGTCTATCCTTGAGGTGATGCCCATGCTCGGCACCCAAAATCACAGGGGCATTCTTCTGAGCATCAACTGTCAAGAAGCGATTTGACCCCCTGCGTTATTGTTTTCGCCCACTCTACTCCTTTTACTTCATTTGTCATCTCTACGCATTGCGAGCATATCGTCTACAGACAAGTGCTTCACCATGTCCAGCTTGACGATCCCTGCGAGGCCCTATGCCTTCAGCTTCCCCTTGGACAAGACCGCTCTCATCATCATCGACATTCAACGCGACTTTGTCGATCCTGGTGGCTTCGGCTCCATACAATGCGGCGACGACGACATCTTCGTCCAGGCACGCTCTGTAGTCCCTGCGACGCGCAAGGTCCTCGATGCTTTCAGGGCGCACGGAGGCCATGTCCTCCACACACGCGAAGGGCATCGCCCCGACCTGTCAGATCTGCCTGCTTCTAAGCGAATGCGACAGATCAGCGCCCCGAATGGACACCACGAGATGGGCATCGGCGACAAGGGTCCCATGGGTCGTCTGCTTGTCAGGGGAGAGTACGGGCACGACATCGTCGATGAGCTCACGCCGTGGCCGACGGAGACCGTCATCGACAAACCAGGCAAGGGAAGCTTCTGGGGCACGGGCATCCATCGTGAGCTACTCGATCGGGGAGTCACTCATCTGATCTTTGCGGGCGTCACGACTGAGTAGGTTCCCCTCCGTCTTCCAAAACTTTGTCCTTGGATCCTGCGACTGACCTGACGCAGATGCTGCGTCACAACCACACTGCGCGAGTGCAATGATCGTGGGTACCAGTGTTGCGTCCTGAGTGACTGCACCCAAGGGTTCGATGCCAACCAGGTATCGACGTCTCTCGACATCATCTGCGGCCAAGACGGGCTTTTCGGATTCGTAGGGCACAGCTCGGATTTGCTGGCAGCGATTCCCGAAGCCAAGTTCGAACCTTCAAGCTCACTGCTTCTCACACGAGGACCTCTCCCCAGTATTGCAGTCTTGCGCTCAATGTACCAAGCTGGTACCAGTTCAACAGTCGACGTTGTCAATAACGTTTTCGATCGTATCGAGGTTCGTCATCAGACCGACCCTTCGGTTTGGACATCGCTGGTATCCCGAGCAGAAGCCATATCCGCTGCAGCAGAGCTTGCAGAGCAGTACAAGGACAGGCCGTTGCCTCCTCTCTTCGGTGTTCCTTTCTCGGTCAAGGACAACATCGACGTCGCTGGGATCAAGACAACTAATGCTTGCGAGACCTACACCACAACACCGACGCAACACGCGGTAGCCGTGCAACACGTGCTCGACGCCGGTGGCATCTACATTGGCAAGACAAACCTGGACCAACTTGCGACCGGCCTCTCAGGCTGTCGATCGCCGTTTGGCATCCCTCAGAACAGCATCAGCCCGAGGCATATTCCCGGCGGCTCATCGTCTGGAGGAGCAGTCGCCGTGGGAAGTGACTTGGTTTCCTTCTCACTCACAACGGATACGGCCGGCAGCACGAGGATTCCTGCGGCGCTGAATGGCATCACAGGCCTCAAGCCGACAAAGGGCACAGTATCAGCGCGTGGACTTGTCCCGGCATGCAAGACCCTCGACACAATCAGTGTCATGGCCCGTTCCGTGGCCGACACTCGCCTCGTCTGGCGAGTCATTGCGAGGCATGACCGCGATGACCCCTTCTCTAAACCACCACACACTCTCCCCACGTGGCATGTTGACTTTCGAGGCCTGGCGACAGGGGGCTTCACCTTCGCAGTGCCTCCAGCAGCCGCGCTCGAGGCCTGCTCCACCACATACAAGGAGCTGTTCGCCCAAACAGTCCAGACACTGCAGTCGTGTGGTGGGACGTTGCGCGAAGCAGACTACAGCGTCTTCGAACGAGCGGGAGATCTGCTTTACGAGGGGGCTCTGCTGCACGAGAGGATCGCCTGTATCGGTGAGGAGTTCCTGCGCTCGAGCGTATCCTCCGCGAACGGGACAAGCGATGCAGAAGCTGCACTTCACCCGGTGATCCGTGCCCTTTTCTCCAAAGCCCTGGCGCAACCTCCCACGGCCTACGACGTGTTTCGAGACCAGGCGCTGCAGACGGAGCTGACTCGTCTGGCTCAGCAGACCTTCGATACGCTGCACGGCGGCATCGACGTCCTCGTGGTGCCGGCCACCGTCGGTCATCCCACCGTCGAGGACATGCTCGCAGATCCACTGGGCTTAAACTTCAAATTGGGAAAGTTCTCGCATTATGGTAATGTCGTGGACTTGTGTGGCGTGAGTGTGCCTTCGGGCACATATCAGGACAACGGGACATGGCTGCCTTTTGGGGTCACGATCCTTGGTGGTAGTGGCTACGATGCGAAGGTCTTGGATGTTGCTGCTGTACTGGAAGAGGCGAACTCGTCAAGGCGGTTGAAGTCTGTATCTTCTTAAGTCGTGATGCCCTTATGCATGATACGGCCTTCTGCCTCTCAGTGCCATCGCTCATGCTGTTTATACCGCCGTATGCGACACCCGAAACTGAGGCATACCACATTGTATGTAAGTCGACAGTGCCTGCTAGACTCAGGCATCATAGGACATGCATGACTTGAACAATCACACACAGCTCTCTTGGAGTGTCTAGTGAACAGTATCATGCGTTAATTACTGATCTCGGTCGTTCTATCCTGACCTACTCGACGCCGTATCTGCCCAACTTGGGGCATTCAGCATTAAGCCCATGAGACCTCCTGAAAGCAGTGCCGTGATTGGCACAGTAATAAGCCACCCCATGTAAATCCAAGCCACGAGCTTCGGATTGATACAGCGCCAGTCTCCGTTTGCAAGTCCAACTCCGACAGTGGCGCCAGTAATGCACTGCGTCGTGGATACGGGCAGTGCCAACCTGGTCGCGACCAAGATCGTGCTGGCGCTCGCCAGCTCCATGCAGAATCCGCGGCTGGGCGAGATCAGCGTGAGTCGGTTTCCCAAAGTCCGCATGACGTGATAGCCGTAGGTCAGCAGGCCCAGAACGATGGCAGCCCCTCCAAAGCATAGGATCCAAATCGGGACTTGGACGGTGAGACCGGCCGACCCTCGCTGCCAGACCTCGTAGGCTGTCGTGAAGGGCCCGATGGCGTTGGCGACATCGTTCGCGCCGTGTGTGAAGGAAGCAGCAGCGGCAGTCAGGATCTGCAGTGCCGAGTACATGTACTCGGCTCGATTGTCGAAGTGCGAGGCCCTGGCGTGCATATCTTCCAGGTCCCATTTCAAAACTGCGTTCCGCTTCTGCATGCTGACGACATCCTTCTCTATGCCCCGGAGCATGAACCTGTTCAGTCTCCACGCAAGCACAGATGGCCTGTTCCAAGGGCCAGGGGGTCGTGGTGGAGCTAGGCACTCCGGCCTGGACTCTCGCTGGTAGTGAGGAGCCGTCATCGGTAGTGGTTGTGCAGGAGGTGGGAGGATAAGGTCTTCGTCCTTATCACCTTGGTCTGGAGGCTCCCCGTTTGGTGTCTGGATAGACTGCATCAGGCTTTCGGAGGCGCGGACGTAGGACAGCTCTTCGGCCGTAAGATGGCCACGGTAGAAGTCCTTGATCGCGGGCTTGAAGAGGCCAATGGGAGTTGGAGGTGGCAGGGGTCGCTTAAAGAGAAAAGGTCCCCAGCATAGATGATACCATTTCAGAGTCCAGTCCTCTCTGATGATTCTGACCCAGAGGTAGGGTAGGACAAAGAAGGAATGCAGAGCCGTGAAGACAGTCGCTGTAACGAAAATGATGATGAGGACGACTTGGTCGCTGAGATCTGCCGTATGCACTCCTTTCCAGACTACCAACACTGCGAATCGTCAGCGTGAAGCCCCCTCACGTTCAAGGGGGTTGTTAACGTACTCGTCAGAGCGGCCACGGTCATAAAGGTGTAGAAGGGTATCGAGTACATGGCTCTGCGAACCGCATTCCTCTTGACAAGAACCATGAACTTGGTAAAGAGAAACAACAGGGCACCGAAAACTCCAGCAATGCCTGGAGCGATTATCCAAGCTGCCATAACCTGTGCAACACCTGTCCAGCCCCAATTGATGTTGGTGATGCCGATGGATGCGGTACCCGCGCCGACCAGGCCTCCAATGACAGAATGAGTAGTCGAAACCGGCATGCCGTACCGTGTCGCGACTGTGAGAAACACCGACGAGCCGAAGACGGTGCACATCATCGCCATGAGGAGCACAGCGGGCGAGTCGCGGTAGTGAATCGGGTCGATGATCTTGGTGCGGACTGTATCGGCAACACGGCTTCCCACGGCAACGCTCCCAGCAAACTCACAGACCGAAGCAATAGCCATGGCCTGCTTCATGGTCAGCGATCTCGACGAGACCGATGTGGCGAACGAGTTGGCGACATCGTTGGCTCCTGGACCAATGTCAGCCAATGTCAAATTGAGCAAGGGTTCTCCGGCATCCTTGCTGTCACTCTCAGCTTCTATGAATCCAGACGTGACTTACCGATATTCCATGCATCAAGAAAGGCGAAAATGACAGTGATGGCAAAGATGTAGTCGTACTTGTGAAGAACTGCCATGATGAGGCACCCAACCCTACATGCCACTGCCTGTCGTGAGAACTCCGCCGTCAGCCCCAGACGGTTCGCCTTCAACCTTGGTGCTCAGCAGTCCGGGAGCCGGAATTCAGGTCGGTACTTGTTGGGAATGATGGGCTTCGTCTGGGGTCTTCATCGCTGGTTGGCATGTTCGGCGGTAGTCTGCACCATGATGTGTGAAGTTCAGGGCGCAGAGCACACTCTCGAGAAGGTGGAAGGCATGATATGGTCCGAAAGATGGTTCTCACGCGCATATTGCAGGCAACACTTGCAGAAAATATACCTCCTGAAGTGGGACGAAGGCAGAAAAGGGCCGCCGGTCATCTCGGTGTTCAAAAGGTAAGGTACTCGGTACGTGCGGAGGCCAAGCTGAGGCTGGGCGGTGCACGACAGTTGAGGACAGACGCACGTGGGCCGACCCGACTTGACGCCACGCACAATGCCGCATGAAATGGCATCAAGCACCTTTTCCACTGCTGAATAGCGTCTTCTTCTCGCGTGAAGAGAAATTCTCCATGCCGGTGTGATTCGATGGATTGTCTTGGATCCTCAGAATTAGAGTTGGAGTTTACCTTTTATATGCCTTATGAGTCCAAGCTCAACGGGCGACTATCCTGCGATTGAACTGTGCCTTACATTGAGTTCCCCTTATTGTACACCAGGTCACAGCATCCAATCGGATCTGTAAAGCAGGGCACAGTCCTGGTCCTCATGATGCCAAGTGCTTTTGCTTAGATCGCTTTTAAGCAAGGCCACCTGGGTTTGTCTGATGCTGGCTGTGTAAGCAGCTCCACGGAAACGACGTTTCCATCAGACATTTGCAGATGAAGAGTGCCATGCATGGAGCTGCAGCTATCAAGGTCCCTTGGCTGGCGTACCTATACTATAACAATGACATGCGTGAAGAGCATTCCAGAGTTCGTGAACCCCACAGCTTGTCGAGTGATGACCTTGACCTGTTGCTTTATAGATTGCTCTCTGATCCCCCTCTAACCAGCGACATACTGCTTGAAGCTTTCATGAGTAGGATGGGTTCTGGACCTGCACTGCATGAGTGGCCATCTCGTCTCGTCAGCTAGTTGGAGCGCCACCATCTTCCTGAGAAGCACACCTGAGAGTGCTAACCTCTTCCTCATTGATGCTGCCCGTTCGGTGACATGAAATGGGAGTTACGTTCATGTTGTTCGCCAACAATGGAATGGGGGAATTCCTTCGCGAGAGCCCAAATCCACGCGTAGTCAATTGCTAGCTTTCGCCACAAGGTATAAAAGTCTCGTCATATCATATCCCATCATGGTCAATAACTTATCGGCAGCAACATGGCACAACAGAGACACCCGACTGGACTTGAGGTCGTCATCATGCTATGCAAGGAGAGCTCAGGATCGTCGCAGCGTCTTGAGACCTTTGGTCAACCCTCTGCCGAGACAACCACAGCCGGGCTCCTCGTCCGGTTCTTCCACTTCGTAACCAGCAAGTCTAAGCGTATTCCTCTGCTCTGCCTGACACTGCTTGAGGGGTATTTTCTTTTTCTTCAACGTAGACTTGAGCTCCTTGGGACTCATGATCGGCCAGTCGTCTATAGACGGGTCGCCGCGCTCAAAGTCGATGTCCGAGTAAGGGGGGTGCAGGAAGAGGCGCTTGTTTTCCATGACTTCCCAGATTTCCCCGTTGCTATAGATAACACACGCGCCGAGGTAAGTAACGTGTTCAACAAGCTTGTCGTCATAAGTATACGGCACGTTGAGATAACGCCAAAAGCCTGTCTCTTTCCCAAAGCGGCACATTTGAGGTATGTGCCGAGTGCCAGGAAGTGCTGGGGGAATGCAATCATGGATCTTTCGGGCAGAGGCAGCGTCTCGTACGCGTGAGATAGCCATGGCTGGGCACACTGCCTTTGCAGAAGTGGCGATCTACCCTTTGCGTGCAAGTCCACCGGAAGGAAGCTTGGAGAGTAAATGGAGGAGTAGAATTTGTGATTTGCTGCACGACGAGACGATTTCACAGGAAGTAGCAGCCGTCGCGGGGCGTGAGTGCTCGGCAGCGTTACATCGTGCCTCGTGACGAAGGCGAATGCATGCAGGTTGTTCTCCACCAAGATAATGGCCAATTGGCTCCTGAGGCTCGGGCAAGCTTCGCTTAGTTATGCAGTTGGACACAAAAGTGCACTCGCGGACGTACGTTGGCTGTCGTCGGAAGCCACTTTACGGCTATCTCGCGAGCGCCAACAGAGCATTCGGTGGGCTGTTGGTCCTGTTGTGTGTCATGGTCGAAGGAGCGACGTAAAGGTAGAATCGATTAATTTAACGAGGTTCAAGATGCAGAGCAAGCAAAGCAATTTTTATTTTCCCCTCAGATGTGTAGGAGTGATGGTTCCTCCCGAGTCTGAGGGGGCGCTGGCGAACGTAACGGTTGCCCCTGCACGTGACAGGTCGCGCGCAGAAAGACATCATGCCTCGTGAGCACGAACAATCATCCAACAACCGACAGACTATCCCATCCAGGCATCAACAAAGCTAACATATGGGCAGCTTACGGGTTACGACGGCATTCTGGAATGTGACGTTACCCGTTAGGTGGCTGGCAAGCAAGCGATGGCGACCTTCTGCACGAAACTCAAGATATCGTGAAGACGTGTCAGGATAATCTCAGGTGTACACAAGAGTCACTGGCAGGTGCAAGAGAATTTTCGTTTGCAACTGAAGTCCTCAAGTAAGGCGGTGATGGAACACGGAGAGGCACGACATTCACTTCGACCAAGTACTAGGCTTTCACATTTTTCCAACATGCGTTCAGACTTCTTCCACGCAAACAGATCCTGGCACGGCAATCGGTCTCTCACCTCGTGTCTCCCTCCAATAGTTGGTCGAAACAACAAGCTCCGGGCATCCTTGGATAAGCCATGCCCACCGACGTGCAAAGGGCTGACTCATTTCCCAGCTTCGGGGGTCCCACGGATCACCCCAAACAGCAAGGCCAACCCATTCTCGTTGATGGCCACCAGTCTCAATGATGTCCTTGTAGAGTTGATCATGGAGCATCTCCTCGCACTCGGGCGTCATCATGCTCCCTGCGACGAACAGATTCTCACGCATCCTAGGCAGTGGGAGAAGGTCAATCCAGGGATGATGTCTCTTCCTCAGCTGAGCTGCGGTAGGCAACAGCGTAGTGGGTGTTGAGGCCGCTGCTTGCAGTGACCACTCGGGAGCGTCCTGTACGTCACGACCAAATGGTGATATCATTTCGCATATCAGCCAGTCGAAGGAGAAACCCAGAGCGGCAGCATTTCTCGTGAGACCGTTGATCGTGTTCACTTGTATGAGCCTCAGGTGGTGCTCAGCTCGAGGATCTCCAGTCCTGTAGCTTCTCAGTGCTAGCTCGGCAAAATTGCGCAGTATCTCTCGTTTCTGAGTTACGTCAGCTGCAGTGCAGTGAGTAAGCGAGACAAAGGAGCGATCAGAGTCATGGGTGACTGTCGTGGGTTCCCATTGCCGTAGTGCTCGGGTAGTGGCTGGCGGGTCGTCGTCACTTTGCCGGAGCCGCCCAGTATTCTGCCTTTTCCGTTGTCTGGCTACAGTCTAGTCAATCATAAATCCTTCTCATCTTCGAGGACCGAATGGACACATACATAGTCGTTGATTGATTCTGTTTTGTAGCCTTTTCCGCTCCTTCTGATTCGTGATGCCTGACCAATCCTCACTGGTCTTATGAGGTCTGAGCTGTAGGAAGATGCAGCTTTCAGACTTTGACCAGCCCACAATTTGATTTGCTTCCATCTTCAAAGTTCTTCTTGATAACCTTGAGTGTTTTAGGTAGGGTGGCCTGCCAGGCAAGGGTAGTGCTTGTGCTTGAGCTGGTGTGGGCAACCGAGTGAACCTCTTAACAGGCTGCTCCGATGGCTCAGGGATACTTCCAGGCTGTCGATCTGGGAGAGCAACTGCATTTGAGACGCAAAGAAGGGCAGGCCACTGCTCATCGGCAGTACGTCACCGCCAGAAGCGTTGCTTACCTCATATGCATGATCCTTCAGCAGCTCAGCCTTGTAGTCAGTGGTCCATTCTCTGCGACTGCACTGAGTGAAGTACTATTAGCGACACTGGCTCACTGTGCCGTAGTGCTTGGCACGCTAATGCAGATGGCTGACAGTCTCCACTACTTTGATCCCAGATCCAGATCCAACGGGTGGTGCAGCGTCGCATTGAAAGCTTGAGATGCTGTGTCTAGATATAGGACCACTCATCTCGGAAGGGCAAGTTTGTATGTGGAATCGGATGTGCGAAATCAATACATATGATATTCTTTGGGACTGCACGTGTTCAGCATGTCACTTCGGCCAGGTCGAGTGCCTCAGCGAGAGTGCCCCCGCCCAACGCACCCGACATGGAGGATCTCAGTGCACTCCGACTTGCTACGAAGCAATTGTTGTAGGACTTTGTGCCGTACTTCTTCACAGTAGACCGCTCTTTTCTGCTGTCCTCGCGACTTCAGCGACGGGCAGAGGTAGCCAATTGAAGACCCCCCAGATTCGTGATAGCTACGGGACCCTCTATTCGCCTACAGCTGGTCTCGCCGGGCCTGGACCGTTCCAAACGCTATTAGATTTAGATCTCTTCCCGGTAGCGCCTGCCGAAGCCACACAAATGCTGTCACCGTTTAAAAATGCTTCTTACAGGCAAAGGGTCGTTCTCGCCGACGACGTTTACTGACATTGCAGCCACATAAGGTGCCTCACCTTATCCTCAACAGCGCTTTCTGACACTTCTCAGTATGGAATCCTTACCATACATCCATCCAGACCTCACCATCGATGAGTCTCCAACCAAGGGAAGGCTGGTCAAGGCTACCAGCGCGATTAAACGGGGCGAGCTCGTCTTGAAGGATGGCCCTTATGCAGTTGTACCAGCGCTGCTGATCGATGAGCCACCTTTCCTACTGTGCAACCGCCAGGGATGCTCTCGCAGGATTCCGCGTGAATATGCACACACCAGCCCCCATCGTCTTCACCGTTGCCCAGATCGCTGCCTCGCAGAGGTGGTTTGGTGTGAAGAACAGTGCAGATCAAAGGATACGCAACGCCATCAGTTCGAGTGCCTCTGGCTGAAGAAGACCTCTCGGGAGATCCGTAGCTCATATGGCGATACAGAATTTGTCCTCTTGTGGCTCATCATTCGCATGCTCATTAACCGGCATCTTAAGGAAGAAGCAGGCTCCAAAGCGCAGACGTCACCGCCCAATGGCACATCAATAGAGCCCGAAGTCAAGGGCTTTGACACATCCGAATGTCCAAAGCAGCAGTCAGTGCAATGGCAAGGCTCGCACTTTAGCAGACGAGGTTGGGACTCTGTCTGGAATTTGGAAGGTGATCCATCATTCTTCTCGCCTGACAAGGTCAAGCATTGGCACACGATGACGAGCAACTATATCTGCAATGGCATCCTGCCTCTTAAATATCCTGTCGACGAAATCGTGGATGTCATCTGCAAGATCGAGCTCAATTCATTCGGCCTATATCCTGGAGTGACCGGCCAGTATCCAGTGATCTCAACACAAGGCCGTGGAGATTACTACGGTGGCGGCATCTATCCAACGGCTGCCATGTTCAACCACTCGTGCTGTCCAAACGTTAGTGCGCACCAATTGTAGCTCCCTTTCAATTTTGAACCCGACCCGAAGCTGATAGCGCGTGTTTCTCTTCAGGTCACCCACGAGCTAGATGATTTTGGACGACGTCACTTCAGGGCAGGACGAGACATTGAGATTGGAGAAGAATGTTGCATATCTTACTTCGATTTGGCTGAATACCCGGGTTCAACAGCTCGACGAGAGGCCATAAAGACAAGTTGGAATTTCGCATGCGATTGTAGACGATGCGAAGAAGACATGGAAGTACCGGGGTTCCTTCAGGCATTAAACTTGGACATATAGCAACCGAGCAGACCATCATTGAGACACGCGATACACGAATTATGACTTCAGTACCACATTCCACACCATCAAAGCGCTTGATAATCGCTGAGATCAAGTGTGAATCCATCTGGATCATCACGAACACTCGTCATGCTTACCCAGGTACGTTTCCTCCATATGACTGGGGCAAAGCTCTGGGATTCACCATGCAGAAACCTTGATGCTGTCATCGGATCAAAGCCAAGGTACCACTTCATAGACAATTCTCTGGAATTCGTGTTCAAATTAGCTGTATCGGCGTCGTGCGACCTTTCCCTTGTCGCATGCTCGCTTGGGACGTGTGCCAGTTACGGCTAGGTCCACAGCCTCGAGATTTCTGGGTCAGAGGATCTCAGACCAATTTCGAACACCGATTTCTGTCTTCCAATTCCTCTTCGCAAGATTGATTATCCAGAGGAGTTCGCAGTGAGCTCAAAGGCAAAAGACGTTGTGTTCGTCGGCTGCTCCACAACCATGACGAGCTTGAAAGAACAAAAGTGAGTCAATAAACAATGAGAATGCTTCAAAGATGAATGCCGTACCTTTCTATTAGATATGCTGTGCTGACTGAGGCCCAGATCAACAGGTGCTCCAGTATCAGTGGCCTTTCCTGACCAGTTAAACTGGATCGTGCGAACCTGAACCGTGCCCTCGTCAGGAAGGCCCAGAGCAGACAGGCCAGTCACTACAAGCTGATAGGGTGCTTTGAGGTTTCTGGTGCCGGTGATGATCTTTGCATCGACGTCAGAGACCACTGCAAAAGCATCAAAGCTTAGATCTTCCGACCCGGTGGTCTTGACCCGAGTGCCTTTCATTTGCGTGTAGTACTGGTACAGGTACCATTCACCGTTGGGACGGTAGGTACCGTTGTCATGGAAGACCAAGTCAGCCATGAGATCGTGCAGCTGGCCACCGCTTCCCCAGTTGGCACGGAGTCCACGGAGATTGTGGCGTTCAAGTTGAGCCAAGTACCATGTGGTATGAGCTGGGTTCTGGGACTCAGGCCAAGCATATTCATTGACGTCAATTGGCCTCTCCGGTAGGCCGTAGGTCTTTCTCATCGCGTTGAAGTCTGGCATAACTTTGTCCGGCTGCCGGTCCTCGTCACCAATCTGGTGCCAGGAGTAGATGTCTGGGATGGCGTTGTCTGCGGCGATGCGTTCCATCCAACGGTTCCAGGGATCCGAGTTCAGAGCCGGTGCGCCGGCATTGGACGGCCCACTGATCAGTGTGTTGGGGAGCTCTCTCCTGTGCAGAGTCAGCAGGTGGTTTTGGTGAAAGATTCCCGGTGTACACGACTCGCCTGACAATCTCGTTTGCCCTTACGTAGTACTCGAGGTACTGGTCCCATGATCGGCCCCAGAAAGTATTGATATCCGGCTCATTCCAGAGATCAATGACCAGACCTTCGAGCATGTCGTTTCCCTTCAAATCGCTGATGACCTGGTCCCAGAACTTCTCCATTTCAGTCCAATTGCCATTGTCTCCGGGGTAAGGTCCATCAAGACCACCATCGGCCCCCCACAAATCATGAGGCAGCAGGATGAAATCTCCACCGTACTTGCGAGTCGTCCTATAGTTGGAGAGCGTTGATTCGAGACGCCCGATGTAATTGTCGTAACCACCAGTGGCCCAGCCGAGAGCAGGAGCTGGAAGCTGGGCACCGCCTGCTCTACATGAGTGAAAGCCCATGCCTGTCACAAGTTCCTCCGGAATGGAGGTGGCAGCTTCGACGCCATTGTCTGGCCAGCCGTAGATAAATCCTGAGCCAAGCTGAGCAGCTTGGCCTACTTGAATAGAGAGATCCACTGATGCGGTACCCTGAGGCGACACATCTTGTGCTAGAACAGGGCCACCAGCTCCCAGGAGCAGGGCCAAATACATCTTGTGTGCCGAGTACATATTGAAGTTTTGACTCGCTCTGGATCTTCCCTCTCATGTTGGCGTTGCTAGTTGGCCTGCTGGCTCCTTATATACTAATCGATGTCTCTGAGTGATGTTGATCTTGACGACAATGGTAGTGTCATCCATACCACTTTACCCCACAAACGACTTTGCAATGCCGACAATTCATGTTGCATCGAACACATGCGAGACGGGTACGCTCTAGAAACTATATTGCATTGAAGTTAAGTTCGGCAACCTTGTTTCGAACGGCAATCGACACCTTGTTGTAGGCATGTTTCTAGTCATACTGAAGCGCTGCTTCTTCACCTACCTCAGCTTTCTCATTGCCTCTCGAATTCCCTGATAGGCTTCATTTGAGTAAGAGACCCCTTCAAGGAAGGTACGGGTCACCAGATTGTTTCCCGTCAGAACTGGGAACCTTCTTCGACTGGACGCGAGATCAAGGAAAGCCTCTCCAAGTCCCAGCCAAGCCATTCTCTCCGGTGGGGGCGGGACCACCTCAAATATCCGAAGGGTGTTTACAGTGGAATGGCTTGACCCGTGCTGTTCTGGAGCTTTCTTCTTTGAGCTTCATTGGTACGCTTATGACAAAGTTCTCTCTCGGAACCTTGTAGAGACCAGTTTTCTCTGGTTGCTTGTAGTCGCGGCGGCTAACACCGGTCTTCCACCGAGCGGCGATCGTTGCAGTCAACTTATCAGGCTCTTCGTTGTGGTCGTATTCATCATATGTATCAAGCAGGACATACATCATTGCGGGCATGCGCGTTTGCTGGTGCTGAATGATGTCAGTTCAAGTACATAGAGGCAGTGTGATTGAGTTCCTGGCATTGGCATAGAAGCTATTGAGGCACGTACACCAACCCTGCAACTGAACTAGAGCAGAGCGAGTGTTCTTTCAATGTTGCTTCAACAACGCGTTGCCAGAGTCGGCATAGGCGTCCACCTTGTAAGAGCCAAACTCGCGTGTCCTGACCTTCCGAGCAAACAAGATATCCAACTCCTCAAACGTCTTACCCTTGGTCTCTGGAAGTCTGAAGTAAGTCCAGACGAAGAAGACGAAGGCGCAGCCACCCCAGAAAAAGCCTGTCTTGCCCCTCCAGTCCCCCGCTGTTGGGTTCAGCATGAAGGGATTGACCGAGTTGCACACGATCTGGGCCACGTAGTAGGCAATGCGACTAAGGCACACGCTCTTGTTCCTGAGGCGTGTCGCAGAAACTTCGGTGATGACGGCATAGCAAATCGGTCCGACAGTCATGTAGTAAACCCCAAGCCAGATAAGCATCAGGCTGGCTTGTGCAAAGTTGCCTGCCTCGGAGTCCCGGGCACCAACATCAATGAAGCCGACGCACATCAAGACCGTGGTCAGCGCTCCGAGACCCCAGAGATAGAGGGTCCTTCGCCCGAACCATGTCATCAGAAACCAGGCAACAATTGTACCGACTGACGCGATACCCAGGCCTCCGACACTCATGCGGAAAGAGATAGACTCTGGAAGACCGGCCTGGACGAAGAAGTAGGTAGGAGTGCCGCCCATGGATGAGCCACAGAATGGCTGGGCCATGAAGGCCATGCAGGCAATCTCGGTGCGTCGAAGATCCACGCCTTTGAAGCAGTCGAGATACGACGTGCCTTCATCGACGGACTTTTCAATCTCGTTGGTATGGACCATCATCGCCACTGTCTCTGCAGCATGTTGCTTCTGTACGGCTGAGCCGAGCCGCATGATAACCTCTTCAGCCTCCTTGTGTTTACCATTGCGAACATAGAACCAGGGTGACTCGGGTGCAAACCACAGCACTGCGAACAAGGGCACCGGCCACGCCCATTGGATCGCGAAAGGGATCCGGTACGACCACTTCGTCATCCAGTCGGAGAAGCCCTCTTGCACCCCAGCAGAGATGAGCTGACCGAGAGCCCAGCAAAGATTCACATAGACAGTCAAGTATCCTCGCAGCGCCAATGGGCAGATCTCAGAAGCATACGCAGGGGCCATGGTGGCAAAGACACCCCAGGGAACACCACAAAAGAACTGACCGACCAGAAGGACAGGCAAGCTGGGGGCAAAGAACGAGATGAAGACGAATGCGCAGATCGCCACGAGCGAGGTTAAGAGAACCCTTCGATACCCGAACTTGTGAGTGAAGAACCCGTTGGCAAAGGCGCCTACGATGGTTCCAACACTCACAGCGTTGATGAGCCCGTTTTGCCACGGCGCCGTGATCTCGTATGCGTCCGTTCTGGGTGAATAAACACCATATTCTCGCCGGAAGGATGGTTGGGCAAAGAAGGAGTTCATCAGGACAATATCGTACCCCTCCATGATGATCGATGTAGACACAAGGACGGACCACATAACGGCCTTTGGATAGCGACGAAGTGCTTCGCGGAGTGTCAGATTGTGCTCATTCTCAGCGGCTTCTTGAGCCAGTGTCGTGTCCTTCTCAACATGCTCGGCATTAGTGTCGTCGCCAATGGCATCTGCCTTGATGGGTGACACGCCGTGCTTGCCAGTAGAAGCCATTCTGGTCAAGAAACGAGGTCAAGGCGATGAGCTGTGCTGGATGATTCCTCTTCGCTGAGGTTGTTCGGCAGTTGAAGAGCTTCACAGGCCCCCTTCCCGAGAAGCCTTCCTTCCACCACATGATCCCCCAACCGCCACCGCGTTCTCTTTAAATACGGCCATGTAACGTCATGCTCCTTTGCCAAACACACGCATGTCCAGAAGCCCCAGCCTGGGGTATCGCGGGGGCGGGGCTGATCCTTGACAGCTCCCCCAGACTCTGGCCAGGCACCGGTGGGGGTGGAGAGTGAAGCCGTCATCCTCCGGTGGGGATCCCCTGCTCCAACTTTTCTGCACGCCCCCCACCGGAGTAAGCAAGCCTCCCCTCCTACACTTCCATGCAATGCTATGCAATGCTATGCAAGAGAGCTCCCCCATGACGAAGAAGCCGAAAATGTGAGGGGAAAGCTACGCCGGCTGTATCTGCGAGGGGCATGATGACATCGACCTTCCTGCCGGCTAAAGCACCCTACCAGACAGTACATCTTGAGCCAATGTTTCTCCCGTCTTTCCTCTTACCATACTGAAGTCATAGGCTTAGGCGATCATAATGTTGTACTACAAGGATAACCGTCTCGTCTTCGAATACGACGGGGAGACTGTTTGGGTCGAACCTTGGGGGGCAAACGCGTTTCGAGTACGCGCTTCCAAGTCGCAAATTGTGCACACAGATGCTCAAGGTCTTGAGTCAACGCCTCCAGCGGTGGACGAGCCCAAGGTGACGTTTCCTGACGATGGCTCAGCGACCATCACGAATGGAAACCTGACCGTGGGCGTGACCAAGCGAGGAAAGATAACTTTCCACGATGCGCGCACTGGTGATGTGGTCTTGGAGGAGTACCAGCGAAGCCGACAGGACGTCAATGATCCCAAATGCAGCGCTCTCTCGGTGAAACCTCGAGAGTTCAAGCCGTTGACAGGCGGCGACTATCACTTGACGGCACGCTTCGAGAGCCGCGACCCAAATGAGAAGATCTTCGGAATGGGACAATACCAACAGCCATACCTCGATCTGAAGGGACTGGACCTCGAATTGGCGCAAAGAAACTCGCAAGCCAGTGTGCCCTTCAACCTCTCTTCCTGCGGATACGGCTTCTTGTGGAATAACCCGGCCATTGGGCGCGCGGTCTTTGGAAAGAACGTCACTACCTACGAGGCATACGCAACTTGCTCGCTTGATTACTGGGTGGTTGTTGGCGACACTCCGGCCGAGATCGTGGAGTCCTACACGGCCGTCACCGGGCGACCGCCTCAGATGCCGGAGTATGGTCTTGGATTCTGGCAATGCAAGTTGCGTTATGAGACCCAGGATGAGCTGCTGCAAGTCGCGCGGGAGTATCATCGCCGTCAGATACCGCTTGATGTGATTGTCGTTGACTTCTTCCATTGGCCCATTCAGGGCGAGTGGAAGTTCGACTCGAAGTATTGGCCTGATCCCGGTATGTTTCATGAGCTACCTAGTTTCTGGCACATTTCATGTTCTGACTGTTTCTTTGTCTGCAGGAGCAATGGTGAAAGAGCTCCAGTCACTTGGTGTCGAGCTGATGGTATCAATCTGGCCGACTGTCGACCTCCAATCCGAAAACTTCCAGGAGATGCGCGAGCGTGGCATGCTAGTCCGAACAGAGAGAGGTCTTCGCACGAACTTCGACTTCGGGGGCCAGACGGTCTTTTACGACCCGACCAAGCCAGAAGCTCGGCAGTTCCTTTGGGACAAAGCCAAGAAGAATTACTACGATTATGGCATCAAGGTCTTTTGGCTCGACGAAGCCGAACCGGAGTACTCCGTGTACGATTTCGATAATTACAGATACTACCAGGGCCCGGTGTTGAAGATTGGCAATATTTATCCACGAGAGTATGCCCGAACCTTCTATGAGGGTCTTCAGAAGGAGGAAAAGACCGACTCCATCGTCAACCTGGTACGATGTGCCTGGGTGGGAAGCCAGAAGTTCGGAGCTCTAGTATGGAGTGGTGACATCGCATCCTCGTGGCCAAGCTTCCGAAACCAGCTTGCGGCTGGGCTGAACATGGGCATGGCAGGTCTTCCTTGGTGGACAACGGACATCGGTGGCTTCCACGGCGGTGACCCGAGCGACGAAGGGTTCAGAGAGCTTTTCATCCGCTGGTTCCAGTGGGGTGCCTTTTGCCCTGTGATGAGGCTACATGGTGATCGCGATCCGAAACGTGGCAGTGATCCCTACAGTAACGGTGCTGACAACGAGATCTGGTCTTACGGGCCAGAGGTGTACGAGATCTGCAAGAAGTATCTCTCCATCCGCGAGGAGCTCCGGCCTTATACCCGTCGGATAATGGAAGAGGCAAGTCTCCGCGGGTTCCCAGTGATGCGAACATTGTTCTTTGAGTTTCCTAAGGATCCTCATTCATGGGAAGTCCATGAGCAGTTCATGTACGGCGATACGTACCTTTGCTGTCCGGTTCTTTACCCAGGAGTGCACAAGATAGCTGTATACCTGCCAAGCCTCGGCTCTGGGGAACAATGGGTTGACTTTTATGATGCGCAAACGAAGCATCAAGGCGGGCAGACCATTGAGGTGGCTTGTCCAAGGGAGCAGATGCCCGTCTTCACGCGGGAGAAGAGCACCAATTAGTTGACTCTTCAAGAACAATGCAACGTACAATAGATAGGAAATTCTCTGTAGCGTTATCCTGAAAGAAAATAAGATTATAAACTAATCAGAGTCGGGTATAAAGGCTGATCGTATTCACTTTGCCATGCCCGCGTACACCCTGTGACCACCTTAGTACATAAGGTACATAATCCTGGCATCGGCCACCCCCACACTTTCCACCGAAGCGCGGCAACGCAACTGGCCGAGGAACTCTTCTCCTTCAACAACCTTCATATGGCTTTATCACGTCTCGTCCTGGCCCATCCTTTTCGCCAATTCCGATGACATGATGGAGGGCCCGAGAGTGGGCGGCCTCGTGAGTCAACATCAGGTCCTCGCTGCATCAGCCTCGCCAACCGCAACACCTCCCAAGGTCCGTTGTGACGAATGCGGTGCGTCCTTCAGTCGTCGCGAGCATCTGCAACGTCATATGCGATCACATACAAATGAAAGGCCTTACACATGCTCTCAGTGTGGCAATGCCTTTTCCAGAATGTACGTATGCACATGACATGTATTCCACCGAGAGGTGTGTGAGCTTAGAGACTCACATGATGCTTTCCAGGGACGTATTGGCCAAGCATGCAGAATCTCACAATCAGAAGAATGCCGTGACGCCCCGCGTGTCAAAGGCGTTCCCAAGAGCTTGTTTTGAGTGTGCTACGATCCGGATCCGTTGTTCACGAGGGGAACCGTGTCAACGTTGTGGCGACCGAGGATTGAAGTGCACATATCCCACAGCACGCAAGCGAAAGGCTTCCAAGGCGTCCTCTGGAGAAGAAGACACCCGAGACATGTCGACAGGTTTTGTCTCGGGTGAAGCACAGAGACGCAACGAACCCATCAATGCTGCGGTTAGTATGGATCACGAGGCCACGGGCACAGAACCGCCAGCCACATCACCCAAGGCATTATCGTCCCTGGGCACCAGTAATAGCCACCGCGTATCTGGGTGGGGATTGGAAGATGATGCTGAAGTCACGCTGCAGCCTCCCTCTCCTTCAAGGATACCTGTTGAGCCTCCCGGCGGGTCTGCCCTTGGCGCTCTCGGTAATAGCCAGATGGCCCAGAATATGGATTGGTTCTCACTGAATTGGCTCTCACCAAACGGTGCAACCGTACTGGGCGGATTTGATCACACCAACCCTGCCGTGGACAGCTCTTATCAGACGCAAGGTATCTACGATCTGTTTAACTTCCCTTTGGCTCCTGGTCTCGGACCCGGGGAACCATGGGCTTGGCCAGCATCAGCACCAAACGTCGACCGCACGTTGCCCCCTCTGGACCCTTCACCAGTATCAGGCCAAATAGCTGAGGGCCAGATACACAACTCCAATCCCCGGATCCGGGATGTTGTGGACGGAACTGACACCTCATCCGCTTCTAGAGGTACGCCAGCGACGCTGTATGTGGATGGAGGGGCCTCGCGAGCACCATTCAAAGGCCTGGCAGCCCAACGAGGAATCAACATCGATGACGAGGAGTCCGTCGAGGGTTCTGATATTGACCCCCTATCGGTCACGGGACAGTGTGCCAAAGGTGGTCTGTCCTGGGAGGCTGTGGGAAACATTCTGAGCGGCGTGAAGAACTCGGTCTCACTCGAACAGCTTCGAGGCGGCTGCTTCCCGACATCGCAGCAGCTCCAAGCCTTCTTCCGGTTGTATTTCCGATACTTCCATCCTTCCTTTCCTTTCTTGCGACCCGACTCTGGGTACTATGACGATGAGTCTCGCTGGCCTCTGGCGCTCGCAATCTGTGCCGTTGGGGCCCAGTACTGCACCAAGACAGACAGCACGCTCACGCGACATTTCATGACCGAGGTGTTGCACCAATACAACTGCAATGTGAACGATCAAGCGCCTCTTCACGGTTGGTACCCTTCTTGTGTCGAAGGCAGTACTTCAGATGACACAGTTGAACGTCAGCTCTGTGTGATCCAGGCTCTGCTTCTCGACCTGATCTGTCACTTTTATGCCGCCATTCAGCCTTCGGTTCAACACACTTCTACCAGTCACTTTAAGGTGGTTCAAATGTGTCGCGACATGGGTCTTCTGAAGAAATCTTGTCCGAAAATGGAGCTACCAGTATCGCCAGATATTGCTTCCTCGGTGAATACATGGGCTTTGCAACAGTCGTGCATTCGCACTGGGTACATGGTTTGGGTAAGTCATTCGCACCAGTCACAATGCCGTTGTTGGCAGTGGGCTTATCACACGTTTCCAATAGTTGCTAGACTCGATCTTGTCGATCGAGAATGAGTCCGAGACCTTATTGAGCCTTGGAGATATCCAATGTGATCTACCCTGTCGAGAGAGTGTCTGGCGGCAGCCTTCTGCGGCAGCCATAGCAAGGGGAGGGGCAAACACTCGTAAGTTGATGTCTCTGTTACTTTCTGGTGTTTGCTTCTTAGCCTTCGACTGACCGTTGTAGTTGGCTTTCTTGATGCGATGGAAATGCTTTACATAGAGAAGAAGCTACCGAAAGGTCTTGATGAGTTCGGTACCATCATCATGGTGCACGCCATCATACAAAGAACGAAAGCCGTCGTCAAGCAGTATCAGACCGGCCTCGCTTCCTGGATTCCATCCGCCAGCAGCCAAAAGCGCGCTCCATCTAGACGGGTAGAGGAAACATGGCCTCCCTGTCTACCCATTCTATCCAGGTGGCGCAACAGCGCCTGTGATTGTCTTGATGTTCTTCATTGGAACGCCAACAGCATCAGTGCTCGGGACGGGGGCTGGGAAACGTTCACAATCTTCCACCTTCACTTTTCCCGTCTGGTTCTTCTGGCACCTCTAGGTCCTCTCCGCGTCCTGGCGTGTCCTGGTACGACTGGCCGCTCCGCATCCGTACGGCATGCCCTTGCGATTCAAGAAGCTCGACAAAAGATCCTGAATTGGGCCATCAACGATCAGTACAAGGCTCGCTTGGCCGTTATTCACGCTGGTGCACTCTTTTGGCACGTCAGGAGGTACAGTATCAACTCTTTCGTTGAACCTATCGGCATCTACCTGGCTACACTTGTTCTTTGGGGGTATAGCATGGCTTCGCAAAGCAATAATCAGATTGGCCTGACGCAAAATGAAGGGGTTAATCACCCTTTGGCGCATACTGAGGATAGCTATGATCGCTCAGACCCGTCACCAAATCCGACATCATCGATCAGGTCTACAGCCGAGTCGTCACCCTTGTCCGGCATAGACGAGGATCCCGAGGTAGTGCAATTCTACGTCGACAGGCCCTGCGATGACGAGATCGTTCAAGCATACGTAAGGCATGGTCGTAGGATGACGGCGCGACTCTCTCACGTCGGGGAGTTGTGTCACATAGATGCTCCTCAGAGGGTCATCATCCAGGGGCAGCGGATCCTAGAAGCAAGGCAGCGGGCTAACAAACAGCGATCAAGTCGCGGAGACGCCTCAAGTCCACTTTCCTCTGGGGTTCCTGTCACATGGGGGATCACGGAGCACTATCTCAAGATTCTTCGGGATTTCTTGCAGGCAGAATGCACGTGAAATTTAAGAAGAATGGATGTCATCAGGCGTTGAAAGAAACGAAGAAGAAAAAGGGAATATGCTCTAGTTACAAAATTTGACCGGCTTGGACCTCAACTCAAGCTCGTCTGTTGTGTTGAAGCCCGTTGCAAATCGGTGAAATGCTTAATGTCCAATTCTCGCGGCTCCGACCTGAGCCTCTCGTCGGCATAGGCAACGGCCGAGCTCTTGAGCTGTTCAAGATCGAGTTCCGGCACCCAACCCTGCCTCTGCAGGGCCTGTATGGCCTTTGCGACCCAGGTGACGCTGTTCTCCTGGGGATCTGAATCCTTGACGGGCAGAGGCACCTTGGCGAAGAAATGCTTGAGCTCATCCATCGGCACGTCCAGAGGGACTTCCCCGATGATCAGGTGGCCCATGAGCTTCGCAGCAAGTGACGGATCCTCAGTCTCCTGGGCTCGGAACCACCAGTCCATAGCGGGGTTGATCAGGCGAAAAGTGGTGGGATCGATGTTCGATGCGTCGGTCGCATCGAACACGCGGCGGTCTCCTGCCTCTCCCTCGGGCGACATGACGACGATGGCCCAGTGGTATGCGCCCGGGCCGAATGCTCGTCGGGCGCTGCCCTGAGAGAAGTGATCACGGTGATACAAGGCCACGGCGATCAGTCGAGACATGCTGCTTCGTCGGTGTTCCCAGTCGCTGCGAAGGTCAGTCAATATGGGCATCCGCTTGACTGCGCATTTTTGAAACTGCAAGAGAAAGAAAAAAAAAGAAAGAAGAAGAAACTCACAAATGACGCCTAGAAGCGTCCAGGTCAACCTCCAGCTGTGTTGCGCGCAGATATTGAGAGTGAAGGAGAGCAATGGGCGACATGGGTCAAAGCGGCAACTGTCACAGTGTGTGACTCGTACCCGGTTTCCCTGTAGATCAATCACCAGAATTGACGTGGACGACAGGCCGGCTGCAGTGTCGTGCCCACCACGCTAGGTCCAGAATATCATCAATGTGATATATTGTTGTGAGCTTCAAGATGAGATAGATTCTAGCGACCAAGACATGAGCTCGAGTCTATGCCGTTATTGTCAAGAGGATGCGAGGCGGGTGAGATTTGCCTCTCCAGGCTGGTTCCCGTAGCTGCATGAAGAACCGCCATGGATGCGAGACTGGCGTGTAACTTCAGCCCCAACATGCGTGAATGACATAGACCTGGCTCTTCTCAACTTCCAGCTTCAAGAACGAGAGACTCTGCAGACAGACTTGAAACCATTCGTGGGGCGGATCTCACTGACGTGATGGTTACCTTGAGCGGCCCGGCGAAAATATCCAGTCTAGGGTAGGCAAACTTCCAGGGCCGATTCTCGGCCTGACTCGGACTTCTTATCACTAAGCACACTCAACCTCGACAACCTCTCGCCCAAACGCTGCCCTTCATTCACTTCTCGGTAGCATCGTCAATATGGAGGTCGTAACTGTGGCAGCGGCGTCTCTGCCGAGCATTCCTTTGGATTTTCTGGGCAACAGGGACCGCATCTTGGAATCTATCCGCATCGCCAAAGAGAAGGGCGCAACGCTCAGAACTGGCCCTGAGCTCGAAATCCCCGGATATGGCTGTCTCGATCATCATCTAGAGGTAGGTCCGCCGACCTCCTCTCTGGTACTCAGATCTCTGACTGGAACTTACAGAGCGACACTGAACTTCACTCATGGGAGGTTCTCGCGGAAATCATCTCCGACCCCATTTGCAAGGGCATGCTGATCGACCTCGGCATGGGAGTCAGACACAAGAATGTCCAGTACAACTCACGTGTTCTGTGCACATATCGCAAGGTTCTTGGCATTCGAGCGAAGCAGTGTGAGTGTATCTTTCCTACACGACATGTTCGCCCTCGTTAATCTTTCCTTCAGCGCTTGCCAATGATGGTCTTTATCGCGAGACTCGGCACTTCACGGCCTGGACCAAGGAGCGTCAAATTGAGGACTGCAAACTCCACGCCGTCATCAGGGAAGTCACGGGCCAGTCAACCGCACCCATAGGTGACATGATCTTTGAGACTCACGATACGAGCATTGCACACGAGACTTGCGAGGAGATGGTAGGTCCAGCGTCTATCAAAACCGCCTCTCAACTGGGGTGGCTTACTGATCACTGAACAGTTTGTTCCTCGACACCCGTCCATCTTTACCGGCCGTGAGTTGCCAACCTCTCTATCCGGTGGTGTGTGGTATGTCCGCCAGCTAACAAGTCGCAGTTGACGGCGCCGAAATCTTCCTCGTGGGTGCCGCTTCGCCAGCTGTGATGACTGCAAAATACTAACGAGCGGGGAAAGAACTCGTCTGCTTCGCACGCCCAGCTGCGAAAGCTCAAAGAGAGATTGGATCTCATCACGAACTCGTCAAAGCGGATGGGTGGTAGTTGCTACATATACTCCAACTGCATTGTGCGTTGCTCCTCACCGCTCGGTCGTCGTTGCGTGCTGACCAAAATCCATAGGGGCTCGACGGTGATGCCCGCGTATTATTGTAATGACCCATTCGGAACCTTTGGCGAGTTTTCTGAACTAACACAATCTACAGCGACGGAAGCAGCCTGATCTGCTGCAATGGAGCAGTCGTCGCCCAGTCATCCCAGTTCTCCCTGCTCAAGGTTGAAGTCATCACTGCCACAATTGACCTCGGTCGCGTTCGTACCAATCGCAGCTCTTCGCGAGGCGTCCAGGCTGCAGCACAGGCCGCATATCCCCGAGTTCACTGTGATATTACACTCTCACAGTCCAGCTCTGACCTCTTCCTCGCCGGCGGTACTGTCTCGCATGAAATCGAGATCCAGTTGCTGGATCCAATGGAGGAAATTCATCTGAGCACTGCAGTGTATTTGTGGAACTATCTGACGAGGACCATGAGCGGCGGATTCTTCCTCGCCCTTTCCGGCGGCCTTGACTCTTCCTCTGTGGCTTTGATGGTTTACGGCATGTGCAAGCTTGTGCTCAAGTCAATTCAGAACGGCGAAGAAAGCACCTTGAGTGACTTGCGGGCGGTGGTGGGAATCAAGGACTTCATGCCGAAGACTGCCGAGGAGATTGTTTCTAAGATTCTCTTCTCCGCCTACATGGGAACAGTCAACAGCGGAGCAGAGACTCGTTCACGTGAGTTCGTGCATGGGCAAGACGAATATCAGAGAGCTGACAACCGATTGCAGGTGCTAAGAGACTCGCTGCGCAAATCGGGTCAAACCACATGGACACGAGCATCGACAAAGCTGTGAACGCTCAAATCGAGATCCTTTCAGACGCTCTGGATGGGTTCCAGCCTCAATACACTGTTCACGGAGGCTCTACAAGTGAGAACATCGCGCTTCAAAACATTCAAGCACGCTCTCGGATGGTCTTTAGTTACGCTCTCAGCCAAATTATCACGACAGCAAAGGGCATGCCAAGAGCCGGTGCATCTCTCTTGGTTCTTGCATCGACAAATGTCGACGGTCAGTGATCAACATTACCTTCTCCCTTCCCTTGGCACGCGAAACTAACTGTGGTTCAGAGCATTTGAGAGGATACCTGACAAAGGTGAGATTGCCCAATTGAGATGGCACAGCCGTAGGCATACGACAAACTGACCTGAATCAGTACGATGCTAGTTCCGCTGATCTTGCGCCGCTGGGATCAATCTCCAAGGCCGATGCGGCGAGGTTCCAACGCTGGGCACGCGACACTTGGGATATGCCCATTATGAATGAGTTCCTGGAGGCCACACCAACAGCTGAGCTGCTGCCCCTTTCAGCTGGTGTCCAGTCTGATGAGGAGGTACGTTTCATGATCACATGCGTAGTCCATGAAGTTATTGTAGCTAACTCGACTCGCTCACAGGAAATGGGCTTGCGTTACGATCAGCTCTCTGAGTTTGGGTAAGATAGCTATGGCTCTCGAGCAGTGGCGGCCACTGACATCTTGTGAACCTCAGTATTCTGCGATCCATCCATCGCGCGGGCCCGTGGAGTGCATACCTGCGGCTTCTCCCTGAATGGAAGGCTCGCTTTGGCATGGGACCTCGCGAGGTTGCTGAGAAGGTCTTCACATTCTTCCGGTTTTAGTAAGTCTCTCGCAAGCGAGCAAGCTTTGAAAACTGGAGGCGATATCATAGCTAACCCTTCGCAGCGCAATCAACAGGCACAAGGCGACCATCATTACCAGCGCAGTGTAGGCCCTCCGTGTATGCATAATCGTAAATCGTGGCTGACCCATCGCAGGCACCTTTCCGGGTACTCTCCCGATGACAACCGCTTCGAGTAAGTCCCACCTCCGTGTCGGAGCCAGACTCGCCGTTCTAACCCTCACGCTTCCCTAGTCTCCGACCGTACCTCTACGTTGTCAGCTGGCCTTGGCAGTTCAACAAGATCCGAGCCCATGTTGAGCAAATGGAGAAAAGTCTCAAGGAAAGGGATAATGTGGATTGAGGATGAGTTCGTTTTACGCTTGGCAACATACCAAGCGGCGAAGGTCTAGATTGGAGATCCTCTCGATGTAACAACGAGACTACTGCAACTTCACATCGACGAACAAATGGGGCGGCCCGAGCTTTCACAGACGGATAGACAACAGGCAATAGACTAGATAGGCAAAGTAAGTCGCACTTACACTCTTGGATGCACACTTTTGGCCACGCCGCACTCAACCTTCTCCTGCCTGCAGCATCCGGTAATCAGAGCTTATTTAGATTGTGAACTCAAAGGAGAAAGATGCTTAAAAGTGCTGATGCATGATTCAGGGAAACAAGAAACCTGCCTCGATCGATCTCGGCCCAACACTACCTATCGGCCAGTTCGGAAACTGGAACCGTCAGCGTGGGCTGTGTCCCCGCCGCTGGCACTTAAGCGAGGTTGAATTAATAAACTTAACCACGAGCCTTATCTTCCAATCCCGCCAAACATGTTCCTGTCACGCCCGCGCCCCCGTGTGGGTGAGTGTCCGGGGTGCTGCTGTTTCGGGCGGAAGCGCAGCCTCCGAGCGCCTCGATGGAGTTGGCCGGATCATCCCCTCCTTTTCGCCTTGGGCAACCTGGACCTCAGACGGGAGTTCTAGAACTCCATGTTCGGGAACCTCAACCACTTCATCCGACTGGGCACTTTCATGTCAACGGCGGAAACATGGGAGGTTGACTCGCGTTGGGAGTGATCACAAGCCCCCCAAGACGCGGCAAGGGAGCGTGCAAGATCCTTCATCCGTGATTGCTCCGGAAGCAATACGACGTTGTTCAAGCCACCGACGATGTTGGCAGAGCTCTCCCGGAAGGTTTGTATAAAGCCTGTCGTGTCCCTCTCTCGCTCAAGCTGGATGTTGGAAGCGCCAGCCATCACTCGACCAAACTCACATCCACCACAATGAAGGTCCTCACACTCCTCGCCTCTGCCAGCGCAGTCAGCGCCCACACCATCTTCCAGAGCCTCGTCGCTGGAGGTCGCGACTACGGCCAAGGCAACGGAGTCCGTATCCCCACGTACAACGGCCCCATCGAGGATGTGAGCTCCAACTCGATGGCCTGCAACGGCAACCCCAACCCAACATCGTCGACCCCCACCATCATCGATGTGCAGGCCGGCTCCGAGGTCACCGCCCTCTGGCGCTACATGCTCAGCACCACTGGGACCTCCCCCAACGACATCATGGACAGCACCCACAAGGGCCCGACCCTGGCCTACCTCAAGAAGGTCAGCAACGCTGCCTCCGACTCCGGCGTCGGTGGCGGCTGGTTCAAGATCCAGGAGGACGGCTTCAGCAACGGCGTCTGGGGTACGGAGAAGGTCATCAACGGCAAGGGCGAGCACAAGATCAAGATCCCCGACTGCATTGAGCCCGGTCAATACCTCCTCCGCGTGGAGATGATTGCTCTTCACGGTGCGGCCAGCTACCCTGGCGCTCAGTTCTACGTGAGTACAACAATTCACCTTTTATTCTCCTCCCAACACCAGACACACCAACTGACCAAAATGTCCAGATGGAATGCGCTCAGATCAACGTCATTGGCGGTTCCGGCACTGCCAATCCCTCCACCGTCAGCTTCCCTGGTGCCTACTCTGTAAGTGACTTTCGAATCATATCTCGGAGGGTTGCCTAGTACCGGAGCTCCCGTTCTAATACCTCGAAAAATCCAGTCCTCCGACCCCGGTGTCAAGATCAGCATCTACTACCCTCCCGTCACCAACTATGTCATCCCTGGCCCTCGCCCCCTGACCTGCTCCAGCAGCGGCGGTAACAACGGTGGCGGATCTAACCGTGAGTTGTTCCATATCCCAGAGCCTCACCGGCGAGAATGTCTCCTAACAATGAATGACCTGATAGCCCCTCCCGCTGCCACCACTACCCTCCGCACCTCGACGACGACGACGGCGACCACTTCTCGCCCCCCGGCTTCGACCACCTCCGCCTCAAGCGGCGGTGCCGCTCAGTGGGCTCAGTGCGGTGGCATCAACTACTCCGGCCCCAAGGGCTGTGTCGCCCCTTACACTTGCACTGTGATCAACGACTACTACCACCAATGCACCTAGAGGAACACACGGAGGGGGTCTTGGGATGAGCCTGGGCTTGCTAGGACTGCTGGTACATATGGCTGGACGTTCTTGTACATAAATTTGCTATGGTCATTGAGAATCCAAACACGTGTTACAATATGTCATAAGATTTCTGTGTGGGGAGCGTGAGACGATGTGAACACATACCTTGATGCTTTCGCGATCAACGTGTGTTCCTGGTGTGGCGGGGCTTCCTACGATGAGGCTGGCTATGGCAGAGTCTATGAAGAGTTTTGACATCTTAGTATCTCAGTGCTGTTCTCCGAGACGAGGTCGCAAGCCAGACAGGGGCAATCGCAAACTCGCTGATGTGGAAGCCATGCTGGGCAAGATTTTCAGGCAGTTTTCTCTGGCTTAGCAGTCTGCGTATGGGTTTACATGCCATTGAGTATGGCATCTTCGAGTATCCGACGTCGAGGGCAGGAGGAAGCAACGAGTACAACTGGCAGTCTTTGGTTTCTCTGCTACGAACCCAACGGGTATAAGCCGCGGCAGTCCTACACCTTGACACCCTGACCAGAGTGTCCAGAATTACTGTTCGCCTGGGCAACTGAGAGGAGCTTTGCCTACTGTTCGAGGACCAGATGCGAATGCTGGACTCAGCTTCGAAAGCTGGACTCAATCACCAACCAGGACGAAAGGGGGTCCCGCGTCGAAGACAGGGTCTGAAGACGGTCCAAGAGGCTCTGGAAACTCTGCTCAGTACGGGCCTAGTGGAGGGCAAGGAGAGGACCGAGACTAGAGGAATGAGTCGTCGACGAGGACAATGGTGGATTTTCCCGGGGTGCAATTGACGACATCGCGACAGACATTGCTCTGGTCATTTCGGGCACAGGAGGTGAGCCCCGGAGAACTCTGGTCTGTTGCAAAGTCTAAGTGACGCTCAGATCTATGAGAAGAGCGGCACTTCGATATTAGCTCATGAAGTCACGCGCTGACATCGATGCTGAATTCCGGAGAGCAGTATGCGTCACGAGAGTTTAATCCACAGCAGGACTGCTTTGTGCCCGGGTCGCTGGACGAACCCTGTTAAGCTAATTCCGCATGATCATCGTGAGATCTCGAGTTAACAGTGATGGGATTTGCTCATAGACCGAGTACCAAAGAAGGCACAAGCAGCTCAAAGGTGAGAAGAGCAGAATTTCGTGAAATTAGTGCAGTGTGAAATTTGCAGTGAACAGAGTCGTAAGCAGAGGGTACCAAAAACGCGTGAAGAATGTAGACATGAAGGAGTGGAGGAGGAAGTAGAATGGGAAGCAAAACCTTAGTAGAGGAAGTCGATAAGAGTAGAAGCGTCGATGAGCTATGAAGGGAAAGATAGAGGAAGAGGGAGGATAATGAGAAGTAGCACAACAGGGGGAAAGCAGCCACGATCGTCATAGTACTCAAAAATGATATTCTAGCAACCAGACTACAGAAAGTCTGTCACCACAGCTATGACGAGTGCCTGGGGTTGGTAGATTAGTTCGAAGATAAGCTCAGATCCAGCTTCTGAGAAAGCGGTTCTGGTTGTGGGCGATGTCCACGACGTCATTTCACCACAAGCGAGAATCCATCTGCTAAGGCGATGGAACTTCGCTCACCGCCGTGCCATGCCGCACCATGTTGTCCTCAACTTGGGAATCCCTCTTCCGGCTCTGTGCATATGCGCCACGGCCGGGATTTGTTCGTCAGAGATTTCGAGAGCCGCCACCGGATTTCAGCTCCGGAAGCCACTCTCTGCCCCAGTGAGAAGGAGAGAAGTTCTTGAGGATCGTACGTACCGCACCACCTTACAGTAGTGGACGAGCCTTTTTAGTGAGTGATGGTGTGCTGTAGCGGGGTCTTCCAAAATGCCCCGCCCTGCGCACGCTATCGGCAGGGCTTGCCAGGAACGCTATGATACCTCGTTCGCCCGCGACGTTCCTATCGTAACGCAGGTACCCTATCACCGTCTCCCATGGTCGTGTGTCAGCCACCTTCTGTAGCCCAAACGGTTGCGACCCGCGATGCCAGTTGAAATCGTCGATCCCATCCATCGTGCACTTTCTCGTGCTGCCTGCATTTCTCGCTCTTCTTCTCTTCAATCCTGCGTCCTTTCCTCCAGCCGCTCTTCGCTCCGTCATCTTGCTTTTCCCGCTCTGCATATTCCTTCTTCTGTCCCTCCGCCCGCCGTTCTTGGCTTCTGTGGCCGCCCACGGTTGCTTTGTCCCGCGCTCGTAAACCTCGCCTGCGTCATTCTTCGATAAGCCACCCAGCAAGCTTTTCCCTCGCTACCATGGTTGTCTTCGACGGCCACGAGTACCTCACTGAGGAAGAGAAACGTCTCAAGGAAGATAGAGAACGCTCCAAGTACTGGAAGAAATGGGGTCCTTACGTCGCTGAGCGTCAATGGGCGACAGGTGGGTTGTTCTTCAGCATGTGATGATCGTCATGCCAAACCGAGACTGATTGCCATTGTGACTAGTGCGCGAGGATTACAGCCACGACGGTGATGCCTGGAGTCGTAAGTCATCATTTCGGAACTTCTCGTTTTGTTGGCTCCTCATTCAGACGGCTAATTGCCACTTACTGCAGATTTCCCGCACGAACATGCCCGCTCGAGAGCCTTCCGTTGGGGCGAGGACGGTATAGCTGGTGTCTCGGATACCCATGGCTTCCAGAATATCGGTTTCAGTTTCTGGAACGAGGAAGAGTATGCTGTGATCCTCATCCAGTTCTCCTCGGTTACTGACTAGTCGTAGTGATTTCCTGAAAGAGCGCCTTTTCGGTTTGTCGAATCCTCAGGGTAACCACGGCGAGAGCGTCAAGGAAGCTCACTTCCACCTGGACAACACTCCTGTAAGCTTGAGCTGCACTACTTGTATTACGAACGACGTTCGCTGACTTTTTCTTTCTGCATAGACTGTGCGTTAACTAATCGATGCCCAACGAGACAATTGCTGACCTGGAGACCAACAGCACTCCTACATGAAATTTCTCTACAAATATCCCCAGAAGAAGTTCCCTTACGAGGATCTGATCAAGGAGAACGCCAGAAGGACGCGAGAGGACCCTGAGTACCAGATCCTGGATACTGGTGTTTTCGACGAGAATCGCTACTGGGATATCTTCATCGAGACGGCAAAGGAGTCGGACGATCCAGATGAGCTCCTCTTCCGTGTCACGGCCTGGAATAGAGGCCCCGATCCTGCTCCCCTACATATTATCCCTCAGGTATGGTTCCGCAACACCTGGAGCTGGGGGCACGAGCCAGCGGATCGCAAGCCTTGCATCTCGAAGCATGACGATGTGATAGCCAAGTCTGAGCACTGGAACTTGGGTGACCGTTACGTCCTTCTTTCGCCCTCACCTGGCGTAGGCTCTAGCGGCGACGATGTTATGCCAGAATTGCTCTTCACTGAGAACGAGACCAACTTCGAGGAGCTTTACGATCAGAAGAACGAGCAGCCGTACGTCAAGGATGGCTTTCACAAGCACATCGTCAACAACAAGAAAGGAGCTGTGAACCCAGCGCAGAAGGGTACCAAGTGCGCCGCCTGGTTCAATTTCAACGAAGACGGCGGTGTTGGCCCTGGCGAGTGTGCTGGTAAGTAACCCTCAGCCTCGTGTAGGAAGGGAGATCGCTGACCAGGAGGTAGTTGTGCGTTTCCGTTTTTCTAAAAAGGAGCAGACTTATCTTGACGAGGAGGAATTTGATGACGTTATCGAGCGCCGCAGAGAAGAAGCCGACGAATTCTATTACAGAATCAGCCCGATGCCAATGACGGACGATCTTCGTAATATCCAGCGTCAAGCTTTCTCAGGCATGATGTGGACGAAACAACACTATCACTTCATCTGGGATCAGTGGGCTAAAGGCGATCCCAACATGCCGCCACCCCCTCCTGATAGGATGGGTATCCGAAACTCGCAGTGGAAGCATCGTGAGTGCCCATGCGGAAAACACGCCGGAGGACTATCGCTAACATTAATTACAGTCCATTGCGACGATATTCTGTCGATGCCAGATTCGTGGGAATACCCCTTCTTCGCTGCTTGGGACAGTGCTTTCCACTGTATCCCTTTGGCAATGATTGACCCCGACTTTGCCAAGAAGCAGCTTGACCTCTTCACTCGCGAGTGGTACTGCCATCCAAACGGGCAGCTCCCTGCGTAAGTCGTTCACCAACATCTTCTGCAAGCCTTGTTAGCTGACAGCCGTAGGTACGAGTGGAACTTCGGTGATGTGAACCCGCCTGTGCACGCCTGGGCAACTTTCCGAACCTTCAAGATCGAACGAAAGATGTATGGCCGCCAAGATCTTGACTTCCTGGAGCGCGTCTTCCAAAAGCTGTTGCTCAACTTCACTTGGTGGGTGAACCGCAAGGATGCTGACGGCAAGAACGTCTTCGAGGGCGGGTTCCTCGGTCTGGACAACATCGGCCTTTTCAATAGGTCAGAACCTCTCCCCACGGGCGGAGTTCTCGAGCAGGCCGACAGTACTGGTTGGATGGCATTCTACTGCTTGTGTATGCTCAACATCTCGCTGGAGCTGGCGAAGCATCGCCGCACATATGAAGATATTGCTTCGAAGTTCTTCGAGCACTTCATCTTCATCAGCGATGCGATGACTTTCCGCACAGGACAGACAGACGAGAAGTCCCTTTGGAATGACGCTGACGGGTTCTACTACGATGCGATCTCTTGGGGCGGTCCCTGGATCCAGCAGCTGCCCGTTCGGTCGCTTGTCGGCCTGATCCCACTATACGCTACCGCGACCCTCGAGCCGGAGCTCATCAACAAGCTTCCCAGCTTCAAGAAGCGTGTGAATTGGTTCATTGAAAACCGCTGCGATCTTGCAGAGCGAAACATGGCCAGCATCCGCCGGAGGGGTAAAGGTGACAGAATTCTTCTGTCTATCGTCAGCAAGGACAGGCTCGAGAAGATCCTCAAGCGCATGCTTGACGAGGATGAGTTCCTCAGCGACCACGGTATCCGCTCACTCTCCAAGTTTCACCAGAAGAACCCCTTTTCTATGGACGTGAACGGCCAGACATTCACTGTTGGATACGTCTCCGGCGACTCGGACAGTGGACTCTTCGGCGGCAACAGTAATTGGAGAGGGCCCATCTGGCTCTGCGTCAACTTCCTTCTGGTCGAGTCCCTTCAACGCTTTTTCCTTTTCTATGGACCCGAGTTCCAGGTCGAATGTCCTACCGGCAGTGGCGACTATATGCATTTGGGCAAGGTAGCTGAGGAGATTCAGCATCGTCTGCAGCATCTGTTCGCACGTACTGATGATGGGAGGAGGAGTATCAATGCGGGCGATGACCGCCTGGACTTCGATGAATACTGGAAGGACAACATGTGGTTCCACGAGTTCTTCGATGGCGATTCAGGTCGTGGACTTGGAGCCACACATCAGTGTGGCTGGACTGGGCTCATTGCGAGAATGATTCACGATACGGGGTAGGTGGCTCACGGAAGCGTCAACGTGCTTACAGATATACTGACTTGTACATAGCGTCAACTGCCGACTGCCGCACACCCCGCGCACTCCATCTGTGGGCATGGCGCACTACTTCGACGATGTTTTCCAGCGCACTGTTGGCGGCGCGCCGCATACCAACGGAATGCCTCGCATCCGCCGCTCGTCGACAGCACGGTCCATCGGCGCACGCAGCGATTACGACGGGTCCGTCAATGGTTACGATGATGATGCCCGGTCGACGACGGCGTCTATCTATCCTGAAGATCCGGATCGTGCCAAGGAGAAGGAGGAAGCTGATAACCACATGCACCAGTACGTCACCGATCAGCTAGAGAGGTACAAAAGTGGTCAGCATGCCAGTCACTTGGCCAATGCTGAGGAATTCGAGGCCTGATAATGTGAGTGTCTCACACCGTCGGGTCCCTAGGGGCCCAAGCATTGGGTAAGGAAGAAGACATTGAAGGGGGTCAGGGCGTTCTGCTCTGGTGATGCATGATAGACAAAGACAAAGCAAAGCAGGAGCGGAAGGACACACATAAACAAGATTTGCTTAATAGAATGGAGTTCAATGGCAATGCATGTTGGCCGCCTCTCCTAGGAAAGACGTGTCATAGAAGTCAGGCATGAGTAATGATATAGTCATTGATTGTAGTCTCAGGTCTCTCACCAGGGAGTGAGTGAGTGAGCAGATGTGGGAAACGGCGGGAGCAGAACGAGCCGCCGCCGAACGGCAAATCTGAGACGTGACGTCGGCAGGTAGCTGCCGCTCCGGGTCGTTGGACTTTGGGGTCTTGAGTCAAAGTCAAAGTCAAGATGCACACCCTCTTGGTCTGAATAGGGGCCATGAGCCGATGGGAGTGAGACAGCCCTGATCCACCAAAAGGGCGCCGCCATTGGAGCTGAGCCAGAAGGGGGGGGGGGGGATGGGGTGTTTGTCGAGCTGGATCGACATTTCCCACAATGATGAATGGGCAAATTTCATGGACCGGACTCAGAGTTGCGTTTGGGGATGCAATACAAGGGGGAAAGGGGGGTGATGAACTGGACAGAACTTCTTTCTTTAATACACACTACCTTTCGGCTCATACTTTGACTTTCCGCCAGGACCGGGGAACAGGGTTCCACGGCCCTTGGCCTATCGGCTGGGTTGATTCGCATTCTTCTCGGGGAGGGGACTCATCAGGTTGACTTAGACCTAAAAAAGGAGTATTGATATTCGGCTCTTCGTTATACGGCTCTTCAACAGGGGTTTAAGCGCTAAGCCGCCAACCACAACCATCTTAAGTTAGTCGAAGATGGTTAATTGATCGATGTTAGGTACCAACTTGAAGGTACCTAGGTACAGTATATTTACTACTCCGTACTAAAGCCACTCTTGTACTCTATACTCTGTAGCTAGTGTGATTGTTGGCTCCTGGACGCGACTGAGAACTCAACGCGCTCGATATACAGCTGCTAATTGTAATTGAGCAATAATTCCCTTCTTTCGAAGCTGCCTATAAGGCTTTCTTTGCCTTTAGGTATACTGCTGGCTTTAGTATTGCTGAAAGAGGCGCTTTAAATAAAAAGCTGGTTAAGATAGGATCTCGTAATACAGAGTACACTTGCATTAGTAAACATCAATTAATTGACCATCTTCGACTAACTAAAAATGGTTGCAGTTGCTCACACCCCTGTCGAAGAGCCGTATAACGAAGAGCCGAATATCAATACTCTAAAAAAGATGTTCCGATGGCCCGGCACAATGGTTCAAGAGCGTGCAGTAGTTCCATTTCATACGGCCCATCCAAGATTGTGGGTTTTTGGGTCTTGGTTCCAGCTGTTTTGCGATGCTGGGATCATTCAAGGTTGTTGCGGTTGCTGTGTTCCATCTCGCATAATGTACAAGTATGTACATGGTTAGAATATATGGACAGTATGCCGGAGAGTGCGGTACTTGCCAATCGGGAAGAAAAAGTTTTCTGTCATGGGTGTAACTGTATGTACAGTATGGAGTACCATGTCAGTGTGAATTGCTCTTTTGCTTCTTCCGCCCGTTGGAAGAATGAAATGTAGCGCCAGAGAGAGAGGCCGGCGTGCAACTAGGTACAGTACAGTATGTAACTTACAAGGAAAGAGTTTGCAGAGGCGTACAGTCCTTGCATCGCCTGCTTCTTTGCTTCTTCCGGCTGGTTTGTCTCAATTCCTACAGTACGTAGTCCAGCCACAGACACACACACACACGCCCCTCGTTCGCGCTGGTGCCTGGACAAGGCTCCTTCCCGCTGCTTGTGTCCAGTTCTGTGCGTTTGTGAGCTTCAGAGAAAGAATGAATGTGTTGCACCAGGGGGGAAAGAGAAAACAACAACAACAACAACAACCCTCCCACTGAATGAGGCTTCATCACGGCTATGTTTCCCGAACATTTACGGGCCTCTTCCTCACGGCTTCTCGTCTACTCCGGGCCTGGAATGGAACCGCATCTTTTCCGTGCGGGACGGATCAGCAGCTACGCGCGCGTCTACCCTCTCCCAGGTCAGGCAAACATATGTAAGTTACACACTGTATGCATACAGTACCCATCGAACCACAATGATACATGGCGCTTTTTTCGGATGGACACCCGTACCCGATGTCGTCTAGCAAATGCACAGGTGATGCGTGCATGCAGCTTGCATGCAGCTAAGGCGCTCGTCCCCTGTCCTCCTCGGTCATCAATTCCGTTCAGGTACCTATTCCCCAAAAAAGAAAGATAAACAGTGTGTCATCTATCAATAGCTTTCTTGGACCCTTCGCAAAGGCCATGTCATAGCGGTATCCGTCGCCGAGCAAACGAGTTCGCGATCGGTCTCTCACTCTCTGTGTGTGTGTGTCACTGTCTTCCCCTGATCTGCAAACCTCTTACGCCCAAAACCAGTGCTGCAAACCCCTTTCCTCTCCCCGCCCCTTGAATCAAACATGGCGGTACAGTAGCGAACGCCTGACGAAACAAGCAAACGCACCCGCAATAACAAAAGATGAGACGATAGTGAGAAGAAGAAAAAAAAGAAAAAATAAACATGTCAAGATGCAGTCGGAGTCGCAAACCTGGGTGAATACGACCCGCCGCCTCCCAAATGTACATACAGTAACTTACATACCTAGATACATACAGAGAGCATCATACAAAGTGTACATACTGTACTGTACTGTACATAAGATGCCTGACCTGATCGTCCTCCCCGACTGCTGCCACAGCGCACGCTCATCTGATCAACCGACAAATGTCGCCATTTTCTCGCTCCCTTGTCCTGACGACTTGTGACAGGTCACCCACGATACATGCCATGTCAGCCCAGCTGAGCTGCTAATATCATTCGCCTCGCCTCGCCTCGGACCATTTTACTCTCCTTTGGCCATTTCGCCGACCTCCCATGCTTTTTTATTAGTGTCCTTCTCCCAGCACACCATACCAGACTACTATACCTAATTTCCTCCCTTCCCCTCCCACCGGGAACCCCCAACCGCTATATCGCCCTCCCGCCCCTCCATCTGCAATGCAAGCATCCTCCCTCCCGTCGCTCCATTCAGCTTTCAGCTTCGCTTGCCCCTCTCTCTCTCTCCGTCTTGTGCATCCAAACAGACAAATCATCATTGCCTTTGGCCTGCCCCCCGCCCCAACCCCCCAGAGGGGCGACCGATCGTCTCGGCCCGTGTACATACGTCCATAGGTGTACATACTAGCTTGTTGTTGTCTACTCTTTTGCCCCGTTTCGATCCATCATTTTCTTTGCGTTACCCGCGAAATGGCCAGCCTCAGCTGATCTTGGGTGAAAGCTGTGACTCGGCGGAAACATCTACCAGGCCCGTAATAAGCCATCTCGTGACATGGTCTCTCATCGTTGACTGCAACCATCTGCTCGCTCCGATTGGGCTCTTGGGTCCCGAGCGATCAGTGCCATTGTCCGGGATCCCCTCCACATTCAAAGTCACCCCCATCGGGCCATACGCAGATCATCAGCCCTTTGCTGATCAAGTTGGCGGATAAAGCAGCTTAATCGGCATCTGAGTTTCTATAGTTTGGAATTGCTTCGCTTCTCTATTTTTCCCCGCTATCGCATATAATCTCTCGGTGTAGCTGTCTATCCCCCGCCGTCTTACAAAGATACTAGTAGTACTACTGATACAAAAAATACAGTCTAAACAACGGACAGCCTCAAAAGGTGAAGTCCTCGCGCGGGGGGGTATCGCATTTCTCTCTCTTTCCCGTCGCTTGTCACCAATTTTTTGTGTTGCCCTCAACCGAGTCCAGCCCAGCGCCCAAGAAATTGTGGCTATCCCGTCTCTTTCCTTTGGTACAAGCGGATATGAAATGAATACATGCAAGACAGCTTGAAATGCAATAAACCCCGAATGTGAATGACGCGACGCGGCCGGAAACTCAAATCAAGAGCAAAGCCATGCTCAACGTGGGCAAGGGCGGATTAAACCGAAGCCCCCCGTGTGGGGGCCATGGCGAAAAGGAACCAGAAACGATTGCTCAGAGAAGTCGCAAAGAAAAGCAGCAACTCCAGAAGTCTATATGCGTGAAACAGCCGACAGTATTGAATCGGTACAGCGGTGCCGAGTACCCGCGAATGATGAATATGAAGAAAGAGAGCTGAAAACCCGTGCTGTGAATCCGCGCCATGGACTGAGCCTCAAGGAATTTGCTTGTCCGATAGCAAGGGAGACATTTTGGAATCTGAGACAGGCGGCGCGGTGGTGTGAGTGCCCTTGCATTCCGGGGCTGGACGCGTCGATCTCGGTGGTATCACTCCACGTTCCGTGGGGAAAGTGAGAAGTGACTGGTCCAAGGAAGTGAGTGCTATGGGAATGTCCCAGAGTACAGGTCGTGAAAAAGAAAATCAGGCTCCAGTGAGCCACAAACCCGTCTATAGTGAACGCCGTGCAAATGATATCCCCGAAGAAGTCGAGCCGTAATAGGAAGAAAGGAAAAGCAGGCCGAGAAAAGAAAACCCCAGTCAACCAAGTCCAAGGAGGTGTGAGCTGGACTGACGTGGCGAAGCCGTAGTGAATAATTAGAAGTGATATGGCGGAAGTATTAGGTCGGGCCCGAGTATTGGGCAACCACAGTTGGTAATGGCGCCTAAAGTGTGTTGACGGCCCTGATTGCCTTCAGGGGGCCAGTGCTCGCCGGCATGACCTTCAGCCCAAGCGAACCTCTCAGATTGTGCCATCACAGCAGGCTGTGAGCAATGGCTGTGAAGAGAGTATTGTGCATGTTGCGATGCTCTCATTCAGCGGCGCTTCGGACGCGGTGGGGGCTTTGGGATGCCAGTTGTGTCATAGGCACCGCGGGCCATGTCGCAAGGTTCGGGACACCGATCAATCATCGCGGCGGTAATGTGGTTAAGATAAAGGAAAGATCTGAAAGCGAAGAAGCTGTTAGAAAACTGATCAACCCAATGGTGTTGTTCATTTCATAGCACGGGCACCCCCAGCGAATGGGAAGAAATCCAGGTGCAAGACTATGCAAGCAGCCAAGTCCTTGATTTGCCGACCATGTACAGAATAAGCATCGGAGGAAGCGAGTGACTCACCAGAGAGGTCGTGGTACAATGAAGGATGTCCTCTATACAGCAAGGCAGGCTGAAAGGTGATCAGGGGGGCCGGTGTAACGGGATGGTAAAGGAGAGGCGTAGAGACTGCCGAGGGGCGACCGAGTTGCGAGTGTTGCCAGTAATGTCGGAGTTATAGTAAGAGAGCAAGCTGGTAGGCAATGCAGGTCGTGCTTGGGGTGAGTTGATATCGGCACCGGCGCGTGAAGACAAGCGAGAGAAGATGTCGTCTCCTATTGAGGGTCTGGTGTAAAGCTGAAATGTTGGTTGGACGAAGTGGCGCTCTCGCAGATGATCAAATGCGCAGGTAGCAGAAGCTCCCGGAACTGAGCTCTGGAACTGTATGAAGACAGGAATAGAGCTGTCTGTGAAAAGGAATCGTCTTCGCCTTGCGACAGATGCAGGCGAGTGGGTCGAAGGTTGAGTGCTTGCAGCTCTTGGGAACAGGAAAGGCTGGATATTCCAAAGTGCCTTCCGAGTGTTGCGAATGGAGTAGTGAATGCGAATATGAGTGCAAGACTTGATCGAAAGGCAATGGGAATAGTCAGAAAGACAAGAAGACGGATGAGGAAAGGGAGGAGGGAAACAGGAGCTTTTGTACAGATGAACGAGATCAGGGAGGCAGGGGAGTGCGACTGAATAGAGCAACATCCGCTTTCCAGGCAAGGGGTCACACACACTTACTCCCCAGCAGGCTGGCGACAGACACAAGAATGAAAGGCAAGGGCAATATTAAGGCACATGGACAAAGAATGGAAAGGGAAAAACTTTCAAGTATTTTGCCAGGACAAGGCGAGCAAGGATGTCCCTGGGGGGCCGTGTTCTGGGGGAAGCTCAATGCCAGGGGGGTGGGGGGGTCAAGATAGGGGGCCGAAGGGGGTGTGTTCCGTGAGGCGACGCACCGTGACGCGGATGTGGAGCGGCTGTACAGTACTGTACTGTACGAAGTAGCCATGAAGCCTGGGCCCCCCAGGGTCATCAGAATCAGAATGGGCTTGCGACGGAAGCACACTGGTGCGCCCAACGAGGCTTCCTTCCGTACACTATGTACAATGGGAGCTCCATAGTCTAGCTGGTTGCTATCCCCCCCGGTACCTGGGCCTAAGCCTCAAGAGTGCAAGTTCCAGCAACCAGCAAACTGGCTACCAACCTGGGATCGTATGTAGGAGCGGAACCCGGAACAGGCCCAGCTGCCCAGGAGACGGGTTCCAAAGGGCAAAGGCCCCGGCGTGGCGAGCATTCTGCGCAAGGGTGATTTTTTGGGCCGCTCTTCCCAGTGGTGGTCCGTGGTATCGGGACATTCGCGTTGGGGATGACGATGGTGCCTCTGACAGAGTCGTCTGCTGCTTCTTAGGTAGGGGGTGTCTCGAAGCCCGCTACGTTGTGGACTAGTCATACCTTATTCCTGTCCCTGAGCGCGAAAGTCAGCGTGGAGTCATTTCAAAAATGATGGGCGATGAGACCGGCTCATCAGCCGCTGTCCATAAAAAGCGAAGAGCCAAAGCACTGCCCGACTATTCATGGTCAATGTTTCGTGCTGGAATCTCATATGATCCTGCTTTGTCGCTTGACCTCGTCTTATGCGCCCACACGATGCGGTTGGTCGTAAGAGGTCGTTTTCAATCAATTGAATCAATCAATCACGTCGTTCCCACTTTGCCCCCCTGAATCGGCCCAAATCGCTGGGACGTCCACGGCGGGCTGGTGTGTGTCTGTCACAAGCATGTCCTGGGCGTGCCGACGAGGCGCGCACGCTCTCTTACACTGTGTCAGACGCGCCGTATCTGTCCACTTGGCCCTCCCGGGATTCCAATTCGCATCCGCGGCTGCGGTAAAGCCTCCCCGCTCAGACGCACGGCGCTCGAGGGAGCCCAACGACCACTTGCTGCTGTCCGACGCTCCCCTGTCTCCCTCAATCACTCGATACCGCCTCGTGTTTGACGGTCGGCGTCAAAGTTGGTGCGAGCCTGAGTCAGTACGCCCAGGAACAGCGGCACGACAGGGGACTATCTTCCGGGCGGAGCGACGATCCATCGTGTCCTGACCATACTGTTGGTAATCTTCTGGAGATCCAGGGCGGTCCTGGCTGTCAATAACAGTTGTCAAACTCAAATGAAGGAGTATGCGAGGTTAGGATCTCAGCTGAACCCCAACAGTCTTCCAAGAAGATGCGGGAAGACAACTGAGACATGAGTACCTCTTGGATAGCATTCCTGCTTTGATTGAAACAATATATCAAGTAGCCATCGATCGCCAGGATGTGTAAGCATCACAGGGTTTTATGTCGCTGTGGGACTGATCACATTAGGTAGCTTTCGTCTCGTAGACTATGGCCTACTTCGCAGCCTGATGTAGTTGTACTATGGCCAATCGCACTTGGGAGTGACAATTTCTCGCGGACCCCAGTGGATGGCATTTACATCACTCGGCTGACTGTTGCTCACTTACTCTTACCGCGTAGCTGTACCACTTCCACGCGAAGGTATGGCAACTGATGCAAAGATGCACGCCTCTCTAGGCACGATAGCTTGTCGAACAAGGAAAAAATGGTATATCGATGTTTTCTAATGGTATGAGCTTCGCAGTATGCCTTGTTGTTCGCCTCAGCATGTGAGGTCCATATTACTTACTCATTGTATTGGCAGAGCTTGGCTGGCAGGCATACCTCCTCGAAGGCCAACAGAACGTCCCACGACATCGGGCGAAAGGAATGAGCAACCTCTTAACAACCAAGGGTCACCTACGTCGCCTCCCTCGCTTGCGGGTGAAGGTCCCGAAGCGACGTGGGATGGATGGCATACATGGTCTGCCAACTTGACAGCTGAAGAATGATCGGAAGTTGCATACGGGGTGGATGTAACAGCGACCTCCTGAAAATCCTCGGCTGGCGCAGCGGCATATTTCTTCCCGATGAGCCACAGCTTTACTCCTATCTTGCCAAGATAATGAATGACATCGCCATCGGAGTTGGAAGGCTGATGCTGAAGAGTAACAACCTCTCAGCCTCGCATGTCCAGGATCGGTGCCACAACCGACGCTCCGCGGCGGTGCCAGTTTCCTGCTTCCAGTGCTGGACCTGTTTTGCGCTATTTGTCGATCCTCAGCAGAAGCACTCGTTCCATTGGCGTTTTGAGGCAAAGCTGATATATCTGTGCATTGGTCATCCTTCGTGCCTCCCACATAACGTGGGGGCGTGGCTCTTCAATTGAAGTGTTCAGAATGAACCGGCCAGGATGGGGGGACAGTGAACACACGCTTGGTTCAAGGGCCTATCTCTAGCCAATTAATGGTTTATCTGCGCGTACAAGTTGCCGTTGGAAGTGGTTGCACATCGGCAGATGAAGGTAGGTGGTCATCGTAGTTCAAGAAGCAGAAAACGTGTAGGCGTTTTTTGCGGCGAATCGAAACGGTGTCAGTCATTGGCTTGTCATAGCAGAAGTTGTGAGCAAATAAATGCGAGGGCGGTTGAACAAGGTGAAACTTACCTACAGGGCTGGTCAGGTTTACCAAAGGTGACTGGCTGGGCCGAAGGAAGCACAAATCACTATCCCTCGAGTCACATCGAAAGGCGTCAAAGCTCTGGCGCTTCAAGATCTCGCCCGGTCCATCTACGAGACACACGTGAAAAGCTGCGGAAAGCAAGGGCCTTTCCTCTGTCCGGTAGGCGAGAACAGATAGGGGTCTCAAGTTGGGAAGAGTCGTGGCAAGGGTATCCGGCCTACGAGAGGAGCCTCGGTGACAGGTGCAGAACCGAGAGAGGAGACTGCATGGAAGCTGCGTAGAAGCATTAGAATGGGGGACGGGGGCGTGTGCGCTTCAAGGAGCGATGTCCCAGAGACAAGCAGTTCAGGGGGGATGATGAAGAGCAACGTGCGAGATACAGCACACTGTGTTAGGCACCTACTGTACCTAGGTATTCATGCGTGCGTGCGTTCAGTCCAGCACGCAACCGTATCCTAAGGGGCGTTTTGAGGACGACAACGGAAGGACCCACACCCTGCCACAAGCCTTGGGTCCTTTGCTTCATTTGCACTGTCGTCTTTTGCTTCAAGCCACCCCCAGCACCCACAAGCAATTCGCCCTGGCTATCACGATCGACAGACCCCGAGAAGACAATTTGAGGTCCAAGTGCCAGCTGCTGTGCGCTGGACAAAGATGTGTCATTGGGCCAGTCACCATTTGCTTCTGCATTGAAAGCATTCTGGAACGAGAGACGTCACCTCCTCGCGTGCTGTTGACGGCAATGTTTCTTCAATGTCTCGGGCGGAATGGCGTGTTGCACGCTTCCTTCCAAGTTCCAACCTCCAGCCTGTGCTTGGTCCTCACTCCTGAGTCCCTGATCACGCCGTCCCTGTCATACGTGCAGCTCGCAGCGAAGCCTGCAGGAACCGGACCCGTACGCCCCAACTGTCCCGCCTAAATTGGTCTCCAGTTCCTGAGTTAGTCTCCAATGGGGAGGAAGCCAGGGACGGGCACCAATGAGCCGGAGATCAGCTTGAAACACTGGCAATCTTGTCTGCCTCGCCTGCTCAGACGGTAGGGTGTGTGCACCTTCCCGAAGGCGTCATCTCCTGCACACTATTATGGGGTTGCACCTATGCTGATCGTTCGCTAAAAGGAAGCAGGTTTCCCCAGCTCCGTGGCCACGCGAGCTCCGTCGTACGCGAAGGCTACACAGGCCTCGCCTGATTCCGACGTGCAGCCGTAATTCAAGCAAATCACATACGCTTCATGCGATCAGTTCAAGCTGGAATCCATTAGTCCGCAATGGTCCTGTGGGACAAACAACATACGGCAAAAGCATCTTGCCTTATGATTGTCTCCACCTGTCATCCCAGGACAGGTGAGGTGACGGAAAGCGAAGTGAACCTTCCGTGTTTCTGGACTCTGGTGATCCAGCTCCCTTTGAATCTGAGAAAAGGGCCGTTGGCCAAATGGGGACTGACCACTACCGGGAACATCCCCGTGAAACCAGGCTTGGGTCCTTGGAATGGATCCTGTGGACTTGTCCCACGATGGCAAGGATACGCAACGTGGCAATGTCGAGCTCCAGCCACTGTCGATGGCCTTCCCAGCGTACAGCCGACGGACAGCCGGGCGCAGCGCGGGCCCATCTGCAGCTCGGATCCAGCAAGAGAGGGCATTGAGTATTTCATCAGGAAGCTTGTTTGTGCCATCCATGGCGATCGCCTCACAAAAAAATGAATTTACAGAGATTTGATATTACGCACGACCGTTCTGCGAGTCAAGAAGTGTTCAGTTGCTAACACCCCATTTTGAGTCAGTCACAAATCCGGATCGATTGACTTTGCCCCGGAATGGGTGGTCTGCTGGAACCTCCAGACGCGGCGTCCGTTAGGGAGTGGAGAGTGCCGTCTACTGTACTGTCAGGAAAATTGGACTGACCTTCGGGCAGTTAGGCAAGATAATCTTCAATGGCTCCATACCTAGTCAATCCCAGGTATTTATGTATACCTACCCCTGGCAAGACGCCAGTCTGTCGGTGTCGCAAGGGCATCATGGAAGAATCTGGGAGCGGACACCCGGGGAAGGCTTCCGCCGCGTTGCCAATTTTAAAAATTTTCTCTATGCTGAGGCAGCCGAAGGGACGTCATTTCGCAAACAAACGACACGCCTTAGCAACGGGTGTGAGCCATACTTACCTGGCAGGCTTCTGGAAGCTTTTGCTGACAGAGCATCGAATGTCATGACAGCTCGAAGTGAGCCGTCCAAAAGTACACTGAATACCCTAGATTGTATTCGTACTGGAGTTAAGTTGCAGCGCGTGATGCCGAATCATTCGTCCGGACCGCTTAATTTACAGACGGGGAGACACTTGAAGAATAAGTCAGGGCTTAGCCATGCAGCTGTGTCCACCACGTCGGACCGCTCGACCCTGATGAATGCTGCAAGATGGAGACATAAACGGCAAGTCTGGGGAAGGAGCCGGGAGCCGAATGCAATGAGTCCCGTCTTGCCGGAACAAGTGATATGTACTCGGAGAGTACTCATAATCCGCTGTGCTTCACTGGTGGTGTTTGAGGTTGAAGGACAAAGGGTGCGCCCTCTACCAGCGGTAATCACGGTTTCTTTCGCCCACGTGGCTCACCATGTGGCTCAAAGGACCGGAATGACGACCATGTTGAGCTTTGCGTCACTCACCCTGCGTCTGAATTCGGTTGTTGCGTTGGTTGCAGCATAAAGCTGTAGGTATTCCACCCACCCCATTTAACGCTCGTCTCTGTAAGTAGCAGCACCGAATCATCGCGACGAATACTGGCTGAAACGAGGAAGTCGGCCCAGTAGAATGGCACAGATAGCTCGCAGTTAGATCAAGAGCTCTTATGAGACACAGGGGAGAACTCAAAGACAAAAGAATACCACCTTTAAGAACCGAAATACTTGAAGGAGAGGGTTATGAACCTGGCGGAAATACACGTCTAGGGTAGCATAACTCGATGCATATATGCTGCGGAAGAAGGTTATGTCCTCCTTCCAGCAGTTCGCTTGGATTCCCTCCTGAAGAGTAATTCAACCTACTCAATTTAGGTATCTAGGCCTCATACTGGTCATAATTTCCCAGGCCTTCGCACAACTTCGAGTGATTAAGGGTAGAGAATTGTAGAAAGTTGACCTTTTCGATGATTGCTGGCCAAGGCATGATACCCCACCCCCACTCGGTGCGTCAGCTCACTGCCACAGCTGCGGCACTGACGCAGCTCTCGCACCTCCAACGTACATCATCCAGCGCAACTCGACCTCCTCATACGGCGACTCCGACCACCGAGACCTCCCGATTATTTGCGCTCGAACAGTCAGTCAGACCGAAGAGATCTCTCTCTCCTCGTCACTGACGGTGAAGCACCGCCATCATGTCTATCATTCAGCAGCACTCCAACGCCACCCTCAACGACAACTGGCGCACCATCAACATCGATGCCCTCACCGAGGACTCAAGCGTCAACTTCGACACCTCCACACTTTGCCCGCCGCAGCCAGAAATCACCGAAGCCGACGTGAGGGGCATCTCGGGTCAGGTTAGGCAGCTGCTGAGGGGCGGCGACACCGAGGGCGCGTTGAGGGGTTGCCTCGAGACACCGGTTTATAATGGAACGAATGCCGCCAAGGTGGGACATTGTTGCACCAGATGACTAAATTACGCGAGGAATCGATGCTGACCAAGCATCGTGTGAGCAGGAGGCGCATCTGCAGACGATCGTCGAGGTTCTTCAGTCCATCAAGGCCAGCGAGATGAGCCCGCTGCTCAAGGGGATCTACGGTTCACAAGGTGGCAGTGAATGCCTTGACGTCCTCATGAAGTACATGTATGTGCAGCAAAGAGATCAAGATGGCCATTAATGTTGCTGACTGCAATGCAGCTACAAGGGTATGGCAGCGAGCCAGCCCAAGGATGCTACAGCCCGTACGCCGAGCAAGATGACACCCGAGGCGACCGGCGGGTTCAGCCAGATGAGCGGTCGACCGGCCGGCACTAGTGAGCCTGCTACAGCGGCGATGAGTGTCCTCCTGAGCTGGCACGAAAAGGTGGTCGAAGTCGCTGGTCTGGGCTGCATTGGACGAACGATGACGGACTGGCGGAGAGTGTAGACTAGCAAATGGGCCTAGGGCGGCGTAGCTGAGAACTTGAGGTTTCTGGGTGCTTCATAGATGCTGTTGCCATGAAATTGAGCATTTGGCTTTTGCTATCTCACAATACTTTTACAGGATGTTGAGCATACGTCCTATTTTGTTTCCAAAAGGTCTTTGAGGTTCAGCTCTCCGCTACCTCTGGCCAGAGGCTGAGGCTGATTCTCGCCTTCGCGCCAGCCGATCATGTAGATGATTCGAAATGTCGCAGGGATAGATCCATCTTCGTTTCCATGCAGCTCGTGATAGATACCTTCGGCGGCAAGGAGCACGTCTCGCTGGATCGGACCCATTTCTCTGCCAAGCACAGCGTTCCCCTCACCCATGGACTGTAGGTCCTGCATCAAAGCAAACATGTCTGGGTAGTCGACGATGATGTCGTCAATGTCAACCGTCAGCATCTTGAAGCCTGCCTTCTGCAGCAAATTGCCAACATCCCGGACATCTGCCAGGGGTGACACATGTGGAGAAATGCCACCTCGGCGCTCCTGTTCAGCAAGTTGCAGAGATGTTCGGAGCTCGTAGAGAGTGTCACCACCGAGCATCGCGCCAATAAACGGACTGTCGGGTTTTAGGATATGGTTGATCTGAGTCAAAGCGCCGGGGAGATCGTTGATCCAATGCATGCTCAGGGAGCTCATGACAAGGTCGAAGCTCTCTGGCTCGTACGGTAGCGTCTCTTCATCTTCTATCACATGGCGGGTGATGTTGATTTTTTTGTTGAAGGGTTCGTCAGCGTCGCGAAACAGCAGCTTCTCGGACGAGTCAGCAGCAACCAGGTCTGTAATGCGAGAAGCGAGAGGCTCGGATACAGCAGTCGCAGGATCGGGGTCGGGGTTCTCGCGAACCAGAGCGCGCGCGAGGTTGCAGGAGTTGGCTCCGTAATCTAGCACTCGGGGAAAGTGCCGATTGATGTCCTATTTGCGATCAGTCCCAGGACTCAAAGGCAGACCTGCAGGTGATGGCCTATAAGAGACTTACTAGTAAGCGTTCTGACAACCGAATCGCCACCTCGTCTTTGAGGTAGTCCGTTTGGCGACTCTCCTCGACATCCGAGGCGGCACGCTCCTTCTGCATCCACTTCGTGCGGCGATTGAAGACCTGGAATCGAGGTGCACCTGGTGCTTGAACGGCATAGGCACGTTTCCAGACTGGTGGGAGAGGACGAGACAATGGTTGGGCGAGTCTAGGCAGCCTGCTGCCAGCTCGATACACGGTTCGCATGCATGCTGTCATTACATCGCAGTTCGCCAAAGGGCCGGAAAGAATGATGGGAGCGGTGCGACCTGTGCTTTGTCTTCGCGACAAATCGATGACATGTGTGCCAACCGTCGGAGAAACGTGCACAATCGACAAGAGCTCCAACCCACATCGGCTCGTGCCGCACGGACCAATCGAGAAGACCAGCAGCTGCCCCGCTGCAAACAAGCCTCTTCAGGGGTTCTGGCCTGAGAAGACTGGGGTCTGCTTAGGGCACCTAATCGTCCAATCTTAGGGGAACTTCAACCCCTCAACTTTCGACCTCAGTTTCCTCTCTTGCACGACCTGAAGCGCTCCGACTCTGCTTGCTTCTCGACGCAGCTGGTGTCCTGAGCCTGTGCCCCAATCCAGATCTTGCGGTTGTGGAACCGAAGGGACGATACCTGCGACCAGAAACTGTCACCAAAGGGTACACGAGCGTACTCGAGTGTCGAGCCGCACTATCCGACTTCCAGCTCCTGCTGCCACCCGCGCCTCCAACTCTGCGATTTCTCGACCCTCACGATCATCCGACGACACTCGATGCCGGTCGCCGCATGAGCTCGGCTTGACCCGCATCGTCAGAGCATGCCCGGACGAACATAAGTAGTCGACCTTCACTGCGAAGCACATAAGCCACTAGCTATTGTCGAGGCCGAGTCGGCCACCAGCAACAGCCCCCTATCCAACTCTCGCTCGCCAGGAGCACGTTGCCCACCATGTCGTCCGGACCACCAGGTTTCCTGGGCCGCTCCAGCAGTAGCAACTCGAACATGCGCGGCTTGGTTCAATTCATTGCCGATCTACGTAATGCTCGTGCCCGTGAGCTGGAGGAGAAGCGCATCAACAAGGAGCTGGCCAATATCCGCCAAAAGTTCAAGGATGGCAGTCTGAGCGGCTACCACCGGAAGAAGTATGTTTGCAAGTTGCTGTACATTTACATCCTCGGCTGGGATGTCGACTTCGGCCATCTCGAGGCCGTGAACCTGATTTCAGCTCAGAAGTACTCGGAAAAGCAGATTGGCTACCTGGCCATGACACTGTTCTTGCACGAGAAGCACGAGCTGCTGCATTTGGTGGTCAACAGCATTCGTAAAGATCTGCTTGACCACAATGAGCTATTCAACAGCTTGGCGTTGCATGCAATTGCCAACGTTGGTGGCAGGGAAATGGGCGAAGCTTTGAGTGGTGAGGTGCACCGCCTGCTCATTTCTCCGTAAGTTCCTACCTTCCTTCTCCTACCAGTTCATAGGCTGATGATAGTAGGACGTCGAAGTCATTCGTCAAGAAGAAAGCTGCTCTTACCCTTCTCCGCCTCTACCGCAAACACCCCGGTATTGTCTCCCCACAGTGGACTGAGCGCATAATCCACCTCATGGACGATGCTGATCTTGGTGTGGCATTGTCGGTTACCTCACTTGTCATGACGCTGGCTCAGGATGACTTGGAGCAGTACAAGGGGGCACACACGAAAGCAGCCGCACGTCTGAAACGAATCGTTATAGACGGGGAGTACACGACCGACTACCTTTACTACAAAGTCCCTTGCCCTTGGCTCCAAGTCAAGCTTCTGAGGCTCTTGCAGTACTTCCCTCCTTCTGGTTTGTCACCCGTTGTAGATTTTGAAAGACGTGGACTAACCCGAGGTCTTGTAGAGGATACTCACGTGAGGGATATGATTAGGGAATCTCTGCAAAAGATTCTGAATCTCGCCATGGATACCAGCAAGAATGTTCAGCAGAACAACGCCCAGAATGCCGTTTTGTTTGAGGCTATCAACCTCATCATTCACCTTGATACCGAAGTCGCCTTGATGAAGCAGGTTTCAAGTCGGCTGGGCCGCTTTATCCAGAGCCGTGAAACGAATGTGCGTTATCTCGGTCTCGAGGCGATGACACATCTGGCTGCGCGCGCCGAGACACTGGAGCCTATCAAGCAGCACCAGGACATTATTATCGGTTCCCTGAAAGACCGCGATATCAGTGTCCGGCGCAAGGGTCTTGATTTACTCTACAGCATGTGCGACTCATCCAACGCGCAAGTCGTTGTTGGAGAGCTTATGCACTATCTTCAGAACGCCGACTTTGCTATCCGCGAAGAGATGGTCTTGAAGATTGCGATATTGACTGAGAAGTACGCCACTGATGTTCAGTGGTACGTCGACGTCTCGCTGCGACTTATTGCCATGGCTGGTGACCATGTCAGTGACGAGGTCTGGCAGCGTGTCATCCAAATTGTTACAAACAATGAGGAGCTGCAAGTCTATGCTGCGCAGAATGCTCTTCAGTATGTTAAGTCGGACCACTGTCACGAGACGCTGGTAAAAATCGGCGCTTATATCCTGGGGGAGTTTGGTCACTTGGTTGCGGATCAGCCGAGGTGCAGTCCCATTGAACAATATATGGCCTTGCAGAGCAAACTCTCGGCCTGTTCTTCAAGTACGCGAGCAATGATCTTGTCATGTTTCGTCAAATTCGTCAACCTTTTCCCGGAGATCAAGCCTCAGCTGCTCCACACCTTCGAGGTCTACACGCACACCCTTGATTCCGAGATGCAGCAAAGAGCTTGCGAGTACTTGGCGCTCGCAAACATGCCAACAGATGACCTCTTGCGGACTGTTTGCGACGAAATGCCGCCGTTCCCAGAGAGACAGTCCGCGCTACTGTCGCGCTTACACCAAAAGCACGCAAACACCAGCGATCGGAGGACTTGGGTTGTTGGAGGCAAAGCCGCCAATTCAAATGCCGCTGAACTCAGCATGGCAAAGAACAATGGTAGCTTACAGCGAACCTTCAGCTCTGGTGGTGCCAATGGCAAATCCAATGGATCTAACGGCGCAAATGGGCATGGAGATGGTGCTTCAGACTTGGCCGGTCTCGATTTGAATGCTCCTTCGGCAGCAGAACCCAAAATGCTCAAACCAGTGAACCTGGCAAGTGCTGCACATCTCTCACCTGGATGGGAACGAGGTTACCACAGGCTCATGCTCAAGGCAGATGGTGTCTTATATGAGGATGGCCAGATCCAGGTTGGCATTCGCTCAGAATACAGGGGACAAATGGCTTGTGTGATCGGCTACTTCAAGAACAAGAGCCCGACTGCGATGAGCTCTTTCACGACCACGATTGACCTGGACGAAGGCGAGAAGGGCAAACTGACTTGGGACACTAAGACTCTCCCTGACAACACCATCGCAATCGGGTCGCAAGGTCAACAAGTGATCATGTTTGAGGCGAAGAAGGTGTTCGAGAAGAGCCCTACCATGAGGATTAGTTACCTCGCCGGTGCGCTCCAGTCGATTACACTGAAGCTTCCGGTTGCCCTCCACAAATTCATGGATCCGGCTGAGTTATCTGCCGAGGACTTCTTCAAGAGATGGAAGCAGATCGGTGGAGCGCCGCGGGAAGCGCAGGCGATCTTTGGCCTGAACCCGGTGGCAAAGAACGCGGAACGTGAGATCACCGAAGCACTTGTTTCACGGATTGTGGATGGCTTCCGCTGGAAGCTACTGGACATGGTAGACCCGAACCCGAAGAACGTTGTTGGTGCGAGCGTCCTTCACACATCCGAAGGCGGCAAATTCGGTTGTCTCATGAGATTGGAGCCGAATTACGGTACCCAGGTGCGTTCTATCACAGTCCCGTCTTTATGCAAGGTGACATTCTGGCTGACTTTACGCACAGATGATACGCCTGACTATCCGCGCAACAGATGATGCAGTCGCACCTGTACTCCTCAAGATGATGCAGGACAAGATCGCAGCCGGAACAACAACACATGCTTCGACGCCGGATGGCTCCGAACAACCCTCAAGGCAGGAAATCTCGGATGCCTTCGCCAACGTTATGGTGCTCTAGTGATTGCCGGAGCAGCTGGCTTTATTTCTGCTACGCAAGGGCAGATGGTGAGAGTTGGTTGTCGAACTTTGGAGCATGCGTGGAGAGCAGCACTGTATGGGCGTTAATGGTGAACATCAAGGAGCATCTTGAGAAGACCCGCACGCGGTCTTGGCGGAATTATTGAAATCGTTCTGAGAAATTGATGGCTTTGGGTGATTACAAGAGTCTGAAATGGTTGGCGGTAGAGTGGACGGAGGAGGCACGCGTATAGTCTATCAGCTATGATATACATATGATGCATTCTCGTCACACTCACTTTCTTGACCCAGCATTGCCAAAAACTCGATTAAACCAGCTATGTACTTTAGGTAGCTCAACTGAGCTCTAATTCAAGCCCTTTTCTGACGACCTTGTTACTTGTCGTCTCCAGGAGATAGGAGGTATAAACGGTCCAAATCATTGATTGCCACGCACGGGAAGAGAAACAAGGAGACAACGCCACGCTCCATCGAATGCATCAACTAAGCCAGACCAGGTGTGCCTGAGGCCACGGACTTCTGGCACAAGGGCAGCCCCTCAAAAGTTCATCCTCGGCGGCTCCTACCGCGATTGCTACCTCCTGTGCCTTGCCTGCTCATTGCGACTCCTCCGACGCTACTTGTGCGGCTCATGGCCGTGGCAGCATTGCCTGTAGGGGGAGGTGGACTGGCGTCACGCACGCTGCTGAGAGAAGGCAAGCCAAGACCGTCCCTGATAGTCTCCGGGTCGTCGCGTGCAGCGCTTGTGTAAGCTACAAAGCGGCCCTTCTGGTATGGAATAGCCACGTTTTCCAACATCTTGCGCATACCAGTGGCTGTGTCGAGATGAGCGCCCGGCTTGCGCTGCGTCTGGTCGTAGCTCTTGAAGTGGCCGATGATGGCAAGATCGGACGAAATGTCGTCGGCAGAGAGCATGGTCGGAAAGTTCTGATCGGCCGAGCGAGGGTAGGGCTTGAGGTACTGCTGTGGCACGTAGGGCGGCATCTTCGGCGGCTCCTGTGCGTGCACAAGGTTGAGGTTCGCGGGGTCAAAGTTGGCAATGGCCTCGATGCCGAGGATCTTGTCGTCGACGTAATTCTGGTTGGCACCTCGAGTACTGCGCGTTGCATGGGAGACCTGGCGCTCCATCATGGGGGCAGAGGGCAATGACTCGGCATCCTCAGCCAGCTCGTCAATATTGCCAGAATCGCTATCGTCCGGCGATGACCCGTTCGCGTTCTTCTGGTTGCGAAGAATGTACTGATGGGCCGCCAGAGCAGCTGTATTGTAGTGGAGTGTCAGCTCCTTGTCCGTGAACAGCTTATCGATGCTGTACACCGGGCCATTCTGCTTTGCAGCGGCGCGTGCCTTCTCTGACTGCCACAGAGACGTTGTGTTGTTGGGATCGAGCGCTCGTCGCATCGGAGCGGGTGAGCCATCGTCTTCCCCGGGGTTTCTCTTTCGCTTCTTCGCATCGCCGTACATCTGAAGGTCGTCGGCGTCCTTGCGCAGTCTGGTGGCGCGCTTGGAGTGTGTACCGCCAGGACTGGAAGGGTTTGTAAGGCTGAATTGATTGGGGTTGAGCAGAAGCGCGTTCGAGTCGTTGATTTCCAGGACCTCCTTTTCGCGGTTGAGGCGATTCTTCTTCTGCGTGAGAGTGTTGATCAGGCGGTCGCGAAGCGTGCTGGTAAGTGCGCGGTGCTCTCTCTTAGCTGTCTCGACTTTGTAGATGTATGTATTCTTGTACTCTTGGACTTTTCGTTCGTATTCGTTCTATAAGAGTCAAGTGGTCAATGTCTCTGTTCTGCCATGCGAGCTGCGAGCGAGGCATACCTTTGATTGCGCCAACTGAAAGTCACGGATCTCAATAAGATCCTCAACCTCTTCGATGAAGTCGGAGAACCTGATGCCGGCCATGTCAAGCAAGCTGCGTGCGCGCTCATGATTGACAGCTGGGCCCTGGGTTTGTCTGTGTTCGGCCTGAAGATCGGCAATAACCTCGAGGGCCCGAGGATCGTAGGGGTCAAACCGCTGGACGAGGCTGGTGTCAAACTGAATCTTTTGCAGCTGATCACGGTAGGTCATGTCCCGTTCCCGCTGAAATTTGTCGTTCATAGAAGAGAGGCGCTCCATGAGGGCTTGACGACGACGGTCACGCTTTGACTGAGCAGTTGTGGCGGGAGGGGATCGTCGACCGTCTGCCTTGCCGGTGACGGCAGCAGGAACGGAGGCTTCGCTCGCAGCCATGACGGAGTTCGAAATGTTCTTTTGCTGCTACAGAGAATCTGTCGGGATGTACTGTCGATGTGATGAATGGAAGAAACCTGCCTCAAGAGGAGCAGTTATTGCTGCAAGGGCGGAGGTGCAACCGGCTTGTAAGAGTTGGCACAGGATGCGAACAGCACCGCGTGACACTCCCGACAAACACTGTTCGAGTCAGACACACAGCAAGTCAGTTGGGGGAAGTATCTCTTCGCTGATAAAAATGGATGAAGAGATGGAGGAACAATCTGAAAGCTCGCGGCAAAGAGAGAGAAATGACAACGGCAACTGACTTCAAAGGTGGACGATCAGTGCGTTTGTGGGAAGATACGGAACTGACTTAGTACTTGCAGCCGACGACTCTCTCTCTCTCTCTGTATGCAGCCGCCCAAGCCAGTGCAGTGCTGCGGCTGTGACAGCCAGTCACAAGGCGCCGCTGCCAGTGGGCGCTGTCCTTTCTGCCATCACTGGGGGGCTTCACCGCCTGCCTAACGTGGTGCGATTGAGCAGCACAGCACTGAGAGGTATTCTTCTTAGGGACAGTGATAATTGTCACTATTGTTTATTTACCATGCTAAGAACAGGAACAACTTTCGTCTTGAGCTACAGCGTCTCAGTAGAATAGTACCCCGTGGCGATGTCGTTGTGGGTAGGCCCGTGCTGGGCCGTGGTTTGGAGGGATGCCGAGAGCACCACGTAGCTACGATCACGGCGGAACCTCATGTGCGAACAGGAGATGATGCTGGGGCGCAATTCCCATCTTATATGATTCCTGAAACCTAGAGCCCACTTCGGAGCTTTTGAAGCTGGCTCATCAACCCGAATCCGCCCAATCCTCCCTTGGTCTCTTCCATAGCGTTCACCACCCCAGCATCTCTCGTCACACTTCCTTTCCTCGCTCTTCCGACGCCTTCGTCTCGCTTGTTCGCCAGCTCCACCTCCCTCATCAGCTCCCTGTGCCGGTCCTCTACCATCTTTGCCAGACTCTCGATGAACTTGGCCCTCCCCTTTTCTTCGGCCGTGCCTCGCCACACCTTGGTTAGCTCCTTAAGCTCCTCGATGCGTTCTGCAGCCTGAGCGATGCCCTGAATAGGATCTTCTGATTTTGTGAGGGTCGTGTGGATATCGTCCCGTAGCTTGCGTAGAACTTCCTGGCCTTTTTGCTCGGAAGACTGCTGTGCTGAGCCTGGTTCCGGGGCTGAGACGGAGAGGAAGGACGAGCTGACCGAGAGCTCAGACGGCGGGAAGACGAATTCCATGGCATCGCCAAAGGTCTTGATGACAGATTCGAGACGAGCTCGCACCAGGGTCAAGGTCTGCAGCTGTTTGATATGCTCCGGGTCATCTTCTGATATTCCATCTTTGACGGTTTCGGTCGTGTCAGCTTTTGACCTTTCCCCATCATCGGCCAGGTCGGGCTCCTGTGGCAGTCCTTCCGGCACGAACTTCTTGATGTCGTCTTTGAGCGTCTCATTCATTGTTTCCGAGAAGCTCAGCGTCTCGCCCCTCAGCAGCTCCACCTCGTAAGCCAACCTGCTCCCGCTTCTGAGGATGTCATCAGTCAAGTGCGTCAGCGTACTTGACAGCCGCGTGGTGTGTGCATTGAGCTGTGATAACAGACTTTGTGCTTGCGTTGAGAGCTCGGCGAGGGGCACACTGCCTTGGATCCCACCAGTCGCTGTGCGTTGCTGCTGCTGGTTCTGGAGCGGTGGCAGACTGGCATTGAGAAAGGCTGAGGGCTCAAATGTCGGTTGAATAAAGGGCTGAAGGAAGTCGTCGGAGGTGTGGCTAGATTTGGGCACGGCAACCTGACGAGAAACACCTCTCATGTGGCCATTGCGAGGAGATGAGACTGCTGTGCTGTTGGTCCGCCGCCGGCCGTGCTTTAGTTCGGCAGCCATGCTTCGATGATGCTATTTTCCTCTTGTTGAATCCTCGAAGATTATGAAGACGGCAGCATGCTCATTCGCTAGAGGTGGTAACGTGCCTGGGATGGAGGGATGTGGTATAGAGTGAGTTGCACTGTCGTAGGTCCACCACGTAGACTATGCGCTCTCACGCGCAGCCGACAATGACCCTAAAATTCCCCAGCACAGGTCAATGACACAACAACCGAAACCCCAACCTTTTGCACGGATCCTCATCTACGCCACCAACATCCCGAGCAAAAAGACATGAGTGAGCACCAGGAAGAAATGAAGATTGATCCCGTGAGAGCACAGGCTCTCATTTCCCAGCTGGGAGCCGTCAAGGAGCGTATCGCTGCCGTTGCTGGCAACAGAACCGTAAGGCACACCAGCCTGAGCCATCCATATCATCCACACACATCCTTTGCTGTAGGAATAAGTGATGGCCAGGGACTTGGCATGCTTCTTATGTTCTATGTAACTAATGTGAATCTTCCAGGTCCGTTTAGTCGCAGTATCGAAGCTTAAGCCGGCGAATGACATTCTCGCGCTGCATCGCGCCCCGACATCCCATTCGCACTTTGGGGAGAATTACGCTCAAGAACTCAAGGAGAAGGCCGAGATTCTTCCTGATAGCATCAAGTGGCATTTCATTGGGGGCTTGCAATCCGGTAGGAAACCTCTGAAAAGTCCCAGGAGTGCCGTGCGATTTACTGACGTTTGTCAAGGCCACTGCAAAACTCTCGCCAAGATCCCTAACCTCTTCTGCGTTTCTAGCGTTGACACCTCCAAGAAGGCCCATCTTCTCAACAGCACACGATCATCTGCCTCTTTGCCTCCTCTCTCCATCCATGTTCAAGTCAACACCTCCGGCGAGGAGGCCAAGTCCGGCTGCGCGCCGGGCGAAGATACTATCGCCCTCTGTCGGGACATCGTAGAGAACTGCCCCAGCCTTCGGCTCATCGGTCTTATGACCATTGGGGCTATCGCCCGCAGCAAAGCCACCACGCCAGAGAACGAGAACGAAGACTTCGTGGCCTTGAGGGAGCAACGGGACTTGGTATCGAAGGAACTAGGGTTGGAAGGGCTGGAGCTTAGCATGGGTATGAGCGAGGACTTTGAGGGGGCCATCAGACTGGGCAGTGGGGAGGTCAGGGTCGGGAGCACAATATTTGGACAGCGGCCTGCGAGAGCCGATGCGAAGATCAAGGAGTAGTGGAGTAATCACGACTATAATATGAGTACAATTCTATCCAATGCCTAAGCTATTTTGTACACCATTTGAAATGCTATGCTGCATGCTATTCTACAAGCTGTTCTACAAGCTGTTCTACAAGCTGTTCTACATGCTATTCTATATGCTATTCTATATGCTATTCTGCATGCTATTTTACATGCTATTTACTACATGCTATTCTGTACATCGTTTTACGAAGTTTTGATCTCATGCATGGTATGCCAGTCCTCAAGTGGCGCTATCCTCCCCGAATCTATCCATTCACAGATGAGGCAAACTCCGCGAGAGAATCGTTCAAGGTGCGTATATAGCTTTCCGAAGTAAAAGCACCCAAGTCATATTTCTACACACATCATACAATTGGGCAACGTAGCATGTTTGCAAAGTAAAAGTTCAATCAACTCTATTCGAAGAGACGCACGCTATGTTCGAGTTCCTCGTAATCCAGTTGTACAGGAGCACCAATTTCCACCTCATGACGGTCGGTATTGACAGCCCTAGCAATTTGACAAAGAACAAACTTAACTCCAGAGTAAAGGTGAGCCACCATGTATATGGCCGACTATGGCCCGAAGACCAGAGCCCTTACTTCAATGCTCTCCCTCTGCTCAGCATCAGGTCTCGTCCTGGGATCCTCGAATGCAGAATGTGGTACCTGGCCTCGAATTTTAGAGCCCGGTTTTAGTGACTCGCTATCGAAGCACTCAAGCAAGATCCGTTCATCGCTGGTCATTCCACTCAGATAGAACCACTGCTGCTTCGGGTTGTACCGGATACTGGCAGTCTCGCCCCGATAGCCTTCTGGGTATCGGAGCTCAACTGGGATGAAGTCTTCATCAGAGGCAGAAGCGGAGGACGCGTATGTCAGGGGGAAGTGTTCCAGTGGAGAGCGATTCAAGGTCCGCCAGACGTTGATGATGCGGTAACGACCCTTCAGCAAGGCATCCGCCTCTTCTTCTGAGTAGTATCGCCTGATGCGCTTCTCGACAGCGCGCGCAGTCTGGTCGACATGCGCATATGGTACCGGCTTGCGGTGGGAGTCTGGCTGGGTACGACGTATGGTGTGATCGAAGATCCGGATTGTCTTAGCGCCAGGGACATTCTTCAACAGAAGATCTTCAACCTCGGGGTAGTAGTTCTTCTCGATTGATTCATCGTCCAGGAAATCCTTCTCGGCGGACGGCGGGAGAGATTGCAGGATCGCGAAAGCGTCGCGATCAAGCGTGAAGGAAGACTCGCGACCTCGGGCATCTTGTATCTCTACAGGCTCAGCAACGGAGCTGTAATTGCGCTCAGGGACGCTCGGGTCAGCCGGTTTCTCGATCCACGTGTACGGTGCCGAGTTGTCCTCAGTGCCGCCATAGAAATTTAAAGTCGCAGTGACAGGGCCACGAGGGACGGATGCGCCGACAGCCATGATGTTGACGGAAGAAGAGGATCCAATGGTATTCTTGGATCCAAGCAGTGGGAACTTTTCGGCAGCAGTAATTGCGAGTCTTTGGAGAATTGTAGTCATGCACTTTCAGTTGACGGAGGTGGAGCTTGAGCGTATTGGTGTTGGTGTTGAGTGGCCGGGATGTCAGCTGGGGGCGTGAAGCGGCTTATATAGAGCAGCGATGAAGACGGATAAGAAGGGGAAGAAGTTCGGAGAAGAACGACCTCGAAGCCACTTGGATGCCTCGTTATGAGACGAGGGTTGAAAGCTGATGGATTTCTAATGCTAGGATGCCGGGTGCGCAATTCCCCTTCGTCACTAGCCTGAGCACGTCATACCCGTGACGTCTCAACATTATGTCCGAAGGTCGCACCGTTGGAGCGACAATTACTAACAATGGACCAGATGCTCCAGCATCAGCTGCAGCCCATGTTCTACCCTCACTTCACTCCCGGTGGCGATCACATATTTCCAAGGGGATATCATAGGGTTTGGGCAGCTACGGGGACGCTACATAACGGCATCGCGTTTAGTACACATTATGGGAGTTAATCTTTGGTTAGCATCCCTTGATCCCCAGTTGTGGTTGGGCTTCGACTTACCGTTCTATCAAGCGCCTGTCTGGGATCACCACTCCATGTCGCAGCCATTGTAGATGGGGTCAATCTCGGTACCGTTCGCCAGAAGGACCTGCCGGGAACACGCAGATTCCCTCAGAATAGCGATCACAGAGTGTAGTCATATTACTCAGCACTGTAGTAAAGAATCCCGTAGTACACAATCCTGCTGCTTGGCAGTTGTGTACATTAGTGGGGGGTCCGCTTCAGGATACGCATCTATTTGTAATCGCCCAGTGTCCGAAAGCTTTCCAATACAAACAGAACTCGGCAAAGTTGAATAAGATCTCCCTCCTTCTTTTGGTGTTGATGTCAGCCCGAGTCGACCGATTCTTACATTATTTGAGGCAGGCCCTCTGAACCAAAGTCAAACTTTCAAACGTCTGTAATTTAGCGATATGCCTCGGAGTGCTGAACTTTGACATCGCAGCCCGCAGTGCAGGTCGTAATATAAGTCATGTTTTGTACTACAGGAGGATAAATATTGAATATTGAACGTCAACTAATCATTGGAGGTAAACATTACACCCTCTTCCAGTAGAGGCGGGCAGAACATGTCGGATGATTCCTTCTCCCGAATGGTTCAATACCTATATGAGGGATTATAAATTCTGTCTCAGTATCAAGCGGCAATAGCTCAGTTGGGAGAGCGTTAGACTGAAGTAACCCTAACCCTAAACTTCAGCCAAAAACAATTGTTATCTAAAGGTCCTGTGTTCAATCCACAGTTGCCGCATGTGTTTTTCTTTTTTTGCTCTTTTTGCTCTTTCGAGCTTGAGGGCAGCAAAATTCTCAGCTCATCTTGGCCAACTTGTTTCTGCGAGATTACAGGAGCGCGTGTCCTAGTGTCTATGTATGTATGCCCTTTGACCCTTTGTTAGCCTTTCCTGATGATTGATCTTTTTACCTCCCTCTTATTCAGGTCGTTTCGTTGAGGCTGAACACGTCGTAATCATTGGCTGCTTTTCTCTCCCCTTTCATCCGTCAATGTCCAGTCTGCAGTTATAGATTGACCTAAAATCGCCTTCGAACACCAAGCGGCAATAGCTCAGTTGGGAGAGCGTTAGGTGAGTTCGCGGTGGATATCCTCAAGAAGAATTTGCATACTAACAATCACAAGACTGAAGCTCAAACTTCTGGAAACAAACATCTGTTATCTAAAGGTCCTGTGTTCAATCCACAGTTGCCGCAATCTTTTTCCTTTTTCTAGCATTGGTCTCTTTTTTTTTTGATCCACCCCCAGCCTACTTAAACCGTGAGTTGTAAGGTTATATAGACTCTGCCAACATGCTTAGTACTTCTGGTAGGGACCTGTCTAAGGCAAGGATCAGAGCGTAGGTACCTCGCATGTGCTATGGTTTCGATTATCTATGGTACCTTTTACCGCAAGGAATACCGCAAGGAATTAACTTATCGCAGGAGATATATATTTCATGCCCTCGCTAATATGGTGATGATGCCACTGATAACATGGACAAGTCAATCAGTCACGTGATCTCCCCTCTGCCATTCCTGTGAGAGCGGCAGGGCTACCAACAGCCGGCTGTCCGAGTACATCCCAGGCCCGAACCCGCAAATACTTGAATGTAACATGGTAGCACGGGTATCAAGCCTCAACAGCTGTTCTGTCTCTTAGAAAACCTTCTCCTGCGTCTCAGAGGCTCTTGCGCTGCTAAGGGCGCAATGCACAGACGAAACGCGCATGCTGCTCATGTCGCGAATGCTGCGTGCGCCTAGGCCCGGGCAACCTTTAGCATCGCGAACATGGCGACCACATCTTCCCCTCAAGTTGGCTCGTTTGAGGTCGATATGCCCGCGCCAGAACTTACGGGGCCCCGGACCTTGCCGCCTCGCCAAGTCACAGCTGCCACCATTGAAGATGCATATGTTCAGTTCATCATCTACTGCAACCCAGCTCTGCCTAACAAGGCCGACGTCCCCAGCTTACGAGAGGCGTTTCGGACACCCCCGAAAAGTGGCGGCAAGGCATTTGATCCTTTCGCCATCTTTGAGCTTGTGCGACAGTTCTACACCAAGGAGATCAAGACGTGGGCGGAGCTAACAACGAAGCTCGGGGTCGAGCCTCCGGATCCTTCCAAGGATGAAAGTTCTCAGAAAGTTGCGCAGTACGGCGTCCGGTTGAAGGTATTGCTACACTATTCACCGATACTTCGAGACGGGTGTGCTGATCGATCATAGAAATGGATGAATTCCATGCACGTCAAGGCATTTTTCGAGTATCTTATGAACATTCCAAATGAGTACTGGACCCAAATCCCGCAAGGGTCCGATCCCCTCGGCGAGCCCTCCCGTGAAGGAGTGGCCGTAGAAGATGACATGGCGCTACGTGCGTTACTCCCTCACATCCGACCCAAGAGGGGACGGAAAAGGCCAGAAGACGAGGACCAGCCTTTCACTCCAGTCCAGCGACCACGCCTATCCCCAGCGTCGGGAGTTGATGAGAGTCGAAATGCATCTGCCCAGCCTTGGCTTGCCAATCCTGAAGCCACGCACTTGAATCCTCATTCTGAGGAGCCCAGATCTGCCGTCCCTGCTTGGGGTTCCACCGATTCTCAGCAACGGCCATTCTCTCAATGGCCCCAATCCGCCATTACTCCAACCACCCGAGCTCCATTTTGGGAGGACCCTAATGAGCCTCGTTCCGCTATCACACCGTCGAAACTGAAGCCGAGCCAAAGGCGGGGAGTAAAGAATGTGTCCTCGGCATGGAAGAC